>CM055963.1:12212500-14612500 GCA_029531755.1 Holothuria leucospilota
TTTATACAAAGTCGTACTGGGACTTTAACCTTTGTTCGCCCAAATGGCAATTTTTGTTATGAGAATTCAGGAAAATTTATCTCAAATTAGGTTAACCCCACAGCCATGTTTTATAGCTTATTTTGTTGGAAACAGGATTTTCTTTCAATTTAGGCAAACTCCAAGGAAGGGGGTGTTCTACAAACGAAAATGCAAAAAATTTTGCTCGAAAGTTTCGAATTTTGGAAAAAAGTATTTTGAAAAAATCCAGACTCCCCCTCCCGCCAAAAACTACTGTGTAAATGTTTCATTCATTTTCTGCAAGGAAACACATCAAACAAAACACATCTGGGTTTAAATTGGTATTGAATATTGGGAATTTTTTTTTAACCAAGAATAGCCCACAATTCGATTTTTTGAGCCCAAAATGTAGCCATTCTTAAAACATTCCTGTGCCGAAACCTTCACTGTAGGAGCCCGTTAGTGCATACACTCCAACATTGACTGGATGGGCGGAATAGTTGAACACATTGGTTATAAAAAAACGAGCACAACTGTTTTTTTGTTCTCAAGTATAATTTGGACATGTCAGTCCCATTATTCTATGTTTGAACACTGATATAATTCCCTAGTCTTGTCATAGCAAATCAGTATCGGATTTTTAAACAGGAATCAGCCTTGTTAATGTTTGTATCTAAAATGGATCAAATTTTGCACTTATGAATGATGCGAGGATGTAGAATTATGTAGACAGTGTAGAGTCTCATCACATAGTCATTCAGGTAGCTCAGCAGAGAGCACAAAGCTGAGGCTGAAGCACGGGCGGCTCTAACTTGAAGAAATTTTGAGGGGGGTTAAGGTCTGTATTCAGGGATCCAGCACGGCAATATTACTAGATCGCTGCGGACAGCACAGTACGCGTATTGTATTTTTGTGTTGTAGCGATGTATCATAGCTTTCGAAACGTCTTCAGAAACCATCTCAGTCAGTCATGCGTTTTACTATCGTTAAAAATAGACACAGTTATAACAGGCAATCGCTACTCAACAGGCGTAGGAGGCAGGGAAACAGGCAATGCGGCTCGATCCATTTGGATAAAACGAGACACCCTAAATTATGCACATTGCCAAGGTTAAAGTTCAACATTTCATGGTCAGAACACTTGAGCTCAAAGAAGACCCTACACTAATTCGATCGGGGATGAAAACCAGTAAAATTAGAATACAGCTCAGAGGATAACAAGTCAAGATTGTACTAATCTCTCCCAATCCTGATCCTGCAACCTCCGTTTATCCATTTAGCCAGTCCTCATGTGAGGGGCGGAGACTGTATACCAGCCTCCTGAGCTACTTTCTCAAAGGTTAGGAGGATGGAGAATCCTTGTTCAACACCACTGCTCGAGTACTCGACAGCTGAACCGGACTCAGTGAAGGTCTGAATCGGGTACCTAATTCCTGTGTCTCACAATTAGAAACTATTTAGCCCTCAGAAAATTTCCAGGAGGTACAACCTAGATTTGATCTGGGTACCTCTCGAATGCAAAGCAGTACACCCAACTACCAAGTCAACTCCACCATTGAAAATTTGTTGTTTCTTACATTGTGTCACAATACCTTTCATCTTTTCAAAGGAGACATGCATACGTGGGTTTTCTGGATTGTTTTCTTAACTAACGAATAGTGCGAGTACAAACTCACGAGTACGAGTACGAGTACAAGGCCTTGAGTACGAGTATGAGTAAAACGCCATGAGAACTAGTACGAGTACGAGTACGATTCCCTGACTTTTCAAACCCTCTGAGTACGAGTACAAAGCCATGAGTACGAGTACAGAAAAATGTATTCGAGTACAAGTATGAGTACATTTCTGAGTACATGTGTAGGCTGGAGTAATTTAACAGTCTAAACTTACAACTGCCTTAAGGTTATTTAACGCCTTCTATTGTCTTTACTTAAAGACTATAATTATCTGCAAGGTTGAGGGTGGAGTTAGCATGGTGATCAGAGTGTACTGCCTTACATTCTAGAGGTCCTCGGATGAGATCCCGGTGGGTATCTGGTTGTTTGACAAAGGAAATTGTCCCATTAAGTATATCATCCGCTCTGTTTGGTTCAGCTGTCGAACAAAGGGGCAGGGCAAGGAGCCTCCACCCTCCCAGCCTTTGGAAAGTGGATAAAGACTGGGGTAAACTCACGTCCGCCAGATGGGGACGTTAAATGGCGGTCCCAGGAGCAAGATTAGGAGCGATCAGTACATACCTGCCTCGTTAACCTCTGAGCACTAGTCGAAAAGAGAAACCGAATCTCGCCGATGCTCATCACTCTGGTATAGGGTCCTTCATCTGTTTGAAAACCTATTAAAAATTGAAATTCTGGTTACAGGCTCTAGAAGTGAATGATATTACCTGTAGTATAAATATGATTATTTCTAATGCTATAAAAAAGCCTTGCCTTCTTCACTTTGTCGGACCTTAAGCAGGAATATTAACTTGGGGTTTGAACCCGAATGACCAACTTGCAAGAAAAGCCATTTTCTACTGCATAGATCACAACTTGCAGCAGCTTTATCGTAAAAACTTGCCATGTCACTTGGAAGCCATCAATGCAGGGCCGTCGCGACCTGGAGGTGTAGGGGTGTCTCACCTCCCAAGTTCGCCAGAGCGATGATAGTCGGAAAATCTGTGACCAGTTGGAATTTCTGATATCTCAGTCTAGCACATTTCTCCGACTGAGCCTATGTCAACTTTGTATATATTTTCCAACTAGATCAAGTGAGAATAATACCAAGCATTATTTTCCTAACGTAAAATCTAATCAAAACTGTCCTTTTTTCGCACAATCTTCTCAAACTATCAAAATTTTCGCGCACTCCGCGCGCTCACAACCCTTACCTCACTGTTGTTCTTATTATCAATATATTCCGATAGCAATATTCGGAGAAGCACAACAGCATAAGTTGAAAGCTGTTTACAAATTACCAGGTAAATGATTGGCTTTTTGAGTGGCATGTTGGTTTATTGGGCAATTAAAAGTATCTCAATGCAGATTCTGAATGCAGATTTTGTCATAGAAACCTTATTTAATGGAAATTTCGACGAGCTTTGCGCGCATGCATCACGATTTGCAATCAGTCTCATGAACATTATTATGGTAATTATAACAGGCACAGTTCTACGGGGGCTAGGGGGCTTTAGCCCCCCAAATTTTTCCAAGCCCCACAAAATTGAGCAAACTTTTATATAGACTAAAACTGGTGAAGACATAGATATACTCAGAAAATATTCCAAATGTCTATTTTTCAGGCCCGTAGCCAGTAAGTTCTGTTACTATTCTTTCTATAACCTCAAAAAATTTTCGCGCGCTGGGCGCGCTTTCATCTATAGTTCTATCCACTGGTAACGCCCCCGTTTCAAGCATATTGGATTTATTCAACGTTTCCACAGATATTGTTCTTCCGTGTAGGCGTGATTCTAGAGAAACACGAAGATGCATCGTTGCGAAGTTCTTTCCTCTTTTTCCTACTTTTGGAAGATTCCTCCTTCAGCCTTGCAATCGTGGTAAACATATTTTGTAAGAAAAAGATTTTTCAGTTTTGCAGGGGAGCCTTAATGGGTAAGAAAAAGAATGTCATCCCCGACCACGACCATGCAGTCGCCCCAACAAATTTCATGGTTTTGCCCAGATTTTTCAATAAAATCCCAAACTTTTTCAACTTTCCTTAATGAAAACAAAAATGTGAAATCTTGTTTCAATATAACCCCAAAATTTTCGGCGCGAAGCGAGTTGGGCTACCCATTACATCTGTCGGTACTTCGAGTAGCTGGACCCCAGTCAGGGCGCTTTGCGCCCCTTTGTCGGCAAATCAAAGCACCACTCCTGGCTGAGCCTGCATGCAGGTTTTTCATTTTGGCATTGAAGCATTCCCCAAATTTCGGCGTGCTTCGCGAGCAATCCTCACAGTCCTCGTTGTATCACTTATGAACATCATTAGTACAAACGTACCAGTGAACTTTTAAAGCATAAACTAGGTGTACATTCTGAAACGCGCTTGTTAGTCCTACAACCCTTTTGCTATACCTGTCTAGGAGGTCTAATATTACCTTTCTCCACCTATACTGTCCCTCCCGCCCATTCCCTATTCCTGGGAGCTGTTTGTCTGGATTTTCGTTCAAAATTAGTAAATATACGATAGATGTCAAGTGCTTAGCGCAGAGATGGTGACAAGTCAATTTTAGGAAGTCCAAGTCAAGTCACAAGTCAATGTTGGCATGTGCAACTAAGTTACAAGTCATTTGCCTCAGCTCCAAGTCAAGTCAAGTCACAAGTCAAGGAGTAGCAAGTCAAGTCATTTGGACTTGACCACAAGTCAAGTCACAATTCACCATAAAAAATAGTAGAAAATGGCCGACTCTCCAAAAACTCAGTGACGTGTTTGCATGAAAAGTTCCCTATTCCTGGGAGCTGTTTGTCTGGATTTTCGTTCAAAATTAGTAAATATACGATAGATGTCAAGTGCTTAGCGCAGAGATGGTGACAAGTCAATTTTAGGAAGTCCAAGTCAAGTCACAAGTCAATGTTGGCATGTGCAACTAAGTTACAAGTCATTTGCCTCAGCTCCAAGTCAAGTCAAGTCACAAGTCAAGGAGTAGCAAGTCAAGTCATTTGGACTTGACCACAAGTCAAGTCACAATTCACCATAAAAAATAGTAGAAAATGGCCGACTCTCCAAAAACTCAGTGACGTGTTTGCATGAAAAGTTTCGATGTATGGGTAAAATGGTGAAAATTGTAGAGTTGGGTACCAAATATGGGTGGGATATTTCAAAACAGGGGTATGCTATCAGGAAGCCTAAAAATGTCTTGGTTAAATATTTGAAATGTGACCTTGCGTGGTAACAAGCAATAGCATGGTATGCTGTTGCTTCTACATATGAGAAACCTATCGACATATACCCTGTCGTACCCGGAAATATTATTACTGGTTAAAGGCTCAGGATTTATACCAACACCATCTGCCCCTAAAAGGTACTCTCTGCTCCAAGCTATTAGACAGCGAACCTTCACCATCAAGGTAAAATATTTTATGCATGGTATATCTTCCCGACGTTACCATAAGTTCCGTTTACCCTCAACCTGGAAGTCGAGGGCAGTAGCATGTCCAGACTTTTTACACTGGGGGTGTACAGTAAATTTTTAGGGTTGGCGCCGAAGAGTGAAAAGCAAATTTTATGCATGGCGCTTCACCTTAAACCCTATATCAATTCCCCAATTTCTGACGTTTACATTTTTTCATTTGGGTCCTCTTTTCCTCCTTTCCCATTTTCTAATTGTTTTTCTATTTTCCTTCGCGGAGAAGGCGTACCCCTGACCGTTGGGTTCAGGAACGTTCCAATTAGCAGGAAAATACATTGACCACCAGTGACCTCTGTAAGCGCCATAAGCCTAGATACGTCCAGAGGTGATACCCAATCACATCCAATGGCAAAACTCTGAGTGTCTGGGGTCTGTCACCATGGTTAAGCTTCCTGTAAATTTGCTATACAATTGGAACCAATTCGAATTACAAAGTAATGTGTAAAAAAGTTGAGATGAGTAGTCACAAAGGAATCTGTTAATCATCATCGCACTAAACCTGTAAACGCCGGGTACTGGGGGAGGGGCGATTTAAATGATGACCATATCCGTCAGTCATATTTAGACATAGCCTTGAAACTTTTAGTGGGGTTTGTAGGGAAAGTGTGGGGGTCTCAGGCCTCCTGCATGGCTACGTCACTGGGCTCGAGAGTTACCCCATGTGCTGCTTTAGAGGACTACCTCTACAATACAAAAAGGGCATTCTTGTATAAAGTTCCGATTTACTTTGCGGAATTCAACATATCCAAGCTCTAACGCTCTGCTATACATTCACTACGTAATAAAAAAAAAAACAATTGTCATTAAGAAATTTGATAAAGGCAGAGGTATCGCAATTATTAATAAGAGTGGCAATAAAACAGAAGCGCTAAGGCAATTATAGTACGGTAGTACCATCAACTTAACGCATCAATTATCACCAGGGGCGGCGTCACGGTATTTCGATAGGGGGGCAAAGTGTGAAATGAGTGATCGCCGTCCTGGGGGAGGGGTCTAAGGGGAGGGGTGTCCCCCTACCCATTGGGAAATTTTTGGTAATTTAAGGTTGCTCAGATAGAAAATGATGATGTCTTTGGTACATATTTTGAACTGATCATATATGGCTGGATAGTTTATAATTTAGTAATTTTAATTTTTGTTTTGGGAAAGATGCTTTTCTGGGGAGGGGTTCCCGCTCCGCTTTGAGAAATTTCTTATTAATTTAAGATTGCTTAGATGCAAAATGGTGATATCTTTGGTATATTTTTGAACTGATCATATATGGCTGAAAAGTGTTCATAATTTATTGAATTTTAATTTTTGCTTGGAGGAAAGATGCTTTTCTGGGGAGGGGTGTAAGGGGAGGGGTGTCCCCTCCCCTTTGAGAAATTTCTATCAATTTAAGATTGCTTAGATGCAAAATGGTGATGTCTTTTGTATTTTTTGAGCTATCATATATGGCTGAAAAGTGTTAATAATTGTATTGAATTTTAATTTTTGGTTTAGTGAAAGAGGAGAGTAGCCTATGTTGTCTAAGAGAAGGGTATGTAGTCAACAAACCTCCTGAAGCCACCCCCCGTAATGTATGGGTATGTTTTCACTCAAAAATACGTGCGTTGAGTCGACAGAAACACGAACTATTACGAATATTTTCGTTGCTCCATATATGCATTATACAAGGTATCTAAAGGCTGGCAGACACCGGAATAGGGCCTCCTGGAAGCTCTGGACTAATTATATGGATCAATATATGCCTACCCCACCCTCCTCCTTTCTTCTTTCTTCTTCGCTTCCCCTTCTCTTTCGTTTTCTCCTTTTCTTTTTTCCTGTTTTTTTCCTTCTTTCTTTCCCCTGTTCTTGCAAATGATAGGAGACGGTTACCCCCTGCCCCATGTGGCATCGCCCTGTTTTTCTTTGCTCTTTTTCTGATTGACTCAAGATTTCTTCATACAGAAAAGATTGTATTGTGTACGGCCATGCACCTATTTAAAATTCGGTTTCTATGGATTACTCAGTCGAGACAACACCAAAAGCACAATAAGGCATAGGCGTAGGTAGCTTTTCGAGACTGGGGACCTGAACCTTGTTTCGGATCGCTGTCCTGGGGAGGGGTCTAAGGGGGAGGGGTGTCCCCTCCCCTTTGGAAAATTTTTGGGTATTTGAGGGTCCTCAGATGCAATTTGGTGCAACATTTTGGGCAAATTTTAAGGAAAATTACTGCAATTTTTTTACATTTTTAACTAAAGAGACAAATAAGGGGTTTTTGGCCTTGGATAGTGGGGGAAGAAGCATACTTCAACCCCCCAGATTTTTGACTGGGGGCTTTATCCCCCAGTCTCCCCCCCCCACGCTTCCTACGCTTATGAAATAAGGGAGACATGTAATGTTACTTCAAAGTTCAATTAATTTTGTAAATGTGTTTTATATTTTTATTGTCAAAATGTTCGTTAAGTGATTGACTCATGATACCCCCAATATATATGTTCACGTCCTAAACTTTAAATGGTCACATGCTGGTAATGGAGAGACAGTAAATGTTTGAGATTGCCAAACATTACATAATCCGGACAGGGGGGAATACCCATAGACGAAAGGTTCACTTGGTCGTAGGTTCACTAAAGACCGAAGATTCCCCCGGACGAAAATATATTCCTAGTTACGGGTAGGGTTGGGGTTTTGGTTACACAGATATTCATGGATCAGGGGTATCCCCTGAAGCACAAATTAGCTGTCTGTATTTTTTGGTGTAACTTGCAATGATACGCACCTTTTTCCAAGAGAGGGAGAACTTTTTGCTCTGTGACACCATATGTGTAAGGTCTCACAATAACTTGGCGTTAGGGTATACTACTGTATTGTTTTAGCTTTACTCTCGGTTCCTATGCTCCTTTTGTTTGCACGTTATGTATAATGGCCTTAGTGTTTATGTAATACTTAACCTGCATTCACGTTTACAATGGAGAAAACAGAAAACGTTGTCCGTACGGGGATTGCAAGTGTCAGGTATTTTGTAACGGACAATTTAGCTAATATTGTGATAGATGGTTGACATACTGTAACGCCTCACCCCACCCCCTACAAAATTATGTGTCTTAAAACGTTTTTAGACGATTTGATTTTTAGGGTTGAAAAATCATAGGGGGGCAAATACCTGCCCTGCCCCCCCCCCCCCGTGGCGCCTCGCCTGCTTTATGTGAATAAGATATTATGACTTTTCAACGCTGTACGAACCTGATAACTTATGTGATAACGGAACAGTCCATACTTATTACGGAACGCCGGTTAATGAGTGCTGCGCGTACAAGTCATTCCGATATGTGGTGTATACACGGTCTATGTATCCCCAGCAAACATAACGTTTTCGTAACACTCGTAATTGATCTTCAAGTTGGAAATGTTAAAGGATAAAAATTTATATTATCATTTTATTGACATTTTAAAAAAGCCATGTTGAAATGTACAAATTTTTTATAATGCTTTATATTTAACATTATTTAAAAATGTTAAACAAAGGTTTGAAGTACAGTTTTAACAGACAAGAAGATAGTCCAAAGAATGGCAAATATGAAGAAATTTTTCATGCTACTGTATTATAAGTACCCAGCAAATAAGTGTTCTTGGGAAATCGACGCTTATTTCGCAATTGATAATGCAATGCTGTTATTAAAACAGTATTACAACGTTTCCAAAAAAATTAAAAACGTTATTCTGATGATTTAAAATCATATTTGGGGTAACATATTTTTTGATGTTGGAAAGCGCTATTCACATATAACCACCATTTTATGCCACGTAGAGAAAACAAATCATCGATCACCACACGTTTAAGTTGCCTAAAGACTGCAGAAATGCTTTTTTTTAAATACCCTCTCAACTGAGGGCAAATACACAAAAAGTTTTACGAATATCATCATGATAATGTGTCATCTTAAACTGCAACCATTTTCTTGAGATTTTTAAAGTTTTGTCACACAACGTTTGCTTTGCTGCTGTAAAATATTATTGAGGCATTTAGACAGACAAAACGCATTTATACCACAACGAGGTACACCACTTATTTACAGCTTTGTCGTTGGTTTCAAGTGTCAACAGCACTTGTGCTTAAAAATACCATTTTAATACAGGAATTACATTTAAACTTACCACAAAAATTTTAACAACGGGATAATGTTGTATGAGAATACAACCGCTTTTGGATGTTTCAAAAATGTTTTTAAAGTAAACTTTACTGCGGTGAAAATTATGACTGAAAATTCACTACTCAAGGAAACCACTGCGAAACAGATTCCTTCGATATCATCATAATCATTATACATCCGATTAGTAAGCATGTTCTGTGAACGTTTACAAAATATTTTCAAGTTCAAGTACAAACAGTCCCAAGCAGACACAAACGTTTCTAAATTCATCGTGGAATTTTCAAAGAATCATATTTCATAGAAAACATTTCATAAAATTTCAAAAATGTCATATCAGAATAATAAAGCGTTCTACTAATATTTTCGAAAGATTTCTATTTAAAGTTTCTAAAATATTTAACATTTGTTTTAGGCCAATTGATTTACAAACCAATGTCATTGAAATATAGTAACCCACCCAATATGTGTAGAGGGTGAAGGAGAAATATTTCTTCTTTGTTATTGATAACGCAATAACGTTATTTGAACAATATTTAAAGGTGATCCGAAAAATGAAAATGTTTTCCTTATGCTCTTAAAACATATTTCATCCTTTGTATTCTTTGATACTAAAAAATGTTACTCACATATCAAAATCCTTTGATGTGACATAAGGACGTCAAACCATGCAGCGATCGCCACAAGTTACAGCTGCCCACAGATTTCATACTGTATACGTGTGCTGAAACTGTTTCTCAACTGAGGGCAACAGATTTAATTAACTTACATTTAAACCTATACCAAAAAAGCATTTAACAACAATGAGATAATGTTTTATCAAAAACAAAATCTTTTTCGTTGATGTTTTAAAATGTTTTGATATAAATTTTATTCTATTGCGATGAACAATATGACTGAACATGCATTTCTCATTGAAACTACCAGTGCTGTAGTACTCGAGACGTTTCAGACTCTAAACGGTTAAACTGTGCTTCTAGCGTTGTTGAGTGAGTGTGGTCTGAAGCTGTGCCCTTGTCTGGACATAATCCCCAAATCTTGGCCTGCCACCTGAGTGGGATGCAATCTGTAGTGCTTCATAGATAAATTAAAAAAGTTTATTTCTTGTGCAGTGTATGGTTAAATTGATACTTGTTACGAAGCCCAGGAACAAGTCAGGTACTGTTAAACATTTGTAGTTACGCAAGTATTAGCCTCATCAAGATCAGGATGGGTCCCTGTGCCATCAGATAGATCAATAGCTATATTGCGGCATTTCAAGAAAGGAAATGTGTTGAAGAAAGCTGTGCGATATATGTTCCCAAAAACATTATAGATGATGGGGTTAACACCAGAATTGATTGAAAAGCAAATGGACTGAATAATAAATGCAATGTCTCCCCTATACTCTCCTAGTCCGAAGAGAACTAAAACAACGTCCTGCAAAATCACGAGAATGAAATAAACACTGGTATTCATGAAAACCATTCTTGTAAGATTACGTTGTTCTCGAAAATATCTGTTACCTGATCTCTGGCCTAAGGCAGGGTCTCGATGACTGAGTGTTTTCATGACTTTAACATATAGATACATTGTTATTATTACAGTAATGAAATCTATCACAAAAGTGACAGTGAAAAATGAGCGGTAAACGTGTGAAGTTTGAAGCCTAGGTAAGATGACTCTAGCAATAAAAAATGGTAAGCCAGCAAGCCCCACCAGGAGTATTATTGTCCATGTCAGTGTTTTAATGCAGTGTCTGGTCAAATTGACAGGTGATGTCATGGATCGAAGTGGTCTACAGATAGCCTTGTATCTCTCCCAGGCAATGCAAATCATCAGAATTGAAGATACCGTAGGGAATGGAAACCTTATAAGGACAATAGCAATATCGAAGGTACAATAAAAGTAAAATTCACACAAGGAAAAGAGTGCATCCGTTCCCAACGCTGTATATCCAATAGATATACAAACATCCAAACATGACATAAAAATCAGGTACACTGCTAAAGGGGTTTTCCTGATTGATGGTTGTTTGTAAACAACAAACACAAAGACAACATTGGACAAAAGTGCAAGCATACCTATTAAAACAATAAAAGGTATTAATTACTAACCAAAGCCCGCAGAAACTATCGTCATAATTAATATAACTAATGGTGCTATTGTAAACGATTTCCCTATCATAATAACTGTATGTATTATGCATTGCCATGGCAAAACATACTGATGACTTTTGTCTTCACAAGTATATATCTTCAAGCTGGCACACTTAGTGCGGCAGTGCTTGTGAAAATTAAACTTTGTACCTCAAACTTACATTAATGGTGAAATCTATAGACTATTAAAGTCACGCAGTCATTGGAAAGTATTCATATTACTATCGAAGAAGATGCGTGGCTGTCAGGTGTAGACTAGAGAATTTTCCCCAGTTCATATGATTAAAATCACCGCATGAGTCTCATTTTCATTCAGAAAACTTCACTGAAATAAATTCACCTGATGTGAGTTTCAACCACCTTGGTTTAACGGTTTAAACAACCAGCTAGGTTCCACCCAGTCCTTTAAAACTTTCACATCAACAGACTAGACGTGGCTCGGGTTCTGCAAAGAGTGACAATATGAGACACTGAAGGCATAAAATTTACAAAAGTAGTTTCTTTTGTAGCTGTTAGGTATTAGCTGGGTTATTCATGAACATCAAGGAAATTGTACTGAAACATTAGTATTTCTGCCAGAGCTCGGTAGCCCCTTCATTGATCAGGAAAACAAAGAGTATAGTATCGCAGTTTTCAAATCATAAATAACAGTTTATTTCCTTCGTTTTGCGGCTCACGTGATCTCTGGATGGTTTGGGCTGTAGAGTCTTTTTGTATCGTCAGTACTAGTTCAAAGTAATAGTGGATAAACTTTTCGCTACTGTTTCCAGTTGTATCTCTATTTGCCTCAATAGTCGGTACAAACTTTGCCCTCTCTGTGACATAAAACATAGTCACAGAAACTCCGTGCCACTTCTCCAATACAACAAGTTGATGAGATAAAGTACCTGATCACAACATGTTTGAACATAACATGGCTGTGCTGTGATGGGGTTGCTTTCATTAGACTAGGCAGTACTTGTACTGTCATTTCTAAAGAACAGTCGCAAACCAGTTAAGGTGAATTTTTTTCACGCAAGCCACAGGAGTCCTAAAAAAACTGTCACATGTTTCTACCTAAAGGAAAATCAATCAATGAATGCTGTCACAATGACAATTATTCTTCATATGAGAAAGTATATCCAAAAGACACAATAAGTATAGCTCCTTCACAATAAGAAATATGCTTTCAACATGCAATCTAAATTGCTGAAGTAAGATTTTTATCACTTGTAGCGAGCCTTCCTCGAACTGACTAGCCGAGCACGTCATTGAATTTCATTCATGATCAGTTTCACTGACTGGTACAACCAAGCACTTACATAAAGTCAGTTCATATGTCATGATGACAAACGGGTTTACTGAAAAGCAATCGTCTAAATGAGAAAGAGAATTTTCCTTTTACACAACTCACACAAGGCAAACAGCTAAGGGAAACTAATCTCCTACTCTTAATTATAATTTCGTTTTCCTCAAGTATTATTCAGAATACATTCAAATAAACTTTGTAGTTGTGCAAGAAGGTTGTATTTCACAAAGGAGATACAGTTGTACTGCCGGCAAATGCTACTTTTCTCCAAATTTCACTCGACTCCCTGGCGAAGAGCCGAAGAACGAAACCAAACGTTACTCCTGGAGGAGTTTTGCTTCCCAAAGGAGCTACGTCCCCCAAATGACCACAAACGTAACGTAACCAACCTCCTGACAGGCCGGCAAATGCATAGGCGTAGGAAGCTTTTCGAGATTGGGGGCTGAACCTTGTTTCGGATCGCCGTCCTGGGGAGGGGGTGCCCCCTCCCCTTTGGAAAATTTTTGGGTAATTGAGGGTCCTCAGATACAATTTGGTGCAACATTTTGGACAAACGTTAAGGAAAGTTACTGCAAAATTTTGACGTTTCTTACAGAAGAGACAAATAAGGGGTTTTGCCCTTGGACCTCTCGGGGCGAAAGCATACTTCAGCCCCCACATTTTTTACTGGAGGGCTAAAGCCCCCAGCCCCCTCACTTCCTGCGCCTATGGGCAAATGGGCTTTTTACGTGCTTTAAAACGGACACGACCAGATGGTGAAACAAGTTTCCCAAACTGCCAACCAAGATCACTAACAAGATAAACCAGAATGCGAAACATTCATACTCGTGAATCTAGAGAACAAACCTAATAAAGAGAAGCCATAGAGAAGAGTCCCCCTAAAAGGTATTTTATTTTATTTTATTTTTTTTATATTTGTTTTAGGAACAGAAGGCTGGGCCGGCTTTCGGTGGGAGTACAAAAATGTATTCAGTAGAGGGTATGTTCAGCTGTCACGTGCGGTAGGTCTACTTTCCGCTTATTTAAATTCCACGTGGGTGCTGAGAAGATACTTATGTGCCCATAGGCGTAGAAAGTGGGACCCCCTCAAACTCCTTATTCACTCCCACTGCAAATAATGTATAAAACTGGAATTGTATCCAAACATGTTTAGACTTACTTTTGACAGAACCAAAGCTTATGACATTTTTGTTCATAGTTTATAAGTTTCTGCAGACTTCTTCTCTTTTTGGTAAATTTCAAAGGAGATGGATGGATTTATACTTCTCAATACAGGAATAAAATATCTGGCAGAAAGGTTTAGCAATAATCCTAATTATAAACGTAACAGCTAAATTTTGAATCATTTGTTCATAACCACTCGAACTTTCTTGCGCTTTTTGACGAACAAGTAACACTTGCCCTTCATTTTTCAATAGGATTAGTGCAAACATAAAGTAGTTACGTCTCTGTTCATTGGTATTTCATCATCTGTTTTAGGTGGGTCTCAGCAACACAAGAAGTAAAATCACTTCAAATTAATTTCCTCCACTAAACTTTGCCTATTCTCCGAATCCTGTGTGCTTTCCAATAGCGTCAAATATCATTTTACTCTAGCAGAAACTGTAAATGCCAGATGAAATGGTTGGACAGTGTAACCAAATACACTCCTTCTTGTGAGATTCACGTCAGGAAGAAAGTGACCTTTAGACAATTTCAATGAAACTTGCTGTGTATGACGTCAGCGAGGGTAAAAACCAGAAAACCAAAAGGCTTAGTGATTCCTTGCCATATGGATATATTTTAACAAACATGAATCACCAACGCGACAAGCATGAGATCTCCCACAGTTATCCTACTTGAGATATCATGTTAATAAGGTTTGACTTTTTGAAATCTTGTGACCTAAAATGACCTTTCACCTCCACTTAAAACAATAGAGATCACCTACCCTACATGGTCATCTACATGCTAAATATGACCAATATATGAACAATCCACTGGTCAAGTATGAGATCCCTCGCACTTATCCTGCTTAAAATATCATGTTTACTAGGTTTTGACCTTTTTGACCTCAAATAATCTTTGACCTCAGCCAAAGCAATAGGGATCGTCTACTTAATATGGGCAATCCACATGCTAAGTATGAGGTCCCTCACAGTTGCCCTTCTTGAGGTATAGCGTTGGTTTTGACCTTTTGACCCCTGGTAACCCCAAATGACTTTTGACCTCCACCAAAAACAATGGGGATCATGTACTGAATATGGATAATCCACATACTAAGTATGAGATCTCTCACAGTTATTATTTTAGATACATAGTGTTTAAAATGTTTCACTTTTGACCTCTGGTGACCTTAATTAAATGACGTTTCGCCTGCACCAAAAATAATAGGTAGTATTTACCTATGGGCAATCCAAATACCAAGTATGAGACCTCTCACAGATATCCTTCTGGAGATATTGTGTTTACAAGATTTTGACTGTTGACCTCTAGTGAGCCCAAATGACCTTTGGCCTCCACCAAAAACAATAGGGATCATTAACCTAATATGGGCAACATGCTAAGTATGAGATTTCCCACAGTTACCCTTCTTGAGATAAAGTGTTTACAAGGTTTTGACCTCTGGTGACCCCAAGTGACCTTTGACCTCCATCAAAAACAACAGGGTGAGCTTAAATATATGGGCAATCCACATGGTACGTGAGAGATCCCTCACATTTATCCTTCTGGAGATATCGTGTTTACAAGCAGTTTTCAACGTTTTCACTGTTTGACCTCTTGTGGCCCAAATGACCTTTGACCTACACCAAAAACAGTAGGGATCATCTACTCAATATGACGCACCCACATGTCAAGTATGAGATTCACCAGTTTTCCTTCTTGAGATATCGTGTTTACAAGCAGGCGTCACATACACCCATACATACGCACACACACACACGACATCACCATCGCATAGATTCCTTGCCTGCCTTCGGCAAGGAATCAAAAAAACGTAAGGTGATGAGATAAAATCATTGGCAAGACACTGGTATTGCTTCACACTGTTGAAATCAGGCACATAAGCAAGGGAGGGGGTCAAACCCTCAAGGCAGCACAGCGAAAAAAGTGCTTTTTTGGAAAAACATTCCGATATGACTCCCGTTCATTATAATTGATAACTTTTGAAATGTAAAATTAAGTAAGGCATTACCAAATGTCTTTAAAATTGTAATTTCTCGGCACGCTTCGAGTGCACCAACTCGACATTGTTGTCTCATTACTAATTCCTGTTGGGCAGATTAATGATTATGCAACCTGTTGCATTGTGCCCTGTTTCAGTGGTCCGGAGAAGGCTTTCTCAAAAGTCGTTCCTGCACTTACAGGCCAAGGAAAATAAATTAAGTACTGAGCATCGAAAAGTGTCACAAGAAGTTCTTGTTACTTAAAAAATTTCCGCAGCTAACAAAACTTCAACAGAAACATCCCACACCCCTTGAGAGCCAGAGCACTGCTAATTGAAATAGGATAAGAACCCATCCCCCTACAAGTAGCAAAAGACAAACTTTCTGCCTAGCTGCCCAGGTGTTAAAACAATAACAACTGAGACTTCGGCAAGAGGCGTGGCATAAAATGCTTAAAGGATATGGAATGGCCTTGTTGGTCAATAAGGTGAGGATGCAAAGGTTAATATGGATTTTGAATGATGAGGTGAAGATATGAGTTTCAATATATGGTATGATGACATGAAATGTACTACACACAGTCCCAACCCACGGGCCCTCTAAATTACAAATAGTTTGCATTTTGGTTGAGAGTTAGGCTATAATTATAAAACAAACTGGCCAAACTGAAAGTTTTGTTGTGTGTTCAGTTATACCGCATCAGGGCCGTAGCCTGGGAGAAATTTCTAGGGGGGCAGTTTATGGCACTATCTAAGCGGATCACCAAGTGGAATGCCTATAGGTAGTTAACAGCCAGGTGGACCCTCCCTTTTTCACATGTTCTGGGTACCATCGCGAAGGGGGATGAGGGGAGGGGGATAAAGGGAGGGGCACATGTAAGGTCTGGCTAAGGTTCAAGCTATCTTCGGCAAGGCTTTGAACTGATTATATTTTCATAAATTGTTATTATTTAGTGGTATTATTCATATTTTATGGCTGCTCGGAAGGGAGGAGGTGCTGTCTAAGAGGAGGGGACGACGTCCTATACTCTTTGAGAAATTTTGTCTTTGTGAGAAACCTTGGATGCAAACTGGTGCTCTCTTTCTAGAGCTTCGTTAAGTGTTGAATTGATTGTATGTTTAGGAATCCTCATTATTAATTGATTTTTTCTATTCCGTTAGGGTGTACTTGAAGGGGATATTGCCAAAGGGGAGGGATTTCACCTCTTATTTGAGAAATTTTCCTAGCTAAGCTCTCCTAGATCTAAAATGGTGTTATCTTTGGTGAAGCTTTGGATTCATAACATGATCCAAACTTATAATTATTTGTTGAATTCTTCGGCTGTGGTATGCATGATACCCCTACAAGGCTGATACTCGGTGCAGACTTCCCCCAGCGCTTTTAGTACGACACTGGGACTGCCACCATTAGTTGTTGCGTAGCCATAGCGTAGGCCTTGCAAGAAAAAAGGAGGTGGAAATGACACATTTTAGACCATAAAAGTTGCATCTAAGCATTTTTTACTTTAAAGTTTATGATATAGAAACAAATTTAGATTTCAAGAAGGAAACAGTATGTTACAATGTTTCTAATTGCATCAGTTGAGAAATTTACGTATGAAGTAACTCCTTGGTTTGCCCTGAATATGCAATGTTTATGTTCTAAGATATCATGAAAGGTACTTGAAGTGAAATAGGGGCTATATTTGTATGATTTAGCTGTTGTTCAAAATGAGTTTGAGGCGGCTGCCTATGTCCTTCAATTAAAAGTTACTTTATAAGCTCATTGAGTTTAATTAATAATTAAATGTAATCATAAGTTGGCTATTTTATCTTTAGCCATTTTATATGGCGGTGTATTCAATAGGTGTTTCTTGAAGGAGGAAGATGGTTTATTTGTCAGACAGGGAAACCCACATAAACACGCGTCCATGGCGGGGCTCGGGGATCTCCCGGGAAATTTTTTTGAGAAAGAAGAACCTGAAATGCAATTTTTCAGGTTTTGGGGGCCTTGAAATCATAATTTGGACAGTGAAATTTTCAGCATTTCTGTATATTTTCTCAAGTAGGCCAACTTTCATTTACGGTTTGGAAATCTCAGGGGCAGTAGCCCCCCTGCCCCTCCCCGTAAGATACAACCCTGAGCATTCAATACCAGTTGAAGAACTTAAAATTCTTTATTCCTATGCCTACATTCTGCTAAAATCCAGGAATATCTGAGACTCTGCCACTGGTCCTAACTGGGCACTGCCCTAGAACCTACCACAGCCCTTAGGTGGGTTCTTGGATTCCACGCCTACGAAGGGTGGTGCCAATGCTACCTTGCTACTGGGTGCATTGGATTAGAATGGTCTAACCCCCTGGAATTCCTTTTTAAGCCCCTGTTTAAAATGTACTTTTTACAGAATATTGCTTTAGGTCACATCTCAAAATAGGTCCATGAGTCAATGCCAAGAAAAACATATTAAGCTGTAGAAAATGTCAAAACATGTACAACTCATTGACCATTGACATTTTACGAGACAGATGTTTATGTGAAGTGACTGATCCATTTCCTTAATTGAAAATTTTTACTATGAATGTGGCATTATGACAATTCCTCTTAAAACCTTCAAACTGCTTGTAACATATACGTTTGGAAGCATATGCTGGGTAGAACCAAGAAGGAAAGATAAACAGCTGTCATTTACTTTTTTTAATAAAATCAAATTTGTGGATTTTCGTTCCCACTTTCAACCGTTGCAGCATGCAACTAAGTAATCGTTTCTGCAGAAAACAATAAGTAACACTTACTTACTGGTTCTCTGGTCTGATAAGCAAATACCGTAGCAGTTTCAGAGAAATATGAAAAAGACTTTCCTACACATATAATGCATGCCCGTAGCCTAGGGGCGTTGTCATATCCCCTGGACACAACTTTTACCCCCTAGACTACGTAGAAGCTGCTATCACTAAAAGTACCTTGAGAAATGGGGTATATAGAGTTTTAAGAGCTTGTCACTCTATGGTAACTTCACTTTAACTCCTTGCATTCAGTGGAGCTTAGGTAGGGTGGTTGAATCTGATCTATGATCGAGATATTTGGGAATCAGACTAAAATCAGTTAACTCAAATCACCAGATAATGCGACTCAAGTCCACTCAAGTCAAAAATCACCGACTTGACCTGTAACCAAAAAAATGATGGGTGGTCCTGTGGATATGTCTCCCAGATAATAACATAGATGCACATCAATTATGCTTTGACATGAGAATAGCTGAACCAGAAGACTCCTATCTCATTTGTAGCTGCTTTTCTTTGAACAGGATCTCAGAAAATTTCCGACGTACTTGACCAACTAAACTATTTCATAGAAGTATTTTCAGCAATTAATGTTTTAAATGAAATGAAATGTCTGCAAACTAAAGAGAGTAACGAGCAGGCCCTTGAGCCACTGGGGGTATTCTGAGCCAGCTCCTCAACAATTTTTCAACCACTGCAATTCCATTCATTTCTGTAACAGTCTTGGATAAATGCAAGTACCCCACCTTTCCCCCTTCCAAACCTGACGAAAAAATTAACTGCCTATGGGCCTCGTTAATATTTTTGAGTAGTTTGAAAGTAAGCAGTTTGCAAAAGTGCTGTTCTGTTAAGGAGTCGTTCTGGTCTCTTAAATACGTTCCTTACATTTGCCCATAAACCTGATACATAAATCAGATTTAACCACACAAATAATAAAGTAATAAAAGCAAACATTTCAGTTGCAATTTGTGTTTCACATAAACTTATTGTAATCATTTAACACTCAGTACTTATTTCTTATCTTCAACAATAGTAGCCGAGTGAGGTGAATCGTGAAAATGTATTCAGTTTTGGTATCCAGCCCTTAACCGTAAATGAAAGTTTAATTTGGTACCGACCGACCTATCGGGCCTAAGGACTATGAAATATATCACAAAATCAAGTACTTCCTACAGATAGATGAAATCCTAATTGTTTACTGTTATGGCATGCAAAATGCAACTTGTAAAGGCAACACGTTTATTAAAGAGGGAAACATAAAAGACAATTGCCGCAAATAAATGTCATTATAAATCATTTTGTTAGTCAAATTTGCTTCATATGCTTTCAAAGATCTGAAAAACAACTTGAAGAAAATAGCATTTTGAACACGTTGACTATAGACCATATACAATGATGTCACGTGACTTCATTTGGGAGGGTAAACGATGAAGAACACTGCACCCTCAGCGTAGAATTCATACGCGCTGGTAGGAGACTTACGGGCGTATCCGACCAGTTACACATATCACCTGTCTGCCTTTGTTGGATAAGTTCCTATGATACGCGCAGGCCTCCATTAGAGAGCGCACCTTCTCTTCTGTGACGTCATATGCATAAGGTCTATAAACTTAGTGTGCAAATCAATTTTGGCATTTGTATGAGTTCTTGTCCATAATGTGGACTTCCAAGGGACCAGCCATGTCAGTGTGACAAGTAACCATCCACAGCATGCTGTTTGTCATGACCTGAATATTAATCTGTTCCCTGGGACCAGCCATTAGTTGAAGGATAATATCGCTGTCACTGATTTCTGTACTCTGGAAACGTTTTGGGGAAAATGGTACCAGTTTTTCTACTTCACCTAGAATTGCCCATGTTTGGTTCCTGTTCATGAGAAAAGTTAAATGTTCTTTTATTCATTGGTTGAAGCTTAATTTGTCACACAAGAAATTATCAATAATCAATTACCGTACAATACTTTCCTCCAAACAGAAATTGCAAATAAACTTGAAATAGTTTTATAGTCGGCTAAGTTATAAACACTGTTTTGTATTAATCTGCTGTCCACTACTGGAGAGTCATAAAAATTTAAAGTTACTTTTCAGTTTGGGAAGATCTGACCCATTCAATTCGTTCCTTGTTCACTTGTATATTGAATACATACACCCATGCTACAATCATTAGTGTCATTCGTACTACAAAAGATGCCAGAAATGTACTACGTATGAAACTCAGTACACGAATACAGTAACTACGACATGCCTGACCTTAAAAACACCTACAATATCAATACCAGCAGTTTGCTCAACTAATGTTATCAGCTTATGTACGAAGATATTCATACAAAGCTGAGTAAACCTAGACAAACTTTATCAAAAAAGCCCAAAATTTACAGGTGCAAGGAATGAAACAAAGGTGTAGAAATATATATATATATATATATATATATATATATATATATATATATATAATATATGAACGAGGTGCTTGTCCTATGTAATGTAACTGTAAACGAAGTGACAAGCAATAGAAAGGCGCAAACAGCCATCAAATAAAATTTTGTCCTACTTTCATGCACTTTCTTTAAAGAGTGCATCTTTATTCTCTTTGCCTGTCCTACCTTCGTGTCCCCTTTCTCTATCCTTCTCTCCATTTTCTTTGTTTTTCTATCACTTGTGTATTTCTTTAAGGGGCCAGACTCGAAAAGTTCTGCTTATATCTGGCTCCCCTACCCATCAATTACCTTTGAGTTTTCAGTTGTTTGTCTCAATTTCTAATGAAGTAGAAATGTAGTCTTTATATGTGTGGACGTTCTTGAAGTATTGTTGGATGATTGTAGAAATGAATTGAATTTCTGAATATAGTTTTCACACCTTGATCACCACTTCCTGTACCTCAATGCATGAATTCAAAGAAAAGTTATGTATTTCTCATAATAGGTAATGAAAACTCTAGCAACATTATATGTGTTTCACATAACAGTTAATGGAATCATTACCAGCATAATTGTGTATTTTACATAACAGTTCATGTAAAGCCAAGCAAATTTATGTATTTCATATAACAGATAATAGAATTCCAAACATAACTGTGTATTTGATATAACAATTGATGGAAGTTTACTGCTTTTGTTACTGTCAACTACAATGATAGAATTTGTTTTAAATCCACGGGTACTTTTTTGCAAACTTCTCCTTTCATATGGAATTCTATCTGACTGAAAATTTTGAGATCAAATGATAATTAAATTACCTGAACATGAAAGTTGGAGCTGTCTGCCATAGCTGAAACTTGTCTGGACTACTCGGCATGAGAATGATCGGATGAGTGTCATCAAACATCTGTATGGTATCATCAGATCTTTGGTCTAGGTAAGCTACAGATGGCTGAAGCTGGGGTGAAAAAGATGTAAATTGTAATAGAGTTTCAGTATACGGTATTATTAAAATTACATCTGTATTGATAAAATTTAAAGATTTTTACAATAGTATGCATTACAGGGTTTGCACCCTTGAATAGACCTTATGTATATGATGTCACAGAACAGGTGGAGGTAAGAGCATGTCATTGACTCACGTTCACATGACTTGATAGACCTTATGCATATGACGTCAGAAAACACAGGTGGAGGTAAGCGCGTATCATTAAAACTTACACCAACACAATAAATGCAGTCAGCTGCTTTGTGTACCGGTCAAACAAACACGTAAGTCGACTTTTGTGCTTGTATGACCGGAACACAAATCAGCTCTATTAGGCACACATTGGAACTTTACGTCGTGTGCACAGTGTGCTTCATTATTTGCCCCCAAAGGAACGTCGCGTGACCTCATTGCATGAGGTCTGTTATGGACAAGTATCCCTGTCAATGGTTTCAAACTTTGGTGACTTAATCTTAGAATTACTTTACTAAACTTGAAAAGTTCAGATAAATTAGCATTCAAATAAACTTTGAAACAGCTACGAGAGAACTTTTTCCGTTCCAAATAGTTCTAATTATCTCCCCAAACTGTCTTAAAGACAAACACTTATCACCCACGGTTGGGGAAAAGCAACATCTCAATTAGTCTCTTTGATTGACATCACATTCTCTACCTTACATGACACAGCATGCGCAGAGAGTTCTGATTACATATTAGGGCCTTGTATGCTCACCAGGATATGGTCATTAGCAACAAACTAGGTTTGTCTCTGCACAAGGATAAGCTTAAGACGGTTTTGGATGGGGCTAGAAGTAACTTAGTTGGGAAAACTGGAACTATCTTTAATGACGGGATTTGCCCTTGTAACTATCTCCTGTTCAGAAACAAACCTAGTTTTCTTCTCAGGACATGACATCCTGGTGAGCAAAGAAGGCCTTAATGTGTAATCAGAACTCTCTCCCTGCATACTGTGTAATGTGAGCTACTCTGCATCTGCTGAGTTTTCTGACCGTGAAATCAATTAAAAGCAGACACCAAGCAGTCTGTCCTTAAGTTGGTTCAAGATGGGTGAAAATATTGATGATCTTTTCACAGTAGTAAAAAATGCTAGGAAGCAAAAGGCAGATCCTAACTTGAAAAAGTTTTGTTATTAAAATTTCTGTACTTTGGTAATTTCAAGAAATCAGTCATTTCATGCTGTCGTGTCGTCTCTAACTTGATGCGCCATCCTTCTATAGTATAAATTCTTTCATGGAGTCGGCTGGGATGAATATCTGAAGAGCAATGACCACTGTGGCAGAGGCTTGGTTATATTGCTTTCAAATTTCCTCTATAGCTATTAACAGAATGATGTTCTTCTGTTTAGTAGTAAAGCTCACTAGTCTGTTTTTAGGTATGAGTGAGGACCTAATCAATGTATTCCTAGGTCCTCAAAATGTAATTCAATAGGTTTATTAAGTCCTCGAAAGTTTAACAATTGATAGTCTATTGTTAAAGTTAGGGTTAAGGAAGCAGACAAAATGGAGATAACGATGAGGTCCTCGGTAACTGTGTGAGGTAACAATGTTAGATGTTGTGTTAGAAGGTGCACCCGCGGTGTGTAACGTGTGCTGGGGGCATGGGTGTGTTTATGTGTGTATGTGACACTAACCTTGGCATGTTGGCATGTTGATAGCCTTTACTAAGTAGAAGATCCGTATTGTTTTGGTAAAGGTCAAAGGTCATTTGGGGTCACCAGAGGTCAAAATATAATGAGCATGTTAACTGCTTTTAAACATATGATATCTGAAGATGGGAACGCTTAAAGGATTGTATGTTTGGCATGTAGATACCTCTTATAGAGTAGATGATCCCTAATGTTTTTGGTAAAGTTTAAAGGTCAAAAGAGGCCAAAAGAGGCCAAAAGAGGCCAAAAGTCTCAAAATCTTTTAAGCAAAATATTTGTGAACGTAAAACGTGGTTTTAACTTGAAACATGCTATACGTAGCCTGCTTTTAGTTAGTACACTTTTGTCTTGAAATTTTATGGAGGTTGAAAGTCACTTGAGGTCAAATTTGCAGCTACTTAATGGTCATTCTAACTTAGCCCAGTTTGACAATTCAGATCAAATGATGTCATAACGATCTACTGATAGTTACTACACGCGCTGTAATAGTTCATCGTACACTATGGAGATCGGTATCCAGACGATCAATCACGACATGCTGGCTGGAAGTCAATCTGATGACGGTATCTTTAATCGACCATTTTGTTTGAATTCGTACAGTCTCCTATCACCTTAAGCTTCCAGGCAATTCTGCTGTAGAGTTGGTTAAATACGCAGGATGGTAAACTGAAAGTGTGGGTATGTGGTTGCCATTTTACTCAGCCAAAATAGTTTTATCGTGTATGACCTAGTAGTGCATGATGATGGTTTCATTGCATTATGCATGATCTGTGGTACGTGTTGTCTAGTGTCTGGTGTTGCTGCCGGTTGCTGCCGGTCACTTAACGATTCATTCGTACGACATAAAGTACGTCAGACATACGCAAGTGCACGATTATGATATAATTTTACGTGAAAGACTCGCTCACGGTTTAAAACAGTTGCAAAATCCATTCATCGAAGATGTTGTTTGTTTGCGTTTGAAGACGTCATTGCTGGGTGTTTTTGATGCGTACATTTTGGACATGACGAGGGTTTGTGATCGATGTGAGTTCCTGTTACCAACTTAAGGATCGTACTGTTGTTTTGTTTCATCTGCTTGTGCAACGTAGGTTCCCGTAGGAGTATAGGGCCTAGCAGACTGAGGAAGAAGGGTACATAGGCCTAATTCTCACATACACTCTGTTCCCTGAACTAGGCCTAGGCTAGAAAGCAGCGAAACTGTATTGATAAAGCTTGTAAATGACTTGCTTGTCAACATGGATAAACAAATGGTTACACCGTTGGTAGCTCTCGACCTTTCAGCCGCTTTCGATACAGTTGATCACGGTGTTCTTCTAAAAGTACTGAAACATCAGTTTGGGGTAAAAGAAACAGCTTTAGACTGGTTCCGCAGTTACTTGCAAAAAAGAAAAATAAAGATTCGGGTGGGGGACTCATTTTCCGAGGAAATTGACATAACTTTTTCAGTACCACAGGGTAGCTGTGCAGGTCCGGTCGCTTACAATTTATATGCAAGTACCTTGAAGGATTATATTTACTCCAACATAACACCCGGGCATGGGATGATCTCCATAGTAGGATATGCTGATGACCACTCTTATTACAACAGCTTCACAACTGATAACCCCCTTGATGAAATACGATGCATCAATCTCTTAGAGGATTGTGCCAAGGTTATCAAAAACTGGATGAATGTGAATAGGCTCCACTTGAACAGTGCAAAAACCGAATATATTAATTTTGCTAGTAAGGGTCAACGTAGAAAGTGTTCTTTTAACGGTATTAAAATCAATGATGCTCATATTGAAGAGAAGATTTGTATTAAGTATCTTGGTGTTCTACTGGACAATGAACTATCTTTTCGGCAACACATCAATGAAAAATGCAAAACCGCTATGTATACTTTATTTCGAATTAGGCAATTGCGTTGTCATTTAGACAGAAAGTCAGTGGAACAATTGGTACATTCGTTGGTCATATCTCAATTAGACTACTGCTGCACAATATTATATGGGTTACCTAAAACTGTTACATGTAACTTACAAAGGGTACAGAATTTTGCTGCTAAAATAATTTTACATAAGAAAAAATTTGATAGTGCATCAAGTTGTTTGAGGGAACTTCATTGGCTGCCAATTGAATCAAGGCTCTTGTTCAGGTTGTTGTGTATGTCTTTTAAGTGTGTTCATGGTCTTGCTCCAAAGTATTTATTGGACATGTTTACAAAATTGGATTGCAATTATTCCCTGAGATCTGGTGGACAGTATAAAATTCCTAGAACAAACAGAAAGACACTTGGGGATCTCTCTTTTTCGGTGGCAGGGCCGAGGGAGTGGCACAATTTGCCCCTTGACATTAGATCTTGCCGAACTTTTCCCACCTTCCAAAGTAAACTTAAAACACATCTGTTTCGTTTGGCTTTTAAGTAACATTTGTTCTTTTCTCTTTTTTCACTACTTTATTTGTACGGTATCTTACTGTGTTGTAATGATTGTAAAGCGCCGCTGAGTACTCTTTGGTAGAAGTGAGCGCTATAGAAGTGTTACTTAACAATAATAATAATAATAATAATAATAATAATAATAATAATAATAATAATAATAATAATAATAATAATAATAATAATAATAATAATAATAATAATAATAATAATAATAATAATAATAATAATAATAATAATAATAATAATAATAATAATAATAATAATAATAATAATAATAATAATAAATAATAATAATAATAATAATAATAATAATAATAATAATAATAATAATAATAATAATAATAATAATAATAATAATAATAATAATAATAATAATAATAAATAATAATAATAATAATAATAATAATAATAATAATAATAATAATAATAAATAATAATAATAATAATAATAATAATAATAATAATAATAATAATAATAATAATAATAATAATAATAATAATAATAATAATAATAATAATAATAATAATAATAATAATAATAATAATAATAATAATAATAATAATAATAATAAAATAAAGCATTCAATCTTTGACCGCATGTTACTGTGAGAGTGTTTTTGGTGGAGGTGAATGGTCACCTGGGGTCACCAGAGGTCAAACAGTAAATCATGAAAAAAGCTTGTAAACACAGTATCTCCAGACAGGAAACTGCAGTGACTTTCATAGTTGGCATGTGGATAGCACGCATTAAGTATATGACTTCTATTGATTTTGGTGAAAGTCAAAGGTCATTTGGGGTCATAGAAGGTCAAATGGATAAAACCTGGCAAACTGTTCGTAAATATGGTATTTCAAGGTGGGCAAGATTGAGGAAGTCATACTTTGCATTGTAATACTTTACATTGAGAAGATCATCCCTATTGTTTTTGGTGTAGGTCAAAGGCCATCTGAAGTCATTGGAGGTAAACTGTAAAAGCTTTGAAAAAATGCTTGTAAACGTTTAATCTCAACATGGGTAACCTTATAGATATTTTGTACTTGACATGTGGATACAAATATTTGAGTAGATGATCCCTTTTCTGAATGGTCAAAGCTCATTTGGGGTCGCTAGAGGTCAAACTGTAAAAGCCATGAAAAATGTTTTTAACATGATATCTCCAGAAAAAAAACTTCCATAAATTCCGTAGTTAGCATGTGGATACGGCATATTTAGTTAATGGTTGCTGTCGATTTTGGTGAAGGTCAAAGGTCAATATGGGTCACCAGATCTCAAAGAGTCAAAACCTAGAAAACTGCTTGTAAACATGGTATCTCAAGATAGGCAAGTTTTAGGGGCCTCATATTTTGAAAGTAGATACTTCATGTTGAGGAGATGACCCTATTGTTTCGGTGTAGATCAAAGGTCACCTAAGGTCAAACTGTAAAAGCCTGCATATTGCTTGTAAATTACATTTGTTAATCTCAACATGGGTAAGCTTAATGGATATCAATCTTTCCAAATAGATATATGGATATTCTACTGTTTTTGGTGAAGGTCAAAGGTCATTTGGCATTAATAGAGGACAAAGTGTTGAAATTTTGTTGCTGTGATATCATCTTAAGAAGGTAAATGTATGTGAATCTGAAACTTTACAGTTGGTTACTCTGTATAAAGCACATTGAGACAGCAGTATTTGGTGGAGTTTAAAGATCATTTGCAGTCAATAGATTAGTTAGTTAGTTAGTTAGTTAGTTAGTTAGTTAGTTAGTTAGTTAGTTAGTTAGTTAGTTAGTTAGTTAGTTAGTTAGTTAGTTAGATGAGATTTAACGACACACCAACACCAATGTGTTATATAGTGTCATCTAGATAAACACGGTTCAAGTTCGGTTTCAAATACAGTTCAAATACAATGCAAGTCCTCCCCTTCAGTCGCCTCTTACGACAGGCGGGGAATACCGTGAGCATATTCTACAACCCCCAGCCCACAGGGGGCTGGAGTCAATAGAGATCAAGATGTAGCCTTAACTAGGAAAATCTGAATCTAACCTAAGCCCATGGATATATAAGTTTCTTTACAGCAGTAACTTAACCATGTATGTCAACGGGAAACCATTACACTGAATTATATCCAAGAGGCAGGAATCACGAAGCCTAGCTCTCTGGTTATCAATATTCTTATTATTATCTGTGGAATAATGCGCTACCCAAAAACATTCTATTTATGGTACAGGTACATTGCAGCCCTTCCAAGCATTGTCGGTGATTAGTTCTGAAACCTGGGTGGATGGAACAAGTCAACGGTTTTGAAGGCTCCTTGATAGCACGCTCCCTCTGACGTTTTGGAGTGCAGGGGCAACGCCCCGGTGGGTGCTCAGATGGTGACGCCCTAGAAGGTTTGTGGTATTTTCAAAATTGTGAGCATTAGAGTAGAGTAGTTTGACTACTTCTATAGGACATTGTTTGAGCTCTAATCAGATCACAGAAATGATAATTTGATGTTAGTGGGGTATAGAGGAAACTCCCAAGAAGGGACGTAGGGGGAAAAGCCACCTGTAGTCCTTGGGTATAAGAGCTTCAAGATGAAAAGCGAAACTTTTGCCAAAGAAAATTGCAAGTTTACTCAATAGTTTACAAAACTTATACTTTTACGAACTTCTTGCTAGCTAGCTAAGTCGTGCATTAATACAGTCAATATGATGATTCAAAGGGGTTGTGGACAGAGATATACATAAGTTTACTTGTCAGGGACTATGTTTTCAGATGGACACTTTACCAACCAGGTTCAAATATGTGACGCTCAGAGATGGCCCATGTCAATTTACCATTGTAAGGCCCATGCCAAAGGTGTGGAAGGCACCGACAGTACTGTGATCTCTTCTTAGGGTTGTGCTAAAAAGTCTTGTTTCCTTGCCGTAAAAATGTTGAGATCTTATCAGATAACCTTCCTTCTGTCTTTTTTGTAATGTAATGAAAGCAGACACCAAGTATAATAGGTTTTTGCAATATTTCCTCTGGTAACCTCAAGGTCACCTTTGACTTCCACCCCCCCCCCCAAAAAAATAAGGTTGTTTCTCTCAACCTAATAGCTACTTCATATCCTATTCACCTACTTTGAGGATACATTGTACTTAACCATTTGTGTCGAATGTGACTCCTGTAACCCAAACACAAAATTGTGCTTCATACATATCTAATTACTGGTCACTGTGACTAAAATTAGAAACAATAATACTGCAATTTTTTGTAGTGCTTTCAGCTTCACAGTTCTCTGATATTTGACCAACTCAGGTGAACTTCGTAGCCAGGCACTTTACAATTTGTACGAAATGTAAAGGGTCACACCTTGTTTACAAAGTTTTAAGTTTGGGACCTGTGGTGACCTCAAATGATCTTTGACCTCCGTCAAAAACAATAGGTTTACGAGGTTTTCAGTTTTTTATCTCTGTGACCTCAAATGATCTTTTACCACCACAAAAAATAATCGGGTTCTTCCTCTCAACATGACAATCTTTATACTAAATATGAAAGTTTCTGTCATATTGCTTCCTTAAGATATCGTGTTTACAAGCCACCTACAAGGTTTGCGCAGTTTAACCTCCGGTGATCTAAAATGACCTTTGACCACCATCAATGACAATAGCGTTCTTTTTTCATCATGATAAATCTATATATCAAATATGAAAAGTGTCGGTCATTGCTGTCTTGAGATATCGTGTTTACGACGTTTTCGGTTTTTAATCTTTGGTGACCTCAAATGACCTTTGACCTCCACAAAAGCAAAGGGTTTTCTATTTACATGACAAATCTATATGCCATGAAAAGTGTCCGTCATTGATACCTTAAGATATCGTGTTTACGAAACATTCAGAAGTTTTTCACAGCTTAACTTCTAATGATGTCAGATGACCTTTGACCTCTATCAGAAACAAGAAAGGCAAATCTATATACCAAATATGAAAATTGTCCGTCTCATTGTTAACTTGAGATATCGTGGTACAAGGTTTTCAGTCTTTCACCTCTGGTGACCTCCAATGACCTTTGACCTCCACAAAACACAACAGGGTTCTTTCTATGACAAATCTATATACCGAATAGGAAGAGTCTCTGTCATTGCTACCTTGAGATATTTTTTACAAGCTATTTAAAAGGTTTTCTCAATTTAATCTCCGATCACCTCAGATGACCTTTGACCACCATCAAAGACAATAGCGTTCTTTCTTTCATCATGATAAATCCTTATGTTAAATATGAAAAGTGTCCGTCATTGCTACCTTGAGATATCGTGATTACAAGGTTTTCATTCTTTCACCTCGGGCGACCTCGAATTGCCTTTGACCTCCACCAAAAACAGTAAGTTTTTCTCTTAACATGACAAATCTATATACCAAATATGAAAAGTGTCCATCATTCCTATCTTAAGGTATCGTGATTACAAGGTTTTCAGTCTTTTACCTCTGGTGACCTCAAATGACCTCTGATCTGCACCAAAAGCAATGGGGTTTTTGCTCTCAACATAACAAATCTATATACCAAATATGAAAAATGTCCGTCATTCCTATCTTGGGATACCGTGATTACAACAAACATTACAAACACACATACACATGCACACACGACATCACCATCGCATATATTCTTTGCCTGCCTTCGTTAAGGAATCAAAAATGGCATTGAATTTGCTTTATACAGGCCTCGAAATTGGAACTTGACTATAATTTTTTAATTGTTTAATTTTATTTGTACCACTGGCCGGTGAATTTGATAGTGGGCCATTGGAGTTTTGGATGGGAGAGGTGAATGCTAGTATAGAAGTTGCTTCTAAAATATAATACTACTCAGCAATGGGGCGACTACATGCAATGGGTGAATACAAAGTGCACTGAAGAATAGCGTTTATAAGCCACTGAAGGATGTGATACATCATCCTGCTTTACAAAAGTTATCTAAGTTGCATTAAAATGCCCTTCTCTCTTCCCCTTTTTTATATTCACGTTTCTCTTTCAGCGAAGGTAATTTGAAGTATCCTTCCCAATCAAAACCGTCACGTTTTTCTCGGCAGATATACTACCTCTTGTGGTTCGAGAGGATTGGTGGTGGTAAGAGGCACAAGGCTTGGAAAAATAATCTGGCTCCAGCTGACGTGTAGTAGTCACTGATCAATGTATGTATGACATATATATCATGTATTTCATATATATAGATCGGTGGTAATAAAATGATAGTAATGGACCAGTGATGCGCCCAAAGTCCGCCTAAAAAGCAGTTCTAAGTCATTCAGGTTACATAATGGTTAACTTTATTTCACACTGTCCATCAGTTACCAATTAGATAACCAAAATGATAATACCGAGCAAAGTATTCTATAACATTTTTGAAAATTTGGGGGATTTTTGTATAGGCTATTCCTCCCTCCCCCCCCCCCCCTCATTGTCAAAAATTAAGAGGGATATAATCCTCCAATCCTTCCCCGGATTTCCGCCATTACTTTTAAGATTACACTGACTAAAATACAGATCAGAAAATATTGAAGAAAAATCATGCAACTTACCATTTCTAGATCAACATCATTAGGGTAGACCTTGATAGTAGCATAAGTGTCTATGGAAAGGATAGACCCATAGATGGCTCCACTGACATTACTGTAGCTGGACCAGATCAGTCCGGTAACACCAATATTCTCACCAGGAAAAGCAATCTGACGAGAGTGAATGAAAAAAGAAAGTTAAGTAAATTTCAATCAACTCAGTAATGGTAAAAGAAAACAGTCACGGACATACATACCACCCTGCCATATATTCCTTTTGCCTTAATGAGGAATGAAAATGCTTGAAACTTTAGTAACATATCGACTTACTTTATCTCTCAGCTATAATAAGGTTTGTAATTACACCATGTGCAACATTGCTATCGTAGTATTACAGGTTAAGGGAAAGAGTACAACTCACATTTAGCATGTAGCCATCGACAGCCATCATTGGTCGAGATGGCTGCAAGAGAAGTCCATCAGAAGACATAGTCCTATCCAAAATATAATTAGAAAATGATAGATATGGCTTCAAATGAGTGCTTACAGCAAGGTTAATTCGTAGATAATACTGCTTTAATATGCTTCCATCTACATAAGGCATGCCAAATGAACACAAATCATAATTTTTAAACCAAACTCATGCTTAAATACCATCACATGGGATACATCTAGTCTACAATATGCATTTGAAATGAGACTGACCTTGAAGTTCCCACGCAATAATTTGAGGAAATCACTGATGTAGATGTCTATTACCATTCTTATAATGTCAGACTTAAACCATGCAAGGCGTCCCCACCATCCACTCTTGCTTATTAATATTCACTCTGCACAAATGTAACTTTCGTCATTCCCACAAAAAATCTTTCCAAGTGAAGTAATTGTTATGATAAGAACAATGTTAATGATGCACCAGTAATATACGCTGTTCATTGGTCACATTTAAACAATGCTGTTGACCGTAACTAAGTTACACAGTGTGGATGGAAATCTCCTTTCACCTGTTTAGAAGAGTCACATTTGTGAAACCGATGCTGTCACTGGGACCCACGGGGGCTGTGCTGTAGATGGCTATAACAGTCTGTAAGAATGGGACTGGCTCGGAACCATACTTTGCTAAAAACAGCAACAAAAACAAAGAAAATCTATATTTTCCTCTTAAGCAAAGGTAGCGCAAGCTTTTACTGGATAATCTTATTGCTTTTTTGAAAAAACTAGTCGACTGCTGGATTCCTCAGTGCAGGCGACCTTGGGATGGATTAAAGGCTTAAGGCACTCACCCCAAACTTTCGTGATAAATCCACCAAAGGTGCTAATCGCCTCTTACTTTCCACAAAAGAGTCTTCTATGATGTTCCAGATATTAAAATATATGGTATACTCAAGGAAACCAAACAAGTTTTTCTTCATAAATATAACATTTCACTTTACAAAAATATCACATGATTTAAAAGAGCCATTCCTGAATTTGAACACCAGGGTATACTAATATTACTTGAGTCGACTGCATTTCCCCTTCAATTTGTGGTTACCTGATGCAATATATAAACATAAGCATACTTAAATTGGGGAAGAATTTTATGATCATCAAAATGTGTAAAGTAGACCGTACTTCTTGGGTACCAGTTCAAACTGTGAAAGTTGTACTGCTATTAAACAAACACTGTTTCCAGATGTGCCAGTTCAAAAACAAGCTAAAGCCTTTGATAGCAAAGCTTATGTAAACTGGAAAGGTTGAAAATACATTGCCATGAAGTGCAGTTTACTTTTGCCTTTTTAGAAAATTTACGTCAGATTATGATGGTTGTGAATTATAAAATCAATGGGTAACTGGGCACAACTAAATGCTTGAAATATTTTACAGCTTTTGCCTCATTCTACAGCTACAACCATCTTACAATTAAATAAAGATTTATGAAATATCCCAAGACATTACTTACGATGATGTTCATCAGCAGAGTTGGTCCTAAAATTATCCTTAAAAGGTCTTATGTCCAGGGCATGATAAATGATGGAAGAAAGCCCAATGTTCCACTGTCCATTTCCAGGGTGATAGTCCCCACTGGCCCGGGCCTGGTTCATATGAGGTATCTCCACTGTCTGGAGGAGATGGCGAGCCATGGGCATACAATACTGGATGGTCATATCATTCACCATGGCAGCCTGGCCCATATCCATCAGCCACTTACGGGCCACAGTGACATTTTCAAGGGTACAATGTAAGCCTTCAAATTCATCATTTAACCAATCCTATCAGGCAAGAATTGTAACAAATACAGTAAGACCTTATACAGGAGTACACTTTCAGTACACTTTGAAAACAATTATTACGAGAAACTTGTAACGTAGGCAGATAAAAATTACTTAATTACAGTTATAAAAACGTCTAACTGTGGCATAATGTTACATATCAGTAGTATACATCACAGAATGATTTTTGGAAACCAAATGTCTAACTTAACCATTCCCATCATTGGGGTATAGTCAGCAGTACAGTTTATTACTGTCAATAACAAAAATTCTCCTTTCATAAAAATTACCGAAACAAAATATACCTAGAGTTTGTGTTCAATAGCATATATACTCTTTATATCGTGGATGCTCTCCCCCAAAGTTGGCATGTTTCAGGTTACTCTCCAATCAGCAATTTGGAGACTTTTTACCTTGAAACCATAATACTCTACTTTGATTGGTTTAAACTTCTTCTGTTACATTTTTTCATAATTTTAATGTTCACAATTTTTGCAGGTAACGTAACTATGCTAAAACCTCAATGAAATATGTCAACTGTCACAAACCTGTTCATATAGGGTCAGACCCCATTCTTTCTTTGAAGAACTCAAAAGATAATCCCAAAATTCCTGGACGTAAAAAACATTTAAAGATTAGTGCATTTGTTTAGTATGGGCTAGGACATATTTTAAAACTTTACTTGAATAAAAGGATTTATTTAGGGTGCAGAAGTAAGGTAATTTTCACAAATCTGGAAGTAGCGTGAGAATTTGAGGCGTTGAATAAATTGAAATGACCTGGTTGAACTAGATGGAATTTAATTGAATTGAATTTGGATTTGATTTTCACCTGAACAACCCATTTAAATAAATAACCCATTCAAATAAGTGTAACTACAATATTTTTAAACTGAAAACTGATAAAGGGTGTCAACGATATTGGCAAACAAACTCCAGTGTCATTTTTCCGAAGAGGTTAACATGAAGAAATAAACTTAACACTGTTGAATATTAAAACACAAATTTAAGTAATTTCAGATTAAACTCAATATTTAAATGTTTTAATTTCCAATGGCTAATACAGAGTGATCAAAGTTAACTTCATGTTATTTTTAACTTTTGATATTTATGGAGCAACATTTGCTCTTCACAACTTTAATATAATTAGAAAACGTGCTGGTCCTAAGAGATAGTGCTTCCTTTCCTCTTTTTTTTTTGTTTTTTTGTTGTATTACTTTCCACTTTAGAGACAAAAATGGATGACAGCATAATTACAGTATCTTGTGGGATTGCTTTTTCTTTTTCAACAATAAAGTTCCATTTGCCACCATTTTTCTTTGCATAAACTGTGTCAGATGCCCTGTGGAAAGAAGAAATGAGAATGCTCTCAATTATTCTAAAGAGGAAGTAATTGCTGAGGGAATAAGTGCTCTTGAAAACATTCTGTACAAAGTGATATTGTACCTTGACTTTAATATCAAATAACATGAGCAGAATATGTGGCAATTTGCTTTGAAGAACTTTTTATATATTTGTCGAAACATTTGTGAAAGTCTTACCAGTATCGATTGTGTGCAGCAAAGGGATGGCCCAGCTGCTTGTGCAGGTATCTGAAATAATAAAACATTGTTTTTTACTGAAGAAACCTTTTCATGCTTTGAAATTCATGTTATTTCAAGGACTCCACAAACGATTTATGAAAAACTACATCCACATGTTAGCTACGCAGGCATGGGCAGCATCATAATAGATGAGGTATTGTGTTGGTGTTTTAAAGGCAAAAATAAGTTAGGTATATCACTTTGCTGTTATTTCAAAAGTTGGCTTAAGGCTTTACTTTGATGTATTAATCAAAACACTGCAGTACACTTCATTAAAATAACTGTAGTTCATCGATCAACTTTCCATACATGCTGACTTAATACCTGAACTGTCTGCAGCTGGTTGCACCACATACATCTGTATATACCATGCATTTTACAAGTGAAACTTACGGTATTGTTCAGATCTATGACATGTTCAAATCTTGCTATATACTCAGGTTTCATAGCTCTTAATAATGTTGCTGGGTGCATGCATGATTACTAATCATTCAATACTAGTCCAAATCTTGTGTCAGAGATAGATTACAAGAGCATATGCAAGCTGCAGCTTAGCTGCCATGAGACAGATCCAAAATAATCAACCCAAGCAGGAAATATCACCATCGCTGTAGTATGTTTTTGGGCGGTCATATGGGCCTTAGGGTCAAAGATCACCTTGCCGATGAAAACAAACCCAAGCGAATTATTTTTCTTGTGTGTAGGAGTTGGCAGTGCTTATTTTAATAGGCTTGAGGCATTGCTACCCTATTGTGGCGTCACAATCGGAAGCCCCTGCCCGTTGGTAGGAGCCATTCCAACTCTAGGGCTGAAGACATCTTGCCAAGAAGAACCAATAAAATTTTTGTATACCCCGGGATCCCCTTTTGCGAGTGTTTTATATCCTCAATACTACCTCTCTTCTTACTTCATATTCTTCTCAAGGTGAATTAGAAGTGTATCATTTACAGAATTTCACCGCTGTTCCTTTTTTGTTCTTAAAGCTATTGCATACTTTCTACATGCATTCTGATATGATAGTGAGATTTCTTAAATTGGTTTTGAAACCCATCAATTTGTATTTTAATGTGATTATACAATGCCAGAGGTGAAAACGTGACTTACCCCGCACCGTGTGGAAACACTGAAGGCATTGCTGTCCAGTTCTTAACACCGCCAGCAATTCCTTTGAAGTACCACCAGGAATCAAGCTGATAATATCTGTAAAATAAAAGTGAATGGGATCAAATAATGTGGAAATAGCTATTTATAATATACACATTGATGTGTTCCGTAGCAAAGCAGAAAGAATTTTATTTCATCTGAGAAATATCTGTATTATAGGACAGCTAAATTATTTGGAAATATCAACCCTAATTAAAAGAAAACTGACATCAGGACTATATACAAATATCATTTGCTTATCTTACACTGTTACAGAAACACAGCAACCAGTGGAATGGGAGTTTTGAATTTTAAAATAAGCACAGGTACCTCCAAATACATAAATTTCTATAAACTGCTAGCATCATTCTTCTCCCCCACCCAAAAACATCAATGGAGTGATGCTATTCTAAAAGAACAGTGTAAACTATCCTGAAAAGTCCATCAACTTGCTTTTCACTATCAGTGAGGATCCAATTGATATTGTACATTTAGAAGTTGTTCTTTTTCGAAATGGAGTGAAGCACTGAGTGAAGTAAGTACAGAAGGCGTATTGCTACGTACATCCTAGCCAGACACTTACGTTTAGTCCACTGAAGGAGCATTCAGAAAGGTACCCAGCCCTTTTCTGGCCTATTGTATTTCAAATACTGATGGGGATATATTTTTATTAACTTCATATTCTAGCAAAGCAATTGAACTCACTCTCTGAAAGTTTGCATCCATCACTTTCCATCCCTACCATGTGTTATCAGTACAGAACTATAAAGTGCATTTTGTCAACAAACTTTTGACCTTCTAATATCCAATGGCATAACTCAGATGCAGCCGGCGCAGCAACATCAAAACAGCACCTCCATCAATTAAAACATAGTGCTTGTGCAAAACAATACATGATACAGAGCTTGTGAAGTAAAACATAGTCCTATTTCCCCCTGAAAGGTCTTCTTATTTACTGAAAAAACAGCATTATAAATTTATCTTTTGGAGATGACAGGGTGGAGTGGGGATGGGAGGGGTGGATGCATGGGATCTCCATACAAAAAATGTTTGGAAGCAACTTGCAAGGCCTTGAATGTGCCATTTCTGGTATCCTAGGAGGTATTTTTGGCAAAGCAATGCTATATGACTTCAGATAGTGTTCACATTGCCATGGCCCCTCCAGAGGATTAAATTGTCTCCCACCTAATAATGAAATACTGCTTACACCACTGGGCAGGGCCCAATTTACTGGGGTCCACACCCTCCCAGTTACATCAAAGAACTTGTTACATTTTCACAGTCACCATGGCTGTCTTAACATTAGTAAATGTTGTCTTACTTATAAGGTATAAAGAGTCTATCGGCCTCTGCTTTGACATCAATCAAAGTCTGTTCATAGGTCTTGTTGAGTTCTGTGTTGTAGTAGTAAAAAGCACCTGGAAAAGTTATATATGAAAGAAATGTTAATAAACCTTTTCATAGACACAGAGAATCAACTTCAAAATCATGAAAGTCTTTCCACGAATACATTCAGCTTATGTAAGAATTAGTGAAAATTGTAAGGTTTTTTTAATTCTATCACTCAAGTGATGAAAAATTTTAATTCTAAATATGTCAGTTTTAAATGATGTCAATTTCATGACCACAACATTCATCATACAGGCCAGAACAGAAACTTGATTTTTCTGCTCTTCAATGATTCAAAAGAAAATTTGCTTGGAAGTCAAGTTACACTAATTATAACTTACCTCCATCAGTCCAGTAGCCAATGTAATTCAAAGTAACGTCTTTTTGTTTGTAACGAACTGTATTGTACTGCTTCAGGAGTGTGTGTCCCCACTCGTACATGGACTTTAGAAATGAGATAAAGACTTTTTTGTACATGACGATTCCAACTATACATTTAACGTAATTTTATCTGTATGCCTTTCCAAAGATATTCATTGTACAAAGTCTTTTTCAGTCAAGGGAATTGGTGCCAGAGGCCATACCCATTTCCTCACTTTTGCAATCTGCTCAAACCTGTTTCACACTTCTTGATTTGTGAGAGATTTTTTTTATCTACTATTATCTGAATTAGTTAAAGTGGGCATGACACGACCAAGATAAGTTTTGCGTGATGCAAGATTGAATACAATGATGAACAGATATCAATTTACACACAGTCACAACTGCTGCAATTCGGCACAAGTAGAATTTGAAGAAAAACGTCGAACAATCCAATTTCGAGAAATGCCGCAACAGGCTTTCTGACTTTAATGACGTAATTGGAGGAACAAACACTGCGCTATATGAGGACGCGTATCTAGATGTGGCCGAACAAATGTAACGCTGAGGTTAAGTCAGCAACTTCATGAAAAGGATTAGATCAAAATACCCTCTCAACATACAGAGCGCAAAGCGCGGACCGTGCTGGGAGCGACGAGGCACATCATTGGCCAATATGCACGCTTGCATATCGCGCGCGTTTTAGCGTCCCTATAAAGACCTCAGTTCTCTTTTTGTGTAGATAGAACACGGTCGGCGAGCTGTACAGAACAGCTATGCACATGTATGGACAGTCCATAACAAGTGCGCCTATACTTTGTGTACTCTTCAGTGACGGTGTTATTGCGAATGCTAAGCCGTCACCGCGCAACGAAGCATCATTTATAATGTGGTCACTGGTCACACACACTTGCTGCTCTAGTATCGTAGCACAGTTGTTTGCAATGATGTACCTGCTAACGCGCGTTATCATGCACATGATCCGGTATGTGAAAAGATGGGTGTGCTGCCTGAGTACAGTAGTGCTGACTGACCGTGCCGCCAATGACGACACGTCTTGAGACGCGCTCACATACTTTTTTTTTTTTTTTTGCTTTCGGATTTCAGATGGGCTAAGCCTCGCCTGTATTTGGGAATTCACATGGTCATATTTCGGTATATATGGAGGTAGTTTAGTCCGGAAAACATTACTGAGGCTAAAACGTTTACTGAGAAACTTACTTTTTCGTGTCATGCCCACTTTAAGTGAGTCAGCTGACTGTCCCCCTACTGTTTGAAATCATTCCACCTGCAGTACTTTCCAGTGGGTGGGGGGGAGGGGATATCATGATAAAATAATGATAATAATAATCATAATATCTGATTTTAAACAGTACTTCTACATCAAAACATCAGGGCAACTTTCAAAGATTACCCACATAGTCAATTATAACCTAGTGTCCTACAGAAACAATCTTTCATGGTGGCTGTGGTACACTGTGCCAAATGAAAAGATACCACATAGGTTCCCCTTTGATCCCAGGGTGGAAAAATGCAATTAAGATAAACTGTCTTGATCACTTAAGATACAACATGGCCAATTGTCCATCAGTTTTACTCCATGATATCGTCTTACGTTTTGTTTGAGGTGTGAAATTATCCCCAGTCCCAGTAAAACCTCATTTAACTTGTTTGTTCTTTTACTGACAAAAAGTAGGGCACAGTGAATGCAGTACATAGCTTGTTTTTAATATGCAAACAACAAGAATCTTGTGAGGGTGCCAACAATGAAGAAAAGGCATGTTCGTCTAATAGATGGATTTAATGAAAAGTTTCAAATATCACCCCCCCCCCTCCCCCGTATATAGCTTTTCTTTGAAACTGAGTTCCTGTGGGCTGTAGCCTACAGTGTCGTCCACCATTTGTCAAACGAAGTATGTTATGGTAGCCCTACCACTTTTTCCCAAATGCTTAGAATGTAAATTGTTCCCAACAGTATGAAGTTTGTGGATAAGCAGCTTCTGACAGGCTACATATCCTAACACAGGGATCTCCAAAGTTTTTTGCTTAGTTACCCCAACTTTCTACTCCGGAATCTTGGTGGCCTTCATATTGACGGGTCGGTGAGAAGAGTTTGATTTGACTTGGTTATGCAATGTTAATAAAGCAGATCACTGGTTCTTAGATTAGAACCTCATTGCTTATTTTTAATGAGAAATTTGGCAATTATTTTTCGCTCCGGAATCTTTTCGCGACCCTCCGATTTATTTTCGCGACCCTCAAAAGGGTCGCGACCCCTAGTTTGCCGATACCTTTTCTAACAGAAAACTCCTTAACAATCTAATTTGGGAAATGTACAGTCGCAAAGACTTTAAAATATGTACTGCTATGCTTATTCTACCAAACTTACATTCTTTATGCTCCTTTCACGGCCAAAATACACCACAGTCTGGTGAACAAAGTCTTTAGGAATTTCAGCAATCATTCCCATAATGCCTTGCATGATGGCGTCACTTGCATCATCAAAGACCATTGAAGACACCATGAACTCTTTGAAAGGTGAAAGTACCATCGTGTGCTTGGTACGGTTGAACAAAGTCAAGGGTGCTGAGTAAAGACCACTCCCCATTACCTTGACTGGTAGCATCCAGCTGAGGGCATTCAGAACAAGACTCCAGAGTGACTGGTGCATGGTAAAGATGGTATTATATAACTAGTGAAAATATTGTTCCTCACTTTAACTCTTAATATAAGCTACTACTGCACCCATAGTTTCTAAACATGCACCTCCACTATACACATGCGAAGATGACACGTACATAGGGGCAACCTTAGGCTTTCAAGACAGGGGAGAGGAGTAAGGCAAAAAATGCTGCAGGTTCCCCGCCCCAAATTGGAAGTAGTACCGTACATCTATGGGTGCAACTTTCTCTTTCCATGTGCACAAGATGAGACACATGAAAAATTATGTTGCTGAATTTCCAGGAAACATGAAAAAATGAGTGTAATTGCCATATGGCACTGTTTCATGTATAAGCTCCATAATTTCAACCAGTCGTAATACTTTTGTGCCTTCCAGTTCTGCATTGCATATGGCAGCAGATATGTCACATGAATTAATTGTAATTGTACCTAAAATTGCAGCTACCATGAGGATCTGCCCATGTCTTAAGTAGAATCACTTTTATACAGTTTGTGATAAATGTCCCTGCAATTGTGTGCGCAGAAAACAGCATCTGCAATCCAAAGATCCTATGCAAGACTATCAGGCATTTCCACATGAATGCCTGTACGTTAACATAAGTAGTAGTTTTTTCCAATCATATTAAGAGTTCTGCATTTTCCTCTATTTGTTTGATTAGATAACACATGTAAAATGTCGGACAATCAAAGAACTACTGTCTTTGAGAAAAAAAAAACATTATTTTAACTGAGACATCTCTTGCAACTTCAGACAATATTGCCAATAATCCTCAGGGCCACTGTAAAAATATGCCATGACCATTTTGTCCTGTTAGGAAGTAGGCTCAACCATCAAAAACCCAGACATTGTAAATGATGCTACCATGAATTAAGATGGGCATTAACATGATTTGATGTTTATAAGATTGGGGGATTGCGGGCATTAACATGATTTGATGTCTATAAGATTGGGGGACTGGGTACAGAGTGGTAAACTTACAAGAATGACCCATTGGTGCTGCTTAAGTATGGAAGTGCTCCCTGCTCCTTGAAAGGTATAGGATCCAGGGACAATACCCCGGTGGGGAAGCAGAAGGAAATACCCCCCCCCCTTAAACATCTGGAGGGGGTATGTACAAAACTGGGAGCATTAGAATAAAGCCTATTTCAATATAGCAGTTCACGAAAATGGATGTAACATATTAAACATACCAAAAAAGCATGATTATGCCATTTGTTTCACAATAGTATAGCCTCTGACTAACAGCCAGTGATCCCATGATAGAAAGGTATAGGAGGACAGCAGGGCTTTTGGGTAGGATGATTATATATAATGGAAGGTTATGAAAGGGGTTTTGGAACAATATATGAGCCCACTCATGATACTGAGAATGACATAATGATGAGAATTATTTATGATGAGAGCATTTGATGTGCACTAAAAATGGCAAATTGTCAGACATTGTGTAGTTATGTTTCTATGAGCTTTACATTGCAAAGATATCCACTACAAATAAATTTCCGTTTCATTTTCTCTGGTCTTCTTTTCTTCATTTCCTTTATTTTTTTCTTTTTTAAAAGGTTTGAGTAAAGCTGTGGGGATTACTTTCAGTTTTTGCAGGTCTGAGAGAAAGAGGCAACTCATGCAATCCCTGGTGAAGGTGACCATTACTTGAAGTGAGTGCAGACTTAAAAAAACGCAAATTCTCATCTTCCCAAATGGTTCAAACTCTCCCAACAAAGTTTACTCTTACCCCCTCCCGATATCTCACCACACCTATAACGCACCACTCTCTGCATATTTTCATTGCCTATGGCGAATTCTTTAGTACTGCAGACACTACAGCAGCATTCAAACTCTTTCCAAATAGCCTAATCTACTGCAAACACTGTTGTAATTTAACAATCCTCTCTCCTGAGCCATGTTCCTGTTTGATGGGCAGTAGTTTCCACTGATCTGCACATGTCAATGACCAATCAGTCAGTACAATTTGAATCTGCCAAAACACTGACCAATCACATAGTTAACAGATGTTAACGTGAAGATAGTTTGGGGCTCTGAGACTTTGTAATTGTGTTAACAATTAACTTTACATATAACTGCATGTACTAACACCACTGTGAATATGAATTTGTGTAAAGTACTTTCAACACTTTTTGAAACTTTCAACAACAGAGGTCTTTGTAAAACTTCTGTTAATCATGTTGACAAGAGTCTTGATGTCCATGGAATTCTGACCAGAGAGATATTACTGGACAGTTGTATGTATCCCCTTTTAATATTAACTGAAGTAGCATGCTTAATTGCTGTCGAACTTACAACATTATACTGCCATGAGCACCAACTGGGTGGGACACGTAGGTTACTAATGGGGTAACGTTTGACGTGGCAAAAACTACTCAAAAAATTCTAACAGACAGAGAGTCTAGCAGGAAACGTATTTTTGAGGTTTCCACTTACTTGCCAATACTTTGCAATGATAAAAATAGTTCACCGTATGCCAGGTAGCCCAAATCCTTCTTCATTGTCTCTGCCACTTTGAAAGTAGGGAAGCCAGTAGAGAGACCATTTTTGTCACCACAGCTAGTGCCAGTTAGGCCACCAAGAGTGAAATTCTGGGCCACCAAGAGCAAAATATAGTAATTATCTATTCTACAATATGACACTGTACGGTTGAATATAAAAAATAACAGTATTTTCGATTAGTGTATATCAGTAAGGACCATATCAGTAAGGACCCCATCCGGGAGTCAACCGGATTCTTTGGAATTCTAACTTAACAGTATTTCCATAAATTACAAAAAAGTTGCATTATGATTTGAGCCACAAGTAGCTGCTAATAATAGACCTGCTCCACCTAAAGTAGTAAACTAGGCTGAGATCCAATACTATAATTTAAAATGGCAAAATATATCAATGCTCTACAATTTGACACTAAGAATGTGGTTGAATATAAAAAATTACAGTATTTTCATAAATTACAAGAAAGTTGCATGATGAATTGAACCATAAATAGCTGTTAGAAATGGACCTGTTCAACCTAAAGTAGTGAACTTGATTGAGGTCCAATATTATAATGGTGATTGGACCAAGGGCATAGGAGGCGGGTGGGTGGGGGGGTGGTAAATCTCCCAGTAGAAAATGTGGTAGGGCGGAAGTACCCCCTCAATTCAAGAACGAAAACTGCCTATTTGTTCCCTCTCTAAAAAGTGCCAAAAATTTGCAGTAATTTTCCGGAAGATTTGCTCAAATATTGCACCAAATTGCATCTGAGCACCCCAAAAGATTTAAAACAAAGAAGAGGGGGTCCCCCTTCCCTTTTGCTATAGATAATTCGATAATATTTGGGGAGGGAGAAGGGACTCGGCTCAAAAGAAGAAAGGGTGTATGATGGCTATTAACAAATGACAAATTAAAATGAGCTTGTATTTTGGTAGAAAAGGGAAACTGAGAGTAAACCTTTCGTAAGCAAACGATACAAACTACACCTCTTGCATACTTACCTTTATCCCTAGCCTCATCTCTGGCTATGCAAACACACGAAAAGCATCATGTTGGCAGACGCATACCCCTCTTTGTATTGCCGAAATTATAATCACAGCACTTAGTTGCTGTTGTAAGCAGCACACTTGCTTGCAGCTAGCAAAACACCAGTCTACTAAATAACCAAAAGTCTCTTTGCAACTTGGTCATAAGAACGTTTTTGCAGAGAGGGGTGTCCATGCATAGCCAATTCATTTTCAAGTCAGAAAATAATTTTTTAGGTGTATGTCTTGTATGTCTTTTGTCACATATTTCATGAAAACCATCACTTACCTGAGTGAATACCACTGCAGATACTTCTGAATAAACTTGGAATGAAGTCATGATCTTTGTAGTTTTAGGATCCATAGCTTCCCATATAATGTCGATCTCCTCAAAGGAGCCTAAGCGGGGATTCACACCAGAATGCATCATTGGACCAGTTGAGACCTTCAGTGACCCATCCATGGTGGAGTACATCGTTCCATCGATGGTAAAAAATGTGTTGTGACTCTCCAGCCAGGTGGTACCATCAATAGTAACCTTGTAGGTACCATCTTTGTCTACTTTCAGAGCCAAAGGGCCCCCATCTTGGCTGACGGTTACAAATGTTGACAGAGCTAGTATATTACCAAACCAAAGATGGCATTAAATGTCCAATCAATTGTTCAGATGTGTAAAGGATATTACAAAAAGACAATTTCAAAAGATAGAGAAGTATGATCCATAAAACTGTACGTGAAGAACGCGAAATTCCAAAAGCCTAGCTGAAAATTTAAAGAGTAAGTTGAATAATAATTTGCTGGACAAAGAATAGTGTCAATCACTTCCATAGTCTGTGAACAGTTCAACTTGTGATCCAGTCTACACAATTATAGTTATTCGTAAATTTGGAAGAAGTGTGGCTATCTCTCTCTATAAATTATTTTGGAAGGGGGAATGTTAGGAATTAAGGCACTGTTGTTGCTACCTATCTGAATCGATTTGTAAAGTATGATGCAATATTGTTAATCTGATTGATCAATACATGAGACATTTATAGGAAGCTGACAAGCACATCACAGCGTAAAAAAGTGCATATTGCACTTTTAAAGAATTTTCACTAACATTTAAGGTTCATTTAAATATTTCCCAGAATGAGTGTTTTAATATTGTGAAAGCATAGTACTTTGTTCTGCTTTTATACATATCAAAGCAGGGACAAAAGTCCACCATGAAATTTGCTCATACTTTTATTATGCACATTTAGTTTTCAGTTGTAAAGTAATGCAAAGAAATAAAGTCTTACCTTTGACATTTGAAACAGCAGCTAAACATAATAGACATGAAACAGCCAAAAAGAATCTTGCCACTTGTGAGCTAGTACAGGATGCCATCTTTACACGTCCACCTAACCCATGTAATTATACTGCTACCCTAGATTGGCTAGTTTAGAATAGTAGCATCCTCACGCTTTATTTGTTTGCTATATGGATCTGCTAATTGGTGTACTTTGCTTACTATTTTCATTTGCTTTAGTTGTTTACACAATCTTTAACCAGGGACAAAGATATTAACTAATTTGAGAGATTACACTACACTAGTTGAATGGGAATTTCATTGTTGTGTAGCTACTATCTGTATTGCAAGTATAACAGAAGTATTGTACTGCTACTAGGGTACTATCGTTGGGTAGGATAGGGTTATTAAAGGGGGCGAATGGGAAGGGGAGGGGGCATATTACTAGCAAAGAAATCAAGTACTAGTGATTAGTTGAAAATTAACGAAACCTCCTTCACATCTCGTTTCACATGTAAAACTACATGGTCTAAACAGGTGTGAATACTATTTTTGAAATGCTCAAAAAACTCAGAACACAGAGCAGACCTTCAAAGTATATGGTTAGAAGCATTCTATAAAAATTGAATGAATACAGGAGAATAGCCTGGTATATCTTTGAACCAAAAGACAAGTTTAAAATTATACCTTATAGAAGTCTAGGTGACAAAATTCAAACAAGTAAACTATCCAATCAGGTTTAGAATACTGTTCTTATATAGTACCTTTATGTTGACATGTTTATCAGCCTTTAAAGGAAAAACTGCAGCCACCGCAATATGAATTATGAGACATAACCTCTGGTATCCTAACTTATGAATGGCTCTTTTTAAACACGTGACAATATACGTGTAACTAAATCATTAAATTCGTACAGAAGAATTCTTTTGGTAAACATGAACACTGAAATGTTTGAAACATCATGAAAGAAACTTAAAATAGTTCTGGTGATTTGTTGGATTTAGCTGATATTTTAAAGTAAAATTGGGTGTGAGGTGATTCCTTTTGACATGATGTGATATTTCTATTTTTTTCAGGTGATTTCTCCATCCACTGTTTCACTTGAAACTCAAACACATAGATATTACTTCCTACTCATTCTTTAATGATGAAAATAAAAGTTTTAATCACTTTTACGTTTTTATATACTTAATGGAAGGAAAACACCAGAAAAATATTTCACGCCCAACAAAAAAAAACTTATAACATGCTTAGAAATCATCATTATCTAGTGATATTTTAGCTGTGGCATGACACTCGTCACACAAAAATGTGGAACGACAAATACATGCTACGAAAGCTTTCTTTATATGCTACGTATCATATAAGATTGCTCTAAGATTCTCTATTGATGTGGTTCCCTGCAGAGGTCGGAGATGTACTTTTTCAGAAAAGTGTTTTGGTCAGAATAATGTATTATTCCCCCAATAACGGTTATAAGATATGGAGTGAGTACCGTAAAGAATGCGCACAAAATGCGAGGAAAACTTTGCATTGAAAATCATTTCCATAACAAAAGTTGCGTGCTGACTTTGCACCGAGACACTTTAAATTCCTAACCAATGCATCCACCAATTACAAGGCGAGTCTTCATTCTAGTATAATTTGTAAAAGCTTTCAGTTTTCATAAATATATCTTCCTCTGAATTTCACTACTTTGCATTCTTGCAGTGCTGTGCTCCTCCATAATGACTCCTCTGAACAAGAATAAACGGCGTAATTGTAGAAATCTCACCATTCAATAATGTGAATATATTTGAGACGATATTGATAGTAAACACAACCCCATGCGGTGAGGCTGCACGCATGCAGCGTGCAGAAATTTCGCTACTTCAGCTCAGAAGGATTTTCGAGAATTTCGGGAATTTGAGAACGAGTGATAAAAAAATGATTAAATGAGATTCATCAGTCAGTTGGTCAGAAACACAGCTCACCCTACCCCCAACAGAAATCTATAGCTTAAACGTCTTTGTGGTTCATTTTACAATTTCTGGGAAATTTTTCGGAAGTCGATTAGGGGGCACGTGCCCCTATGCCCCCCGTGCCGGTGCCACTGATTATGGATCTTGGCTATATGAGTTATTTCGTGTTTTTGGCTGTTGTAACTTTTATTTCTAATGCACTAAACAGATTCTATCTTGTTTGTAGCTACTTTTGTCTTTAAAAAGGAATCACAGACTATTTATATTCTGACTATTACTTGCGATGAACCGTCTGCAAACTAGAGTTACTAGCAGGCCCATGAGCCTACGGGTATTCTGATGCACCACCTCAAGTTTTATAGGCTTTCTACGAATTTCTTTCATTTCATTTCTGATGTGAGAATGGACTGCGTATGGCCCTGGTTGATATTCCTGAGTAGCCTGAAGGTAAGCAAGTCTGTAAGGAATGGTTCTGATCTCTATGTTTGCCCCTAAACTTCATACATGAATCACAATTAAACATGTTAACAACAGACAACCCCTCAAGTTTCAGTTTTTGTCCGACCAGGGCCGTAACCTGGACGAAATCTTTTGGGGGCAGTTCATGACAGCGTCCAGTGGTGTACCTATGATAATCGGTACCCAGGTGGATCCTTTCTTTGTCACCCAGTGAGAGGTCTAAACGTAGGATGTGACAATAATGTAAGGTCACTCCGTGGCAAATTTGGGTGATAAAGCTTTGAACATAATATATGTTCAGAAATTTTCATTATGTATTGCAATCTTTCTATTTCGGGGGAGCGGTAAGAGCCGGGGTGACAAACCTACTTTTTGAGAAATTTTTGTGCACGGATGTAGAGTGGCTAAGACCTAAATGGAGCTGTTTTGAGGGAAAGCTTTGAATTGGTCACATGTTTAATATTCCCACTTTTTAGTGCCTTTTATACTTTTTCCAACGCTGGGTGCAAGGGAGGGGGTGATGTCTTAGGCCCCTGCCTTTAAGAAATTTTTACTTTTGTAAGGTTGGTTGGATACAAAATGGTGCTTTTAAGCTAGCTTTTAAACTGATATTTTTTTTTAGAAATTCTATTTATCAAGGTTTTTTTTTAGCTGTGACTTGGTACTGTGGAATGCCTCAGCCGAAGACAATGCAGACGTTTCCCCTCTAAGTGCCCTTCTTGGAGGGCCAGCATCGGTTGGTGCTTACCGTAAAGGTCTCTTTTTATGTTATGTTATGTTATGTTATGTTATGTTATGTTATGTTAATGACACTTGATATAGCGCACTACACAACCAAAGGTTTTCTGAGGCGCTTTACAGTAAAAATAAATCCACTACATACTAAATGCTTCGTTAAACAGGTGGGTTTTTAACTTAGTCTTAAATATTTCAATACTTGAACTACATTTGATGCTGTCTGGCAGGGCATTCCACAACTTAGGACCATAGACAGAAAAAGACCTGTCAGCAAATGTGGAATTGCGTGTGAATGGTACAGTAAGGTATATTGACTCCTGGTCACTGGATCGTAATCTGTACTTTGACTTAGGTGCTTCACGCAGTAAATTCTTTGAATACTGTGGAGCGTCACCGTTGAGAGATTTGAATACTAAGGACAAAACCTTATCTTTAATACGTTGATTAATTACAAGCCAGTGCAAAGATTTTAAACAGACCTTAGCACTGGCGAATTTACTTTCACGAAGTACTAATTTGGCGGCACGATTTTGAACACGTTGTAATGTGTTTATATCGCATGCCGGTAATCCCATTAATATTGCATTAGCGTAATCTAAGTGTGAGATGATAAGCGCTTGTACAATAGTACGGCAAGTATCATGATCTAAATAATTCCTAATAATTCGAATTCGGTGAAAATTAAGTGATGCACTTCGTGCTTTAAGAGTCATGTGTTCTTTCAGAGATAAATTTACGTCAATATGTGCCCCAAGGTATTTAATACGCCCACTTCTCTTAAAGGTTGTGTGACATGAAATACCATAGTTGGATATTTGATGTAAAAAGCATTAAAAATCCAGAAAATAGCCGCAATTTCCATTAATATCCATCAAATATTGACCATTTTACAGGGAAATTTCTATTTTACACTTGTATCATGAATAAACATGAGCTAAATATGCAAATATGTGACATCGAAAGAGGGACATACCATATATGGCACATGTTAGCCTTTGTTTTTTTAACCTTAATTTCAAGGACACTGGTAGCATTGTTATTCCCTGAGGGGTTTATTATAAAAGTTAAAATTTTTTCCTTGAAAAATATTGTTATCACTCACCAAACTGTAATCTATATGATCAGTAATTAAGAAATAATTTATATAGAGTTAACAAAAGAAACTTTAACACTCTGCAACACTCCACATCATTATTTTTGCATAGACAATGAGTGTCTTCAGAAACCATCAAACTTTGAAGATGTATATTTTGAGAACGGTAAAAGATATTGAAATAATTCCAACGGATCTTTGATTGGAGGACTTAATTCTTTAACTGAGAAGTGAATCAGCTCTTTTTGGTGGCATGTCACACGACCTTTAACATTAGTTCCATTTACATTCAGTTCTTTTGTAATACAGTTTGAAATTTGAACTTTTGACCCTAACATAATAAACTCTGTTTTGTCATTATTCATTTTTAGTCCGTTGCAATCCATCCATTCTTTAACACAGTTTAGGCACTTCTCTAAGCCGGAGATGCTTTTTTGGTCAACTTAAGTAAATATTATGAAGCGGAAACTTGTGTCAAAACCACTCCAAGTTCCGATTCTCTTCAAACTTGTTGGGAAGGTACCTCAAGGTGGAAAACTGTGTCTCGCAGACTCCTGGAAGCAAACGTAAAAAATCAGAGGTCAAAGGTCAAATTGTATCAAAAGTTGTTTTTGAGCTATAACTCCAACGGGAAACTTCTAAAATATTATGGGGATTTCTCGTTCTACCATATTATATCTTTGTTCAAGGGCGTGGATCCATCTCCAAAGATGGGGGGAGGGACTTTTCACCATTTGCGAATGGCCGTCCTGGGGGAGGGGTCTAAGGGAGGGGGTATCTCCCTCCCCTTTGGAAAAGTTGCTCACGAAAGGTGGGCTGGATGCAAAATGGTGCTACATTTGGTGCTAAATTTAAATTGAATATATCACCAAGAATTTTTACTTTCTTAGGAAGTTTTTCATCTTCCTTGATTCCTTGTTTACTTAGTTCTTGGGGTAAATCAAGACCACACTGTGTGAAGTAAGTGAACAGTAAATCGTTGGACTACATATACCATTAGCTAGGGGGGTATATACATGAATTTGGGACCAACTACATTTCTTGGAGGCCGACTCTCATTGACATAGTTGTATGATCCAAATTTCCTAGATAATTACAATTTACAGGACGGTGGTAATAATCATAGGCGTACGGGACTCTTCCAATTTGGGGATAGAAAATCTTTTGCCCGAATCCCCAAAAATTGCCCGAAATTCGTTGCAGTTCAGGTGCATAAAGTAGACCACTAAGCCATTACATCCGCGCGAAGCGCGCGAAATTTTTTGCACATTTTTTGGGCATTCGATCAAAAATTTGGAAACTCAGTAGAAAATTCCGGCAATCTTTTCAATTCAAATGTTTTTCATTTCTGGTTTACTGTTACATAGGCATACTTAACTGGATTTCACTAAAACGCTACATGCGCGCGAAGCGCGCAAAAATTTTTGCACATTTTGGGGGCATTCGATCAAAACATCGGGAACTCAGTAGAAAATTGGGGGAATCTTTTCACTTTAAATGTTGTTCATGTCTGGTCTGTTACAAAAGCATATTGAACTGGATGTGAGACCGACTTTTTGGCGCGCAGAGACCGACCATTAATTTACACTGGGGGCCACCCCCTCCGTATTTACGCCTATGTCATTAGCATGTTTACTCATATCTAATAAAATTTGGATATAGAAGTGATCAGGACTGTGCATGTCAGAGCTTTTTCGAAAGTCTGATAGAGGTGATACTGGTAGCAATCTTTTCACTTTTTCACTATGGGGACTACAGGGACACCACAGCCATTTTTGACGTCGGCGTTAGCAATTTTTAAGTAACTTTACGATTTTGTCTCTTATTTCGAGCAATGAGTAAAGACCACAAACATGGAAATGGGGTGGGGCCTCCTCTCCTGTAAAAAAAATGGAAATTGGAAGGTGTCTAGGTGGCAAATGGTGCAATATTTGGGCACAATTTTGCTTTTAAAATGTAGTGTCAATTTGTAATCTACTGTTATATAATCTTCTTCACAGTTTTAGTTTTCATCATTTTGAAAAAGTGAGGGGGACTTTTTGGAGATGTCCCCCCTTCCAAAAAGTGAGGGGGCGCGTCCCCCGTCCCCCCCCCCATGATCCACGCCCATGGATGGTGATCGTTAATACACTTACGACTAAAAAGCATTCTGAAACGCGCTTGTTAGTCCTTCACCCCTTTTCTATACCTATCAGGGAGGTCTAATATTAGACCTATCACCTTCCTGCACCTATACTCTCCCTCCCGCCCTTTCTCCATTGCTGGAAGGTGTTCGTCTGGATTTTCGTTCAAAATTAGTAAAAATACGATAGATGTAAAAGTGCTTGGCGTTACACTTTAAATTATCATTTGGATGTCAAGTCATAAGCGTTATGTCATTGCCTCGTTTTACATAATTGATCCAGGCTTCCAGGGGCCCTATACAGGTATCTGTCAGCCTTAGATGCCCTTTTATAATGCGCACAATGAAGGAAAGAAAAATTTTTTCGTAAATGTCCAAAAAAGTTTCTGTTGACTCTATGCACGTATTTTTGCGTAAAAACTTTGCCCGAATAGAAGGCAGTAACGTAGTCAAAGGGGGGGGGGGGGGAGGGGGCTTCAGGAGGTTTGTTGACAACGTATTCTTCTCTTAGACATACTCTCTGCTTTCACCCAAACAAAAATTTAAATCCACTATATTATGGACATTTTCCAGCCATATATGATCAGCTCCTCAAATACTTAAATAACCTTAAATAAACATTTCTCACAGAGGGGAGATGTAGGCTCCTCCCCCAGGACGGCACCTTTTTCAAGTTGTAGTGACAAAGGAAGGATTCCCACTGCTGTATACAAACTCAGGGCGCATAAAAAGTGCAATTTACGCGCCGCCACTCAGATGGAAAGAACATCCAGCCTGTCGGAAAAATTAGAATTCACTTTATTATGGACGTTTTCCAGCCACATATGATCAGCTCGAAAAATATTCCAAAGATAGCACCATTTTGCATCTAAGCAACCTTAACTTAACAAATATTTCTCAAAGGGGAGGGGGTACCCCTCGATACCCCTCCCCTTATAGTTTCCCCCTCCCCTTAGTTTCCTCCACAGGACGGCACTTTTATGTAGTGACAGAAGAAGGATCCCCACTGCTGTATATAAAAACGAAGGGCGCATAAAAATGGTGCAATTTACGCCCCGACATTCAGTTGGAAAGTACTCATCCAGCCGGAATTTTGGACCTTCACACCCCCAAACATATTACCCTAGCCTCGACAGTCCCGATGCCGTCGAGGGGTTAGTGAGGGGAGATTTGAAGAAAACCTGTGTACTATACCATGACATTGCGGGGCATATATTGCATAAAATTTTGTATATACTAGAGGAAAATAGTTCCACCCGATTTGAAGTTTTCCCCGAAACCTAAATTGTGAAATTGCAAAGCGCGCGAAGCGCGCGAAATTTTTGGGTAAGCTTACACTAAAAAGAACCTGTACTTATTTAAAGTTTATATAGGTCAACCAATGGCGTACCCAGGATTTCTCTCAAGGGGGCATGCAATATGTTGTGTGATCGCCGGCCTGGGGGAGGGGTGTAAGGGGAGGGGGTGCCCCCTCCCCTTTGAAAATTTTTGACAAACTAGGTGTCCTTACATGCAATCTGGTGCCAGAGTATGCCACCTTTGGAAGAAAAACTTGTGTTAAAACATATACGTTTGTTTAGGAACATCCGTGAGGGTACATGGCCCAATGTCCTCCCCCTGTGTACCCCACTGAGGTCAACTGTCCAGGCAGTTGGGCCCTATCGGGCACAACTTACATTGTACTTCCCTCTTCGAGTCACTAGCCGTACCGAACGACAGACTCAAGAGAACGTTAACTTAGTTTAGCGAAATGAGATGAGATTCCCGGCATTTACATAAAACGATAAATTCTACTTAGCCTAAGTTACTTGAAAAGATGGAAAGGGTTTGTTCTATCCCTGATAGCACAAAAACGTTGGGCCAACGTTGGAAGAAGGTTGAAGTTTTTGTTGGAACCACATTGGGGAAATGTTTTTTGAAGGTTGGCTGCTCATTGTGAAAACGTTGGCCCAATCTATTGGCTTAGCAATGGACCAACGTTGTGCCACTGTCCACCCAACATGTTGAATTGACAATGGCTCAACGTTTAGCCAATGTTAATCCTGCAAGTTGTTGCAATTCAGGGCCAACATTACAACAACTTTTATCCAATACGTTGTTGTTACTATGGACCAACGTTGGAAGAATGTTGTAGGTATTGTTGGCAGCACATTGGGAAAATGTTATTTGAAGGTTGGCTGCTCATTGTGAAAACGTTGGCCCAATATATTGGCTTAGCAATGGACCAACGTTGTGCCACTGTCCACCCAACATGTTGAATTGACAATGGCGCAACGGTGTGCCAACGTTAATCCTGCAAGTTGTTGCAATACAGGGCCAACATTACAACAACTTTTATCCAATACGTTGTTGTTACAATGGACCAACGTTGGAAGAATGTTGTAGGTATTGTTGGCAGCACATTGGGAAAATGTTATTTGAAGGTTGGCTGCTCATTGTGAAAACGTTGGCCCAATATATTGGCTTATCAATGGACCAACGTTGTGCCACTGTCCACCCAACATGTTGAATAATTGACAATGGCTCAACGGTGTGCCAATGCTAATCCTGCAAGTTGTTGCAATACAGGGCCAACATTACAACAACTTTTATCCAATATGTTGTTGTTACAATGGACCAACGTTGGAAGAATGTTGTAGGTATTGTTGGCAGCACATTGGGAAAATGTTATTTGAAGGTTGGCTGTTCATTTCGAAAACATTTGCCCAATATGTTGTTTAATCAATGGACCAACGTTATGCCACCGTCCACCCAACATGTTGAATTGACAATGTTGCAACGTTGTTCCAACGTTAATCCTACAACCTGCTGCACCAAAGGAGCAACAACTTGTACATAGTTGGCATTATGTTGGGCCAACTACATTATGCAGGTTTTTTAGAACTTCCCTCAAATAACTGCTCATTATGGGATACCATAATGAAATATCTCAGAGAAGTTACCTTCTGCAAGTTTAAAAGCTACCAGCATTGCTACTTACATGCTCGAGCTAGCCACTTTAAAAAGCAGTAGGATTTTAATATAAATCATGTGAATGTTCGTTTGGCTGTTATATATATATTCAGTGAGACGTCTTTGTTATTATTAACCCTAATAACACAATTTTTTTCATGATATTCTAATTTCTCCTTCTTTTAGTTGCATTGTACAACTGAGAAGCATGATTTTCTGCAATAGTTCACCATTGCCAGTCACAATTTATTTCAATCAGACCTGTTTTGAGAGATAAACAAAAATTTGCTATTAAAAATTCAGAATGTTCCATTCAGATGAAAGGTGTATAAACCTGGTGCTCCAACATAATTCTTTAGCATTTAAACATTTTCCTTAAATTGTCTTGGCAGAACTTTCTACTAGAAAAGTAAACATTTTGCAAAATATTCACTGTGAATGTAAAATTTAGAAACAGCTGCTATTAAAGGAATTGTGAGGTTGGCTTGATACCAAAATGATCGGGTAAATATTATTTAAGTGGACTATGGTTGGGCCAATGTTGGGCCACTTACCGGTTCCTAACCGAAACTAATGTCAGCGTTAAACAGCCCGTCACTGGAATCCAGTGTTCGGGTTGGGCCAACCATGGGTTGTAGGCCGAATTTTAAGTAGCCTTCAGATTCAGCACATCTGTTGAGGTGTGACTTTTAATTTAACTCTTTCAATTCACATATACGCTGTTGCTGTTCTACATTTAACATTATATTAAGGTAAGCGCCAATGAAGAAATTTTGAACACCTATTTACTGCTTTGACAGTTCTATGAAGTCTCTTATAGTGAATGTTTTATTACGGTATTATTGGAAACGGCCTATAGAAATTTCAGTAGTTTTAGGATTTAGTCCAATGTTGGTTCAATAGTGATGCCCAACAGTTTGTTACTTAATTAAAACTGGGTGAATATTGGTTAATTACATAATTACCGACGGTTGGCTAAATATGGCTGTCTCAATATTGGCTGAAGACATATGGACCAACGATTGATTTCATGGAAGTTGTTCAAAGACGGTTTAAGGTAAAGCAGCTACTTGAAGTTTGTCTATAGGCCTACTGTTAGCCCAACGTTGGCGCAGTAAATAAAATCCAAGTTTGGGCCAACGTTAAAGAAACGAATTACACCCAACTGTTGGCTGACATTTGCTGATCCAACGTCAGTCAAAGGAATGAAAGTCAGCTGTTGGCCGTCTACAGTTAGCCCAAAGTTGGTACAGTACGTAAAATCCAACAGTTGGGTGCTTAACGTTGGTCCAACGTTGATGAAATGAATTACGTCCAACTGTTGGCTGACTTTTGTTGGACCAACGTCAGTTAAAGGAATAAACGCCAACTGTTTGCCGTCTTACGTTAGCTTAACGTTTGATAAGTAAATAAAATCCAACAGTTGGGTGCTTAACGTTGGCTCAACGTTGATGAAATGAATTACGCCCAACTGTTGGCTGACTTTTGTTGGACCAACGTCAGTTAAAAGAATAAACGCCAACTTTTGGCCGTCTTACGTTAGCCCAACGTTTATAAGTAAATAAAATCCAACAGTTGGGTGCTTAACGTTGGCTCAACGTTGATAAAATGAATTACGTCCAACTGTTGGCTGACTTTTGTTGGTCCGACGTCAGTTAAAGGAATGAAAGCTAACTGTTGGCCGTCTTACGTTAGCCCAACGTTTGATAAGTAAGTAAAATCCAACAGTTGGGTGCTAAACGTTGGTCCAACGTTAGTGCAACATTGTAATGTCGTACGGGCGGCAAAAAATGTTGGTCTTAAGTTGGACCAACACTCTTTTGCCAACACAACACATTACCAACGCTTGCCAACATTTACCAACTATTTTCCCACGTTGGTCCAATGTATTGTGCTATCTGGGAGAGCAGTATTTTTTCGGTGGTACATTGTTGGGCCAATGTTGGGCCGCTTACCATTGGCCAACCGAAACTAATGTGGGCCTTTAGCAATCCATCACCGAAATCCAGTGTTCGGGTTGGGCCAACCATAGGTTGTAGACCGACTTTTAAGTGTCCTCCAGATTCAGCACATCAGTCGAGGGATGACTTATAATTAAACTCTTTCAAATTGTCACATACACTATTGATCTTTTATATTTAACATGATAATATCACAGATAAGTGCCGCTGATGAATTTTGAACCTCTATTTACTGCTTTGACAGGCCTATAAATAAATTCTCTGATACTGTTTTATTACTGTATGATAGTAACGGCCTTTAGAAACTTCAAAAAAATTTTAAGTGTTGGTCCAACGTTGGTTCAATATATGATTCCCAACAGTTGGTAACTTTAAACTGGCTCAACGTTGGTTTCTTACATAATGTCTAAATAAGGCCTATCAGTCGGCGGGGCAATGTGTGCCCAACGTTGGTTAAATGAATGTAGCCCATCCTTTGGTTGGTACATGTTGGCCCCATGTTGGTTTAACAAGTAAGGCCCAACATTTGGTTGGTACATGTTGGTCCAATGTTGGTTAAACGAATAAGGCCTAACAGTTGGCTGGGCAATGTGTGCCCAACGTTGGTTAAATGAATGTAGCCCATCCTTTGGTTGGTACATGTTGGCCCCATGTTGGTTTAACAAGTAAGGCCCAACATTTGGTTGGTACACGTTGGTCCAACGTTGGTTAAACGAATAAGGCCTAACAGTTGGGCTGACTAATGTTCGCCCAACGTTGGTTCAATATATGTGACCCAACAGTTGGTTGGTATATGTTGGCCCAATGTTGTTTGACCGAAGAAAGCCCTACTGTTGGATGGATAATGTTGGCCTAACATTTGTTCAATGAATGAAACCCAACAATTGTTTGGTAAATGTGTTGGCCCAACGTTGGAAAAATGTTAGAGTGCACAACAGTTGTTGACTATAGGTTGGTCTTGCGTTGGTCCAACATTTATGTGCCAACACAACTTATTGCCAATGCTTGCCAACATTTGCCGACCATTTGCCAATGTTGGTCCAACAAAGTGTGCTATCTGGGATATTTAGCTATTAGTAACGAAACCGAGGAAGAGTGGGCAAAGCACACCGAAAATTTTGGGTTTTATCGCAGAAATGACCCTTTTGAAAGCTAAAATAAGTAAACCGACCATGGGTGGCGACAGAATTTTCCCGACATGAGGTAGGGCCATGCCAGCGACCCCAAGTTCCGACAGCATGTCGAGGGGGTGAGAAGGGGATATGAAGGAGCCTAACTATCCCATGCAATTGCAGAGTACCGTATACTTTGCATTATATCACTCAATATGTCAAGAGCCGAGTTGCGCACTGATAATTAGGGGATAAATGCGAGGGTCCCCGGTCTTAAATGTGATTTAAGACCGACGATGACGTAATCACAGAGGCTGAGCGGACCGAGGCGACAGCCGAGGTCCGCTGCCTCTGTGATGACGTCATCGGAGGTCTTAAATCACATTTAAGACCGGGGCACCCTGCTTTTATCCCCATTCATAAACACTCAACATTAAAATGCTGTAAACCGACAGAAACATTAAATTTTCGACAAAATTTTACAGATCACATTTTAATTCTCCCAGCTAACTATGGGCTCTATTGTGACGTCATGTTTAGTTTCTTGCGATAGCAGCGAACAACTTTGAGCCAAAAGAAAGTGGACAACTACGCAAATATTTTCACTTCTTTAAAACAAATTCATTTAAAATTCAATTGTTTGAACAAAATCTGATTCGATTGACATAACAAATACGATATCTTTGTTGAATATGCTTTCTTTTGTCTTATATCACTTACCTTAAGGGTCAAATTGATGCGGGTTAGTACCAGGCAGTAGGCGGCGTAAACATACAAAGGACACAACTGCACAACATATACAATACCCAGTAACACAGTAGCTGCCTACACACACAGTGGCAGTTGTGAGTTGTGAGAGACGCGTTCGCTTTCACGATGTAGCGCGTTCGTTTTCAGTAGTACGCGTACTCCGAAAAAAACATAGGAAAATGTGTTACACGCTCAAACCATGCGCACGTAAATCACGGCATTCTCCTAACTGTCAGCAAACCGGTCTTAAATCGCATTTAAGACCGGTCTCAAATGGTTTTCAGCCAATCAGAATGCAGGAAACCAATAAAAGTGCTTATGAATGTTCTTTTGAGTCTGAATCGTGAAATTGCAAAGGGCGCGAAAATTTTTGGTAGGCTGACACAAAAATCATGTTATCATTAAGAACAAAAAGAAAAACATAAAAACTGTAGGAGTTGTAGACTGTATCGGGGACAACATAGGGGCAACAAAGGGGCAACATAGGGACCCGATGAAATAGCCAAACTTTGCTCCATGAGTCGCTCACCAACTGACCGTACCGCATGACATAACCAGAGAACAGCAACTAGGCTTTGCGATATGGGATGAAATTTACGACCTCTACATAACCTGTGTACCCTGCCTACATGTTACTTGGTAAGGTTGACAGGACTTATGCTATCTAGCTATGTGGAATGGAATTACTGAAGAAACTGGAGTGACATTACTGCGCGCGTAGCGCGTCGAAAATTTTGGGTTCTGATTACAGAAATTGTCCTCTTTCTTTCACTTCTTTTCCTCATGTTTCCTTCATTTTTCAGACTGGTGCAGAATTTACCGACTCAATGCCAGAATACCACATGAACGATGAACTCCATTAGTATACAATGATACTGAAAAGCCCTACGTAACTTTTTGCCTACAGAATAATTGTTTTAAGTTTCAAAAAGTGTTGGTTACGGGCTTTGAAAATATTGTGATAAACGTTGTCTACAAATGCATTCCAATCTCCTGTCTTCCGTCTGCACCAACACCTTTCTCTTGCCCTGCTTTGTCCCTCCCTCCCCTGTTCTTTTCTCTGTTCGCTCGGTCTTTCTCTTTCCCTCTTCTCTCTCCTCTTTTTTCTCTTTTTTCCTCTTTCTTTCGTTTGCACTTCCCTCTTTCCTTCATTTTGCCGACTAGTGCAGGATTTTGCCGACTGCGTGAATCTTGGGGGGGGGGTCTCACCCCCACCCCCCACCCCCTCTAGCGTCGGCCCTGCTTCCCCCTTCATTTTTATCATAGGGTTCTCACAAAGCAATGCAGGCATACGGTAATTATGACTCTGGTCACTGGTATTCCACCATCCCGTTTAGGTCCAGCCTCAGCAAAGCAAGAATAAAGGGTTAATCAACGCTGGACCGTGCATTAAATAGAGGATAATACACGATCGGGGGTTAATGCAAGCGATGCACGAGGGCGCAGCCCGAGTGCATCTAGCGATAGCATTAACCCCCGGAGTGCATTATCCTCTATTTAATGCACGGTCCAGCTTTGATTAACCCTGTTCATTCATACACAAGAATTAGATGAAAAAAGAGTAAAAAGAAAGAAAATTTGTGTTTGCAGATATAACCACATTTTTATTGAAATCAAAACCCCGAGGAAAGATGTGACCTATTCACAACCTTTCAAAACAATAAGCCTATTCGTGCGCAATTAGTAAAGTAGCCCACTATTAAACAAAATGAATTCAATGAAATATTCATAAGTCATGAAATATAACAACGATGACTAAATTTGAGAAATGGTATTTTTCTGTAAAGACTTCAACAGCCGAAGAGGACAAAAAATTAACAGTTGGTAACGTAAGGCTAGAGGTATTATGACTCCATGGTAAACCCTAAGCCACGAAATCCTGCATTTGTATCATGTACATTTGCACTGCACACAGAGCATATTTACTAGGCCTATCATGGTACGTTGTGTACGCTGTGGGTGCACATGCTGTGTACATAAACACATGCACGTACGACGTATAGGCTATACTGCAGTACGTAGTGACATATCCACCAGTATGCTTTAAGTAGCGCGGTCTTTTTAAAATTTGCTCGTCATTTGTTCAAACCCTAACGGACTTGTTCAGGTATTCTTGAGCTTTTAAGTTACTTCAAATGATGGAATTTGCCAATGATTCAGCTACTGATTTTGGGAGATAAACAGTCACAACATTTCAAACGTACATCTGGAGAAAAGTTTGGACATGTTAGAGATCGCAGCCCTAACAGCGGTAACGTTAACGTTAGTAACGCTGATTTCGTTCGAGGATTCAGTGCTCGACAAGGAAGTTTTGTGTAAGTTGTAACGTTACTGAGGCTTGGGCGTAGGTTATTTGACTTTGAATTATAACCGTTTATGGATCCTCTGCCTCTATAGGGTTTCACGTAAGATTTGGGAACAAAAGTGTTTATTAGAAATGGAAGCGTTTTCGTAGGCCTTGATGTGACTAGGCCTAGTGAGTAGTGTCACACCAAAGCCCTAACGTTGGATATATCATATCATGCTCAGCTAAGCCTATGTTAGTCCGCAAACTACTGACCTAGTATTTGTGAAGCATTGGGGCTTCCCATACTAGTTCAGGGAACAAAGTGTACGTGAGAACTAGGCCTAGGTACCCTAGGCTAGGCCTATGTGTGTCAAGCCAGCCATATCTAGAGCTAGGCCTAGGTTAGCCTAGGGTACCTAGGCCTAGGCCTAGTTCTCACGTACACTTTGCTCCTTGAACTAGGCCTAGGCTATTGCAACACAAAGTTTTTCCCGCGTTATTACTGTGAGAGTAACATCGTTTGCGTGCGTTTCTGCAATGATTGTTGCTACATACGCGTATGTGCGTACATGATCGTAACCATAGCTATTTATTTCTATGACTATGTCACAATAGGGCTGCCCAGCCGAGTAAAAATTAACAGAGGGCGCTCTCATATGGTTCCTACCAGAGCCATATATTAATGGCTCTGGTTCCTACCAAAGATATTACAAGCATAGATTCCAAACTCAAAATGGCGCGTTGACTCCCCATGGAGCCCAATATATCGGGGCGGAAGTGCTGATCACTGTTCAGTCGTTTGACAACGTACAGAGAAATGAATGTTTTATAAAAGTATTAATACTTGTTATTTCAGAATGTTGTTGACTGAAGAAGTACTACGCCTCAATAAATTCCACTTTAATAAGAACAACTTATTTCTTCAACGCGGCATTCCACGTATTTACACTTGAACATGAACGCACAATGACTGGTTTTGCAAGTTCATGGACATTCATTGGTCAGTTTCTATGGTATCTTCAAGTGACGCACTTTTATATGCGCGTTCAATTACTTACGCGCTCAAAACGGGAAAGCAACATGCGCGTTTGTTTCCAGAGCGCGCAGAACTGTGCGTCAAGTATTCCGGATAATACACAGAGAAATGTATTCTGCGCGTATAGAACGCGTTGCAAAAGTGCACGCACGCTAACCTTTTTTAACAATGAAATTTTCTGTAACGCGTTCTTATTTTTGTACGCAGATCGCGGAATAGAACGGCGCACATGTCAAATTAACACTTCCGCCCCGATATATGCGTCTCCATGAGGAGTCACTGAGCGTAACAGTGTAGGTATAGGAGTTTGGAATCTATGCTTATAATATCTTTGGGTTCCTACAAAGATATTACAAGCATAGATTCCAAACTTAAAATGGCGCGTTGACTCCTCATGGAGGCCATTATATCGGGGCGGAAGTGCTGATCACTGTTCAGTCGTTTTGAAAACATACAGGCAAATGGATGTCTTACAAAAGTATTAATACTTGTTATTTCGGAATGTTGTTGCCTGAAAAAGTACTACGTCTCCTCCATTAATTCCACTTAAACAAGAATAACTTATTTCTTCAACGCGGCATTCCACGTATTTACCAAAGATATTACAAGCATAGATTCCAAACTCAAAATGGCGCGTTGGACTCCCCATGGAGGCCAATATATCGGGGCGGAAGTGCTGATCACTGCTCAGTCGTTTTGAAAACAAACAGGCAAATGAATGTCTTACAAAAGTATTAATACTTGTTATTTCGGAATGTTGTTGACTGAAGAAGTACTACGCCTCAATAAATTCATCTTAAACAAGAATAACTTATTTCTTCAACGCGGCATTCCACGTATTTACACTTGAACATGAACGCACAATGACTGGTTTTGCAAGTTCATGGACATTCATTGGTCAGTTTCTATGGTATCTTCAAGTGACGCACTTTTATATGCGCGTTCAATTACTTACGCGCTCACAACGGGAAAGCAACTAGCGCGTTTGTTTCCAGAGCGCGCAGAACTGAGCGACAAGTATTCCGGATAATACACAGAGAAATTAATTCTGCACGTATGGAACGCGTCGTAAAAGTGCACCCGCGCTAACCTCTTTGAACAGTGGAATTTTCTGTAACACGTTCTTATTTTTGTACGCAGATCGCGGAATAGAACGACGCGCATGTCAAATTCACACTTCCGCCCCGACATATACGTCTCCATGAGGAGTCACTGAGCGTAACAGTGTAGGTATAGGAGTTTGGAATCTATGCTTATAATATCTTTGGTATTTACACTTGAACATAAACGCACAATGACTGGTATTGCAAGTTCATGGACATTCATTGTTCAGTTTCTATGGTATCTTCAAGTGACGCACTTTTATATGCGCGTTCAATTACTTACGCGCTCACAACGGGAAAGCAACTAGCGCGTTTGTTTCCAGAGCGCGCAGAACTGTGCGTCAAATATTCCGTATAATGCACAGAGAAATGTATTCTGCGCGTATAGAACGCGTTGTAAAAGTGCACTGGCGCTAACCTCTTTTGAACAATGGAATTTTCTGTGACGCGTTCTTACTTTTGTGCGCAGATCGCGGAATATAACGGCGCGCATGTCAAATTAACACTTCCGCCCCGATATATGCGTCTCCATGAGGAGTCACTGAGCGTAACAGTGTAGGTATAGGATCGGAGTTTGGAATCTATGCTTATAATATCTTTGGGTTCCTATCGGTTGCGCGAATCGTAATCGCGACGGCGAAGTTTGTAAACAAAACATCGCTTATAACGTCTAGGCCTACGTACTCTCTCATAAGTTGCTGTTGAAACTGAATGTTAAAGAGCTCCCCGGTTTTAGTACGCAGCAAAGTATTGTTCCTGGGCAGTACCCAAAGGTAAACAAGGGATAATCAGTGTTAACATACCTAGAAGAAAAGAAGACTACATCCCTAATAGTATCAGTAGCGGCCTAGTAGCCAACTCACTGCAGCACGAGTCAAAGGTAGGTCGCTCGTCTAGCTATAGCCCGGTAGTTGTACTAAGAAGCATCATTCCTCAATAAATTCCACTTACATAGAACACTTTTCTCTTCTTCCAGTACTTTTGAATATGAACGCACAGTGACTGGTTTGAAGTTCATGGACCTACTGATTGGTCCGTTTCTATGGTATCTTCACTAGCGCACTTCATAATACATGCATTTAAATTCTTACGCGCTAACAACGGAAAAGCAACCAAAGCGTTCGTTTTCCAAGAGCGCAGTAGTGTGAGTCAATTATTCCGGAAAATACACAGAGAAATGTATTATGCGCGTATAGAACGCGTTGTTAATGTGCACACACGTCAACTCTTTTAACAATGGAATTTTCTGTAACGCGTCCTTAGTTTTGTACGCAGATCACCGAACAGAACGACGCACATATCAAATCCACACTTCCGCCCCGGTAATTGAGCTTCCATGCAGAGTCAGCGCGTCTTACAGTGTAGGTATAGGAGTTTAATGGTATCTATGCACCAAATCCTTACGTTTTGTTCCGTTTTGTACATAGAGCAGGATATATCTCGAGACTTGCATCTCATGCATAATATAACTTTTTTTACATGATATACTGTCCGGATTGGGTGATCTATGTTTGTAATATCTTTGTAGGCTATATAGACGGCCTATATCGTATAAAGGGACTCTAGTAGGAACCCAAAGATATTACAATCATAGATTCCAAACTTAAAATGGCGCGTTGACTCCTCATGGAGGCCAGTATATCGGGGCGGAAGTGCTGATCACTGCTCAGTCGTTTTGAAAAAATACACGCAAATGGATGTCTTACAAAAGTATTAATACTTGTTATTTCGGAATGTTGTTGCCTGAAGAAGTACTACGTTTCCATTAATTCCACTTAAGCAAGAATAACTTATTTCTTCAACGCGGCATTCCACGTATTTATACTTGAACATGAACGCACAATGACTGGTTTTGCAAGTTCATGGACATTCATTGGTCAGTTTCTATGGTATCTTCAAGTGACGCAGTTTTATATGCGCGTTCAATTACTTACGCGCTCACAACGGGAAAGCAACTAGCGCGTTTGTTTCCAGAGCGCGCAGAACTGTGCGTCAAATATTCCGTATAATGCACAGAGAAATGTATTCTGCGCGTATAGAACGCGTTGTAAAAGTGCACCGGCGCTAACCTCTTTTGAACAATGGAATTTTCTGTGACGCGTTCTTATTTTTGTACGCAGATCGCGGAATATAACGGCGCGCATGTCAAATTAACACTTCCGCCCCGATATTTGAGTCTCCATGAGGAGTCACTGAGCGTAACAGTGTAGGTATAGGAGTTTGGAATCTATGCTTATAATATCTTTGTAGGAACTAGAGACCCTATAGTAGGACTATAGGGTCTCTAGTAGGAACCATATGTGAGCGCCCTCTGTCGGTAAGACGAAAACGCCGGGCAGCCCCATTGAACAGCAGTGCGTGCATAGTGTGAACGTCCTAGTAACAAGATTTAGAATGTTTTAAAAAACAAAACAGGATCGTTTGTATAAATCAAAATTTTTGGTCTCTTTTTGGAGACTGAGTGCTAGTATCCTTAAAATGATGGGTCTTGAACATATAAATGACCCATAGAGGTCAATTACCTAGGAGTATATGTGAATTTGAGAAAGACTGAGACCATTCAAAATTTTTGAAGGTGGGGTAGCCCAATTTTGACAATGGGTATATTGCTGACCTAGTATGGGAATCCCCATACTAGGTCAGCAGACTGCGGTGTGTGTGTGGTTTTGGGATCCGTTCGAGAGGGGGAACCCCTCTCCTTCGGGCTAGGACAATTTGGACTATGGTTGAGAGTAGATGGTAAAGACACCCGGGAAGACTTGGAAGGAAAAGAATAAACAAGGGGTGAACAGGGCAGGAGGCGGTCGGCGAGGTCTGGACAAAAGCACCCTGGGAAAAACCAACTAGACCTAGTAAACTGAAACCCCCCCACCGGCTGCACTGTCTCCCCAGCTACAGCGTCCTTACAGCCAGGTACTAACTTGCAAGTGCTCTAGCCGGCGGGTTCCTAAACTAACCTATCGGGCCCCCACCCCCCTCCCTCGAACAGGCTCTCCACGTCCTCCCAGGTAGTAAAGTTAAGAATATCAAGGGGGCAAACAGTGTTGTTTTTCCTATGGGTTGTGGGAAGCTGAACGGAAGTAAAAAAGTGGCCAAACTGTAGTTTTTGTGGTCTGTTTAGTGTACTTGCTATGCCAGTTGAAGATGATAAAACTCCTTATTCTTTTACTCCCAATTCTGCTAAAATCCAAGACCTTTGAAGACTCTACCATTGGTCCGAACTGGCGCTACCCCAGAACCCACCATCAGTGGCCCTTAGGTGGGCTCTTGGACCCCACGCTCACAGGAGTGCCAATGCCATCTTTGAAAGCCTTGCGATGGAATGGCTGTATTGAATTAGAATGGTCTAAACCCCCTAAAGAAGTCCTTACTATGTGTTTGTATGAAATGCATGGAATACAGAATATTGTATTGGCTCTTATCTAAAATTAAAGGTATGTATGGTTTAACACCATGAGCAATACAGTCTAATATCCTGTGAAAATGTCAAAGATGTCATAACACTGTACAAGTCATTGACCATTGACATTTTAAAAGGCTAATAGTTACGTACGATGAAGTAACTGATCCATTTCCTCAACTGAAAATTTTTATTATGAATGTGACATTCATATAGTTCCTCTTAAAACCTTCCAAAGTGCGTGCATTATCCGAAGACTATTGGTGGGTAGAAGCAGGAAGTAAACATAAACAGCTGTCTTTTAGTTGTCTGGCCAAATGAAGTTCGTGGATTTGCCTCCAGTTTCAACTGTTGCAATATGCGGCTAGCTAAGCCACCTTTTCTGCAGGAAACAATTGGTAATACTTGCTCACTGGCTGTCTGGTTTTACATGCAAATACTGCATCACATTTCACAAAGATGTGAAAAAGGTTTATGAACATTTATAATTTAGCCAAGTTGTGCCAGAGGGTGGTGCCACCTCCCCTTGAAAAAAATTGCTGTTGGCTAAGTAAAAATTATTACTACAAGTACCTTGAGAAATGATCATACAGAGTTTTTAGTTTTTTTTCACCTCTGGTAACTTCACTCTAATTCTTTGCATTTACTGGAGCTAAGGTGGGAAGGTCGAGTCTGATCCATGAAGTCAGGAAGAGGACCAAAATCAATTAACTCAGGTTGCCAGAGAATGCAATTTGAACCAACTCAAGAGTCAGTGGCTTGATCTATACAACAAAAATGATGCATGGTCATGTGGAAAAGTGAACTTCACAGAAAATATGATAGTTGCACATCAATTGTGCTTTGGCATGAAAAAAAGCTTAACCAGAAGAAGATTCCTATTGTATTTGTAGTTCCTTTTCTTTGAAAAGTAGGCCTAATCACAGAAAATTCTTGCTTGATCAGCTACTTGATGGAAGCATCTTGAGTGGTTAATGTTGTACCTAAAATGAAATGTCTGCAAACTAGAGTCAAGAGAGGGCCCACAAGCCACTGGGGGTTTTCTGAGACACCCCTTCAACTATTAACATACCCCCACATTTGTCTTTACATTTCAGTAACAGTCTTTGATAGATGCAAGTAACCATCCAAATATAATCTCTTTCCCTTCCAAACCTGACGGGAGAATTAACTGCCTATGGAACTCATTGATTTTCTTAGTTTGAAAGTAAGCAGTTTGTAAAATTGCTAGCCTTTAAAGAATTATTCTGGTCTCTCCAATATTATCCTCCACATTATTCTTGCACCTAAACTTACAAAATAAATCAGAATTAAACAAGGATATCAAGGAAATAATAGGCAAACACTCCACTTTCAGTTTCTTTATGACTTTATTTAATTGCAACCTTTCAATGTCCAGTAATGTAGAAGTTACACATCTTCAGCAACAGTGGCTGAATGAGGTGATGGAATCATGAAATTGCATTCTTTGCTGCACCCCTTACTAATAAATGAAGGCTAAAACATCTCTCAGAATCAGATATTACCCAAAGCTGGATCAAACTCAAAATAATCAATGTAAAGGTCAGAGACCTCAAATAAATCAGTTTGTTGGTCAAATTCGCCACATATACTTCAGGATCTAAATAACAACTCAAAGGAAATAACATTTTGAAAAGATTGACTGATCTTAGTTTGCAAGTCATTTTTGACATTTATATGAGTTCTTGTCCATAATCTGGACCTCCAAGGGACCAGCCATGTCAGTGTGACAAGTAACCATCCACAGCATGCCATTTGTCTGGACCTGAATATTAATCTGTTCCCTGGGACCAGCCATTAGTTGAAGGATAATATCACTGTCACTGACTTCTATTCTCTGAAAACGTTTCGGGGAAAATGGTACCAGTTTCTCTACTTCACCTAGAACTGCCCATGTTTGGTTCCTGTTCACGAGAAATATAAAATATTCATTTATTCAGTAGTTGAAGGTTACTATTACTTCCTTATTTTCATACAAGAGGTTTATATGATTACATATTTCGGTTCCATGATGTACCTATGTTATCAATCACCTCATAATTCTTTTAATCAAAATTTAAATTGGAAATAAACCTGAAATAGTCCAGTGGTTGGCTCAGCTATAAATATTGAAATATATCATTCTGCTTTCAGATACTGGTGAGTCATAAACATTAAAAATATTTATTTTGGGAAAATATGGTCTATTAAATCTGGCCATTCTTGTAAGTTGCTCATAGTACATTCATACTACACTCATTAGAGCTATTCCCAGCACAAAACAACAGACACCAGGAAGGTACTACACAGGAAGCTGAATCAATACACTAACTAGGCTACAACATGCCTGATCTATAAAACACCTTCATCATCAATACCAACAATTTGATCAACTCATGTTATCAGCTTCTATATGAAGATATGCATACAGAGCATGCAACAACTAATGGGAGTTAAACTGTTTTTCTTTCACTGTCAATACAAATAATGGAAATTTGTTTTAAATCCACCCAACTTTATGTATTAAAAAACCTTCCTTTCATATGAATGTCTGCTTATACCACAAACTGAGTTCAAATAATTAAATCACCTGAACATGAAGGATGGAGCTGTCTGCCAAAGATGAAACTTGTATGGACTACTCAGCATTAGAGTAATCGGATGACTGTCATCAAACAACTGTATGGTATCATCAGGTCTTTGGTCTAGGTAAGCTACAGACGGTTGGAGCTAGGGTGAGAAAAGAACTACATGATAATATGTTTTCAGTGTGCAATAGGTTACATCTGTATTTAACAGGATTTGCAGGTTTAGAAGTTACTTCTGTATTTGCACAATCTGAAATTTAATACAATGGTATGCATTAGAGAATTAGCTGCCTTGAATACAGGAAAAACATGCCTGTCATTAATTTCTAGATTTGGTGACTAGGTACAACATTGTTGCGGTAAAGACATTTTATTACACTAGGTATAGATCCACATCAGTTTACTACTTAAATTTTGCAGTTTATACAAAATCATTTACTAAAACTGGACACCTTAGATAACTTATGCTCTTTTCACAGTAGTGAAAATGCCAGGCAGGAATGGGCAGATTCGGAAATAAGTAATGTCATTCAAATTCTGTGTTTTAGTGACTTCCAGCTTTGGTGGCCTCTGCACCAGTCTTTAGTGGGAGGGATTCTCTCATGAAGTGGGCTAAAGGTAAAATCTGAAGAACAATGACCACCATGACATCAGAAGTTTGAACTCTTTACTTCTTTCATTTTTCCTGTATAGATTTCACCAGAATAGTGATTGTGTGCTAGCAAAGTTTAGCTCAGTTCAACTCAGGCTCAAGATGCCTAAGAACCCAGCCAGGTAGATAATGGATGAACACCAGCACACTTGCCTTCTTTGTAAGTTATTACGGTGAGGCAAGTGTGTAACAGTCCCTCTAAATCCTCATACAGGGGCTGCTATATGACAGTCCAACAAACAAGAGGGGAGCTATCTTTTTCAAGACCAACACAGCAATCTCAAGACTGAAGAATAAAGAGTTAAACTGGGAAGTATTTTTGCACATATACACACAGGGTTTCTGCAAAAGTAAGGGGGAAAATCCCCCCTCCTCATTTCCTCATTGAAGTGTCTATGCTTCTTCAAGTTTAGTGTATCGCCCCTCTCGATATTATTTGAACATAAAAATGTTAGTGTTAAAAGAACATCACTTAATCAAACCCCTGAAATTAAAATCTCTAATAATCTGATATATGGCTTTAATACAGGAATAATGATGAATACCATCCGTGTGAGTTGCTTTATGTTCGTAATAGGCAAGAAATAGCTTAGTCAGAAGAAAAGTTTGTTGCATGTTCTGCTGGGCCTACTTTGCAGATTTCTAATGCTCTGCATGCTATACACTCTACTGTCGGATATGTACAGCTTAATGCTAAGCATGCTAATACAGTAATGTTAGTAGGCTATGAGTTTGTACCATTAAATTTTGTGATGTATTCAAGATTTCAATACAACCTGACCACTTTTCTGAGTTATTTACGGCTACATTTGGTGCACCTGATATTTTGTGTCATCTAGAGAAACTTTAAATACTTTATAAGGTGTATGTGATTAATATAATGCTGGAATAAAATTATGTGTTATGTAGAAATTATTTTTTGGCTACAGAGACCTGAAACTATGCAGAACCAGAAAGCCAAAAGGCTTAGTGATTCCTTGCCGAAAGGAGGGTGCTTTGCTACACTGAGGTTCATCCATCAAATTTATACTTCTCTACTACATCATTTTTTATGATGTGGTCACAATTTGACCTCTTCTCATGTCAGCTCATGTAACATGACCCTTGAACTAAAACTTGAATAACCAAAAAAATGAAAAAAAAAGAAGGGATTTGTCTGTGCTTCCTCCCTTGTAATGACATGTTTACAAAGTTTCAGTTTTGACCTCTGATGACCTCAAATGGCTTGTGACCTCCATGAAAAACAGTAGGGTTTTTCCTCGCACCATTACACATGAACATACTTAGTATGAAATCTATCCAAGATTCCTACCTTGAGATATGGTATAAGGTTTTCAGGGTTTGACCCCTCGTGACCCCAGATGACCTTTGACCTCCAACAAAAACAATAGGTATCTTTCTCTAACCATAACACATCCACATACTAAGCATGAGATCTACCTGAAAGCTTCCTACCTTGAGATATCGTGCACACAAGGTTTTCAGACTTTGACCCCCGGTGACCCCAGATGACCTCTGAGCTCCACCAAAAATGATAGGGTTCTTCCTCTCACCATAATTAACACATCCACAAACTAAGTATGAAAACTATCCAAGCTTCCCACCTTGAGATATCATGTAAACAAGGTTTTCAGACTTTGACCCCCGGTGACCCCAGATGACCTTTGACCTCCACCCAAAACAATAGGCTCCTTCCTCTTGCTATAACACATCCACATACTTAGTATGAAATCTATCCAAGCTCCTATCTTGAGATACCATGTAAACAAGGTTTTCAGACTTTGAACCCTGGTGACCCCAGATGACCTTTGACCTCAACCAAAAATGATAGGGTTTTTCCACTTACCATAACACATCCTTATACTAAGTATGCAATTTATCCAAGCTTCCTAATTTGAGATATCATGTTAATAAGGTTTTCAGCATTCGACCCCCGGTGACCCCAGATGACCTTTGACCTCCACCAAAAATGATAGGGTTCTTTCTCTTACCATAATGCATCTACATACTAAGTATGAAATTTATCCAAGCTTCCTATTTTGAGATATCGTGTTAACAAGGTTTTCAGAGTTTGACCTCCGGTGACCCCAGATGACCTTTGACCTCCACAAAAAACGAAACCTTTTGAAAAAAAAACAAAAACAAAGAAAAACAAAGACTGTAATTTGAGTAGTATAAGAATGACATCACAAATTATTGTGCAATCTACCATTTCAAATTGTGTGAATATAAAGCTCCACCATTTTAAATCTCAGTTAAGGAATGTCCTGTGAAGATGGGAGTTGGGCCATCTGGATGCATTTTTCAAGCTTTGCAACATAAATTTTTGAAATTTTAGACTTAAGGTACACTTTAATGCATTGAAGTACTGGAGTACAGCTTACATTTAATATGTAACCATCAACAGCCATCATTGGTCTTCATGGCTGCAGGAGAAGTCCATCAGAAGACATATAGTTCTAACCAAAACATGACAGAAATAACTTGAAATAAGTGTTTGCCAGATTCATTCTTTAGAAAATTATGCTTAAATCTCCATCCAGTCTCATCATAGCATACCATGGGAACCATTCATGATTATCAAGTCAAACCATGCTTAAATATCATTATGTTGGATAATGAATGCTAGTCTTAAAACATGCATTTGAAAAGAGATACTTTGAAGTTTCCACACAGAAAGCTTATTTAGTTGGGGAAATCATTGATGTGAATGTCGTTTAGCATTATTTTAAAATGGGGGCTTAAACCATGCAATATGTCTCCCCACTCTTGCACTATAAAATTTTTTTCCCTGCACATAAGGTACAATTTATCAGTCCCAGCTCCCAGCATAATAATCTTTCCTGATTTTTAAATTGAAATAATTCTTTTAACAAGAACAAGTTGTGAGGAGGGAACCACAAAGCAAACAAATCAATAAGGAGGTCTAATATTACTTGCCGACTTGCCACTGGCAGATAGGGTTGGAGTAGGTATAAATGGAAGATACCTGTCATGCTCAAGACACATCAGTACATATGCATGCTGTTCACTGGTCACATTCAAACGATGATATTGACTGTTTTACAAATTACACAATATGGACTGAAATCACCCTGTCATCTAATACCTGTTCATACCTGTTTAGAAGAGTCACGTTTGTGAAACCAATGCTGTCACTGGGGCCAACTGGGGCTGTGCTGTAGATAGCTATAACAGTCTGTAAGAAGGGTATTGGCTCAGAACCATAACTTGCTACAAACAGCAACAAAAAAGCAAATATGACTTGTTTCCTAAGCAAAAACACTGAAAAAATTAACTCTATATTCAAATTGCTTGTATTCAAAGCTACTTTTCTGCTGGATTCTTCAGTATAGGTAACCTAGTGATGGATTAAAAGGAAAAGGCAGTCATCCCAAACCCATTTTGACACATCACAACCAAATGTGCAAACTCCTCTCACTTTCTGCACATGAGAGTCATGTATGATGTTCCAGAAAAAATAATATGGCAAACTCAAAGAAATCCAAGAGGATAGTCTGATAAATAAACAATTCAGTTCAAAAATGTTGTCACATGATTTAAATCAGCCATTCCTGAATTTGATACCAGGGTATATTAATTCTATTTGATTTGACAGCATTTTCCCTGTAATTTATAATTACCCTTCAGTAATATAAAATACTGAAATAGGCTGTAGGAATTTCAAGATCATCAAAATGTAAAAAAGTAGACTACACTTTTTGGATAACAATTCAAACTGTGAAAGTTACACAGTGAATGCTGGTATACCAATATTGTTTCCAATCCTACCAAGTCAACACAGGCCAAAACCTTTGCTGGCAAAGCTTTGCTATACTGAAAGGTTGTTTGGAAATACATGGCCATGTAGTATACTTTTTGTCTGTGTAAGGAAACTGGATAAAGTAATGAGTGATTTGAATAGTAAAATGAAGTAGCAATTGGTCATGACTAAATACCCAACAAATTCTACAGCTTTTGACTCAGTCTACCACCTACAACCATCTTAAAATTTAAGTATGACATCAGACATTTCACAGAGCATTACTTACGATGATGTTCATTGGCAGAGGTGGTCCTAAAATTGTCCTTGAAAGGTCTAATATCCAGGGCATGATAAATGATAGATGTGAGACCAATGTTCCATTGTCCATTACCAGGGTGGTAGTCCCGACTGGCCCGGGCCTGGTTCATATGAGGTATCTCCACTGTCTGTAAAAGGTGGCGTGCCATGGGCATGGATGGTCATATCATTCACCCTGGCAGCATGACTCATATCCATCAGCCACTTACGGGCCACAGTGACATTTTCCAGTGTACAATGTAAGTCTTCAAATTCGTCTTTTAACCAGTCCTGTCAGGCCAGAAGTGTTACAACACAAAAGATCTTATACAGGAATACACTTTAAGTACAGTTTGAAAACAAATATTACAAAAAACTTGTAATGTAGACAGATGAAAAATCACCTTCAAATAGACAGAAATCTAGCTGTGGTGTACTGTTACATAACAGTAGTATACATCACAAAACGACGGCTGCAAACCTTCACATCTTGCAAACCGTTCAGGTGAAATCGGGTGAAAGTCACCAGTACAGTTTTATAATAACGCCAATAGCAACATAAACTCTCCTTAAACACATAAGTAACAAAATAAGATACACCTACAGCTATGTTCAATGGTATATATACACTATTGTGGGTGCTCTCCCCAATATATTGGAAAATGTGACAGGTTTACTCTTCAATCAGCAATTTGGAGATTTTTGGAGATTTTCCCCTTTGAATCATATTCTTTTACTTTTCTTTGACTGGTCTACACTTCTTTTACACTTTTTCATAGATTGAATGTTCACAATTTTTGCAAGTAATGTAACTGTGCTGAAAGGTCAATGAAATATGGCAATTGTCACAAACCTGTTCATAGAGGGTCAGACCCCATTCTTTCTTTGAAGAGCTCAAGAGATAATTCCAAAACTCCTGGAAATAATAAAACATTCAAAGATAAGTGCATTTGTCTATTAAGAGCTATGACACATTTAAACAAACAAATAAAGGATTAAAGTAAAGAAATAAGGTTATTTTCACAAATCTAAAAGCATGAGAATTTGAAGCATTGAACTGACTTCAAGTGAACTGAACAGAATTGAACTAAATTTCGACCTAAATTTGTATTTGAATTTTCACCTAAATAACTCATAAAAAAGTTTGTAGTATGTATAATACTTTGAAACAGAACACTGATAGGGTTTTAAAGACAATGGCAACTTCAAATTTCTTTCGTCTGAAGAAGCTATCATGAAACAGAGAATAAACTGAACAAAGACTGAACCTTTTCATGCACATCTGAATGTTTCACTAAACAATTCTAAACAACTTCAGATTCTATTCAGTATTCAAACATATTAACTCTCAAAGACCAACATACAGTGATCAAAGTTAGAAACTTCATGTCAATTTTAAGTTTTAAAATTCACAGAGTAATATTTGCTTTAAAAGATTTACCATTAATATGTGCTGGTTCTACATGCTAGAGATCCTTCTTTATTGCTCATACTCTCCACTAATGTGACAAAAAATAAAAGAAAGCCTAATTACAGTATCTGTGGGATAGCTTTTTCTTTTTCAACAATGAAGTTCCATTTTCCACCATTTTGCTTTGCATAAACTGTGTCAGGTGCCCTGTGGATAAAATAAATGAAAATGCTCTCAATAATTTTTGCTGTTATGAAGTAATTTCCACATGAATACATGCACATGAAAACAGGTTCTACAGAATAATACCTTGAGTTTAACATCAAGTAATATTTGCAATATTTGTTGCGACTTATATTTGAGAACTTTTGATACACATGTTGAGAAATTCTTGAAAAGTCTTACCAGTATCGATTGTGTGCAGCAAAGGGATAGCCCAGCTGCTCATATAAGTATCTGAAATAGGAAACATTTTTCCATTACTTAAAAGAAATAATTTCATCTTTTGGAATTCATTTTATTTCAAGGATTTCACAAAGATGTATGGAAAACTGCATCTACAGGTTAGATGCACAAAATAGTGTGGCCAGCATCACAATAGATCAGATACTATGTTGGCCCTTTGTAGGGAATTAAAGTGAGCTTTCAGTAAATTAAAGAGCACATACAAACCTTCTTACAAATTTTGCCAAACCACATCTGCTATAATGGACAAAGTTATCCAGGACAAATCCCTGTTCCCCACCTCAATGTTTCCTTTGGAGCTGAATGAAACTTTCGTACTGAAGAAAATTGGGTGCCCTACATTTCCTCAACATTGATTAAGGGGTGGAAGGGAAGATACACTGAAAATATGTGACAGGTCTGAAAATGCCCCATTAATTTTGTCCTGCACTGCAGGTATATCAGTTTGCCATTATTTCAAAGGCTGGTTTGATATAGCTTTACTTTAATGTATTAACATACAAGGAAACTTCATTAATTAACTGTATTCATCTACTTCTCATACATACTGACACAATAACTGATCTGCTATGATACACAACATATTTTTATAAATATTAAGCATTTTACAGGTCAAAACAACACACTTCAGCCATAACACAAAACTTTTATTTACATTTACCATGTGTTTAGATCTGTGGAATGTTTATATGTTGCCACAGGTTCAGGTTTCATGGCTCTTAATATTTGTGCTGGGTACATGCATGATTACATATCATTCAATACCAGTCCAAATCTTGTGTTAGGGATAGATTACACAATTATATGCAAGGCGCAGCTGCAGTGCTGCCAAAAGACAGATCCAAAATAATCAACCAAATCAAGAAATTTTGTTTCTTCCTTATTTTGAAGTTAGAATCCCATGGAGTCACTGTTGAGATAGCAGAAGTATTGTTTTGGGCAGTCATATGGGCCTTAGGGTCAAAAGTCACCTTGCCGATGAAAACAAACCCAGGCGAACTATGTTTGCTGTGTATACGAGAAGTATTTGTTTTCATACGCTTGAGGCTTTGCTACCCTATTGTGATGTTACGGAAGCCCCTGCCACTGGTAGCAGTCATTCCAACTCTAGGGCTGAAAATATCGTTCCACGAAAAACAAATAGTACATTTTTTGCATACTCCAGGATCCCCTTTTGTGAGTCTTTTTGTATCCTCGTGCTCTCTCTCTTCCTACCTTTTAATTCTTTTCAAGGTGAATTAGAAGTGTATCATTTACAGAATTTCACAGGTATTATTTTGTTTCTTTTTTCTAAAAGCTATTACACTCTATCCACATGCAGTCTAATATGATAGTGAGACTTCTTTAATTGGTTTTGAAACCCATCAATTTGTATTTTAATGTTACCATACAATGCCAGAGATGATAACATGACTTACCCCGCACCATGTGGAAACACTGAAGGCATTGCTGTCCAGTTCTTAACACCACCACCAATCCCTTTGAAGTACCACCAGGAATCAAGCTGATAATATCTGTAAAATAAAAGTGACCGGGATCAAAACATGTGTGAATTTTCTTTATAATAAACACATTTATGTGTTCTGTGGCAAGGCAGAAAGAATTTTATTTCATCTGATGAATATCTGTATTATAGGATCGCTAAATTATTTGGAAATGTAAAACCTTTATTACAAAAAAAACTGACATCAGGACTATATGCTATTAATATAATTTCATTAGCAAGTGCAATGAATATCTGAACTTTAAAATATGTAGGATAATTCCAACTACATCTAAGACTCTAAAAAAGCTGCTAACATTATCCTTCTTCACAAAAGCACATTAATGATGTGAAGTCATTCCCCAGTAACCAGATAACAGAATGAACAAGGTTGAAAAGTCTATTGACTTGCTTGCTATGAGCAGAGAGGCTGATAGTGCCAGGTTTGTACACATGAAACTTTTTCTTTTTCAGTTGTTCAGATGAACCTAAAGAGGTTATCTTTAGTAAGTTTAAAGTACTGACTGAAGTACTGAGGGAGGTGAGGGAGGGAGGGGGACTGTTACATCTTATCTGCACACTTAAGGTCCCCTAAAAGGGCATTCAGAAAGGCCACAGCCCTTTTCCTGGCCGCTTGTATTTTGATACTGCTGAGGATATATGTTCATTGACTTCATGTTTTAGCAAAGCATTTGCACTCATTCCATAAAATTTTGTCTAGAGCTCATTTTGCCATCAGACTGATGACCTTAGCCAATTGCATCGACAGATGCAGCCAGTGCAACAGTACCAAAACAGCACCACCATCGACAAAAAAACATATAACCAGCAACTGAATTGAAGCAGAATGTATAGGCCAGTGAAATGTCTAGTACTGATGTTCAAAGTTTAGCCAGTGAACCAACCAATCCCCTTGCATGGACTCATTGGTGATTATTCTTCATACCAAATCTCTTCTCATATGGTTACTCCATTCTGTGTATCCTTGTACATGTCATAGTATGCTGAATTATAAATCCTTCTTGCTACATGTGTTTCAACTGCATTCTTTCAACCACACATATCAAAATATGATTACCATCACCTACTTGCGTAAAACAATGAGTACATGCTGAGCTTAACCTAGTTCTACTCCACCATAAACAGTTTTTCCTACTGAATAAAAACACTTAACTTTTTTGGGGGGTGGGGGGAGGTGGGAGGGTAAGGGAGGTGAGGATGAGATTTCAAAATAAACCAGAATGCAAAAATGCATTGTTTCGATGATATATGTTCTATTCCAAATAATGCCATGATGTCCCATATCTTTCAGTCAATGGTCAAATGCTATCTTAACATGTTGGAAAAATACAGTTTTGTGTTCCTATTTCATTTTGGGAATTCTTGGGAAATTTGCAGTTTGACCTCTGGTGACCCCAGATGACGATCTTAGGAAATCTTGGAAAATTTTGCTCTTTGACCTCTGCTGAACCTATAAAACTCTTGGGAATTCTTGGGAAATTTTGCTTTTTTACCTCTGCTGACCCCAGACGACCTTTGACCTCCACCAAAAACAATAGGGTCCATCTTTTCAACATTACACATCCACATAGTACTGTAAGTATGAAATCTATCCAAGCTTCCAACCTGGAGATATGTGTTAACAAGCTTTTCAGTGTTTGGCCCACGTTGACCCAAGATGACCTTTGACCTCCACCAAAAATGATTGCATTCATATTCTCACCACAATGCATCCACATACTACGTATAAAATCTATCCAAGCTTTCTCCCTTGAGATATTGTGTTAACAAGGTTTTCAGTGTTTGACCCTCAGCCACCCTAGATGACCTTTGAACTCCACCAAAAACAGTGGGTTACATCTTCTCACTATAACACATCAATTTACCATGTAAGAAATCTATCCAAGCTTCGTACATGGAGATACCGTGTTAACAAGATTTTCAGAGCTTAACCCCCAGTGACCCCAAATGACCTTTGACCTCCACCAAAAATGATGAGATTCTTCCTCTTACCATAATGCATCTACATACAAAGTATCAAATTTATCCAAGCTTCCTACATTGAGATGTTGTGTTAACAAGGTTTTGAGGGTTTGACCCCCAGTGACCACAGATGACCTTTGAACCCCACCAAAAATGATAAGATTGTTCCTCTTACTATAAGGCATCTACATACAAAGTATAAAATTTATCCAAGCTTTCTACATCGAGGCATTGTGTTTACAAGGTTTTCAGGGTCTGACCCCCGGTGACCCCAGATGACCTTTCACCTCCACCAAAAATGATAGGGTTCTTTCTCTTACCATAACGCATCTACATACAAAGTATGAAATTCATCCAAGCTTCCTACCTCGAGATATTGTGTTAACAAGGTTTTCAGAGGTTGACCCCCGGTGACCCCAGGTGACCTTTGACCCCCACCAAAAACAATAGGGTTCTTCCTCTCAATATGGGGCATCTATGTACTAAGTTTGAGAACTGTCAGAGTTTCCCTTCTTGAGATATCATGTTTACAAGGTTTTCAGGGTCTGACCCCTGGTGACCCCAGATGACCTTTCACCTCCACCAAAAATGATAGGGTTCTTTCTCTTACCATAACGCATCTACATACAAAGTACGAAATTCATCTAAGCTTCCTACCTCGAGATATTGTGTTAACAAGGTTTTCAGAGTTTGACCCCCGGTGACCCCAGGTGACCTTTGACCTCCACCAAAAACAATAGGGTTCTTCTGCTCAATATGGGGCATCTATGTACCAAGTTTGAGAACTGTCAGAGCTTCCCTTCTTGAGATATCGTGTTAACAAAGTTTTCAGGGTCTGACCCCCGGTGACCACAGATGACCTTTCACCTCCACCAAAAATGATAGGGTTCTTTCTTTTACCATAACGCATCTACATACAAAGTATGAAATTCATCCAAGCTTCCTACCTTGAGATATTGTGTTAACAAGGTTTTCATAGTTTGACCCCTGGTGACCCCAGGTGACCTTTGACCCCCACCAAAAACAATAGGGTTCTTCCTCTCAATATGGGGCATCTATGTACCAAGTTTGAGAACTGTCAGAGCTTCCCTTCTTGAGATATCGTGTTAACGAAGTTTTCAGGGTCTGACCCCCGGTGACCCCAGATGACCTTTCACCTCCACCAAAAATGATAGGGTTCTTCCTCTTACCATAACGCATCTACATACAACGTATGAAATTCATCCAAGCTTCCTACCTCAAGATATTGTGTCAACAAAGTTTTCAGGTTTTGACCCCTGGTGACCCCAGGTGACCTTTGACCCCCACCAAAAACAATAGGGTTCTTCCTCTCAATATGGGGCATCTATGTACCAAGTTTGAAAACTGTCAGAGTTTCCCTTCTTGAGATATCGTGTTAACGAGCAAAGTGTCACAAACACACACACACACACACACACACGCACACACACACATACATACACACGCCATCATGACTGCATAGGTTTCTCTTATCATCGAAACCAAAAATGTTTGGGAGCAACTTACAAGTCTAGGATGTACCATTTCTGATATCCTAGGAGGCATTTTTGGCAAAAGCGATGGTGCAGGACTTCAGATAAATTTCACACTGCAATGAGTGGCCCTCCAAAGGATCGATTGTGGCCCCCTAATAATGAATACTGGCTACACCACCAAGCAGGGTCCATTTCTTGTACTCCAGGGGTCCACACCCTCCCAGTTTCACAAAAGAACTTGTTTAATGTTCACAGTTACTATGGTTGTCTTAATTAGTAAATGCTGTCTTACTTATAAGGTATAAAGAGTCTATCTGCTTCTGCTTTGACATCGATCAATGTCTGTTCATAGGTCTTGTTTGGCTCTGTGTTGTAGTGGTAAAAAGCACCTGGAAAAGTTACAGATGAAAGAGGTATTAATAATTACCTTTGGATATTATGCATAATCAACTTCAAAATAATGAAAGAGTCTTTCCACAAATACACTTGGCTTATTTGAGTATTTTACTAAAGCTTTTAACTCAAGTAAAAACTTCAGAAATGGAAAGTTGTATGCCTTCAATAATTCTCTCACTCAAGTTATGAAAAAATAATCTACATATGGCAGTTTTGAATCCTATTAATTTCACGTTCCTAACATTTATCAAATTAACCAAATCAGCAATTCCATTTTTGTACTCTTCATTGATTCATCAGGAAGACTTGCATGAAATGCAGGTGAAACTTACCTGCATCAGTCCAGTATCCGATGTAATTCAAAGTCACATCTTTCTCACTGTAACGTACAGTATTGTACTGCTTCAGGAGTGTGTGCCCCCACTCAAACATAGACTTCAGAAAAGAAATAAAATACTTTATTCTGTACATGCAGGTTCCAACATTACTTCACATAGAGCCCCATGCCTCTTCAAGGATATGCACTATACATACAATACTTTGCAGTCAAGGGTAGGTGCCAGGGGCTATATCCCTCTCCCCACTTATGCAACCTGCTCAAAGCTGTTTCACACTTCTTTGTTGATTTGTGACAGAAATTGTTAATCTATCATTACCTACATTTTAGTTAAGTGAGTCAGCTGACTGTTCCCCCATTGTTTCCAATCATTCCACCAGCAGTACTTGCCAGTGGATGGTGGTAGGGATACCACAATAATAATGCTAATAACAATCATAATTTTTAAATTTTTTGGAGCACTTTTTCCCCCAAAATATCAAGGCACTTTTCAAACGTGACCCCCATGGTCAATGATAACCTGTACTAAGCACAATCCCTCATGGTGGCTGTGGTACACTGTGGCAAAATTCAAGGTACCTCATAGGGTCCCATTTAATCCCAGGGTGGAGAAAGGCAAGTAAAGGCCTGTGGACATGTCAATGTAATAAATCTTCCTATTTGATGCAAAAAGTGTTAACAACATAAAATATAGCTGCAGTTCCCATCAAAATCCATCAAATATTTACCATTTTACAAGACAACTACTCTTTTTTACTACACTATGAATAAACATAAGCTACTTCATGCAAATTTGTGACATGAAACAGGGACTCTTGAGGTACATGTTATGTTTAAATATCCTTTGTTTGTTTAACCTTCATTCCAAGGACAGTTGTAATATTGGCATGCCCTGAGGCTGAGGGGTTTATTTTGGAAGTAGCTATTTACTCCTTCGAAAATGTTTACATTAAACACCTAACTAAAAACTAGCTAGTAGTAATTAAAAGATAATTTATGGAGGATAATCAAAAGAAATACAGACACTGTGGAACGCTCCAAATCATAATTTTTGCATACAGGGCCTCATTTACCTTTGTGGGGGCCCTGGGCACAAACTGATGTGGGGCCCCCTTCAACTATAATTCGATTTTCGGTGTAGCCTTATAACTATGGGAGACAGTCAAAAATAAGGTAACTGACAAGGTGGGATTCCCTGTGTTTCATACAGTAGCTACCTCTGAATTCAGTCTGGAATACTCTGCCAAAAATACAATAATTAAATTTTGTGGGGCCCTGAGCATGTGCCCTGCCGGCCCATGCTTAAATCTGGCCCTGTTTGGATAGCTGATGAGCAAATTTTGAAATAGTCAAACTTTGAGGTTTATCTTCAGTATGGTAAAAGATATTCAAATACTTCCAACAGATTTTCCATCAGGGAATCTTAATCTGAGTAACACCTGGTTTGGTTAAATGTCCACAGACCTTTAACATATGAAGCATCTTGCCCACTTAAGATGCAACCTAACCAATTGTCCATCAATTGTTCCTCCCGGTATCATCGTTTACAACAGTTAAATTTGAGGTGTGAAATTATGCCCAGTCTCTGTAAAATCTCATTAATTTGTTTTTTCTACTATTCTTCTTCTTATTGGCACAAAAGAAAGGCACAATAAATGCAGTAGATAGCTTGGTTTTAATATTCACATGACATGTATTATGATATGCACATTATTATGTTGATAGTTGAATCACTGATAATGAATCTGACTAATTGCACCTTTTAGTCTAACATATGCAAAAAAGAGAGAATATATGTTTGGATGATCAATGGATAAACTGTAAAAGTTTCAAAGATAACACCCTCCTTTAATACATAGCTGTACTTTCAAGTTGACTTTTTGTGGGCTGCAGCTTGCATACTAGTGTTTTCTTCCATTTTTCAAATGAAATTAGTAACCCTATCCCTCTTCCAAACTTTTTGAAACTTTCCAAAATCATGAACTTTGTAAATGGGCAGCTACACTTCCCACCACTGGTATACATTACACATTTTACAATCTAAACAAGGAAAGGTCATTCTGCAGCAAAGCAGATCCTTCAGAACTGGGAGTGGGGCTTGGCCATAATTATCAAAAAGGGGTTTTTATGTCTCAAAAAATCTCCAAATTCTGGAGTAGGATAATTTAGCTCCCCCTCCCTCCTCCACTTACACAATCGATCTCAGATACTCTCAGACACCTCTGCAAAGGCAACAAGAGTTTAAATGCTTTTTCAACCCTTGCTTACTAAGTTCATATAACTTACATTCTTTATGCTCCTTTCACGGCCAAAGTATACCACAGTCTGGTGAACAAAATCTTTGGGAATTTCAGTTATCATTCCCATGATGCCTTGCATGATCACATCATTCGCTTCATCAAAGACCATTGAAGACACCATGAACTCTTTGAAAGGTGACAGTACCATCGTGTGCTTGGTACGGTTGAACAAAGTCAAGGGTGCTGAGTAAAGACCACTCCCCATTACCTTGACTGGTAGCATCCAGCTGAGGGCAGTATTATAAAACAATTTTTATACATTGAGGACAGGATTCCAAAGTGACTGGTGTATGGTATTGTATAAGGATATAAAGATGGCATAACCACTTAAAATGCAGCTTCTTGCTTTTAGTATACTTTTTTGCATCCTAGTTTGTAACTATGCACCTACATTATACATGAAAAGTTGACATGTGCAAAGGTGCAACCACAGGCATGACTATGAAGCTGCAGGTGGGGGTGGGGGAAAGAATGCTGCAACCCCCCCTCCCCCCCACTGGAAGCTAGTCCTGTATGCTTATAGGTGCAACTTCTCTCCCCTTGTGCTCAAAATGAGGAACATAGCAAAGACTGGCATCTCCTTGCTAATTATGCAGGAAAGGAAAAAAAGAGGAAATGAATGTTATTTCAATATGGAGCTGAACAGCAGCTCCATAGTTTTAACCTGCCATAATACATTTGTGTCTTTCGGTTCGGCATGGGTCCTATAGCAGTAAATGTTATCACTCGAAGGACAGCATTGAACTGGGCCTCCCACTTGGACCTGCCCATGTGAATTACTTCACAGTGTGTGCAAAATGTCCCTGGGCCAGTGTTGTTTGTGATAAATGTCACTTTGGCCAGTAAATCACCATCGACACTGTAACAACATGCCATGATCATTTTGCCCTGTTAGGTAGTGGGATCAACCATCAAAAACATTCACTGAATATAATGCAACCATAGGCGTAGGAAGCTGTTCAAGACTGGAGGGGCTGAACATTGTCTCCAATCACCATCCTGGGGGAGGGTCTAAGGAGAGGTGGGTCTCCCCCTCTTTAGAAAAGTTTTGAATATTTGAGGGTCCTTAGATGCAATTTGGTTCAACATATTGGACAAATTTTAAAGTAAATTACTGCAAATTTTTGACACTTCTTACAAAGGAAACAAATTAGGGGTTGTTGTCCTTGGATTGAGGGGGCAGAAGCATCATTCTGCCCACCACATTTTTGACTGGGGGGCTCCTCCAGCCCCGGTTGCTTCCTATGCCTATAAATGCAACCATGTATTATGGTGAGCAGGAACAGGATTTGATGCCTATGATGGGGAGTTAGGGGCAGGATGGTAAGCTTAACCCTAATGACCCATTGGTGCTGCAGATGTACAAAGCATGATCCTCCAAAGGCATGGGTTCCAAGGAAAATACCCCAGTGGGGAAGGAGAAGGCACTTCCCCCTCAATATAGTATAGTACAAAATTGTGGGCATTATGGAATAAAGCACTCAGTATCTTCGAATACAGCAATTTACAGAAATGGATGCATACTAAACATAACCACAAAAACAGTGATTTATACCATTTTTCTCATAATAGTTGAGGTCTGACTATTACAGCCAGTGACTTGATGATTGGAGAGCTTTTGGGCATTATAGTTGGAAATGTATGGGATTTTGGGACAATATTAGCCCACTCATAAAGCTCACAATGGAATAATGTTGAGAGATATATTTATGCCGAATGCATGTGAAGTGCACCAAAAATGTCAAACTTTTAGACATGTAGTAATATTTCTTTTAGTTTCACATATTGCAAAAGGTATCCATTACAGTTCCCTCTTGATTTCTCTGGTCTCATTTTCATTCCTTTATTTCCTTTATGTTTTTGGAAGGTTTGAGAAAAAGTTTGGTCAAGAGTTACTTCACTACTTTTTTGAAGGTTGTAAGAAGAAAGTGAAATGGGTTCCTTCTTGTCAGTTTGGTCAAGAATTACTTCACTACTTTTTTGAAGGTCGCAAGAAGAAAGTGAAATGGGTTTGTTCTTGTCATGCAATTCCTGATGATGGTGAGCATGACTTACAGTGACTGCAGACTTCATAAAGAAAGGCTATAATTCTCATGGCCACAAATGGGTCAAATTCCCCCAGAAAAATTTTCCCTATCTCACCACACCTATGCAGCACCGCTCTCCATGGAGTTTCATAGGGGACTGCTCTCTGTTCTGATCGACATACTGCATCTCTATATTCCGACATGTTTACATTGAGGTCAGTGTTAGGACAAGGGTTAAAGAACCCCCTCTACTGAGCCATGATACTGTCTAATGGGCAGTACATTTCACTGATCTGCACATGCCAATGACGAATAAAGGGCTGCTTATTTGACAGTACAACATGAATTTGGCTTAAGAGCTGTTACCAGTCACAAATGTGAGGGATGTTAGTATGAATACAGTTCGGGAATATGAGAGTCTGGTTATAATTGTGCTTACAACTTTGCATACAACTGCAAGCCCCAGTACGGCCCTTTTAAGTAAATTGTTTGAGGACATACTGCAAACAGTGAAATGACTGATGTTTGACCATGCAGGTAGAAATCGTTCAACTTTTCAACAGACAGTTTGCCTTGAAGGAAACATATTTTTGAGATTTCCACTTACTTCCCAATACTTTGCAATGATAAAACTATTTCACCATATGCCAAGTAGCCCAGCTCCTTCTTCATTGGTTCTGCCACCGTGAAAGTAGGGAAACCGGTAGAGAGACCATTTTTGTCACCACAGCTAGTGCCAGTTAGGCCACCAAGGGTAAAATTCTGCAAAATATAAAAATATTCAACAATTTGAGACTAACAATGTGGTGGATGTAATATAAAAATAACAGTATTTGCATAAATTATAAATAAAAGTTTGCATTATTGCCTACAAGTTGCAATAACTAAAAGAACTACTCAAATCGAATGAGTACACTAAAAGGAGACAGTGTAATGGTAATACAGGACAGTACTGTAGAGGTTAAGAATGGTGTGATTTTTGATGTCATGAGAGGTAAATTGTGTGTGCCATTGATAATTCTAAATATCTGGGAAGGAGGGGATGGGGAAACAGGTGACCTGCCAAAAGTTGGGAGATAGGGTATATGAAAACAAACAATTGACAAATACAAAAAGTCTTTGTATTTTGGTAGGGAAGGGAAACAGAATGAATCTGTCGCAAGCCTATAGATACAAGCTACACCTGTCTTCAGGGATGTAGCTACAGTGGGCGGTGCTAGGCGATGACACCCATTTACTCCCTAAAGTAAATGTCTTGCAAACTATTGTTGTTTCCGACTATAAAAGCACAGGAAAGACATCATATTGGCAGGCATATTCTCCTCTTTGTGTTAAAATTATCGTCACAACACTCAGTTGTTGTTATGCAATACATTTGCTTGCAGTTAGCAAAAACACCAGCCAATCAACTACATACATTAACCTACCACAAAGTCTCCTTGCAATTGTCACACATACCTTTTATTGCAGGGGGGGTTCATGCATAACCAATTAATTTTCTGGGCAGAAAATATTATTTTCTAAATGTTTGTCTTCTGTCTCATTTTTCATAAATACTGTCACTTACCTGAGTGAATACCACTGCTGATACTTCTGAATAAACTTGGAATGAGGTCATGATTTTGGTATTTTTAGAGTCCATGGCTTCCCATATAATGTCGATCTGCTCAAAGGGACCCAGGCGGGGATTCAAACCAGAATGCATCACTGGACCTGATGAGACCTTTAATGTCCCATTTATGGTGGAGTACATGGTTCCATCGATGGTGAAAAATAGGTTGTGACTCTCCAGCCAGGCAGTTCCATCAATAGTAACCATGTAGGAACCATCTGTGTCTACTTTTAGAGCCAAAGGGCCCCCATCTTTGGTGACGATTACAGATGTTGACAGAGCTAATATATTATTAAAACATGGGGAGGGAATTAAATTCCAATCAACTGCTCAGATGTGTAAAGCATAAAACAAAGAGACAATTTTAAAATAGCAGGTATGATCTGCAACACTGTACATGAGGAACATGAAATTCCAAAAGCCTAGATGAAAACTTAAATCCTAATTAAGAGTAATTTGCATGACAGTATGCTGGACAAAGTATATTTTTAGCCATTTTCATGTGTATTTAGGTCAAACTGTGATCCAGTTAATGCAGTTATAAAGTCATGTGTGAATTTTAGACGAAGTATGCCTATCTCTCTCTCTTTATACAAATTACTTTGAATGTGGGAAATGTTGAGAAGGCATTGTTGCTATTCCCACCTCACTTCCTCTCTTAAGCATGCTGCAATATTCGCAATTTCATTAATCAATACTTGAGACATTTAAAAGAAGTTGATGAGCACATCACCGTGTAAGAAGAACATACATAACACTTTTTAAGGGTTTCCATTAACATTAAAAGTTTAATCAGACACTTCCCAGAATATTAAGTGTTTCAATGTTATGACTAAAGCTTATGGCTTTGTGCTGCTTTTACAGATATGAAAGATGGGACTAAAGCCCACCATGAAAACTTTTCATATTTTATTTATTATTTTGCGAATAGCTTTAAAGTAATTCAAAGAAAAAAGTCTCACCTTTTCCATTTGAAACAGCAGCTATTAATAGACTTGAAACAGCTAATAAGAATCTTGGTACTTGTGAGCTAGCACAGGATGCCATCTTTACACGCCTACCAAATCCCTGTAATTAATACTGCTACCCTAGATAAACCATTTTAGAATGCCAGCTTCCTCATGCTATATTTGTTCATTATATGGATATGCTGATTGGTGGTGTACTTGCTTACTATTTTTATTTGTTCTGGTTGTTTACACAATCTTTAACCAGGTACAAAGATAACTAACTTGAGATTTTACACTATGTGACTTTAATGAAAATTTCATAGTTGTGCAGCCTTTATCTGTATTGTAATGATGCTGAAAACACTGTAACTGTGGAGTGTGAGGGTAAGGGGCAGAGGGGCATCACCAGCAAAATTATCAAGTACTATTAGAGTGGTATTGGAAAATTTAACAAATCCTCTTTCAAACCTCATCTTATATGTACAGGCCTACATGGTCACAGGTGTGAATACTGGTTTTGATTTGTTCAGGGAATTTGAATCACAGTACAGTCTATCACAGTACATTCTAAAACTGGCATTTAAGACAATAAGTAAATACAGGAATTAAGGGTGGTATATGTGTATGAACCTAGAAAAGACAAGATCAAAAATGATACTGTAATGATAAACTGAGAACTATAGCTGGCTAATTATAGTCAAGAAAAGATTAAGCAAGGTTTTTTAACACGTTCAAAATACTCAGGCTCAGTATACTACTTACATGTAGAACCTTTATGCTGACAACTGTATTGATCCCAACATCAGAATTCATGATTGGCTACTTTGAAACATGTTTCAATATATTTGTAAGTAATATGTTCAGCTGATGCATAAGAACTCCTTGCTTACTTTGAATTTTCAAATGTTTGAAAACTTTATTAAAGATACTGAAAATAGTATAAAGTGTAGATTTGTAAGATTAAGCTGAATGTTTCACAATAAAGTTTGGGTGTCTGCTGATTACCTCTTATAAGTAATTTTTTTCCATTTTTATTTCAGATTTTTCCTCAATGTACTGTTTCACTTGACTTTCAAACACAAAGGAAATCTGGCCTCTACTCCTTAATGATAACAACGAAATTTTAAATCACTTCAAAATTTTATATAGTTTACATTTGGAATAGTGTTTATATACTTGTTGCAAGAAAAATTCCAGGAAAGTATTTATGCCCGAGGTAGTGTTGAAAAAGGTGTTAAGAATTCTTTAACTTTTTGTTTTGCATGTGAAGTCCCTTTTCTCCACTTTTAAACCAATCATGACCCTAGATTCTTTATAATCTCATTACATGAACTGACATTCAGTCTTGAGAAAGTGGAAAATTAAATTATAATTAAGATTAAAAGATCTGTCAGCTTATACATCAGTCTAAAAATCTATGTAACAGAATGTAATTTATCTTCCATACAGTTGAAATTAAAATGCTGTACTACAGAAACTCTGCAGATTGCTAGAAAAGACACTATGAAATGTTCTGCAGTAATTGTAATTGAAACAAAGGCAAAAATACAATTACAATCAAAACAAAACCGTCATTCCTTATAAATACATTGGTCATCTTTGGAATAAAGTAGCTGAGGAATAAGTAAAGTATACTTGAACAGTTTTAAAAACACTAAAAATATTTGGAAAATCATACAAAGTGATTTATATTTACTGTTACTGTGAATTATTTCAAAAAGTTTCCTGAGCTCTAGCTCATGCAAATGATGATGAGCAACAACTCCATAAAAGAGGTACATGCTAGGCTCCAATACAATGGAATGTTTTATAAAAAGAAATGTTTGCTCTTTGGGAGTTTATTCATTCCCCTTTCTTAATCAGTCACTTGTACAGTAAAAATAACTAGCTCATTATCATGCCAGGGCTGATTTTTGTTCAACAAGAATATATTAAATCTTAGTAACTTACTTGTTTGCAAAGCTGTTGTTTCTTCCCTCCTTTATTCACTGCGAATGCAACATCGTTGTATGACTTCACAGATGAATGGAAGCATACAATGATACCGTAAAATCATGAATCAGAAACCAGAACCTGTATCTCCACAATAAAACTGCATTCAGTCATAATCTCTGGCCCATGGGGGATGCTTATTTTGTAATGGGAAAGTTGATACGATACCTTCTGAAATGATTACAATAATTTGTCTACATGGACTATACCTACCGTTATTAAAGTCTATGAATTTGCATCAGTATTACTCCCCACAATGTTTTTATAAAGATTCCACAATCTGTTGTCACGACATTTTTCTGTTCTAGGTAGTTAACAAACTGTATTAGACAATTGACAAATCTTAGTTTGAAAGTTACATCAAACACTGGAATGAGTCCATTGCTTCAATGCGGACCTCTACGGGAACAGCCGTATCTGTGTGACATGTCACCATCCAAAGTGCACCACTGGTCCAGACCTGAATGTTTATCTGCTCCCTAGGCCCTGCCATTAGTTGAATGACCACATCAACCTCAGCCACTTCTATCTTCTGGAAACGTTTTGGGGAAAATGGTACAAGCTTATCAACTTCACCCAGAACTGCCCACAATTGGTTCCTGTTAATGACAAAAATGTTTCAAGCAATATTTTGCAAGTGAAAAATTAAGCTTGCAATGACATTGCTAAATACCAAGTTAATTTGTTCAAGTTCAATACAATCATTGTGAATTGTTAAAACCCAGATACAGACTTCAGTAGATGCCAGGTTTTAAAAGTTTAAGAGGGTACACATGATAAATGCAGTCACGACAGGTATCGTGGGGGAGTGGAAAGAGGTGGGCCCCCTAGCTATACTACTGGTAGATGTGAGTTATAAAAAATGTCATCACCTGAATGTGAAGGTTGGAGCTGTCTGCCAAAGTTGGATCTCTAAAGGATTGCTTGGCATGATTGTGATTGGATTACTGTCATCAAACATCTGTATTGTGTCTGAAGATTGTAGGTCAAGGTAAGCCACAGATGGCTGCTGAATCTATGGTACACATAAAAGTGAGACAATGGCTTTCGATCATGTTTGGATAGGAATACAAAGTTTTATCACTTTTGGATTAGACTGATTTAATTAAACGGATAATCATCATGGTGTGATTTTCCCCATACAGCTCCATTCCTACAAACTGGCAGGCACAACACGGAAACAGGGATTAGTTTGCTTTATTGCGTTTTTTCATTTTGTGGTTTCCTTGCTGCTGTTGCTCTCACAAGATACAGAAATACTTCCAAGAGGAGCATGCAAACACATTCACCATTCAGAAAGCATACGCATTAGCCACTTTCAAAAATGGTCTACTCTCAGGACTGGTCAATTCTTTGCTATGGGGTAAATCACCACATGTTGATACATGAGATAAGCTAAGGTCTGCTCCTTGATAACTTTGGTTAGGTTTTGGCTGAAAGAAGATTCACATCATGATTGATCTGAGGCCTTGTTAAGGCTGTCATCCACTTTTTCATCAGTTTCAAAAAAATACAGCACATACTCTTTTTTTGGACACCCAGTCCCCTCTCAGAGTTTAATTATGACTTTTGGACCAAAATCATCTTCATTTACAGTTTTTGGAAAAGCCTCCATGTGTCTTGACACCCCCACTATCATACACATTTTGTATGCTTGTGGAAATGAAAGAAAAAGTAGCTGGTCCTTTACCATTTCTAGGTCAACATCGCTGGGGATGACATGGATAGTAGTTTTTGTGTCTATCACCAGTATGGATCCATAGATTGCCCCACTGACATTACTGTGGGAGGACCATACCAATCCAGCTATACCAAGGTTCTCATCGGGAAATGCCATCTGTAGGAATCAGTGCATGAGAGGAAGAAATACTCAGGTATCTTTGAATTAATCACCATTTAGGTTAAGGAAAATGTCAAAATGTTAGTCAGATGTGATCATCTAACAGTTAGATGTAAAAGATGTAAAAGTCAGATGTAGATGCTGAAATCTGTAAAATCTGAGAGCTATATAAAGGTTTTATGCAGGATGATTCCTTGTATACACCAAACAACATGAGGCTAGAATTCAATAGGAGGGTTTAGCCATCAGGCGACATAAGACGTCTATATTTTTCACCCTGGAAAATGGCCTTTTCCTGGGGAACTTTGGCTAAACAAGTCTATTGAATTCTAGCAGCATGAAGAGGATGATCCCTCCACCAGTAATACCAAACAGACCACTTTTCAGTAAACCTTTTTGATGATACTGTGATAAATGGCATCATTTATAACTTATCAACAAACATGGTGCATTTGATATATTCCTTCAAGAGGGTAAAATGAAAGATCATTGATGTACTGATTTCATTTCAATTATTTTCTCATAATTTCAACTCTCAACATAATTTAGCTCCACGCATGCATTTAAAAGTACAGCACTGTCACCCTTTTTATCTGAACACCACACAGAAGACTTACATTTAGCAGGTAGCCATCTACAGCCATCATTGGCTGTGAAGGTTGTAGCAGCCTTCCATCAGATGACATAGTTCTGTTAGAAGAAACAGACTGAACCAAAAGCCTAAGTGATTCCTAGTATCTAGCTGGAATAGTATACAAATAAAACCATGGTTTCAAATTGGAACAGCTTCATTATGAAGTTATAAAATTACTCTGTTAGAATTACATGCAGAACTAAAGATCCATGGATTTTGACCAAACAGACTGACATTACAACAGCAAGCCTCAGATTCACCATGTTTACCAAGTTCTCAAGTGCTATAATCATGTTTACAAGGTATTGACCTTTTGACCTCTGGTGACCCAAACAACCTTTGACCTCCAACAAGGACAACAGGGATCGATAATCCACTCAACATGGTTCATCCATACACCAAATATGAGATCCCTTACCGTTCTTTAGATATTGTCTTAAGCCCATTTCAAGGTTTTTGCATGTTTACCTCCATTGACCCCAAATGACCTTTGACCTCCACAAAAACAAAAGCAACCTATTATTCAATGTAGGTATGATAATCCACATTCTGAGTATGAGACTCATCAAGGCAGCCCTTCTTGATGTAGTGTTTCACGTAATAACCTTTAGACCCCTGAAGACCCTAAATGACCTTTTGACCTCCATCAAAAATGAAAGGGACTTTCTACTTCACATGGGCTGCACACAAACTAAGTAAGAGATCCCTCACTGTTACCATTCATGATAACATTTTAGCAAAACCAATTAATCTTGTGCTTTAAAGGTATTTAATGCACTCTCATCATCCCAAGTCACCTTAAATATTAAAGTAGACTTACCTATCAAACCCCAAACACTATTTCCTTTCATAGTGCCACAGTTATGGGGTCGGTCGGTCATCCGGGTCTTTCCCCGTTACCCTAGCGACTTTGGAGTGAAAACAACAACTGACTACAGTATGACCATATGGGAACACTTTATGTGCAATAAACTATTTTCACTCCAACACGTTGTTGTCGTGCTGAAGTGATGTCACATGTCACCGACCGACCCCATAGAAAGCAAGTAGCCCCATATTTGGGGTGTGTACTTACATAACATGCAAAGACAAAGGTCAACTAAGTTACAATTTTCCTTAGTGAATGACTCTTCATTTGACTGCAGACTACAAATTAAAGAAAATCACTGCTCACCTGTTGAGAAGAGTCACATTTGTAAATCCTAGGCTGTCACTGGGTGCTACAGGTGCTGTGCTGTGTATAGATATCACAGCCTGCAGGAAAGGTACTGGCTCTTGCTTATACTTTGCTAATAATGGCAAAAGCAAACAGAAAAAAATTGTTTCCAACAAACTGCCTTAAAAGTATAAGTGGGCAAAATACAGATGAGGCCCTCTGGCAAATTTTGTGATCAGAAAAAGTGTATAGATACAACTGAAGTGATGCAGACTCCTTCCTAAAAAATGCATCCTACTCTGTGAATCTTGTTATTGCACAAATACTTGTAGAAGGTTTTTCATGAACCTGCACTTTAATACAACCATGCATGAACAAGGATGCAACTAAGTAGTACGCCCTTTTTGTTATCTTTTGCACAGAGCCCCCCCAAAAAAAAAACCTTGTATGGTGATAAAAAGTAGCCTTTGGTGACAGGGTTTTTAAATAGATGATACCCTAGCACAACAAAAGGATGACAACATTTTAATAAAAGATCCTTTCACAGAATCAATACAGTATGAGTTTGGGTGACAATAAATAAAGGCAATTTGTTAGCTTTTATTTCCCTCCTAATATACCTCTTTATTTTATCACACTGGTATATATACTTCTGTATTAAAATGTAGCAGCACTCAGATTGGTTTCTGTGTAGTCTACAAGACCAATTTTGTGCCTATGGCTAAAGAAGAACTAAAGATAACAACACATACCACTGAACATAGTGTACAACGATTTTGGGATGTCACTATTCTGGACCAGGTGTTGTGAGCTTTTTCTTGCTTAAATGTTACAAGATCATGCAGACTTTAAAATCAATATTTTTGTCTCTTCCTTACAGAATAACAAATTTTTTTAAGAACTTTTATTTGCCAGTGTTATTGTTTTGCAAATATGCAAGAACGGAACCTATGTGGCATTCACAGATGTTTGCTCACTTAAGAAGCTACATCTAAACTGTCTTAATCAAGGAATTCTAATCTCTCCTACTGTCCTCGTTCTCATTTCACTTCTGACAATGACGTATCTGGTAGCCACAAATTCACAAAGGCGGTTGTTAAAGAGTGAATCTAGAGTTCAAATATGCCTCACTTACAAAAATTTGCTGTCTTTCTAATAATTTACTTGACATGACTCCATGAACCCCTTCTTAATTGAGGTCCACAAATTATTTAATATTAACATAATTAACATAAACTTTAGTTTCACTGTTTCAAATATCACACTTACGATGATGTTCATTAGCAGAAGTGGTCCTAAAATTGTCTTTGAAAGGTCTGATATCCAGGGCATGATAAATGATGGATGTGAGACCAATGTTCCACTGTCCATTACCAGGAATGTAGTCTCCACTGGCCCGGGCCTGGTTCATGTGAGGTATCTCCACAGTCTGTAGAAGGTGGCGTGCCATGGGCATACAGTACTGGATGGTCATGTCATTCACCATGGCAGCATGGCCCATATCCATCAGCCACTTACGGGCCACAGTGACATTTTCAAGAGTACAATTTAATTCTTCAAACTCAACATTCAACCAATCCTTGCATTAAAGAAAATTAAAAAAAAAAAAATAAGAATAAAATTTACCTTAATTAGTTTCCAGCACTTTAATTATATCTTTTTCACATCAAGTCAAACATAAAGAAAACCAAAGGTCATGATAAATATTCACCTTTTTTCTTATGTGTCATGTTGAGGGGTTCAAATGTTGTACTAATAACTGGAATATTAGTTTAAAATATTGTTTTGACTCAGAGTTCATATTCCAGTGATTTTCAAGTGCTCTAGAAATCCACTTCCCTCATGACTATTATGCACAAACCTGCCTGTTATTAGTTGCACTGTGTGTACAACTTACATTACCTTTATACTGAAGATGAAGCAAAATCCCACTCTCAATCCTTTTTAAGAGAAATAGCCCCAGGGATATAGGGCCAAATGTGCACAGATGTACACTCCAGGTGTACACTCGGTTTTTCCTCAGGAGGTAACACCGGACTCCACTCAGTGAATCTAAGTTTAATCAGCCATAAATGACCTACATGGCTGTTACACAACAGGCAGAAACAATCTATTCTCACAGATGCAATAAATGTTATAAAATGCATGTATGCAAAAAGTTGCTCACCTGTTCATAGAGGGTCAAACCCCATTCATCCTTTGAGGATCTCAGAAGATAATCCCAAAAGTCCTGCAAAGAATCAAGCATACATTAAAATCATTTGGTATTTCACAAAAGATGGAATACTGGGTTAAAACCATAAACTCAGTTTGTCGCACACGCATATGCACACTCACACAAACACACAAAACTCTAAATTTTAAATGATTAACTCTGAAGTCAACGTGAGAACTTAAATTCAAGCAGAAGAGTCTAGCCAAACCATTTAAAGCACACTTAATAGAGAAAAATGTGACATAATCACCTTATCGTGAGGAATTGCCTTTTCCTTTTCAACAATGAAGTTCCATTTACCACCATTTTGCTTTGCATAATCAGTAGAAGATGACCTGAGGGAAAGAATTGGCTAATTCTGGGTGATGATTCAAATGTCAAGACAAGTAGGGACAACTTTGCAAACTTGAAGCTATGAGGTATAAAATGAACAGTGGCAAAAAGGCCAACAGGTAATCATTTACACTCCAATAATCTGAAAGTTTCCACTGAATTTCATAATGAAAGGTTCACTGAAAACAAAAATTCATGACAATGCAAATCTCACCAGTATCTATTGTGTGCAGCCAGAGGAATGTCAAGCTGTTTGTTCAGATACCTGTAAAATGATTTAAAACCATTATTTTTTAATACATGGAGGGAATGTCGACCATGTCTTTTCATGTTCAAACAACTATGGTTTGCCTTTGCATTCCATTCTGGTATATACCTTCCATTGAATACTTTTAAGAAATTTTAAATATTCTCTTTGCAATTCTGATGTAATTGTCTTTCTTTAGTTCCTCTAAGAATACTTATGTTGCAGGAAAGATTAGCATAACCTTACTTTGCCAATTATGGGGCCGGGGCATAGCTTTTCGTAACTTAGAACTGTTAGAAGTTGGGGGCCAATTTCTCTCCCATCCCTTAAGTAAAACATTTTAAGACTTAAATTTCAATTTGATTCATTATTTGAACAAATACGGTACAGGCCCGTAGCCAGAAAAGGTACTGGAGGGGGGTGGGGGCAGAATTTTTCCAGGGAGGAGAAAATTTTTCAGGGGGCCAAATGTGTACAAATGTATTAAGTCAATGGTAAGATTCAAACTCTGTAGGGGGGGCAAAAAAATTTCAGAGGGGCTTTGCCCCCTGGCCCCCCTTGAATACTGTATTATAGTATAAACTTACCCTAAACCATGAGGAAAAATTGAGGGCATGGCAGTCCAGTTTTTCACACCACCATTGTCCCCTTTGAAATACCACCAGGAGTCAAGCTGGTAATACCTGCAAAATAAGTTAAAAAATTCTTCAACATATGAATTACTAACTACTTGGGAAAAACAATAACCAGTTACTATAGGAACACAATGTACATATGAATACACATTTTTACAATGGCACATTCTACAGATTGCATTTCATTAAAACTTTCTTGTGGTGTAGGTTGCTCTCAATTTGTTGCCATGAAACATATCATGATTCCACAAAACTAACAGATAAACAACATAAAAAACATAGCATGAATCCTTGATTTCCTTCCCTGTCATAGTAGCTCAATGCTCAATGCTCCTCTTATAGCTCCCTCGATCAGGCTGGTTCTCCCTTTAAATTAGGCCACATTAAATATGCATTTAAAATCTTCTGAAATTGCTTGTAAAGGTTTTGGAGGTACAAATCCAGATTTGATAAAAAAAATATTAAATGTGCCTATTTGTTGTAGCTGCAGGTACGTGACGTCCAGCTCTAAACAGTTATAGATAGTTTGTGCCTTTATAAACACCTACCTTGCAATTTAGATTGCAAAACTTACTTATAAGGTATAAAGAGTCTATCAGCCTCTGCTTTGACATCGATCAATGTTTGTTCGTAGGTCTTGTTAGGCTCCGTGTAGTAGTAGTAAAAAGCACCTAAATGTGTGGAGAATGAATATTGTAGAACTAAAAATAAAATGGCACAATTTAGTATAAATGCTACATCAGAGAAACATAGTTATTTCAATATATAGCTGTAGACCTTTCATGTTGACATAATTTTTACCAAGCATGTACAAATTTGTCTGATACTTCTTTTTAAGCATCTTTTTCCTATAATGGGTTGCATCTCAAGCCTGAAAGTTCATATTATGTGGTACGTTCTGCTGTGCTACATTATCAATATCTAATCGACTGACCAGTAGTTATGGTCAATAACCAATGATATTAGGTACTGGTTGCAAGTTCTCCCAGTTACACCCACGTGCCTTACAGAGAGAACTTTGCAGAAATCTTAGTGCCAGGTTCTGCCATGTGACACTTTTTTCTTAAAGTTCCTTCAGCTGGTTCCTGAAGGGCAAAAACCAAACATAACCCCAAATGGCATCTGGCTCCACTGAGAAACCACATACATGACAAGATATGATGACTCAAGATGACTATTCTCTCAGCTAACAGACCCGGCGTACATCACAGATTTGTCATCTATGGCCCTGGGGCGGGATTCACTAACATTTGTGTAAGTTCATGCCTAGGTCAAAATACTTACGAACTGCATAAGAACTTTCACAAGTGGTACTCACCAAAAGAACTTATGCAGTTCTTAAAGATACACAGTGTAACTGCAATAAATGCACATGAGCCAATTTTGTATGCAGTTGCATCTTGTTTTGTCATATTTGAAGCCATATCACATTGACTGCTATTGTTAAAATTGGTTATATGTGTGCAGTCTCAGACTGTGCACAACTATTTGGTACAGCATGCCTCTGTATGTGTTACTTTGACATTTTGTACTTACAGCAACTGAAGCTTGCGTTAAGTCACGCAAAATATCTACCAACTTTTCCCTTTATGAATACCGACTAAGCAAGATACACTGCGTAAGTTTCACTTACGCAAGTTTTGTGCGGAAGTATTCTATGTGAATCCAGCCCGTTTCCTAACTGGCTGAAAAGAACAGATACCACACATGATCAAGCAATCTTGCACATGGAAAGCCAGACCTGTCTTGAATAGCTTTTTAATGGCACATATATTACAAACCATCTTTCACATTCTTATAAACATACCTCTGTCTGTCCAGTATCCAATATAGTTCAAAGTGACATCTTTTTCTGTATAACGAACAGTGCTGTATTGCTTTAAGAGTGTGCGACCCCATCTATACAGTGCCTATATGAAAAAAACGAAATTTCATTTCATTACATTTAAATATCAATAAAGTGAAACTCCTCTTACCTCCCTTCAGTTCACCCATAATAATGATTATAACTACACCATTACCATAAATCGACCTACAAAATGAATTCAGGTAAGAACAGCATTTGTTATAAATGAGTTAGTTAGACGAGGTTTTACAGCTCAGTTTCTAACCAATTGGTTTAAGTCAGTCTGACCATTTCCAGTTGTGGCTCACTGGCTTGTTTTCCCTACTCCATTGCTTATACTGAGCACCAAGCACAATGGCAGTAGGTACCATTTTTAAAGTCTTTGGTATGACCTGGCCAGGAATCGAACCCCTGACCTTCCGGCTGCAAGTTGGATGCTCTAACCACTTGACCATGCAGTTGGTTTTGTTATAAATGAGTAAAACCTCATTCACTGCCACTTGTGTTGCTTTAACAGGATTTTCTTGCTGATAACACTGTCCCCTCCATAGTAAGCTAAATGATCCTTACTTAATCTGTTTTGTTATGTAATTTTCTCCCCAAAAATTAAGTTCTCTCAGAAATACAATAATGCACAAACTCATTTCTTTCTGTTAATCATATTTTTTCAAAAATTATTAAGTCTTTTAGGAAAGTGAAAAAAACTAGGTAGGATCACCACAAATACTATGTTTGAGCCCCGTGATTCTCAATGCATTATAAAATTCTATTCAATTCAAATTTATTTCTCATTTGGTTTTACAGTGATAAAAAGTTGAACCAAAATATGTGCAAGAAAATGCATAAAGGGTGCTTGAATGAGAAAATTGTTTTAAAAGTTAGTACCAACTTAGATTAATAAAAACTAAAACATAAAAGACCTTAAGAACACAAAAGCACAACAAATACAAGAGGGCAATCCATGGACTTGCGAATCTCATCTCCTTCATACTTTCTACATCATACCATGTGGTTAGAGAAATTTCTCAACTTAATGACAAGAAATGATGAAAAAAGACCACTTTAGGTCACATAAACTTTCATCTCAAACTCCTTATTAACCTTCAACTCGCATCTTAGCAGTCAAAAGCATAGTTATAAATTTATGCAACTGAACAATGGCAAAAATCAATGCTTAGCAAATTTGACCTTTGACATCTGACATCATCAATTAAGCATGCAGAAGTTTTCATGGTCAAGTACCTATCCACCAAGTTTCAATTCATCCAAGTTACAGTTTAGGAGGAGTTTGCAACACATATTTTCGCAAAATTTAGTCAAATTTGACCTTTGACCTACATTTTGACCTTCGATGCCACCTTTGCCAAAAAGAACTACTTCTAAAAAATATCTTAATATCAGTCTTAGCTTATTTCTTTTTATTTATTTTTAAAACATTACTATGATAGGCAAATAATGGTAAAGTAATAATTTTTAGCAAGATTGACCTTTGACCTATCACACCATCAATTATGCATACACACGTCTTTATGTCAGGTACCTGTACACCCACCAAGTGTAAACTTCATTGAAGTTACAGTTTAGGAGGAGTTCCCAACACACCTTTTTGTTTAGACATGCACACAGACAATCACCCACTCAAACACAGCTTCACATTTCTGATGTTAGGTAAAGTACAATATCTCATTTCCCTACACATTACATGTAAGGAGATGAGATATAAATTCCCAGATAAATGGTACAAATTAACTGATATATCAGAGCACCCCCGGCCCTACAGAGGGTCGTCAAAGAAGGCCCAATCACTACACCATGCCCTTTACAGGGCTAAAATCGGGTCGTCTGATGAGGAAGGTTGCTTTTTCATTGGAAAAAAATGAAGTAGAATTTATACATAATGAATAAATTTATAAATTTTAACTCAGTCCTTAGGGTACTGTGTTGTAAAAAGAGAGTTTACATTGAGACATCAAGGACACTGAGATGATAATTGGTGCACCATTTCCATTTGACAATTTCCAAAGTTTTTGTCTGGTTTGTATGGCTAAGGCCTGTTCTATGGATGTCTTATACCAATTCTACAGTCATGTTCTACAATGATACTTGAAAAGACTTACTTCTTTTATACCTTTCCGGAAATATACAACAGTCTGGTGTACAAAATCCTTCGGAATTTCACTTATCATTCCCATGATGCCTTGCATGATCACATCATTCACATCATCGAAGACCATTGAAGACACCATGAACTCTTTAAATGGTGAGAGTACCATTGTGTGCTTAGTACGGTTGAACAAAGTCAGAGGTGATGAGTAAAGGCCACTTGTAATTGGAGCAGTGTAGAGCTTTAAGCTAGGTACCAAATCATAAAAGTATCATTACTGATGACAACAGTTTTGGCAATAAAGATAATTAAGAAAGATACATAACTTTAAAACTCATTACTTTGTATCAACCTCTTCGACCCCTTAGGTATATCAATGGTATAAACATTCAATGAAGACTTAATTGTACTTCACTGCATGGCTGAAATTCAGAAGATGACACAACTTCCAAATATAAAATGTACACCTGACCACCCTTAGACTATGACCTGGTTAAAATGCACTTAACTTCAGTCTGTAGAAAATTCAACTGAATTAACAGGGAATTTTTCCCCCTTACAACTCACTTGCTAATGCTTTGTTGCTGTAAAAACACATCACCAAATGCAAGGTAGCCAAGTTCCGTCTTCATTTGGTCTGTAACTTGGAATGTAGGGAAGCCTGTACACAAACCATCTTTGTCTCCTTGACTTGTGCCTCTTAGCCCACCAAGAGTAAAATTCTGTAAACATCGATCATCACAACTAACAAATAACAGTCAACTTGAGAATCTGATAGTATATTCCTGTGCTCAGGTATCACTTCTTGCCCTACCCTTTAAACATGTGCTTTTGATCACAATTACAGATCCTTTTCCAACATTTTAACAGAAATACTTTCAAATCATGGCTACCCAAAGACCTTCCATATTCATGTTATTTATGACCCCCGTGTTGTCTTTGGTCATTGTGATGACAAAAGTGGATTATATTCATATTCAAAAATGTACTGTGGCTGTACAAAAATGGACTGTGGTGGTACACAAATTTACTGTATCTCTACTGTACAATACTCCCCACAAATTAGTGTCTACCGCATTTATTCGTAATAGTTTTAGGTCCAACCATACCAAGAAAAGTGTTTTTTAAAACCTTTGGCTTAATTTCTATCCTTGAAGGTTCAGTATTTTTTGTTTTGCACCAGTTATGCAAAAATTGATACCAGAACTGCTTCTTGGGCCAGCAATTACTTTCAAATTAATACATTTCTTTTACATATCAGTCTCTTGTATGGTCCCTTCTTGCTACTGTAAAGTACAATTTGGTTCTGAAAAGACAATATGACAACTTTACCTGAGTAAATACCACTGCAGATTCTTCTGAATAAACTTGGAATGAAGTCATGATTTTTGTCTTCTTAGGGTCCATGGCTTCCCATATAATGTCAACTTGCTCAAAGGGACCCAAGCGGGGATTCACACCAAAATGCATCATTGGACCTGATGAGACCTTCAATGACCCATCCATGGTGGAGTACATGATTCCATCAATGGTAAAAAATGTGTTGTGACTCTCCAGCCAGGTGGTACCATCAATAGTAACCTTGTAGGTACCATCTTTGTCTACTCTCAAGGCCAAAGGGCTACCTTCTTGACTGACTGTCACATATGCTGATGGAGCTTTATCAAAGAAAGAAAAAAACAAAGTAGCACTGAATGATGAGCTAATTCAGGTGTCAAGTTTTTGAGCAAAACTCTGACAATGTTGAAAGAGCAAACAACTGTGGTAAAATTTTGATTCACATATTGTAAAGGTAGTTGAAGTTTCCTAATAGTTTCACATGTGTAATATAAATGCAGTGTATTTAAATGACTCATTAAAATCACCAAGGTACGTCTCTATACTAGAATTCTTATGGTAATAAAAATAATCTTTCCCTTCAACCCATACATCACAGCTCAAAAGCCAGGAGGCTGAAAATCAATACATTGTAATAACCTTGCCAAAATTAGTTTTGTCCAGAAATTATAATGTGCAAGTAATCCTCAATATTTATAACACTTCCTTCTTTTGTCATACATCAGACTTTCAGACTGCATTTTTCTGAATTTAATTTGCTTGATTTAACCTAAAATTCCAGCTCTAAATAATTCTTACCTTTCCCAGTTGACACAGCTAGTAAGCATGTCATCAAGTAGGTGACAGCTGCAAAAATTCCTCTCTTATTTTGTGGGATGAAAGATGCCATTTTGATATACTCTACTGGTAAACACACTGTTCCCCTAAACAGTAGCTCTTTGTCAGTGGGCTATAAACTTCATACCTTGGACCAGCTTCTTATTACCTCTGTTTGCTTTGTGGCTTTTAATTATGTATTGCAATATTTTGATTGTTTACACAATCTTTAATCAAAGGACAAAGATAAATTGGCTGCAATATTATGTTATGTTCACACTTGAAAGTGGCCTTTATTAAGACCCAAAAGCTACAGTTGTTAATATATACTAAAACCACTCTATTAATAAGTGTTCTTGTAACATTACCTAACAAATACACATACAAAACATTAGAATAATCTTTGTTCACTTTATCACTTTCCAATATTCAAACCAAAGTAAATCACAATCATTCAACATTTTGAAACACCTGCTCATGCAAGCAGCTCATCAACATTTGACCTGAGTTTGAGATCAGACTGAGTTCTTTCAATGCCTGTTTTTGTGCTTAAAACAGTGTTTTTAAGTGAACTGATGAGATAAAAAGAGAGAGTGAAATCATCACAAAAAAACATTAACTTGTCACCAGAATGTTCCTGTAAGACCATTAGGGTTTACTTTTACTGATCCTCATCTTCCATGATCAGTGGAGAAATATATACTGGTGTAAATTAAATTTAGTCTGACCTGCATGGATTTAAACGAAATTGCCTACTGGATTCTCAGTCGAACTAAATCTAGTCACAGGTGTACCCAACACTGAATCATACATAAAAAGGAGTCATAATTGAAATTGGATGGAAGCAGTGCCCAACTATTCTTGACCCAGCTTTCCCCATGAACTACCCAGTCTTCCATGATCTATACATCCAAAAAGCAAACATGTTAAACATATTACTGATGGCCTACATATACAATTTATATGCAAGTAAAATACCGTAGACAAAAATAATCCAGTTAGACTTGGAATCAGTTCATGATTGACCAGTCTGCACTGGTCTGGTACAAGAGCAAGTGTCATTGACTTGCAGGTACATATCTCTCGTATCAAACGCAGGTTTATATTATATTATTTATATTTATATTCCCTGTGCTAATGTAAGCACAGGGAATGACACTGTTGTAAGACCACAACAATACCCTGAGATTTCTCAGGCTACCCATTCTCATGCACTGAAGCTTAAAAGATCCTGCACTTTGAAATTTTGTAGTACATCATCCAAAGTTCTTTTTTAAACTTTAGCATAAGGTAAACCTACCTGTTTCTATTGTTTCTATGAAGCTACATCATAACTAAAATTTAAAAGTATCTCCTTCGATCTTACTAACGTTGTTTTATTACTTCTGTGACAAGTAAAATTGGGCATTGTTCAATATGTCCATTTAAAAAGTCCTAGAGATAAAATCTGACAGTCAATTTGAGATATCCAATACTCAGTAGATAGAGATACGACAGATTGCTGACATTAAATGGTGGTAGTAAACTGATTGACCACTCTCTTGACAATGGTCATTTTACTTGTATATGAATTCGTCCAATCATACTGAAAGTTTAATTGACTATCTTCGCTAATAATGAAGCAATTGGTTAATGCAAAAACTAAAATCATAACAAAAAAATGTCATGTAGTTAATGTTATATCCATAAACTTTATTGACAAAGAAAACAGAAATAATCATACACAAACACAATTTCAGTAAAATGTAGTGGGAATATTATTGTGCACTACCGGTGATAATTTGTCTACAAGAAGAACACAGGTGAAAGAATCGCAAAAAAATTGGACAGAAGTCAAAATTTACTTTTCACTAAAAGTGGATGGTCATTATTTTGGCACTCAGTAATTTTTCATGATTATGATTCAGGTTACATCAGAGCTCATCAAAATGTTTATCAGACAGTAGAAGTTCAATTGGTACATTTAACATTGAATGGTACTGCTCTACAAAGCTGTTTAATTTTCAGCAGGTCTGTACTGAAAAACATGATGACGTGCCTCCTTTAATGAAAGACACTCCTGTAAAAAGATCCATAAACTTTTTTATTTTAATCCAAATGTATTTGTTGCATAAATGCATGTAGATAAATCAATATTACCCAACAAAATTGCTTGAAATTTTACAAACATTTGCCCACGGGATTTTGACGAAACTCCTGGGGGAGGGGGAAGCTGGTTCATATGCCTGTGTTCATTTTGAATATTAAAAGTCAACTATACATATGAGGGAGTTAAATACAGGTGAGAAAATGTATAAATGAGCACGCACAGTAATAAGTATACTAACTGGCAATTTGTCAACACCGGTAAGACCATCAGGATTTACGTGCTACAATTTCAATTTTTCAAAATGCAGCAAAATAATGTTCTTTAAATAACACCATACGTTATGCAACACAAAAAATGTTCAAAATAAATACAAATTAGGACTTATAACACACAACAACTGGATATCCTTTCCAGTTTATGTCAAAATTGTTTGGAAGACCAGATGGTTTTGCCAATGCAACTTTGCCTCAGTGCAAATTTGACAAAGCAGTGATGTTCTTCCAATAAATAACCCAGTCTACCCTGTTTTCAGATTCCACCATGCATACCTTCAAAATATTTTTTATTTAAAAGTCACAATCTGACTGTCCAAGCTTCTTCCCTGCAACCCAAATACCCACCCTTATCCCAACCACTTCTCAGAAGACAACAGACTCCCATGGGCTTAGAATGTTTACTGAGTTCTACTTTATGGGAGGCAAGGGTCTGTGATACATTGTAAAATAGTTAACTGTATGAGATGCATGGAAAAGATACCATTTGAGTTGAGTCAAAGTAATATTTCGTGGTAGTGCTGCGATGAAAGGGACTACCTTTAAAAGCACACATACATCACCCTAATATCATCAATTAAACTTGCCACATGTCACTTTGAACTCCTTTTATAACTATCTTTACATGCTCAATGACAGAGAAAGAGAAAGAAAAAAACTTTATGAGGTTAACTCCAAATTTACAAACCCCATAATTAGAACCTGCCCATGCAACATGATATACAACAAAATCACTACGGTGGCAGAGTTTAAGAAATAATAACTACATTCTCCACAGATATGATGGAAACAAGTTTTGGGGGTTGACGCAAGGATGTCTTTACAGACCTCTTTCTAGGTACTAGAATCTTGAAGGTGGAATAAGGCAATCAAAAGAGTTAATATCATGGATCTCGATAAGCATAGGTCCAGCCTGGTCTCTAGAACATTCTAACCTCCACAGTGTTGTCTCTGTGTAAACAGCTAGAATCACTGTCTCTTGAGGTCCCATCAACAGCTGCAGTCGTATGGGATCACTGGAAATATCAAAGACTTCGAATCGCTTAGGAGAAAATGGTACTAGCTTGTCAGTCTCTCCAAGAATAGCCCATGTCTTGTTCCTGGAGGCAACAGGAAACAACAGGTACAAATGCCATAATAAGAAAATAACTTGATTAATTCTAGTTAAAGATAAAAAATTTGAGCAAAAAATAACTAAATAATTTTTAGGCTCTGCATTAAGTAAATTTACACTCATTAAGAAATATGACATATGTTCTGAAATCAACATCCCTCTCAAGACCATTCTAATTTTGTGTACAACCCCATTTATAGTTCTGTTGGTAATCATCCCGACCAAAAGAAACTTTACTAGGGTGTCATGTGACCAGACTAACATAGGTGTCTGTCTACAGAGAGCTGTAATGGGGATGTACATATAATGCTTGTAGATATGTGCACTATCCCTTCCTCCTATAACCACTCCATTCCTGACACTTAAAGGGAAATGCAGTCACTCCAAATTGAATTAGTATACCCAGGTATTCTTATTCATAAATCAAGTGACAACTATTTTATATTTAAATTTTTAAAAATATGCAAAATAACCCCTTTGTTTACTTTGAGAATGCCACCTATATGTTCTGAGACATTATGAAAGATTCTTGCAACAAGAATAAAGAGGAGATTTGTAACATTAGTTCATGTGTCAAAGTAAGTTCACGGTGACTCCTATTGCATCTAAAGACAGCCTAGAAGACAATTGTCCTAGTTCAAATTCTGGTCAAGTGGGGGATGCTTTCTGCCCAAATGGAAGTTATAATCTTTTGAAATATACCCCAATCATTGACTTTGAAAGCTAGATATGTCACTGACTACAAGCAAAAAAGGTCATGGACAACAATTATTAAGCCTAAAATATTATAGGTACACATTTGCTGATGTGATCTTCACTATTGTCTTGTCTTTTTGATTTGAAATTTTTAACTTGTAAGACATACTTGAAGGTAAAGGCTGGTGCAGTCTGCCACAGTTTGATGTCACCTGCATCATTTTTTGCTAACATCAAAGGATGAAGTACATCAAAGAGCTGTATTGTCTTCTCTACCTGGTCATCTAAATATACCATGGATGGTCCAATCTAAAACAAAAGTGATACAGAAAATATGTACTTAATTCACACTGATTATGTTAAGCTGTTTCAACTGACACATACCACTTAACTATCAATAAAGATACAGTTATGTTGGTACTGTGAGTGCATTAATAGAAGTCATCACAATCTTCTTTTATTTGGGGGTTGGGGTGGGTGGATGTATTGTGGGGGATTTAATTGGGGCTGAAATAAATAAGCAAACATTAAGCATGCAAAGACCAAGCAGGGAAGGCAATGTCCAGGGAATGTCCACAGCCATACCTGAGGCTGCACTAGCTGTACTTCTGTAAACACTGAATCCTCCGTATTATTTGTGGTGTCTGGGTCAACTATTTCTCAGTCATTCTCTTCACAACTCACCATATCCAGGTCAAGTTGACTAGGTGTTAGACTGATGCTCTCTGCCATTTGGATCGCCAAGATGGACCCAAAATGAAAACCAGATACATTACTGTAGGTAGTCCACACCTTGCCATTGTACCCAACATACTCTTCTTCGAATCCCAACTGAATATAAAAATTTATGAAAAGAAATCAAAAGGAACAATTATAGGGACGGTTTTGCAAAATGAAAATGTATGAAGATAGATCACTCCAAGATAAACTCAAAAAGCATGAAATGTTTATAATTTATTTGAATGGGCTATGTGGCCATATTTTTGCCAACTGAACAGAAATGAGGGGAACTGTTCTGAATTGAACTAAAACTGAACTAAACTGTACTGAGGTACTAAAGATAATCTGAACTGGATCAAATAAAACTGAACCAAGTCAAAACAAAAGTTGAAATGAAATGAACAGAATCAATAACCCTCTTGTAAGGCTGATAATGGATGATCATGCACCAGCATAACTTTCTCTCTTCCCTAGTGTTTAGAGGGTAATACAACAGAGGCCAGATTCACGAAGAATACTTACACACAAAAATTTGTGTAAGCCAAACTTACCAGACTTACCAGAAGGGAAAAGGGCGTAAACATTTTGTGTAACTTACACACGTTTCAGAGTTGTTGTAAGTACAGAAAGCCATAGCAATACATACAGACTACAGAGGCAAACTGTACCAAATAGCTGTGCAGGACCGTACACATAAGCACAGAACACCAGGCATGTTGTGTTAAAAACAAGGGTCAATTTGATTGGTTTAGAATGTGACAAGACAAGATGAAACCATATGCATGATTGGTTCATGTGTATTTAATGCAGTTGCACTATGTATCTTTTACTAACTGCACAAGCTGTTTTCGTGAATACCACTTGAGAAAATACTTTTGAATTATGCAAAAACTTACACAAATGTTAGTGGTGAATCCGGCTCAAAGAGTTTACACTCATCAAAGTACCATACAGTACCATATTACAAAATAAGGAAGTACTGGGAATCTGCTGTATGCTCATATGAGCACTTTTCAAACACTGGTATAAGGGTAAATCCTTTTTATAAATCACAAATTTCTGAATTGTAGTCAATGGGACAGTCTTCATGACAGACCTTGGAAGAACCCTACAAATGAATAAAATAAATTGGTGAAGACTCAAAGTCAGCCTTACTTTGAAAATCTTTTCAAAAGAGGAGATCCTTTTTCATAAAATAAATAACAAATCAGCTTGCTAATATTTTCTATTTTAATAGTTGTCGGCACTGCTGCTCCAGATGTGTCTCCTGCAGGTATGAAATCATTCCACTTATTCTTGAAAACAAGTAATAGCTTAAGAAAATGAATATTTATATCAATTGTTTCTACCTTAAGGATATAGTCATCCACGGTAAGCATGGGGCGTGACGGCTGAAGTAGAAGTCCATCCGAATTCATTGTTCTGATATCAGAAACACAAACAATAGTAATTTAAAATTATTTTTTGTTCAACATAAAATAAATACGGGGAAACTAGGCTGGAATGTTGTGAACAATATAAGGATGCTCTAAAACAATGCACAAAAATCCATCATTTGAAAATCTACCCTTTAAACAGACTACGGCCTGAAGTTTTACTGCTAGAAGCAATTTGACAGGCTCTGGAAGTAGACTGCAGTACATTCGTCCCTGAAAAGCAACTTAAACATTATACTAAGTTCTTTTGCTACTGCTGGAGCAGTACTTTTTGTAATACACAGGCCTATCTTTCATACAAACAAGGAACTTTCAAATGTGTTCTTAAAGCAACTGGCACCAAAGTGACAGTAGTATGACTATTAAAAGAGGGGATTCTTAAATACGTAAAAAATAGTAATCCCTGCAGAAAGTGTTCATTTAAAATATCAGCTTATTTGAATATGAACTGTAGTACATCTAACCATATATATATGGACACTGTTGATCTGAAGAGAAAGGTACCAAGTCAGTTTAACTTTTAACTCATACACACTGGAACTGTTTAACAGTGACAGAGCAACTAAAATAGAGACATGTGAATAACCTTGGTATGAAACAATCTTAGACCTTTGCTATGTAAGTTCATGTTAAAACTTGTGTTGGTTTGGTGAATTCAATGTTCCTTGTTTACCATCAATTTGGAAGCCATTGCATTACTATTAGTCAGAATATCAGAATCGCAAACCTGTTGAGAAGGGTTACATTGGTAAATCCTATCTTGTCACTTGGTGCAACAGGGCCCATGCTGAATAGAGATACAACACACTGCAGGTACGGATATGGCTCAGATCGTTTGTACTTAGCTGGTAGGAGAGAATTAAAAAGTTGAATAAGTTAGCTTTCAAGAAATTCTACTAGTAGTCTTATAAGTACTTTAATAGGTCTTTCAAGATACAAGGATTTAATTGCATCCATATGGATACACTGGCAGATGGTTGTATTTAAGCATCTGACAAGTTGATTTTGCTGGGTTTTTGAAATATCCATAATGTGAATGAGTCAATTAAAAAGATTGGTCCACTCAACCAGCTTGATAGTATACACTAAGCCTATGTTTGATGTAATTCTAAACTTTTTCATGACATGGTGTGCTTCCTAACCCTATTTCAATTCCAGCAGAAGTATATAGATCTTCCGCCATGTTAACAACAAAGCCGACTACTACATAAACCTGTACCAACTAAACTGATAGTTTATACTTACGATGGTGTTCATTTGCTGACGTTGTTCTGAAGTTATCCTTGAAGGGTCTGATATCCAAGGCATGGAATATGATAGAAATCAATCCTATGTCCCACTGAGGGATTTCACCAGGATGATAGTCAATACTGGCCCTGGCCTAAGTTATACAAAAAACAAAAAAACAAAAAACAAAACATCCTGTCCACAGCAGCATTTCTAACACAGAGGTATTCCCTGTTTACTCCTGTGGTGAGACATTTTGCTAACTCATTTTAGTTCTGTCAACAATAATTACATCTTTTAAATAAACCACCATATACACCCAAATATTCAAATGGGATGTCAGTGGTTGTTTAGTGCTTAGATGTTAAAGAGAGTGTTGGAAATGAGAAAGTGCAACTCAAATGTGATACAATTTCAACCAGGGCTCCTGCTCTTTAAACACCCTTATAAAATTGCAAAATCTAGGCTCCCAGACCTAATGCATGTATTGATCACTGCATGTCATTACCAAGCTTGTTGTCTCTGCTTAAAATGACTTTCCTGGAAAGTCCTTTGTCTAAGGAGTTTAAAATCAAGTGTAGTGTACTGGGCCTAGCCAGTTGGTCATGGGGGTGCTAAAGATAGTGAGCCACTTGTTGGGAATATAACCACAACTATATTTGCCACATATGAAATGTTACTACTGTGAATGCACAGTTCGTGAAGTTTTGTTGAGGCTTGGCTTCCACTAGAGTAATTATATACCAATGACAGTAACATGTGTAGTAACCAGGGTAGGTACTTCCCAACTTTACCACAAAATGGAAAAATGCCCTTCAGACACATCCTATGCTGGACTTAGAAAACACGCTATTGAAAAAATGTCTATCTAAAAGTAGCTCTGATTTAAAAAAGTATTGATTACAGCGTTTTTATATCTGCTCTCTAAATAAAACATTTTCCAAGAAAATCCTATACCCAAGATGGCCTGTACCTTTCTTTTCCCATTAATGTTACTTCCTAACAATCTTATCTATTAAACTCATGATGAGAGTTACCTGTGTAAGGTGCGGTATTTCTAAGCTCTGCAAGAGATGTCTTGGCATTGGTTGACAGTACTGAAGTGTGATGTTGTTCATCATGGCCCCATAGCCCATGCCTAACATCCACAGACGAGCCACTGTTATATTCTCCAAGGCGCAATCCATAGAATTTTCATCAGCCATCCAGTCCTGTAAGAAAGTTACCAACATACATATCACAAGATCTCAAAAGGCAATTCAATCCAAAACTTCATTAAAGTTTAAGACTATGAATGCAAAACCATGAAACTAAGTTTTCAAACATTTGTGCACTCTTTGCAGGGTTTTGTAACAGTGCTCACGCTAAGGTGCGCAAATACGTGATTCCCACTAACTTTCCAAGTCCCACAACAAAAATAATTGTCTGTGGGAAATTCCCGTGCAGACCTCGCGGCCCACCCTTTTTTTACTTTCCTACATACTTCATGTAAATTTGGAACTCGAAAACTTGTCTGTGAGACTGTGACACAGAAGAACAATCGAAAATCAAAGAGTCATACAATACCATAACTGATTCACTTATTTCGCTGGTTTTTTATTTCTGGAAATCCCCCCCCCCCAGAATTTGAATCCCCCTCAAAAATACTGGGAGGGGGAAAATTCCCCCCCCCTCCCCATTTCTGAGCCCTAGCATAAACACTGTTTTGTACATTCATCTCCTTTGTAGATGTTCTGTATAACATGCTTGTTCAGCATTACTCAATGTAGAAAGTACGGAAAAGTTTTAATACAAAGGACAACAGTATTCTTTGTTTTCTCATGAACAGGCATGACTGTGTTGTATTTATTGTACAGAAAGTGAGATTTCCAGAATTATATACATATACTGTAAATATTTCTGCAGTCATACTAAAATGGTGGTGTCTGACAAAAGCAAAAACTTGTATAGAGAGATCCCCTTTTTGGAGAAGTCTACTTGTAAAGGACTTTCACATATAAGGATAACATAAAACTTTAAAAAGTATACAAAATAAAAAGAGAAAAAATTTAAGAAAGAAAGAAATGAGGAAACAAGGTGGAAAATTATAATACACAATGACTCAGCATACGATCATCAGTGGCATAGCCGGAAATATTTGTGTGTGGGGGGGGCGGGGCTCCTGGAGGAACTGATCATTTCATGGAGGGTTTTAAATATGAAATCATCATATACTGTTACGTGTTTTTTCACTCTTTAATTTTACAGTGGATGGAAGGGGTTTTGAAAGGAGGGCAAGAGACTTGCACTCCTGCTCCCATGCACCCCTCCCCCTTAGCTTCACCAATGTACATCATGATGTTATCCAACTATTCCTAATAAACTAGGCTAAACAGACAATTCTACAAGCACTTTGAACCAGAAAGCCAGGAGGCTTAGTGATTCCTTGCCTCCATGGGGACCTTTGACTTTCACCAAAAATAATTGGGATCATCTACTCAATATGATGTATTTAGTAACATCCTTACAGTTACCCTTTTTGAGAGGCTGTTTTCAAGCATATCGTCACAAATACACACAGACACATACAAAATTAGGTCTAGGTACCCTAGGCTAGGCTAGGGCCTACCTAGACCTGCACTTCATTAGGCCTAACTTTTGATTAGTAGCCTATGTAGACCCTATGTGATGCAACGTCTGTGGGTCCTACACTCCTACGAGAACCCACATTGCACAACCAGCGGAAACGAAACAGCCGCTAACACAAACTCACAGACCACAAACCTCCATCTGTGGCAATCATAACGTACCTACAAAGCTCTGTCAGGGCCTAGGCTTAAATGTACATATCCAACACACTTATAAAAACACCACGAACTGCTGTAGGCCTATGCTAGGCCTAACTTTAGGCCTAGAACCTATTCCATGCATACTTAAATACTTCTTCCAAAGTCTCTTTGACTCTCCAGTGAAGCGCCAAGGGGTGAAACCAAATGTTACTCTCGAAGTTCCTAGCAGCAATGTTCAAAAAATGTCTAAAACTTTTGGTTTATACAAGCGATCCTGTTTTTATTAAACATTCTATCAATCTTGTTACAAGGGTGGTCACACTATTGTATGCTAAAATAAATAGCAAGTATTGCTGTTCAAATGTGACACAGTGTACCCATAGGCCTAGCTATGGTTATGTTCATACTGTGGGTCCTACACTCCTACAAGAACCCATGTTGCAGCAGAACCAGCTGAACCGAAACAGCCGTTAAGTTGGTAACACAAACTCACATCAATCACAAACCTCTGTCAGGGTCTAGGCTTAAATGTAGGCTACATATCCAACACACTTCTTACTACACAACAAACAGCTGCAGGCCTAGGCTACTGCAGTACACATAGGCTAGGTCGAGCTTTAGGCCTTGGTTCTACTCCCTACTTTTTCCCAAGTCCCTTCCAATCTCTGGCGAATTAGCGTCAAGGGGCGAAACCAAACGTGACACTTGAAGTTCATAACAGTAACGATAGTGTTCAAAAATATCTGTAAATTTTGGTTCAGCCTATAGGGCCTAGGCCTACAAGTGATCTTGTTTTTTTTTTCAAATATTCTATCAAACTGCTAAATCTTTGATCGTGAATGGTCTAGGCCTAGTTCAGGGAACAAAATGTATGTAAGACTGAGAACTAGGCCTGAACTATATTACTTAGGCTAGGCCTAATATGAAAGTATAGGCCTAGGCTAGGCCTAGTAGTAGCCTTGGGCTTGGCCTAGGCTGCCTTGTTGGTAACACCAGCTCACATCGATCAAAGACCTTTGTGAAAGAGTAGGCCTAAACTGGATATCCAACACACTTCTTAAAACGCAACAAGCAGCAGAAGGCCTAGGCTAGACTACGTAGTACTGCGTTACCTAGGCTAGGCCTAACTTCACGTTTAGGCCTAGGGCCTACTCCGTACTGTAACGTTACAGTACTGTAGGCCCTAGTCTACTTCAGTCTTCAGGTTGTTCCAAAGTCCCTTTGACTCTCTGGCGAAGAGCCAAGGGGAGAAACCAAACGTTACTCCCGAAGGTCTGCTCCGTAAAGGAGCTACGTCCCCGAATACGAAAACAGACCAACCTCTCGAAGGCGTAAGCCTGTATATTCTTGAATGCTGTACTGTATGCATCCATTCAGGTCGTAAAGTGGTGAATCACTGCATTTTTTTTTTCTGCAGTACGGAGTAGCAGACAAAATGTTGAGCTACCTGTGCTGCAGAAAAAAGACAGACGTGGTGAATTCACCTGTCAAATGGAACGCAGCTATGTACGGCTTGTTGTTCGTATTTACTTCGATTTAATTCAGCTGCGCTAGCTACAGACGTATAGTGACTGTACTGTACCTTGAGTAGGTCGGTACCTCGAGTCGGTCACTACACACAAAACGTATACAACACAGACTTTACACGACAATTTTTAGGTGATCGACTCATGGTATCACCATGCAACTGTACGTACCTCGTACGAAATACACGTACGTATGTACTGCGCTTACAGATATCGTTATAAAGCAGCATTACGGATACGGATGTCCATGGGTACGATTACGTTTTAGAGGTTTTAGAGCGCGTGTAGTAAGTCTACATAGATTGTTATGACGTCATTTGACGTGAATGGTCCACCTAGGCTACCGTAGAATAACCGCGTTAAGAAAATGCCAATTTTGAGCTCAAATGACTTTTAATATCCATGAAATTTTAAGGCAAATATGCACAAAATAAAAGTAAGCTACACCACATGTTTCGAGTTGAACCAAGTTTTACAATCACAGATATTCTGCTTGAAAGATTTTAAACCATTTGACCTCTGGTAACCCCAAATGACCTTTGACCTTTACCAAAAACAATAGTGATCATCTTTCTCATATGGGCCATGCACATGCCAAGTGTGAAATTCTTGGAAGTTACACATCTTGAGATAGAAGTGTTTACAAGCAATTTCCAAGATATTTACCATTTGACCTCTGGTGACCCCAAATGACCTTTGACTTCCACCAAAAACAATAGGGATCATCTACTCATTATGGGCAACCTACCTGCCAAGTATGAGATCCCTCGGTGTTACCCTTCTTGAGATATCGTCTTTACAAGGTTTTGACCTTTTGACCTCTTGTGACCCCAAATGACCTTTGACCTCCACCAAAAACAATAGGGATCATCTACTCCATATGGGCAATCTACATGCCAAGTATGAGATCCTTCGGAGTTACCCTTCTTGAGATATCGTGTTTACAAGCCAAGCGTCACATACACACACACACACATACACACACACATACACACACACGACATCACCATCGCATAGATTCCTTTGACTTCGTCAAGGAATCAAAAAGTATGAACTGTAATGATTTGAGTTTGCTTAGTGAAACTTTTACCACATGTCAACGTTATAATATCTCCATGAACTTGGGACCTACTGTGTGCCATGCATACAGGATAAAATAAGTTATTTTAATTAATTGATTACTAACATAACAAAACCTCACTTTCATGTAGAGGCCTGACTTCCAAGCAGGCATGAAGATGAAGAAAAGCCAGAGGAAAACAAAAAATGTTACAACTCAACACAATCTGAAGTGAGTGTACGAGTGTACTCTAGCTACTCTTGTGAATGGATTTTACTTTCACTTATACTCACAAATTTTGTAAGTTATCCACTGGAGCTAATGCAAAATTTTGTACTCCTCATGAAAAAGATGTACTCATATTCACAATCAGAGACACTTCAATTATACTCATGACAATGTGGGCTACTCACACTACAAGACTGAGTCCTAAACTATAATACAATCTTCCATATAACAGGCATCTTCAGGCAACTTATAACAGGCAACTTCCATATGCCTAGCATCCAAACCAGCCCTTGTAACATACACTGTGTTGATCTAATTCTATCACAAATTCATTCCATCACTGGTGGCAGCAGAGAGGGTAGAGAGGACCTTTGTCCCAATGCCATTCAAGTCCTTTTTTGCCACAATAACTCCAAATTTTTACACTTGTAATGCACCAAGACTTCTAGCCACTAGCCTCCCATGAGTGGAAGTATTAGCCTCCTTGAAGAAGGAACCACTGATAACATAGACTATATTTGTTAGGTATTGTAAAATTTTAATTCTACCTCATTATTCTTCAATATTTCTCCCCAAACTTAGCTCGCCTCCCCTCCACCAGCTTTGTTCCTAGTAGTCTATAAGCACCCCCACTGCTTACACAGATCAGTAGTTCTTAACATGCTTACCTGTTCATACATTGTCAGACCCCACTCTTCCTTTGAGGAGCCCATAAGGTAGTTCCAAAATTCCTTGTAACAGAAAGTAGTGAAATACATCTATATTACAGGAATCTGTAACATCATGAATTAAGTACTGTAAATGGTTCATTTAACTTTCTTATGCTGTTTTATAGACTTAATACGTAACCATTCCTCAGAACCTACCCTGCTCACCAAAACCATTTATCTTAGAAATTGCTGACATGACAAAACTCACTGTGATGGTGTCAGTTTTTGTCATAAGGAAAAATAAATGTCAAAGCAGGACAGCGTAAGGTTCACTTGTAGCAGTCAAACAGTACAAGAATGTTCTGTTATACTTTGACAAATTATTACATTACCACAGCCAAGCACTGGATCTGGGGCAAAAGTGGTACAGCGTTCATTTGAGGGGGTGACGGACATGATACATACTGTAAGTTCGAACAATTACTTCATGATCTGTTACGTCACTGGGAAGAAGGGATGAGGAGGGGCAAGGACAGGCCTAGCACTGGTGTCTTAAAGGGCAAGAGAGGGGTAGGACAAGAGAGGGGCAGGATAACAGTTTGCGAGGCAAGACTGATTACGCAAATTTTAACAGTTTGAACAATTACACTAAAATCTCTTAATTCCTTTCAGAAGGTAACAATGCAATGAAGTGCTGCCCCTGCCCTCCTTCTGGCTGTATATGCCCCTGTGCAAATATCACGAGAACAAACTCTGGAAAACATTTGTACATTAATCTGTCAACAAACATTAAAATTGGAAAAAAACTGCAAAAGGCTTTCTTCCATTTTATATTAATACCCATCATGGCCTGCTAACATAAATCCTGATCCACTATTTTCAAATACCATCCTTCTTATATGTGTCATCATCATATCTTTTAAGTGGGTCACTATTTACAAGTCCCCCAAAGTCCTGTATTACTGTCCCATTTTGTACCAAACTGTCCTCAACATTCGTTGAATAGCCGCTTAACAATTATTTCATCATTTCTCCGCAACTATACCAACAATACTTCCTCTGTCATGTCAAAAGTTTTGGTTTTTGAAGTAATCACCTTGTCCTGAGGTATGGCCTTTTCTTTCTCAATGATAAAGTCCCACTTTCCACCATTTTGTTTGGCATAGTCAGTATCAGCAGCCCTGATGGACAAAGAATACAAATGCCCCTGGCTTTGTTAAATGGATACAATTTGTGACTTCTTTAACCATGCATAAATCAAAATTCTCATCTGTAAATTCACACCCCTTTCTACCTATGTAATCATGTAACTAGTATTTACACCATGTAAAAGGTAGAGATACCCGACTGATCCCCCTACCCCCCCTTAAATATCCCCTCCCAGTGAAGGAGCTGATCCTTTACCCTCCTAGCATAATGGCATAATTACAAATATTCTGTACCCACCAACATCTATTGTGAGCTGCTAGTCTGTGTCCAAGATGCTTGTACACATACCTGTAAGTATAAAAGATGAAAAATAAGAACAATTTACCAAATACACAGGCCTGCATAGGTTCTTAGTGGAATTAAGATCCAATGCTTACCTTTTCAAAACAAACCATGCATCTGAAATTCATCCCCTCATAAATAGGCAAACTTTTAAGTAATGGGTGTTACCACATACTCACCACACTCTTACAGTGCCAAATGGTGCACAACAAATAAGTGTAACAAGCACTGTTTACTCAAAGTCAGAGTGTGTTAATGAGTTATGACTACAAATGTTTACACTTACCCTGCTCCATGTGGAAAAATAGATGGCATTGCTGTCCAGTTTTTCACATTCCCAGCTATCCCTCTGTAATACCACCACGAATCAATTTGATAGTACCTACAGAAATGTACCAATTTCAGCAGAAGTATTTATGTAAAACTTTTGAGAAAACAATGCTTACCAAATCAAATCATATACAGTATGAAGCAATAGCAGGCTGTACCGTCACGAATATTTTCTGGACCGGGAACTGGTAGCTGCATTGTGAAATCGAATCACATGCGGACAGTCAAGTAGAGCAATGGTTGACAAGCTCTTTACCTGTTTTCTTTCTACGTAGTGTCCAAACAAGATTATATTTTTTAGAAGCATGAAGATGTGTCTCTACCTTGCAACCACCTTTATTTTGCAAATTCATTTCCCCCAGAAGATTACCAATAATTTTTAAATGCATCAAATTTCCAGTAATTTCAAGCCTACAACATTCTTGAAAATAGTGAAATTCCACCTACTTGTAGGGGATATGATTTTTGTCTGCATCTGCCTTGATGTCCAACATGGTTTGTTCATAAGTTTTGTTAGGGACAGTGTTGTAGTAGTAGAAGGCCCCTGTGAAGAAATCCAGTCAGTGATGTCATGGTGAGGCATGATATGACATACCCACATGTTACTTGCTGGTAAAACATCTCTAGTGTAGGGCAGATCCATCTACAATTTACTAAAGTCAATGCTGTGTTGGTCTCTGAGTTACACAGGGTTCCATTTTCTCACAAAAACTAAAGTCGTGGTTTTCAACATATGCCAGAAATTCTATTGGTGTCAAATTTTATATTAATCATACTTTAACTGTTGAACTTTGCAATTAGTTAACATTGCCACCCTAAATTCAAAAAGGCCACTGCTTTTCAAACATCAGATGTCATCCTACTTGGCTTTAGGATTTTCCAGGGGCTAAATAAATGCAGACACATTTTCTGTATTACAAAGTGAAAATTAATGGCATCTCAATAGCATGTAGAGTTTGGAAGATACTAATTTTCAAAGAATTTCTTTTTTCTAGAGATACAGTGCATTATGGGATATCTGTGATGTCATCGCAGCACATTGCTTAAACATGACATTGTGCTTCTTTATGATATTAACACTGCTACTGGGATTATTTAACAATTGTTGGCTATACCTTACATATGGTGTAGTTTTATGATACATCTACATGGGAAGATATTTAACCATTCAAACAGTATCAAATGTAAAGGAAAAATAGGACATTCAATTATAACAAATAACAAAAGGCTTCTGATGCAATGAGTCCACTTTACAGTCTGTGAGCTTGAAGAGAACTGAAGGCATTTCTTGACAACAGTAACCAATCTTTAAAAATGAGATATCTTCAGTTAGGAATAGGGCATTGCTAAAGCATGTGGAGGACATGAACTGGAAAACTTATCTTTTTCAAATGAGACCCCTGTGAAATGCCACTGGAATATGCTTTTAAGACTTCCATAAATTTTACACAATTGAGCAGTATTACATTGCAGTTGCAAATCAATACCCCTACAATTTTAATGAACACACCAATACTATTGTGGCAAAAAATACAAAACTACCAGACACCTGTACAGGTCACAGGTCAACCAACCAAGTTAGGCCTTTTTCAAATAAACTTTGGATTTCTGTCTTGTATGTTTTATGGTACAGGAATGCAATTCACTGTGAAGACAGATATCTGTGCTACTTGATTTCTTAAAGTTCATGGTACATTTTCCCATTTTGCAGCTGTGCTAGGCAATGCAATTAATTACCACCTCACCATTCTTCAGCAGAACTTTAGATGTTATCACTAAAAGTGAACAATTTTGCTTTACTTTAGAAGCTGCAGGAAGCAAATATATTTATAAAGATACTGAAGCTTTTGTACCTCCATCTGTCCAATATCCAATATAATTTAATGTGACATCTTTTTCAATGTATCGATTGGTTTCATAGTGTCTTCTCATCATATCTCCCCATCTAAAAGCAGTCTGAAAACATGCAGAAAAAGACAAGAAAGCTTGCAATTGTTTGCTTTTTTATAATTACACCAGATATGTATCAAAAGTGTTGTACTGTGAGCACTGTCTAATTACAAAATGATACATGAAGTTCCTTCTTGAGTGGACAAAAGACTGACTAAAACTATCATATATGACTTGATTTCAAACCATTTGAAATCTTTGCATAGCTTTTGTGCTGAGCAATTTTTTATTTTTTTTTTATTATATGTTTCAAAGATTCTAAAATGGCTGGCAAGATTTGTTCAGTTTTTCATCAAGTAAAAAATCTTTTACAGTAACCCCTATACAGAAAATTAACAAAGGGCACATAGTTCCTCAAAGCATATCATTGATGGTCATACAAAACAGATGGAATTGTGTGTACAAGCATATAACACTGACTTGGGCCTTAAGGTGAAATGTAGAGGGCTCCAATAGTCTAGTTCTTTAATAGTAAATAACTGAATACACAAAAAAACCCATCTGTCCCACTCTCTCCAGGTAAAAGAGAAAATCTCAAGCTCTCCTTTACCAAAAGTACTCTTTACATTACTGCACAATGAAGTTTAATAGAAGGATACATAGTTATCAAAAATAAGGATTAATGACTTAGTATGTACCTCTTTTATTCCAAATCCATAGTGTAGGATAGACTGATGCACAAATCCTTTAGGTATCTCTTTAATCTTACCCTCAACCCCAAACATCAGGATGTCACCTAGAGGGTCATGCACCATTGAATTCACTGTAAACTCATTGAATGTTGACATTATCATGCTGTGTCTAGTTCTATTGAAGAGTGTAAGAGGTGCTGAATCCATGCCACTCCCAATCAATTTGAGTGGACTGTCCCATCTACAGAAGAGAAGAAGGAATATGATGGAGAAAAATTCATTTTAATGAAGGGAACAAAATACACAGCGTGGATACCATCTAAAACCACTTTACAGCAAAAGGAAGGCAAAGGAAGGCTGGGCTATCATAGTGGAAAATTCACATTAAGACTTTCTTCAACTCTGCAATCCCTAAAATCACAAAGGTCATGCATGAGCTGGCCAAGTGTAATACTATCATTCTTTAAAGACAGATACTCATCATCCCAGACAGTTCCGGTTCTCCCAACTAGGTTACTAGCCCCACCCATGACTGTCTTTAGCTTCTCCTTATGAAGACACAAACTTAGTTTATTGCTTTAGGAGATATCCTGGTGAGCATACAAGGCCCTAATATGTCATCAGAACACTCTCTGTGCATACTATGTAATATGAGCTACTCTGCATCTTTTGAATTTGGTAATTCTGATGTCAATCAAAGAACAGTCACCAACTGAGAGTTTTGCTTCCCCCCTCCCCGATAGGAATAGATGTATACTTCACAAAGTATTACCTGCCAATGTTTTGAATTGCCAGGAAAAATCCAAAGCTCATGAAGGCCAGGTTGTGTCGAAGCTCATCTGCTACTTTGAAACTAGGGAAACATGTACACAAAACATCCTCACTACCCTGGCTGGTACCTTTGAGTTCATAGTCAGAAAAGTTCTGTTGTAATGAAATAAGGCAAAAAATTGGTGCATTATGTGAATTATCTTTAAATATATGGTAAGATGAGAAGAGATTTATACAGTGCAGATATATTCAAATGACTACATTAAATGTGGAAGAAATATATCCCAAACAATATTGCAATGAATATCATTGCTAAAATGTTAGAAATCATGACAACTAGGCTAGAAACCAATATTTTGATACCATAAGGCTAACTTCAAATAGCTGTTGACTTCATGATATATGTAAATATTGCATGAAATAGGAGGCACATAGGGGCCATTATGCACATAAATAGGAGAGTGACGTACACAAAACACAATATACTGATTTACAAAGCTACTTACCAACATTTTCATTCTTTGATTACATTTACAACATTTAATACTCAAGAAGATAACACTTGGTCAGCCTGGAACACCTTATTAAACATTTCTACCCGAGTCTCTAGTCAGAGGAGATGGTTTGACCCCCTCCCCCTATCAATATATGGTGTGGACTGGTCTCATAATCTTAAATATGTCTTATCCTTGTGTATTTGTACCTGTGTACCATGCCAGCTTTTATCTGCATAATCTTGAAATACAATGATCTCTATATTTTGTCTTCACAAAAGTAAAGAAATGGAAACTTTCCATCATAAATTCTATAAGCGTAGGAAATGGGTAGGGATGGGGGTGGGATGAAGAGAAGTACGGTGAGTTTGGGTGTGGATTGGTGGCTAAAGCCCTTAAGTCAAAAGTGTGGGGTGGCTGTAGCATGTTCCCCCTTTCTTTTCAAGTATAATAGCCCCTAGCCTAACATTTCATATTTGTCTCACAATTTCAATAAAATATGAAACTTTTCCAATAAATGTACTTAGAAAAATGCACAAAATCTAGCATCAAACTTCATGTAAGGATTCTCAATACTCAAAAATTTTACAAAGTGGAGGGGACACTCCATCCTTTCCCTCCTCTCTGATCCTTCCTCCATTTTAACATTCTCAAAATTCCAGTCCCCCTCCCCCATCCCAGCTGAAAAAGAGTTTCCTATGCCGATGACACCTATATTAAATTCCAAACAATAGTGTTCATAAAACAATACAAATTAAAACTTACCATGGAGAAGACAATGGTTGTTGTCTCAAGGAACACTTGGAATGTAGTTGTGACTGAAGTAATGGCTTTGTTCCTAGCTTCCCAAATCAAATCTATCTGCTCATATTTACCAAACTTTTCACTCTTACCTAGGGTCAATTTTGGTCCAGAAACAACCCTGAAAGTGTCATGATACTTTGAGTAAATGGTGCCATCAATGGTAACAAATGTATTTTGACTCTCTAACCAGGTCAGTCCATCAATGTCGATGTGGTAGCCTCCATCAGAGTCAACATGTAGAAGGAGGGGGCCACTGGATATCTCCTGGAAACTTTTGCCAGACAATGATGCTGGAAATGAAGTGAGACAATATATGAAGATTCAAGCAACTGCCAAATGTCCAAAAAATGTCTTCTACCACTTTCTCCCCAAAGGTAATATCCCTTCAAAATATGCAAGCGAAACTAAACTGAGAATGAAAGTGCCAATGGTAGTATGGCATATTTACACCTCATGAGAGCATTACTTTAGATGCATTAATTTTTTTTTATGAAAAGCCTCTTTTTTTTTATGGCACTCTCAAACAAGTTAATTTCAAGACTAACTACATCAATGGCCAAGAGGAAGTGACCAAATATCATACAAGGACTAGTCCTGTACATTTGTGCAACTAAACAAGATGTGTATCAAGAGCTGTCACTATACACAGCAGGTGGTATAAAAGCTCTTTGGTTGGAAGTAACAATGTACTCTGCTTTGTACTAGTAATGGGAATGTGTTTTATTTATATGCAGCATTGTTGGTCCTAGGGATGAAATGGCTGTAATTATGCAGAATCTGGACTGAGGGAATTTATTCCAGTTAGCACAAAGTCGGTACAAAAACCCCAGAAAACTTCACAGAATCCTCTTGCCTCTTGACCATAAAGCCACACATCACCGAGTAGTATGCATACCCTGACCTGGGCAACCTACAACACAGGTCCCAAGAGTTTGATAATCTCACACTTTTTCATCTCTTTAGTAGACCATTTACATGCTAAGCATGCTAACTGATGAAGTGTTTAATGTATGATAATCAATGGGTAGACTGCTCAATCTTGATCTATCAATCCAACTAGTTCTATTTATGGCTGCATGGTTGCAACATGCTGTATGAGCTGGTCAGCAAAAACCTTGTGTTCATCCAATGGGAGGGATCATTAATGACAAATGCCACATGCCAGCAATCAGGTAATGATGATGATGTAAAATTTTAAAAATACTTCATTATGAATTGCCTTTAAGAAAATTTTAATACTTAATATGGTCAAAGTAATACATTCTAATTCACAACCAAATATGTCCATTTTTGTAACACTAATTTTACTCTGTGCAGACTTACTAGTTAAAGCCTGTTCTCAACATTCATTTATGCACCATGTAACAGAAATATTACTCCTTTTGGTAATCCTCTGTGGTTGCAATACATCTCCAGTGCAATCCCTGGCCCATCCAAAAGTTTTGCTAAGGATGGTCACAACTTTTATTCCAAATCAGCATTCTATACAGAAGATCAATTTTGCCCCCACTCCTCAGATAATTTCCTCTATAGCTGCCACAGGCCACCTCAAAAGCTGTTGATCTAGCCTTTTAGCTGATCACAAACTAATATGCATGCAAGACAGTTTATGTTCTTGTAAAATTTGAGATGGTGGTAGGTCAGTATGATAGGGCAAAATCACAGGCATATTACTTCCTGTTTGGAAGGATGTCCCAGGGAAATGTTCAGCAGTGGTGGGGGGTCTTGAGATACATGCCCCCACAGCCTTGTGCTCCCAAAAGGCCCTCACTGGAAAATTCAAGAGGGTAAAGATATACCCATTCCATATTTGAAGCTACTAAATTAAATGGTAGAGCTCCCTAGGGTGGACCCTCCCGAGAAAAATTTCTGGCTATGCCTCGTCTGCATGGAACTGTCCTTTAAAGCAGGGGTTGGCAAACTAGGGGGCACGACCCTCAAAAGGGTCGGAGGGTCGTGAAAAATACTTGCCAAATTTCTCATTAAAAATAAGCAATGGGAGTGATTCTGATCTAAGAACCGGTGACCTGCTTCAAGTTATTAACACTGCATACCCGAGTAAAATCAAACTCCTCTCACAGATCCGTCAATTTGAGGACCACCAAGATTCCGGAGTAGAAAGTTGGGGCCACCAAGCAAAAGAGTTTGGAGACCCCTGTGTTAAAGCACTCAATGTACTGAAGCATATCAGTTGCATTTTCCCTTCCATTGAAACTTTTCTGAATATTATTGCAGTACTACATAATATGCAAACCATAAGAAGTCTACAGAATAAACTTATATCTGACAATGAAACTTACCTTTCGTGAGAGGAACACTGCAGAAAATGAATACTCCAGCCAAAATGAGAAGCAATTTAGGCTGTTTTACAACAACTTCAGCAGAAGCCATTTTGATTCAGTGTTGAGTGCTGCCACCAGAGATGGTCTGTGAATATCAGTAAATGTAATCAAAGGATGTGTATACATATACCATAAAACAAATGAATCTGATCTTCGAACTAATTAAAACTGAAGCATTTGGAGTTTGAACTTGTTGACAAGATAGATAACAACTATCAATCTCCTGTCCTACTGTATTTGACTAGAAGACCTATTAAGCCTTCTGCCTGGCAAATTCAAGCACCTGGGATATTTTAATTCCAATTAACTTTTGGTCACATCCATAGTGGTGGTTCACTTCAGTATATGTGCTTTATGTAGTAATAAGATTGAGAACCTGAGAGTGTTAGAAGGAGCTCTGCTACAACCGACTGGTAGAGATCTGCATTTCAGAGAACTACAGTTATTCACATTGTGTTAGATGATGGTTATGTGCACTTACAAACACTTGCTTATGATGAGAAACTCTAACCATGACCACTGTACAGCTTTTTCTGGTACTGACCAAACACTGACATTCTCGGTCGCAGTTCATGCAGTATATTTTATCACTGTGAGCTTTTCAAATCAATTCGTGGTGGTAATGGGCACTTTGCACCCAACTTGATCTGGATGGAATGCAGACTCTCAGAAAGAATTGTTTTCAAGGATTTCATACTTAACCCTCTAATTGTCTCAAATAACCTCCACCCAGGTTTCACATTCACATACGAAGTTCTCTATGTGCCTCAAAAGTTGATTAAATTTGACCAGGCAGAACTTCCATGGTTTTAATAATTAACTGTACTAAAATCTTACAAAAATCAATATTTATTGTTGACAGACCAGTAGATAAACAGAGGAGACTTATCTGCCTTAATATCATAATTTTCATTAGCTACCTGGTCATCTAATCCAAAAGTGAATTTGTAGACATGACTACCTCAATGAAATTTCCATGACACTTGAGGTGTGTGTCCAAGGGGGGAAGGGTGGTACTAAGTTTTGTCCAACTATGAAAGGACTGAGTAAAGCTGATCATACAGATGTCAGTGTCATACAGTACTTACAGACTTTTTGGATGGTCTTGGGACTTAATAAGTGCACTGGGATACTCACTTTGTGAAGCCAACCTATTTCCTTTCAGGAGATGATCCATGGGAAGGGGGGGGGGGAGGAACCATCAAGTCAATACAACTTTAAACCATTTCTCAAATACCATGTTTAACATTCATGTATAATTATTAATACTTTTCATTGTTCTCTCTTTTTATACGTATATTTGACAGAAGCATTCTTTATTCATAGTATCAAGTTGTCTAGTTATGTTTTTGTTTAAACATCAAAAATAATTTGAGAATAAAACTATAACAGACATGATTTATATGAGACAATACTTGTGTTTATCACTAGTGCAGGTTAATGGTATACCTTAAAATTTCCTTAAAAAAGAATACTTGACTTTCTTCTCTGCTTAGTTCTTTACCTCAATACAAACACTGTTTGGTACTAAAGTCAATACATGGATTTCCCTGCTCATGTCTGGCTTGCCCCAAAATCAATACATACAACTGAAGACCATCATTCTATTAAAAGCTTGCCTATCTTTATAGGATTAAATAAGATCTTTAAGACAAGTATAATAGTTGTGAACAATTCAAGATAATTTAAGTTTTATTGTCTACATTAGAGGTTAAAGTATGTCCTCTACAGTACAAGAGATAGTTTGGCTGGAGATAAATTGTACACATTTCCATTTTGATCTTCAGCACCAGTGCACCACTTAAATTTTAATATCTGTGATTACCACTATCACTAACCAGAATGCAAAAATGCATTGAGGTTTCGATGATATATGTTCTATTCCAAATAATGCCATGATGTCCCATATCTTTCAGTCACTGGTCAAGTGCTATCTCAACATGTCTAAAAAAAAATAATTTTAGGTTCATATTTGATCTTGGGAATTCCTGGGAAATTTTGCATTTTGACATCTGATGACTCAAGATGATGATCTTGGAAATTCCTGGGAAAATTTGCTTTTTGCCTTCTGGTGAACCCATGAGACAATCTTGGGAATTCTTAAAATTTTGCTTTTTGACCTCAGATGACCTTTGACCTCCATCAAAAACAATAGAATTCTTCTTCTTACCATAATGCATGTACATACTAAGTATGAAATTTATTCAAGCTTCCTATCTTGAGATATCGTGTTAAAAACATTTTCAGTGTTTGACCCCGGTGACCCTACATGACCTTTGACCTCCACCAAACATGATAGCATTCATCTTCCCACCATAACACATCCACATACTACCTATGAAATCTATCCAAGCTTCCTATCTTGAGATATCGTGTCAACATGGTTTTCAGAGTTTGACCTCCGGTGACCCCAGATGACCTTTGACCGCCACCAAAAATGATAGGGTTCTTCCTCTTACCACAACACATCTACATACTAAGTATGAAATTTATCCAAGCTTCCTATCTTGAGATACCATGTTTACAAGGTCTTCAGCATTCAAACCCCGGTGACCCCAGATGACCTTTGACCTCCACCAAAAATGATAGGGTTCCTTCTCTTACCACAACGCATCTACATACTAATTATGAAATTTATCCCAGCTTCCTATCTTGAGCTATCAGGTTAACAAGGTTTTCAGCATTCGACCGCCGGTGACCCCAGATGACCTTTGACCTCCACCACAAACGATAGGGTTCTTCTTCTTACCATAACACATCTACATACCAAGTATGAAATTTATCCCAGCTTCCTAACTTGAGATATCATGTTAACAAGTTTTTCAGCATTCGACCCCCGGTGACCCCAGATGACCTTTGACCTCCATCAAAAACAATAGGGTTCTTTCTCTTACCATAACGCATCTACATACTAAGTATGAAATTTATCCAAGCTTCCTATCTCAAGATATGGTGTTAACAAGGTTTTCGGAGTTTGACCCCCGGTGACCCCAGATGACCTTTGACCTCCACCAAAAACAATAGGGTTCTTCCTCTCAATATGGGGCATCTATGTACCAAGTTTGAGAACTGTCAGAGTTTCCATTCTTGAGATATCGTGTTAACGAGCAAAGTGTCACAAACACACATACACACACACCCAAGTCGATTTTACATACAATCCGAGGACCTCATTGTTATTTCCTTTGTGTTTACTTCCTTAACCCTAACCTTGACAATAGACTCTATTGTTCAAACTTTCGAGGACTTGACAAATCTATTGAATTTCCTTCAGAGGACCTCAAATCCATTGTTCTGGTCCTCGGTCTGATAGGAAGACAAGTTCACACACACACACGCACACACACGCACATACACACATACATACACACATACCCCATCACGAATGCATTGGTTTCTCTTATCATCGAAACCAAAAATCCATTCTTACAGTACAAATACACATAAATGAGTTAAAAGAGTATTAGAACATACTGCAAGTCCAATTCATATAAATAAAACCATGAGGAATATCTCCCTCAAAAGTCTAAAACTGGTATACCAAACTGTTAAATCTAGTGTAAACTAGTCTGGAGTGGACTACATGCATTGAGTGGCATTTTAATGGTGTCAAATTCTAGATGTTCACTGTCTGATGTTGAGGGCATATCACTCTCATGTCATTATGTTGTAATCTTTAATCTGAAGTATATCTCAAAACTTTTTTATACTTGTTACCATGGCAACTGCTAATTACCTTTAAAGGTCTTGTACAGTGCAATCTCTGCACTTCATGGTACATGTGCTAATTATGACAAACATTATGACAGGGAATGAAAAATCTATTTCCATCTTCCTTCTAAGAAGTTAGTCATGGCATTGCATTTCAAATAACATCATACTACATATGACTATTCATCTACATCAATGAGATGATGAATGACATACATATTTGCCTTTCTCTGTAATGTCTATCTCAACCGGACCTCCCTTAACGGTACCCTCACATTGCACTTCCCATATCTTGTTCCCAGTCTGTACCATCAGATATACTGTTTCCTGTGGTCCCATCTGAAGATAAAGATGAATTCCTCTAGAGTCAAGTTTCATGTCAGTAAAGCGATCTGGTGACATGGGCACATATTTTGTAGTTTCTCCTAAAACTGCCCAGGACTGGTTGCTGGTCAGAGAAGAAGTACAAAAGTGTGATACATACTGTCCATTTGAAGTGCAAAACAAAGGTTATTCCACAGTTTATCATGCAAATAATACATGTTCACAAAGCCACTTCTCATTACACATTCTCTTCTTTCTTCAACAAACTCTCAAAGACAGACAACGGTATTTTAAATAAAGATCTGGAGACTTTTATTCATCCTTCCCCCACAGCATCTAGAAACAGAATATCCATGTGTTTTTTTTTTTTCTTTTTTTTTTGTTTTACTGATCATCTGCAGGAATCTCATACAAAGTACGTAAAAGGGTGGGCCACATAGCACCCAGGGCAGAGAATATTTAGTTTAAATTTTAATGAAAAGTGCTGAAATTCTGGCAAGTAGAAATACAAGCTCCTCATGCAATTTCTTTCTCTAATGTTGTTGCTGAATTGCCCACAAAACTTTATAGTTGCAGGCCATTGGGCTGTTCCTTATCTTATCTGAGCAAGTGTATAGGAATTGCGATGTACTGAACAATGTTGTTCATTTGACCAGTCCTGGGGAGTGTTACACAATATTACCCTCAGTTGATAATTCATTTCTCTTTTAAGCACCTTCTTAAAACTTTTCTCCAAAGTTATCAGTTGTTTTCTATTTCCCAAAAGCCTTTAATGATCATTTTGTATGATTTCTTGGCTTCTTTACAATAAAGAAATCAGCATTGTTATCATCATTTTCATGGAATAGACTACTGTGAGACAGGTATTCCACTGGTGTTTGCCACTCAGGACTCTAACATTCCCGCAATGGGGACATTTAAATGAAAAAATACATGCTCAAGTAGTAAAATTTTAAAGTACTGTATGAGATGTACACCTTATATGATTCTTAAATACTGGATACTGCAGACATGGTAGTTTCATCAAGGAAACTACTATGTAAAACACCACAGAAATTGAAGTATAAGGGAGATGATGTCTTGTGACCTGGACTAAAGCCACTCATCTAGCATTTCCCTTGCCCCATTTATTGGTGAGGAAACTACAAGCTTTCAAAGTCAGAAGAAAAAAACAGAAAACTTAAGGCATTGTGACTTATCCATGTTGTGGAAATTACTCCTTATTTTTGGAAAAATGGATAAAATGACATTTAACATTCTGTTAAAGCTGAAGGCACTCTGTGCATATGGAGGCACACAAATCGTCCAGCTTTTTGCCGTACAATGGAAGGGCCCTCACTACTTTCATGGCTTCACTAGTTAAACACACAGCAATGCACTGTGTCAGCACTCTGCCTTACTTCAACTTCTATGGTCACCAAATATGTTGGCACAAGTCAATATGAAACCATGGTACTTACTTAAACTTGAAGATAGGAGCAGTGTGCCAGAGCTGGTACCTAGTTTCCTTTGGTGTTGGTCCAACAGAAGCAGGGCGGTCTTTATCAAACAATTTTGTAGCAATTCTTGGTGCCTCATCCATATAAATATACGATTGTCCAATCTACGTATCAGAATTATGAGAACACCCTTTCATAGTTGGCATGTAGCTAATTACTGTAATGTCTATTACACTTCAAGATGAATTTTAGGTTTAAAGCTTTTTGCAATTAAACAAACACTTTGGAATATAGAAAATGCATGTTCCACAGTTCCTTTTGTTTGAATTTACTTTCAAAGGTAATGCTATTTTCACTCCAAAGTATTTAAATAAACAAAAAGATACTTTGGTCCTAAGGTAGTAATGCTGAAAGTTACTTAGAATTGAGCTTCTTTTGAATAAGCCACCGATACATAATGCAGCTTCAAGAGTAATGTACAGTTGTGACCACACCAGCATGGCATACCCTGAGTTGTAGAAATTAGGTAGAGAGCACAGAAATTCTAGATACATGAAAAGGTGACACATTTTATAAGAGCTATATACTGAAATATATGTAGCATTCCGAGTCTGTTTTGAAAGCTGCTGATATAATGATCTTACCATTTCTAAATCCACATTTTCAGGTGTAATTTTGAGTGGCTTTGCAATGTCAATGGCCAAAATAGCACCATAGATGAAACCACTGACATTACAGTATGTTGACCATACCATTCCCTCCAATCCAATATTCTCACCTGAGAATGCAGTCTTTTAAGAAACAAAATAATGAATTGTGAGAGCAATGACTATTGCTTATGGCTTTTCAACATACGGGAGTTCACAAATACCCAGTGGATAATGCATTACACAGAATTACTTGATGAAATTTCACACAAACATTTTTATCAACATTTATAGAACATTTAATACAGGCCTTGAAGGACAGTTGCTTTACATTAGGAATGTCGGAGAAGGCTACAACTGTATACAGCTTACATATTACAACTTCATTTCCGTTGACTGACCAACTCAACAAGTTAGTTCAGATATGGTACTTGATCTAAACTGGTATTCCATGATTGGTATAAGATTTTGGTGGATCACCTTAAATGATGAAATGTAAACTTAACATTTCTAGCAATTAGGTAGATAAACTTTTGTTTCAAAAATAAAAAATGTACTTTTGTCTCTTGTCAACCTTCCAAATAAAAGTACCCGGCCCTGTCAAAATGAAAATGTTAAGAACAAATTCAAAAATGGCACTGCAATCCAATTATGCATACACCTAGGCTAGTTTTAATAAACTGGCAAGTTAATGATAAACTTACACCCAACATGTAGTCATCCACTGCCATCATTGGTCGTGAAGGTTGGAGAAGAAGACCATCTGAGTTAATAGTCCTAGAAGTGACACAACAAAATGTGCAGACAGAAGGAAACATTTAAAGTTGTATCTACCTTATAAAATTTTAGTTCAAGGTGTGATTTACCTGTACATTTTACTGCAATTAATGGAGTACAGGGGTGCACTTTAATTGTAGTTTCAAAGTGAAATATGGTGAAAAGTGAAAGCACTTTCATGTTAATTCTACATTTTTTTTTAGCAAACTCGATATTTTTGGAACATGATTGTTTCATGGTATTGTGGGTGAAACCATTAATTTGAGATAAAATACCTGTTAATGCGAGTAACGTTTGCAAACCCAATCCTGTCACTGGGGCCAACAGGGCCTGTGCTGTAGATTGCTACAGTGGTCTGCAGTCCTGGGTATGGCTCAGGGTGGTATTTAGCTGTATCAAGAATAACAGAGATACATAAAAAGATATCTCTTGATAAACCTCACAGAAATTCCAAAAGTAGTGATTCAAAAATTTCACTTCATTTTTATGAAAAAAATATATAACATGCTTCTAAAGGCCATCAGTTAAGAGTAAGATATAAAACAGAGTTTATTTTTAACTTTATAATTGCAATATAGTAAACATTAACATTCCTCTTACATTATCAGTTACTTATAAATTGCTATACTCACGGTTGTGTTCATCAGCAGGGTTGGTTCGAAAGTTATCTTTAAAGGGTCTTAGGTCTAAAGCATGGTGAATTATGGAGGTCAAGCCAATATTCCACTGTTCATTTCCAGGGCTGTAATCATCACTGGCTCTAGCCTAAAGATAAACATGCCAAAAGATGTATTTTATTATTAACAATTTGGAGACTTTCAAGTCGGTTATACTTTAAAGCAACTTGCATGGAAGACCAGCACAGTATTGAACATGATTCCTATCAAAGTGCCTATTTAATAATTGGCAATATTGCACATTATGAAGAATTAATTATAAAGAGTCAAATGGAACTTAATCTTTTATATAACTTGTCCACAGTTGCAAAAAATAACAGTTGATTGAAATACCAAATACTTGCTGCAAACTACATGCCCTTAAATAGGTCAAAATCACAAGGCAATATCATTGTGTGCTGTCACACTCCTGTAGTGTTTTAATCAGAGCCAATAATACAAATAAACAGACTGACCTACGAAGCTTTGCTGGGTTTATTAATTACAATGCAGTAATTCATTTCTTTTTCAATTCATGAAACTATGGCATTAAATATCCAAGTCAAAGAAGTAAGTACCATACCTACTGCTGAAGAACTTTCACAAATGATACTAAGGCATTACAGCAAGGCATGTCACTATGCCTTGATTAGATGTAAAATTTGGCTTTACCTGTGTGACATGAGGGATCTCCACAGTTTGTAGTAAGTGTCTGGCCATAGGCATGCAGTATTGGATGGGAAGATTGTTTTTCATGGCTCCCTTTCCCATATCCATCAACCACCTTCTAGCTACTGTCACATTCTCCAGTGTACTAGTCATATCTTCAAACTGGTGGTTCAGCCAATCCTGGCAGTGACAAAGAACAGCATTAGTAGAGGCCAACTTTGCACATGCTGTCCTCTCTACGTACAGTAAAACCCCGTTTATCCAAAACCCCGTTTATCCGAACTAGCCTTAAGATTTAACAACAATAATAGTCAACACAATTATGGTAGTATCCACCAAGTTTACAGTACTTTACAAGGCAAAATTCAACGTAAATTTTTGCAGAAATGCACTAATATTTCTTGGGACTTTAAAGTCATGGAAAAATGTCATGATGGCTAAAACAGCCAACATGTGGACATAGAAAACAATCTGTTATCTCTTTGTCAAATTTGGAAGAAATACCGTACGTATTTGCTTTGAAATTCTTGTTAGGAGCCATGAGTTGGTATAGGCTCAATATCCTCTAATACAAAAATATGTTAGGCTAGCGTAAGTCCTAGTTTCACTAAATCTGAAAAGTTAGTAACGTAGTGAGCTTCATACCTAAAAATTACGAAAGTAGACCTTACAAAAACATTGCGAACTGCTGTTTGAGAGTCTCCTACACATGTGTCTCTAACAGTTTTGGAAATTTATGCAGAATTTATACTCTAGATACCTCTCCAGATCGTTACAGCTTTTCTTAAGCCCACACACTCATTTAGTGTGTAGAAAGCATTGGTTATTCAGATGAACGAAGCCCTCGAATTTTAGGAATAAAATCTCTCTGTTTTAGAAGTCTTAAAATATATTTGTCATATCATCGGTCACAAAAAATAGTAACGAAATATTTTTGGGGATTTTGTGAGTGTGCAATTTATGGCCGTTTCGGAATTATTTTGGAAATGTGTTGACACACTCTCTTATGGACCCAGTGTACCGTACTTGAGGCAAAAACTTGGAACCTTGTTTATCCGAATTTTTTCGTTATCCGAACAACCTTCGGTCCGGATGTGTTCGGATAAACGAGGTTTTACTGTATACAGTTAATTTTTATGCAGGGCCAAATGCAACTACATGTACAGTATTAAAGCTTTCAGGAACACATTTCACGATGTGGGCACCATTTACTGATTCAGAAGATGGTATTTTGGAAAGAATTAGTTTGCAAAGAGGAAAATATGCATAACCTCAAAGCTTAGATTGATGGCAGAGGCATTATTCTCCAAAGTAGTGTTTTAAACAAGACCCATCTTTCACCAGTCTTTCTTGGCATCGATTACTAGCTCTAATTAACACATATTTCCTACATGACAAGAAAGAAAATTCACAAGAGAGCTTACCTGCTCATACAGGATTAAATTCCAGTTCTTCTTTGACTCACCCAGAAGGAAGTTCCAAAATTCCTGAAAAAGGTAAAGGTATGCTATATACTTGAGCTAAATTTCAAAGCAGACTCACAGAGTGAATGTTATGTCATCGTATGAATATACAAGTGCAGTTTCTCAGGCTGTGGGTACGCATGAGTATAAAACTTGAAGGTTTGTTACCTTCCATGAGAACAAGCGCAAGTAAAGAACCTAAAGGTTATGAGTGTGAGTAAATTACATGCAAAGTTTGCGCAACCATCAATGCTTAACTTTCAAAACTGGAGAGAAGTACAAATTCAATTTCACTGATATATTTAAAGGTGATCAGTCGTCTTGAAATATTCTTTGTGACGTCAGCCTTTTTTGACATGTTTCTGCAGTCGTCACTGTTCAAGGATACACCGTACAAGTAGCTATGATGACATCGGTATAGCTAGTAGGTATACAGCTACAAGCCGTCTCTTCTTGCTTACCGATTAGCTATACCATGCTTGTACGGTGTATCCTTGAACAGTGACGACTGCAGAAACATGTCAAGAAAAGGCTGACGTCACAAAGAATATTTCAAGACGACTGATCACCTTTAAATAAGATGGATATGTGTCACAGTGTGAGTATAAGTACATGCTCCCTATAAGTCTGGTTAAAAAGGCTTTAACTAACCTTGATAGTATAGTGGTAACTGACTGGAACTAATTTAGCTATTTGTGCTACCTAGTACCTCTACATGTATATACACCTCCCACCAAGGCAAAATCACTCAAAGTTTCTGGAATGCTGAGAGTACCATAAAAGTCTGTCGTCTGAGATGTGGAGTGACCATGCATGACAGGTGTCACTCTCTCCACTAATGTCTTTAAATCCTAAACAGATGTATTATCATAAAAACCTTACATCACTGAAATGGATCAGTTTTTGGTGTATGTCATCAGATTTGGGGCTGTGCATTTTTAGCATTTTTTTTCTGAGATCAGTGCACTTACTGAAAAATTTATTTTTCAACTGAATGGTTCCTGGACTTATACTATGTTCACTGCATCTCTCAGCTACAGATGACACAGTCAAATGCAAATAGATTACACTCACTTCATCCTGTGGAATAGCCATGATTAATTCCACAATGAATTCCCATGCTCCTCCATTTCTTTTGGCATAATCAGTCTCTGAACCCCTTCAAAGAAGGAAACAAAATAACTGTTGATTCACACCTCAGGAAGTCTAAAAATATGAATCAACAAAACTCTTCATTCATGCTGCATTTTATGAAAGCATGTTAACTAAACCTGTACGGAGACTGCATACCTAAATACTCCTGCATTATTTTCAAGCCTTCTAGATCTAAAATTGCTTTTTAAACTCTGTGGGCCTTCATTAAATTTCTAAATATTTTTGTCCTCCACCTTTATGACAGAGAGCCTGAATATTTAAATGATGTACTGTGTTCCAAGCTATTGTAGTTTCAGTCAAAATTTAGAAAGCATAATAATGGGCTGGATTTAAAACACAAAGGCAGTATTTACTGATAGTAAAAATGGTTTCCACAGGCCAGTAAATTTGCCATCCATTACATCTTACCAAAATTTATTGTGAGCTGCCAAAGGTAGTCCTAGACTGTGAGAGACATAGCTGTAAAATTCAAAGGAAGATAAATTTTATGGTTGAACCTCACAGTTCATTCAAAGGAAACTAGGACGCTGACATTACAACATTCTGCAGAGGCATGCACTTTTGTGCCATTCACTATGTCTACTGATGAAGCATTCTATGTTACCAACTATAGAAAATTTCCTTTCACAATTGGTTTTAAACTGGGCCGTTAAACATCATCTAACTAACCAACCAACTATAGAGCTACAGAAGCAGTTCCAGAATTTTACAAAATGGGGGCTAATTCCCTGAGGGCAAAGTTCAAAGTAACAAGTGTTAAATGTATGAAGCCTTGATGGGGGCGGAAGGGGAAATCTGGGGGTTCTGTGACAAAATTTAAATTAGACCATGCTGAATTGAAGACGCTTAAAATTGTGATCTTCGAACCTCACTATTCTATTATCTAAATGTGGTATATCTTTTTACCAACCCCATGGCTTTAATTTCTGAAAAAAAATTCCCCGGGTAATTAGATGATCGTTCTGTTCATAGAGCATAAGGAACAATAAACACAAGCTCAACTAAGCATTCTCTTCTCCTTTGTTTCAAATTGTTGTTACAGTTCTTTGGTTACACCTATACTCTAGTTACTTTATGTTCTGTTCTATGTGGTAGGGGATTGCAGATACTCCAGTGACTGGAGTAATTCTGGTGCTGCCAATCACTAACTCCAATGTGACAGTTACCTGTGTCAGGTGTTATGTTTGTGTCCTCAGTGAGTAACAGATGCAATAGAGTGAGATATTACTAATAAAAATGGTTTTAACACAAACATTTCATCATGCACTGTTAAATTATATCTTCCAGCATCTAGCAATCAAACTTAGTATGCATAAACTGCTGAAAAAGGGAGGGGGGTAGGGGGAGAAGCTGGAAAATTCCCTTCTGGATATGCACCTGAGCTATACTGAAGTAGCTCCAAGCTTAAAGCAACAAGATCATAAAGATCACCCATTATAAAATTAAACCCTGTTGAAAAGACATGCTACCAGCTTAATATAATATCAAATAGCAGTTGACAAATTAACTCTTTAAAACTAAAAGCAAACTGGTCAAGGTGTCATATGTGTATATGCCAACGATAGTATTAAATGTACATGTATCAGAAGAAATTCAAAATCTAATGCATTGCACAAATTTAGGTTAAAAAATACAATTTCAACTTCAAGCTTGCACTGTGCATATAGTTTAAAGAAAATTTCCTTTCACAATGTTGTTTAATAAGAGAAATCTGACCTTGAGTTGTGTGGAAACACAGATGGCATCGCTGTCCAGTTCTTGACTCCGCCACTCAGAAATCCCTTAAAATACCACCAGGAATCTATTTGATAGTACCTATAATAATATGAGACCAATGTTGAAATACCTTTCCCATGCAGGCCTACATATAAGTCATGTCTTTCTTCCAAAATTCCTACATTAAAGCATTAATTTATTTCCACATTGTGTGGAGAGCTGTGTAATTGATATTATAAGTGGGTACTAACAAACTCTTTCAAATGATGCTGAAAGGTGATTACAGTATGTATTTTCTGTAGTGTGTATGGTAACATACTAACTACTGTCATATCAAAGCAAACACCCATTTGGTAACTTATATTCCAAACAGTACATATTAACTGAAATGAACTTAAGCTACCATAGAGTAGTGAATATAACATCATGGCATCTTGTTGGTTAAAGGTTGAAGATAAATAATAAAGGAAGGGGCATATGAGTGGCATTCATGATCTCTGATTGAAGCAGAACACTTTTAAAACTATGGAGTTGCCTTACTTGTATGGCACAAATTCCTTCATAGCTTCCTTCTTGATGTCTATCATAGTTTTTTCATAGGTAATATTTGGTTCTGTGTTGTAATAATAGAAAGCTCCACCATCAGTCCAATAACCAATGTATTTCAGTGTCATGTCATTATCAGTAAACCGCTCTGTGTTGTACTGGGTTCGGAGCATTTTACCCCAGTCCATGATTGTCTGAAATAGTAATTAAAGTGGTTTCCAAATATCTAATAATTAACAACGTAGAAACTGCACATACTAAAATACTTGTAGGACAAGGATTTCTTTATCTCCAATAACGTCGTAGTTAAGTTCTGCCAGTAGATCTTTGAGAATACACAGAACTTGTTAAATACAATATACAACAGGGCAGGGAATAATTTAGTATTCGAATTGTGCATAGCAGTTTTACGATTTTTTTTCCCTCTGAAGTGTAAAATCACTGAAAACCCTATGGTTATGCACACAAAAAAGTGCTACACATTTTTGCATTTGTGTAGCAATTTGGCCAGCTTGTGTAGCAAATTGCGATTCGATACCGGATAAATTATTCCCTGCAGGGTAATTACACTGATAGAATGAGAGCACAAGTCACTAAAATAGCTCTTGCTTATTATGTCCTAATTATTTTTAACCCTTTGTTATATGCATTGAAGGATGATGCTAAACAGTTTATAAGCATATATCACATGGAATAAATGAATTCAAAACTATTGTATCATATATGGTAATTTATCAAACTTGGTGATTCCGTATTAAATTTTATATAAACACCTGTTTAATTCCTGATCCAAACTGCATGACTGACTGATGCACAAAACCTTTTGGTATTTCTGTAATTTTTCCCATGATGCCTTGTTGTATGGCATCATCTGGAAAATAGTGAAACATTGAAGAGACCATGAACTCTTTGAATGATGACAAGATCACCGAGTACTTGGTGCGGTTGAAGAGAGTAAGAGGAGAGGAGTACAAATTGGTTGAAATTGGTTTTGCATGTGTGTCCCACCTGAATGAAATACAATAAACATGGGTATTAGAGACACACAAGAAATGTTTTTTTTTGACAGGTTATTAATTCCAGACACAATCTGTGATTTCACTGAAGCATTTGTAAAATTGATATTATTACTAGTGAAAATCAGGAAAATAGTCACCAACAAACCTATGGTACCTTGAATATTTAAAAAGATTTTGAAAATTCAACTGCAATCTAAAAAGTGAATATTTCATGCAAGCTGGTTTTTCTTGCTACCCTTTTTGGAAAGTTAGATCCCTCCAAACCTGTCATTTTTGGTAAATACTCGTTATTTCCTTTTTAATTATATTTAACACAAAACTATTTCCAAAAGAATGAAATTTCACAACATGCACATATAGGAGAGGCATACTGAAAACAAGTAATTTATTGTCAGAAACCATTTTCCATATCCGTCGCTGACATGACTGTTTTGTATTTGTAAGGCACAAAAATACGAGGCACGATAGACTGGCAAGCAAGACCTACCTTCCTAAGTGTTGAACTCTCATAAAGAGCTGGTCAAAATTCAGATAGCCCAGTTGTTTTCTCATATTATTTGTAACAACAAAGCTTGGAAAGGATGTGCACAGGCTACTAGCATCAAACACACTACTGCCAGTCAGGCTGCTCAAACTGAAATTCTATAGAGTGAAATGATGAGAATAACTACCAGTCACATTAGTAACCTTTCATATGGTCATTATCATTTCTAATTCTTCTGTAAATTAACCCTTCTTTACTTTTGTAGTTGTATAAAATTTTCTTCAGTCTTCCGTCTTTACTTCTTTTCTCATTCTGCCCCGAAGAAGAGCTTTACTATGACAAAATGTCATGAATGGTCACTTAGATCATTAAAGGTTGTGTGACATGCCTGCCATCAGACAGAGCTGTTTCACTTGTCAGTTAAAAAATTAAGTCCTCCAATGAAAGATCCATTGGAATTATTTCAATATCTTTTACCATTCTCAAAATGTACATCTTCAAAGTTAGATGGCTTCTGGAGAAAATCATTGCCTATGCAAAATTAATGATGTGGAGTGCTGCAAAGTGTTAAAATTTCTTTTGTTAACCCTATATAAATTATCTCTTAATTACTGATCAGACAGATTACAGTATGATGAGTGATATCAAAGTTTCCGAAGGAAAGAATTTTAACTTTCATAATAAACCCCTCAGGGGACAACAATGCTACTTGTGTCCTTGAAATTAAGGTCGAAAAAGCAACAGCTAACATGAGCCATATATGGTATGTCCATCTTTCAATGTCACATATTTGCATATTTAGTTCATGTTTACTCATGATACAAGTGTGAAATAGAAATCACCCTGTGAAATGGTCAATAGTTGATGGATTTTAATGGAAATTGTGGCTGTTTTTCAGGATATTTAATGCTTTTTACATCAAATATCCAACTATGTTATGTTCATGTCACATGACCTTTAAGTCAATCACTTATGCCTCCATTTTACTGAGGTTCCTGAGTCCTTTTCAAATTTTTAAATGCATATGGCATATTTGGGTTTCACACTTGAAGTGTTTAACATTTTGCTCTTTTGAAGTGGTTAAATTCTAAAATTGATAAAATGAAAATAGATTGACATCTGAATATTATTATACCATGTTTGCTTCTGTGAAGTGTATGTGCTTTTAGATAAAGTCATAGAGCAAATACCTGTGTAAACACAATGGCTGTGTTTTCTTCATAAAGCTGAAAAGAGGTCACTATTTTAGTTTTCTTTGCATCTGAAGCTTGCCAGGTCAGACTGATCTCCTTCATTCCACCAAGACGAGGGTGATTCTTCCTTTGAACATCTGGACCCTGTATCACCTTCAATGTTCCAGCCACTGATGAGTAGGTGGTACCATCAATGGTGAAAAATGTGTCATGACTTTGAAACCATGTAACACCATCAACAGAAATCTCATATGAGCCGGTCTTGTTGACCATGAGAGACAAAGGACTCTCTGGTCCACCATGAATCAAAACTTCACTACAATTGGTGAGGGCTGCTGTTTGAAAATTAAAAAAAAAAGGAAATAATGGAATGCTTCTTGACAAAATCTGATTGGAAAAAAATACAGAATGGTTGCTAGTAAAATTTGTTCTCATTAAAGTTACAATTTGTACAGAGTAACAAGATAAGGTTGACTGATGACTTGAAATTACAGCGAGGCTACATGTTAAAAAGGTATTTGCTACAAGTATACCTTCGCTTTATTATTTCCTGCTCTGTCTTGAGTTCAAACTTGAGCATAAACATTACAAAGATAGTTTTTTTACTTCCAAGAAGGAGTGAGATTATCAGATGTGTCTATCACATGAGCCAACATGCCTTGTGGGCTTATGCATATTTAATGGGGATCTTTTCTAAAGGATGTTTTGCAAAGGGTTTTTGTTTTTCTGTTAAAAGCATGTTCTGATGACCAAATTTGATGTTTTCAAAACCTGCAGGAAAATTTTCTGTAATTAGGCAGTAAAAACTCCATTTCCACCTTGCATTTGGGAGATACCAAGTTTTCCTGATGTGAAATTTTTCAGTTTTCACTAAGTGGATATTGGAAATTTTTGATGTCATCTGGGCAAACTGATTAGATGTAGCTACAGTATACATATATATTTTTTATAATGTTTATACCACCAGGGCTCAAAATAAGCTTGAACCAGAATGCAAAAATGCATTGAGGTTTCGATGATATATGTTCTATTCCAAAAAACGCCATGATGTCCCATATCTTTCAGTCACTGGTGAAGTGCTATCTTAACATGTTGGAAAATAATTTTAGGTTCATATTTGATCTTGGGAATTCCTGGGAAATTTTGCATTTTGACCGCTGATGACTCAAGATGATGATCTTGGGAATTCTTGGGAAAATTTGCTTTTTGACTTCTGGTGAACCCATGAGATGATCTTGGGTATTCTTGGGAAATTTTGCTTTTAGACCCCTGTGACCCCAGATGACCTTTGACCTCCACCAAAAATGAAAGCATTCATCTTTTCACCATAACACATTACATACTGAGTATGAAATCTATCCAAGCTTCCTACCTGGAGATATCGTGTTAACAAGGTTTTCAGCGTTTGACCCCAATGACCTCAGATGACCTTTGACCTCCACCAAAAATGATAGGATTCACCTTCTTACCATAATGCATCCACATACCATGTATAAAACCTATCTAAGCTTCCTACCTGGAGATATCATGTTAACAAGGTTTTTGGTGTTTAACCCCCGGTGACCCCAGACGACCTTTGACCTCCACCCAAAAATGAAAGCGTTCATCTTCGCACCATAACGCATCCACATACTAAGTATGAAATCTATTCAAGCTTCCTACCTGGAGATAGTGTTAACATGGTTTTCAGTGTTTGACCCCCAGTCACCTCAGATGACCTTTGACCTCCACCAAAAATGAAAGGGTTCACCTTCTCATCATAATGCATCCATATACCACGTCTGAAATCTATCCAAGCTTCCTGCCTGGAGATATATTAACAAGGTTTTCAGTGCTTGACCCCCGGTGACCCCAAATCACCTTTGACCTCCACCAAAAATGATAGCATTCACCTTCGCACCATAACACATCCACATACTATCTATGAAATCTATTCAAGCTTACTACCTGGAGATATCGTGTTAACAAAGTTTTCAGCGTTTGACCCCCAGTGACCTCAGATGACCTTTGACCTCCACCAAAAACAATAGGGCTCATCTTCTCACCATACTGCATCCACATATCAAGTATACAATCTATCCAAGCTTCCTACCTGGAGATATCATGTTAACAAGGTTTTCAAGGTTTGACCCCCAGTGACCCCAAATGACCTTTGACATCCACCAAAAATAATAGGGATCTTCCTCTTACCCTAATGCATCTACATACTACGTATGAAATCTATCCAAGCTTCCTACCTGGAGATATTGTGTTAACAAGGTTTTCAGTGTTTGACCCCCAGTGACCCCAGATGACCTTTGACCTCCACCAAAAATGACAGCATTCATCTTCGCACCATAACGCATCTACACACGACATGTGAAATCTATCCAAGCTTCCTACCTGGAGATATCATGTTAACATGGTTTTCAGTGTTTGACCCCTGGTGACCCCAAATGACCTTTAGCCTCCACCAAAAACAATAGGCTTATTTCCCTTACCATAATGCATCTACACACTAAGTATGAAATCTATCCAAGCTTCCTACCTTGAGATATCGTGTTAACAAGGTTTTCAGCATTTGATCCCCGGTGACCCCAGATGACCTTTGACCTCCAATAAAAACAATAGGGTTCTTTCTCTTACCATAACGCATCAACATACCATGTATGAAATTTATCCAAGCTTCCTATCTTGAGATATCGTGTTAACAAGGTTTTCAGATTTTGACCTCTGGTGACCCCAGATGACCTTTGACCCCCACCAAAAACAATAGCATTCTTTCTCTTAATATGGGGCATCTATGTACCAAGTTTGAGAACCATCACAGTTTCCCTTCTTGAGATATCGTGTTAACGAGCAGTGTCACAAACACACACACGCCATCACGAATGCATAGGTTTCTCTTATCATCGAAACCAAAAAAGGCACGGCTAAAATGAGCAAAATGGTCGTCGGTCAATGTTATTTCAATGGACATTTACTGAGGGGCATCAGTGGCCCAATGGCCATGGTCGTTGGTGCCGCCGGTTATTTCGAGCCCTGTACCACTTTACTGGATAGTTCACAACCACCACTGTGTACTCACCAAAAGTATGGAACAAGTCTACACTACATCTACACTTAAAAATGTTTAAACATTCCAATAGTGTCAAATTAAAAAAAAAATGGTATTCAGTTATAAAGAATACTGTAACAAAGGAATCTGATGAACTTTGCCCAATTGGCATCACATTGTGCTACCTTGAGGAAACCTGGAGGTCTTACTTGACAAAATTAGAAAGGATATCTTGAGTCAGGAAGGGAATTCTGATATAGGATTTGGATGGCACGTAATGAACACTCTTTCTCTTCCATATAAGGCCCTACAAAATGCCACCAGACAATGCCTTTAAGGACTAATGTGGCAAAAATTTAAAGAATTCACCTTGTATAGTTTAACCTCTTCTTGCACTTCATAGACTGTAACTTTTTGTCATTACAGAATGTGTTAAAGTATCCACAATTTTGTAAATCTGTGGCTCATCCTCAGGTCACTCATCTCCTGTGAGAGCTTCATGACTTTTAGGATCAGTTTCACAAACCATAATCCAGGACTTCGCCAACCATGGACTTAAGGAATGTTCTGCAAATCTGGTTCAGCTGGACTTTGTTGCCAGATAATGAAAAACATCCAAATTTGCTCAATTTTGGCCAGAATAACCTCACAAGAAGGTTATGGTATCTTCCTAAATTATTGATTTTTTTCAAAAGGTTCTTACTAGTAAACTTTCCATTGTAAGACATTTGTTCAATTAAGGTATGTTAGCTCACGTTTGCGATGTCATTGCACTTGCTGTAGGTTCTTTGTGGCAATGTGACAGGGAGTGTTGTAATCTTAGAATTGCTTGCAAATGCCCAAAATTGGTGGGGTTGACAAAAGAGATGTTATTGTCAGTTTATCCACATTTATACAAAGTGGGCAATTATCATAATACAGGGAAGAACATATCCTAAATTTGGGATCTGGGCAGACCAGATTCTTTCAGTTCTAAAGAGAAAGTACTAGTAAGTGGCATCATTATCAATGGGGATAAGAGTGGGTCAGGAATTTTGTGACTGTGTGATATTGCAAGGCCTGTGAACTGGTGGGATTTTTTACTGAAGAGTCTGTTTATCACCAAGAACATTAACTGTAGAAGGAAATTCAATCTTTAGTCAAGATTCTGAATAACAAAAAAGCATTATGTGAGACTGAGAGTAACTGTTTTGGGGAACATCTTCTAAATTGTATCAACTGACAACACCTTCAAGTGGTATATTTAAAGGACTTGAACTATTTACCATATTACAGCTAGACACGGGATAACTGTGGAAAGGCTAAATTAAAAATTGCCTTTCATGTCACTTCAAGCTTACATGCACTATCTATCGATGTAGTCCACAGAAGTTAAAGAATTAGAGATGATGCTGACACAGTGCATGGCTGCAGTGTGCATTCAACTTGAGAAAGTTATTTAATCAGTTTTTTGAAAGATCTGGAGTATTTTCCACAACAGGGATGAGTCATGGTGCCATTTGTTTACACTCATTAGTTGAAAACTTTCTGACTGTTCTCCTCCAATAACTGAGGCAAAAGCAACGATGTGATGTTTGTCTTAGGTACCTTTGAGGGCCAAATCAGTGCTTCAATCCAGATTGCCAGAGGTCATTCTCCCTTCCTTAAATTTCTACCATGTTACCTCACTGCATGATGTACCATCTAGTAAACTTTAAACTGAAATGAACATTGAACAGACTGTAATACCTTCAACAATCTCTCACTAACACAGATTTGAAAACTACTGGGAGGATTTTAACCATTCATGAAACTACCACCACCTTTCCATGAGGTAATTCTGACTGTGTTTTTGAAAAAATCTTGCCAAATTCCTGAGATGTGGTAAAAATGGGAACCAGACTCTTTTCAATATCTGACTGGACCAGATATGTGGATTAAAAATTTCAAAACTGTTGTCAATAGTTCTAGACAGCAATTCAGAACATATGACAAATACAATCTGTCAGACTATATGAATCACCCCCAGCTTATTAACCTTCTGCCAGATTGGAAACTTTGCCCTGCGCGATGATAAATCCCCTGTGCAAGAATATGAATTTTGAAGTTGCCAGCCACGCAAATTTAACAACTGCAACTGCGCAAACTTGGCAACAAGCACACAAGTTGCCTGGGAAAGGCGATTTCCTGCAATGTAGGAGGTGGTTTTGGCCAAAATTTTCTCAGTACGCTCCACGCCAACTCATGGTGGCGCTCCGCTTAGATAGTATCAGCCACGCAATTCTCCTGGCCATTATTAAAATCCCCCGTGCACCATCACAAGCTTTCCAATCTGGACCTTCTGTACAGTAGTAAATGAAAGTACAATTCAATCACCCTATACAGTCAACCTTCTAGCTCCCATTGTCATTAGAAGTTTCACTTTACATACATGTACATGATGGGCTCGATGGACCTTATCCTTCTGTCTAATATCTGGTACTATCTGGCAAAATCCAGAGGGGTGGCATTGGAGAGTTCCTAGTGAATGGGGAAGGGTAACTAGTTTACCAATACTGACACGAACATTTGCAATAAACATAGTCTGATGTGACTGTTTTGCAGGTTTGTCCCAAACATACCAATAAACAGAATTCTTGGCATAAAAGACTGCTTCTAAGGTACATAAAGCTTATCATTGTCCCACAAAATGTGAGTTCTGCATGCAGAGCTGTGACAAGGATGTGTTGCTATGTATACGTGGCACAACATAAATTCACGCCACACAACTTTTTGCCAATGTAAGTATATCCTGTGTCCTTTGACTTCATATATGGAGTTACTGAAGTGTACTGCCCGGAGAAACCTGGTGTGTACATTACTTCCTTGTGAATGTCCTTATAAATACTGTGTGCAAGGCCATTTTGCCTAGCCTAGAATTTATAGGGATGTACAGTCACCCACTTGGAATTAGTACACCCTATCTGTCATTCTACTTCAGGTAAGGCTCCTATCAATCGAATGTGACATTTTTGTTTTCATTTGTCAAATTCATGTAGAATAACTCCGGCCGGGGTTTAGGCCTAGCCTACATTCAATATTCAATGTTTTATACAGAGACATAATCAAAGAAACTTGTGAGTGAAATAAGAGGATGTAACATTTAGCTGATTTTTTTTTTAAATAAATTTGGGGAGACTGCTTTCATTTGCCACTTTCATCTAGTGCTATTTTTAGCACCACACAATCTTCCATTATGCCATTTTCTCAGCTGTTGGAGTCTGAGCAGTTTTTGGTGTGCATTGGTGCCGGCAGAGTAGGCCTAGGCCTAGGCCAATTTCAAGCCCTGCCACTGGTCTTGAGATATCCTTTACAAAATAGCCACAGGTCCCCAAAACCGACTAGCCTTGCTTGGTACAACAGAAGTTCAGTCGGCTCTAATTTAGAATCAGTGCCCGGAAGTGACGTACTGTAACCTGGTACGCATAGGGATAGGGTTATATACGTGGTGGGCATACGGATAGGGATAGGGTTATACACGTGGTATGCGTAGAAATAAGGTTAGGGTACGGGGCACGCATACGGATAGGGATAGGGTTATATATGTGATACGCATAGAGATAAGGTTAGGGTTATACCGTATGGGTGTATGTATACGTAGAGATATAGTCTATATACGTATTGTATATATACGCAATGGAGTTAGTGTGTACTTATAATATTTAAAATCGCTTGCCGGCAGCTCGGCTTGCAGCGCTACAGGTTAGGGCATAGGTTCGCAATACAGAAAAGCTATACCGCGTTCGTGTTCTTCAAGTGTTCGGCGTTCGAATCTCACTGTCACCTTTCTTTCCACACCTTCTTTTTGTCGCTCTTTTGGAACTTGACTTTGGCACTAACATTTTAATTTGGCGGTTAAGTTTTACGTTGAAGTTAATGCTACTTCACTTCCGGGTACTGATTCTAAATTAGAACCGTTCAGTCATCCGTCCTGCATTCTTGGTAATTTTTTATTATGGAATTCGCCTAGTATTATATAAAATAGGTACTAGCCTACACAGTAATTGTACTAGCCTACAATGGTATAGGGGCCTAACTTTAGGCCTAGGCCAACTGCAACCTATTTGCGTCTGTGGGTTTGCCACTACTACTAGCCTATGACACCGTTACTTCAAGTCAAGGAATGCACCCAGTATTGAAAATTTTTGCACGATAAAATATCCAGAGGTTGAACTTGCAGATTAACACCTTGTAACTTTCTTTCAGGCGTGGTTACCTACCATTAACCCACACAGTTAAGAGCACAACTGTCAAAGAGTTCCGAACATGTGCCATCTTGAGAATCAAGTGAGTTGTACCGCGTACAGTCTGCAAACCCGTGTGTTACCTAGTGCACCGCATCTTACACAGGATCTCTAGCTACATAGGCAGTAAAGATATACGCACATGTGTAAATGTACGTATCCTGTCGTGTGCTCAATTCGACGGATCACATGACGAGATACTTAGGGAGAACCCTCACACTATAAAAGTTGTATGGCGTTCGACCACTTGTTGAGAAAATAACTTCAGACTCTGTAGGTTGTCACAACCTAAAATGTCTGGATTTACGTAGGTCAGAAGAAACAAGACTTGGGCAGTGTTATAAGTTATAACGTTGAATCATAAATGATGCATTCACGGTTCTTGTCTGGAAATTATGACTTTTCATATGCTATAGAGGTCGTTCACTGAAGTCATAGCACCCGGTTTTGTCGTTCATTTTGGACGGCGAAAGGGATTGCCACCTACTTAGGTAATACAGCTGTTTGCTTATTTCTACTGTTGTCTTTCCAAATCCTGAATTTCTTTAAGTGAAACTTTCTTTTTCTTCTCTCTGAGACATGTGCAACAAATGATAAGCAATAAATAACAATTCTAGCCAAAAATATTACACACCAGAGAGGTTAAAGGCCCTTTTTAAATCAGCCCGGCATGGTAAGTCAATGAAATATGGGGCGGTTTTTGCCGTCCAAAGAAATTAATCACGTGGTACAAATTACGTCATCTGCACGACCTCTGTAGTGGAAAGATGTAGTTGCAATGATTTCAGCTTATCTTTCGTGAATCACGGAATTTCAGGCAAAGCATAATGTCGATGATAAGGTACCCAAGTCATCAGCAAGAATCAAACTTACTGGAGCAGTGCATTGAAAAGGCAATATAAATGTGAGGTGTACACTGACATATGTCACCCTGTTATGATTGCCTTGAAATTGTATGGAACCCACTACCCTCCAATAAACTGCTTAATGAGTCACAGAGGTATAAGTAAACTTTAAAGGATTACAAAACCTTGTTTAAAAATTATTTTCCGTTTCACTTGCTTAGAGAACGGTAACACACTTCGCCGGATAACAACGAATAACAACTACAAGATGCTTGTACATTGTATCAGATTGTGAAGTCTAACGCAATATCCCGCAGAAAGAAGAAGACTGCTTGCTTTCCACTTGTGTAACTTTTGAATTCGTTCCTGAATGTTGAAGGTAAGGGATGTATTTGGAATCGCTAATCTTCAGCATTAAAGACCAAACCTTCCTTAGTGTCTTTTAAAAATACTTTTTAAAAGTACTTCATTAGCTTGTACCAAATTCACTCATGCAACTGTTTACTCTATCTCTCTATATTTTACTGCTATCACTTCTCTATAAATGGGTTTTGGGTGGTGTGGGTGGGTGGGTCTTGGGTGGGGGATGGATTGGTGGCCTGGGTTTATATCTGTTGTTTGTCTGCTAGCTTTTCTCTTTCTATGTGTAGTTATCAGTTTTCATTTTTTCTACAGGGTTTCTTTAACGCACATTCTTTCTCGTCTTTTGTTACCAAGCTATTTGTTTCTATGATTCCATGTTAAAGTTGTGTTGTAATCAATAAAAATACATAGATGAAATAAAAAGAAATTTCGTTGCTATTCATTGACCCTTCAGATTTAATGTAGTTTTAACTTTTTTTTCAGAGAGGTGATACTTGGGATTCAAAAGGGTTGAGATGTATGCCCACAGCATATTGAACCCTTTTTTAACTGTCCAAACTGAAGGCCTGTCTCGACAGTTTTTTCAGCACACTGATAATATTTTAGTGTAGAGTTAAGCCCGCTGCAGTGCTGCAAACTATACGACTTTTCACATTTCAGCTCAACTCGACTGTAGCGTCCTTCAAAATCGTGTAGGGATACCGACTGAACCGACGGCATTAGTGCAAGTTTTCAGTCCCGTCGACAGCGTCGGATAAACAGAGCATGTTACGTTGTATAGTTTATTCAACTATTGTCTGAGATTGTTCACGATACGCTGTAGGCTTCTCAAATACCAGGGTGTAACGTCTCTACCGTGTGCTAATCAGTCGTACATGTGCAGGGGTCTGTCGAACAACTTGAATTTTGGCGATTTAAGACAAGGCCACGATATTCTACTTAAAGGCACTCTAACCTCACCCCCAGACAGTAACAATTCTCCCAACTAAATTAACTTCTAGCCTCTCCTCTAATTCAAACCAAACCACTTCTCTAGTATACACCTCTATGACAGAGCCACAGTAGCCTTACACTGAGCTTAAATTGCTTGACGAAGTATTGTCACAGATGTGTGTGTTAGCTTAATTAGGACCACAACTGATTGTTCAAGTCATTGTTTCTCAGCCAAATTGGAGCTGTATTGTTTGAATGAATGTCAATAAAAGTGCAGTCATCAACTGTATTTAGAACTCTAGGGCTATTCCCAAATATGTTTGGACAGGGAGTTGCTAACACCTCCCTGGTCTGGCGTGATGCCATATCCCCTTTAAGGTAGCTCACTACTGCTTATTTCTCCATTGACATGCACACTAAATTTGATCCGTCTTGTGGCCTCTGGACCCTTGTAGAAGTTCTCAACAGGTACGAGCTAAGTATCTTACTTTTAAAAATCTCTTAAGTCCCTACACGTCGTCAGAACTCCCAGTCGTATTTTATTCCCAGCTCTACTATTATAAGATATCTTTTTTCCGGTACCGTTCGTGATTGGAACTGCCTGAGGATGTCATTCAAGCTCCCTCGATAATAAACGAGTTGGGAAACTTCTATACACAATGCATGCTGGGAAGGAAAGTGTATCATAACAGAGGCTGCATGTGCAAGACAGATATTTTGTGTAATCACGTACAATTTTCGAGTTTAAAGTTATGGTTCTCTAGACATCAATCACTGGTCAAACAGAATTTCCTTTGGAGGAAAAAGTTCTTTGTGAACTTATTCTCCTTAATTTGGACCGAAAAGGTTGGACAGTATGACGGTAAATTGTGGAAGACAAGAAAACAGTCGCGCGAAAACTTCGTATCCGTAAGGAAATATCCGTGGACTTGATCTGTGGTACTACATGGTACAGCAAAATCCAATTTCCCAACTTGTCTATTGCCTTCAAAAATTTATTCCAGTTAGACTAGTGTGTCCATCTAGCCAATATGCCTCGAGTGCATGAGTCTTTATTTTCTGTATTTTTTGAAGTTGGCACTACACTGAATGAAAAGCTACCCCTCACATGAAAGATCAGTGTAGACCTATCACACTGATTTCAAATTTGTGTACCATGACCACTGAGATTTTGAACTAGGAGAGATTGTTTAATAGGGTGGTGGTTCCTACTTGTTTACTTCATTCAAAATGTCGTTTTGCATAGCGGAAGGATACAATGGATAAAATTGCCTTAATATCTTCAATTGTTTTCATATTTGCATAATCAGTACTTCAATTCATTTTCTGCCACATACACATCACAAACTGAGCACATCATTTAAGCAACATAGTTTAAACTGTGCCCCCAAATTTTCTGGGTTGTTTAATTTGTAGGGTGATATCCTCCGCATGAATTATTGATACGCTACCTTAAGTTACGATTTATACAGTGGGGGCTTAAATCTGTCTAAAGTCTTGTAAATGTTGTACCGATTTATCAAGGACATAGTAAGCTAGCCCCTGTATTAGTTACCCTTACTTAAATATATTATATATTGGCTGACTTTTCTAATGCTACTCTCAACAAAAAGTAGGGTGAGTTATCCCTCCAAATGCCACTCTAGATGGCTCCCTTGCCACGGCTTTGAATTTGACCACAAGGCAAGTCTCCGACATTTTGAGGACGGATACAAAACTGGCACACGGGCTCCTCAGCTCCTGCTACTTATATCAAACCTTAGTGAGTCCAAAATCTGGAAAAACTCGATGAAACTTGAAAGAATTTATGTGTCGAAATATCCGAGTTCTTGCCAGTTAATACAACATCCTGTATTTTTAAGTTATTACACATGTGTGTTCAATTATTTTTGTAGGTATTGTTGAAAATAACGTTGAGTTAATGATGGAAATAAATTTTAGATTTTATGAGTAAATGTATAGCATTAAAAGTCTTCTGTTGTTTTCTTAAAGTTTTCATCGAGTTGCCATCAACAACGTAATTGTAACTCTGCTCTAAGTTTGTCATAGCCATGTGTTACCGTAAATCCCTGCACGTATGTATAGATAATGTTAATAGCATAAACTGTTGCAATGGAGGAGGTATTTTAAGTGCGTTGTGCAACGATTCCGATAATATGAATAACTCATACGATAGAAATCTCGGCTGCTGACCACATCACAAACATTTACCATTCACCAAGAGCTTTGCTAGCCCTCGAATACCCGAAAGGTATGTAACCTCTACATTCTCGAAACGTCCTAATCAAATTAGATCCTAATAATTAGTCCAGGCCGAAATGTATCCTTTTGGGGTTTGAATCTTTTTTTTTTCTTGGCTTATTGGGCTCCAACGTCGAATCTGGTCATATAGGCCAGGGAGGTGGTTCTAATACCACCTCCATGTATAGGCTATGTGACTAGATTTTGGTTCGACAGTGAATAAAGTTACTTAATTCTTTTACAGACCAGGGAGTTGTACAACTCCCTGTACAGACTATAGTCAAATATATGACCCGAGTCCGGTGCGGTGCCTTGATGACCAGATCGTTTCTAGCAGGGGCGTCACTACCGGGGGTGTGATTTTGGGTACTACAGCCCCCGGAAATTTTCAAAGTACGGTCTGTCGGAAAAATTTTCGGTCCATTCGGGAAAAATTTTCAATTTCTTTTGCATGTAATTAACTTTGTCAGAAAAAAAGTCTTTTATTTGGGGCTTCAAAAATGTCGGGAATTATTATGATCACAACATTTTACTTCAGTAAATTATTGTCGGGTGGAAATATTGCTTTGGATACATTTATCCAGAGACCTAACCCCTTCATGATATGACTGTATGGAGAAACTATTCTTTTTGTCGGGAAATTATATATTTGTAGGGAAGTTGTTTCAAATTGGGGGTTCTGTGCTAGTGATCTCTACTATACTATTCGGGAAGCCATTGTCTTTTGACGAAATCCCCTGTCGGGAAAACAGTGGTACCATATTACATAATTGTCTGCGAGGATGAGTTGTAGGTATATGTGGTCAGTTGCGTCCGGTCGCAGTCGGGTTGGGGAACCACGCAATACACTGTCGGGTTGATATCATTCTATCTACTGTTCATCAATCACATATGAGGGCGAGCACACTGATTTTTTGCAACCGTCGTCTGATTTCGCAAACCCTTCTTTTTTGGGCAATTGATAGAAAGTGGGTAGCAGCTGGGTCCATGGCAGCTGCACATTACCACGATTTTACTCAACTGCGACGCGAATCCCACCCCTCTCCCCCGACTCCAGGTAGAATATCAAAGTATGATATTTCCGATGAGGTCATGAACTTGACTGTCGGGTCGCAATCGGGACCAAAGGGGCAGAGAACAAAATTTGGAACACACTTAATCGGCCCGTCTGTCACGCGACTGGTTTTCGCCATCGGGTTATAGTCGGTTCGATGCAGTGTGCGCTGGCTTTCCACGTTCTTAAATTGTGAAGCCGGGGCGCTTTTGTGTTTGCTGTAAGCACTTATTACAGTGGTTGCGGAGGAGGCTCGCTTTCCGACTCATTCTGCAGATGCGGTGCCTAAAAACGTTATTAAAATACCTAAAAATGTTATTTTTCGGCTCACTTCGCGCTCATCCTTCATGTGGGCTACTTGTCCAATTAGTTATTCAAGAATGACAGAACGTGCTCTGAATTATTGCAAATAAAACTCCTTGCAACCTTCGCGATTGCTCATCCTAGCAGGGAGTTGTTATTAAATAACAACTCCCTGATCCTAGCTCCCAACCCTCGAACCATGCTGCATCATAAAGAAATAGGAATGGCCGTTAGTCCTGGCTATATGAAACAGAAGGGCTAACTACAATTTTCTGTTTATTGCGTATTCAGTGCTATATTTTGTAGACAGGTAATTGATTCATCTTGTACTTTGGTTAATTATCATAACTTCCCATAGAATAAAGTGATTATAAATATTGCAAAACTCCGTAGAAACTCTGTGACCCTCCACCTACCCCGCCTCACCATCAATCTCCCTACATCTTGAAGAAATCGACCGGCGGTTAGTCTGAATTACGCTATATGAAAAGATGTGGACAGACTGCAATGTTACAGTCTGTTTAGTGCGTATTCAATGCCATTTGTATACAGTTCAATGCTTAATTCTGGTGCCCACAATTGTGGAAATGTTCCAGAGCTTCCTGGGGCTTCGCCCTCTGGACTCCATACAGAGGGACACGACTGAAATTTGCCCTAAGGTGGGCAACTTAGCCCTATGCCAAAGAAAATCTTGATGCTCCAACCATGCAGGTACGGTACTACCTCGGAGCTAGTATTTCCACGACCACATCGACCTTGTTGCAGCAGATAGATGAAAACGGGGGCACCAAGGTCAAGTTGACACTGCCAAATGTTAAATTACGTTTTCCGGTTGGTTTCTTTTCTTTTCTTTTTTCGTATATCTTGTCCTCCTGTTATACTTAAATTTTCATCTTGTACTTTTCGCAAAGATTTCCTTAAACGAGGGTTATGGTTTAACCGTTCTTGACACATATATTTTGTTCGGAATTAAACCCGGGAAACCCTTTTTTGTCGGGAAAAGGTCCAACACCCCCACTCATTGACCCTTAGGGTCTGGCAAAGGCTTTGTATAGGATATATTCAAACAAGAAAATGTCTGTTGCAACTGATGATTTATTTAAACGTTTGCCCAATGGCAATAATCAATCAGCGTTGACGCTATCCTGTTAAAACCTGTAGGAGTAACCTCTGTACTGAAAAGAACAAAAACAGTACAATATACTTTGAACCTGCTGAGTATATTTCTTGCGATATATCTTATGTATCTAGCCCAGGCAAATGCGTCCCTAAACTGGGGCAGAGGGGCTTGATCCCACAGTCAAGTGTCCTTTTCTCCTGCTTCCCCCGAATGACATTGTACAACTTATAAAATGTATTTAAAGGGTATGAAGTGTCGGAGAATGGGACTCGTTTTTGTCGGGAAAAGGCTCAACCCCCCACTAATTGAACATTAGGGACCCCCTGGTTTTTAGAGTGTAAATGGAGATGCTGCAGACAAGAATGCTCAGATATTTCTGTTCAATTTGCATCTTAATATGAGCCCTTAAAAGCTACGTGACGTACACTGATATTTATACCGTACCCTTCCAGGGAGAGTCAAGCGTTTGTGTGTGTGTGTGTGTGTGTGTGTGTTCGGAAACGAGTTCTCTGTGAAGGGGGAGCAAATCGCGTGGGGTGCGTGGCTCCCAAAACCAAAAAGTAGGGGGCGAAACCAACATCTCTTAATAGTAATTATAAAAATAATCGAATTTTAGGGTACAGTTGTAATATAATGGATGGTACCATTTCCGGGTATATCAAGACTTATCTTGAAGTAACCATTGTGGTCTACTATTTGAAATGAAGACTGTGTAGCAACATTTACTATCACCTAACATGTCTCAGAACTACAGACTTGGAGGAGGTTTGTATCCACGATTTTGCTACCTGCTAGGGAAGCGATCATGATAAGGGTGGGGGAGGGGCGAGGGAGGCATACTCTCCCAATAATTTGGTCGGTAGAGATTAAACACTTTCCCTTTCATTCCTCTCTTATATTTGGTCTATGACCACAACATTTTCCACTTTCATGAAATTATGAAACGGCCGTGTAATGAATTTACTGATTTTGGTCACGGTTGCGTATTGTGAATTGCCACCATCCAAACACGTGGAAAAAATGAATGTGTCCAAATGTATACATGTTTTTATACCTATAAATGTAGAAAATACATACATGAATATGTATACATTTGCATATGTAACACCATGAAGTGTCCTCACCACTATGTTGAATATAAATCGCACTCCTTGGCCACCTCATGACACAAGACATTATTGAGAATACACTATTCCAGTGTCCCACTGCATCTTAAATTCCTTCGTTGTAACCCATCTCATTTGTTTACTTTCTCAACTACAATAGACTCGTTTCCAATTAGCAATTACAAAGGATTGTGGGATAGAGTTTTGGTATGTGTCGTTTTTGGCCACAGTAAAATGCCATTGACAAAAACGACGCACAACAAAAGTCAATCCCACAATCCTTTGTAATTGCTATTTGAATAATGGTCTATGAATGGCAAGTGTATTTGCTCTGATCTGTAATGTCTATCTGAAATGGACCTCCAGTAATGGTACCATCACAATGTACTTCCCACATCTTGTCCCCCGTCTGTACCATGAGATAAACTACTTCTCGTGGGCCCATATGAAGGTAGAGATGAATTCCTTTTGGGTCCACTTTCATGTCAGTGAAGCGATCTGGAGACATCGGTACATATTTTGAAGTCTCTCCTAATATAGCCCAGGACTGATTGCTGAACAGAAATAGAAGGGAAAACAAAATCTTGTCAGGGGTAAGGATACCTATTTTTATATGTATAATTAAGTACAAATTGGCTGAGATATTAGATGTAGGCACACGATGTGAATCCAGTCAATGGGCCCCATTTATTTTAAATCCTAATAATACAGTTTCTGAATAGCTAGTTTCAATCCTCACTGGACGTCATCAAATCAAAATTTCCTTAAAGCAAACAAACAATGATATCCTTCATCTTATAGTTAAGTTCATACAACTTTCAAACTAGCCGTACTTCTCCTTTACTTTGTCATGGATTGTAAGGCTGTTTTTATCCGTTTGATTAAACATAGTCTCACTTACAACAAAAGTTACATCAAATGATTCCTTCTAATACCAAGGAGACTATTACCACCATGTGCACTTTTATGAATTTTAACACTTACTTGAATTTGAAGATTGGAGCAGTATGCCACAGCTGATACCTGGCCTCTGGTGTTGGTCCAACGGTAGCAGGATGCATTTGGTCAAACAATTTTGTGACAATTGTGGGTGACTCATCCAAGTAAATATAAGACTGTTCAATCTGAATGGGAGAGTGAGTGTGAGCATTTCTGTAAGTATACTTTATGACAAAGGCATCTTTTAATAAAACTGCATCAAATCAAAAATTAATTCAGTATTAACAAATCTATTGCAGATAAATGAATAGAAATTATGACAAACTCAGTGGCGCAGCTAGAGGGGGGCAGGGGCGGTCGCCCTCCCCCCCCACAAAGCGGAAATTTCACTGTCGGAAATTTTTACCACCTTAATTAAAAAATTTCTTACAACGGAAATTAGTAGCTAAAATTATATTCTTTGTGGTTTACTACAACATTTCTTATGTTTTTAAGCAGAATGACACATCGAAATGGTTACTGACAAGGTGTCATTTAAGGCAATCTTGGAGATATTTTAATCTAATTTTTCCGAGCGTTACACGCCAGATGATGGTGGCGCTACGCTAAGATAGTACATCATTACTTCAAGATAATAATCTGTCGGAAATTTTTTGCTTTTGCGCCCCACCCCCTCCCCCCACAAAAATATCTAGCTACGCCACTGGAAAAACTTCAAGGGGAAGTACCCCACATTTTTTTAGAATGTACTGAGCTGTACTATCATATTGATTTGCATATAGTAAATAATGTACCTAGACCAGAAAACCTGCTTTTCAACCATATTTGATGTGATTTTCCTGAATGTGAATATCAAATGACATGCCATTTAAAGTTAGTGCTTTTTCAACAAATACTTTTATATCACATTCATTAATGTGTATAACTAATGACATTTTAAACAGCAAATTTCTGTCAAAGAACACTGCGGTGATGGAGGTTATAATTTTTTTGAACTTATAATTTTACACTCAAAGCTGTTGGTATCTATTAGGGGCTTACCATTTCTAAATCTGTATTTTCCGGAGTCACCTGAAGTGGCTTTGCAATGTCAATGGCCAAAATAGCTCCATAGATGAAACCACTGACATTACTGTATGTTGACCATACCATTCCCTTCAATCCGATGTTCTCTTCAAGAAAAGCCATCTTGACAGAAAAAAGTAGAGATAAAGCGTTTCTGAATTCAAAAACCTACAGTAGAGTTAAAAAGGAACCATAATACAAAATAAAATGAGAAACTAAAGGGGAAACACACCTCTTTCATACTACATAAGCTACTCCTCATACTACCAATGTCTTTGCATCACCAGATCACCTTGTTGATTAAAACTAGTTACATGGTAATATGTAAGTGACAAATAACGAGCGCTCAACTCTGCCCACTTAATTTATATTGTGCTATGTCATTTCTTTCAGACCAGAAATTTTTAATTATCAGTTTTACAAAGGTATTAAATTTTGGGGTTATGACAACGTAATTTAGCAGTGTAGTATGCTGGTCAAGTAACAGTCACTTTGCATCAACACACATTAAATTAATTTGAGCTACGATTTCACAATGTGTTGATTGTCATAATAGTAGACTATAAAATTTAAAAACAGGGGTTTCATATGTCAAACAACGACTAATAATCGTAGCACGCAGAATATTATATTTAAATTTTTGATTTAATTCGATTTCCATGAATCTTCTTCCGATCATTGTAGTGCATGTAACGGGTTACCAATGTTCAGCGAGTCATTATTTGATAACCTAAGATATCTACTGTAAGTGCATATAACTCTGTTCAATTTTAAATTTTTTGTATATAATTTGACTGTACTTCTGTGTTGCATTCAGAGATATAAAAGAGGTTACGGAAAAAGCTTTTCAGTCGATGCGTACACCAAGAATATAGTCATCCACTGCCATCATTGGTTTAGAGGGTTGAAGTAGAAGACCATCAGAATTGATCGTTCTGTAAAATGACAGTAACAAGAGAAACAAGGATCGCTAAGCCTTCGAAACGAGCACCTGTCACATGTAATAATTCCTTCCTTTTCCTACTTTTCCAATATGTAAAAATCACGACGGGTGCACAATTAAACACGCAGATCTAGGGTCAAAGATTGAAAGTACGACATTGAATACGACACATCAAAAGTCCGGAAATCTGTCAAGAAAATCGAAACGTATATGAAGTTTGTTTGGATCACGAGTGATAGGCCTACTGCTGGAAAAGCAAAATACCTCTTTCATCTTAAAAGAAAATACTGCGTTTGTTTTACAAAAATGTTTTGTAGTTTTAAAACCAATTTTTATAGATACTGAATGATAATTCAAAATAAGGCATTACGGTAGCTTTTTTTAAAAAAAAAAGTTCTCACAGAAATAAATTCAATTATTTGTTGCAAAAATAATTTGTTGGCCCAAACTTTCAAAACTTCAAATAATGCAACTCCCGTAGGTCCTGTAATGCATAACAATTTTAGGAGATAAAGCTATTGCTGAAGTTTATTAGTGAGACTGAATAGTTTACTAATTACTACAGATTTTTTCTTTGTGTGCCATGCATGTTGGTGCATTTTAAACACAATATTTCCCTTTAAAGTCTGGACAGTTATTTATTCTGCTTTCGGTTCCTATAAGACTAAAGGAAATTCTTCAACAATTCAATTGTCAGATTCTTCATATTTTGCCTCTGTAACTATACGACAACTTTAGTATCTATAGCTGTGAAGACAAAAGTGAACGTAATACCTGTTGATACGAGTTACGTTTGCAAATCCAATTTTATCGCTTGGTCCAACAGGGCCTGTGCTATAGATTGCTACAGTGGTCTGCAGACCAGGATACGGCTCAGGAAGGTATTTAGCTGAAGCAAGGATGACAAAAGTATGTTAAAGTATCTGTTTAGCCCACTACGGTTTGATGAAACCGGTGATTTTTATTTTGAAAGAGGCTTTGCTTAAAAAGAAAGCAATAAAACTGTCCTACAAAAACAGTCACATAATTGCAATACCAGTGCGAAAACAGATCTGTACTTCTGATCAGCTGCAGACATTGTATTCAAAGTCTCCGGTAGTGTAAATTGGTATCTTAATTGTGTTTTGAAAATTGCTCAATGGCTTTTCATACTCACGACTGTGGTCATTGGCTGGATTGGTTCGGAAGTTATCTTTGAAAGGTCTGAGATCCAGTGCATGATATATTATGGAGCTCAAGCCGATGTTCCATTGTTCATTCCCAGGGTGATAATCATCACTGGCTCTAGCCTGAAGATTTTCCACAAAAATAAAATGTTATTGACTTAAATATTAATTGAGCAAAGGAAGCAAAGGAAATAATCTGAAATTGTTCTGAACAACTTCAAGATGTCATACGAATGCATAATTACAGGAATATCCACATATAACTTTTACCAGTGTGAATAATGATAACTAAAACCAATACCATGTAAGGGATTTCATGTGACGTCACGCGCGTGGGATTCCCAGGCACTGGAAGCCAAAACACCCACGCAGTAAGCATGTTTACAGCACACGCGCACGGCATAACCATAGATACTACTTTGACACAATGGACGCGTGCCCGTCTAAACCAAAGAGACGAGCGATATTGCTCTTCCAAACCAAAGAGACGCGCAATCACGTGACGTCGGTGAAACCCCTCTATTGGTAACAAAATTGGCATTAAAATGAAAAACATCAGAATCAAGTTACTCCTTTTCATCAAATTTTTAACAGAATGCTGTGTGTTCTTCGTCCGATCTTATGATTTTCAATTGGGATTTTCAATGCTGTGTTCCTTACTCGAAGTCAATTGGTCAGTTAACATAAATGACATACTACACCTGTGTAACATGAGGAATTTCCACAGTCTGAAGCAGGTGTTTAGCTAATGGCATGCAGTATTGGATGGGAAGATTGTTTTTCATGGCTCCTTTTCCCATATCCATCAACCACCTTCTAGCTACTGTCACATTCTCCAGTGTGCAACTCATTTGTTCAAATTGGTGGTCCAGCCAGTCCTGGTTAATCATTAAAACAAGATAGATTTGAAACGAACGCTTTTCCTGATACTTATACTGAAACGAAATACGTTTGGTAGGACAATTTAAAATGGTATTATAAGAACCAGAGGCTAAGATAGGGGATTCGTCACAGGGGGCGAAAATAGTGGCCCTGTGTAGTAGACAGCTACCCAGTGTTACGACACTAAGCCAGTGCTTCCCCCCCCCCCCCCAAAAAAAAAACCTTTTGTCTGGATTGCCTTACCAGGGTGATAAAGGTTTCCCAATTCCCTCACCAAGTATTTTTTCAATCAAGCTCAATTTTTTCCTTCCTAGAGAGCTCGAACTGTAACCATGAAATCAATGCTTGTAACGTATACATAATTTTTGTCCAAGAAAAATTTAATCGAAGAATAATCAGAGGAAATCACCTTAACTGTTCACCATTGTCATCATTTTTATTCTGACATGTACTTTCGTTTCGGTCAGAAGAACCAAAAACATTACAATTCAGTTAATGTTAATATTGTCCACCATCTAATGAAAAAGAGTAGGCTCACTTTTTAGGGTGAAGGTTTCACCTGCAAGAGTGACAGGTAAGATGCCCAGAAGGTCGAGCCAGGGGGTCACAGGAAGAAGTTTTGAATTAAACACTGTCACATGCGAATAATGTTAATAATAGCAAAATAGGTAACAATATGGTTTAACCTGAATAGGGTGCCAGCAGTAAATTTGAGTCTACCAAGAATAGAGACCGTCCAATCTGACAATATGAAGTTCCGCCAGGGAGGAGAGCCACCCTTCCCTGCAGGCTTTCCATGTATTGTTTATTATTTTCACCTAACACTTTACATTTGACTGTATTAACTAATTATTTGTAATTGTCTCTCACCGTTTATATTAAAAGAATTTTTCAATACACAACAAGCGGTCTATTACCTGTTCGTAGAGTTTCAAATCCCAACTCTTTTTGGAATCACTTAGAAGGAAATTCCAAAACTCCTAAAGAAAAAAGAGAAAACAACACAATTTACAATACCTCAAGCATTTAGGTTGCAAATTTTTTTTTTCAAATTTATTGATTCAATAGGAACATGTTGATACATGTCTCATATTGCCAGATGGAAGTGATTCAGACTCTGTTTGAGTCCTTCAGCGGTGAATAAGAAATCTAAGTTAATTTTTGTAAAGAGTAAAAGGGTAGCCCACGACATAGCAATTGTTAAGTCTGGTACTCTGCGTTTCTTAATGTTTTCCTGTGTAAAAATCCTAAACAGGCATTACCAGAAGATGTTAAAAGTGGTGGCTCCTACCGAAATTAAGTATTAGGAAAATTTATTTCTCAGCCATATTTAACAAACAATACTTGAACGAGAAAAAAGGGATCTCGACCCTCTGCATTAAGTTAACCCTTCGACCCCTTCCAGTGACGCCTATATCCTCAGTGGAGTTTAATTTAGTTTCGAGCTGACTTTCATGTAAAGAATTCTCTTGAAGATGATGAAGAGGATGACGATTAACATCCACATATTTGGTTCGACGAAAAGGTAGCTCCTCAGTCACTCGCAAATGACATTTGCAAAGGAATGGTAGCTCTAAGAGTGTGAAACTATTGTCCGAAAGTCTTGTGAACACCCTCTTCATTGGGTAGGAGCATGGCTATACAGTATGAAAAGGCCAGAGATCCTCATCACTCATCTCGGCTTTTGTTGTTCTGGCCTATCCGAGTTTTGCACACATTTGCTCTGCAATCTTTACTGGTCGATATGCAAGAGGTGCTGATTACTGTTCAATGGAAGAATGAAAATGCACTTGTGCTTTTGGTTGAGTATGTCTTTAGGGAAACTTTTGAAACCCCAGTTTGAGCTGCATAGGAATTACCTTTGGACTAAACTCACTAAAGTACTGGTTGAAACCTACATACCTCATCTTGTGGAATGGCCATAGTTAACTCCACAATAAAATTCCATAATCCTCCATTCTTTTTGGCATAATCTGTTTCTGCCGTCCTTGAGAAAATAAAAAAAATAAATGCCAACAGGGCTTCATCTTTTTTGATGAAAAATGGAGCTGATTGAAGATTTGTCTTTTATGGGAACTAATAGCAGTCGCACATTTTAGCTCGTCTTAGGTCAGATGTAAAATTGATTGTGACTACAGTTTCGAAGAGTCCTTGAAACTTTTTCAGATAAAATGTGCAATTTTCAACTTAACGGAAAACTAGGTTATTTCTAACGGTTTAAGAGTCGTTAAACCCTTAGATGATGATACGCACAGTGCCTCCAAAAGATATGTTATGATAATATGTCCAAAGCCTTCTATATAGGTGCCTGGTGCAATGTGGAAACTACACATAGTGAAAGAAGATGAACAGTAACTATGAATGAAATGTTTACTTCAACTTCTATATACATAGTACTATCCATCTGAAAAGTTCTAACGTTGAAATCAAACCCATCTTCTGAAACCAAGTGAACAACATCTTACCAGTATTTATTGTGGGCTGCAATAGGATCTCCTAGATGATGGGAAACATAGCTGTAAAAATAAAAAAAAACTGCTGTTTATGAAGTGAGCTACAGTTAATCCAACAAACTGCTTTCCTCATGATTCAGTGCTAGGGCCGTTGCCAGTTGTTCATGTTTTGGACGGGTAGAGAAGTTGGAATGGCATTTGTGCATGTCTCAACGTGAAGGTCAATTATTCCTGTCGATAGCTGTAAATGGGTATGACCAAAATAGGGAAGAGTTGGGTCCATTGGACAATCTCATCGTCAATTAAACTTTCCAAGTAGCGGGAATGCCCCATTGTGACGGTATACTGTCACAGCTAGTGTCAAAATTGTTATTATGCTAGTAACAATAAATATTTTTTGCTCAGAGAAGTAACCTTTCTTGTAGATCAAATTAAGTTTGTAAAAAGGAATTTCAATAGGTAACCAAACTTTGCAATACTTATCAAGCTGAAAACATCGTGATCAACTGAAAAGCATTAAGTAACTACTTCAGTAGTACATCGTTTGTGTAGTAGCTATTCAAAGATGAAATAAATATTCTATACAAAATAACTTAATCATCGTAGAAAATCTTAAAATAAAAAGAACACAAAGACACTTTAAATGAAGGAAGGTTTGTTATCAATTTACTTAACCTTAAGTTGTGTGGAAACACAGATGGCATTGCTGTCCAATTCTTGACACCATCACTCAGTACTCCTTTGAAATACCACCAAGAATCAATTTGATAGTACCTTTAGGATTAAAAGAAATATGGGCAAGTTTCAAATCCTGTTTTCCTTCTTAAATAACCCCAAGCAAAATTTAATTTAAAAATAATGCATAGACTGCAGTGGGCAACCATGTTAACAAATTTATTTGAGATTCACATGCTAGCATCCATAAAATTAGATGGACATTCCTAGCTTTCTCCTACCAAAGACGGTCGCTAAAATCATTTGTACCTATGTCAAAGCTTAAACTTGCCTAAAGTTGTTAAAAACATGCTTTCCTTTGTTTCAATATCTCATGTACTTTGAAGACACGTTGAATGCACTTATTATAGTTTGCAGAAAGATACAACAGGTACTGCAGAGCAACGTTGGACGTAGGAAAAGCGGGAAGGGGCTTACCTTTCAAGTACTGCCAGTAAATTGTGACACTGACACTTTAACAAGAATTTGAATTTTACTTGCTTGCCTTTAAGAAGACTTTAGTCTTACTCAGACAAACTACGTTTCGCAAAAGGAGGATAACCCAGCACTACCCTTGTCTCCATTGCCACTGTTGACACATGGAACTTCAATTAAAACTAAGTATTGTATCGTACACTGTTCTTCGATAGGAACACACTTTCCACCAATACAAGATTTCACATCTGTGGTTTGGCAGTGATAAATGTGAAACATCTAAAAAGTTGATTTCATTAGGTATAGAGAGATTTCATGTGACGTCACGCCAGTGGGATTCCCAAGCACTGAAGGGCAAAACACACACGCAGTAAGCCTATTTACAGCACACGCACACGACATAACCATAGATACTGTGACACAATGGACGCGTGCCCTTCAAAACTACTAGTGACGCGCGATCTTGCCCTTTAAAACCGAAGAGACGCACGATCACGTGACGCGTTGAAACCTCTGTAATGTCACATAGGCCTATGCCTCTTCAGAGTTGGATCTATGTGACTCAGCCAGTTTAAAAAAACAATAAACAGAGCATCGTGTTTTCATTTTCTTTAATATTTTACATATGGCTCCTTACTTGTATGGTACAAATTCCTTCATCGCTTCCTTCTTAACATCTATCATAGTTTCCTCATAGGTAATATTTGGTTCCGTGTTGTAATAATAGAAGGCCCCAGCGTCTGTCCAGTAACCAATGTATTTCAGTGTCATGTCATTGTCAGTAAAACGCTTCGTGTTGTACTGGGTTCTGAGCACCTTTCCCCACTTCATGATTGTCTAAAAATTTGAAGAGGAAGATTCACACATATTTTTATGACGATGTAAATCAAATAACTTAAACCATACTGGTTATAGATATGTCTAAGGGCAGTCACCATTGCTTTCTTATAAATTGGTGACTGTTTCCCCAGTTTCAGCAGGGAGCTTGTTTTGAGGTTAAAGTTTACGAACTTAACATGTAAAGTTATAAAGAGAATATACTAGTTTTATTTAATTTACGTTGTTACTAGTTGCTTAATTACCTAGTCATATATGCACTCAACGAACGAAAGTAAATTTAATTCTTTATAGGATGAAAGCTAGGACAATAACTATCATACATGGTCCATTTCAAGTAAATATCAATACCTGTTTGATTCCTGCGCCAAACTGCATGATGGACTGCTGAATGAAACCTTTTGGTATTTCGGTGATTTTTCCCATGATGCCTTGCTGTATGGCATCATCCTCAACATGATGAAATAACGAAGTGACCATGAACTCTTTGAACGATGACAAAATCATGGTATACTTAGTGCGGTTGAAGAGAGTAAGAGGGGAAGAACGTAAGTCAGTTGAGATTGGTTTGGAATGCATGTCCCATCTTGAAGGAAAAGTTTAACACATGTTTTACTTTCTTTAAACCATTTTAAATGTTTAGACTTATATCCTAACCTATACTTATGAGTTTTATAAAATTAGTACATACGTTTTTAATTTTCTCTCTCAGTAAACTTCCTTTGCAAGGAAAAGAAACTTTTAATATTACACTACAGGAAAATAAAAAGGATGCAATTTGATGCAAAGTGTTTACTCTCTTTGTAACGATTTGAAAAAAAATGTAGAGAAACGATAAAGTCTTCAACTTAAAATAAAAAGCTTTGTGGATGTACAAATTAAGCCGTGGGGGAATGTTTGACCGGAGCTGTTTACGTATGCGACATGCAACATATCACTTTGACCAAAAACTACTCAGTGAATGAAAGGTTACCCCGAATAAATAGTATGTTTCCTACAATAGGATATTTTTTTTCAAACCAAGATGGGTAAACTTTTTTATCCAATTGTACTAATTTACCGGTGGATAGTTTGTTACCTTACTATTTAGTATGGAGCGGAGGATTCCAACATTTTCTAGGATGGAAATGACATGGAGGGAGGCAGGTTTCCAAGACTGGCAGATGAGCTTGCACGATAATGGATTTTTCCATTTTCCTAGGTAAATTTGACCGTTTTGAGACACCGCTGATAATAATTTCTCGAGAGAGAAAAATTTTAAACTGAACATTGTCGAGGGTGTCACCGCCCCCACCCCTTCATTTTTATATATTTTGAACTCCCTGTGAGGGAGGAGGACGAAAAACAAAGTGTGAAATCTGTTCCATATTGAAAAGATACCTACCTGCCCAAATGTTGTACTCTCAAAAAGCGTTCATCAAAATCAAGGTAACCCAGTTCTTTCCTCATCGCATCTGCCACAACAAAACTAGGAAATGATGTGCATATATTGTTAGCATCATACACACTGCTGTTGGGAAGGCTACTCAGGCTGAAATTCTATGGGTAAAAAGCAATGGCAAGGTAAAATGAAATTATGACATCTAATAGAAATTTTATTCGCTATTTGAAACCCATGTGTTACTTAATTTATGGACTTACTTCTCAATTGTATTCAAGAGAAAAAAATCCACCAGAATTATAAATAAACTGGTATATTGTATAAAAAAACTTGATCATGCATGAGTTATTCGACAGTGCAATTTATTGTATATGGCATGTTATATGTGGAATATATGCATTTCAAGGCACTTCCAAAATACATAAAAAGTTGATATAAATAATCGCAGGAAGAATTTGTTCATTATGACAAGTGCAAAATACTGTATGCATGCATGTTTATGTAACACTTCATACAACACTTTGACACAGGACCATAAATTGCTGCTTGGACTTTGGCTAATATCATATACGCAGTGCCGTAGCTACGGGGGGCATGAGGGGACACGTGCCCCCCTACAAAGCCGTGCCACCCCAGGTGCCCCCTATGGAAAATTTTGGAATGTACAGTTTTATATATATTAGTCCTATAGAGAGGGAGAGGATTCAGAAATTGTGCCCTCCCAGGAAAGGTTCGTGACACCCCGTGCCCCCTGCTCAAAGAATCCTGGCTACGCCACTGCATATACGTAGCACTTGTCATTTTCAGCAATTCTGGAACAAGGCCACGTATGACACACTTGAATGGTTGGTCAGTTCAGCATTTGTGTCCTTTTCGGGTTTTATCTCCAAATTGGGAGCGGTTTGAGGTTTTCGTCCGGCGAAAAATAACTTTTAAAATCCATACTCTTGTTGTACAATAACTCAGCACATACGCTGTATAAAAATTATATCTGGGTGATATCACTGAAGTTTATGTAGCAAATACCTGTGTGAACACAATGGCTGTGTTTTCTTCATAAAGCTGAAAAGAGGTCACTATTTTGGTTTTCTTGGAATCGGAAGCTTGCCAGGTCAAACTGATCTCCTTCATTCCACCAAAACGAGGGTGATTCTTCCTTTCAACATCTGGACCCTGTATCACCTTCAATGTTCCAGCCATTGATGAGTACGTGGTACCATCAATAGTAAAAAATGTGTCATGACTTTGAAACCATGTAACACCATCAACAGAAATCTCATATGAACCATTTTTGTTGACCATTAGAGACAAAGGTCTGTTCGGTTGTCCATACATCCAAGCTTCACTCTTTGCGACGAGGGGTACTACTTAAAATCAAAAGTATAGGAATAAATATGTTTCGACGCGTACGTTGTCGACTTTCGTGAAACTTACAACGTAAACTACGGAAAAGTCAAAACTGATAAAAATTATTCAAAACATCGTTGTGTATCATATGATTGGTATCCGAAAAGTTAAAGGGAATATAACACCCCCCCCCAAAAAAAAAGACAACATATTTACTATACTTATTATAAATATAAATATTTATATATTTTACTATATATTTACTATAACTAAACATATTTAGGAAGAGCCCTAGAGTTCTCAGCTACATATAGTTGATGACTGAACTTTGATAAACATTCATTCAAACAGTATAGCTTCTCTGTAGTTGGTCAACGGTGACTTGTTTAGTCAATTGTGTACAAATGGCCTAAAGCAAATTAAACTCAGTGCAGGCCTGGGCTAGGTATGCTGTGCCTCTCTCTCTTGGAAGTGTGCCGGACAGGTGTTTCTTATTTAAATTGGAGTAGGGGCTAAAAGTAAACCTAGCAGGGAGAATTTTACTCTTTGAGGCCGGAGATTAGAGAGCCATTAATATTACATAGACACCAAAAAAAAAACACAATATTATTGGAGGAGGGGGAGTGGTTGAGAGAAAAGAAGTTATCAGAGGATAAACTAGAAGTTACGTAGGGATTTCAGGTTTCACTAATTAAGAATCGCACAGCAAAGAGAATTAATATAACATCACTTTTCCAAACAAAATATAAAATCGAGTACTTTTCTACCACTGACTTACCACTGGCCATAACGACAACGCAGATGACCAATAACAGAGTAATTCGGAGAAGTGCCATTCTAAAGTCGTCTAGCCTAAACGAAAACCTACGATAAGTCGCCGTAACCCTTCAGTTTCAGTTAGTGACCGCCAGTGGCAGACTACCATCAGTACAGAAGTAGGCCGAGGCATCTGCTAAACCTCAATTGAGTGCGACATGAACACGTAATAATGAAACACCTAGACTTACATATAAACTCCCAGGCCAGTCCTTGAAGGTTCAAAGTATTGTAAATTTATCTTGATAACAGAATACAATTAAGAAATTTGCTGTTTGTTTAGTCGATCACATGACACTTCATTAAGGTATCACATCACTAAATCAAAAGAAAACCTCACATGGTGGAAGTATTTAAGGGAAAATAAAATTTTCGGGGAGACAACCTCAGAATTCCCTTCACTGTAGCAACGGGGCCTCTCTAGGGGGGCATAGTATGCCGTACGTTTACACTTTCCCCATGTTGGATGTGTTATTTTTTCTTTCAAAGCAAACTCCCCGAGAGAGAATGCAGAGTCTCAGTCAAAGTGTATAGACAAAGAGACCCCTTTTGATGTAAGTTTGCATACTTTTGTTGCCTGTTAATACCGGTACTTTAACCAGCAGTTTTGTTACTTTTTTAGCTTTAACCTCGGAAAAGAAAAGTATCATTTACCAAATTGATTTATATGTCATCTTGTAATCTAAGTGACCCAAAAACTTGCGTACGTAGCAGGCTGTATGGCATATTCCTTGTTGAGTCATATCCCCCATTCGGAGGGGCTGAGCACAGAAAGTCCGCTTCGCGGGGTACCCAAAAACTACCTTTCTATTGCTATTCGGAGCTCGAAATGTAGCGGTTATGGATATATAAATTTAAAAACGGTGCAACAGTGTGAAAGTCTTACTTGTGAGCTTTCATGTGAAGAGTATCTTGAAACAGCTGCTATGTTGTAACTTTTTACAGGGATCCAGCAGAAGCCAGGACCAAATAAAATTGACTGTTTCAGTCAATGGAGATTTAATTACTATTTTTGCCCCCTATCCAGAGGGTCCCCCTTTGGGATCAAAAAGGGAACCAAGTTTATCATATTTTTGAAAAGTATTTAATTTAAAGAACTATTTTTTGCCGAAGCGCCCTCTTTCACGGCATGCGGTTGTGGGTAGCCCGCCGTAGAGCTTCTGGTGGTGTCAAGGGGAAATCACAGGTGGTGTGTGCATGCTGGTAATTATGGACTTGAAAAATGAAGATTTTAAGTTCTCCCCCCCCCCCCCCTTCCTATGCGTTGTCTGGGTTGAAAGCACCTCGCAGAGATAGCGATGATGTTTTGTCATTCTTATAAGCATGCAGAGTCTTTCAGGGTTACCGATACTACTTTCAGAATAACGAATCCTGATGAGATCTGCTGATAAACACCTCACTCACTGGTATAGGTTCATTGTGAGCGTGAGAGTTCAGGAATTTGTTGAGTTGGCTTTAATAGGGAATGAGGCCCGAAACACACATGCAGTGGTCCTTTGGCCGATGGGAACGGGAACTTCAGGGATTAGCTGTCAGAAACCGTCTGCTATCTTAAACAGTGTCACGGAAACCTGAACGTTAAAGCGCATCCCCACCCCCATTTGCAGATGTTGTATTCAAAATTGTCGCTCCGAAAAATTATTTTGGTATCTTCGGATTTAAGGATCATGACAAAACTTTGAAATACGAATTTCTTAAAACCACTTACACTGGTGAAAAATTCTTTAAGAAGGGCTTTTCCTTGTATCCGTATTATGCAGCCGCTACTATTGTAAATATTGTTGGGTAGAATTGCCCAGGTTGAGCAAGTGTGCTCGTCTGCTAAACTTTCAGGCGAAGAAGGACCTGAGTTGGTCAAAAGAAATAGCCCATTTTGGCTTAACTTTTACTAAGCTAATGTGTTGTCTTGACCAACTTGGGAAGTTTTTTCAGTTAAGTTTGAGGGTCCGAGAGTTTGTTAAACTTCAATTTTCATGTCATTTTGAAGTCATTGCAAATTGAAAGGATGTTTAGGATGTTGAGTATTTCGCTTGCAGCAAAAGAAAGTGTTCATAAATTTTGCCAAAATGTTAAATAAACACTTCCTGTTCAAACACAGGTAGCTAAATCTTTTCACAGCAGTTATATCAAAACTCAGATAGAATGTGGACCTGAGGGACGGGAAGAGGGGCTAGGAGCTGCAGTCCCCCATTATTTTCAGTTGGGAGATTTTTTGTCCTAAAACATCCAAAATTGCCTTACAAAATGTCAGAACTCGGGATATGAATGTCCAATCCCTCCAATTCATAAGTGTTAAATATTCAGTCATTTTAAAGGCGTCATGCAGTAATAATGCGACAGGGAATATTTATCCCCCCCCCCCCATCCACGGAATGCAAACATGAAACATGTTTATATAATCTCAATAGAATTCTTAATGTGTGTCTTAATGTATGCATTTATAGAGCGTCAATACCCACACATTCCTCATCAAAGGTGCCCATATATTACCCTTCTCAATAATAAATTATCCTAAAGATAACCCTGGCAGTTTGACTGAGGCTCGTCACAAGGGCATTACGTCCTTACAGGTCAACATATGTAAGAGAAAAATTGTTTTGACTGAACAAAATGTCTCATGTGGGATATGTCTAAAGACTTTTCTTTGTTACTGGTCCAAGGTTATCTGGGGCCAAGTGCCATCTATCTATTGTCATATTTGACCTAACTTTTCACAAAAAAATATGGAACCATGGCTGATGGTTAGAGGGGAGCTGTATTTTGCAATTCCTCGTCATAATTACTTCCACTACCTCCGGTCGATTTCTACAGCCATGCACTCGAAAAACCCCGACGAAACTCCTCAGAACTAATTTTGCGTTGAAACGCCAGCTCTCTAATCGTTGGCCCGTTATGTAGTCATAATCAGACTAAGCGCTGGCTGATTAGAAAAGGGATGATCTTGAGGGTGGCTAGAGTGGTACCAAGGGTCTAACAGATATTTTTGGAACAAGAATATGTGCAAGATGTTCTGGTTATTATCAGGCATTCAAGGGTGTACATTTGCAAACCAATCGACTGCTGAAAATTGTAAATTGTGTTTAAATTAACATTTATTGCACGAAAACGAATCATGCAGAGAGACTATGCTAAGAGAAATCAAGACAAGCAAAGCAATTTTCAAAAGTTGCAATGTGATTACATTAATGTGGCAACTTTATTATTCTGAGATATCATAATAATAGGACAACTCTTAAATTTTCACGTCTATTGACCCTTTTCCAAATAGCGATTACCAAGGATTGTGACTTTTGGTGTGCGACGTTCTTTTCAATGGCATTTTACTGTGGCCAAAAACAACGTGTACCAAAACTCTTTCCCACAATCCTTTGCAGTTGCTATTTGGAAAAGGGTCTATTGCCACACCTAAACTCTGTAATATTTCAGGCATGTAATCCAAGTCGAAAGAAATTATTTCTCGTCAAAAAATTATTCAAGGTGTTGCTAGCTCTGTTGATAAGGCCTATATTATACATTTCAGAGTTGTATATGCAAACTTTATCACAACTATGGTGTTTATTGACTTCAGCGTAAGACTACAACGTTCGTTTAACACATTTTATCTACAGTCCACCCTGTTAAAGAAAGGAGTTGCCATGTAAATCCAGGTAGCTGTCACTCGGAAGGAATCACATCGGAAGGTTGAACTCAGGCCGGTAGCCAGACAAGGTACTGTAGGGGGGCAAAAATTTTTCAGGGGGCCAAATGTGTACAAATGTATTCAGTCAATGGTAAAATTCAAACTCTCTAGGGGGGCCAACAAAGTTTCAGAGGGCCTTCGCCCCCCTAGCCCCCCTTGACTACGAACCTGGTTGAACTTATGCTTATACTTTCACACTCATTTCATCGACAGATTTCCAAACATTACCTGGTGATTAGGCTTACTTGGACTAATTTCGTCTATCCGATGGTTTCAATTTGATTTCGATTGCCTACAAACATTATTCAGGGCTGATCATTTTTAAATCAAAGTGAATTAATAAATAACACAATGCTTTCATGTCAAGCTGATGAGAGCAGTACTTCAATGGTATGTTTTAACTCGAAACGACTGTTTACTTAAAGTAAGTGACAACAGTTTGTCACCCTGGGACCTTAAGTTCGAATGAGCTGAAGTAGCAAAAGACTTTGTCTACCAGCTCGTTATGGAAAGTTTACGAAATTTTCCTGAAATACCAAACGAAAATTTAAATTCATAGTGATACATAAAACCAAATTGGTATTCTCAAATAACATCAAAAGTGTCAAAAATACAATCAAATCTTTTTCTCCGACGATTGTCAATATTGAAGCAGTAGAAAGAATCCTCCCTAGAGAACTACTTTTGATGTAGCAGACGAAAATCTTCTTTTATGAAAGTCCTATAGAAACTGTTAGAGCCAGGCAAATGACGCATTATTGGCTGCATGACTTTGACGGATTCAGATGAGCTTCAGAGGAGGAAATTTTGACGGCTCTCTTTCGAATTACAGCTCCCTGTTCTATTCCATGAACAAAATAGCAAAATACGATCTTCAAAATAAAGAAAATGACAAGACTCAAAACATCTTTAACTTTAAGAAAATTTTCCATTAACCATTTAATGATAGCACTTTTCATTAATAGTTTACTTATTGTTATTTTCTTGTTCCCCCAGATCTGGACGGCGGTGGATTGTTCTTTTTGGCAGTTTGGCTAACACTTTGTCGGCCTTTTCTGTTTCCTTTCGGTGAAAATGCGTCATCTGACATTCCACGTCTCTTCTGTTTTGCACCTTTCACTGGTCTTGGATTCAAACGGTCTTGAAAATAAATCAAAATGAATTACAGAGAATAGTTTTAGACATAATTGCTTGTATTTTCTTCTTTTATCCGCTTTAAGTGTAAAATTTCACAACAAAGGGATAGAAAATTATAATGATTTCTTGCGGAGAGAAGCTACTAGATTTCACTGTGGCTTCACAAACTGACACAATGTCTTCGTGAAGTGATAGGTATATGTTTAAACTTACGTGTAGCAATGTAAGATTAAGATTCATCCACAGAAATAAAAGAAAGGGAGAATGACGTCTACCGATCTGGACTGAAGCCATTGATTTAGCTAGGCTGTACGGCAACAGAGACTTGCACGAAATACAAATATCACGTCTTTGCTTTTGCCCCAAATATTGGCAAGAAACTACAAGTTTTCAAGTTAGGAGTATAAAACAAAAAACTTAAGGCACCATGACTTATTTCTGTTGTGAAAAATAAACCTAATCTTTCGAAAAACGGATAAAATAAGTTATAACTTCTGTAGCAGAATGCACACTGTACGTACGGAGACACACCAATCAACCGGTCTTTTGCCGTACAACGAAAGCGCCCTCATATTTTCGTGGCTTCACCGGTTAAACATGCATGGATGCATTGTGTCAGCGTTCTCCCTTGCTTTTATTTCTATGGATTCATCAGCATTTACTACCTGTTTGGTGAAATATGAGCCACGGTATGAATTATCAAGGTTTAGCCTCCGAGATATCGAAGTAATAAACAATTTGGCATTTAGTGACATCGCCAAAATATATCACGTCCGTATACGCAATTTAAGGTTGGGTACCCATAATGCAGAGTATATGTAGATATGGCATTCATTAATCTTGACATACCGTGTTCACGAGGCTTTCACGGTTTCATCCCTTTTGATCTCAATGACATTTGACCGCCACCAAAAATGAGACACTTCTTTAAATCAATGTGGCGCATGTTCATGATTAGTTTGAGATCCCACTAGGTAACCATTCTTAAAATAAGTTTACATGTTTTCACGATTTGACGTCTGGTAATCTCAGATGACCGTTGACCTTCATTAAAATCAATAGGCTACTTGTAATCAACGTGGAATAATCACGTTCTAAGTATGAGATTCTGCAATCTTCGTGAGATACAGGGTTTACAGTACAGGCAAATTACAAATTGTTCCTACCTATCTCTGGTGACCCCAGAGACCCTTGACCTCTGTCAAAACAATAGCATCCTTCTGCCGACTTTAATGCACAAGCATAGAAAGTCCCTAGCTTAACACATCATGTTTCAAGATTTGCGCTTTTTACAAAGCAAATAATAGAGTTCTTTCTCTCGGTGTTGGAAAGCAATATACCAAGTGTAGAAAGTGCCCATCACTTACATCTTGGGAAATCGTGTTCAAAAGCCAAGCATAGACTTACGAGCGGGGAAGGGGCTGGGGTTGCAGCCCGGGGAGTTTGCGAAAAGCCCATTTCTTGTGTTGATTTTTGTCAAAAATAGGGCAACTTTCAGGTATAGTGAGAACTTTTCTCGGGCAAAAACGGCTCATCCCCCCCCCCAAAAAAAAATGTCCCGTACGTCTGCCAAGCGTACGCCTATCAAGCTATGCGTGGCAAACAAACACACACAGGCCTACACATACACAAACACGGGGGTGTATATCTGAATTTCACATACACACCCATTTGGTGGGGGAAATATCCCTCCCCTGGTTTATATAATGGTCTATTTCATGGAACAATACCAAAACTCAAACTAGCTTCAACCCTTAGATTATTTCTCTTCATTTCAAAATCAAGGGGGTGCGATCTTTAAAACGAAGTTAGGCACGCTTCCCAGTTCCCACTCTTGTCCAGGATGCTGTGTTATCTGAGAACTCTGAGGCGCGGATCCAGACATTCCCCCTTGAATATTCTCCTAGATCAACATTATGCTCATTTTCGCGTATTTGTTATTGTTGATGTGGCAAAAGGGGGGGGGGCTGAGGCCGGGAAAGCCCCCCCCCCCTTGGATCCGAGCCTGACTCTGGAGTGTTTACAGAGGGACCGCTTCCGAAACTGATTAGTTCCCGAAATTCCATAAAGAGAGGAGGACGAGGAGGAGGAGGAGGAGGAGGAAGAGGAGGAGGAGGAGGAGAGGGACTGTCCCTACTTAATTTTAGTTCTCAGTATCTGCATTTATTATTCACACAATCTAGCATTTAAATGTGCGACAATCAATAAGCTGTTGGCATCTCCGAAATCGCGTTACGAGGATCGGAGAGGGACCAACCAGAGAGATGTGATCAAAAACCTGTGTGGTCTTCCATGGTTACGTTAGGAAACTTGTCAAGGTTTTTTTTAATCCCAGTGTATTTTTAACATTTATAATTCAAATGTTCAACTTGAATGCGTAAATGTAAAGGTAATTACCGCATGAGCTAACTCTTCCAAGACCAGTTTTTATTTTTCCCTTATGGTATCCATACAATGACGTTTTTATGGTATCACATGTCCATACAATGACGTCTATCCATAAAAAATAATCTTTATCATTCTAAGTTGGAACAAATAAGTGTAATGGTTTACGGTCGATCAGAAGATTCTAGTTCTCTGTGCTCACATCACGTGATCACTTACCTAAAAATTCTTTTTCATTCTCCATTCCATATAACATCGGTGTATATGTCACTTTATCATCGTCTCCTTCGTCTTCTCCTGAAATTGGCAAAAAAAAAATATTCATCAGGAGGAACAGTACGAAGAAAAGGAAACGTGTCTTATTTCTATCTGTTGACGTCAAGTCGAACAATTATGTTATTCTTCACGATGAGCAAGCATTTCACAATATTTCAATTGTAAATCCTAAACTCAAAATGCAAGTTACTTCGCCATGGAGAAAAATATCGGCACGGGAGTACTGATCACGGAAGCAGCACCTTGATTTATAAATAGCAGCATGAGCAATTGAACGGATCCCATCATATGGCATCTGATCCGTAGCAATTGAACGGATCTCATCATATGGCATCTGATCCCAATTCATTAAACAGGAGGTATGGGTAGTGACGTACTGTAGTATTAGGCCTACCCTTGCTTTACTTCTATGTATGCAGAAAGCAAACTAAAATTTGTAACGGAAAGCTGTTATAGCACAGTGTTATTTTTTTTTAATTTGCACAGATGTTGATATGTCTGGTATGAACTAACAAAGGAAGGACAGGATGCTTGCATCAAGTCAACTCGTTATTACTTTCTAATATTGACCAGAAAGCCCAAAGGCTTAGTGATTCCTTGCCGAATGGGGATGCTTTGTTACACTGAGGTTTACACCTCAGATTTATCTTTCTTGACTACATCATTTTCCAATGTTTTAACAATTTGACCTCTGCTGACCTCACATAACCTTTGAACCCCATCAAATATAACAAAAAAGAAAACGGGAGTGTCTTGAAGTGGATTCAACTCCAATGGATCTTGGATCTTAAAAATACTTGGGAAATTTTGCTTTTTGACCTCTGGTGACCCCAGATGATGACCTTGGGAATACTTGGGGGATATTTTGCTTTTTGACCTCATGGTGACCACTGATGACTATCTTGGGAATTCTTGGGAAATGTTACTTTTTGACCTCTGGTGACCCCAGGTGACGATCTTGGGAATTCTGGGAAATTTTGCTTTTTGACCCTTAGTGACCTCAGATGACGATCTTGGCAATTCTCTGGGAAATTTGCTTTTTGACCTCTGGTGACCCCAGATGACAATCTTGGAAATTCGTGGGAAATTTGCTTTTGGACCTCTGGTGAACCCAGATGACCTTTGACCTCCACCAAAGACAATAGGGTTCTTCCTTACATCATGACAAATCTATATACCAAATATGAAAAGTGTCGGTCATTGCTATCTCGATATATCGTGATTACAAGCCGCTTACGAGGTTTTCGTAGTTTAACCTCCGGTGACCTTAAATGACCTTTGACCTCTACCAAAACAATAGGGTTCTTCCTCTCAACATGAAAAATCTATATACCAAATATGAAAAGTGTCGGTCATCCCTATCTCGAGATATCGTGATTACAAGGTTTTAGGTTTTGACCTCTGGTGACCTCGGATGACCTTTGACTTCCTGCAAAAACAACACGGTCCTTCCTCTCAACATGACAAATCTATACACCAAATATGAAAAGTGTCGGTCATTCCTATCTTTAGATATCGCGATTACAAGCAGTGTCACAAGGACACATACACACACATACACACACACGACATCACCATCGCATAGATTCCTTGCCTGCCTACGGCAAGGAATCAATAATGATACCTTCGTTTTTCATTCTTGCAATATCCAACTTTTTTCGTTCCAAGAGCTAGTACGCCCGTAGCCAAGAGGGGAGGGGCAGAAGCCCTTAAAAAATTTTCGCCCCGTAAAAAATGTCAAGTTGTCATTGCCTTAACACATTTCACCCCTCCCCCGAGAAAACATTTTTCCCCACCCTTTGAATCCATCTCTCCCCCTTCAGTATCCTGTCTGGCTACGAGCCTGGGGCTAGGCAACTGATAATAATTTGGAAATGCTTCCTCTGACGGAGAGAGCAAGCCCGCAGCCGAGAAGGCCAAGGGGAGCCACCCCCTTGAAAAATCCCCGTAGAAAATAAAAACTACCACTGCCTATTTCTCACCCCCAAAACTATTTCCCCTGGAAGCCATTTCGCCCCCTTCTGTACCGTGCCTTGTGTGGCTACCGGCCTGACAGAAAGAGAATACTTACGCTCCACACGGACGAGAATAAAGTTTCCTCTTTCTGTCAAAAAGTTCTTTCCATTGTCTTCCGGGTGACTCCAAAGATTAGCCACCTCTCCACTCTCGTCGGACAAGTCGAATGTGTCTAAAAGCAACAATTAACGGAAAGGTGAAAGCCTATGAGTTCTGCAGATTACGAACAGTTTTTCCCTTGACAACACCTAGTAATATCTTCAACGGTACAGCGGCGAACAACCTTGTAAGAGGCAAGTCAATTCAATTCATTTCTACCACCATCAAACAACATTTCAAGTATGTCAGTACATATACAGAATATATTACAACTAATTTTAGAAATGAAAACAAGCAACTTGTTAGACAAACAGGCAAAGATCTAGAACGCATCGTTGAATATTTGTAATATGCATACACTCTGAAAAGGTTTTATTGTATGTAACTCACCATCCAGATTGCAGTCACACTTCCGCTTGATGTCCCGCAACAGATTCACATTGCGACAGTTTGGATTGAAGAGGGCGCTCTGATCGTCTGTGCAAAAATGGGAAAAACGAATTACTGTATCTCAAACTGTAATCATAATCCCATCATGAAATTTGACTTTTTTTACCCCAAAACTTAGGTTTCATCCCAGTGGGTCCTTAAACCTTTCGTAACCATTGGGCCTTTATTAAACAGGTCGTTTAATGTCTCCACCATGTGACCATGCACCAGCAGACGCGTGTGACGTAACTACGCGCGTTGAATTTATTTAAAAACTTCTGACCACTTGATGTAGCATTTTCACCCCTCGCAAGCCAGATGTTTAATCTGGAACACCTATAGCAAAGATGAAACCACGACCTACAGATATATCTGCCGACCAAAATGCAGGATTTGTAAGGTCTTTTTCTTCTCTCCTTCATGTGCTACTGACGCTTAGTCCCAAGATTCTGAAGATCCCAGAAGTGGGTTTGTACAACTTTTTCGAAGCTCACTTTACTGTGCAGCACATGTCACAAATTGTTTTAACATTGGCGTGCATACAAGTTTAGCCCAAACAAAAAGTGGCGCAGCCAGAATTTCATGAGTGGGGCATCACAGAAGACGCGGATATCGTACTTCCACCCCATATAAAGCCAGTAAGTCGATGTAAAGTATACATATGCGTATCTACGATACTCTTTACCCGGGGTGGACCCTTCTTTGTTATCTAGTGGGGAAGAGTCGGCCTGTGGGTCGAAGGGGGGAGACCCCTCCACTTTGAGAAATTTTGTTCTATAAAGGTTGCTTAGATGCAAAATGATGATATCTTTGGCAAGTTTTGAATTAGTTTCAAGTTTAAAATTTCTCATACTTTAGTAAATTGTTCTTATTTTGTTGGGTATAAGGGAAGGGTGTGGTGTCTATAAGTGGAGGGGTTGAAACTCCTCCGTTTGAGAAAGTTTTGTTCAGGTAAGTTGGCTTAGATGCAAAATTTTGCTATCTTTAGCAAAGCTTTGAACTGATAACATTTTCAGAAATCACCATTATTTAGTGATATTTTGACTGCGGCATGGCACCCCTCTAATGCTGGTACCATGAGACCGGCCTAGGGCCTCATGGCAGCTCTGGGTAATTTAAAAATTGGGATGTGAGTATGACGCTTCTAACTGAAATTCAAATGACACTACAGATAACACTCCAAACACTTCACAAAATCGTATTTTTACTAATTTTGAACGAGAATCAAAATGAACAGCCTCCAATGGGTAATGACCATGTAAATCATGTAAATCACGCTACAAATGTTGTCCATAATATAAGATTGCCACATAATTGCCTTTTGATGCAAATGTTAGGTTGGACTCAACTAACTTTTCCGAAAATAGTCCTCGCCAGAATTATGCCATGCATTATCGTCCTAATATTGGTCTTAAGGCATGGAGTTCAAAGCGTGGCAATTGCGAGCGAAACGTGCCGAACCTTTGCATTAGAAATGTTATAAAACCAGTAAAAGTACCTTTGAACAAATACATTTGGGAAGGTGTTAAAGAAACAATAGATTTGAAGGTTACAGGGCGCGGAAGGCACGAAAAGTATGATAGTTTGCGAAGGATTAATAAAAATTTTGATAGTTTGCGGACGATTTGTGATAGAGAATGACTAAAAAAGATCCATCAGTCAGTCGAAAATACACCTCACCCTATACCCCGAATTATGTCTATACTTAAGGTGCCTTTTGGGTTCAGTTAAGAAAAAAATCGAACATTTTTGAAAGTCGATTGGGGGCACGTGCCCCCTGTCAGCGCTACCGCAAACAAAAACATTACTATATGATCGTACGTTTGAGAAGAGTTACAGAGTCAAGGTAGCCTTCAAGTGTGAAGACTCAAAAACATGCCTATTAAGGCGATTCCAAATTTTCATATGAATATCGCGGCGTGCAGCGAGGATTTGGTGGGGAGGAGGGTAAGAATAATGAGACAACTGTTTGCCATCAGCATGGTTAGAGCGGGCCGAAAAGTTGAATGGTATTTTTGAAGACATTTTGCTAAAAATTTACTTCATTTACAATGCAAGAGTTATTTATCCATATATTAGAATGTAGTCATATTGGAATATTATTCTGAGAAGGAAGTGATTTAGGGCATTACTTTTTACTGTTTTGGGGTCATAGGGGTTGAACCATCCCCGCCCATGTGGCTTCGCGCCAGTAAATATCACGGTCATTTTGAGCTACAAAGAGTTTCAGTTACAACGTGGGCGTTTTTCCTAGTGATTGCAGGCTCTACTCAAAATGCAAGCACTCATAACGCCATGATAATGTGCAAAATATATAGCTACGTGTAAGAGACCAGCTCCGATTCCTTTTACCGGCAGACAGGGGACCCGATTCAGGACGACTAGGAAGAAAAAATTAAGTCAAAGCATGGCCGTTCTCAGCGGGGATAGCAGGGGCAGTTGACTCCCCCCCCCCCAAGGAAAAAAAAAGCAAGGAAAATTTTTGTCACATCGATCTGTGTAAATTTCAGCAATTTTAACATGAAGATTGTTTAGATGCAACTTTCAAGACATGGAAAGTGTCATTTCCGGCAATATGGGACAAGCGCGTAGGCAGAGGAGAGGGAGAAGGAGGCAATCTCCCTTGCCTTGAGGATATTTTTGTTCTTTTTTCTATTATTCATATCACTCAAAACGTCTTAAAAATGTATTTTTGGGCGTGCATCGTGCGCACTCATCTTGAGTCCTAGCATTTCCCATTCTTACTTCCTGTAGAACAAGTTGGATGAAATTATTGTTCCAAAGCCCCAGGAAACTTTCTCTATGGTCCATCCTCCCCTCAAGCCCTCCACCCTCAAGCCCTGTGCATCATCAATCCCGGTCGGGTGTTAAACAGACGGAGTGAGAATAGCCTATAATTAACAAAAGTCGAACTGTGATGAGGTCTGTGAAGTGCCCATCCATAATGTACAGTAATTTGAAGCATTTTAAAATGCATTATTCTAATGCCTAACATTTCGTGAGAATATTTCGCTGGCTTTGTCCTCTGGACCCCCACCCGGGTGTTACCCCCTGGACTCCACTCTGTTGGGAGCGCTTTGCGTTTCGGCGGCACCTTCAGAGCCTTTTCATCATTATTTCATCCTGAATTAGCGTGATGTTGGCCCCCGCGGAAAAATCCCTTCATACGGCCATGTGTCAAAACAGGGAGGTTTTAACACATAGCCTCTGATCAGCTCCCCTCTCAAAGTAAAGACCTGCTGATAGTAGTCTATTGTTGTTACAGCCGAACGTGTTGTCATTATAACTATACGTGCAACTTCACAATACCGAGTTATGATCCCCAGCTCATTCGAATAGATTTTATGGATCGCTTCTTCTAACAATGCGGAACCAAACTTTGATGCATTGAATGCTATTGTTTGACGGTTGTCCTTTTAATCCATCTCTGACTAATAGACCTTGGTTTGAATAGAAGCAAGAAGAGCTTCCTTGGTCAAAGAATGAGCTCATTACTAATGAATATATACTCATCAATAAAAAATGGTGAATGAATTCACGTTTGCTGGTCGACTGGTGGCATTAACAACATTACCATGTCGACAACCTAGGTCGGCCAACATATGCAAACTCCAGTCTACGATTTAGTATTTTGACAAAGGTAGCTGCCTCATAAAAAGTCGTAGTGCGTTACGACAGTTAATACGGCGACATTCAACGGCGACAGAAGGCGATTCCTTAATACCCGTCTCTTTCACCTTATCAACATGAGCTTGCATGTACTGGAGAATAAAGAGGGCGGACCACTGCTTCGCTTGTCAGATGAAGGGGGAGGGCATCTGCAGGTGAAGAGAGGAACTTGAAATCTATCGCGAGCGTAGTCACTGCATATATAATCCAAATTTCTGAGAACAGCATCAGGCTGGACAAACTGGTGGTTACAATGCAATGCATATTTAGGCTCGTAAAGGGCCAGTCCCCCCCCCCCAAGGCATAGCTACGATGAAACTTTTAGGGGGGTCTAGGTATCAAATGGGGGATCACGGCATTGATCGCCGTCCTTAATTCTTGCATATTTTGTTAGGACACACACAATTTCTGGGGGACCTAGCAAACATCTGGGCGGCCAGGCCTCCAGGCCCGTAGCTACGCGCCTGGTCTCCCCGATAGTTGATCTATTTCCCTTTTTATCACCACTGTCCTTTTGAGACTTTCCTCAAAGCAGTTTTACAAGGTTTGTGTATTTATTTTCACTGATCGCATCTAAAGGCATTTAATTTTAACATTTTCTTGACCCCCAAATCCACCGTGTCTTGGAGGACAGTTTGACTGATACTGTAGGTCTACATGATCATTTCTGGTAAACCCATTCCAAAATTGCACGGTGGTTGCACTGCATACTAACTCACCATACAGAAAACAAAATCTACGTACTTTACCTTAACTTCCTAAATTTCAGGAGATAGCATCTATCAGAGTCCAGTTTCATGATTGTCTTTGGAGAGGGCCCCAGCCCTTCCCCATTTAGGATTCGCGCCTACACGCTTGCAGGTCATTATCACACAGTAATTCTCCCTTTATTAAAACTCTAGATCTGTATGTGGAATTCTGCCATGAATACTATAAACATTTGCGCACGCTATGCGAGTCAAGTTTACAATTAAAAATACTTTAAACTAGCCCTAACCTCGACACATGTTTTGACAAATATGCTACAACATGAACTTATGGTAACTTATTTCATGAAGGTCAATTTATCGTCCTCATCATCGTCCAGTCCCACGCCCGCAATCTTCGAGGAACGACCTCGCAGGCATTTGGGCCAATCAAAGAAAGGTTCGTGCCCCTCCAGTGCCCCTAGCAAAAATTAACCTGTCTACGCCACTGGTTCTTATGAAATGTTGACCCAACCATAGCTTGCTTTTAATCCATGAAGCTGGCTTAAGGTGGCGGAGTAATATTGTTAGATTGTCCGAGGCATTTGTCCTATTGGATGGGCATGCCTCGGGAAGGATACCGGAAGTCAGCATAAACTGGCGAGGGGGTTCCTTCCCTATAAGCTGTTTCTACGTCCTTCTGTTAACACGATCAAGGAGAAGCCCTCCACGCGCCATGTAGTCTTGATTTGCGTTTTGCCGTTTTTCCCAAAATTCTCATGCCGGCGTAGGCTAGACATGTCACAGTAACGCCCTCATAACGTTCAAATGACTTTTCTGCCAAATAATCGGGTAAAATTGCAGATATGCCAAATAAACACAGAAAGAAGTGCAGAAAAGCAACATTACCAAACGAAAGTCTGTACAAATGTACGAGTGTCCTTTTCCATGTCTCTATTTAGATAATGGGGACAGGGGAACTATATATATATATATATATATATATATTATATATATATGTCGTGCATATATATATATACATATATGGAGGGAGACATTTTTAGGGGGAGGGGGTTACTGTACAATGTACAATTTCCACCGCCTTAAAGGCTACTAGTGTCCCCAGCATAAGCTGACGCGTAAAGTGCAAAGATATTTCCTTTTCTTTTCTTTCTTTTTTTCATTTTGCAAAAATGCGTTCCAGATTGCCGGAAACGGCACTTCCCAGGTCTTGTAGTTGCCACTACTGTAAATAAAATATTTTGCTGTACTAAGTACAGACTGCTTTATCGACTCTGCTATTTTAATTTTGTTAAAAACTAATTTTTACAAAAGAGTTATGTTAAGTTAGGCTATCATATAGGCCTATCATATTAAGTTGATTAAAACTGTCTTCTGACAGGAGCCTTTGTAGTGGGATAGCTGAAGATGTCTGGTGAATCGGGGGATGTTTTAACTGACAGGGCTAAACCTGTAAACCTAGATAGATATTTTAGATAGGCACCATAAGCGCAACTCGGTCTGTTAGTTGGAGGAAGAAAAATGGCGGGTTTGGGGAAATACCCCGGCCCTCCCCTAGCAAGTGCCGCCACTACCGCCGGGGCCTACAGTGCACTGCCCCAGCTGAATTTAGTACTGTACTTGTCAATGTGCATATACTCACCACCAAAACGGACGGTAATGAAGACCATGCCTTCAGTTCAGTGGGACTACAGACCAGCCACGTTTACTGTATTTTAGTGTTCCTCCACACGGGATCAGCTGTCACCTCCAAGGATTTAAGTTTCCAACTACTAAACGTTTAAAGTGAACTATATGAAACTTGTTCAATTGGTTACTTTTGGTCTTTCTAGGCCATGTAGGGTAACCTAAGAAATATTATAAGGCCTCCATGTAGACGCATGGACTTTTTTAAATTCACGGTTGGATATTCCCAGCTGTTTGCTGGTAACGGTCCGAACGGTATGTAATCTGCACTTTCTCTCCCAATGGTAAGGTGTCTTCCAGCTCCCTGGTTCGGTACGATGCTCCAAAACCAAGATTCAACAGTCAACTGCTGACGTTCTGACAAACAATCGTCGATGAAACACGTCTGCATGTGGAAAGGCTAAACTTCCAATCGGATAACGTTGTATCTGGTTAAATTGACTACTCAAATTGTTCAACTGTATGTAGGCTACAATATGGTCACAGCGGAATTTCCCCGAACTTATCAAACCAACTCCGTGAAACTGTAAAGCAAAATGGTAAGTCCGAAAAGTCCAGTCCACTTTTTGTGTCACTATATACACGATTCGATTGCTTTTGAAAATGACAATGACTTGAAGTTCGTTGCTCAACACGGCTAGAGACTACTCTTTAGTACTCAGATCTACAGGGATCATCACACTTCCACTCACGTGTTTGTTCCATCGATAATCCTCAAATCGATCCAGCTTATCACCATGCAGATCTACACTGAGAAGCATGTCCGAGTGTTTACCATTATTCTCTACCTGCAGGTGTCCCATTTGGTACAGCTTTCTTTATTGATCTGTAAGTCTTCTGTCCTTGTCCTCACCGGAAGGTTTTACCTGAAAGGTCTTAAATATTAATCCAGAAAAATCCAGTGCGCTATTAAACTTAGAATGTCTTTGACCTACGAACAACGTCAAGAATCATACAGAGCTGATTTGATATTTTATTTGTATCGCCACAGTCTGCTAGATACATTAGTTTATAGTTGTGCCAATTCGCAATACGCATATTACCAACCGTTTACCGAAATGCCATATGAAATATGATCATATCACTATAACCCCTCGTTCTCTGTCCAGTTGTCATGGCAACCGACACCACACGTACAGATTGAGCACGTCTGTTCATATTTACAAAGAATGTGCCTAATATCCACTCGCTTCTTTTCACAACAGCGGCACGAGCATGTTAACTTTTAACCTTGCACTTTGCGGGGGTTACGATATGAACATGGATCTATCACTATGAGATCATCTGGGGAGTGCGGATATGCTTAATTTACGACGAACACAAATTTACCCCATGTTGAAAGGGTTTGCGTGCGCTCAGAGTATGCCAGAACAGGAGAAATGCATGATACAAATTGTAAAACAAATCACAAAAACCTAACGGTCACCTGTTACAAGCGTGTGGGTACGGGGGTGGGAGGGGTGTAATTCCCACGAACCAGAGAAATCAATGCAAACTCAAAAAGGGAAACAAGAATTGCGTGGCTGTCCCAATAATGAGTATGCATATCAGCAACCTTAAAACGACAACAGATGTGGACAAAGAGCACAAACATGCGTTAAACAGTATTTTAAGTAACATAGATAACCTTTTTAATTTTAAATTCACAAACTTATAACTTACATTTACTTACATTTCTTATCTCTTCATAGGTTACTAATTTTTTCTAGAAAAAGGGGAAAAGCAAAAACACCTGTCTACAACCCTTCAGAGCACCAATCGACTCTATAGGTTTTAGAAACATATGGGTTACTTTCACCGACCAGGGAGCTGTCAGGCTGCACCGACACTGGGTCGTTTCTTCCAGACCACACCACAATTAAAGTGTACCTTAAGTCTAAAATTTCGTAAGTATATGTTACAAAGTTTGAAAAATGAATCCAACAAGAGACTAATTGTTCCAACTCCCATTATTTTTGTGCTGAGAAAATGTTGAATCTTATTCACTCAATTAAAATGGTAGATTGTATAATGATTTATGATGTCATTCTTGTACTACTCAAATCACCTTACCTTCTTTGTTTTTAGTTGTGTTTTTTCGAAAGCCACTACACCTTGTAGCAAAATGTGATCACTTTCTCACTCTTACAGGGTGGCTACCGGTATAGAATATAGAAAGATCTCCGCATAACATGCTATGCGAGACAACAGTACAATTTTCAAGGTCATGTGAATATTTAAATTCCAAAAGAAACAAAAGCAGGTAATGTGAGCTGCACAAGAAACCTATCACACGTTATTGCACAATCGACAATTTCAAATTAAATGGATAAATTTCAACATTTTATATCTCACAACGGAGTAAGCTATGAAAATGGGAGTTGGATGAATGAAGTTCATTTTCCAACCTCTTAAACAAATGTCCTTATAATTCTGGACTTCAGGTACTCTTTAATGCCCAACAGGACCCTACAGACGGCAACACTAACATCTTACGGCTATAATAGTCCAGGCCGAAATGTAGCCTTTTGGGGGTTTGCATTTTTTTTTTCTTTTTTTTTGCTATACTTGGTGAAACTTTGATAAGATGTAGAGTAGACATCAGGCAATCAGAAAAGTATGTGCTCCATTTTTTCATGTGCAAGGGGGGGGGGGGGGGGGGGGGCCAGCCAATTCAAAATGGCCGCCATTTTTATCATTTTGGCTGATTTAGCTCAAGAAAGGCTCTGCTGCACCATTTGTAGTCTAAAACTTTTTTAGGAGTAAAAGTGGTAAAATAAACACAGTCTCCCACAATATACTGGAAGTTTTCCCCCAAAATATTGATCCGTTTTGTTGTAGTGACCTGTCGAATATGGCCCTTTTCGCCAAAACCGGCAATTTTGGCGCCTGGGGACAAATTTGAGTACCAGATTCTCTTAAAGTGTGTATTCCAACGACCTTAACTTTTGTTAATGGGTAGTCCTATAACCAGGTAGTACGTGGGGAAAATTTGGACCCCCAGATTCAAACCTACATGAAATGAGTGGTAAAGAGTGATCACCGAGATACAAAATAGCTAAGACGACTTCACCCTTTATTTGTTTCATCAAGGAGAATTAGAACAAAATTCAAACTTTCAATTTCTTTTCTTTATTCTTGTAAGCCAAGTTGGCGGCTCAGATAAATATTTGTGAGATATCGTAACGTTCATGTGAAAAGAAGAGTGAAAACAAACATGTAGTAACCGTGCTGTAAAAAGAAAAATATTCCACCAACTATTCGTATGATTCAGGGCCGGATTAGCGTTGTGTGGGCCCCCGGCACTTTCTATAGCGGGGCCCCTTTTACAAGTTTTAACCTCCTTCCCCCTCGCCCACCCGCTTACACAAAATTAATAACACTCAACAGATTAAATTTTAGCTTTTAACCGCTAATAACTAATAGTTGCTTTTACACATTATACAGTGATACATGGCAGTTATTATACATTATATGCCAGAGGCAGGGGGCCCCAAAAGCGCGGGGCCCCCGGCATAAGCCGGTTCTGCCATGGGGTTAATCCGGCCCTGGTATGATTTAAAACCGTATTCAAGTGAATTGTTTTTCGCTGGTGGGCTCACACGAGTGTCACTCTCCCAAGTTTGAAAAACATAGTTGCGCCAGTACTTTTCCAGTCCATAGCAATGTCAGCGGGAGATTTGCCTGACGGGAGGGGGGAGAAGAGCCCGAAGGCCCGACAACGACGAAGGGTTACCGGAAGGACAACGATTTGCAACACGCGTGGACGATTTGGGGTTTTATTTAAAATTCACAATTCTTCGGTTTTTTTTTTTGATGAAAAAACCTGGAAATTTAGGGAAAGGGGAATTAATGAATTACTCTCTTTGAAAGCAAAACAAGTAAACTGTCAGGGCGACTCGTTGCCGTCGGGGATAAGATACTTTATCATACGCGCTCAATCTCCCCGACGAAACTGGAAAATTTCCCCGACGCGGAGGGGAACGCAGTCCTCCCCACAGGAGGGTCATAGCCGCCTGCCCTGCCTAGTGGAACCCAGGTCCACGGCCAGTAATTATATTGACCAAAATAAGTCATTGCTAATTTTTCGTTATTATTCATTGTAAAGCGGTATTATGGCTTTGTCATATAATTTAAACAAAATTATAAACATGGGTCTGCTGATAACCATATCGGTTGGAATGAGTTTTGCAAAACTGAGTAGGAGCATGGAGCTACTACTTGGACAGGAGAAGAAACTTTCCAAATCCCTTTGCAGACGACGAGCGTGCCGCCAAGGTCAAACTAAAAAAGCAGTTAGCACTAAAATCCCTCTCCCTTTGTACTTCACTGAAGATTCAACAAGCTTAAAAGGTGTTAAGAACTGATCACAATAGGGACATGTCGTCTGCTACATCTTGAGGAAGACATGCCTGTCACTTCAGCGTTGCCAGTCGCTTGAAATGAAAATTAAATTGCTCGTTTCGTCGCGTAGTGTCGCTTATACACAAGTGATACTTTGATTCCTTGTTAAACGGTAAATATGTATAAACCCTTTTCAATATGCGCAATAATGGAGAAATTGATTAAAATTCAACAGCAAAGTATAGACTCGTCACTAGTCTACTCATTTGCGTATGACATTAACATTACTCCTAGCTCCAGCATCTATTCTTACGAAGCAATAATCAGTCGTTTTGAGTTTTTACTCTACATTTCTCATTTAAGTGTCGGCAACTTAGCCAGCACCAAAGCATTGTACTATTTAATCCATTTGCTAGGCTATAAGTAGAAAGGAATGAGGTTGTCAGGGATAAAAAGTGTAAATTGCAAGTGCAAGACAAAAGAAATGAAAAGCAGTAAGTCTCATCATCGGTCATTTACACGATAATCTCCTCACGCATGTCTGGGCCGAATTGGATAAGCATAAATTAAAGTCGAACTTTCTTCTCCTGTCCAAGTAGTAGCTCCATGGTAGGAGCAGCATTAGACAATGCTCCGTACATTTTACTAATGGCAATGCAGAACAGGTTAAGACGAAATGATTACATTTCTACATCCCTGGATGAGTGTATATTGCACTCGTCGGACTTGGAAACAACAGTAATTAATACTTTTGATAAAATAACCTCGCAGACTATAACAAAATTATGAAACAAAGTATGGTAACTTTGGCTTATATGAAAGATTCTTTGAAAGACGAGTCTTTTGAACTGTTGAAAGAAAAATAATTTGTTTCCAAGATGGCGGTACATGATCATTCACACAAGTGCTACACTGACCAGAGTGAAAGCAAAGAAATGTATGTATGTTGTTGGTCACATTTCAATTGGTCAATTTGTTGCCAGAAGATATTTGGCAAGCCAATTTCAAAAACATTTTGAACCAGAGTAAGAAGACTAATTTTTTCAGTAAAATAAACAGAAGCAGTTCTTGGGACTCTAAGGAATGTCCAATTCCCATGATTATATGGAACACTGCATTTTATTGATGAATAAAAACTAAACCATAAGCAGTGGTTAAGTCTACAGACCTTCTGCACATGACGTCACAAAACAGAAAGTGCGCCCCTCGCTGGAGGTAAGCGCGTATCACTGCAATTTACACCAATAAATGCAAGAAGCTGATTTGTGTACCAGTCGCAGACGCGTGAAAGTCTAATACACAGGCGTGCGATATCTACGTCGTGCGTACAGTGAGCTTTATTGTTTACCCTTCAAAAGGCCGTCTCGTGACCAATGCATAAAGTCTATAGTGAATATGGTCATTGTATGGCTTTGTTTTGAATGCTGACAAGCCTCAAGGAAAGTAAGGATCCTTATACGCCATCAAGCGTACCTAACATTTTACATAGCAAGGTTACCGGTATTATAACCGTAGTCATGTACTCCTCACAACTTACACAAGTCAACTCACATTATTAGCATGTAATTTATAATAAAAACATTTTTTGAAATGTACAAAGAACACCTAACACTTGAATATGCATGTCAGTTAACCTAATAAAGGCTCCAGCACTGTGTTGTAATAAATATCCGTTTCTCAACCTCTGTAATACTGAAGCCAGGGGATACCATCAGGGTAAAAGGGTTAAAGGTCTGCAAAAAATCGAAGAACGTTTTCACAAACAACCCCAAAAATTTCCTGGCGACGGCAGTCACCACCGTGGTCTGTCAACAACTTGTCATCATGCCAGGACATCCATTGATGGACAAAGCTTAAGCGGCTAGTAATTGTACAACTCATGGTGATGGAAAATTTCTTCTTTGCATCCGAGTTGAATGCGTTCCCAAATTTTTCTTGTAACAGTTAATTCCTGCTTTATTTTATTGTTTTCAGCTGCTGTCCTTCTTCCACTGGCCACTCATTACTCCCTGAATATATCACACTTGTTCAATTTTCCTAGGAAAGAATTTACTTTAAAGATACCTAATGCTTTGAATATGAGCGTGTTGTCATAAAAAGAACTTTATGTCTAGAACAAAACTAACAAGATGATCGGAGCGGAAGTAATACCTTGATGCCAATGGAATCACACTGTTTTCTTTCAAACTCGTGACTCAAAAGGAGAAGAAAAAACTTCCATGAGACAAATCAAAATATCTTTGAACATGATTAATGAAGCAAGTTTGCTAACAAATTGATAGCAACTCCCACCACATCCCACCCATGCCCCTATCCAGACAACTTACTGACAGGGGCGAGATAAGTTCTAGTGGAAGAGTTATATATGGGGAAGGGGCTAGATATGCTACAATGCATTAAGGCAACAGTCATTTTTTAATTTTCTATAGGGTTCGACAATTTTTCTAGGGGGTGCAGCTCCGGACCCCCCTCCCTTGGTTACAAGCCTGATCCAACCACTGACATAACTGTGCTCTTCATGAGAGGTGGTCATACCAGTACATATTCCTAACTTATGCATCAAAATACACATAATGTGTTTACAATAAAAAATAGAGTCAGTGTTTTAATAGAAATTCCATCATGAGAATGAGATATAACATTTTACCACAATAGTGCAAAGTTTGTGCCTCTTTCAATGCACCTTATTTTTCATTTCCTTAAAAAAAAAACCTTCTGGCAACAGTCAGTACCTGTTTGTCTTTAAACCATCCAGCTGGTGTTGTCATGGATACATGCTTTGAACATCAGCTTTCATCAAAACAGAACAAAGAGATAACTGACTGCGGCACAGAAGTATCCATCAACTCTTCAGTTCTCTTGATATTGATGTAAATGTTATAAATTCTTTGCAATAATGTTTGCCCATACATTCCAAACCACAATACTAAATACTGAGGTTTTGATGACTGCATTAAGCAGACCTTTTCTAGTTCATCAAAGACCACATTTACTGAATATGAGACAAACTCATAAAGTACTTTGGCAAGAGAAAATTTACAACTTTTGCAGAAAATAACCTACATAAAATGAGAAGGCAGAAAACATATTCATGAAACCTTTCACTCAAAAATATTGCAAAACTTAATCTTAAGAAATCAGTCAATAGTTTAAGTCTTGGTTTAGTGTAGAGGACATCTCATACCAGAATACATTTCCAAACACTATATTTCATAAATGTTTCAATTTTTGGTCACAGCACATTATCTCCCCTCCCCCCAATCCCCCATCCCTCCACTTCCCTTGGTCCTGGATCCCAAATCTTGTGTTAACAACCATCTAAATGGTAACAATATTGTAACATCATATGATCAGAACATGACACATTTCCATTTTATGCACTTGATACAAGGACGATTATCACTACCCTCATTTCAAATCACTGATTACCATAAATCCAGCTGTGGGGACATGTATTAAAAACCAAAAGATTTTTAGCTGAGTCTTGGTATCCTCTAAATTGCCAGCAAGAGAATTATTAATCAAAGGCTGCCACATACCACCTTCAATAGTTGTTCTGATTCCTCTACAATCAAGGCACTAGCTCAAAAGACAGTAGTCCTACAGTAAGAGAGCATTTTAAGTACAGTGCTGCACTACACACATAAAACTTTTCCACAATCTTCAAAGAGGATAGTATTGGACCCAAAACTTCATAACCCAATTATTTGCATAACAACCAATTTCTAGTAGAAAGTTTCTTGGAAATCTCTGTGCATTTGAGATACCTGTTTCCATGTACATTGTTACATGCTGGTAATCAAGACATGCTGTCTTTCTGAAAAATTTGACAAACCATTCCCAGATTTACAATGGCCTTACTTTTCAAAATATTCAAATTTTGTTTCTCTTCATGGAAAAAGATTCCTAGCATATTGAAGTCCAATGTGCAGCCCTGAATTATGTACAGTAGTAGGCAGTGCCTTTCATGTGTCACTGCATACTCAATGTTTCAAGAAAGACAAAGTTTAAACCTTTGACTGAACACCTTGTACCAAAAATGGGCTGCAGCCAATAGATGGGGAAGGAACATCTGGGCTCACTGCTGTTACACAAGTTTTACTGTACCCATTGCCTACCCCCAATTTTTCACAGCTAGGGTTGTTACTAGACATTTACAATAGATCCAAGCAAGGGTGCCTCCAAAAATAAATTTTGCCCCTCCAAACCTACAGAGCTAACTATGAGCCCAAACAAAAATACATATATCAAGAGAACCAAGAGCTTCTGGATGCTAACATACTGTAAGGTTAGTACATACAGAGATGGTCAATAACGACCTGTCACTTCCTGCTACCTATATCCGTCTTGCCAGTACCACCACGGTTTTGCAGTTTCGATCCTAGCTTTCATCAAGGTAGTTGCTAAAGAGACAGCTTGTAGCTGCTGTGTCCATCTCCAATCAATAAATATTAGTGGTTTATGAAAAAGTCATTCAGAGAGTCAATGGTACAAAACTTTCCACAGAGAAATTCAATGTGAGGAAACTGAGGGCGCTGTTGCTCTTTCCTTGGCAGGGTGATCCAAATGCTGAGGAGAAACAACCACAAATGTATATTTAAAGAGAGATATTAGCAACATGGCCAATGTTTTTTTTTTTTTTCTAAAGTGAGGGGTGAAGATGTACCTTCGTCCTAAACACATATCAGACTGATGATTGCCAGCCAATATTGTGAAGCAAGTTGAAAGTACTCCCATAGGAATGGGTATAAGTTTGATTTTAGCAGGTGTCTGGGGGAATCCTAGACATGTGCAGTATGATGCACAATAACTATCAAAAAAAGAGGCAAAACACAATTGGGACTTAGTTTTTTTGGTATGACTTTCTTTTACAATGTGCTTTTTCCTTCTTTTTTTTGTTGGTTGTGTGTGGGTGTGTGTGTGTGTGTGGGGGGGGGGGATGTGGGGGATGAATTGTGTGATTAAAAATCCCTGTCAAACTTTCAAACCACTTCTGAAATTCATAATCTTAGTGAATTGTCTCAAAAGTTACACCATCATGTCATATATACACCTAGTTAACTACTAGTAAAATATTAATGGAAGTTACTACTCTCAATTATAAGTTTTACCACAGCAACATCTGTATTGCACTGCATCCTACCCCCCTTTCCCCAACCACACCCCCTTTTTGGATATGTCCATTTGCCTATTGTTCAAAAGTAACCATCTTTATAGTAGTACTCTCTCACAAGCCTGGGCTCAACTGCTGTTCATGAAGACTGACAGGAAACATCTCAAACAGCTTCTCCCAAGCATGGAGTAGTAATTGAATCTTGTTGAATGAAGTTATCAATGTAGTGTCAATACTACTTCCACTTTTCTCCTCTTGATTTCCCTTATTCCTTACCATGACAACATCCAGGAGTTTTTCAACAGATGGTCTGTCAGTTGATGCTTGGCTGACATGAATCAATCCATAGCGGCCATTTCCATCCAAGACAATATCTCCTCCCATCTGACATTAGAAGAAGAGCAAGAAGAAAATGTGAAAACTGAGTAATCTTTCTAAACTGATTAATACATGACATATTTGCATCCACCCTGGGCACTTCCAAATCTGTAAGGAAAAACTGTAAGAAGTTGTAAGGGGTAACTTTAATATGTAGGAATTGTCCAAGGGAAAATGCCAAGTACGGATATTGTCCGAGGGGTGAGGGGGAGTTGTCTGAGGGGGGAGAGAAGGGAGAGAAGGGAGTTTCCCCTTCACAAATGAGAAAATGAATGCAATAGGGACAAAATGAACAGGAAGGAACAACAGGTGTAGACTCAGAAGCTTTATGTCCCTTGCAAATGGTATTGCAGAATTTCCGTTGGTCCTACGTTAGTACACATAAACACTTAGAGTTGACGAGAAAGTTGGTCCTCAAACCTGGTTTAACGCTTATGTTTACTTTTATGGTCCTAGATATAGTGTACCACCCAGTAAAGACGTAGGCAATGCATAAGCATGAAGATACCCAAAATAATCTTGTCGAGTTTATGTCTTGGTTAAAGACCTTTTTCAACCTTCCAATTTCAAAATCATGAACTTTGCCAGGCATTTGCTACTCTATCACAAAATCATACTTGTTGGCCATAGATAAAGTTTGCTTTCAATTTCAACACTTCAACAAAATTGAGGTTTCTATGAATTATTTTTCATAAGCAAAGAAATTCCACGAAAATATTTTTTAATATCTTCACCTGTTCCTTGTCATCATCCAAACCTTCAAAGTCCTGCGGTAATCGTTTCTTAGCCAGCACCTGCTCTGAGTAGTACTGTAAGACTTGTGTGTTCCAAACACCAGCTACTGTCCTACCCATCCCAGCTGCCTTGTAGATCTAACAGAAAATAAAAAAAAAAGTTGAGAATTTACAAAGAATTCAGAAAAATAAACACTGAGAAGTTGATGTAGCGAGGAATGTCGTAACTGCTGGCTCAAGCATTGCTATAGGATCCATCCTACAAGCCACAGGTTCCTTTTCTCAACCAAGGTCTTTTTATAATCATTTTCTTTTAGCAGGAAACAAAGCAATCAATGAATGGGAACGATGAGAATGAATCCAACCTTCCCATACTGCTGTAAACAACAGAGGTGGACTCTGATATGGATATCTATTCCAGTGATATGATAACTGTACACAAGACTGGATACTTTTGTCATTTTATATCCCTTAAAATGATGGTCAAGTACAAATGAAGTTGAATGACAATGCCACACTCGTCAAGTATCAAGAAGAGTCATTTCATTTACATGAAGTAAATTTTGAGAATTATGGGCTTACATGAGTAAAGAAAGTAATCTCTGTAATAAACACATCACTTTGATAGTACCTGCATGTTAGGTTAATTTTACTAATAATATTACTGATATAACACATGTCTGTGAATACCATTGGGTGTACAACACCATTAGGTATACAACCATATTAAGTGTACAATGCCATCAGCTGTGTTGATGATCACCCTTTCTAAAAGCAGCTTTACTCAGGTGTCACATGACCGGATTAGAACAGATGTCAGTTTACAAAGAGCTCTAATGGGGATGTGCACATAAGGCTGACGGTGAATACTGAAAATTAGTCAACTACAACTGTACTTCAGCGCCTCAGATATTGCTTGGGGAAGCTACCTCACCATAGCCACATTACTGATCTCATTGAACTGATTTATAATCATACTCAAAATCAGATGACATGGTTCTACAGTACAGTGAGTATACTAAATTTTTACTATGTCAGTATAAATGTCAAGTGAGGATTTGACACTACAGCTTCTATTTCATAGATAGTGTTTGCACATTCCTTATGAAACATTTGAAACTGGTCCATTTTAAGACAACTTTAATATGCGCCATGAACATCTCTTCCAAATACTTAATCCGTGATACACACACACACATCAAAATGAATGAGAGAATCAATGGTTACCTCTCGGTTCCGATCCAGCAACATGTCATAATGGAACCCTGTTTCCTTCAGCCATCTTTGAGCACCCATCCTCACACCAAATGAAACAATGACAATTTTTGTACCAAGATGTTTAAAATCGTGTTCTCGCTCTTGAATAGCATGAATGTGCTCACGTCATGGTAGTCATGCAAAATGTCTCAGTAGAACAAGGACCACACTGGTACATCCTTCAAGATATGAGGCTAGGGTTTTCTGTCTGTGGAGAAGAGAATAACAGAATTGACACACATGACTAGGGCAAATTTGCTGGCATTTGAGCAAATTCATGGGAATAAGACAGCATCCAGGGATAAAAGAAAAGTCAAAGGGAGCTTGAAGACAAATGAAAAATATTTTGATTGGCATATGCTATCATACAAATTGCATCTGTTAGCAAAAGTTTACTGTCATAGGGAGAACTCACTTCTGCATCGCTTCCTTCATGATTGTTCAAAATCATGTCTTCACTTCACAATACATTTTTGGTGACAATTTCTTCCAGTGACATCTTTAACAATTCAAAAAAAAATGTTGAATAGTACAAGTTGTCATCACATCAGAGAAAGCCATAACTGTGGTTTACTATGGATTCATTCGTTGCGGTTAGGCTAGGCATTCACTGTTAACTTGCATGAAGTCAGGATTCGATGGCTGCATGTGAAGCTAGGCTAGCAATTAGAGCTTTGGTGTTGAGTCCCTTCCCTCAACACCAAGTCTGCAAGCTCTGCATGATCACATGATGTCACATCTACAACATCGCATATTGTTAAAGAACTTTCCAGTGCTTTCTTACTTTCCTGAAAATGTCTCATATTACCTTTTACATCACAGCTATGACATTATACACAACACATAAAATCAAAGAGAAATTATGAATACCTTTCAACAGTACTTTTTTTACATAAATTTATTTCCCCTGATAAGTTAACCAAACTAATTAAGATTTTTACAATTCAATTTTTAAAGTATTTTCCAATTATCTTACCTGCCAGACCTTGCATCTGTCAGCTTTACATCTAGGGGGCCTAATCTCTTAATCCTCCGTCTTTTCACTTGACAGTAATCCCAGGGACTCTGCCAAGTCCTGTCACAATCTACCAGGAACTGATCCCACTCATCCTGTGAGGTAAAGTAAATAGTGTAAACTATTTTACATCATCTTCAAAATCAACACATCAATTTCTAGCTAGGCTTGTCTGCATAGTGCAATACTACCTTACTAACCTGCATCGTCATGTGCCATACACTACAATTCTCATGACCATGTACTGTGCTGTACCTTTGTAGGGTTACTGGAGGTGTAATACAATTGATCAAGAGTTCCAATTAGATGAGGTTTTACGACTCAGTTTCTAACCAATTGGTTTAAGTCGGGCCAGCCACAGCCTTTTCTCCAGTTGTGGCTCACTGGCTTGTTTTCCCTACTCCATTGCTTATGCTGAGCACCAAGCACAAGGACAGTAGGTTCCATTTTTTAAGTCTTCAGTATGACCCGACCAGGAGTCGAACCCCCGACCTTCCAGCTGCAAGTCGGATGCTCTAATAAAATTGATCAAATGAAGTACAGTAAGTCATGGAAATATTAATAAATTACAATTCCTCAGTACTATCAAATATATCTGGCACTACTCTCCAGGCTTCCACAAATCCCCCCCCCTCCACCGAAAGTCTGGGGCAAGATAAATCACTCGGAGAAGTGCACTGCTAATATTGTAGTCCACCAAGCAAATACCCCAGCGATGTCTCATCTACAAAGGAGTCCAAAGGCTCACTCTGGTATAGGGTCCTTGATGAGCCTACTGGTTTCCTGACCCTCAAACATTAAACTTATCAATACCATCACAAACAATAAAAGTGGAACAGCAGATATTCATGCAGACAATAGACTTAGAGAACTGCTCGCCCAATGGACAAATAATGAAGAAAGAATTTGTTGAAGCCTGCTGCTCCAAGTATCATCTCATATAAAGTTAGTAGAGCAAAGTGACTAGGGCACTGAAGTTGTGATCTAAAGACTGCTTGTCCAATCAGGGAGTTGATATTTGACAACTTCCTGGTCCAATTCTTGGCTAGTTCATTACACTGTGTCTATATCTCCTCAAGCAGGATGCTTTACCTCAATGACCTGTCTCCACCCAGGTGTTAAATGGGTTTCTGTGCAGTAATTTGTCGGGAAAAAGCAGTACAAAGTGCACTTGTCTGGAGGGATTGTCATCGGGACTTTAAGTCTTCAGTGACCAGGGGTAATATGTGTGGTGACTTTGATCAAAGTTCATTACCTAATGAATTCATATATTGCCACTATAGAAATGCAAATTATACAGTATAATCGTTATCCATCTTTTGCTGTAGTAGGTATAAAATTAATTAAAACAAAGCACGGGTACACTGTATATTATCCATTAATGTTCTAGATGCTTATCAGTCTTTTTTCAGTATCTAAATCATTTTTTCCTGAAGTGACTTAAGACACATTAGGATTATAAATGTGTATCTTACAGTGAAGATTCCACAGAAAGGGTGCTTATTCACGGTGGGTGTTTTTTATTTTATGGTATGGTATTGAGCAAAATTCTGTAAATGTAAACGTAATTTCAGTGGGTGCTCAGACACTTAAAAACTAACAAAAAGGCAAAGAGCAAGTTTACATCTGCTGTACTGGGGAGGGGGGAAGTGTCCACTTGATGACATGACAATGAAGCTTTACAGCTTTGTCCTACAAATTTTTCTTCAACTTTTCAAAATGTATTATTTTAATAAATTTGTGGAAATGCATAGCACTGAGTTGAAACAACCTGTAAATCTGGTCTGTACCACCTGTATACAGTAAACTGATTTGGCTTGACCGCTGAGTGGGGTGACCTGTCACAACTCTATGGAAAAGGTACACTATGAAACAAGTTTTGCAGTACTTTCAATTGCAGCACAACACTTCTCATTCATATTGACCCATTTAATCTCACTATCATGGCAATGTAAATAAAAAAAAGGAGACAATAGAATCTTTGTTCTATCCTCTGGAACAGTGTAGAGGATATTATAAAGAATACCCTATCCTACAGGAAGTTTCAGCTTTGTGCATTCCGTCCTTTTTGTTCAAAGGTCTTTTAAAGGGTATGTGGAATTAATTCTACAGAAATGGCTTTCTAGTTGCTGTTCATACCTTCCAAAATTACACAAATAACTGCTAAGTGGAAGAGTACAGAAGAATCCCACTAGACCAAGGGCTCATTAGATTGAAGGTTCACTTAATGAAAGATCCGCTAAACAGAAATCTACTTTAAAGTCACAGCTAGGGTAAGTATTAGGGTTAGCTATAAATGTGGTAGATTATGATTAATATTAGCCTGAGGTAGGATTAGGTTCGAGGTAAAAATAAGGGTAAGGTTAGGATTCTAGAGTTTGAGTAAGAATCTTTGGTCTAGTTAACCTTCTATCTAGAGAACATTCAATCTAGTGGAACCTTCTCATAGAGTTTCTGTCTGTAAAGCCACCATCCCAGTTTCCAAAATCCACAGAAAAATTCTACATGGTCTTAAAATTAAGCGTACTGAAAAGTTGTACATACAGTAGAATTCCTTCTTCACCTAGAAAAGATTCCTTTACTTACCTCCACTTCCGTAAGATTGGTGAATGAATCCTGAACTTCGGTACAAGCATAGTACTTCTGGAAAAGTTTGTCAAAGGCTGTCCTTTTCAATACATTGAGGCTGCAAATAAAAGAAAGAACTCAAGAATGAGCTCCACCGTGCATTCATCATGAGGCAAAATAATAAATTACAGTTACACTGTACATGTTCTCTTTATTAGCTACTATAATACCCCATATAATTAACTCACAAGAAGTATTAGTACAAAGAATACTGTTAGATACTGTATTTTCTTTTTCCTATTTTTAATTAAAGCATATATATATATATATATATATATATATATATATATATATATATATATATATATTTCTCTAATTCGGCACTTAGGGGGAAAGTTGTTGTTGAAAAGTCGACCTTAAGGGGAAAAAAAAATTCGGGTGAAATATAAGTTTCGCCTTAACGTTTCCACACACTTTTTCTATAGGAATACGTAAACTTACAAGGGCGCCCTCTTAGATTTACATACTAGATGCCATTACTTCAAAGTTGTCAAATTTACGGACACCTAGCTGTTAACACGAACGGATGGCTGGTCATTGAAATAACGTTAATTATATATTTAGACGTTAGGGCGAATTTATTTGTTATGTATTTTATTATCTTTTTTTCGCCCTATGTACAAGCAGATATAACAATTTCCCCTTAAGGTGGGAATTAGCGTTATATATATATATATATATATATATATGTATATATATATATATATATATATATATATATATATATATATATATATATATATATATATATATATATATATATATATATATATATATATATATATATATATATTTCACTAATGCCCACCTAAAGGGGAAAAAAGTTGTTGAAAAGTCGACCATAGGGCGAAGAAAACTAGAGCACCAACGGTGCAGAAGCTCAAACTATGAAGTGGGAAATGATGCTTTGTTTATGTGCACTTGCTGTAGCTTTCATCATTTGATTTAGAGTAGTTTGTAATAGGGACTTTCGAGAAGTGGTAGGAATTCTAATTGTGGTGAAAATGGTCTAGAGTATGTTGGGGAAATATAGATCTTCAGGGCTGTTTTGTGGTGAGGTCAGTTTTGACATAAAACAATATTAATGTAATGTACTCACATGTGTTCCCACGGATCCAAAGTGTTCCCACAGATCCAAAGATTCATATTTTAAATCTGAGAAGTGTTGAATGTTAAAGACAGACTGTCATCACCCCAAAGTATATTTTTAGTGTATGTATATCAAAATTCTCAGTTGGTGACTGCTGTTTGATTGACATCAAAGTTTGAAAATTTGAAAGATGCAGAGTAGCTCACATTCCACACAAGGCAGAGAGAGTACTTTTATTACATTTTATAGCCTTGTGTGCTCACCAGGACATGGCCTTAAGCAATAAAACAGGCTTATTCTTGCACAAGGAAGAGCCTCATACAGTTATGGGAGGAGCTAGAAGATGCAGAGTTGGGAGAATTGGAACTGTCTGGGATCATGAAAATTCCCCTTTAAGGCAGTGGATAAAATCCCCATGTCCTTCTTGACAAGGAGCAGATCGAGGACTGACCTCTTTTGTATCAACTTCTGAAGTCTTGACTACTGTCCCACCTACCTTAGCAGTGCAATCCTTGCTTTCAACTGCCAAAATGCACCATCTAAAAGTCCAGTAGCTTCTGGTTTTTACACACATTATTATAAAGTTACAGTTAGTAAACAACCTCCTATCAGCTCTCTGCTGTCACAAGGATCTTACACCAAGAGAACAGGTTAACTTTGCATCATGGAAGAGATTGTCAATTACAACTCATGCAGGATGATCAATTACGATGCCAACAGACCTCATCACCACACACAATACAGAAATTCATATATATACTGTACTGCCCAGAAGAACTGAATACTGTGTAGTAAAGTACTGTCATTTGACCTCTTGACCTTGAGTCTTACACACATTGTGCTCTGACAATGCACACAATCTGGAAATACCCAATGTTAATGCCCATTAAGCAGCTCCCTTTAAAGTAACCTAAACAAACTCACAGGACTGACCTCTTGTACACAGACAGTTTTAAAGAGACTGCAGTGTAAAGAAAAACAGGGAGTAAACTGATTTTGTGAGACTGGTAAAAATAGAGGGGTGGCACAAAATTGGTCAGAAAGGTATCAAAAGTATCCTTCATCCCAAATTGGAGAATTACTTTGTAATCTGCACATGTCAGTCCTCCTTCTGAGCAAGTTTGAAGAAAATTTTGTAATCCATCTTCGAGAAAATAGCATTTCAAAATATTTACAACTATGGCCTCAATTGAACGTTGGATGACCTTTGACCTACATTTTTACACCCCGCCGAACGCCCTTCAAAAGTCTATTAACTAAACCATGTTTGGTAAATATCGGACTCACAGGCTCAATACAATCCCACATCAAAGATATTTCCATGTTTTGACCTCTAACGACTTCGAATGACCTTGGATCAAAAATCTGTGTACAACCCTAAAGAACCACTGTGTAAGAAATATTATGACCAACTTTCAAGAACATACAGCGCTATTTGTGGGAGGAGATACATTTTGAAGATATTCGCATAATGGCCATAAATGACCCCTAAATGACCTTTGACCTCAACTTCTTGAACAAGACGGGTAGCCTAATGTTCAACGACCAATGTGTCCAAGTTTCGTTTCATTCCGTCCACGAATGTACCCCTGAGAGAATTAAAGGCAATTGTGGACAGACATGATAGATAGATAGATAGATAGATAGATCGATCGATAGATAGATAGATAGATAGATAGATAGATAGATAGATAGATAGATAGATAGATAGATAGATAGATAGATAGATAGATAGATAGACAGAGTGACGGTGGCGGATCATAATAGCTCAAACAGCTCTTTGAGCTGGTTTGAGCTAAAAATGGGGCAGAAAAACGGATTCGACTTAACGTTTTCACACACTTCTTATATAAGAATACGTAAACGTATGAAAGCCCCCTCTTTAACACGCAATCTATAAGTAATTACTGCAATGTCGACAAATTTATGGACACTTATCAGTTACCATATACATATCGCAGGCCACTGAAATAACGTTGATTATATCTTGAGGCCGGTTGGGCGAAATATATGCTTATGTATTTTATTATTTTTTTTTTCGCCTTAACGTAGGTGGGAATTAGCGTTATATCTGATCTTTTCCCCTTTTAGACGATTTCCCTTTTTAGGGGGGGGTTTTCATACAATATTTCCCCTTAATCAAAAGTTAGCAATATATATATTTTCAGAGCTGCTGAGACCAGGTCTTATGCTATCCTAACCTATGGTAATTGTGGCCCCCTGTGGGCTGGGGGTTGTAGAATATGCCCACGGTATTTCCCGCCTGTCATAAGAGGCGACTAAAGGGAGGGACTTGCACCGTATTTAAACTTTGCTTGACACTGTGTGACACATTTGTGTTGGTGTGTCGTTAAATTTTATCTAACTAACTAACCTATGGTATTTGTGGGTTATCCAGCCTATACCGACTCATGTCTCCAAGAGAGAACTTCAAAACAGAGGTGTACAAGTTTTCTTCCAAATCTGACAGAGTTAAAATTTCCTTCTTATGCCCACATGTGTACTGTTTTAGACATTTTATGATCACAACATATTATTACTGTACCATGACTGCATAACACCTGCTAAAACTAAGCGTACTTAGACTGCTGGGATTTTGCTTCAGACTTTTTCTTTGTAATACACTGAACACTTGGTGGATACTACCTCCAATTTTGTTCAATACTACAGTAATCTAGTGAAATCGTGAGGCTAGTTCCAGTGAACAGGGTTCGGGTTAATGGGGTTTTACTGTACTAGCCTACAGAGTATATTTACACACTACAGCAGAATCTACATGCACTCTCATTAAATTTCAGAGTAGCATGTACAGTGTGCACCAACTAAATACTGTAATACTCTACCTAACTACAGCACCACCCACCAGCAAAGAACTAAATCTAGTACAAGTATGCCTGGCGTTGGTGTATTTACAGTATGTGTATGTGCTTATACTCCCAAGACCACCAGTATTTTTCACTTTTGTTATTCAAAGCCAAATGAAAAATCCAGTAGTATAAAGAAGCAATTTTATGGTTGCTGAGGAGGCCTTTTTTTGCACAATAGTTACAGAAGCTTAAGTAACTGATATTCTCAGTCACATTTTAGACAAAAGCTACAGGTACTGTACATGTACAGTACTGTGGCTAGCAAGGACAGCTTGAAGCATTGCCTACTGAACAACAGTGTTGCTTCTTGTAGCACTGTAAACTGATAGCTTCCAGAGGGAGAGGATGAAGAAGTGAGATATCTTGCAAGAAAGAGCGAGATAGGTATGATGCAGTTAGAGCAGGCAATAGCAATATCTAGGGAGTTGTTTTCTTTAGGATACTCTCTCCCCCTCCCACTCCCCACCCCTTTTGAAAATGAGCCTAAACTGCACTTCACAAGTGTTGTAAGCAGTAAGGCTACTTACTTCTGTATACAGTACAGCACAGTACAATTTCACTCCAAACCAAACTAACAATATTGTACGGTATTTATATAATATACTGTACCTGTTAAAAGCAGTTTCATATGCCTTGCAAATCTTCCACCCTAATGTTCCATCTTCTAAGAAATGTTCAGGTGAACCTGTACAGAAACAAATAGCCTGAATTTATTAGCAAACATTACAACTCAAAAAAAATGAAAAATGAAATTTGGCTGAAATTCTTCTACTGGGTCTGGTGATGGTTCATATAAAGCCATTTCATCTTGCAATAGTCTCCAGTAAATACAGTAGTTTCTTCAATATCTTTGTACCTGTCAATGTGTAAAACTGTAACCAGAATGCAAAAATAGATTGTGATTTTGATATGTTTTCATTCAAAATAATGCCAAGATGTCCCATTTTTTTCAGTCACTGGGTCAAATCTCAAATGATATCTTAATGTGCTGGAAAACTAGTCTGATGTTCAAATCTGACCTAGGGGATAATATATATTCTTGGGAAATTTTGCTCTATGACTGCTGGTGACCCTAGATGATCTTAGACCTCCACCTTTAAAAACAGGGTTCTTCCCATAACCACAATGCATCCATGTACCAAGTACAGTATGAAATCTGTCCAAGTTTCCTTACTGGAGATACAGTATCATGTTAACAAGGTTTTCAGTTCGACCCCTGGTGACCCCAGATGACCTTTGACCTCCATCAAGAACTATAGGGTTCTTCCTCTTACCATAACCTATGTACATACTAAGTATGACATTTATTCAAGCTTCCTATCTTGAGATATCGTGTTAACAAGGTTTTCAGAGTTTGACCTCTGGTGACCCCAGATGACCTTTGACCTCCACCACAAACGATAGGGTTCTTCCTCTTACCATAAAGCATCTATCATACTAAGTATGAAATTTATCCAAGCTTCCTAACTTGAGATAACGTGTTAACAAGGTTTTCAGCATTCGACCCCCGGTGACCCCAAATGACCTTTGACCTCCATCATAAACTATAGGGTTCTTCCTCATACCATAACGCATCTACATACTAAGTATGAAATTTATCCAAGCTTCCTAACTTGAGATATCCTGTTAACAAGGTTTTCGGAGTTTGACCCCGGTGACCCCAGATGACCTTTGACCCCCACCAAAAACAATAGGGTTCTTCCTCTCAATATGGGGCATCTATGTACCAAGTTTGAGAACTGTCAGAGTTTCCCTTCTTGAGATATCCTGTTAACGAGCAAAGTGTCACAAACACATACACACACACAGGGCTTTAGCCAGCATGGTGAGATCAGGGAGTCCAAACAGTAAATTCTAGTGAAGTTTGTGTGTTAAAATGTATTATATATATGGGGCAATCCAAAATTTTGGGAGTCCAAATGACTCCTGGACTGCTCTCTGGCTTAAGCCTTGCTGACACACATATACACCCACACATACACACACACGCACATACACACATACGTCATCATGAATGCACTGGTTTCTCTTATCATCGAAACCAAAAAGAACCTTCAAGTTCATATTCAGCCACTGCAACTACGACTGCGCATCCACTCCAGATTGGAAGCTTCAAGTTCAACCACTGCAACTAGGACGGCTCCTCCACTCCAAATTGGAGGCTTCACGTTTGACCACTGTGACTACCACTGCAACTCCACGCTAGATTGGAAGCTCAGTGGAACTTGGACTATCTTCCCCTACCAATGAACCATGCTGCACTTACTGTACAAAGGCTAGGCCTAGTTCTCACGTACACTTTGTTCCCTGAACTACGCCTAGGCTATTGCTGTACAAAGTTTTTCCCGCGTGCTGACTGTGAGAGTAACGTTGCATGTGTTTCTGCAATGACTGTTCACTGTTGCTACATAAGCATATAGCGTGTATCAGCTATGGACCATAGCTATGGTCTATGTCACAATTGAACAGCAATGCGTGCTATTTAGCAAACAACAGTGTGAACATCCTAGTAACATGATTTAGCAGTTTCACAGAAAATTTAAAAAACAAAACATGATTGTTTGTGGAAATCAAAGTTTATGATCGTTTGTGTAAATCAACATTTTTGGTCTCTCTTTGGACACTAAGTGCAAATAATCTTAGAATGAAGGGTCTTAAACATATAAAGGACCCGTAGCAGTCAATTACATAGGAGTATGCATGAATCTGAGAAAGATCGAGACCATTCAAAATTTTTGAAGGTGTAGTAGCTCAATTTTGCCAATGGGTATATTGCTGACCTAGTATGGGAACCCCCAAAGCGACCCAAATACTAAAGTTAGCTGACTACGGACTAGGCATGAACCACAAGGCATTCGGAGCATTATATACACACTATAAGTTATATATATAAACAAGGTAGGACCCAGTCTGGAAAGTTTGTATCTGCTACACCGATATTTTACATCAGTCACCTCTTTTCTCAATTTTTACACCATGCCAAATTGTTGTCGGCTACTGTGTTTTAAGTACAGTGTGTATGTAAAAGATGAGAAGACCACGCCATCAAATCAGTGTATATTTAAGGTCTTTACTGCACGCCGAAGATGTTTGGCGTAACATTCGTTTTTCAGACGGGTAGGCCTAGGACGGCTTCAACAGTCGCTTCGCTGCAGTGTGCGTTGTGATTGGCGAATGATGAACCTACATCAGCAAAGCGGACTTGCATTGGGCTCAGGCCTATGCGTTCTGTGAGCAAGATGGAATGGATAGCTATGCAGATGCTCGCAACTGCCGCAAAGCGACCACTGAAGCTGTCTTACCTTGTTAATATATACAAGTATAGTGTGTATGGGCATACATGCTCCGAACGCCTGTGGCATGACCTAGGATAGCTCTTGTAGTGTTAAGCTGGCCGTACACTACACGACTAAGCACACTGCAACTCAACTCGATCGTCGGGTCGCCAACAGTCGTGAGGTGTGCAAGAGTTTAAGACTGCGACTGGCAGTTTTATGATCAGTTTTAAGTCGCGCCGACTTCAGTCGGGAAGAACCAACATGTTCGTTCTTCCCGACTCAAGTCGGCGCGACTTAAAACTGGTCCTAAAACTTCCAGTCGCAGTCATAAACTCACGCACACTATACGACTGTTGGAGATCCGACGATCGAGTTGAGTTGCAGTGTGCAAAGTCGTGTAGTGTACGGCTGGCTTAAGATTGTTTAAAAAGGTAGGACGAACAGAGGGATTGTGTTCATGGGCGACTCTATGATTTTTAATGGATGCTTTTCATGAAGGGCGTTGTATTCTGCAGTTAAACTTAGAGTGACCACTGCCGCATATGGACTGGGAAGGCTAGCGTAGTGAAATAGGCTAGGCTAGTTACAAGTTTTAGCAATTAGCCTAGCCTAACGTTACCGTACCTTTCACAACAGCTTTCCTGCCCTCTTCACAAGCTTCTTTCAAACTTGACGCTAGTATCTCTGTTGTTTTAAGCAAGGCAACTTTTTCGTCACAAAGTTCGAAATTGTCTTCGACTAGAGTTTTCGCCATAGAAATGACTTGGGTTTTGCATTTTATGGCGAAACAATGTAACTTGAGCCTGGTTCTGGCCCCATCGTTTCTCGAAATCCCACGTAGGTTTACGTATAGTACGGTATGACTCGACTGAAAGTATCAACACGCAATACATTGTGCGTACAACTTCCAGTTGTATAATGCCAAGTCATGCTTCCGGGTCATGCAAGTTATGGAAGTGCATACACATGTGTAGAGATGGCCCAACATGCAGTTGTGTATATGCATGCAACGACGTAGGTTAGAACTGCTCGTGTGGCTGCACAACTCTGTACTCTGTTGTTGGGCGTGCTGAAACCATTTCCGCCCTGACCACGGACCGCCTCGCCTACCCGCCTCCTGACCTCGCACCGCCTTGACCACGATTTCTGCTCGCCCATCAGCCTCTTGACCCATTTTCCGCCCTGACCACGGCTTTTTGGTGGCCCTCAAGAGCCCTGTTTGGTTTCCTCCCTCCTCACTCCACATTCCACATTCCACATCTTCACTTCACACCACTCCACTCAACATTTTCTATGATACACCGCAACCAACGAAACACACATCATCCAGCAGACTGGGCCGCGAAAAGCCTTCGGGCCTAGGTCCAGGATGCCTCCACTCCACTCTCACCTGCACATCCAACTGTACACACATCTCTCAACAGCCTGGGCCGCGAAAAGCTTTCGAGCCTAGCTAGGCCTGGGCTGCCTACACACACCACACCCACCCTCACCTTATTCTACATCTTCCGCACCCCCTTACCTCATACATCACAACAACGTCACCTTACATGGCACCTCCACTGACTGCTCGTTACCTTTGTCAAAACCAGCTCATTTAACTTTGTCTCTCCCCTCCACCCCTGTTTTCCGGAACTGGTACGCCAAATTGCCCCCTCAATTTTTCTCCAAATTTTCCAAATTTCATCATTAAACAAGTACCACCCGCCTCCTTCGTATAAAGTATTCTTTACATCTCCCTGGTTCCAACCCGCCCATAAAGTCCTGCGGGACTAGGTGGGGTTAGGTCAAATAGAGAGAGAGGCGTGCTGAAAACGGACCTTACTGAGCTCTAAGAGACAAATGAATACTCTGCACAGTGACGTTGCCAAGGGGAAGGGTCGGAAGGGGAATAGAGGAAGGGGGCGGAAGTGGCGGAAGGAGCGCCCAGAAGGAGCAGGAGGAGCAGGGGAAGGAAAATAGGTCTCCAAACTCGTTGTCTTTCCCCTTGTATCCCTCCCCTAAATAGCTCCATCCATCGATTTCCAAAAGGACGTTTGCTCTCCGAGTCTTCCGAATCCTCTTCGAGTTGGAGCCAAGCACCACACCAGGGATGAAAAAATGATGACCCCTCCATAAGGAGTATAAGTAGGGCCTACTTGCACGAAATTTGGCTTGCTGTACTTAATACCAGAATCAGCCTGGCTTCACGCTTCGCGCGCTCATCATCAGGGACGGTCTCAATGTCGGGCACATTTATTGCTTAAGAAAATGCACGGAAATACGTTTTCTACAAATATAATTTTAAACCCCATAAAACCTTATTAATTAAAAACAAGGGTTCTTTTCTCCAATTTTCCCGACGAGACCCCAAATCCGCCGCCGTAAGTGCACCTTCAATATTGCTCTTAAAGAGAGGTCCCTTAGTGGCATACGTACCGGTAGCTGTTGCAACATACATTTCTGTTGGGCAGCATGAGTGCCGGGATTTACCGTCCCAAAGCTCAATGCAAACCTTTAAATGATCCATTGTCCCCACTCACAACCCTTCCCCTCCCGAATCATTGCATCCTTAGTGCGAGTTAGACAAAAAATTGGAAAAAATTGTGATTTCTATTTCTATGGATCTGCTTAGTCTGTCAACTCCCTGGTTTAAGGTGCGTTCACACCAAAACCGAAATCTGCTGCGTTTTGCGGGCGGGACGGGAAATTTTTTTCCCAAGACAATTAGGGGCAATTTTACACCAATGAAAATTTTGAAAATCGCCCCATTCGTTCTGAGATAACAAATTTCGCGTCCCGCCCGCAAAACGCAGCAGATTTCGATTTTGGTGTGAACGCACCTTTAAGCGTGCATCCAGTGTCATTTGGAGATAGTTAAAAGCTGTATTCTAGTGTTAATAAGTTTATAAATAACCCAGGGGTCCTCCGGGGGCCTCTCCTCTGGACCTCGACTCCGGGGCGTTGTCCCTGGACTCCTTTAAGGTCCCTACGGTTGACCCCTGGGCCCTAACGCCTACACGGGAGCCCTTCCGGTCGCCAAAACGCCTCCAGCGATCCTTTGTCTTTCATGTTGGTGTGTCCTTACGACAGAACTCTATATCCCCAGTTCCTCCTCCACTCGGAATAGTCTGGCGACACCACTAACTGTACATGAACAATTGGATCATCAAATAGAGCGTGCGAAACACACCTCACCGCAGCATTCACAAATCCCTTAGGATATTCAGATCAAACTCGAACTTGAGATTACCAGTAGGCCTATCAAGAGCAAAAATCCTGCAGACTACAGCTTGGCCCAAGGCCCTGACAATGGGGGCCGGGGGGACTCAAATGAGTATCCAAAATTACGATATATCCGTCGGTCTTATCTTTGGGTCAATATAGTGTATCACTGCCTGGGATCAATGTGGGACCCCTTGTGGGCCCCAGCTCTATGATGTGTTGGTAGGGATAACAAGGGGTCTATTAGCGTCAATAGCTTCTGAAAAGTGGGTAGCATGACTTTGACCAATACTAGTTCAAACACGATTGCAACTCAAGCCGCAGAAGCTAGTGATCCAGGGCTTCCTGAGTCAGGCTGAAAAAATTAAGTTGGACGCCAGATGATCTTTTGTGTCATCCGAAGCATTTGCTCACGATTTTGATCCAATAAATGGCTATTTCTTACCATTTTCGAGTAAGCTTCATTTCAAGCTATGAAATTAGACATGTGCCCACTGCCTTCTATCTTCATAAAGATTCTGAAAAAGGGGGTGCGGGGATAATCCCTTCCATTTTCAAAATTTAGGGTACATGTACCCCCGTCCCCCCACCCGTTGACGCCCATGAAGGCTCTTATGGGATGTCCATATGGGCAGGATATGGCAGGCCCGGATCCAGAAATTTTGAGGGGGGCCCCAAGATGGAAAACCTCATGTGCACCGAAGGTGCACCACGAGCGCGAAGCGCGAGTCCCTACGCGTGGGGTCCAGGGGCTCGCGTAGGGCCCCTGGCGGGGTCCAGGGGCGGAGCCCCGGTGGGGGTCAGGGGGCGAAGCCCCCGGAAGCTCTCGCAATATTGCATTTTAAGAGCACAGAAATCGGCTCCAGTTCTTATGTCAGTGAGATTTTATACCTTTTCATGTTGCATGGAATTTGATGTGTATGGCTCAGTATAAGTTACTATATGTACCTGCAGAAGTTACGGAGAATCTAACTTATCTTAAAACTTACACGCCAACATTATGAGCCCGTGTAGGTAACTTGAAATGATTTTTGCCATAATGAGTGTTTTACTTTCGTTATACGGTATTCGGGTATAGGACGTCAGATGAAACAATTGCGCGCGAAGCGCGCCGACAATTTGAATTTACATTTAAAACCATTGCTATGACTAACGGTGTCAATTTTCTTTATGTGTGTCTATCAATTAGAAGGTGGGTTCGATACTAAGTTTTCAGTTGTCATAAGAAGAGGAGGGTGAAAAAATGAATATCAGTTGTTTAAAATCCTTACAATGCTGACTCTGAAATCACGTTTATGCACACGAATAATTGGCTTATGGCAGAACCCCACCGATGAGTAATGCGAATACGTTTGGGACCTTATTGATAGTAAAAGGAGCAATTCAAGGCTAACAGTGCGTAGATCAAGCAAAAATCAAGAAATATTGAGAAGACTTTGCAAAAATCGTGAAAGATTTCAATTGATTTTTCGTAAAAAGTGATAAAAATAAATCCATCACTCAATAAAAACGTACCTCTCTCCGTGAGCGTAAACAATTGCGCGCGAAGCGCGCCGAAAATTTTCGGTATAGAGCCTCCCGGGAGCTCTGCATTAATTGTACACTGAAAAGGGGGACCAACAGGACTCTCACAACCTTACATCCATATGGGAGGAGGGATGATATATCACCGTCTTTATGGACTTCTGAAGGGTATACCCTTCAGAAATCTATGACCGATGGTGCCGGGGGGAGTTGGTGATTGGGGGAACCGCAGATAACTGCTAAACCGTGCCTTTTTAGGCAGTGGGATTTTGTATACGCTATATACAAGAGTGGGAGAGCCTTTTCTTATTAGTACATGAGAGTGCAATCCCAGGAAGGGGGTTACCCTCCCCTTTGAGAATTTTTTGTTAATTTTAGGGGGCCTATATGCAAAATGGTGGTATCTTTGGGTCATTCTAAAGTGATTGTATGTTTAGAAAATGTCCACAATTTAGTGAATTCTAACTTTTGTTCGGGTGAAAAAGGGGAGTAAGAGACGGTTAACATATTGTCTTGATACCTCCTTAAGTCCCAGGAAAAATGGGCGTGGATCCATCTCCAAATGTGTGTGTGTGGGGGGGGGGGGACTTTTTCACATTTGTGAATCGCCGTCCTGGTGGCGTGGAAGAAGCAGTTGGTGGTAGCCAGAATTTGCGTCACGGGGAGGCAATAAGTTTTGTGATCTTCGGCATGGGGGAGGGGTCTAAGGGAAATTTTTCCAGAACTGAATGCCCTCAGATGCGATTTGGTGCAACAAAAATTTTTAGGTTATTTTTCTTCTAAAAATTTCGTTTTCCTAGGCATAATTGCAGTCTGTTCCATCATTTTTGAAAAAGTGAGGGGGACTTTTTGACGATGTCCCCCCCTCCCAAAAAAGTGAGGGGGACGCGTCCCCCATGATCCACGCCCATGGAAAAATCCGCAATTATACCTGCGTGGAGTCCATAGAAACATACGAAAGCCCATTAGTGCCAAGCGAAAAAATATTTTTAATTCGTTCTTACGAAATATTAATTCGTTCTTACGAATTATTAATTCGTTCTTACGAATTATTAATTCGTTCTTACGAATTACTAATTCGTTCTTACGAAATATTAATTCGTTCTTACGAAATATTAATTCGTTCTTATGAATTATTAATTCGTTTTTACGAATTACTGATTCGTTCTTACGAATTACTAATTCGTTCTTACGAATTATTAATTCGTTCTTACGAAATATTAATTCGTTCTTACGAATTATTAATTCGTTTTTACGAATTATTAATACGTTTTTACGAATTACTAATTCGTTCTTACGAATTACTAATTCGTTCTTACGAATTATAAATTCGTTTTTACGAATTATTAATTCGTTCTTACGAAATATTAATTCGTTCTTACGAAATATTAATTCGTTCTTACGAAATATTAATTCGTTCTTACGAATTATTAATTCGTTTTTACGAATTATTAATTCGTTTTTACGAATTATTAATTCGTTTTTACGAATTACTAATTCGTTCTTACGAAGTACTAATTCGTTCTTACGAATTACTAATTCGTTCTTACGAATTACTAATTCGTTCTTACGAATTATTAATTTGTTCTTACGAAATATTAATTCGTTCTTACGAATTATTAATTCGTTCTTACGAAATATTAATTCGTTCTTACGAAATATTAATTCGTTCTTACGAATTAGTAATTCGTTTTTACGAATTATTAATTCGTTTTTACGAATTACTAATTCGTTCTTACGAATTATTAATTCGTTCTTACGAATTATTAATTCGTTTTTACGAATTATTTATTCGCTCTTACGAATTATTAATTTGTTCTTACGAATTATTAGTTCGTTCGTATCAACTATTTATTCGTAATTTAAATTATTATTTCGTTCCTACGAATTACTAATTTGTTTTTACGAATTATTAATTCGTTCTTACGAAATATTAAGAAAGGAAGGGTAGGTGGTACCACCATCTGACGTCACGTGACAGCCGTCGAACCACACATTTTTTAGGAAACGCCCGAGTCTATCTATGTGACTCATACGAAAGAGATATAGGCTTTATAAAATTTGCCGGGGGTTGTAAGACAAAATTACTCCACTATAGTTCTTTCTCACTGGTGGAGTTTCAAACGCTTTATTAGCGGGGTTCAGAAAATTAGTTTGATTCTTATGATCAAGCTAGACCGGTTTCTGCTCTCATGCGTTATTACAGCGGAGCTTCATCAGTAGCAACCTTTCAAATTTCGTAGGTTAGGGATATTCATAATTTTTTAATATCATTGTCTCGCTCGATCACCTTTAATAGGGCGTCGAGAGAAGTATCATCAGAAACTATTCTACAAAACTTTGAGTTGTTCTCAAAAGTGATCTCATTTGAAGATCTTTAAGATTTTCTGCCATTTTACAGGCAGTTATCGGGGTATTTGAGAATAGTTTCGTCAATTGCTCATGTTAGGAAGTTACGTGCGAGTGCTTATTTCAAGCATTTTATATGCACCGTTCCAACATGTGAGATATAGGTCATTTTTTAGAACCGGGCGGCAATCCATCTGTTGTTTCCGTAGTTAATAGAGCGCCTTCCTCTTTGAGAGTTGAGGTGGCAGTACTATTCAGTTACGCGGGTCTTGGTAGTAGGTAGTTTTCTGTGGATTAATTAAAGACTTTAGAGTCTAGGATACCACGGAAAAGTTCCCCTTCATTGAATTCAAGATCTAAAATTGTTGACTTAGAAATAAGCAACGAAAGCTATGTGGTTTGCCAGCAAGTTCAAAATCACGCTTGATTGACTGTGCGCCATCTTAAGTGACTGAGTCAGGTTCAGCAGAATTAATTGAAAAACCTTTGCTTTATATTTTAAGCACGAGTACACGTATTCTCAATTTTTATTTGTTCTCTTATAGGAACGTGAGAATACTGAGTCTGGGAGGGTTCTCCTCTAAAGATAAGTAGACCATACCTCAACGCAATTTTCTCTCTCCTTGACATTTATTTGCCTGAGAGGTTATAGATGTACTTGAGGGGATCCTTCGCCTTTAAGGTTCCGGGCATGTAGACGACTTTAAACAAGTCTTAAATTTCCTTTGGCGGGTATGAGATCTTTAAACATTCTCCGTAGTTTCAAGTGCGTTTTAATCGCAGGGTTAACATAACTTTCGTACGTCGGCTTCTTCAACATAGCAGTCTTTTGTTGACTGGGGTGGAAGACAAAGTGTCCAGTGTAGATGGTGGTACCACCTACCCTTCCTTTCTTTCGTAAGAACGAATTAATAATTCGTAAAAACGAATTAATAATTCATAAAAACGAATTAATAATTCGTAAAAACGAATTAATAATTCGTAAAAACGAATTAATAATTCGTAAAAACGAATTAATATTTCGTAAGAACGAATTAATAATTCGTAAGAACGAATTAATATTTCGTAAGAACGAATTAATAATTCGTAAAAACGAATTAATAATTCGTAAAAACGAATTAATAATTCGTAAAAACGAATTAATAATTCGTAAAAACGAATTAATAATTCGTAAAAACGAATTAATAATTCGTAAAAACGAATTAATAATTCGTAAAAACGAATTAATAATTCGTAAAAACGAATTAATATTTCGTAAGAACGAATTAATAATTCGTAAGAACGAATTAATATTTCGTAAGAACGAATTAATAATTCGTAAAAACGAATTAATAATTCGTAAAAACGAATTAATAATTCGTAAAAACGAATTAATAATTCGTAAGAACGAATTATTAATTCGTAAAAACGAATTAATAATTCGTAAAAACGAATTAATATTTCGTAAAAACGAATTAATAATTCGTAAGAACGAATTAATATTTCGTAAGAACGAATTAATAATTCGTAAAAACGAATTAATAATTCGTAAAAACGAATTAATAATTCGTAAAAACGTAAACACAGATTATAAAATTGGATCTAAGGCCATTGCCGCACGTTTAAAACCTGTCTTGCAGAATTGTATAGGACCGCAACAGACTGGCTTCCTTAAAGGTCGTTTTATAGGGGAAAATATTAGGTATGTTCTTGATGTAATCGACTATGCTTTGGACGAAGGGCTCCCTGGTTTTATTTTTAGTGTTGATTTTGAAAAAGCGTTTGATAAGCTTGAGTGGGATTTTATACATGAATGTCTCCGTTATTTTCAATTTGGTGAGAGCATTCAGAATTGGGTAAAAGTGTTTTATAAAGGTAGTAGTACATGTATATTAAACAATGGTAATTCATCAGGCTATTTTTCTTTGCAGCGTGGAGTAAGACAGGGATGTCCACTAAGTCCCTATCTCTTTATATTAGCAGCTGAAACTTTAGCTCTAAAAGTTTTACATAATGATCTTATCAAAGGTATTTCAATTAACGGCAAAGAAGTGAAGATTTTGCAATACGCAGATGACACTAATTTCTTTTTAGATGGTTCAGATCAATCGCTTAATGAGGTCTTTCGTATTCTTAATTTGTTAAAAGACTCTTCAGGTCTTGTAATTAATTTAAACAAATGTAATTTGTTTCCTTTAGGCCCATTTGTTTCACATTTACCTAATTTTGTTAATGATATTGGTGTTAATGTTACTTCTGGGCCGATTCAGATGCTCGGTATTGCTTTTACTTCAAACAGGAGTGATCTTTTTCGCCTCAATTATGTTCCAAAACTATCAAGGCTAAAAGCAAATTTAAGACTTTGGGCATCAAGAGATTTAACGCCAATTGGTAGAAATATTATTGTAAAAAGTTTTGCACTATCTCAGCTAGTTTTTCTATTTCTTGTTCTTCCAGATCCCCCCAAAAAGTTTATCAAAGAATTCGAAAGCGTTATTTTTGATTTTATTTGGGGTGGGAACCCTGATAAAGACAAACGCTCGGTAATAGTTAACACAGTAAGGGATGGAGGGCTGAAAGTTACCCATATACCGACATTTATGAAAAGCTTAAAGTGTACCTGGGTTAAAAGGTACTGTATTAATAAAGACAATCCATGGAAAACTTTTTTTGATATCTCTTTGCAATCTGTCGGGAAAAATTTTTTCTTTCAATGTAACTGTGGGAACAGCGATGCCCCAAATATTCAGAATACTTTTGTTAAAGAGGTCGTTGATGCATGGTGTGTATTATCTTTCTGCTCTCCGACGGAGAACTTTGATAATCAAATTATTTGGAATAATTCTTTTATTCGGATTAATAATAAGCCTTTTATGTACTATAATTTATTTCAAAAAAATGTTCTGCATGTAAGAGATTTATTTGATGAAAGGGGTGCACCTTTAGCATACCGTGATTTTATGACTCGTTTTCACATTAAGAGATTCCCCTTTTCATCGTATTTTGGTATGATTAATAGTATTCCACGAGGGTGGAGACCAAGAAGGGGGGTGGGGGATACGGTTGTGAACATTAATACTTGGTTTGAAAGGGTTATGGATGCTCCCTCTACTTCCCAGTTTATGTATAATTATTCTATTCAAACTTTTTCTGGTCGCCCAACTGCATTGTATAAGTGGGGTCAGAACTTTAGCCACCTCACTGATCTAGATTGGCAGCATTTTTTTGAAATGCCCCGTGTTAACACGAACGAAACAAAACTACACTATCTACAGTTTAGATTTATTCATAGAATTATAGCCACTAATAAGCTGCGCCATGCTATGGGGAAGAAAGAAAGTGACAAATGTTCTTTTTGTCACACTGAAAGCGAAAGCCTTGAGCATTTATTTTGCGATTGTAATATGGTTTCAAGATTTATTTTAGATGTAGAAAGGTCGATTCTCAAAAAGCAATTTTTCTTTTCCAAACAGGATATATTTTTTGGTTTTAATCAAGGGAAAAAGCACCCTTTTAACTTTTTAATTTTGCATATGAAAAACTATATTTATCAAAGCAAGTGTAAGGGGGTAGAACTTTCAGTTCAAGAGTTTTTGTACAAGTTTAAGTTTGTAATTAATGTGGAAAGATTTAGGGCGAAAAGAAAACCAATTAGATCGAAAAAGCAGATTACTTACTATGATTTATATGACGTGTTCTATGATTATATCGACTCGTAGTGGTAATGTTTGAAAGCCTGTGTACTTAATTCAATGATTTAACGCCTTCTTTGTACTTTTTCTTAAGTTTTTCTTGAAAATCATGTGAGCTACCAGAAATACTTTATATGTCAATGTTTATATGAGCATTTCATGAATAAAAAGGAGGAAAAAAAAAAAAATTCGTAAAAACGAATTAATAATTCGTAGGAACGAATTATTAATTCGTAAGAACGAATTATTAATTCGTAAAAACGAATTAATATTTTGTAAGAACGAATTAATAATTCGTAAGAACGAATTAATAATTCGTAGGAACGAATTAATAATTCGTAAGAACGAATTAATAATTCGTAAGAACGAATTAATAATTCGTAGGAACGAATTAATAATTCGTAAAAACGAATTAATAATTCGTAAAAACGAATTAATATTTCGTAAGAACGAATTAATAATTCGTAAGAACGAATTAATAATTCGTAAAAACGAATTAATAATTCGTAAAAACGAATTAATAATTCGTAAAAACGAATTAATAATTCGTAAAAACGAATTAATAATTCGTAAAAACGAATTAATAATTCGTAAAAACGAATTAATAATTCGTAAAAACGAATTAATAATTCGTAAAAACGAATTAATAATTCTTAAAAACGAATTAATAATTCGTAGGAACGAATTATTAATTCGTAAGAACGAATTATTAATTCGTAAAAACGAATTAATAATTCGTAAAAACGAATTAATATTTCGTAAGAACGAATTAATAATTCGTACGAACGAATTAATATTTCGTAAGAACGAATTAATAATTCGTAAAAACGAATTAATAATTCGTAAAAACGAATAAATAATTCGTAAAAACGAATTAATAATTCGTAGGAACGAATTATTAATTCGTAAGAACGACTTATTAATTCGTAAAAACGAATTAATATTTTGTAAGAACGAATTAATAATTCGTAAGAACGAATTAATAATTCGTAGGAACGAATTAATAATTCGTAAGAACGAATTAATAATTCGTAAGAACGAATTAATAATTCGTAGGAACGAATTAATAATTCGTAAGAACGAATTAATATTTCGTAAGAACGAATTAATAATTCGTAAGAACGAATTAAAAATATTTTTCGCATGGCACTAATGGGCTTTCGTAGAAACACTCTTGGACTATAATAAAATTTTTCCTTTACATTTTAAAAGGATATCCAAGGTTGACAGAGAGCAGTATAGAGCCTCCCGGGAACTCTAAATTAGTTACAGTATACAAAAGAGGGACCAACGGGATTCTCACTACCCGACATCCATATGGGAGGAGATATGATATATAACCTTCTTTTTAGGTATAGCAAGAGGGATGGTGGACAGGCAAAATTCGTTTCAGAAAAGATTTTCGTCATTATTGAACGTCGAGGTAAGATGTTTTGGAAAATAAGCAACGGCAATTACGTACTTTCAATCTTTCAAATCATGTGCTAGACTAGATTAGTCAAAGATCCCATAATGATGAGAGCCCTACAGAAAAGGAAACGTACTTTTTAGAAAAATGTTGCATTGGAATAATTTCTTGCGTCATAGCTTTGTCAATGGTAAATAAAATCGGGTGTAAACCATGTCGTATGCGCGCGAAGCGCGCCGAAATTTTGAATAAAATATTAGTCCATGACAAAACCTGCATTTCAGAACCTGCATCGGACACTGTCACTTTCCCACCAACCTATGCTATTCAGAAACGAATCTTCTGACTGAGAAGTCTTAAAAAGCACTTTTGCTCCTTTGTTCCCCCGTGAGTAGTTACCGAAAGCTTTTGATAATAAGGACAACTCTGACACAAGGCTTGACGCTAGCGGAGCGTGCGAAAATTTGGAATTTGTCAAGAATTTCCAAAACTTATGATAGTTTGAGAACAGTTTGTGAAAGAAAATGGTTAGAACAAATAAACCAGTCATCAAAAATACTTCTCACCCTACACCCTCCACAGAAATCTGTAGGTTAAACGACTTTTGGGACCATTTTAAAAATTTTCAAGAATCGATGGGGGAGGGGGACACACGTCACCCATTGCCCACTGTGCCGACGCCACTGTCTGTCGCTTAAAAGCCTTTTGAGTTCAGTTTAAAACTTTTCAGACAGTTTCGAAATCGAATAGGCTATGCACGCCGCTACTTTGCCTGCAACAGCTGGTGCCACTGTGCACAATAGCACGTCACTTGACAGCTTGTCTTCTGTAGTCATTCTGCAAGGTCTGTATGGCGAAAACTTTGCCTCTAGATTACAAAAAATTTCACTCTTTAACACAAAATTGTTACTCAATTTCAGTGCAGCTATCCGAGCCCATACTACAGATGTCACGATGTTTACTTATTTAGATATTAAGTCAAGGATCATTACTCAGCTATTCACCTGTTTTCGAACATTGTAGCTCTCCTTTCGTCGCCAACCACTTTGAAAGATATCTAAAGAGATAATCCAGCTGTAGCTCCACCCAACCCCTAGAGAAATATATACTTTGAATACGTTCTTAGACATTTTTATTCATTTTTTGCTCTTAATTTTTCTTTCTCCTTTTCTTTTTTCTTTCTTTTTTTCTTTTTTTCTCCTTTCGTTTTTTTTTCGTGACGAGGGGGGGGGGGGCGGGTCCCCCAGGCCCCCCCGATCCGCGCCTGGGATATGGGCCCGACACCTGACCCCTATATAGAAAACAAACCAATTACACTCATCGCCGACGCTCACATGACACATAGCCAACGGTATGTATCTGCATGTTGGTCACGGCTTATCATGAGTTCCATACAGATAGGGCGTACATGGCATTATGTGGGACTAGACTCATATTATATTGGCTCCAGATAAGACATGTACGGGATTTTCACGGGGGCTATATGAAATCCACATGTAGTTTGCTGTGACCATATGAGACACCTATAAGACATTCATGTCTGCGAAGGAACATTAACCATATGGCCTCGAGGAAGCCTCGAAAACTCCATTTTCCTGCCCACCTTTCTGTCCCCATTTTGTGAACATATTTAAATGCTCAGTTCACATGTCAAATTTCTATGCAGTCTATGTTTTAACGCGTCCCGAATGTTTACAGTCAATGGCAGCTCCCTGGGTAAACACGGCTTAAACAGTGTACTATTACATAGGCGAATGTTCTACGCGCCTGCTCTCTGTACAGAATTTTCGCATTGCGACTTTTATTCACCCATACCAGGGTGTTTGTCAATAGGTTTTTTGATGCTTTTACGTTGCTTGGTTACTAAATTTTTACGTCTTTCAGTGACAACCTGTTTCAATGCTTTTACAGTTCTTTTTAAACTTGCGTTAACTTGTCTGTACAGTCACGCTGAAGAAGTCTGAATATAGAAAGATGAAAGCTGGGTGGCTGGGTGATGAGACGCTATATATATATATATATATATATATATATATATATATATATATATATATATATATATATATATATATATATATATATATATATATATATATATATATATATAGTAGGTCGAAGTTAGGTAGATCGAACGTGGAATAAGTAGGTCGAAAGTTGTGTTTGGTGTTCGATCACCAAACACAACTTTCGACCTATATATATATATATATATACACATACATATATATATGTATATATAGGGTCAAAATGCTGCGGAGCACTATAGAAATGTGTAGGTTGATAAAGATGGCAAGAAGTGCTTAAAAGTTTGCGGAAAATTCCACTGTGTTTCGGGTGTAAACCCTTCATCAGGTGGCAAAAACGCAACTGAAAAACACTGAAATAGAAGAGAAAAACACACGTTAAAATTGGGCACGGCAAACCGATTGTAATAAAAGAACACAGCAGAAAACTGCGATATGGAGGCTGAGCAAAACAAGTAAAAAGTAAGTTCAAAAAGGAGCAAGTTAAAACAAGGTCCATAGTAACGTTTAGACCGTGCGGAGAGAGGTGTTCCGAGCTTCATGATTAGCCGGTTTTCGGCAGTCAGACGATCACTGTCAGAATCTCTGCACATTATGGCTGCGGTAACGGCAAAGTCCTTTATCGAGCATGGTGATGGGGGATTGAAATAATGTGTGGATACCGGATAACCTTGGACATTTTGTTCAATGGACCTGATGGGCAGTGCTGTAGTCGAGTCTCCACCTTCCGAGTCCGAGTCTGATTCCGAGTCCTCACTGGCCGAGTCCGAGACCGAGTCACTGACATTCGAGTCCGAGACCGAGTCCGAGTCACAAGCTCCGAGTCAGAGTCCCCCTATGAAGAAGTGTACTCCAAGAAAGAGGAAATTACAAATGATCAATATTTACACTGCCTTTTATACAATGTTGTTGTGTGTTATCATAGGCGGGATAACGAGGGGGCAAGCGGGGCACTTGCCCCCTTTAAAATTAATAAAATTATTTAGAAAACATGAACGAAAGAAAGACAGACCAGAGAAATTATGAGGAAATGTTTAACATTATGTTCAATTTTTGCAGTGTAAAATGAAGGAAAAACATTAATTCAAACATCAAACAATGCCCCATTTTTTTCCTCGGCGCACTTCGCGCGCACCCGCAATGATTAGTGACTAATACAGTGGCGGATTTCAAAGGCGGGGAGGCAAGGGGCAATTGTTAGTGAAAGTTTTTATAGGTACCTTGATTAATTTTTTTTCAAAGCATGGTCATGTGGCTCCCAGCCACACTTTCATGACTTGGAGCTCTAAAATAAGGGTTACTCAGAGTAGTAAATGTACATCATTACACTCACCATACTAGTAAATGTACGTCATTACACCCACCATACATGGTTCTTGCATGCACAATTCAGAAACCTACCCGTGTATAGGGAATCGTGACTCTCAATCATTTTTTGGGCATGATTCTCGTGAGCTCAATGGAAGTAAGTGTATCGTTAATACTACTGTCCGTACTCCGTAGCAGAACCTTTGTCGGTGGAATTGTCTATATATTTCTTCCTGCAGGATCAGTGCTTGAGTAAATTACTATTTCAAACCCTTACAACCCCTCCTGCTGTTCACTTACCACACCAACTTCCACCATCCTCATTCAATTGAGCGAAAGTCACTATCTGAAATTTGCAACCTCGATAACAAAAGTATTCTGTAAGCATATCAAATTATCCCTGGGGACCCGGGATTTACTCTAGAAATGGTCCAGAATGACCCCAAAAACCATCAAATTTGAAAAAAATTCTGAGGAGGATCCCCACGCTCCGACTTCTCACCTTGGGCACTCGCAGTTAAACGCTTCCCTGGACACACCTTACGAAGGGGCAGGCTCCAATCAAGATTGCTTCTCTGGGATCTTTTACTGTGGAAGCCCATGGCCATGCCTCTCTAAGAGTTACCCTTAACATTTCATTCAGTTTGAAAAGTATTATACACCATCAATCTCAAACTTTCATCTTCCTTAGGCTTACAGATTTATGCTTTAACATATATCTTCGAAACTATCTTATTTTTCACAAGTAAAACTTGAGGGGTCCCATGTCCCAGATCATGACAAAAATAAAACAAAAAAGAGAATAGCTCTGATATTCTGATTGGCGCTTTTATTAAAAAGGTCAAAATGTGGCTCTTCTGACCTGTTTTTAGTGCACATCCGATGAGTTTTAAGATAGCCAAATGCTTCATTATAATGGTTTTAATTCTTTTAATACCTCAGGGCTTCAGGGGGTGTTGCTTATGGACCACTACCAGGGTGTCGTCTCACCAGGGCCTTGGGGCTAGCCCCTAGACCCCACGTTTTTGCGCTCCCGCGGCGCCTTCGGCCCCGTTTGGTTTTTCGCCAGGTTTGCCCCCTCACTTTCATTCACCAAATGCCGCCCTTGTGTGTTATGATGTAGGCTCTGGCATGGCGACATTAAATAACAATGTCGCTGAGTGTAGCTAAGGATGAATTTCTTCACCGCAAAATTAAGTAACAACAGAGAAGCAAACTTTTCCTTCGTGTATTCGAGATTGCGTTGTGCCGCGAGTGGAACGATTCTGAAAAGACACTCAGGGGTAAAAAAATACATCTGTAATATAGCACCATAATAGAGTCAATCATTCGAAACCCATGTGGTATACCTTACAAGGCTCACCCCTTATTACAAGCACACGTCGCACTTATAGTCATTGTAAATCAGTACTTTCCAATATTTTTCGGCTTATTGTCATTTGCACCACTGCTTGCACAGAATGGAATTGAGAAAACGCCCTACCCTCATGTCTACCAATATAGATAAAAAAATAAAAAGCCTATGTCTATTAAATATGAGTGATAAGAAAATGAAACTACATGGTTTGAAAACAAAGTATATTAAATACGGTCTTTGTGTGGATCAAGGGAATACAAATCGATGGGGGTTCACTATGTGATGGCAAAGCCGAAACTTACAATCATCGAAGGCGCGATGACCTAATGGGGTGTAAGCGTCCTCCTTGACAAAAAAAAAACAACGAAGCGCTGTAAGACGCAACTTCTTGACATCTGACAATCAAGATTAGATCGCAAACGGCAAACATTCTTTTCTGAAATTTAATATTATATATAAGGCATTGCGACAGACTGGAACTGAGAAAACTCCCCATCCTCATGTCTACAAATATAAATAACAAATAATAATAAAAAACATGTCTCTATCTCTATAAAATATGAGTGACAAGATTAGATCGCAAACGGCAAACATTCTTTTCTGAAATTTAATATTAGAGACAGTATAAGGCATTGCGACCCTTGCAATTCCGGAATAGGGTAGCCAGTAATGATTATTTATCAGTCAAATGGCCAAGACATGGGGTCAGGCCGTCAGGGGTCCTTCCAAGAAGCAAATTAACAGTTACATTGTTCGATGCATTTCGCTGGCATATGACAATTGAAATAATTTACGAATATTTCAGTGCATCTCAAGGCTGTACGGAGGGGTAATACGTACGTGTTGACCTCATTTTATCTCCACTTTGTGAACACTTATTCGAGAGCACGGTGATAGATGTTTAATATCTTCTAAAGCTCCAGCGTATATAAAAAAATATTAGTTTCCAAGAGGCCCCTGCTGCCCTTAGCATTTCCCCTCCTCATGAATAGCAAAATCCCCCTCCCCCATCATCAAAACATTTTCATATTTGTGTGGGAACGTACGTACGGTCCATCATAATCATACACGCACTCCTTACACGATGAGAGAGAATCATGGCATCCTCAACGCTGCTTTTCAGAACTTTTCTGAAATCGTTGTTACAATATAATTCAATGAAAGGTTTCTTGAATCTTTAAGGAAAATAGCAGGCATATTTCAACTATTTTAAGCATAACATTCAGTTTAATGGTGGCCCTACACAGGTTCACAGAAAACCTATCACCACTTGGAAAAAGTTTGACACATTATGCTGTTATCAGTGTGATGCAGAGTGCCCATATAACTCAAAAATAGTGAGTGGTGTTTTGTTTGGGGAATATCCTTCTTACTCTTATACCTTATTCCATTTCGTAAGAACTTGGTCTGGAGATATTGCGTTTAAAATGCATCAACATGGTATACAAAGGACTGGAAATACCTTTAATCATTATTCAACTGTGCAGTATTCGTCACCAATAAACTCTAGCAATAGCTTTATCTCCTCAAAAGTTATGCAGTACAAGAGTTATAAATGTTGCATCATTTGAATTTTTGAAAGTTTGGGTGAAAAAGTTATTTTTGTGCAATAAGCAACTGAATTTCTTCCAGTGAGAATCAGCCATTTATTAAAAAGAAAGCTACGGTCCTGCCATATTTTGAATTGTCTGTCATTCTGTATCTATGGATATTGGCTTAAAAATAATATATGTAAAACAAACGCAATATTTCCTTTCAAATATTGTTAGCTACTAAGGGTGAGAGCTTCAAGCTTATGTGATACATTGGTTGCTCTTGTTCTGAGAAGTTGTTGCTTGGATGTTTGTTAGTTTGGACGGAGCATATTTCGTCAATCTTCCAAAAAGGTAATCTGTGACTTCTTTGGGTTAAACTTTTCAAGATCTACCACCTGGTCTCCATATTAAGACTCTATCTATGACTGCATTCTTGTTGATAGGCTTACTAAATTTTTCATTTTGAAAATTATGACTTGTGACTTAACGAGCGAAAATGAATTGTGCCTTGAATTGACTTGACATGAAGTTAAATGACTTGCGAATTAACTTCACTTGATGGTAGATGACTTGGGACTTGACTTGAGAAAAAATGACTTAGCTACAACTCTGCGTTCGAGCTGGTTTGAAACCCACCTTGATTTCAGCTTTTGCATTCCATCACCGATCCCTCTGTTACATCCCTGTGTGAAAATCGTACCATAATCCAATAATCCCACTCACTCACATGCTCACTCAGACTGCAGTCAAGTCGACGGGCCATATAGTTTGACGTATGTAATCCAGTGGTGGTGTGAGGGAGCTGACAGGCCAGTTGAAATGAACTTACAAGATCTTAGGAGACCATATGCCATTTGATAGAAACATACATAGGCCAACTATTAATTTCTGTCCTCTTATTTGCCTTTTCGTATTTGAGCCATACATTTCTAAATAATGATATTTCAGAATAAGAATACGTATGGAATCGAGGTACAACTTTTGCAGCCTGGTAACTTGCCAGTTATGGCAATCTAGGAGGCTTTTTTTGTCAAAAATATTCTTGTTACGCTATACGAGCCAACAGATAGTGGCGCTCCGATCAGATAATGTCACGCTAAACCACCTTTTCACCAACCATACACTTTTCAGAAAAGATATGCCCCACTTAATCTGACATTAGTTTATTTGTTACGAGTCACGAGTCGGGCTTGGATTGGGCCTAATGGTCAGATTGTTATACTTGTGATTATCAATTGAGTGCGCATTCAATGTCATTTACAGATAGCGTAGATAAATGTTCAGGTTTATGTCCACTATTTTGTAAATACCCTCAGAGCTTCCGGGCTACGCCCTTTTTATTCCATTCGGTGCTGCTCAGCTGAACCAAGGACCTTTCGACGGACCCTATAGACACCACACATTTAGGTGAAACGCTATCCATTTCAAAAGAGCCCAAAATCAAGGATACGCGTCTGGCTGTGGCCCGTGAGATGTTCCCGATTAAATATATAGGCCGCCAAAGGAAATAATTAAGGACCCCCTGTACGTTTTTATTGTAAGACTTCTTATAATATCATCTACCATACAGCGCATAATGCAAAGACGTAAATACCGCGTGTTGTATAGAAACTGCAGAGGACAAGGTAAAGCTATGTGATGACTGATTAATTGTAGGCCTATATAAGTTATTCCCACATTCTGCCGGTCTCGGGAAATTTAGGGCAGAGTCACGAGTCCGGACTGTACGAGATCGAGTTCGAGTCCGAGTCCTTGCCTTCCGAGTCCGAGTCACGAGTCCGAGTCCTTAAAATCGTGACTCGAGACCGGTCTCGAGTACTACAGCACTGCTGATGGGTTCAGTGACTCGGTCCGCGAGGCGACGTTTGGTCTCTCCCACGTACAGACAGTTTCCGGCAACGTCCACAAACTAAAATGCAAACAACATTCGTGGAAGCAGGGAGCTGCCATTGACTGGCAGCTCCCTGGTGAAAGTACAGGTAAAGCGTTGGTTAACAGTGAATCTGTTGCCGTTCAGTTAGGACCCAAAATGTTGATGAGGTGTTCTTCTCAAAAACTGGGCATGTGTTGCATCTACCACGGTTACAGGGGAATGTTTCTGGGGTGTTTTTCGTTGGCTGTAGTGGATGGGAAGCCAGCACTACAGTAAATGATTAAAATATTCTTCTCAACTCTGAAGGTTGTAACGGGGGGGGGGGGGGGTCGGTGAAAAGGTCAAGTGAAGGGTCTCGAAGAAGGGTCTTTATATTCTTGCATATGGTACTATAATGATAGGGGGAAAAGATGGGTGATATAAAGAACCAAAGGAATGAGTAGATTGGTAGACGGGTGGATGTTTTTACTCAACGCCTCTGATCTGTTGTTTCTTGCATTCTGTGAAGAGCGTCAGAGAGGATTTTAGTGGAATACTGACGTTTCTCAAAGAAGGATAATATATGTTTGGAAGCTGTCGAAAAACCAGAATATTCTGAGCAATCCTTCTGGCCCTCAAAGGCCGTGAGAATGGGATGGCTTGGCAACACACTATTGTGAAACACTCAGCTGAGCTGTCGAACAGGCCCTTCATGTATTCATCTGGAGTGAAAGCGAGTTGTTCAAAAATTCCCATGATTATGTGCCAAAAGTCCCAAGAATTAACAAGGCTGACTTGTAAGTACCCGCTATGCGTTTCGGAACTACTGTATGTACAAAGTTACTGACAAGTTTTAAAGTCCCAACATGACTTCGTATAAAGAAACACTTAAACCGCCAAAAATCGTCATAGCACGAGAGCCATGCAGGTATATAAAGTTGGTAATACTAAGAAGAACTGTCTTAGCTTCTTTCGGGAGTAATCTTTGTCCGAAATGCAGATGTTGAATTCGAATTGCCAACTGAAATTCGAGTTCTCTACTCGTAATGAGCCTATCAGTCAGGAGTATGAACCAATGAAAGTCTATTTGTTTATTATTATTCATGAATAAACAACTATAGGTGTCATGCCTACATGCTCAACTGTAGTGAAATGTACGCACTTAAACAGCGCAGTGCATTTGCTTGTGTATTCGACGGATGGACTACACAAACAGCCTAGGACTATACTCAGGTTAGTGTAGGCTTAGAACTGAATTGTAGTTAGAAACAATTACCCACGCCAACAAAACTGCTGCACAACTAACATGAAAAAGGATGAAAACCTCACCTGAAATCCCAAGCAAGATAATGTTGCCTTGAACAGCGAGGCAAAATACAGGGCAGGCTATACGAACATGCACAGCCGCAGTGCGCCCGCCAATGTCACGCAAGTTGACTGCTTGTGTGCTACGGCCCTATAGCTATATTTTTCGTGCATCAAGCACATCGTAGCGTAACATACGTCGATGATTATAGTGCACAATGAAAACACGGTAAGAGAGTGCGTATGCAGTAGATGTACACTGGTTGCATCGTCATAACTGTGATCTCGAAAGTCGAAAGCAGCTGATTAATGAATATTCATAAGTGCCAGTGACTGCCTACAGGGGAAACCGTTTGCAAATTCTACAATTGTTTGAATTACTGTTACTGTTTTTTTTTATTGTTTTTGTTTTATACCCTTTTAACTAGCTCTTTTCCGCTAAAAAGCGTTCCCCTGGTTATATTTTTGTCTGAAGAACATGAAGCACGGCCTGTTCTTTGCCATTGAAAGTTTTCAGGGAACTCGTATTGGGACTTTAACATCAACTGTGATCAGTTAATTTTTATATTTGTTTCTATCGGGAGCAATTCTGTTCAAGCCTGAACAGTCAGTTTTAGAATCAAAAGTCCCCCCCCCCCCCCACACACACACACACATCCTTTTTTATCATATCGGGCTTTTTCTTAATCGCTTGTTTGCTATTATATATACTTCAGACATTATTATATACACAATAATAACCATACTCACTGTACTATCCGTAGCGGGCCACTGATATTGCCAAGGGAGTGGGTCCGAACCTCCCAGAATACGTACTTGATTTTGCCCCACCAAACGAAATTCCTTAGAGCCGCCCATGATGAATCTGAAGACGAATTGACGAATTACTAACTGTATGCATCTGATAAAGCTCACTGATTTAATTCATCTTAATGCAGTAACGTAAAATTCACTTCATAGTAGTTAAATTTAAATATTACTTTACCTTGAGACCCCCTTTCAATTTCAAATTGAGTCTCTGTCTCCATTAGCGGCTCGCCATAGGGGCACGGGGGGCACTTGCCCCCCCCCCCCAAAGTTTGCAAAGCATGGTCTAAAATTGAAATAATAAATAAAAAATCATGACTGTAATTCGTTATGGGTTAGGCCCGCCCTTTTCCTTGAGTGGGCTTTAAATTAAAGAAGTGAATAACTTTCCAATGCAATGCGAAGGTTAAACATTAATAAAGTGCTTTCAAAACGACATTTTTTCGGCGCGCTTCGCGCGCGTTTTCTCAGTTGCTTGTTTGCTACTATATATACTTCAGACATTATAAATGGACCTGCCGTTAGTGCGAGGTAAGGTAATCAAAACAAATGATCACGCTGTGATATTTGTAATCTGGTTAGCTTAGGCATCATAATGTCATTTACAGCGTGTAACGTTGATGCTGGAGTTAAATGCCCAGACACTTCAGAGCTTTCGGGGTCATTAGATACACAACCCATTAACCGTGTTGATTATCATCCACGACTAAAAGCAGTTTTGCCAGGGTGTCACCTGGCCAGATTAGCATAGGTATCTGTCTACAAAAAGTTGTAACGGGCATGTAGTCTAAAAGCATTGTTTCCCATAGAAGGAGAGGTTTCCCTTCCCTTGTCCAAATTGACAGCGCCGTTGGCCCACGGCGGTCTTATGACTGTCAAATGGCATATTATAAAGCAAAAGGTTCTCCACCTCTGTGCTAAAGAAAACGTTTCAGTTGATTTAAAATAAACACAACAAACAGTCAATCTAAGTTCAGTGTGATGAGACTTTTGACTAGTGGTCTAGCTATTTGCATATAGGATGAGACGTCGTTCTGAGTTGGGGAATTCCCCTCCTCCTTTAAAAAATTCGTTTCGGAACGGTACTGAGATCCAAAATACGAGTGCTATCATTTCATCGTTTTCAAGTGTCTTCATGCTCGAAATTTTCGTTAGTTTAAGAAAACAATCCAGAAAACAAACATTTTATGGCTTCTTGGCAAAGCTGAAACATATTGTGACACAATGAAAGAAACAATAAAATATTTAAAGGTGGGGCTCATTTTACACAAATGGATCAAGCCGCCTTGCCCATTTCACCTGCCTCTTACTCCACCCCTATAGTAGTACGTTAGCGATCGGTTGATATGGTTGTATTTATTTTTAAAGTAGTCAGCTCATGACTAACTGCCTGAAATGGTTTTTGAAGAGCTTTTGAAAACTACATGGGGCATCGCTGTAATACATACTAATAACCATACTCCCGTAGGCGTAGGGGGACTATTAAAAAATATTTTTGTGAAAATTCGGGCAATATTTTTCGGGCACCTACTAAAAGAAAAATAATGCAATAATGTAGCTTAACGGAAATCGATACTTTAAAAAACTTCCTTGGTAATTAAAATATAGTTCTGATTTGGATTGCACCATCACCTATATATTTGGTATTAATTCACCAGTGTGTTTTTAATGGTTAAACTTATATGATGGTTATCAGTGGTGTATTTGAGGAGCCATTAGGCCATGCCCCCGTCACTGACGCCGATTTTTTTAGTACCTAAAATAAAACGCAAAATTTTACTTCAAAGGTAGCATATGTGGCACCAGATTGCATGTATGGACACCTAATTTTTCAAAAAAATTTCTAAGGGGGGGGGGAACTCCCTCCCCTTAGACCCCTCCCCCAGCCGGCGATCACAACATAGTGCCTGCCCTGCACCCATGAGAGAAACCTTGGCTACACCACTGATTTTTATCATCATCATTGTAACGATTTCCCCCAGAATTATAACCAATATGGAATAGGTAGTAACGTGGCAAATTATTGTATGTAATTGGCATGCGGTGTGATAACGGATGCATGCCTATATGATATGTACCTGACCATTAATATTTGCGGGGGGGGGGGGGGTCTTCCAAACCTCCCTGAATACGGACTTGAGTTTGCCCCCCCAGCAAAATTTCTTGGAGCCGCCCATGTCTGTCTCAAACACCCCACAGACAAAGGTCTGGTGTCTAATTGGTCAATGCTATATTACCTCGAATACACTTGTGTGTATGATCGGCACAAATTGACCAATCAGAATGACTTATACAGTATATCAGTCAAAGTGCAACCACCAATTGTCAATTCTGTATATTTGGGGTGATAAGTGTCTGCCTTAAACCTGCCGGGAGCTCCACCCGTTTGAAAGTAAATCAAAATTCTCCCAAATGGGGAAAAAAGTTATGCCACACAATATATAGGCTTGCTAGCCTAATATAGACAAGGTAAAGCAAGAATGAAGACAACTCAAGAACTTGCGTTTTTTCAAAAACGGTTTTGAAAACCACCTATTAGGACGTAGGTTTTCAGTAGTTATGACAATACACCTACCGGATATACATTTAATTTCAAAACAAAGACCGGTAAACTTTGCAAGGAGTTCCAAAATGCATTCACCACTGAAAAAATACACAAAGTACGGGTGGAATGGTGAGTAAAAACTGCAAAATGGCGACGCCAATGACCAGTTTTTCTCACGATTAGGGGCAAATTAGATTCTCCCCAAAGGAGGAATCTCCCGAACTCTTTAAATTAAATCTCCGTTTGTCACAGATCAAGGTGAATAGTCAAATATTATTTTAATTTTGATTATCATAGCGTTTAGTAGGCGGATATGTCTTCCTTTTTATGAATAAATCTTCGAAGTTACAAACAACTAAGCATTACATGAAAAAACGACCTCCCTTATTAAGAGTAATGGGGATGTGAAGCCAACAAGTGTGGAATTACAAAATCTCCCATGATGCTTTTCCAGCTCAGGTCTTTGCCATTTTGAACGCTATTGGTGAACAACATTAGTTTGTGGATGTGTAACTTATGCACGGAGAAAACTTACATGCTTCTTTAGGTTACCGTACCAGACATCCAATCATTAAATTCTTTATAAACGAAATCATCATTTAGGTACCCGTATAACAATTACATGCATGGTCTTGTACAACAACGTCCAAGTCTATTTATTACCAACAGTCCAATACTGGTAGCAATAAGTTACAAAAGTACAAGACACTCGACATTCCCTGGTGCTTAAGTGCATTGAAGCTAAGTCTAATTACAGGCCTGTCTAGTCCAATTAAAGCGGTATGCTGGTTTTCTTCCCCTCAATTTATTCGACTCTCTCAAACAATGCTTTTCATATTCAGCTCTTTATCTGTTTTCTATGTTTTCTTGTTTCATTTAAAGAGGGTATGCTTGGAGAAGCATTCATTTTTCAGGCCTCCTACCCTTTGTGACCACATTTCTCTCTATTGTACATATTTCATTTCATTTCATTTATTTGTTTTTCACACTATACATGTATACAAACATAATATATATATATATATATATATATATATATATATATATAATATATATATATATATATAATATATATATATATATATATATATATACATACATAAAAATGAAGAAAATGTTTAATCTTTTTGTTTATAAGAGTGTGACCAGAAACCTGAACCTAATTTAAGCTTGAACCTGAAATAACGAATTGTTGCAACTTGTATATTACTAGAGACCACCTTTTGACACCTAAGACCTAAATCAGATTAGAACATTCTTAGCAAATTGCATATGAAAAATTGCTTTCAACTAAAATTCTTTCCACTTGTAAGTGAGATTAATTTTCTTTTCTTTTCTTGATTAAAGTCATCAGTGAAGCTAAAACAACTAGGCAAACACCAAGCAGTGCAATCAAGTCAGGAATAGCATTGAAAAGTAAGAATTCCAACAAATAGGCAAAAATGATTTCATTCGTCTGAAAGATTCCTAGGAAAACGGATTTTTCCAAGGAGTAGGCATAAGCCTTCAAACAGTTGCCAGTACAGCCTACTATACCCATAGTCACTAGTATTATCCTGGCATAACCACATGGCGGCACAGACCAAACCCCAAAAATTGAGGTTAAAATCCCTGATCCAAGGAAGTTAACTGTGACATAGAATAGAACATTGACAAAACTATTGATATGAAGCAGACCTAAATGCCTATTAAGGACATTTGCTAATGCATTGCAAATGCACGAGAAGCTAGCAAATGCCACCCCTACAAGATTTGAAATAGTTTCTTCCTCGCTCCCTCCAAATATAAAAGACGGCTTAGATATAAGAAATACGCCAACAACAACAACTAATGTAAGAAGCGCATCGATGATTCCAAAAGCCTCCTTCAGGAAAATTTTTGCAAAGATCCCAATAAAGACAGGAGACGAAAGAGCAATCGCCGTGGCGTCACCCACGTTAATGTATGGCAGAGCGAAATACATAGCGTTCATGGCAATCATGCTGATGACACCTCTTCCAATGAGAAAAATGTATGTTACTTTCGATGCTGGTCTGAGAGAATGTCCCTTGTATGTTATTACTGGTAGAAGGAAAAGGACTTTAACTAAGTGTGTTGAAAATAAAACTTCTGTACTGTGCATATCGTTTTCCACGGCTCTAAAGAGAACATTTTCAAGAGCGTAGGCAAAAGCACACAGCAGTATGCAAAGTATTCCTCTGTGATTATTCAATTTCTGCCACAGTCTTAAGGGACCTTCATCCTTCTGTTCGGTTGAGCTCAATTGCACACTTGGAGTGTCATCTCCTTCGCCGTTATGGGTACCCTTATCTTCACCGTGATCCCTTTGTTCGTCTACCATGATCGTGTTTCAATTCCACGTTCTGCGTTGTCTCCATAAATATCTTTTGAAGAAAAAAATACGGAAAGAGAACAGTAAGGTATAAAATACACATCTCGAGGTGTCATGTACTTGTTATGATTTGTATGTTACACAGAACGTATTGTGACAGATGCACCGACATTTATAGAAGGGTAAATCAAATTTTCCGACTTATATACAACTCAACCGATTTAACATCTTCCTGTTAGTGCACACAACTATGCTTGCAAAGATGGTTCCAGCCAAAGTTTGTTATTGGAACTGGATATCTGGTAACGTTAGAGAGGGATTTGCATCACCCCAAGTATGACTTTTACTTGGTGGTAAGCCCCGCCCATAATTGCCTTTGCTGCTCCTTGTGCAGACACAAACATAGTTCACTGCTCAAGGCCACTTCCTGGGGAGCATAAAGACCCCATGTGTAATCAAAACATTCTCTGTGCTTGCTGTGTAATATGAGCTTCGCTGCATCTTTTGAATTTTGTCACTCTGATGTCAATCAAAGAGTAGTCACCAACTGAGACTTTTGCTTACCCCTATGTAAAAGTCATACTGATGCAAATCTGTCTTTAAAGTATACCTAAAGTCTAAAATATCAAAAATATATGTTTCAAAGCTTGAAACATGCATCCAAATGGTCCAACTCCCATCTTTACAGGACATTCCTGAGCTGAGATGTAAAATGTGGAAGCTTATTTACTCTTTTAAAATGGTAAATTGCACAATAATTTGTGACGTCATTCTTGTACTACCCGTACTCAGACTACCATCTTTGTATTTCTTAGTTTTGATGTCGCTGCTCCTTGTGCCAAAATGTGATTACTTTCTGTACCGTTTTCTGTTATAGGGTGACTTGGCTATATAAACCCTCTCCGTACAAGATGCTATGCAAGAGAACTGTAAAATGTTTAATGGTCATATAAACAAGAGACGAAAGCAGGTAATGTGAGTAGTACAAGAAGGAAATCACAACTTCTTGCGCAATCGTCTATTTCAAATAAAGTGAATAAATTTCAACATTTTATATCTCAGCAACGGAAATGGGAGTTGGATGAATAAAATTCATTTCCAACGTCTAAAATATATATTCTTGCAGTTCTACACTTTAGGTCCACTTTAAGATTCTCGTCTAGTCTATTCACTGTTTTAGGTTCAAATTTGTTGTATCTAAGATCTGAATGTACTAACATTGGTTAAGAAAAGATTGCTACTCTTCCTGTAAGGGTTACATTACAAGCAAGACCGGCCATCGCGTAGGGGTGGGGGACATGGTTCCCCCAGTAATTTGGTTGGGGGATGTAATCAGCTATCGTCCCCCAATATTTGGCCAACGATCATAATATTTGCTAATAGGGAATTGTGAATTTGAGACATAGTCCAATAATTTGAATGGGGCGAAATATCTTTTAATATTTTGGCAGAAATCGTAATAATATATGCATATGCGTTTACGTTTACATGTGGGTATATATACATATGCGTATATGTACACATATACATCATTTGAGGTTTCCGACCCACGTCCGCCCAATGTCCAAAACAAATCGCCGCTGTTGATTTCAAGTATCCAAATCAGGAACGGCGATCTGACAAATACAGAAGCAGTGCCTTAAAATTATTGGGAGACATCTGCTTGCGTGAACGCTTTGCACCTTCGGCCAGGTGTACAGGGGACCGCCATAGATCCTCTGTTGGGGGTCTGGAAGCCAAGCGATTTGGTGCATTCTAGAGGACATATATCACATATTTCTGATCTAAAGTTCTCCTCAGCTGCCATTAAAAGGCTAATATCACAATTATTCATATCAAAAATGTGTGTAACAACATTTATTTTTACTGTACACCTCTAAATATTGGGGGGGGGGGGACATTTGATATTATGTCTCTCACTAAAATATTGAGGATACATGCCCCTCCCCCATGATCACCGCCCATGGTGAACCAGTGTCCCACAAAAGCTACAGATAGGCCTACCTTAAATTTGGGATTAGAAATTTAGTTAAATGTATATACACTGACATGGTTAAAAAGAAACATTAAGTACGAATCAAGTTTCCCCAAAGTTAAGCGGTAAATTTGAAAGCTTCAATCGTAAATATTCCAAACTTGCTCGTGATAGCTTAACGTAATATATATGACAATTCAAACTCTGTCTCCTTCCTACTAATGACTCCATTTTATCTGTACTGAATCGTCTAATTACCGCTCAATTTATCCAGTACACTTTTAAAATTTCTAAACATCAGCCACGGGACAAAATCTTTATAAGATAAATGCAAAAAAGCAGACTAGCCTCGAATACTTGTAGACTCATCGTATTAACAAATATGACATTTCGTTTGGTCAATGTGCTTATTTAACCTTTCCAGTTTGGTCTGAATATTTTTGAAACCGAAATATGAGAGGAATAGAGGAATATTAGCCCCAGCTAACCAGCCTCCAGAAAAAACTTGCCCGGGTTGCCCCACCGGAAAAGTACTGAGAACAAAAATTACTATATGGTATAAGCATATCTCTCGCCCTGCCTCCTTCAACATTTGTCTGACTGTGGACCGAGGTGCCTCCCAGTATGAAAAGTTTGACTGAAAATTTGCTAGCTGATCCGCTTAGCAAGGACTTCTGTAGAAATTTTGAAGACATTTGGTTTATTTTACGTTATAAGCATGGAAATTCGCAAGTTTCATGTATTTAGTATTTATTGTTTCTTCTAGCAACTTAATGTACAATATTTATAACGTATGCAATGTATATACAACATTTAACAAGTGTAACTAAATTACTAGAAAAGGAGGAAAGAGAAGTCAAGACTTATGAACATTTTCCCCCTTAACATTATCTACACTACTGTACCAACAATTACAGAATAACTACAAAATGAGTGACGACATTATGATAAAAAAATATTAGATATAAAAATGAGATATGGAATATGTGATGGTTGCATAGTCTATTAAGCAATTAAAAACTTCTACTTTCTCTGATACTCAGTGCAATGGAATTCCAAACGTTTACCCCACAATATGATATACAGAGCTGCTTTTTGTTGTTGTTGTTGTTCAGTGTTGTTGTTGTTGTTGTTGTTGTTGTTGTGACACGATTTTGTCTAAGATTCCCACTTTGCTTGGTGTTATAGTTGTTTGTCGAGGTAGAGAAATAATTTTGAATGTTTCTATGCAATAAAGTATGATATGCCTGATACATGAATTAAGACACCGTTTTATACTTGATTAACTGAACACTTTTGAAACAAAATGTGTGTATGGGTAATTATTTTTTGTTTTAAAAATATTGGCATAAGATTGCTTTATATGTATTACCCCATACCTCCAGACAATAATTCAAATATGGTAAGAATAACGAACGATATAAGCTATATAGCGCACTTGTACTTAAAATGTTTATGTATAACGATGGATTATTGAAGAAACTGTAAAGTGATAGTAAGGTTAGCAAACTTGAAATATGCGACATCATCTGTATAATGAATGCATAACTTGTAAGTAATAGACCTTATTAACGTCACGCGACGTCATTTTGGCTAAACAATGAATCACACTGCACGCACTACGTAGACTTCGCACGCGCTTAGTAAACTTACGCGTGTATCCTGCCGGTACACAAATCAGCTGTCTGTTGGTGAAGGTTGCAATGATACGCGTTTGCCTCTGTTAGAGGGTGTATTTTCTGCTCTGTGACGTCATATGAATAAGTTCTTTTACATGAATAACATTTTTTATACAGGATCGTAGCCTGCGGGGCAAGGTGGGCAGTTGCCCCTCCCCCAGGCCATAAAAACCTGGTAAATCGCATATATGGTTTGCTGTTTCCCCAAACTTTTCCAGGGAAGCCCCCCGTAGCCCCTCCCCCCCCCCCGTGGATGCGTTCTTATGTGAACTTTCTTCCTCCTACATGACACACAATTTGAATACACCTGTATATACGCAGCCTAAAGATCTTTGGTATTATTTCTCATACCGTGCCACAGCATGCTTTAATAAAAAAAAGGCCTATGATATCTTTTGATTATATTCTTAAAAACACGGCTTGTAAAGTAACTTTTAATTTTAATCAAATGTACCCCTTCTTCTTGAAGTCTAATTTGAAAGATAGCACCATTTTGCATTCAAGTCAACCCACACAGACAAAAGTTGTGCAAAGGGTAGGGGTGTCATCCCCTCCTCTTAAACAGTACCTATTGTCTTACGCTCAGCCATCAAATAGGAAAAAATCACTTAATAATATCGATGTCTATTAATAACCAATTCAAAGCTCTGCCAAAAATAGCATCATATTGCACTTAAGCCAGGCTTTATATGTTAACCCCTCCCTTAAACACCCTCCCCCAGGATAGCACCCCTGCCAAGGTGAAAAAGGCGTCCACATGGGTGTCAACCATTTATATATGCCCACCACTTTGTGCTCCGTTTAGATTGAGTCATGAACTGCCCCTGGAGATTTTTCCCAGGCCACGATCCTGCTGTATGTACTCAAAATTTGAATTCTTTTAAAAATGTTGATAATGCTGTTCTTTCACTTTTTCAGAATTTTACACTGGTATACCATGCCACATGCACACCATTAACATTCAAAGATAGTGTATAGCGTAAGCCAAGTGAAGATACAAAATTCAAAATGGAGAATTGACTTCCCCATAGAGATAAAATACCGAATATCTGGGCTGGTGTATGCTGATCACTATTCAGTCGTTTTGACGACAGGCAAACAAATGAATGTCTTTCTTCAGTATTACTACTTTTTATTCGGAACATTCATGTTAAATCTAAGAAGTTATCACTCTTCATTATATTCCATTTACACCATTTACAAAAAGAAATTTACCTCGCACTCACAAAGACTTAAACGTAAGAGCACATCGGCCGTGTTTAATTTCATAGACCTATTTATACATCACTTATTGCGGTATTTTAACTTTAGAAAGCACTGTTCTTCGCGCGTTGATTTATTACCGTACACGCTTTTAACCTGGAAGCAATTGGTCAAGGAAATTAGGGTTTGACCTAGAACTAATTGCTAACAAAGGATTTTCTTCACAATGCGTTTCTTTGTAGTAGCCATAATGACATACTAAAATTCCGAGCAAATCCAAGACGCGGAAACAGATCTTATTTGCGTAAATTAAAAACGACCGCCATTTTGAATAATTTTTATTCATTCATTTTTGTTCTCATGAATTATTTTGGTGTCTATATACCCATGGGGGGGGGGGGGGTGTTTAGGAATACAATAATAGCAAAGAAACTCACAATTGACATTTTGTTCAGGCCTAACTTGCAACAATTTAAAATGGCCGGCATTTATTTTGGACCATATCTCGGGATGTGAGACTCATAGAAGAAATACTTTGGAATCTACACCATGTTTTGAGGGTTAAAGGCAACAGGCAGTCGCCCCAAAATTTTCTTTGAAAAATCGGCAAATTCTTGCAAATCTCCTCTTATTGCTTTACAAGCACCTCTGAAGATGTTTTGAACATAACTATTACAAGCAATAGGAAAAGCAAGGAGAAATTCTCCTTGAATTTCACAATTTACCAACAAAAATATTGTCACATGATCAAAATGGGCCAGTCATGAAGTAGAGTGACAGGATACAATCACTCTGATTGGGGTGACTGCATACTGCCTTTAAGGAATATAATGACAGAAAGGAAACTTACATGAGACATTTTGTTTAGGCCTTACTTGCATAAATTCAAAATGACGGTCGTTTGGATAAACTTCCATCCATGTCTCGTAAGGCTCGTGGAAGAGAGCTTTTGCTGTTCAAACCCATGTTTTCATGGTCCTTTAACACGAATTTGCATACCAGCATGAGATATTTTATTCATGACTAGTTTGTTTAACCCCAAAATGGCGGCTCCTTTGGAAAGCTTGTCCACATGTTAAATTCTGAGACCCATGGAAACTTAGTGCTGTCTTTTAATGTTTTCGGGTGAAGAAACACAGTTTTAATATTAGGTAGATAAGATAATTGAAAGCTCCCTACTTAGTTGAAGCAGGACTCCCTGGCTTAAGGGATATGTGATCGTCACTGTCAGCCTATTTCGGAAATTTGAGAGCCGTCCCGCTGCATTTTATTGTAATGCACGATTCTATGCAAAGTCTTTATATATCTCGAGTACCAGATGTCAAGAAATAGCATGTAGCAGTCTCATTTTCAAAATTTCTCTAGGCGGAGTAGGGCTAGGGGGTCCCCCGTTCTGGGCTCGTAAGTTCCATGTTTTCCCTCTCAAAGTTACCCCCGCCCTCCCCACTCCATAAAATGCTGGGCTCGTTTCCGCTAATAGTGTCCCCACCATTCTGCCAATGCGTGTGTTTTGCAAGGTAATGCGTGCCTGTTTTCGGTATATACTACATATTATCTCGGTATATACTACATACTATCTAAAGCATTGGTCCAAATGGGTGATTTCGCCCCAGAAGCGTTTTCGCAGCTCGGGGCGACAAGAGCTTCGAGGGGGGGGGGGGGCAGAGGGTGAGTTTGTTTGCAAAATATAGGTATTCAAAATGGGATTGTAAACTTGTAAAGATGTCAAAAAGTTTCCTCTGACTGTGCTCTAAAATAATTATTCAGAAAATGGAGATAAACTGAATTCTGTAACTTGAACTTAGTCAAGGACACTACAAGTTTTTAATTTCCGTATCCAGAAAATTGTAATAGTGTTTCATTTCAAATTTTCTCAGGTGGTCCTACCGTACTTTAGTCCTCTATCAGAGGCACTGATCAGCAGAGGAGCTAGAAGGGACGGGGCGAGTCATGGTTCAAAATCGTCTCCCCACTTTTACCTCGAAATTTAGTTTTATCCTTTCTGTTCATTGACATCACATACTGACAGAAGTAATAATTTGTGGATCATTAATATATTATCGACTGATTTCTCTATGTAAAATGAAGTAAAACGCTATTAAAATGCTTTCAAAAATGCAAGTTTTTCGGTCAGTGAAATTCACCTCTCTTTCTCATTTTCATTTCCTGAAGGACACCTTGAGTGGTTTAAGTCTTCCAAAGCCCAATGTAATATATACTTAACTATCCTTCTTTCTCCCTATCCACAAAACAAGCCGCCTCCTGCAGTATTAAAGGCACCGGCCGATAGCTACAGCTGTAATACCAGTTTTGCTTAAGGCGAATTTTTGGAATCTGCATAGTGCCTGTTCAAAGCTTTTAGATAATAGACGAGTTGGGAAATGTTTCCACGCAATGCAATATGGGAATGGGTCAAAGGTGAAGTGTACCACGCTTACAGTGTCCCAGCGCGGGTGTTGCATGCTGAGCATGCAGAGCTAAACACGTTGCCCGTTGTCATGGTACACTTGACCTTGTGACCCGACCGGAAGTATCGAATTTCCCAACACGTCTATTATAGTCAAACACTTCATTCTTGTGCTGACAATTTGGTAAATATCGATCCCAGAGCTTTCCGAGGCGTCGCCCCTGGTCCCCACCAGGAAGTTGCCCCTAGACCCCACCAGGGGCCCTCAAGTGGGTTCCCACACTCCGTGCTCTTGAGAGAAGGCATCGCACTTTCGCAGAGCCCCCGGCATTGCCCCACTTTCCAGAAACGTTTCGCACCTCCCTACCCACCCAGATCAAGGTTTCGTCGTTCTTTAATCGCCGGTTTAGGATTCACTACCACAAAAGAAAGGCCGGTCCCGCCTTTTTACTGCCCTTGGCCGGGCCCACACGATGTACATGTATCGTTTGTTTTAAGAAGTGCCTTTACATTTTTCTTTGGGTAATTCATGGTAATATACATTTTATGAAATGGGAGTGGGACTTGCCCCACGTCATTGGGTGAAAGGGGGTATTGAGCTAAAACAGATTGGAAACCATCGACGTATAAAGGGAAGGTTAAGCAGACATTTTCAGCTATACATGATCACTTCTTGTGGTGATGGTATGCGTAAATTAAGTTTGTTTTTAACCTTATCCTGAACAGAAACCCAAAACAGAAGTACAAAGAATTAAGAGAGCAGCATGAGAGAAACGTAAAGATTTATATTCTTACTGTGACCACAGTTCCAGGGACACCCAGCCCCTTCGGTTGCCTGCTCCGAACGTTAAAGGGAAAATGCAGTCATCCCAATTTGAATTAGTCTAGTAGTCTATCCTATTTCATGAATGGCTCTTGAGAATCATGTGACAATATTTTTCTCACTGAATTCTAAAATTTATGGGAGTAACTCATTGGTTTACCTTGGATATGCAATATTAAAGTCCTAAATTATCACGAAAGGTACTTGAAAAGAGTAATAAGAAGAAATTAGTGAAAATTAGCTGTTGTTTCAAAATAAGTTTGGGGTACTGCTCTTGCCCTGCATCACCCCAAGTATGACTTTTACTTGGTGGTAAGCCCCGCCCATAATTGTCTTTACTGCTTCTCCTTGTGCAAACACAACTTAGTTCACTGCTCAAGACCACATCCTGGTGAGCATAAAAGACCCCATGTGTAATCAAAACATTCTCTGTGCATGCTGTGTAATATGAGCTGCTCTGCATCTTTTGAATTTTGTAACTCTGATGTCAATCAAAGAGTAGCCACCAATTGAGACTTTTGCTTACCCCCTACTAAAAGTCACTACTTGTAACCGTGACTGTTTCTCTTTATACACTGAGGTCGTAATTGTGACATAACGTGCATTATTGACAAAATATAAGTCAACCAGTAAAAAAACGTTCATTCTACCAAGACATACTTATTCTGTATTGATCCAAGTAAGCACCCGTTTTGACCCCTTTTCAACCCCTTACCTGAGGAAAATGTTCCTATTGAGAAATTGGTAAGGATAAAAAGGCCGAGATGCAAAATGGGACTATATTTTGACAGAACTTTTAACTGATCGTATTTTAAAAAATTTTCATCTCATTTAAAAGTGAATAACGGTCTTCATTTTTTGTTTTAAGGTTTTGATTGATTCTACGGCTGAGAAGGTTACTTGGCTCGATAAGTTTAGAGGGGGATGAGAAATTGCAAAATTGTCGTCACTATAACTATAAAGTGTCTGCGATACTACCCCGTGGAGCAGACTTTGTTTGCTCAGCCGCCCTCTTTAAAGCTTCCCAAACATATGACTAAACAAGGAATATGCCGTACAGTCTGCTACGTAGGCAACTGTGATGCAGGATGTTTATTTATCTTTGCCGAAAGCCAAAGGCATATTCAAGCGGCACTGAAAAATGATCTCATATGAAAAAGACCCCCACCCCCCAAAAGAAACAAAAAACCATGTCCTCCAAACCCTGTAGCAATATTCTATTGGGACTATTCCTAACACATACCTCCAGTATTCATCAATATCACAGAATGTAATGTAAAGTGGGCACATTGCCCCAGATTTCGTTTGTTTTTTCTTATAAATGAATGTCCTGCTTGCCCTTGAAAATCGATACTGTCGAATGATTGAATATCTTTCGATGTAGATCTAGCATAAAACTACATCATAATGTAGGATATAGTGAACAAAGTTGTCAAATATTCCGAGTTCTCTACAGCGGAGTCTATATCATAAAATAATACAATGCTACGTCTAATCAATGTGCCGTGATGACATTAAAGATTTACCATAGTGTATTGTATCTCTAGAAAAAGTTCCATTTCTTTGAAAATTAGTATCTACATGCTCTTGACTGCTTGACATGCGGTTTCACCTCCTAAAACAGAAAAAAATCTGCATTTTAAAGGTAATTGGATTCAGTCCCTGGCAAACCCCTTTAAACTGCCGATGTTTCTAGAAATTACGATTATCTTTATTTGGTTTACTTTTTCTTGAAACTGTTGCATGGAGCCCCTTCTTGGCAGGTCCCACTGCCCCTCACCACAGCCCTGCTAGTACGACACTGTACTTAAGCAACTAGAACAGAAGTCAAGCCGTAGCCAAGGGGGCGATGGGGCCGCGCCCCTAAAGAAAATCCCAGCTCGAAAGTACAAAAGTCCTTCAGCACTTTAGTATGGCTCCTACCTAAGAAAATAATTCTCACTCTGTAAGCTATTTCGCCCACCCCTTCGGTAATGTACCTTGTCTGGCAACGGACCTTACAGGAGTCAATTTAGCTAAATGATTTGAGTGATAACTATGAACCCGGAGATCTAACTTGACCAGAGTAGGGCGATACAAAGGAAAACACTAGCATAAGCAATTTTAAATCAAGTCTGAAATACATACGTAATATTTTGACCAAGATATGCTGCTGTCACGGACTCAAACTGAAGAAACGATTTCGCACCAACGCAAAATGTAATATTCTTGTGTCTGCAGTAGTAGCACGCATGAAGGCGACTGGATGAACGCCACTGTTTTTCCAGGGATTTCATACCAGCCAGTATGAAATGTATCACTGAGACGGCAAACGTAAGGGATGTTCAGGATTGGTTAACTATTCAATACTGAATTGACCTTTGATTTTTGACTTGACGATTATCTTCATTTATGATATTCGACTTATATAAAATGATTGATCATTTTGAAAACTATTATTTTGTCGCAGGTCAGGTCAAGTATGTGTGTGTTTGTGTGTTGTGACTATCTGTTGTCTTTAACAAACAGTGCCCTCTCTTTCCACCTCGCTCACTCTGCCTAGTACGGTATCAGCCTAACACCAATGCGTGAGTACCGATGTAACAATAAATGCCCTGAAAATATTCCAACGGGGAATGTTTTCCTAAGAAATTTCCAACCAACCCTGAAAATTTGTGTCCCTCCAGCAATTTTTGATTCCTTGCCGAGGGCAAAAGCAATCTATGCGATGTTGATGTCGTCTGTGTGCGGTGTGTGTATGCGGGGATTTGCCTATAAACGATATCTCAAGGAGGACAATAGTGAGGGATGTCATATTTGACATGTCAATGGCCCAAATTGAGTAGATGGTCCCTATTGCTTATGTGGGGGTTAAGGTCATTTGGGGTCACCAGCGGTCAGAATGTGGAAACCTTGAAATGTGCACGTAAACGCGTTATCTAAGGATGGGTAACCGTGAGGGACGTCAAACTTGGTATGTTGATACTCCTTATAGAGTGTATGATCCCTATTGTTTTCGGTGGGGTCACGTCGTTTTGGGCCACAAGAGGTCAGCATGTGAAAACTTTGTATACACAATATCTCAAGTAGGGAAACTACGACGAATCGTGTATGAAGCAGATAGATGCCTCATATTAAGAAAAACCCTTTCAAGTTTGGTTCAGGTCAAGGGTCATTTGGGGTCACCAGAGGTCAAACAGTGCAAACCTTGAAAACCAGCCGTAAACACGATATATTAAGACCGGTAACAGTAAGGGATGCCATACTTGATGTATTGACATGCCTTCCAGAATGGATGATCTTGGTGAAGATAAAGTGTCACCGAGGTCATTAGAGGTCAAACTGTGAAAATCTTGTAAACAGAATATCTCAGGAAGAGAAACTTTGAAGAATATCATACTTATCATGTACATGCCCCATAAAAGTAAATGAGTCCGTATTGAGTTTATTGGATGTCAAAGGTCATCTGTGGTCATCAGAGCTCAAACGGTATTCATATTGTAAACAGAATATTTTGAGAAGGAAAACTTTGATGTACCTCATACTTGACATGCAGGTGCTCCACATTGAGTTAGAGCTTCTAGTTTGGGGGAGATCAAATATCATTTGAAGGCATGGGCGTCAATCCTGAGGGGACAGGGGGACACGTCTGCCCACATTTGGGAAATACACCCATTGACTTAAGATTTTCACACAGTAAAGTTTTTACAGAAGTGGCCATGTCCTCCCATGTTCGAGTAAAGATTGACGCCCATGTTTAGAGTCAACAGAGGTCAAACAGCCGTAAACCTTAAAAACTGCTTTTAAGCAGGACATCTCAAGGTGGATACCCTTGTGGAATCTCATATTTGACATGGTGATTCTGGTTTTAAAGTAGATGATGGCTATTCCTTTTGATTAAGGTCAAAGGTCATCTGAGGTTAGCAGAGGTCAAACAGCAAAAATGTTGTAAACATGATATTCTGAGAAGGGATTGTAAATGAATTTCATACTGAAAATGTCGGTTCTTCACATTGTGTATATGGTCCTTATGACATTTGGCAGAGGTTAAAGGTCATTTGAGGCCACTATGATTTCGATTGTGAAAATCTTGTTAAGAAGATGTCTCAATATGCAAACTTCGATAATCTCCTAGTTGCCATGCATGTGCCTAATATTAAGTGCATTGTCTCTATTATATTTTTTCTTCTTTTCTTCTTCAAATATCTTGCTTACAAAATTTCAACAGTTTGACCTCCTGTAGCCTCGAATGACCTCTGACCGTCAAAACATACGAGGGGAACATGCGCTTAATACGGGGCATCCACGAGCCAAATAAGTTGCCCAACTGTTGTCCAGCTTGAGATATTGCGTGTTCAAGCAGCTTTGTGTTGATTTTGTGAGGGCGATGCCCATTTGCGAGCGCCGAAGGGTGATGGCCTGCAGACTATGGTCTTTGAACCATCCCCACTTAAGTAAAAAAATGTTAAAGACAATTTACTGGCACCTAAAAAATGTACATTTAAAAAATATGTACACAAAAAATATTTTTACGAAACGGTGCCTTATTAAGCAATGTGCCCTCACGGCAAAATATCGTATGGGCTATAATCAATGATTACCATGTGTCCACCACACTGGCCATGACACGAAAGTTTGGGGCCTTCGGAAGCAAAGTTTGAAAATTAATTAGAGTATATGCAAGTTTTCTGACATCTCGCAGTCATAATAAGTATGCGTTTGTGTTGCAGTTAACAGATCTACAATCTTGCACAAAATTGTAAAGCATGGGACACCCTCTTCAACGTTGTTTTGGAGAGAGGGTGGAGGGGGAAAATATCCTACATGCCTGAAAATGCACTGCAGATTTTGTACAATGTTGTAGATGCGAACGAAGGTGGTGGTGAAAACGGGGATTACGACCGTGAAAAACCCCGTTTAATCCGCGTCTGCTGTTTAATGCATAATACTGTAAAAACAAGTTGAACACTTTTTGTGACAGATCTTAAACACTAAAGGGCGTTAATGCTAAAGAAAAAACAATAAAAGACATGAGCATAATTCAAATGCTTTAAATGTGTAGTGAAAGATGCGTTTATTAACTAAAATTTTTTCAGTTTAAACATCACATGGTTAATTTTATATACTTATAATGTTTAATATTTTGTATCGACTACAAAATCCTTATTCTAGCTTTTCGGGCCATTCAATGCTCCATGACATCAGCAAGCTAATGTTAAACCAGTATGGTCGCACAATCAATGTCAGCTGCAGGGTCCTATGTCACGTACAGAATCTTTCGGTGACCGTAACTTTCTGAATGCTGCGCCACGTTTATAGAACCCCTCTAGAACTTAGGTCTTTTGATTCCATTGTTCAGTTCAAGCGTGGTCTTAAAACTTTTCTTTTCTCCCAAATCAGCCTTAAGTTTTGCATCTTTCAGCACTCCGGAAGGTCTAGGGTTCAAATCCTGGCCGGGTCATACCAAAGACAAGCAAATTAAGTCCACAGAAAATTTGATCTAGAGACCTCTAGTATGCAAGGCAGTACATTCGGCCTACTGCAATGGTAGAAGAAACCATTGAGATATATCGCAGTTCGAAGACGAATCTTCAACATTTCAAAAAACTTCATCATGACTACAAAGATACAAATAACTCTTCATTTCTTGTTGGTAGTAATCGTGACTTTATCATTAGAAAATTTAAAGTTCAGTGTCATGAATATATAGATTTTATTGTAGATACTGAGTATCCTGATTGCAGGGCCATATTCTGCTGAAGGGGCAAGGGGCACCTCCCCCGATCTCCAAACCTTCAATGGAAGTGGCCTACGTGAAAAAAATATGAAAATACTAAAAACTTCATTGTCCACAGACAGGCTCTTATGCAGGTTACTCGCACTGAAGAATGAGCCTCCCTTCTTCACGCACGATGCACACAACACAGCTGACGCCTATGCGTTAAAGATCCTCAGTATTGGTCCCCCCCCCCCCCCCAAGCGGTGCCACAGTATGCTTTTATAACACCGGATTGTCTTTAATTACGCGCTAAAACCAATGAGCTCAAAAAAGTACATTACGTTTTAGTCCTGTTTTCTCCTACAAAGTGATTTTACTGAATAAATGTTTCAAGTTTAACTTTTATTCTTGAAGTATGGGTTTCTGAAGCATGTTTTCGACACACTTTTTTACACAAAATCAGGCAAATTGACTTTTGATTTCTGACCTTTGACCCGTGACGTCCTCAATCATGCAATTATGTTCCGACACACTTTTTAACACAATTTAGGTAATTTGACATTTGAACTTCATTATGAAATTTGAACCCACCCTTAGCAACCAAAAAGCTCTATTTGAAAAGTAATTTTATCAGTCCTAGTATATCATGTGTTTTATGACTTTTTCTAACATACTGATAGACAAATAATGCAAAAAGACTTTTAAAAACGTGGCCTTTGAACTATTTAGGTAATCAATTGGTAGAATGATGGCAGATTATAATACAAGATTTTATACCATAAAGGGCAGTTTATATGCAGTCCATGACCAAAACCACACATAAGAACCCTCCTTATATTGGGATAGATTTATAAAGGAAGATTCGACAAATTTCTCAAGTAAGTTTAAAGGCAAAAGAAATTCTGCTTCCTTAGTAGATACATATGATAAAGCAACAAATTATAAACAAGCAGCAAACAGCATCATTGTATCTTGTTCCATTCTAGAGATGTGGCTATTTATTGCAATGACAGGGTGCCCCATAAGTGGGTTGGAGCAAGTCTGTAATGTCCTATCAAAGCCACAACAGGACAAATCTTTGATGTATATCTTTGTCTTCTTTGGACTGTTTTTTATATTTGGAAATGAAATAAAAAAATTTGTGCATCCTTTCTAAAAGCCTGGGGAATACATAGTTTAGACAGAAACTTGTCAGTCCGGCTGTATCAAAGCAATTATTGAGACAGATTATAAAGAACTACATAGCTATTGCATAATTTGTTGTGGCTCTGTGACATCATAACAGACTTGCTTTAAGTCATTTATGGTGGCACCCTGTCATTGCAATAAATAGCTAGAAGATAGAAAAGGTCATTTCAAAGTGAAGCTTTCTAAACATGTAACCAGTTCAAAGCTTTCCCAGAAATAGCACTAGTTTGCATCTTAGCCACCTTACATATAGAGGGATTTCATGTGACGTCACGCGAGTGGGATTCCCAGGCACTGAAGGGCAAAACACACACGCAGTAAGCGAATTTACAGCTCACGTGCACGGCATAACCATAGGTACTACTGTGACACAATGGACGCGTGCTCGTCAAAACAAAAAAGACGCGCGATCTTACCCTTCAAAATTGCGTCTAGTTGGTTAAAGTCACGTGACTGAAACCCCTCTATACACCAACTAGTTTTTTAAGAGAAGGCATGTCACCCGGCACTTAACCCCCCAAGCCCCACCCTCAAAAACAGAAAAAAACAATAAATAATCAGAATTTCTAAACATACGTTTCAGTTCAAAGCTTTGCAAAAGACAACACGAAATTGCCACTAAGCGGCCTAATATAAAAATGACCATTGCATCATGCAGTTTGTTTATTTTGCCCTCGCCCCTAAAAATTTCGCCTTCCTAGAAGCTTTCTCGCCGGCGTTCAGTAGTATCCATGTAGATCCTTGTCTGGCTGAGGGTCCAGGGAAGCCACGTGATTCTCGTATACATATAGGAAGATATAGCCTACTTTAGTCGAGCAGTGCATGGAACTGGGTTTTCATTACTTAAGAGCGCCAAAGATCTCAATTTAATCCTTCATCAGTTTGCTTTAAACAATTAGGATCATTGCACATATTTTGGGTTTGTGTATAGAAACGCTCAAAGTACCCTTGAAAGGCACGTGGCTGATATACAATTAATTTTGTTACTTTAATTGTTTCTCTGCTGAAACTCACAAATTCGCAAAAAAAGGAAGTGTTCTATAACTCTGTCCATATGAACCTTTGTCCGGAAAGTTTTTCAAATTGCCTGTTTAATGGACGGAAATAATCACGAAGTTGGACTTCTAAAGATTCGGAAAGTTTGGGCTTAGGGAGGGCGCTATTGCCAATTTGAGGAGGACACAACGACTTGGAACCCAACTTCAAACAGTTGTGACCATGTCTTGATTTTACAAATAAATCCTTGTTGAAAAAGTTATCCAAGCCAAGAAACATCTCCACTTGTTGAAGAACGCCAGTTAAATTCGTCACCATATCACTGTTATCAATTATCAGGAACTTTTCTCTATCGAATAATTTCAACCACTTTGAAAAGTGGAAAGCGTAGTTGCTGGTGGATACAAAAGCATTATCAGTAATTAAAGCACCCTTTTTGTCGGTGATGGTGGAAATAAATCTTAGACTCTCAGATTCAGCCGTTTGTTTCTTTTTCCATGAAGCAGTTGATCGTATGTGTTTTGTGAAATGAAAGTCAGACACAAGACGGTCCACTGGGTCACGAACGCAGAGAAGAAAGCGAATTTTATCAGAGAGATCTCTGTGGATTCTTTTAGGCGTGTAGCCATTTACAAAGTATCGAGGAGTCTTTTCAAACACTAACTGGTCATCCCTGGCAAATTTCATTTTTGATTCGTACCAGCGAATGCCTTGGTTGTAGTGCCAATCAAAGAAATGAACTTCCCGTGCCCCCAGTGACGTCTGAATTTGTGGGTGATACTTTAGATAAAACATAAGCGCAGTGGTGCCTGCCTTCTTCACACCAATGTTGATGACGTCAGGAAGTCTACTTTCATATCCTAAGGAACGCAAAACCGCATAAGCATCGATTGGAACATTCCGCGAAGACGTTCCATTTCGTGAATAATTCAACGAACCATCTTTGTACAACTTTGTTACCACGGAGAGAAACTTATTCTTTGCGTGCACATCAAGGCGTTTCAACAATTTAGATGGGACTCGGTGAGGAGGAAAAAACAGTTTTCTTGCATTCTGATCCTTTGTGGACACATTATGAATATCAAGAGTTCTGAAACCTACGCTATTCATTTTCTTTACAGGCTTACGATAGTCTTTCTTGACAGGGTGATCAAGGCAAGGTTTCCTTTCTTGATCTACTCTGTCATAGAGCTCGGATTTCCAAGTTAAGAATGAATTTTTGGTAGCTACTTGACAAGAAACGATGTATATGACAAAGCTGCTGAATAAAAATCCCACTACTGAGATGGTGATGAATTTAACTCTGTTTTCCATCGTTAGTGTGAGGAGGATTCCGAGAGAACGACCGACATGAGTCTAACAAGTCTGTTTCAGTTATTCACTGTTGGGAATCTTGGGCCTTTGCAAAGAACAGTTAAAAGATCCACTAAATAATTGTGTCTTTCTTTCAACGTTACATGCACAGGCAATTTACAGATTGGTATCATTTATTAAGCGGCTTAGCGTTTGAGGAGTCAGGAAGCCACTGAGCTCATCGAGGACCCAAGTTATACAAGACTGATAGTGACAACTCGATAGAGATTAAATTGATGGCTGTATCATTTCCAGCAACCCAGACCGGTTCACGTTCAAGTTGGAGACTTCGCCATGCAGTCGAGCCACTGAATCAGAATATGAATGGCATAATTCAAACATAATCAGGTCAATCCACGGTTCGTAATCGATTTTTGTAATAAATAAAGATTTGAATATGGGCTACGTAGCAACTTCATTTAGTTCTTACCCTGCTGTCCGGTATATTAGGAAAAATACGACAGAGACAGCAACTCAGATCACCATGTTAAAATCGTCCACAGAAGTTGTCTGTGAGGTACACTGCACCCTTCTTGGTACATGAAGAATGTCGGACTTTTCTAACTTGTAAGTGATGATGAATTAGGCTACGCAGTCGTTGTAATTAGTTTGATTGTTGTTGCATATTTTTTAAAACCTTATTACACGTTGCAAATGTCACGGAATCAACATGTAATAGTCGTTGGCATCCAGAAAGAAGGATCGTAGTGCACTATGCAAAAATCAACTTTTTAACTCCGGAAGAGGTCACTGGTATGCATTTATTTGAGGTAGTTGCCATAAGATAAAAAAATAGACATTTGTTTTCCCTTCCGTCCAACACAAGTTTCTGGTAAAACAAATTCTTAAACCGATGATCAGTTGCTTTTGTGCTCGGGTCACGTACTACTGCACTCCAAGATTCAATTGAAGAAATTACTCTAACTTTGAATAGCTTTCCAGGTCAAATTTTTTTTCAGTTATGTTTTTGGCAAATTAAAACAAATGTTTCTCTTCCTTTGTTTTACAACATGCATCTGCCTTACTGTAATATTGTCACACCTTGGTAACTATTGGCCACTTTTTCACAACCTTCTCTCTGTCGATATACAGTCAGTGATTTCTTACGAATACAACGAAAGGTTCCTTACTGCCCACCATGCATGTAGGCAGTATTATGTGCAGCTTGAAGTCTATCCTTGGTGTGTTACTACTTCAATGGCCACTTTGTGCAGCTACAGCCTCAGTAGACTTCATACACCAAATATTTGCATTTGTCAAGTTCGGTTTAATGAACACTTTATACGGGTACATAACGTTGTCGTCTTCGAACCCAGTGAATCGTAACAGATGACGTAGTCAACTTTGATTCAGTGCCTTGCGCAAGCGATTCCCATAGGCACTCTTTTGCTGAACTGGGCGGATGTAATTTGTTGCAATTTAATTTTAAGGTGTTCTCAAAAATGAAATGATGTTATTATCTATTCTATGGCTGATTTTGCGTATAAACGGGGTAATAGAATCTCTAGATAAAGGTATGTTCAACTGAATTGAGGTCAGAATGGGTTATCAAGTTTCATTTTATGGGATTTATCATGCGTTTCATCACGCAGTGTTGGAAAGCGATAAAAGCCACCAAATAACATTAAAATCACTCAAATCAAACAGTTCAATCAAACTCACTTGTCGCAGAAGTACTATACATATAGCCAGGACCGTCGTATGCGAGGGGACCTGCAGTAGTCGCTAGTAACTTGCACTTTGTTATTCATAGTTTTGCATACATTCATTCTGAATCATTCAAAAAATGTCACATTATAGAAAAATAAGTAAGCCTAATTAAACAGTAGTTTACATCAAAATCACTCCCGGACTTAGAATCGGAGCATCGCGATTGTAATTTTGAGCTCTACCGTTAGGTAAGATAATTTGACGAACTTGTGTCCTTGATAAAAAAAAAAAAAAAAAAATCCCAGATCAAATATTCCCGGAGTGAAGTATAGTGACGCGCGCTGCTTGCGTGTTACATATTATATTTGCTTGCACCGCTTTTAATGAGGATAAAATACGGGCAAGATTTGAAATTTTGACAAAACGTTTCCTACCACCCCTTAAATTTTGAAGGATCTCATACACCTATGGTTAACTGAAAATGCAATACTCCGGACCCAAATTTATCTTTGAAATGTGAAGGAGGACTTTAATTTCACCATCTTGGTGAAACTTCTATGTTTGTTTCTTGAGATAATAACATTTGAAGTTACCACATTTTCTGCGAAAGTGAATTGAAGCAAGGAAGCAAGAAGTGGACAGATCAGTGATGTTCAGCCCCTCTTTCATTCCAGTCTTACTAATTGTCTGCTGGCCTTGGATGTAAACGTGTAGGTTGGTCTGGTTTTTGATGTCCCCCAAGACCGATGATAGGTAACGTAAATGCTAAAGTCGAAACAGCGTAGTACAACTTTGCCGACATCTTTGAAAACTGATTGGTAAACGTTAACTTATTGTCAATACAGACTCCTAAATACATAGTGTAAGAAGTACGTTCAAAACATGAACCCTGCATTATTGTTTTTGTCCTCTTTAACATTCCGCAATAAACCTTTGTGCTTACCATTTACATTTTCAAACACAATGCCCTTTGATTTATTTGGATTTAAAAGGACTTTGCTCACACATAAACTAACATTGCTAGCAATAAAATGCTGATAATCATTTTGATCTTTCCTATGTGTGCTTTTCCTAATATTACACAAAACAGAAGCATCATCAGTCTTGTTCAAGACTCTAGTTCATTTTCCGTCCACCACATATCGGCTGTGAAACATAAGTACCAGTGCGCCCTCTAATCTACTATTGAACTCTCCAGATCTAGAGTTACTGTAGTTCTAGACATAACCTTTGAGTGGCATTCAGAAAGTAACCAGGGAGTTGTTATTTGGAAGGCGATACATCGCTTTGAAGTGAAGTTTACGCCGCCAAGTTCACACAGTAATCTGTCTGTTGTATCCTTCTTGGCATTTCTATAAGACTTACATTGGATTACGTAATTCAGACAAAGGGGATTTGTCGTCTGCTACATCAACAGTAAAACTGGGGGTTTGTCACTACTGCCATAGCATTGCCAGTCGCTGGAAAATTAAAAATTATTGCATCTTTGGACGCTCCTGGACGCGGATCAGAGTATACCAGTAAGGGTTTATGTAAAAATCTGAATCTGATTGTATACCCGGTTATTTAAGGAAGCTTCCGGAAACTTCCAAATTGTTGCGACAAAATTTAGACTTCTGCCTCTGCAGCTCATTTGCATGACGTTCTTTCTTTAGGAAGGGGCAGATCTCATTGGTTTATTTCAATGAAACAGTCGTTTCGAGTTTTGTAGCACCTGCCCCTAAATTGGTGGCTGCGTAAACCTACTCATCAAAGCATTGTCCTGAGTAAGCCAATTGTGATAGGATTACTAGACCTGAATGATGTTGCTAACATATCGATGTCACATTGAGGCGAACGAATAAAAGAAAAAATTCCCCATCAACGGAATAAGTAGCTTATCATAAATAATCTCCTCGGTATTTAGTGGATTGTAGCGTATTAGCATAAAGTAAACTTTCCGTTAAACCTCCTTCCAATTAACAACTCCCTGAAATAACTAACATCTTGGACAAGACTACAGTTTCATTGGCATACTCTACTTAATTACATTACAATTGTTATGAGAACGAAATTGATTAGTGTAAATTGTGAAAAGAACAGTCGAGAGTGGACCCCTTGAGGAACGCCAAGTTTAATATACGATTTAGGAGAAAATCCTTGTTGTAATTTACTCGCCTGGACCATCCTTTGTAAGAAGTTTGAGAGCCAATGAATGAGCCAAGGTTTTTTCTATAAAGCTATGCAAATCTTGGATTAATCGATTAGGCAAAATCGTGTTGAAGGCGCTTGAAAAGTCTTAAAAAGGACCTCTGACAAACTTGTTTCCTTTTCATTAAGCCCTAAAAATATGTGACATACAAGTGTAAGTATGGCATCGGCCGGTGCATGAAACTCAGACAATTTTCGTAGGCAAATTGATTTGGGTCGCCATTTGCGATGATAGACTGCATAACAAATGGGAGTAAAATTTTTTACATGCAATTAAACACAATATTTGAGATATCTATAGGTCTGTAGTCATTCACTGAAGTGGGATTAGCCTTTTTGTGTGTACGGGTCACTAGCATTTTCCACAAAGGAATCAGCCTTTCATTAATATTTCTATGAAATATGAAGAGAATAATACCTGAAAATTCTTTAGAGCAATATTTGAAGCCCCACCACGATATGTTATCAAACCCCGTGGCAATTCCACTTTCAACAAGACTAAAACATTTGCCAACTTCATTTTGTTTTGAAACTTAAGGGTTATCTGAATTTCTATCGGGTAGGGTCAAATTTACATCCTTAATAATCGGATAATAACACTATTCAAACTTCCAAAATGATCACTCAGTTCAGTTCAGATGATATTGCGTTGCTGTGATGTTCTCCGGGCTTGCTTATGGACTTAAGTAGACTTCATAGCGAATTTGAATAAGATGTCACATGTCAAAATATACAGATATATTTTGTGCACGTACTTATTAATTTCTCTTTGTAATTTGTTTCTCATTCTTTTATTCCCAGCTTCAGTTGCCTTCAACTTTTCCTTTTCAAAAAACTTTATTTTTCCACCTGCCGGCAATCTCCTCATCAGCTCCAAGGCTGGTATGAACTTATAATGAACACAAATATCAGTTGTAAGCTTTATGTAACCTGACACCACTTCAGTTAGCTCATGCGAAGTATAAGAACTCAGTGCAAATACACCCCCTAGTCAGTTGAGTCCATCATTTCTCTCAAATTCTCGATATTTCCCATACTATCTCTCTTTTATTCTTCTATTGAATATCGCTATTTTTCTGTGTATTTAGATATGATGCCTATGCTGTAATGGTCAGATGTGACTATAAGATGTAATCTCCGAACTGATAGTTGCCATCTTTGACGTACACAGCATCTAAGGCAGCTTGTGATTTGGGATACGTAGTGAAAAGGACAAGATTTTTGTAGCCCATAGTCTCAAGGAAGGGAGTTCTGCCGACAAGTAGTTCAATATCCAGCGTCGATAAAGTTAGACATAACTTTGGGCAGCAAATAGTCCATTCCTTAGAAATGTATGGTAATGAACCTCCAATGTTCGCCGAGTACTCCCTGTCAAGGCGAAACATAAAAATTCAGCAAATGCAACTCTTCATCTGTAACTAGGTGTTGTGGAACATCGTCACACTGTAATCCAAATTTAATGTTCGTTTAGTTTAAATACCGGTGTCACAAAATTTGCAAGGAAACTTTGCTTTCCTGAGGCCTCTCCGAGGTACCTCCATAAGGAGTATAAGTAGGCCTACTTGAACGAAATTTTCTGTAACACTTAATAACTGAATTTTCTGCACGCTTCGCTCTTGCACCAGGGATGGTCTCAGCGGGCACTAGCCACCTTTTTCGCATTTATTGCTGAATAAAATGCAGGAAATATATTTGCCATAACTACGATTTTAAGGCACCCACAACCAAATAATACCAGGGTTTCTTTTTTCCAAATTTTCCCGGTAAGGATCCGGACCGTCCCTCTTACTCGGATGTACTTTTGATTGTAATATGAGGGTCCCCATCCGAGTACTGGCTCCTCTCAGTGGCAGTGGCGTAACTCCTATGCGCTCTGAGGGGGAGAACCCCCGGACACCCGGGCTAGGGGGCACACGGCGGGTCTGGCACCCACTATGATACTTTGTTTGCAATTCAGCAATTGTGGTACAGACTCATCCCTACCATAAAGGCAGTATATTTAGCACCTAGTCTCCCAACTTTCGAACTATAGGCCTATACGAACATGGTCATCATTCTCCTTCCACTCAATATGACGACCTGTCATCTTTAACACGATTAGTTATTTGAAACATAAACAAAAAATGATTGGAAGGTAAGTATCATTTGTAAGTGCACTTGGCTTTCAAAACTTGATTCGCTCTGCTGCATCATGCGCACATATCGTTTGGTCAGGGGGCACCCAACCCATTCTTGCCCCCGGGCCCTGAACCAAAGTTACGTCACTGCTCAGTGGCATATCTGGGTATAGTTAAATGCTACATTCTGATGGCCACTATTTTGTAAGTACCTCAGAGCCTCTGAGGTCTTCGCCCTGGATCCCCGCCTAGCCACATGTCCCTGGAACTCAGCATCTACAGAGGAACGTTTCGCGACACCATCGTCGTAGAGCACCTGAGCAAAAAGGCTAGCTTAGGTCTGTTCCGGATATTTCGCTTGTTTTCATTACCTGATATAATTTTATAAACCTTTGAGTTTCGTGGTCCTCGCATTAGTTACCAATACCAAAACACATCGTCTGTATTTCTCCATTTTCACGTTTGTTCTATATTAACGGTAGAATAAAGGGAGCAGAAAACATTATTCTTGTCCAGACGGCTCTGTTCTCTAGTAAAATGGCGACTCGTCCTTTTATTTTGAGGATATGCAATACCTTTCATGCTGTAATGAAACGTTCTTGCGGTCCCCCTCTTCTGTCTGTGACTTCTCTGTTCACGTCATCCTTTAGAACGGTGCACAGAGAAATCGGTGTGCGTTTTCTATACCATACCGAACTTCTCGGCTTACGTATTTAACACACTTTTGTATTTCTAAAGTTTGAACTCTTTTATTAGGTAAAGAAAGTTTTCCAAAGTGTTCAAAACAATACTTCTATGCTTTTACTTGTATGAAACAGTGATTTTCTTTTTTTTCAAGTGGACAATAAATCCATCTATGGTCTATTCACATTGCAAAGGTTTCCTTTAAAATAGGCTTCTGTTTTTCTCCATATCTCAAAGGACATAATAAACACATTCTTCATTTGAATAGTAAATAAAAGATTGACGAGGTGGTCTTACCGTTAAACATTTTTGTTGTAATTAAAACGCCTTTGATAAAGCAAATCCTGTAAAATTAAGTGGAATACAACTATCTGCAGTATCCGGTATATACGAAGAAATCATTTGTCTTCAACAACACAAACTATTTATTAGCAAATATGTTTCTCCTCTAAGAATAAAGTTAAAAAGTGACATAGTCCAAGAGTATGTGTCCAATTATGCTACTATTTTAAGTTTTTGTAAAAGAACACTTATTCGAATTTGTCTTTTCCATTAGACAAAACAGGGTGTTCCTTCCTAACATCCTGTGCCATTTTGACGCAATAGCCTAAATACCCTTTAGGCTTCTGTGAATCTTTTCTGCCGGTCAATATATAAAAACAGCATTACCAGTGACTGAGTGAGATAAGATACTTAATCTCGGGGTGTGTGGTTCAGACCCTCCACCACACAAAACATTAGTACCATTAGGTTGACTAATAAGTGCTATGTAAAAATATAAACATGAAATAAAAGGCAAGAAACGCAATAAATAGATGAAATGATTTCAATGTAGGGAGTACGGTAGCTTTCAATGTAGGGAGTACGGTAGCTTTCAATGTAGGGAGTAGCTTTTGGAATGTAAAATGAAGAAAAAGCAACAAAACTGATTATAATTAATTTGATGGCACAGATTCGATCGCAGGGGTTGCTCTGGTGTCAATTCTCCTCCCTAACGAATACAACTTTTGAATTATGCCGTCACTGCCCTAATCGACCATTCAGTTGTGCTCCTATTGAAAAATCCCGGTCCTCTACAGGTCTCCAGCAGTATACCGGAGAATATATTCCAAACAGGCCTACATTCATACTCGAATGGATACGTAAAGTGTCCATAAGTTTCTTCAGTATTCCGTCAGTTCTGAATAAGTTCCAGATAATTGAACTGATCTGCAACTACGATCTTGTCGACATATTTAACTCGGGTATTATAAATTAGTCTTAGTTGATCAAGAGGAATTTCAGTAGTTTTAGTAAAGAAATTGTACTAAATCTGTATAAGCAGTTGGTAAGACCCCACCTCGACTATGCAGCCCAGGCTTGGAGTCCCTTCTATGAAAAGGACAAGCTTCTTTTGGAGCAAGTTCTCGCCTTATACCCGAGGTGAGACACCTACCTTATCATGTTAGACTTAAGCATCTTGGGCTTACCACCCTGGAGTTGAGAAGGATTAGGGGGGACATGCTTCAGGTGTACAAATTTCTCTCTGAAAGGAATCCTTTGTCCTCTTGCAATTATTTATAAGGTTCAATGTAATTCTCGGGTTCGAGGCCATTGTAAGAAGCTAGTAAGAATTTTGCAAGGCTCGACATTAGGAAGTTCAGCTTTTCTCATAGAGTTGTTAACGAGTGGAATAGTCTGCCTGAGTGGGTAGTTAACTCCACATCTGTGCACTGCTTTAAGGATTGTGCTGGGCTCGTTTGGTGTTGGTTGGTTCTTTGTTTTCAGTTAAGGTTGTATATGGACTTCAGGGCATCTTATGGGGCCTTAGTATGTTATGTTAACTGACTGAGTTAAATTGAATTTTATCAACAACCAGTTGATTTGAGTACCCTCAGAATCCCATGCATCACTGTAATGTTGGGGTTGTCATATGATCTTGTTCGAGTGGCCGGAGGCAATAGGGGATGGTAAAATAAAAGTTTTCGAGACAATAATTGGGGGAAAAATGTCTAAAACGTGGCAACATATAACAATAATCGACTGGCAAGTGACGGGTACAATCAATCTGAAAACCATGCTCTTGTGCATTTCCGAATTGTTGGTTGAGAAAATTCACCATTAAATCTCCGTCATTCGGGCTAGCGACATACGAATCATATCTATAATAGTCTAGTCTAGTTTAGTTTAACACACAGCTTCAATCACCTCCCATTGCACAGCCTTCAAAGTTCTGGACTTCTTATTTTACTTAAACTTTAAAACGTATTTCTGTGAGTGTGTTCCCCGCAAAATAACAAATGGTTTGCCCGAAAAATAGCGAATTTCCTGTCCGAATGGGGGAATTCATGCATGCCGCATCCATCACCCCTTGCTCACCTCGTACGTTATATCAGGTGAGGATCCGGGGTTGTACAAAAAAGGAAAAGAGGGCACAGTTTGTGGTAGCGAGCTCAAATCCGTGAACGTCAAAGGCTTTAAGAGTCGAAGGGGTTGGGGTCGGGGTAGAGGTGGCGCCTGAATTAACTAACAGGGGCTAGCTTCCCCCAGCAGGCTGGGGCTACAAAATTCAGCAATATTGATCCCGAATATGGTACGTGCCTGTTTACCACACAACATATGGCCAGTGAAAACCAAATATCTCTACTACTTCATAGCACGACTGTCATAGCAAATTAGAGAACAGCTCCCTACGCCTGTGGGTAACGGAGTATCCTAACTGTACAGAAACCTGTGTACGCTACCCGATTGATTAGGGCTCATGGGGTAGTATCAGTATTCAGACTATATGGAACTGATATGGAAGAAAATAAAACATGGAAACTCAACAGCTCGCGAAGCGTACAGAAAATTTTGAGTGCCTGTTAGTGAATCTGTCCTTCTTGAGGGTAAAAACAAGAGTAAGCCGCGACTGATAGCACGGCGGGGATTACACACTTTACCATACCCACGAATGTTCCCTGAAGAACCGTGAGTAAATTCACCAACGGGGAGTCCATGGCCCCTTGGCCCGTGCCCTAACCTTGTAATATCCTAGAGATAACATGCATTGTGTCGCAGCCTATACCCATCCGAATATAACTTTCCCGAGGAGTATAATTGTAGGCTTCCGTATGACAAATACGAGAGAAAAATAATGTGATTGAGGGTAGCATCCCCGTCCTTGAAAGAAAATTGTGTAGGCTATGTTTGCCTTTGTAAGCCAGTTGGTCAGGGTTACTCTAGCTATATGAAACCAAACTACGACAGAAGCAACGACAAAACTCTACACACAGAGCGCGAAGCGCACCGAAAAGTTTGGGATTCATTCAAAGGAATATTAGGCCTAAGTTTGTACAAACATATGAATGCCAATTCTTATACCATACCAGTAGCCTCTTTGTATGGTATGTTTGGAAGCCACGAAGTTTGCAAACGTTGAGCCGAAAAATTGCCTTAATCTCTAACTATAAAGTATCGGCAGTCGTCATGCTCATACATTTGAGTCAAAGATTAGCATACCAGACCTAGGCATATCAGTTGGATAGGCTACAATTACTAGTCATGCTGTCATGTTGATAGGAAATTCCCTAACAAATCGGGGGCGGATCCAGAGGGGTACCGGGGGTCCGGAATCCCTTTTTTAGCAGTGAAAAAAATTCTAGGCTGTTCCGTTCATTTTCTGTCACAAAACGGTAGCAAAGTGTCAACTTGAAATGGTTGTAAGTTTACAGGCGCGGTTTTACGGGGGGGGGGGGGCTTTGGGGACTCAAGCCCCCCCAAAATTCGCTCAAGCCCCCCCCCCAAAAAACAAAATTTCCGAGGTTGTGTGTTATCTTCATGCTATATTTGCGTGTATTGAGAAAACAAAATTGTCCAATACATTTGTGCACATCTTAGTCCAGTGGATTTAGTTTCTCAAATGTGTCATGCAAGATAGGCATGTGATCACGTTTCTTGTATCCACGTCCACGTACGTACACCGTTGTTTTGACTGCATGTAGTACGACAGCCACGCTTCGCCTTAGTACTGTATTACGACGGTAGGCACAGTGCGGGCGCCTACTAGCTTACCCAGCTGCATTCTTACGTTCGACGCCAGTCCCAGGGGCGTAAATACAGGTGTGTGTGTGTGTGGGGGGGGGGGGCGTGAAAATCAAAAGTCGGTCTCTGAGCGCCAAAAAGTCGGTCTCAAATCCAGTGATTGCTCAAATCCAGTTCAGTATGCCTTTGTAACAGTAGACCAGACATAAACAACATTTGATACCTTACTCAAATTGAAATTTCGATAGAGATGAAGTAAAATTGAAAAGATTGCCCTAATTTTCTACTGAGTTCCCGAATTTTTGATCGAATGCCCGAAAAATGTGCAAAAATTTTCGCGCGCTTCGCGCGCCTGTAGTGGTTTAGTGGTCTATTTCATGCAACTGAACTACAACGGATTTCTGGCAACTTTTTGAGAAGTTCGGGCAAAAAATTTTCTGGACCCCAAACTGTAAGAGTCCCATACGCCTATGATTATGACTATCAGTGGCGTACGCAGTGGGGCCATGCCCCCTCCCTGATGCCAATTTTTTTTTAAGTTCCTAAAAGACGTAAATTTTTTTAACACAAATTCTGCTTCAAAATGTAGCGTATGTGGCACCAAATTGCATGAAAGTACATCTAATTTTTCAAAAATTTTCAAAGGGGAGGGACACCCCCTCCCCTTAGACCCTCCCCCCAGGCCGGCGATCACAAAACATACTGCATGTCCCCCCCCCCCCCGTGAAAGAAATCCTGGGTACGCCACTGATGGAGTCCTCCTTAGCATCATTCCCCAATGTCGGTATTGATAATGACAGAAAATTGTATTCTTCCGTTTCAAGCCCCCGCTAAGCCCCCCCCCCCCCCAAAAGTCTCGGTCTAGAACCGCGCCTGGTTGTAAATACTTTGCAAACTGTCAAAATATCGCACGCTCCGCGTGCTCCAAACTTTAATTCTATTTTTTTGCTGTAAAACCATCCCAAACGAATTTGTTCAAAGTTACGGTATGCGTTTCGAAACAATTCTAAGGCGGGATCTCGGGCGCTTCGCGCATAATTGTAACAGTTAACAATCCATGCGAGATGACCATAAGGAGGGCGATAAAGCATGAAATTATTCTAATGAGAACTATTTTCCGAAAACAAGAAGCGCAAGTCCGAGTCTACCTCGGGCTTGCATCCCGGCCCTCAAGAGCCGATTGTGGGGCAATCTTACATTATGAGCAACATTTGTAGCGTGATGTAGGCCTTCCTGATTTGAAGTATTTTACTCAGGCGCGGATCCAGGTGTGGGCGCACCCGGCGCACGCCCCCTTTTTTCGATGACCAACGATTTTTTTTTTTTGCCTCATAGATGTGGAAAATATGCTTACCAGATGCTGGGAAATCGCATCGCATCGCATCTAGAATTCAAATTTTCTTGAGGGAGGACCCCCAAACCCCTCACCGTGGCTTCTCTCGCTCGTCGGCCTTGGGCCGACGGTGTGTGCGCCCCCCTTTCTCAACATGATCCTGGATCCGTGCCTGTTACTCAATACACAAGCTAATTCAAAAGGTTATTATTTATAGAGAATATCTTTTATGAAACATGCTTATAATTTTTCCCCTTTTGTTATACCGTTAATCCTCCCTCGGTCATTCCCCATTGGAAGTTCATTTGGATTCTCGTTCAAAATGAGTAAATCTACGATTTTTGTATAGTGCTTGGTATTCTTTCCTCTAATGTCATTTGGAGGTCACTTAAAAAGCATAGTACTAACTTCCCTATTTTGTTACTACCCCCAAAGCTCCAAGAGGCTGGTGTCATGGTCACTTGAAGGGTGCCATGCCAAAGCCAAATTTCACTACATAACGGTAATTCCTGAACATGTAATCGTCATAGCTTTGGCAAAGGTAGTATACCATTTAGCATCTAAGCCATCTCACAGAAACAAAATTTTCTCCAGGGGGAAGCGGAATTTCACTCCCTACATAAACACCACAGTCCCCTTACACCCAACAAAAACCTCCCCTTACACCAAACAAAGAAAACAAAGGACACCAGCCAAAACTAACAAAGAAGAAATTTCAACACATCAGTTTGAAACTTGCCAAAGATTGCAGTCTAGTTCATCTTTGAACATTTTGCATCTAGTTCATCTTTGACGAAAAATTGCTTAAAGAAGAGAAAATTTCTCAAAGGAGAGAAATTCCCCCAATAAGTAACAAAACAGGGAAGTTAGTACTATGCTTTTTAACTGACCTCCAAATGACATTAGAGGAAAGCACACCAAGCACTATACAATCCCTCTATAGTGTTAGACTCCTCCCCGAACGGGCGGCACCCCCACACTAGGTGACAAAAGAAGGGTCCATCCCGGTGCAAAGAATCATACGTATGCATATGCATACTTACACCGATTTTCTTAGTTTATTTGGGGAAAGATTTCATCATCTTCTGTGGTGTCACCCCCGCTCCCCCACATCAAATCCTGGCGACACCACTGGGATATAATAACGGATAAGTTGCTTGTTTCTGAACAGGGGATAATCACAACCATTTTTATGTCTGTGATTAACGCAGTGTAAGATTCACCACATTGCACAATTTCATGTGAAATTTTCAAGAAGTCCCCATGTCGGGAGGGACGACACACCTCCCGAATCCTCCCCCAATCTCGGTGGACCTCGGGCCCTTTTCTTTAAAAAATCTTATATCCGCCCCTGAAAAAAACGAATTATTGTTCTAATTTTATACAATAGAGATAAACTGTTTTAATCACTTTTGGCCGGCGAAGAGTGGAGTTCGTGTCCCTCAGTCTGTTGCCCCTTGGCATTGGTCATGAGTACCTTTTCGGCGCAGTAATTAAGGTACCACAAACCTTTTAAGAGGCCAACGTGGCTCGGCCGTACATTCTTGCCTTACGTCTGGTTTTCGGAGCTGCAAAGGGAGAAAAGTAGGACTGCTCCCTCGAAGGAGGAAAGTCACCCGCTCGCAGGACTATTTTTCACCCACGCCCTAAATTGCCTGCAATTGTAATATAAGGGGAAGCCTACATCATGATCGGGAAGCCTCCCTTCTCCCTCTGACGACAACTTCGGGTCAATTTTGAATTTTTTTCGGAAAAGGCTCACCCAGTCATGTACCGTGGCCCTGAAGGGACATTTCGAGATTTCGATATTTCGATATTTCGACATTTCGATATTTCCATATTTCGACTTTTTCGTTTCGATATTTCGATATTTCGACTTTTTCGTTTCGATATTTCGACTTTTTCGTTTCGATATTTCGACTTTTTCGTTTCGATATTTCCATATTTCGACTTTTTTGTTTCGATATTTCGATGTTTCGACATTTCGATATTTCGACTTTTCCGTTTCGATATTTCGATATTTCGACTTTTTCGTTTCGATATTTCGACATTTCGATATTTCCATATTTCGACTTTTTCGTTTTGCTGGACAAGGCATACGCATGTAGAAATATAGGCCTATTATACAGCTGTTGTTCTTTTGCAGTGCACGAGAGTCATGTAGCAAACAACGTGCAGATGGCTGACATCAGGTTTCGGAATGGAAGGATGGCTAGGGAAAGATTAATTAAATCTTATTTTAATCAAGGGTATGCGTACAAGGAGATCGTGCCCATTCTCTATACCCGTTATAATATTTCACTATCTGTCAGACAGTTGAAGAGGATACTTCGAGAGCATGGACTTTATCGAAGAAAACACTCGACAGGTATGTAACAGCAATTTTAAGAAATTTCACGTAAGCCTATCTGTCAAGTGAAAGATAACTGGTGTGACAAAATGAATATATGCCTTTCACGTTGGATCTTGATCCTCTTAAAACTTCCAAATTACTTTAGCTTTTTCTCTTAGAAAATATTAGGGGCCTAATAGCTGTCTGCCAAACGCCTATTTCAATGAAATTGTAACCTTCGAAATCACGGAAGCATATATGTGTGTGTATGGCTCAGTATGGGCTCGTTTTAAGCACGTATAGGGCGATGACGCAAGCACAGTGGTCACAATGACTGCCTATGACCCAAGGATGGACAGTATTTTTGTCGTGTAGAAAACATTCGTATTAGCAAGTAAACGGTTAAGAAGGGAGGGGAGGGAGTGATGTTGACTTTCAAGTTTGGTAGGTATAAAGTGGGTGGGTAGTGCTGTGTTCTCAATACACTTTCGCATTAAATAGGCAGTGCCAAATGAATTTCTGGCTGAAATAAACCTGTAAATTCAAACTGTAAAGCAGGGGCGGATTTAGGGGGGTTCATGGTTTCCGGAAACCCCCTTTTTTCCTCAGGAAAAAATCCCAGAAAAAAATAATCAAAACTTAGATAACATATCAAGGCACAAAATAAATTAATTCTACCTTGTTTCGTTTTGCAGGTAGATTGGTAGTGTCAGTATGTACACTGCGGTATTTAACATTTAAACATTGTGTTGCATTTGTACACGACAGGTATGCAGGAATACTCAATTCCGTTACTAATAAAATGTTGTTTTTAGAGGCGACAGTCGAACACCAGCTTGGGCTGGAGCGCCTAACAAATAAGCAAGAGAACTTTGAATATCGTATATTGTAGAATGGTCTCTAATCTCTCTGCATTCTCCTAGGGTTGTTGGAGCCTAGTCTGAGTGTATAGCTATTAGGAGGGGGAGGGGGGGTAGTCTGTTGCAATATAGTAACGAGTGAGGCCTTGCAACACAGTAGACCCGGTTCAATTCTCCACCTAGCTGATTTGTTAAAAAGGTATTCATGGGTTGTTGATGGCTTTGTGGTTCTCAGAAATTGATCATAATTTTCTTCCATTAAAGACCCCTAAAATGTCCAAGCTCAAAGGGAACAGGAGCTGGGGCTTTATCCCCCAGTCCAAAATGTGGGGGCTAAAGTGTGCTTCTTTCCCATCGACTATTAAAGGACGAAAACCTCATCTTTGTTCCCCTTTTGAAATATATTAAGCTTTTAACAATTTTTTTTTTCAATAATTTACACAAAATGTAGCATCAAGTTGCATCAAGGACTCTTAAATATTCAAAATTTTCCAAGGAAACCAAATTTGACCATGAACATGTATGCCAACTAGCAACGTTGATGGTATTGGTAGTCATAGCACCTGGGTCTACGCATGTACACATTCGAGAAGTTTTAATCATGGACGACACTAACAGGGGGAGGGGGGTTCAGCAACCCAGAAGTTTTGAAAGCGGCTTCTGTTCTGAAAATTTGTGCAGGGTGGCGAAGAGGGGGCTAAGGAGCCGTCGGGACACACTACCCCTCCAATATTGCCAGCTAGCAACGTTGATGGTATTGGTAGTCATAGAACATGGGCCTACGCATGTACACATTCGAGAAGGTTTAACCATGGACGTCACTAACAAGGGAGGGGGTTCAGCAACCCAGAAGTTTTGAAAGCGGCTTCTGTTCTGAAAATTTGTGCAGGGTAGCGAAGAGGGGGCTAGGTAGCCGTCGGAAAACACTACCCCTCCAATTCCGGTTAGGTAACTTTTCAGTTTCGCAGGGGAATCATAGTGGAAACGACAATGTGTGTAATTCACGACGGGTCAGTTTTCCCCACGTTTGACCTGTTTTTGATCTCAAGGAGAGCAAATTCTTTAACAACGACCCAAAATTTTCGGCGTCCTTCGCGCCTATAAAATTTCCTTATTTTCTCCATAGTTTGACGTCATATAGATAAATAGTAGCCAACAAGTCATCCTTCCATCAACCTTGTAAATCCTAGACTAACGTATGTACAGCCTACACCATGAATTTTCGTTAAAGGTCGGAATTTAGTATTCAGTCACATTGCTGTTTTGTTGCATTTGTCGTATATGTATAATACTACTCAATAGGAGTTGATCTTTTCGTCCGCAGGACGAGATGGATACTTTATCTGTATCGTATGATGCTATACAATACATGCTTTCCTCAAAAGGGTCAGCATCTTCACTTTGAGCTATTTTTGCTCTCAATGAGTGCAGATTTTTCTGCGGTTCTATGCATCCCTAACAATTTCGGCGCGCTTCGCGCGCGATGCCTTTGTCTGCAAGTCAGATTTTCTGCAATAACATTAAGTTATCACTTCTAATTCGGTACATCAAGTAGGTAAAGGGTGCCAAATATGATATGATTCAGGATGGCGTTCTATAAAGTTTTTTTTTTCCCACCCGACTCCTTGTCGCCTTTCTTTTTTATACCGCCCCACTCACTAGTCACCTCAGACACAACTTTCGAGCTTTGTGTCACATGCCCTTTCCCGTATGTGACAAATATTTTGTAAAGAATGTTACATGACATTTTGTTGGCGTTCTGGATTCTTCTTTACCAAAAATCATAATTTCTAGTACGTGAACATATACTTGAAATAATGGAAATGACCAAGGCCGAGAGTAAAATTTTCTCACCTTCCCCTCCGACCTCCCCCAGGACGGCGGTCGGAAACTTCCCTTATTTCAAGTATATGTTCCTGCATACCTGTCGTGTAAAAATGCAACACAATGTTTAAATGTTAAATACCGCAGTGTACATACTGACACTACCAATCTACCTGCAAAACGAAACAAGGTAGAATTAATTTATTTTGTGCCTTGATATGTTATCTAAGTTTTGATTATTTTTTCTGGGATTTTTTCCTGAGGAAAAAAGGGGGTTTCCGGAAACCATGAACCCCCCCTAAATCCACCCCTGCTTTACAGTTTGAATTTACAGGTTTATTTCAGCCAGAAATTCATTTGGCACTGCCTATTTAATGCGAAAGTGTATTGAGAACACAGCACTACCCACCCACTTTATACCTACCAAACTTGAAAGTCAACATCACTCCCTCCCCTCCCTTCTTAACCGTTTACTTGCTAATACGAATGTTTTCTACACGACAAAAATACTGTCCATCCTTGGGTCATAGGCAGTCATTGTGACCACTGTGCTTGCGTCATCGCCCTATACGTGCTTAAAACGAGCCCATACTGAGCCATACACACACATATATGCTTCCGTGATTTCGAAGGTTACAATTTCATTGAAATAGGCGTTTGGCAGACAGCTATTAGGCCCCTAATATTTTCTAAGAGAAAAAGCTAAAGTAATTTGGAAGTTTTAAGAGGATCAAGATCCAACGTGAAAGGCATATATTCATTTTGTCACACCAGTTATCTTTCACTTGACAGATAGGCTTACGTGAAATTTCTTAAAATTGCTGTTACATACCTGTCGAGGTGTTTTCTTCGATAAAGTCCATGCTCTCGAAGTATCCTCTTCAACTTCTGACAGATAGTGAAATATTATAACGGGTATAGAGAATGGCCACGATCTCCTTGTACGCATACCCTTGATTAAAATAAGATTTAATTAATCTTTCCCTAGCCATCCTTCCATTCCGAAACCTGATGTCAGCCATCTGCACGTTGTTTGCTACATGACTCTCGTGCACTGCAAAAGAACAACAGCTGTATAATAGGCCTATATTTCTACATACGTATGCCTTGTCCAGCAAAACGAAAAAGTCGAAATATGGAAATATCGAAATGTCGAAATATCGAAACGAAAAAGTCGAAATATGGAAATATCGAAATGTCGAAATATCGAAATATCGAAACAAAAAAGTCGAAATATCGAAATATCGAAATGTCGAAACGTCGAAATATCGAAACGAAAAAGTCGAAATATCGAAATATCGAAACGAAAAAGTCGAAATATCGAAATGTCGAAACATCGAAATATCGAAACAAAAAAGTCGAAATATGGAAATATCGAAACGAAAAAGTCGAAATATCGAAACGAAAAAGTCGAAATATCGAAACGAAAAAGTCGAAATATCGAAATATCGAAACGAAAAGTCGAAATATCGAAATATCGAAATGTCGAAATATCGAAATCTCGAAATGTCCCTTCAGGGCCACGGTAGTCATGACTATTTGAGTCTATTTTTCCTCAAACAACTTTCTCACTGCAATTCATTGTCGGATGGCATCTGTGATAGATATAAGCCTTATCGTGAACTGTGTCGATTATCCCCGCGGTCGAACTTCTACATTCAAGGATTTTTCCTGATTTTGAAGCATGTATGGCATTCGCCATTAAAACAAAAAAAGTAGGTAGTTCCATGTCCACTAAATGTAAGAAATATTGATGCAAATTCTTCAGCTTTTGGTATGTTTGTGTGAAATAGGGAATAATTCTTACCTTTTTCAGCACAAATTAAAAAAAGGGATCGACATCTCAGACAAATTATACAGTTCATTGCAGGAAATTGAGTACGAAAATATGGAAGCATCAAGAGCAGCATGCATGGGGTACTTGATCGGAGCAGACGACTACGCAACTTAGTTCTATAGACTCTTGACTGAAGCCCACACATAGGTACGTGTATATACGTACGGGAGCGCTGCGCGGAAACTCGACGGTCTCGGTGCATGCGGAAATTGTGCTTGCTGGGAGTGGACTACAAACAAACGATGAGTGCCTTCGATTTCCTTAATGGTTTAAATGGTAAGAATTACCTCTGACATCTGTTGCAGAGATGAACATATTTTAAGCTGTTTAATGTATGGCATCCGTCATCGACAACTGGCTTTCATTTCACGATTGCTTATTGAACGTCAATAACCTTGACATTCCTCGAGTCCAAGTTCAGTTGGACAGTGCCATTTTTTACACCAAGCTGCACTTTGAGCAATGTTGTCATAGGATTGTGCGCCTGAAGTGAAAGTAACATCTTGCTCATTTGAGTGAATGATAAGGCCTAGGCTAGGCCTAGCCTAAGTAGGCCTAACATAGTCCCATGACTTGTTCACGCTTGACTCCACCAAGGTGTTGTGTAGTATTTTTCTAGATCCAGACCCCGAGCATGAGGTCCTCGCAACAGACTCGGCCTGGGTATTAGAGTGGAGTCAGAGTAACCATGCCGTGAGGGAACGTGTTTGTTGATCATTTCGCTTAGCCTGCCCGTAGGCTAACCTGAATTCCCCAGTACCACAACAATGCATCCATTTCATTGAATCCCAGTCTGGGAAACATATGTTACGCCGAAGATGTTCGTCGTGGCTTATGCACTTATCAATTGAATGACACACCCCACTAGGCTACCCCTGGACATGGTCAGTCATTGTCCACAACTTCACTGACAAAACGTATACCACTGACGTACCCCTCAGTCACTTCTGTGACAGACAACTTGTGTAAAATGACACACTCCTCAGTCGCTTAACTGATGAACAATATGCGATTTTGACTGACATGTGCGTCACCAAAGTGACTGACAATGGTCATAATTGTACAGGAGTGATGGTAAATGACCCACAATGACTCACCCCTTGGTCTGTAAAGTGACTGACATCTGAGGTAACATGACTCACCCCTCTGTCATTCCAGTGATAGACAATATTGGTACAATGATGGTCATGTGAGTCACACTGTCACTGGTCAATGACCCACATTTAACTGACCATGTCCGGGGGTAGTGGGGTGCGTCATTCAGTTGATAAGCATTACATGAAGTCACGCCAAATTACTGGCATATTTTATCAGTCAAAAACCAGTTTTATACTTTGGCGTAGTCAAAATCGGTGAAAATCTTTGGCATATAGTTTTTTTCATAATAGTCTAACTCTGACCTAAATCCTCGGTGGGCATGAAACGAACTTTCCAGTATGTGTTGAATCCAATCCTTAGTGATAAGTCAAGTACAGGATAGGGTGACAGCATTTGCTCATGTACCTTTCTGAAAGCCTCATGCCTTCATCATCATGGACAAACATTGAAAATGTTTTGGACTTTGTTATGGGGAAACCTTACTACATTACTGTTCACTGAGACTCAGACCTTGTAGGATGTCAGTGTTATCGGTTGAATGCTCAAGTGACCAGTAATGCACTTATCAAATTGAATCACGCACCCCACTACCCCCCGGCATTGTCAGTCAAATGTGAGTCATTGTCCAATGACAATGTGATGCACATGTCCATCATTGAACCACTATTGTCAGCCATCAGCATGACTGAAGGGAGAGTCACATAACCTCAATTGTCTGTCAATGTTGTGACCAAGGGGTGGATCATTGTGAGTCAATTGTTACACTGGGACACATACCAGGTTTCCATAAATTTCAGTTTCAACAGGTCAAAGTTTTAAATTTCAAAGTGCTTTGGAACTTAGTTGGATCTTGTCCCACATCTTGCCGGTTTGCGTCAACTTAATTGACTTAAAAAATTAAAAAATATCAAAGGAGATTTATTTACCAGAATTTTTGGCAGAAATAGACTGGTGACATTTCAAAAACTGTGTTATTTAAATAAATCTCCCACTGAAGTTATGATGAGAATGAAACTTCATCTACGGTTAATAAAACCATAAATTTTAGCTTAAAATTTTAATAACCCCACTTTCTCAACAGAAAACCCAGGATCCACTATACAAACTGGCAATAACATGGACAAAATAATTCACTTGTATGGTACTCTGTAGGCTTTGTTACAGTACCTGATATAATATGAATTTGCAGGATCTGTGATAAAGTTAAATTGGGTTAGGCCTATCCCTACTTGTAGGCCTAGGTCTAACACCTGCAGGCTGTATGGTATGGTAATTACCGACTAGGGTTTGTACAACTGTGACGGCATAATATCCTGCACCACAACCTTTCCCTTTGAGACACCCTAAGTCGTGATCATAGGATGTGTGCATCCAATTGTCATTCTCAAAATAATTACTAGGCTATGACGTGTTATACCAAGGAGCTGGGACTATGACTCCAGTCAGTTGGGATACTACTGCTGCTGCAAAAGCTTCCCTGTGGAGACACCTAAAGTACAGTAGCAACCCACTAGAATTGAACAGTAGTGTTGTTCTCATTTTAAGAATTGCCTCGTGTATTGTCATTTTCAAGATGTATAACTTTGTGTACTATCGTCCTCAAAATAATTAGGCCTACGGCTGACACGATGATGTCACATCCATATATTTTCCTCACCGAGGACTGTAACTGTGATGCCATTCAGCATGAGGATGCCGGCTAAGCTGCCATACCAAAGTCATACAAACAGACCTTGCCCTGTACAAAATGACAATACAGTCACGTAGTATCACCGAGGACCGCAACCATGACTCCACTCAAGATGTGCATATGGGCAAAGCTGCCGTTTCAAAGTCAGATTTAACTCTATACACAGTGACGTCACAGTCATGTGGGAGGGACATGTTCCTCTGTCACCCACCTGTTTCCATACTGAGAGATGTTGAGAAGTGCAGCCCTTATCAGTCATCACCCACAGTCAAGCATCACATTTGGCTTTTCTTTGTTACAGTTCCCACCATTTTGCTTACCCAGTTTTAAAACCACTTAATTTACCAACAATCTGTCACACAGGTCTGTAACTCTACATTGACTCCTACATCTCACATTTGGATTTGAAAATTTCAGTGAAAATAAAATAGTCTCCCCATTTTGCAAGATTGCTATTTCATTTTGATCAGATCATAAATTTTTCAGACACATTTTTATGGGTTATGTTGTGTGTCAATCCATGTGTTTCAAGTTACCCATGGATATACCCATATTTGAAACATCACTTACAGAAAAAACAAGAAAAAAATCACATACTGCCAGTAAGTGGGTTAGCATTAAATGCAAGCCTTGTCCATAGTAGGGTCATTCTAGGAATATTGCCTTTAATTAGGCAATTAAACTGCATGTGAGCCTAAGTGCTGAGTTTCTTGAGTGGCAACCTGTGGACTACATCTAGCATGCAAGGTGATCCAGTCTGGCATGTGAAGCAAACTGAAATCAAAGCATAATAACAGTCTAGTATTAGCCTAAAGTTTAGTATATGGCAGCAATCATTTTGATATCATTTGAAACATTTTAATACTGTGTATACATATTCTTAAATGTAGTAAAACAAGTTAGTCTAACTATGGCATAATTTCTTTAAAATAATGGTTTTTCAATGCACTCCTCCCACTTTTCCTTTTATAGGACAACTTGATAACTAAAAATTATTGTTTCAAAGAATGCCCTGCAAAACCATTTATAACACCATCATAAAACCTTCTTGCTGTTAGAAAGCCCACCAATTGATCACATTGGTAAGTCTGTTGGTCTGATGTAGGCAGACCATATCAGTGGAGTGGGGGATGTAGGCAGGCTAGTTGATACAGGTCTACAAATTTGTGGTGGCCTGTTAATTTTAAAAGAGTATCTGTTTTGTACCAAAATGTCAAGGCATTTACTTTTTTGTTAAAATTCATATTTTCCATTTTGTGTTGATTGTTACAAAATGATGTACTGTAAAAGTAAGAATGCTCAGGTGCAACTTTCAAAGCTTTGGAAGTGCCATTTTCACCAGTCTGGTAGGCATACAGTAAATACGATTTTGCCTTGGACAGATGGCTGATTTTGGTACAATGAGGCAGATCTACTGTAGGCTGGGTAATATTTTGAGGTCAGTGTGGACTTCTTGCCATGAAGGAACAACCCTTTTGTGACTCTAGTATGATAGACAACATGGAATGTTGTAGTCCTTTTTAAAGTTCCTGTTAAATCACAGAAAAGTCAGATTTTAGTCTGTGTAACATCTGATGGATGTCTTTGACTATGTTGATTAGAATTGGAAATCCAGAGAGCAAACAGACATCAGTTGATGCGAAAGCTGACCTGGGCTTCCCTTGATCCATCTGCTATACTACTTTACTGAGAACATGTGGGCAAAATTTATGGAATACTGTACCATGCACCAACTGATGGCGGTGCTTGCTCTAGTAATATCAAAATCAACCTCCTTCCCCACCCCTCCCCACAATCACACAAGTGTAAACATTTTGCAAGCAGATTTGTGCCTGTCTGTGCTACTGAATAGGGTATGAAGGCACTGGCCTATGTATTACTCAGCTCTTCACATTGCTGGATTTTGGCCATAACAATTGTGGCTTGTCATCTGTTTAAGGCACATCCATTGCCATTTGAAGATAACAAATGGGCTTTTGGTGCCCAAGCCACTGGGTGGAGTGTTTCAGGCTCTCACAGGCATTCACAGTTGCTTAAATGTTATCACCCCACATTAATATAAGGTGCCAGAAAGATGACAGGGACTCACTCCCCCTGGGATAAGGGAGGGGTTGGCTGAGTACCTAGGGTGAGATTCAGGGATGGGAAAAACATACACTGGAGGCTGCTGTCCCATGTCAAAAGCTCACAGCATATTACAGTACTGTACCTTCTATTTGGTATGTACTGTGCATGATGTAGCAAGTTTTTTTTTTTGAAAGAGGGGGGGGGTAGGAAAAGGCACATCCCCATTCCCCCCCCCCCCCTCCATAGGTAAGACACTTGATTCTAGAAGTTACATACTAGGTGCACAATGGACTTACGGGGAGGTATGGGCTAGGCCAGGTAAAGTACCATTATGCCCCATGGTATTGGTGTGCATAACTGGCTGTTTAGTCCTTTCTAAATAAGCATATGGGATGTAAAGAGTGAAGTCAGGAATAGGTTAGCAAACTACCCCTTCTCTTCAGGGCAACACAGATGGGAGAGGCCATCAGCTGTTGGCAAATTTCTGTGTTTGCTCCAGGCCGGGCTGGATTTACAAATATTGAGGCCCTGGGCACAGACTTCCAGTATATGAAGATTAATTGAGCTTTTCAGAAAAATTGATATGATAGATTTACACATGGACACCTGCTGTACCTCTTCAAGTATTGTAGGCCTAGGAATGCAGATATCATGTCTCCCAATAGATGAAAACCAAATGCATGAAAGCCTTCATAAATTGTAGGATCCTCTGGATTTAGGCTAGACAGTGTCTTCCCATAGCCCTGGTATCCATAGCATGATATCCTAGTTTGTGGGGCCCCAATTGTATGGGGGCCTTGAGCACATGCTAGACTGGCCCATGCTTAAGTTTGGCTCTAGTTTGCTTTGCATACTGGTCAGTATGTTACAGTGCACAATATGATCACCTAAGTGTGGTATTGCAGTGTAAGGTAGGCCTGTACTCCTTTGTAAAATCCCTGTATGTTCAAGAATTTTATTAGCAAGCCCTTTTACTTGACCCTTGCACTGTCCTTACTCTAGTTCCCAGCTTATGTCAAATTTATAGCTTTTTTGTTTCCCCACATTGTTCAGTCAAACTGCTGTGTTTTCACCTTTGAAAGTCTAGGGTATTGTGCAGTTATACCAGGGAGTTGATATTTGAAAGGAGTTACATTGCTTTGAAGTGAGGCTTGCACCAGCAAGGTCACACAGAAATCTTTCCCTTACATCTTTTTTGGCATTTCTACAAGACTTACACTGGATTAGGTAGTTCATACAAAAGGGATTTGTCATTTGGTACATCTACAGTAAGACCGGGGGTGTGGCACTACTGCCATGGCATTGCCAGTTGCTGGGAAATTAAAAATATTACATCTTTGGATGCTGGTGATGCAGATGAGAGTATACCAATAAGGGTTTGTGTAAAAAGGTGAACACAAGAACTAAATGGTCATTGCAGGAAACTTTGTGAAACTTTTCGAATTTTTGTGACAAAACTTAGACTTTTTCATAATTTGCAGCTCATTTGCATGACATTCAGTCTTTAGAAAGGGGCAAACCTCATTGATTTATTTCAATGAAACAGTCATTCTGCTTTATAGAACCTACTCTTAAATTGGTGGTAGCGTTAACCTACTCATCAAAGCATTGTCCTGAGTAAGGCAGTTGTGATAGCATTACTAGACCTGGTGTTGCTAGCATATTGATATCAAATTGAACCCATCCCATAAAAGAAAGAAATCTACATTGCTAAATAAGTAGCCTATCATTGATAATCTCCTCAAGATTTCTTGGGTCTTGGAGTATTAGCATAAATTAAACTTTCTATTAACAACTCCCTCATTATACCACTCAGTGCATCTAATCTACAGTAGGGTTGTAGTGTACAAGTTATATCCCAAAAATCTAGCTGGCTGACCCTGAAAAGTCTTGTTTAAACAGTGTTCCTTCTTACCACAGCTTTCCATTATGTACCCTGTAAAGAGGGAACCCCACACACCAGCCTGCATTCTTTCGGAACGTAATAATGGTCTACTCCCACAACAAGCATTCATAACTCTGACTTCTTGGTATTTAGCTTTCACACTTCATTGACACCCGTAAAAAGGATATGCAGTGGAATATATTACCCACTGCACAATGCCCTACCTGCGTGTTCTGCCTACCGCAACCTGAATGACTACTATTAAATTTAGCATAGTAGGTGTAGTGCTCAAGGAGACTTCAAGTTCTCAGTTGTTTCATAGCCACAGTTAAGAATTAGTTTCAGCCTTTTATGCAGTATACTATAACTTTATTGTCATTTGTCTGTTGACTGACCTAGCTGATAACTTTCATCAAAGGTCTTAGAGCTCAGATTAATAATTTCTTTACTGTTGGATTGTTTGTGTGCATGTCCCTATAGGCATAACTCATGCTTAACTTAATGAAACAGTTCTACGTGTCACAGAACTTTAGTAGTATCAGTAACTGGTGACTTAAACATCACAGTATATTCTACTGGTATTGAATTTGCCTGGAAATCAGATAAACTTTCTGAATAGAACTTTTGGTGAAGGTGCTGTACGACAGAAGGATTTGGCAGTGGTAATTTATACCATAGTTGCGTGCTTTGAGTCTATGTGAAAGGGCTAAAACAGAATGGAAAACAATTCTAAAGATCATGGTAAGTTTCATTATCAGGTTCTGCAAGGAACCTCCTTGGTTTCATTACACAGATGTGACTATAGTAGATGGAGTACCAGCAGAAAGTCAGTTGTTATACCGTAACTATGCATAGTGCCATTTGCTGCTCGCTGGTGGTGTACATACTGTTCTTGTTTTGTAATAATTAAGCTCTCCTCATAAATGATCCCATTGCTGATATATAGAATGCTTCTTGAGGGTCTTTAAGTTATCTTGAATTAACTTAGTTACTTGAATATTCCTTTCACAGTTTAGAGGCAATAAGCATTCGCCCCATAATTGCTTTGAAAATCAGCAAATGTTGCAAATCTCCTCTTATCTGCCTTACAAGTACCTCTGAAGATGTTTTTGAACATCAATTTTACAAACAAAAGGTAAAGAAAGGAGTTATTCTCCATGGCTTTAACAATTTAGTAACAAAATGATTGGTATCACTTGATCAATACTGTAAGTGCCACTCATGAATTAGGATGATGGGGTATGTGTATGCAAATTCAGATTGGGGTGACTGCATTCTCCCTTTAAGAGCTAGATTACCTTGTAATGATGAAATGAAACTCATGTTCAAAGGAAAGTGTTTGCTGCTATTGTACCTGACAATAGGGTTTGAGCTAAGTGATTCAAAGAAGATGCAAATTTTCAGATATCGAGAGTGAAGTTTGTGACAAAGAGATGGCCACAGTTCCAATGCAGTACAGTATATGCGTACTCAGCACAATATCAGTTGAAACTAAGCAGTACAATTTTTTATAGATAGGGCAAGTGAACTTACCTCATATATTATGAGAATTGATGTTTATAATAGTTTCCTCAATTGAGCTCTGTTTGGTTTAATACTCTTAGTGTTACTGTACTCCATGTGCAATGTTATTGATTAGTCATGCCTAAACCGTACTGAATATGCTAAATGTGGGTTAATTTCAGTTTTGTAGATAAGACTATATTCCACTCAGCATACAACATGTCCAGATTTGGGATGTACAATAGAATTGCGCTGACATTTGATAGGATGCTTTATGGGTTAAAATTGTGAAATTGCCGTAAAGAGAGGCTTATGTTTAAGCTTGCAAAATTACAACTTTCAAGCCTTGCCTTCATTACCCTCCCTTATCTGCAAACATTTATAATATGAGTTAAATACCCCTACTGTATACACATCACAACTGTGTTAAATGCTGGTATGAATTCTTTTATTAGGTATGTATGCCATGTCACATTTTATTTGTCTGAATAATTGTACAACCTTAGCAAGAAGTGTAAAACTGTTTTACATCGTGCAGAATTGTAGCCAACATCTTTTTACTTGAATACTGTTCCTTTAGTGTACTCTGTGGTTATCATACAGACTTAATCCAATTTGTTTTTTGGAAGCAGCAAGTTAACAAGCTCTCTTCTAAAGAATCTGTAACTTGTCAGACATCTACTTACAGTATTTACTGCAGACAGCATTCCTTGCGTGAGCCATCCATTTTAATTGACGATGCAATACTTTGCAGCAATGAATAACCCTTTGATAGGTCTGTGATCACAGAGTGATGCTCAAAATAGCACCTTCTTAGCAGGGAAGATATTTTCAGAATGCACAGGAAAATTTCATGTGTATTCAAAGAATGTTATCCAGATGCATTCTTCAAACACATTAAAGTGTAAAATGTAACTATGCACTGCAGGGGTGTGGGTTTGTTTTATAAAGGCTTTTTAAAGGGAAATACTATGTTTACATTGCATCAATGTGTTACAGACAGAAAATTGCTCATATCAGTATTTAACCATTCAGTCTCACCAATAATCACTGACAATAGCTTTGCTTCCCAACAGGTACGGGAAACTCCTGTACGCGATTTCAAAACTTGCAGGATTGTTGAGAAGAATGCGGGTATTGTAAGATGTCACTGCCCCATGCGAACAGTGTAGATAACCCAAAATTTTGATCTTCACCCTTTGATAACACTATGCAATCTAAATACATGTATCATAAAATTCAGAATTATAAATTCCTAGCTTTGTACATTTATAAAGTTTACATTTTTTGAAAAGATATGCCCAAGGAAGTCCAGTGCATTGACAGAAGCAATTATTGCAATATTTTACACATGTTCAATAAGTGTACAGTACAGTAACTTAGTGTACCATAGCCTCTGAGGGGCAGATTGAACCATTATCAAGTATATGGTGACATCCATGCATACTGTAGGGTCTGTTAGGATTTATAGCCGCAGGTAAGAAATTAATGATACTGAATGAACTATGTGTCTAGTAATATCTGTTGGATAGTATCAACATTTTAATTTCATTTTACTGACACTGATGTAGGGTATGGAGAATATCAGTCAATACTGGTATTGAATACAGATGTTTATGTGTAGCAAAGTCTTTAAATGTTTAATCACAAAATTTTGTGGTTGTTTAGTAAATCACAATTATCAACCTACTATGCAGGGTGCCACAACTGTAGGTCTGTATTATTGGGGTTTACTGTATTGTATTTCCTGGTCATTGAGGCCTAATTACCTAATTGTGTGTGATAAACAATAAACATTGGCATGCAACACAGGGTCTCACACTGTAGATTTAGAGAGTGGAAAAACAGTTTGAGAGAAGGTGAGATGGACAAAAACTTGGTGCATTATATATTGAGAAGAGTAAACAAATAGGGAGGGAAAAAATGAGTTTTGCAATCAATTGATGATAGCTTTTTACTGAAGGTTTGTACCAAATGTGATCATTTTCAAGTAATCACCACATGATCACAGCCCTAAATTTACAGATCATCAGCCCACCACTACTACTGAGAATGAATTGCAGATATATTATACTTTCTGGTGGGTACTATCTAATCATACACCTAGCCCTAAGCTCAAGTGGATATTGGGTCTAGGACACCCTCTGTCAAGTGGATTTCAGTTTATAGCATTGAGATTCTCCTGTTTTTGTAACATTGTCTTTGATGAAAAAAAAAGTTCAAAGCAAGCTTTATGGACAACAGATACAGGAAATAAGCTTTGGATGAACAGAGAAGTTTGAAGTAGCGACATATTTACTATGGGAAGGGGAGGGGAAGGGAAGGGCGGTTGGGACATTCATATTGGCCTTTTTCCTCTACATTCTTGCCATATCCCAATTACTATACCACAACAAACTCCAAGGTCCAGGGATCTTGATCTGTATATTTCATAAGATTGCACAAACTGCTGTGATTTTGACAGTGCAGACTTTTGAGCCAGAGAGTCAGCATTTTGAAGCTACACTACCCTGGGAGCTCATACTGAAATTGCCATTTACTGTAAACATGTAATTTTACAGCAAGGGTATCATTTGTCCAGCTTTTATCCCATTGTGAAAGTAATGCTAATTTGCATAGTATTTGGGTGCAAATGAGAATGGCTTGTTGCAGGTCCAGTTTGAAAATGAAAAGGCTAAAACTAGTCCAGACTCTGTGTTCTAGACATAACTTCATACTTCTTTTATACCCAACAAACAGTGATTATTGAACTAAGATACAGTACTCTGCTGTCAAACTTAAAAAGGAAGTACAGTAGTATCAGAGGAGCTGTGAAATTTCAATGTACTATCACATGCCCAGCATGGGAATTTAACTGTAAGTACTGTACAGTATCAGAGGCTTCAGACTATGGAGTAATTAGGGCATTTTGGAGTCACAGAAACAGTGAAACGCTGCCAAATTATTTCTAAAAGAGGGGTTAGAGTAAGACTTTGGCAACTCGAGTATTTTTGGAGTGGGGTACCTGAGGCATTGTAAGTTGCCACTCTGAAAGAGTCCCAACTCCTGGAATGATGTCCGACTGATGCAGGAACGTAATACAGCAACAACTATAGGCCTAAACTGTAGACTGCTAGAGTAATTTAATGAGTATTAATACACTAGTATGCAGCATACAGTACAGGCTTCTCAACAGCTATGGTGCCTATTTATAAAAGTCAGAGAATTGTACTAGGGAAAACATGTGATTGAATAAAGAGAAGAATCAAAAGGGCCATTATTGTCTAGTACTTCATTTAAACCTGCAAATATTGCAAATTAAGTTAAAAACATGATTATTTTGCATATTTTGAGACAGTATGGTATGCTTGGTGAGGCAGATACAACACTTTTTTCTTTTAAACTGAAAATGAATGTGTTGTTATCCTTGTAGAGTGTCATGTTTGATTCAAAAAAAGTTGCAAACTACAGTTTGAGTGAAAAGTGTGGGATAATGCACTTACCAATTGAATGATGCACCCCACTACCCCAGCACATGGTCTGTCATTGTCCACAAGTGTTGACAAACATGTGCAATGACATTCCTTTCAGTCACTTCTGTGACTGACAACTTAATGCAGAATGACTCTCCTCTCAGTCACAAAACTGATGCACAATTTACAATTTTGACTAACATGTGGGTCAACATATTGACCTAAAATATGAGAATGACAGTTTGCAACCTGTACAAAGTGAGCAACTTACTCACAATGGTCCATCCCTTGGTCACAACAGTCTGATGAATGAGGTAATGTGACTCACCCCTCAGTCATGCTGGTGTCTGACTGTAGTGGTTTAATGACAGACATGCATCACACTGTCATTGGTCAATGACCCTTGTTTGACTGACCATGCCAGGGTTAGTGGGGTGCATCATTCAGTTGGTAAGTGCATAAGTGCCGACAGTTTCCATACGTGTAGGATAATACTATAGCTGGATTATGTTTAACAGTCTGCAGTGCTTTATGTGAATTATTAAAATTTGCATTCAAGCATTCCTTTACTAATTAAACCAATACCGAGTAGATTTTCAGACTCACTGAAAGTGCCTGCTTCATAGTAAATTGTATTGAGTGTAAGCGTGGGCCAGGTGATGCCCCCTCTCGCCGCTCCCTATTTATACTTTGAAACAAGTGCACATGGTATGCTCCACCATGTTGAAAAAATAGTATGCAAACACTGCATGCACCCAGTTAAACCCATGTTTTGGGTGGACTCCATATGCACTCATCCCTGCCACTAAGAACATTCCACCTTGAGACTGAAGAGCAAGTATCACTGGGTCAGCTTCAGCTATCACCTTAATCCCTCCCCCCCCCCCTCCCCCTGCATACATGCACACATGTGGAAACCAGTCAGGGCCCAGAAGAGTGATTAAAAAAATGCCAATGATCCTAATTTAGGAAGTTTTGCAGTAATATAGCCAGTATGTATAGTACAGGTCATGGGTTGGTCCAGATATTGATACTGCCATTGACAGTACATGCATGTCATATAATGAAGTAAAAAATTTATTTGGTCTTTGGAAGCCTTGGTTGTGTGTACACAGTTCTGAAATACATGCACACCTCATGCTACTGTACAGTATCATGCAATAGTAGGGTACTGGAGTATGTGGTTCACTGATGGGGGAACTCTGCAATCATTGAAATTCTAACAGGCAGAGCTACAGCCATCTTAGTAGATTCTCTTTGTTTGCATAAAACCCTCAGATGTCATCTATGGCAACTAAGAGTAGTAAAAGTTTTACTTTCTGTGTATAGGCCTATTTCAAGTTAAGTCAAACATTTTGTACAAGAATGACATAAAATGGATATTGGGTGCTCTGTCTATACAGTATACTGCTGCTGTAAGTAATTGCCAGACAGCAAACTAATGGTAAACAAAAAGTGAACTCCCTGAAATGAATTGGTACTGTATTTCATTGAGTGTTTTCTTTTATATATGACAAAAATGTTGTGCACTTTCTCTTTGTGTCATGAAGGATGTTTTGTAACCATGTGCAGTTGACAAAGTCTGAGTAACCAAAAGTTCTCTTTTAGCAGGTTAATGGCTTTATAGAGCAGGAAATGTCCTCTGTATGAATGAGGGAAGTCATGTAGTGACTCTGTAACTGTTAACCAAAGAAAAACAAAGACTGTATGAGGTGTAGAAAATGTTCAGTTTCATAGAGGACTCCGAGTGAAAAAGGATGAAAGTGACAGTACTCCTTTAAAATCTCTTTTTATTATTTTAGCCTGTTTATGTGGTTGTTAAACATAGACAGCTTGTTTCCTGTATTGTTAAATGTATGAAGTTTTCAGACATTTTCGTTTTTGAGCCTTGATAGGTGAAGGAAGGAATTTTAATGATCAAATCTTCAGGAAATAAATTCATGAACAACACATGTGAAGCACTGTGTATGTACAGTACATGTGTTGCATGTATATTATTAGTGCCAGACAATACCTTGCTTAGACTCTTAAAGGGCAGTTCAGCAGATTGTACTCATCCTCATTTTAAAATGTCAGCTAAACTTGTCGAAACTGTTTACATTATGTTCTTAAAAGGGAAATGTTGCATTTAAATGCACCAGCACGGTAAATATGTAGGAAACATCTATAACCATTATTAAACCATTTAGTCTCACCAATAAACTCCAGAAATAGCTTTGTCTCCTCAACATTATTATGCATTGCAAGAGTTACGGATTTGCATCCTTTGAAATTTTTGAGTTTGGGCCATCAAATTAACAAATTAAAGGGTATGGAATCACGGTTAATAAATTGCTGTGTCTTCACTAAGTTTTATTGAAGTATACCAAATATCTGGTATATTCACAAGGCTGTACTGGTTTGCATAGCAAATTGTGTTGTGAATTCTTGCCTCTTTTCAAAAATGTGAAGTTATTTTGACCTGGAAGGTCAGATTATGTTGGAAAGTCATTTTTTTGTTTGTTTGGAAGGGGGGATGAAATTATCATATGCCATAACTGGATGGGGGAGGAAACCTGATTTTTCTGGTGGCTAGACTAGGCCTCAATGCTCCCAGTACCACTACCTTTACTATATCACAGCTCCTGTACAAAATAGTGAAGCACTGGTCCATCTTACTTCACCTTTTGGCTGGGTTGAGTTGAGTTAGATGAAATTTAACGACACACCAACACAAATGTATTATATAGTGTCAAGCAAAGTTTAAATACGGTGCAAAGCCCTTCCCTTTAGTCGCCTCTTACGACAGGCAGGAAATACCGTGGGCATATTCTACAACCCCCAGCCCACAGGGGGCTTCACCTTTTGGCAACTGCATTTATCCTTTAAGAGGATTCCTGTGACACAGCAACAATAACTATAGTCTCCTGTTCATGTTATTGCTCTCACTGTTAGCAACTCCCTGCTTCATGCATTTGTTCTTGCCCAGTATGAATGCACTGGTCAGATGATAACTTGCATCTACCTGCTCTGTAATATCTCTGTGTTATGTCATTCAATCCTTGTCTCAAAACAGAAATCTGACCTTCCTCCGAATTAACAATGATGCCAGTTATGATGGAGTGTTTCAATTCTGAGTCATTCTCTCCTGATCAGACCCGCTAATGACCCAGTCAGCTGTTGTCAAGATGTTTGTATTATTTGCGCCTTCATCAATGCAATGTGTAAAATGATACACAGCCTATTATCTCCAGTTTGTCAAGATCAACGTGAAGCTATTTCATGTTTTGTTTAGCTACTGTGGGGTCGTTTCATGTTGGAAGTTTTCTCCCGTTGGCTACATAGAACCAGTCGTTGTCAGAGAATATACGTGGGCTTATTCAAAGGTATTGAAGGGTAACTGAAAAAAGTTTAGTCACAGCTCATTCAAGTATAATGGAGCTTGGAATGTGAAGACGATCAACTTAGGAATTCCTGATGGTGAGGTAAGGATTACAGTAAGTGCAAATTGGTGAAGAAACATGCTGGTTAGTATAGTGTTAGTAACGTGAAATAGCATATCCTGCAGTGTCCACAGGAGGTATTTGTTTAGGGTACTGTTAGGATGAGATGCTAGTGTATGGGTAATTTTTATTTGTACTTTATACAGTGTTTAAATAATATAGACCTGTATTTGGAGTGTTTATGATATTTCTGGAAGGAAAGAAATGGGGAAGGGGTTATAGTATCCTTGTACTGTAGGTTTGCAGTATCACACTCAGCACACATGCATGTATCTTTAGCTTTAAGTCTGCAGTCAAATACAGTGACACACTAGCTGTTTTTAATCATCTGTTAAACACTCATGTGGTGATCAGCCAAGTTCAAAAGTATCTGCCAAACTCTGGAATGGCCGTCCTCTCAACAACTCTCCTAACATTAGACAATAAAACCAAAATGATAACTAATTTGTGTACTATTTTATTTTGATTACCTGTCCTTTTTCTCGTTCTTCCTAAGAACTTTGCATTTCTTCTTTTAAGGCTTTGCCTACTTTTCATATACCCACTCTTTTCATGCTGTGGGGTTGTGTGTAAGGTCCTCCATAAAACGTACAGTACTTTGATGTCACGTTATTGCTTACAAGTACATGCAGATAAGATTAGTGAACACCGATTTGTATTCATACTCAAGAATGCCAAAATTGTAAATTGTTTTATTTACTATGCTATAATTGTTTGTAGATAAAGTGTATTCACCCAAAAGTTGAACATAGTATACTAAATAAGTGTTGCACTTGACGATAGACACTTAAGCCCCTGTCACACTGAAGAAGACTGCTACGTTGTTAGTACTGTACAGTATGTATGTCAATAGAGCATCAATACTGCGTCCTCTTCAAACGTCGTTGGCGCTATATAAATTTGGAATATGTTCAAAATTTACATAGCTGGAATGCAGTCTCTGGAGACCTTGGGGACCACACCATGCTCCCACTTTGTCATCACTATGTTCTAGGGGTTCCTGCTGCATTGTGACATTTTTTCATTGACGTAATGGCAACTCTATGGATGTAGCTCCAGTGTGACGAAGATCTTACTGCACTTGAGTGCTGCTGGTTACTGTACTTTTGATAGATTATGGTACAGTAGGATAGGGATGTCAGTGGGTCTTTCAATTTCTTTCAAACTTTTATTTGTAGATTTAAGTCATCTGTAAACTACCATACTTCTCCTCTCCCTCCTTTCCTTTCTATATTTTATAAGTTGAAAACCATCAGAAAAACTTTTATTTATAGTGTGTCAATATTGAGCCAGAAATTTGTGAGAGATCTCATGCACATAAGCATGTGTATTGTATATTAGTATATTAGAACCATGCAATCACTCACATCGCATTATTAACAGAAGATAAAAAATCATGTTCCTGACTCACTGTTCATGATTTAATTATGCTTTTTTAACACTGTACATTTTTGCATACTGTTGTTCTGTGTGTAGTAGTAACATCAAGCATCCGTGCCATTGTCAACTCCAAATTGACTACCCAGGTCTGTGAATAGAAAAAATTCTTTCTGTTCAGTATTTCTTCACACCTACGTTTATGTCTTTTGTGTAATTTTTTAGAATGTGACCTCGACTGATTTATGGGATTGGTAGTAAAATATAAATTGGCAAACTGCATATGGCACTGACATACTTTAATTACCAATAGTGTGTACAAGGTTATTTACTGGAGTTGAATTGTAATTTTTCCAGTACATTGCTTTGTAGCCGCATGATCCACTTACATGTGTTATGAACTTTTCATTGGCAATTTAAGCGCCATTTTTCTGTTTACAAGTGCAAATCATTAAAGAATACAGTTACACGTTATGGCAGTTCCTTCTGTATGTGTGGCTCTTGAGATACTAAGAAATCTATAGTTTCTACATTTTGCTCAAAGTGAACTTGCAGCAAGTAGGGCCGATGTCACTCTTCACTGATGTAATGCTTTGTTTTCTTTGTGTTTCAAGGTATTGTTTTGACCTTGAATAAGTTGGGAATTTGTTTACCCATAAGGAAGGTGAAGTTTTGAAAATGTCCTTGGGGCTCATGCATTAAAGTTACAAAGTTTTAGAAAAGGGGGGGGGGGGTGAAGATTGGTTTTAACATTAAAAGAATAACATAACAGTGTTGCTCAGTGTGAGGCTATGATGATATGTGTGCTTGCTTCAAGTTCACATTGGGTTGAAAATGTGATAACTTTATCTGCTTACATCTTTAGAACCAGACCTAGTATGTAGGGACTGAATGCAAATTTAGCCAGAATGCATGAAGCTCCTTGCTAACTTATCAAACTAGGTATTAAATTTTTAGCTTAAGTCTTCTTGAAAATTGTCAAAGTAAACTTTTCACCAAAGAGCAATTGCAAGTGTCATTGTAAAGAGTATTAAAATCATTTAATACTACAGTTGATGCTCATACAGTGTAATTTGGTTAGTTAGTAAGATAAGAATTAATGACACACCAACATGAATGTGGTATATAGTGTCAACTAGTCAAATAAGTAAAGTTCAAGTACGGTTTCAACTACGGTTTAAGTTCAAGTTTGGTTTCAAATACAGTTCAAAAACGGTGCAAGTCCTCCCCTTTAGTCACCTCTAACGACAGGCGGGGAAATTGGGGAATACCGTGGGCATATTCTACAACCGGCTCATCCAGTGTAAAAATACATCTTGGTGTAATGTAAATGTTTCAAAATAGTTTTCTAACCTGGTCTGTTTGTCCTCTCATGTCTCTAAATCAAGGCTTAAGCCAAAGAGCAGTCCAGGAGGCATTTGGACTCCCAAAATTTTGGATTGCCCCATATGTATCATACATTTTTTACACAAACTTGACTAGAATTTACTGTTTGGACTCCCAGATCTCACCATGCTGGCTAAAGCCCTCCTCTAAATGCATTAGCAGTCATGCGGTACCGAGTTGAAAAATGAAAACCCCCTGGAGGGCAAGTTAAAACAAATTTTTGATGAGATTGATTGGTCTGGTAGATTTCACTAGCACTAACATTTTACATTAAAGAAATCACTTTAAATAAAAATCTCTTTGGCATCGTAGTGCCATTCTGTAGAGTAACTCAAAAATTTCAGTTACTGTTAAAGTGTACCTAAAGTCTGAAAATTCAAAAATATATATTACAGAGCATGAAAACTGAATTCCAATGGTCCAATTCCCATCTTCACAGGACTTTCTTAAGCTGAGATATAAAATGTTGAAGTTTATTCACTCGATTTAAAAAGGTAGATTGCGCAATAATTTGTGATGTCATTGTTGTACTACTCAAATTACAATCTTTGTATTTCTTTGTTTTTCTGAAAGCCACCGCACCTTGTGCCAAAATGTGATCGCGTTCTTATTGCTTTGGGGTGACTTGACTATATAAGCCGTCTCTGTACAGCATGTCATGCAAGAAAACAGGAAGCAGTCAAGGTCATATAAACATTTTTAATTTTAAAAGAAAACAAAGCATTTAATGTGAGTTGTACAACAAGAATGTCAAAAATTATTGCGCAATGAACTGTTTGGATTTAAGTGAATAAATTTTAACATTTAATATCTCAGCAATGGAATGAGCTATGACAATGGGAGTTGGACGAATAAGATTAATTTTGTAACCTCTAAAATATATATTTTTGAATTTTTAGACTTTAGGTCCACTTTAAGGGTAGGGGGCGAAAAAAGGGTTTTAAGTATGGAGTCCGTACTGTATCTGTCCCCCAGTCCCAGTCACATCCCTCAAAAAGTAAAGTCAGCATTAAGTTTACACAATTTGATCCTTGCCTATCCTTCCCTTCTACTCTGGAAAATTCTTGAGACTTCTTAAGAAAAGAAACTTAGGCTTCAATAAAAACAAAATGAAATATAAAAAAAAAAAAAATGCATTTTGCAGTGGCCATGCCTTCCTATATTTGAATTTGAATTTTTTGCTACTAGTGAACATTGTACTCTTTTACAAATATTCTGCACAAGCCAGTGAGCCACAACTGGAAAAAAGGCCGTGGTCGTCTCGACTTGAACCAATTGGTTGGAAACTGGGATGTTAAACCTCATCTAACCTAAACTGCACTTCTGCACTATCGTACAGCTTTCTTAACTTTTCAGAGTTAACAGATTATGTTGACACTAGTTTCTGCATTATGTTTGACCTTTTTTATCATTTCCATTCCAAATGTTTTGCCTTCAAATTGTCAGCAAATCAAAAAAAAAAAAAGAAGTACAGTAGATGAGGGACATCACTGTACCTTGGACAGCACAGCATCCTGTAGTTCTGTCAGTGCAGTCTGTCTGTTGGTCTCCTCGCAGTCACTAAATATCACACTTTGTATTGATCCATCTCATCCGTGATAATTCAATTTTTGAAAAATAAGTCCTGACAACCTGCAATGAAACACTCTTGACTTGTCAATCAATTTATTGAAAGAAAAGGCAGGCAATAGTCAGCAACTGACTGTACCTTGCTCATGCAGCATAACCTTTCAATAGTCATGGTGTGAGTTGTGAACTTCAGTGATGTTGACATATATATAAACTTCAATTTTTTTTTTTTTTGTAATTTAAGGAAGATGATAATCTTTAAAACCTGTCTGTTTTCAGGGCCAGATGGAGCACTACAGTTATTGGATTCATGTTATTTAATTAGAAAGTGCAGTAGGACCAAGTTAAGTGAAGTGCAGAAGTATGATGAAATGTTTTGCAAAGAAATGAGATTGGGGAGGCTGTTGGCACAGGATAGATCTGCAAAGTCAATTTGGTAGTGTATCTTATTTGACAGAGAAATGTCTGACATTTCAGGGAATACACTTTGGAAACTGTAATAAAGATTACTAAGAAAGTACATCATCTTGTTACTGTACAGTGCTCACTCACCACACCCAGTCAAATCACTCCCTTAGTTCCCAAACTACCTTACTATCATTGGAGGGGGGGGGGAGGGGAATGTGTGAGCACAGGCATAGAAAGTGGTTCTTGACTGGGGAGTGGAACATTTCAGACTGCCTGGGGGAAGGGTGTAAAGGGAATGGGTGTCCTCCCTTGCTTTTGGGAAATTTGAAAAATTACTGCAAATATTTGACATTATATACAGAGTGGAACAAATAAGGGGTTTTGACCTTGGATTAAGGGGGTAGAAACATACTTCTGCTCCACGACATTTTTGACTAGGGGGCTTTAGCACCCTACCCTCAACCTTAGAAATGGTATAAAAATGGTTATCTCAGCATGCATGCTTACACACTATAAAGTCAGTGCACAGTCAACATATATTTATAAATATATGTTGACTGTGCACTGATTTAGTGCACATGCGTACATGTATGTTACTTTCAGCCAAGAACTTCCTAGACTTGACATCTGTAAATGTAGTTAATATTTTGTTTTAAACTGTGATGGTCCTTTTATGAAACCTTTGTAAGTTCCACTCAATAGCAGATAAGGCCACTGCACTGTGCAGTACTCTCTACATGGTTTTTATAGTTTAAGATGGTATGGATACATCATATTTGTAGCATTACTCACTGTTCCATGCTATATTTAAGGCTATTTTATTATCAAAAATTAACTTACAAGCTGTCTGTTATTGATTTGTACGGTCTGTTAATATTGTTTCCCTTGGATGGCATACTGTACATCTACTCAGTACATTACTGTCAACAATTATCCATCCGCTGTACACTTAATAAATCTTGCTGTTTGTACTTTGAGATTCACTCAGTCATTGTGTAACAGCTAGGAGTGAACGTTTCCATGCAACAATACTGTAGGAATATACAGTGTACTGTATTACTGTAGATACTCTGTATTGCAGTTTCCTTGTAAGTGGTTGGGATCACTGTGGAAATTTAAATGAATTGATTCTGACAGCATACCCCTGTATACTGTACTAAACATTCTATACCTCAGTGCTACTTGAGCAGTTGTTTTAGTGTTTAGAAGGTGTTCAATAACTGCTTTAATCTCTTCAGTTCTTTGGAATAAACAGATTCAAGGATTTTTCCTTCAAAATATGCTGATTGTGCATACTCTAAAAATGTAGTTGGTACTGCAATGCAAACGGAGAGAGAGAGAGCTGGAACCGACAATCTGGATCATATCTACAGTACTTCATAAACTATACTTAAGTTGTATTTGTGCTTTATGATTACTGTATGTGTTTCAACATTATGAGGTTTTACTTGCACTTAAGTAACTTGCTTGGTGCTACTGGATATGTCAAGACATTACAATACGCCATGAGCATCATGTCAAGCACTAGCGAGCATTCAAAGAACTCAGATCTTTGGTATTAATATAATGTGCTATTAAAGTGGAAAGTCTTTTGTGTGGATTTAAATAAGAAGGAACACTTCAATGACAGAAATACAATTTACATAAATTCTAGATGTTTCAACGAGTAGGTCATCAAATGACTTGAAAGTAGTCAAGCTTTCGTTAGAAGTGGCTCTGACTTCTCAGGATTTATTTTGAAATGGTGGATTTATTTCTGGATTTATTTTCATATATGTGACTTTAAGAGAAATTTTTTGTCATCCTAGTTTTGATGCTTTCCTAATAGAAATATTTCATCTAAGCAAGCATGAGAGATTACCTGAGTATACAGTACTTATAGTAATTTTGAATGGATGAACCATTAACATTGATCATCAGTCTTAGACATTCTGATATGCCTTAACGGGCTTCTTTTTCATTGTGAAGTATACATTACCTCAGATAAATCAGTTTGACAAGGGGTGGTCAAATTTTTGGAGAGCCGGACAGAACTGAGACTTTAAATTATTTCCACAGACTTCCTAGATATACTTGCTATACTGCAAACTTTCAAACTGAATAAAAAAATGGTATATAACATGGAAACTGGAGGGATTATCCCAGTATTATCATTCCTGTTTTTCACTTCTGATATATCTTACTTGTATTCATCCAAAGAAGATGTGTATCTCAATCTTCCAGTACTATGTGTAATCAACTACCATTAGTTAAACAGGATATTTATTGCTACATGTCATGGACTTCAAAGGAAATATTTTCTCCGCTCTTCAGTGTTGATCAGTTTCTTTAGCAACGGTCAGCCACTGTGAAGTAATTTACCAGACAGTCCGTTTCATTATTTACCCATCTACCAAATGAGACACAAAAATAGGAGCTGCTGTTGTCTTAAGCAGACCGTGCACAGCCCATTTTGTAATTGTGATTGATTTAGTACATATCACGTGAGTCATGGAGAATGGCTGGCAGACAGTTTACGTTCCACGTGTAAACATCTCATCTGATATTTTTGAAACAGATTCTTTGGAGGATGAGAAGTCTCCAGCAACAGGCAGCCAAGGAAACGCTAACAACATGGCATCCAGCAATACGTCTGGTTTATACAGCAGCGGCCTTGGTAAGAGAAATAGCTTTACAAGAATTTTTTGTGATTTACACGGCCATTGCATGTTGTTCTTTCTTCTGACAGGTCGGTAAAGAGATGTGTATCTAGCAGACAAATGCGTGGTCTACATTGTATATAACAGAGCTGTAGAAAGCTGAATGCAAAATGTTAACATCATCCATTGTTTACAACTAAAATTTTCTGAATTCTGGGGAACAAAATAATGTGAATGCAGTCATGTTTTCATTTAGTCATGTAGAGCTGTTAATGCATGTTTGTATCTCATGTTGAAATTACACAAAACGAAAAATGACTTACAGTTTGAGAGTGATGAGTGTATCACTGTGATACTATGTTAATTGGTAGCTCTGGAATCTTTGTGACCAATATGAAATGTTCATAATTCATTTGAAGTGACCTGTTTAAAAAGTTGCAGCAACTCTAGTAATACTGTATGCACAGTACTGTAGGGCACCGTAGCATTGATCCTTATTATTGCACGGTGAAGGGAATATTTTCAATACAGTTGCACGCAAAAATGTAGGACAAGATATCCAGATATCAATGTATAGGGATGAAAGTAGTGCGACCTTTAAACCTCTGTGATGTAAATAGCATAGCAGGTTCAGGCTTCCACTGCAGACATAATACCTTTGTAATGTTTACTGTAGGGTGTCATATTCTAATAAAGGTGATAGATGTTGAAAAAGATAGACAAGTTGTGAAGTGTGATAAACTGTGATCATGTTTGTAGGTCATGGCCCTTCTTGTTTTGATGCTAATATGATGTCTCTTCTTTTATTGGAATAAAGATCAAACATGGTGTAAAAATTAAGCAAGAGTGCTATATTACTACTGGCATGTACTGCACACATTGTTATTACTTTGTGTGTAAAATGAAACTGAACAGGAAAGCCTTTTGGCAACAGGAAATATATGTAAAACAGGCATTATTTTATGTAAAGCAAAAGAGGAACTAATGTGCTCTACTGCTGTGGATCAATGAGTCTATTTCGCTCCTCATTACCCCCTTTTTACATGTGGATCAATGGATACTACAAAATTGTTTGAGCCTTGCCATACTGTAGCTAGCATGCATAGTGAAAAAGAGTATTCACAGTACTTTGTTGCTAAAGTTATTCTAGATCCAGTTCTCAGTACTATGGGTACTAAGATGATTGTATATCATGGGTTCTTAAGTGGTTTGGTCTGTGGGCCACTTCAACTTGAGTTTTTGCTTTACTGTAGATTTATTGTAGTAGCCAAGTCTTGGTTCAAGAGATTTTATTCCTAAATATTTTGGGCGCTCACAAATCTTTCGCAGGCCACTTTAGTGTGTGTTGCAGGCTGCAGATGGCACACAGGCTGCTGTTTTAGAACCTACAGTAGGATATGAATGGTTTATGGTGCAGTTTTGAATGTTCCAGCAGTTGCTGCTCCCCATTGCAAAAATTTTGATTATGTATGGGAGGTGACTCAGATACAAAATGGTGCTGACTTTGGAAAATGCTATTTATAAGAAGTATGGTAGAGGGAGGGGTGGGGTGGGGTGGGGTGGGGTGGGGAGAGTTATTAAGCAGTCTTGGGATAAGCATCCCGCTCTCTTTCTCTCCCTCCCTCCCCATCTTTAAAAATAACGCACTGAAACAGGCTGTTCCAGTGTGTATTAAATTCCATTGAATATGCAGTATTGGGACCCACTGCAGTATTTAGTAACTTGAGTATACCTATTGTGTGTATTACATTACAATGGCCCTACTTGTACAGGGAGCTGTAAAGTAGAAATTGTTCCAACAATATTACATGTGGCCTGTATTTAGTACACTACTGTACCATATGTAGACTAACCATTTAAGTACAGGATGTTGCTGTATTTACCAGCATCTAACTTTGAGGAATGCAACCTCTCATGGTCTCATATGTTATAGTGCAATGTGTTACTGGTATAGTATGACAATTGAAAATTATGTCCTGCTGAATGTAAAAGATGGCCAAGGTATTGTGCATCATTCAGAAATGGTGAAGATTCACAGAAAATAATGGTGAAGATTCACAGATAGCTGCAAGTGATCTGGTTTTGTCTCAAAAAGCGTCACCCGGATTGCCTCAAAGCATACCTTGTGCTCCTAATGTTCTAGTGTTCCCTATTTTATACAGTACTGTACCTGTAATGATTGTGCAAAATAGAGCTACAAGGGAGGTAGAATATTCAGATCAAGAGCTCGGGAAGAAGTAGGGGGTGGGGGAAGAGGCTGGGTGTACTGGATAATCAAAACATGGTCTACTCTTATGACTCATGAGACTACATTTGGTTTTTAAAGATGTTTATATTGTTAGGGTTAAGTTTGTGACAAGTTTGATGGATTGTCTGTGACATGGTCTTCTTCTTACAAGTGAGTTGAGCAGGTTATTATCCTGAGACATTTTAGTATATCATGTGGGCAGATAGGGATACAATCAAATAGGTAAATAGGACCCCTTCCTTCTTTGAAAAGGAGGAAGGGTGGAGATAAAGTAACAAGTCACATTCAAAGTGATGTGCACCAATGTTATGAAGCCTGAACAGCAAAGGTAAGTTTGCTTTAATGCATGCAGTACATGGGCTGCATGTAGCCATAGGCATATATGAGGCAGGGGGGACATGGGACACTGTGTCCCCTTACTCCTCCCCAATATTTGAACAACTCTAAAGTCAGGCAGAATCTGTGCAAATATCCGGGAAAATCTTTGTAAACAGGCATAGAGGTGCAGGTAAAAATTACCCCCCCCCCCTTCCACAATAAAAAAGGTCCCATATGCGTATAATGCATGTGACCTTGTGGTTGATCATACAAAGCATCATCTACAAAGTGGCTTTCTATAAAGTAACACAAAAGCCTAAATTTGCACCGGAAAATTTAGCATAGTAGCCTATTAACATATACCATGGGTTATTTAGCAGCTTTTACAACCAAGTTAACCAAGCTGTTTTATATTTTGTACAGTACATTGTACTCTACTGTACTTGTTTGTTGTGTACCTACATGGTAGTATGGCAGAGGTACAAAAGTGTCCTGGTAGAGATTCCTCATGTCTGTGGACATGCACAGTAAATGCCATACTGGCATTATAATCATAAATGTTTGCATGAAAAGAAGTCTCAGTTCTGAATGGTTAAACATTAAAGAGGTACAGTGTATCTTGAAAACATTAGAAAATATTAAGAAATATTCAACAGATCTTTCATCATTGTTGGGTAAAAATACCTGTTTTTGTCATGTCCACAGACCTTTAAGTGGCAAGTGAGTATTTAGTATTATCTCTTTTGAATGATCCCACACTCAATAGGCTACAGTTTACTTAGGTATCACATGATCATAAAAAATTAGCGTATACATGTATTCAAACTATTCAGTTGGAGCACAGTGGTACAAATCCATTTAAAGTTACAATCGACTCTAAGCTTCGATCTTTTCAATATAAAGTAAATAATCGTATTCTCACTACTAATGATTTTGCTGTTAAGATCGGTGTAAGTAATAACAGATTTTGCACATTCTGTAATGAATATGTCGAAACAATTACCCATCTCCTCAGTACGTGTAATGTAGTAAGGAATTTTTATAACGAGCTCCTCAATATTATTAATGAGCGATGTGGATATGATCTTAGTTTCCTCTCACCTATGCATTTTATCTTTGGGTATTCTGTCAGAGATAGCTTGAACTTAGGCCTTAACAAAATTCTCATGTATGCTAGATATTACATTTATATGACCAAATGTCAAAAAAATAGTTTCTTACGGGTTGATAATTTCCTCTTCTATCTAAAAATTCAGTTCAACTGCGAAAAATATTTGTGTTCCATAAATAACCAGTCATTAACTTTTGATCAAAATTGGAACATATGGAAGAGTATTTTTGTTAATTTTCATTGATATGTATATACTTCTGTTTTTAGTTTTGATGTATTTCTATGTTAGAAGTAAGGATCAGGTTTAATTTTATAAGTTTGTACACACACGAAGGTATTAATAAATAAATAAATAAAAAAAAAAAAAAAAAAAAAAAAATAATCATAAATGTTTGCATGAAAAGAAGTCTCAGTTCTAAATGGTTAAACATTAAAGAGGTACAGTGTATCTTGAAAACATTAGAAAATATTAAGAAATATTCAACAGATCTTTCATCATTGTTGGGTAAAAATACCTGTTTTTGTCATGTCCACAGACCTTTAAGTGGCAAGTGAGTATTTAGTATTATCTCTTTTGAATGATCCCACACTCAATAGGCTACAGTTTACTTAGGTATCACATGATCATAAAAAATTAGCGTATAAATGTATTCAAACTATTCAGTTTAAGCACAATGGTACAAAGGTGTCTACTTACTTTGGGCCAGCAGAAGTTATTGTCTCCTCATTAGCTCTTTTGCACTTAAGGATGCAGTAAGTTACTATGTTACTGTACATGGTTGAGCAAATTATTGCTCGCTGTAGCCTGCTCAGCTGTCTTTGGACTTGAATATGAAACAGGGATGTGCCAACCCCAGTTTGACAATGGGCAGTCCAACCTGGTTCCAACACTGTCTTTCTACCTAGGACAGACAAACCACATGGCTGCAAAACTTGTAAAACTTCGCGGGCACACATACTTTGAAAACCAAAATTTCTGGCTCACCTGGTCTACTTAATTTGGGACTAAGATGAAAATTTCTTGCTGCAGCATGATTTTTCGGACGCAGTGTGTCTTTGCGTCCAGGTTTTTGCAGGTGTGGACAAACCATAATATTCCCTCTCCCTGTTCCCTTCCCCCAGGATGGTGATTTTAGATTATGTGCTCAGCACTCAGAAAATTGGCATGGGCTTTACTTCTGATGAAGTACATACTGAACATTGCCATTAGACCTGTTGGGAGCAGGGAGTTGCTTGGTTGGGAGATACCAATGTGAAACAGAGACAGATGGTGTAATGTTGAGTGTAGAAAGCCATTGGAAAGTGTCAACTAATTCTAGCACAGCTGTAGAGTAATACATGTATCCAGTACATTACCCTGTATGTGTTCTATAGCTGTCTATGTAGTACTGCAGTGGCAAAGTGTGGCATTGCATGAATATAGTAGAAATTGTTCCTTGCTGTTCCTCAGCAGTGTAGGAACCAAGGGGCTGTAAGCATAAGTTACTTGTGTGTGGGTATTCATCTTGTAGAGTATTTTGTGCAGGCCCCCAAAAATGAATGCATGGAAGATTAAAGTCTTACAGAATTGTATGCAATGCAATGCATTTCTATGCTTAGGACCAACCCTTATACTTCAGGTATTGGGGCAAAATATTAAAAATTAGCTCCAAGAGAGCTCAGAGTGGTTGTGTTGGTTTTTTTTTTGGGGGGGGGGGGTGGTGGTGTGGACAGGCAATGTGGGGAAGGGGTAGTAATTGGGATAGGAAAGATCAAGGGGCATAGGCATAGGAGACGTGGGGGCTAGGGGTCTGCAGCCCCCCAGCCAAATATTTTGTGAAAATTCGGGCAATATTCTGAGAATTTTTCGGGCATCTACTGAAAGAAAAATAATGCAGTGATGTAGCTAAAGGAAATCAATACTTTAAGAATCTTCCTTGGTAATTAAAATAAAGTTCTATTGCACCAGCACCTATATATGTGGTAATTAATTCACAAGTGTGTTTTTTAATGGTAAAACTTATATTACGATTATCAGGGGTGTATTCGAGGGGCCATTAGGCCGTCACTGATGCCAATTTTTTTTTAGTACCTAAAATAAGATACAAAATTTTACTTCAGAGGTAGCATGTGTCACCAGATTGCATGTAAGGACACTTAATTTTTCAAAAATTTTCAAAGGGTAGGGGGTGGTGCCAATTTTTTTCTTTTAGTACCTAAAATAGGTACGGTAAATACTTTAACACAAATTTTACTTCAAAGGTAGCATATGTGGCACCAGATTGCACGTATGGACAGGTAATTTTTCAAAAATTTTAAAAGGGGAGGGGACACCCCTCCCCTTAGACCCCTCCCCTAGGCCAATGATCACAAAACATAGTCCTGCCTGCCCCCACCCCCATGAGTGAAATCTTGGCTACACCACTGATTATTATCATCATTATTGTGACATCTTGCCCCAGAATTATAACCAGTATGGAAGGTAGTGACATGGCAAATTATTGTATGTAATTGGTATGCGATGTGATAATGGGTGCATGCCTATATGGTATGTAGGTTAACATTTTGAATGTGCACGGAGCGTGCGAAAATTTGTAACGACTTCCCCCAGAATTATAACCAATATGGAAGGTAGTGACATGGCAAATTATTGTATATAATTGGCATGCAGTGTGATAACGGATGCATGCCTATATGATATGTACGTTAACATTTTGAACGCGCTTGGCGCGCGGAAATTTTTGTTTCAATTTTTGGGCAAGTCGTTACAGACCCCCCCCCCACCAAATCAACTTGGGCTCCTACGCCTACAGTATGGCAAGGGGTAGAGTATTGACTTTCTTCTTGTTTTTCTTCTAATACCTTGCTTATCTCCCTGTCTCCCTCAGCTTCCTCTTTACTACTCTACCTATTCTAATCTCCTCCCCTTCCTCTTTACTACTCTGATTACTCTCCCTACTCAGGGTGTGCTAGTCATGGAAGTGACTAATGTATTGTCATGTGCCCATAACGTTGGTGTGAACAAGTTGGTGTTAGGCTTCCAGACACTGTGCTGTACAGTATTAATTGTAAAAATAGTCTGTGGTAGTCATTTGGATGTAATTTTCTTGTATTATATACAAAAATTAAATCACTCTTGTAGGGTGAATTGCTGTGTAGTATCGCGTGTCCAAACAAAAAATTGCATAAATTTCCTATTGAACACTCTTTAATCCAGTAAACAATATTGTCTATAAGTTGTCATTGTGTAGTTGCCTTTTGTAACCTATAGTAAGTCCTAATTCTTTCTTTGATTTATGTATGGTATTTTACAGGTTAGAAAAGCTCCGGAAAGCATGCCGTTGCCATTCAGGACTAAGTTCCGGCATGTACATACTAGCGAGAACCAAGTTCTGTTGCATTTCTTTCAGGGTGCACTATATAAATTGTAAAATTGATCACTTCATTTGAATTGTAACAAGGAGAGATTACAGTGGTTTGTTCATGTGTCATGATTGTATAGGAAATTTGTAGCACAATGTAAAATCCAAATGGTGAATAATGAAAATTGTTTTGCTTGCCCACAGGTTTGAAAAAAGATAAATTTTACATCTATCTTTGCTCTTTCAACAGATGATTTAATTTTGAAAAATTTTGATGATAAAGACTATGACCTCGATCTTAGTCGAAGAGTGGCAACTCTTGAAAAGAGAGTTCAAGACCAAGAAGATTACATCGTGTGCCTCAAGTCAGCCATGGCTAATGCTCATCGGAAAATTGCCGAACTTGAGAAAACGATTAACTCTCCAAAAGGTGAATTGATTCAAAAGAATTTGTGACAGTGCTGTAAAATATTGCTATTCATTGGTCATATTCATGTACTAACCTCTCAGATCTCTTATCAGTGGTGTGTTCATTTTTAAAAATGGTGAAATAAGGGAATGGCTAACAACTTCACCTAAAAAGAATAATATTGTTGGAAACAGCCAAAGCTTACTCTTAATGTTGATTAACTGTTAATTAGTGGTTGCGGTGAAGCATACATCGAATTGTAATCAAAATGAAATGCTTGCTGTAATATGGCATGTCTAGAGCACTCTGAAAATGTACAGGCTGCTTTGTTAAAAGTACAGTATGTACAGTATACGGTATGTATATACAAAGTGAAATTGGGCTTTACCCTGTTCCTGTTACTAATTACCACAGCACAAACAAACAAGGAAAGTACAATTTGAAAGCTCCAATTAATAACCATATTGCATAAACACGAGTTTAAATTTGGTAGACATGTTTATGATGAAAGTAATGGTTTTATTCTCTCTTAAAACAAAGGGATGAAAAACTGGGTTTTATAAGTAGTAGCAAAGGATGGATTCATCATCGTCAAGACAGATATAAAGTACTTTTGGGTGTAGGTTTTTGTTTATTGTGTTCTGGAAACTATTTATCACATGTTCTCAGGGAGTTGGGGTTCCTCTGCACAGGGACAGCCATGTTATTATGACACCATTTGCTTGTATGTAGGAAACGGAATTCCTTAGTGAATTGGACAATGCTTAATCCAGAATGTCTGGAACTGGGATAGTACTTTTGAAAAAGTGGAAATTTGTTTGGCATAGAAAACTGAAAATTTGTAAACTTTTAAAACTGTTGGTGTTAAATCAAAGCTTATATGAAGTCATATGTCATTCGTAACACTGAGGAGAAGGTTGGTAATGTAATACAAAAAAGTTGTGATTGTTCTTTTGCTATTGTGAGTACTTAAATGTTAGATATTCCCTTCAAACACAGAAAAATTAGCTGCACAGCATGTATATGTTTGAAGCCCAAACTAAATAAATGTAGATTCCTTTAAATTTTCAGTTTGTAAAAAATGAATACAAAGTTGGTGCTCTTTTCACTGCATGTATTTGTTTACTAACCTATTATACACATGTACTCAAATGGTTACCCAAGTGATGATGGTTTTGTGCATTTAATTTGTACTAATCTGTCATTGATGTCCTAATGTTACAATGTACCATGATATCTTTGTTTTTTACCTTCAGATGTATACCTCACCACACCTGTAAACCTGCATGTATAACCTGCTTGTACTTGCATGTTACCCTTGAAACTATTCTAGAGCTCTTAACTGCTAAAGGAGCTTGCTTGCAAGATGTTTACCCCTCCCACACACCCTCTTGAACCAACAAGCCCCCCTCCCCCAGTCTTTCCTTACGGCTAACCTTTGGGTCAATATCCTGTCAGGATTTAAGAAGGCAAGTCCTTTAGTGATTTTGTTTACTCCTTTCATTGCTTGCTATCTTTCCTCTGCTGTCTTTCATCTGCTGTCTCTTATTTTGGTAACATTCATTCTCCTGCAGTCATTAACTTAATTGTTCATGGGTGCGTCATCTGTAGCTGAGGTACGTAGATGTATAAATGTCCCTGTATTAATCACTGCTGGCAGTCTCTGGGGAGTATCATCAAGTTTAATACAGCAGAATTGACTCAATAGTGTGACATATAGGGGTCTATACTTAAAAAGCTCCCCCCCCCCCCAAAGGCTGGCTCATCCTCTGCAATTTATTGGACCACTTAACTTAAATGGACTATGTATGGCCGCATTTATTTTGATAACATTCATGCCCCTGCAGTCATTAACTTAATTGTTCATGGGTGCATCATCTGTAGCTGAGGTACATAAATACATAAATGTCACTGTATTGATCACTGCTGGCAGTCTCTGTGGAGTATTATATGATCAAGTTTAATACAGCAGAATTTACTCAGTAGTGTGACATATAGGGGTCTAGACTTAAAAAGGCCCTCCCCCCTCCCTAAAGGCTGTCTCATCGTCCACAGTTTATTGGACCACTAAATTTTAATGGACTATGCATGGCTGCATTTATGCCATATACAGTTGGTTTGTCTTTATAAAGAAGCAGCAATAAGTGTTGGAGTATGTATCTGGCCTGATGTACAGTACCAAATGTAAACTTGTGCTTGACTTTTAGGTGTATGATACATAAAGTGTCTGAAAGAGGATAATTTCGTGATCTCTAACCCTACCCCACTGGTCCACCCTACATTCCACTACTAAAATAGCTTTCTTCATCATTCAAAGAAATTTTAGTATTGCACCACTGTGCTGTTTTTGAATGGAAAGGCTAATTTTCAAGATTACCAGGTCACCCAAACCTGGTAATCATTTTGTAAGGATTGTCCTTGATTTTCATTATACCTTCAGTGTTACCATTACTGTTTGACATGCATAGTCCTGTTTTCATGTGACTGTCAAAATAACCTGCATTGTATTGGCCAGTACATAGTATTTACAGTTGCATAAAGAATGAGAAATGTGTTTTGGAAACTTCTGAAAATTTCCCACATGGCACATGAAAAGTGACATTCTCAATATACTGCATAGTTTTGTAGAAACTGACGCTGGAATTTTATCACTTTGCAAAAGTGAGGGCTGGTCTTTATTGCTCACAGTTCAGTTTGCCTACAAAATATCTGTAAACCTAAAACAAGAAATGTGGTATGGGAAAACAAAACAGGGATGTGGCTTGAACACCAGTTATGGTCAGGTTTCAGCTCTGCAGCTTGACAACCTGCCTCCATACCAAACTGAGCTGCTTTTAATATGATCTCACTTTCTAAGTACACTAGCTGGATAATTCATCATAATCAAATGTCATTGGGCAGGTTTTTGTCCAAAGAACTTGCATCTTTTCATCATAGTTGCTATTAACCAATCATAATACAGTATAACTCTCCATCCCAAAAAGTTAATTTTGTGCTTCAATTTGTCCATTTGTAGTATGTTAGAAGGAAAATTTTATGGTTGCTGGCTAGACATGAGAGGGACAATGTTTAATTTTCTTGCTTTGTTGTTTCCATTGAAGAAGACATAACAAATTTGACTAATTACTAACAATGATAATAATAGAATGATAATACTTCTGAAGAGTGTCCTTCTGGACTACAGATCATCTGGCTAACAAGAACCTAATGGTATTCTCTCACACTGTTATACATTTTAATTGGAATGTCACTAAGTGTTGTTTCTTTTGTAAACTTTGACCTAGGAGGAAAAAAGCATAAAGGAAAAATGAATTAGCGGTGAGGAAGTGATACTAATTTGTCCTAGTTATTTTGTTTCCTGGAAACTTTATCAAGGATAAAACAGCACAGGGATTATGGTCCCACTTGGTGGATTTTGAGTTTTGATAAAACAAAGATCTAATATGAAACAACATTCTAAAGGGTTTCTCTCCATACACTATGTTGGTACAGTCTTTACAGTAATGTGTGGTCTTGTTGGCTGTGTTCCAGTGAAAAGTATTGACATGCCTTGGAAATTTGAAAGACAGAATTCATAATGCTGTATGATACTTTGTAATGTCTACATATGTCCAAGTACATTGGGGTACATTTTGTTATGGAAGATTTTATTGAGACTGTCATGTGTGATATCAAGCCATATGACTGGGAAAATAAACTATTACGTGCACACTGCTTTGCATTGACTATGTATGCAAGAGATGGAACAAATACCCTCCACTTCATACAGAGTGATATAACACTTAGCAGTATTAGTAAAAGCATTACAATACTTTCTTAAAGCTTTTATCTTTACTGAGAAAACAGTACTTTAAATTCAAATATTGATAAACAACACAAGTTATCAGTTTTCATTGAATATATTCTGGTAACATCTTTTATTTTCTTTATTTCTTACTTTATTTTTCTTACGAAAGCCAAATATGATTAACCCTTCATTTAGTTTATGAGAAAAATAGTATGCAGAATTTGTGGAACCTAAATTCAGCTGGCAATTGTCATCTGAGCCTAATCGTTTTATTTTGGTCTGCTGAAGTCTGTGAGGAGGCAATAGTTGTAAGATCAGTATTGTATCAATTTATATGAAGAACAAAATGTCAGGAAATGTCAGATGACAGCAGGGGTGTATGGATCGATTATTACTGTATTCAACATGTGTGACTGTTACAAGCTGTGTTTTACCATTTGTGTTGCATCCTCACCAGCTTCTTGGAACAGTTAGTTTGCTCTTTGTGTTGTTAGTTTGCTTTTTGTGTTGCAATTGTCTACCAACCTCCCTTTCATTGTCTGTACCTTCACCATTTGGGGGAGGATGAGGGGGAAGAGAAAGGTTGGGATGCAAGTTTTCTCTCAGCCATATACTCTAGGTGCTGGTTCTTTATAAGGGCTGTTTCCATTTTCATTCCTGTTGTAAGCCGTAAAGCTATGCAGTTAGTCGAGTTCCTCTAAGCAGCATTCTTTTTGTGTTGTGTCAAAGTCTTTCAGCTTGTAACCCTTTGCTGTATTCTGTGTTTTTTGTACATTATGCATGTAGGATAGATTTACATGTAAAAGGGTTCTGTTTGCTTGCTGTGAGAGCTCTTATCCGTCATTGCCTTCCATTTCACATTTTCACAATATTTGTACATCTGAGTGATAATTTAGGAATAATGTAATGGTATCTTGAGAATTTTAGGAAGTACAGCATGTGGTAAGACATCAGCTTAAGGTGATGCATGCAACTTCATCATCATGACATGTTAATGAATTTTCCAAGGGATCCCTGCTTTTACATTCTTTGCCATCTCTATTTTATTTGACATATATAAATGTTCATAGAAAAAGCATTATCTAGGTAAGGACAAAAATGGCATACTGCCATCATAAAGAACATTGATAGGGAACATTTTGAAAGTGCGCCCTCAACAGCATTTAGGGATGTTTGGGTTTTTTTTTTTTTTTTTAGGAAGTAACCTGCCTCTAAAATCAACTGATACTTCAGTGTTTATAAAATGTCAGAATGTTCCTTTTAGAAAAAGTTCATGACAATTGAGTTTAATCTTTCAAATGTAGTTAGTGTCTATGGAATCAAATTCAAAGATTCATATCATTCTTTCACCAATAATGGCAGACCTTGAGGACTTGTGAAAATGCTTGGAAGTATGGCCAAATACATTTCAATAGTTAAATTAACTTGCAATTGCTGCTTTTTGTTTGTAAAATGTAGATCTATAGGTGGCTGAAAAGGTAAAGTAGGTAAAGGGCTTCTTCTTTAATATCGATTGATATGAAACCTAGCAGTTGAGCAAAAGGTGTTAGCTATTTATCAACCTTTTGGCTGTGTTACAGAGCCCAGAACTGTATGTGCTTGTGTAGTGATGCTGTGTTGTAATTTGGTGCTTCCCCAGTTTCTTTTCTTGGACTTTTTCCTTAAAACCCCTTTTGACCTTCCAATAAATTCTTTTACCAGACTTCTTACTCTGTGTACAAACCTTGCACCTTGCCTTTCAGTCTTAGATTTTTTGCATGTAACTGGTGCAGTCAATGATTAAAAGTATTTAATTTCCTTGTACTATCCTGTTTTATCTTTAGCTCCTGCACATCATGGTCCATTTAGAGCTACCAGAGATGTACCAGGTAAGTGTGAAAGATTTGATGTGATGGTCTTTTTTCAGGAGATTTGCTAAACCTTTGATCAGTGTTCACAGGAGAGTTTGGCCCTAAGGTAACAGGAGGAGGACACAAAAATGTTCTTAAATTAAATAGTAGGTGTGAAAGTACTTCAGTAAGGTACTTAAGCATTTAATTTGTGGGAATGGAGATGATATTTGTGAGAGAACCCTTGTACCATGGAGGAACTTTCTTAGGATATCACTTGAAGACAACTTGTGAGGTTCAGAGTACCTCCAATGACCTGCTGGCCAGATTGGTATGTAAACCCCTCTTCACTTGATGTAATGCTAATTGTGTGGAATGCTTCATATTTTGTAGTACTAGAAACATCCTTCACCTTTACACGAACTCTTCAAGAGAATATCCTCATGTTACTTATCATCATATTATCACCCCCTCTAAGTTCTGTGTGCCTAGTAAGGAATGATTGATTACAAGATGTACTCCAAGCCATGATCAGACGAATTACACATGTATATAAGTGTAAGAGGGGACTGTGAAAATGGGAGGTACATTACTTGTTATCAATGTGATTGGTTGTGAAGGTTACCACCTTGAAGGGAGAAAGCAGTTGCCCCAAGTTTATTTTGAAAAAATCTGCTATAAAATCCTACAAATCTTCTCATATTTGCTCACAAGTATCTTTCATTATGTTTCTGTATAAAAACATTGAATAGTGAAGGTAAACCAAGGAGTTATTCTGTATGAATTAAACAAGTAAGTTGCAAAAAATATTGTCACATGTGATTGAAAGGAGCCATTCCTGAACTGGAATGAGTGGGTACACTAATTCAAATTTGGGGAACTGTATTTTCCCTTTAAGCCAAGAAGAAGAATTTTCCTCTCCAATCAGTGTATGTTTCCTTCTCACTTAATGCAATACATCCAAATCTTCACCCATTTCCAGTTTTCTGTAATTGCTGCAATGCTGTTTCTTCTTAAAGTGTTTCATACTTTTGTAGTGCCTGCATGATTTCTCTGTTTCTCTAGGTTTCTTTTCCACACCGCTCCCATCCAAACCACCAGTGCCAAGTGACTCATCTCGGTCTCGTCAAAAGTCCAGTCCCTCTACCCCAGAGACTAAGAGAAGAACCAACTCCTTCAGTAATTCACAATCTGGAGACAAGTTGGGCAGGAAATGGGGATCAACAGAACATGAAATATTTACTATTGGGTAGGTATAGTCATGTGTCTTGTGGCAATATACATCTATCACAATGTGAAATACCCCCCTCTATTTTCATCTGGAATCAAGTTCTAGTACTCTTTTCATTTGGCTTGTTACATGATCATAGTTTCAAAGATTTTAATCATTGTTGCTGTCAACTTGTATGAAAGTAATATTTCAAGCATAGTTTATAGGTTGGTTATCTATCATGTTAGCAAATAATACTTCATTTGATAAAGGATTCATTTTTTGTACTAATTATAAATTTACAAACTTTTATATACGTCACCATGTGAATATTATATATTATGCACACTTTATATCCTGTCAGCTCTTATAACATTGTCTTGTATGTGTCTGAACTATGATATATCATGTCCTGTGTTTATTCTTATATCCTTCAATATTAGAATAAAATGTAGCATATTTAGAACACTATTTAAGAAATGTAAATGATCATCTAGCTTTTCAGGATTCAGTTCTGCTAAATTTTTTCATCAAATTTAGAACTGATTTGATTAGAAAATTATCACAATTGGTGCAAAAGCACACCAAATTGTTACTTTATTGAATATTTTATGAATTTTCCTCATAAAATGATGATAGTATGATAACTTTCCATTGATGCAACAAAAAATGCAGGGATAATTGAAAAAATTCACATATATTGTGTTGTAAAATTAGAGAGATTATGCTAAGTATAATACTATAGTGCTTTGAAGAGTTTCCTTAGGAAGCATGTGGCTTAACATTTACTTACAATTTTTTTAAAATAAATTCACATTTATAGATTTGCTCTACAGTGGTTTATTTCTTCTATTTAATTCTTTTGTATGGTCTTTGTAGGAGGAAAGTTGTTGCACATATGCCTAAAATTTTCACCTTGTAAAAAGTGTCTCTCTTTGTACAAGTGAAAGCGTAAAACTTCCTTTTACTTTCTTGAGAAAAGTTTTGATACTAAGTGCATTTCTGTCAAAAGTTTTCTTTGGTACGCTGATTAGAGGGCACTGTTCAAGAATGAACTGAACTTTTATAGCACAGGTGGTTTCTTTTAATGGTCCAATGATCACACACAAAATGAATACAACTAATAATAGAGCTTGTCACTGTGTGAGTCCCAGGTCCTGACTGTGGATTGTATGCACAAGTGCCTGTATGAAGTGTTGTGTGTGTTCATAGTACAGAGGTTATGCATTCATCCTGTATTGGTATAACTGTAAGTGTATTGTGAGGGCATAGGAAGTGTTAGGCTGGGATGAAAAAGGCGGGAGATCAGTAATACTATTAGTATTAACTGTGCCATAGGCTGGTGTGTGTTTGTGTTGGATTTGAACACATGTTCAGTGGTGGAGGTGGAAGACCAGGTTGAATTTGTACCACATGCTCTGGGTGGTGAAGAAGTTCCTAACTGTTTGAGTGGGATAAGACTTCTGTAGGAGGTGGTTGTTGAGGTGAAACCTTGGTTGGATATCTGTAGACAAGTGTGGTTCAGACTCTTGACAGTTGTGATAAGTGGTTGAAACTGGATTAGCTCTCTACAGCTGATCTTGATCTGTATTCTTTGGACTTGTTTGGAAAAGTGTCCCAAATTTGGCTCAATTTACTTAAAAATAACAACCATCTTGAAGCACCATCCCATTATTGGATATATTTGGAATATTTCGTGCACAGTGAATTTGACATAATGAGTAGTAGACCAGCAACTGCGAAGTCCCCTCGGTCCAGGCCATCAAGTGGACGGCCAAACAGTGCCAGGCCCAAAACCAGTCCACGGCCCAAAAGTGCTGCAGCTAAAAGGTAATGTGAATTTAAGCAAGGTGGGATAGCATCCCACTCACAGCACAGCACCATAAATTCTAAATGCAGGTTTACAGATGAGAAGTTGTGGCTCACTTGGTTTCTTTTTAAACCAATTGCAGTAGAATTATATTCACAGTAGAAAGGAGAATTTGAAAATCTTTTCAAGAAGTAATGGATGAGAGGTCAACTGTGTAGGACCATCTAGTAGTATAGCATGCACAGTACAGGGTTTCCGTGTTTAGTGAGTGGAAGCCGCTGAGCAGTCCATATATAGCCTAGGACATGCCTAACTCATTAGCATTCATAGTAAGCTAGCCTAGAGCAAATGTCTGAACCATTGCCTTGATATTTAACAGAACTGTTCATGTGGGGAAAATGATTAAAGTAGGAGTTTCCCACAAAATGAAGTTTCTGAGGCCCAAACAATGTTCAAAAAGGATTCTACTGGGGGCCTAAAGTTGCCCTGTCTCTTGGACCCTGCTGTTAGATAACTCAATTTTTTTCTACGTTGATTTGGATAACATACGCATACTGAACTAAGTAGTACAATAAGTGGCATTAAACTTGCCTCACACATTAACAAGAGCCCTGGTAATCGTTATATGTGCAAGTTGTGTTGAATGTGTAAAGGTTGAAGAAATGTGTGGCTGGGTTTAGAAAATTTAGATCGTGACTGCTTCAGTAGCATCTGTGTATGAGGCACGGGCTGGGAGGGCTGCAACCCCTCCCTCCCCATTCAGGCATAAAATTTGGTGTTTGGCCCAAACAGTCTGTATTTTGGGACAAGTGTGGATTTAGTGTTTTGCAGAAGTGCTATATCCACCCACTCCTGCCCCTCCCATCCCAATCAGAAGCCCTATGTGCTTATGTTATCCTGGCTTTGTCTCAGCCTTACACAAATCCCAGTCAAGATATTAAATTTTCTTATTTCGTTAAGAAAAAACAATTACATTTATTCATCAGCTCTTTACTGTAAGTTGCTTCATGTGGTAGGTTTGTCCCTTCTCAACCCCTCCTGCTACCCCATCCCTCTCACATTGATGCTGTGCACAGTGTATAGTATTGCATTAGGCAACCATGGTTTAAGTGTGTATTTGTAAATGTTAACTTTTTGGGTAGTGATTGTTTTTTTTATTTCTGGTAGATTTCATTGGGTAGAAAATGGTTTTACTTGAAAAGTTATTTTGATAGTGCAGAAAAAAGGGCTTGAAGCAATACATCCATTTATAATTTTTTAATCTCCACTTGGAAAATCTCCACACTAAAGAAGGCGGCAAAATTTGCATTTTAAAATATGAATCAGCAGAAGGGGGAGGGCTGATATTCTTGTTTAATTTGGCAATTTTAGGATTTTCATGGAAAAAAATCACCTTGTCATTGAATAATATTTTTATTGTACTTTTGGGAGAGATGTTGTAGACTTCACAGATTACCTATGACCCCATGCTTATTTCCAGCACTGTTAGGCAGTTAACCTTTCTTGCTAATATTTGTAGCCTATAAACTATAAAGTACTTAATTATGCCTCTATCACTCAATGCATGGTTGTACAGTATAATACATGCAAACTACTGTATACTTATGCACTATTGTAATCCTGTACAGTATCCCAGTGTATTGTATGCAGTCAATATATCTACAAGTTTGCTACCAGCTGGAAAATTATTTATGATCAACTGAGTGGGTTTACACAGTACACTGTTATTTAGAGAGTATGTACATATAGTACTGTGCTGCACAATAGCTAAACCAAAATGATATTATGGCAGTAATGATCTCACCAACCCACCCATACCATTTGTTCATTTTGGAAGTTACTCAGATTGTGGTAAAGAAATTATCAGTTAGGTAATTAATAACCGATGGCGATAACATGTACTGTACTACACTGCACACATTTAATTATGTTTACAGTACAGACAAGTGTGAATACCTGGTCAGGTGAGGAGTGGGCTTGTTTGCACTTCTTTGTAAATCATTCACTGAATGGAGTAAAGCTAGAGTATTTAGTGAGGACAGTGCTCAAAAGATCATTCAGTCTTTCATCATTTAAAAGGGAAAATTTTGTCATCCCAGACAAGTTTCAATTTTCCCAACTATCCTCCTTCTAGCCTCTCCCAGAATTGACTTTATTTAGCTCCTTGTGTAGACACAAACCTAATTCATTGCTTAAGGCCATGTCCTGGTGAGCTTAACAAGGCTCTAATGTGTAATCAGAACACTTTCTCTGCATTGTGTGAAATGTGAGCTACTCTGCGTCTTTTGAATTTTCAAACTTGGATGTCAATCAAAGAACAGTCACCAACTGAGAATTTTAATATCCCCATCCAAAACTTGGGATGATGGGTGCCTGCCATGATAGTGCTATTAAATTTTAAAACATGAAATTTACACTGCAGTGCTTATTTATCAAATGTCTTGTAAAGTTCTATATGTCAGAATCTGAAATCTGACAAATTGTGCCCTCTTGATAATCTCATAAACTGTACCTCGCACATCAAAGATCACAGTAATATCCATCACAAGTGTTTGTTTAATTTTATTTGTGTAATCGATAGGCAGGACGGTTAAATTATTGGCGGGCTTTTCAAGATTACATTTGATTTAAGTATGTCTTTAGTACATCTGGGATAAACTTAAAAACAGCATGCGGTGGTACTTTACAGGGCATTTTTTACATCACGTTTTTACAGTTATACTGCACATGTATAATCAGTTTATACTCTAGAACTATTGTAGCTGGCAGTGTGAAGAATTGTGTGAAAAAGAAGTTCAAGACAGTAATTATTGTATTGTAGACAACTGTGTTTATTGTATTGTATTATAAAGGTTTTTACTTTTAAGGTAAAAACAATTACCTGTACATTAAACAAGAATATGGATGTTTCATATTAATGGCCTATAAGCCCATAGATCTAAACTTGCAGTAGAGCTTACAATTATTTGGGAAAATTGATTACAAAAAGGTGTACATAGCCAATACTGTACTTTGTACAGATATTCTAAAATAAGCTGTTTTCAGGCCCCCTCTCCTCCCCCTCCCTCTCGTTATACAGAACTGTAATTTTTTATGTTCAAACAATAGCTCTTTTGTGTAGGTGCCAAAAAATTACACCAAGTATAACAAAGAAAAGACCAAAACAGTAGTGTATTATTTGTTTAAAACATGGTACAGTATAAAGATAGGATGCATTTACAGTAGCAATACAATACATTCATTTCTGTAAACTTGCAGTACCGTAACTTTGAAAGGTGTACTTCTTATACCACAGCTGTACAGTAATATTGTACAGCTTGCTGTAAACCGTGAATATTATTGGGACTTTGAAGACATCAATTGTACTCATTGCATCAGCAACATGAATTAATTACATAGCATGTTTTATTAGGGTTGGTGTGTTTGAAGTTTCCTTCAGTTGGCATGTTCTTACAGGTTTGGTGTAGGTGCCATTTCTGTCCTGACAAACTGTGCTTGCTTCGCATGATAAGTATATGTGGTGTGGTGTTGTTTGCAGTTGTGTATGCTTGTGTATGTACAGTATAGCTACTGTATATAATGCATGATATGGGATTTTTTGTATACCTGGGTTCAAACTTCTCTCTGGAAAGATTTTCAAACACACTTCTTTCTGTTCTGTGAATTCTGTTCATTTGTTGTGTTGTCCAGAATAGAACTTTGTTCAACATTCATGGTTTGTTTTCACTGTACTTACCACGTTTGTCATTTGTGCAACAACTTTCTCATAACACTTTCAGACATTTCCACTTATTATTTGTTTAAATGTTATCGTCACTCCACTGGCAATGTAAATAATGTTCCCTGTCACCAACAGTATTGTCACACCCACTAATGTGCATGATTTGAACAAAACACTTGTGGTGGATTGTTATCTCTCTTTTGCACTACTATTCATCAAATAATAAACAAAAAAAAAACAAAAAAAAAAAAATGATCAAATGCTATTACTGAATTAGTTCCCAAAGCATAGTACTGTAAGTCTATGCAGTACTGTGTATTTTCCACGTATTTAGATCACTGGTTGGCAGCAGTAAAGAAGTATTATATGTGCATGTCATGTGTATGTCTACGTACATGGTGAACAAATGGTGACAGTGATCATCTTTTATTGTCAGTAGAGGGTGCACTGCACTATTAACATTCATGTTGTTATTCTGTCATGCATTGCATTGTTCTTTCTAACCAGCAAAACCCCTCGGAAGAGCTCGTCTCTCACCAACTTGTCCGGTCAAGTAGTTGACCGTAAGCTCCCCGCCCCCAGGTAAGTTGGTGGCAACAAAAAGGGGAAAACAGTCATAACGTTGGATAGTCTACCAGTCGTGTAACAAGGTATTCTGGGAAACCATGCATGGAACTCTCTTTTTGTGATTTGAATTTTGAAAGTTGCTCATTTATACTTATGATATGTTTTTAATTTGTTCACGGTTAACATCTTGTAAAGTGGCTCAGGTATTTAAAAGGTGGTAGAAGTGTACTTTGTACAGGAATAATGCCATGGCTTCAGAACCTGTTATCAACCTTCTCGTATTGTTTGCAGTGTTGTACAGATGTTGTGCATACTGCAGTATGTACCAATATATCAAACATGTTTTGAATCAAGAGTTGCAATTTCTATTCATGATCCCTGGATAAAGGCTGAGTCAAATTTTCAAGGTCATCCTTGGAGCCCAGTATCCTGCTGTACCATTTGAAGACGAAATAATTTTTTTTTTGAAATGCAAGGTCATTTTTGTCCAAAAAATCCTCAGTTGGCTTTCAGACAAAAACTACATACCAAGTCCTAACCAGGGTCATGCTGTCACTTCTGTAACAAGCCCCTGCCCTGACCCACATAACTTGCTCCCCTGTCTCTCTGTCCACTAATGCCAAGCTCTGTATATGTATTACATATAAAAGCCTTAATTAAGATCTCATTTTTCTTTTTGTTTTTTTATAATTAGGCTAGGTAATGATGCATTTGTCTATGCCTGTACTACTGTGGAACCAAACAGAAAAAATGCAAAATATGTATCCTGTGTACCCTGTAGTGGTAGTTGTGCAGTTGTTGGTCACTAGGACCAGGGAGATGCCACAGTATATGTACTGCCCCAGTGATAGTGAAGTCAAGAATATTGATGAGTATTGGTAAATACCCAGTGGTACCTGTAGATATGGTTATGCATGATACTGTAGCCTACTGTACTCATATTAATTAAATAATACTAACATGACAGAAACTGCTAATTGTATAGCAATTTTTAAAATGAACTGGAGCCACCATACAATACAGTATGCCATTTAAAAGTTAACACACTGACCAACTAGGTACGTAATGGTGATCATTTACAACACTTACAGTACAAGTGTAACAAAATGTCTGCTACTGTGCAGTCAGCAAAGAAGTATTTTGTAAATTAATGTATGGTGCTTGAGTCTGGTAACCAGTCCCTAATTGGGATCAAAAGCATACAACCAGCCATGCAGGCTACCTCACCACCTGCAATATGCATGTCAAAATTGTTGAAATTTGAATGAACTCTTTAGTCAAGCTGCAATCAATCATGTTACTGGGTTCTTAATTTTATCAAACTTTCATTGAATGTAAATGACAGGCAGTATAATAGACAATGTACAGCTGTGGACTAGGAAGTACATCAGTAACAAACAACTTCAGAAGAAGCTACATCTATCTGCAGTGTCCTTCCTATGTTACAATTATAAATTTTATCATCTTGACCTGAAGGCAAAACAGCTGTCACTGTGTTAATGAATGAAACAGAGTACAGTACTTGTAACTTAAGTGTCTTTCTTACAGTGCAAACAGTGGTTAGCAGCACCATGCCTGTATGTGATCTGTGCAGTGTTCTTGGCTATAGATATAGGATTATTAAATATTGCATTCGAGGTGAAAAAGAAGAGTTACACCACGCCTGCAAAAAGCTGGACGCAAAGACGCATTGCGTCCGCGAAAAGTCATGCTGCAGCTAGAAATTTTTATCATAGTCCCAAATTAAGTAGAATAGGTGAGCGGGAAATTTTGGTTTTCAAAGTACTGTATGTGCGCCCATGAAGTTTTGCAAGTTTTGCAGCCTTGAGTTACACAGTAACATTAAATAAAGAGATAATACAGTTGCCCCAAATTTACTAGCTCAAACCAGCTACAGTATATACTGTATAGCTGTTTTATTTTGAGCTGTTGCAATCAGCCACTGTGTCACTCTATTCATCTATCACGTCTGTGAGCAATTGTTCAGTAAGCTCTCAAACACTGATTTTGATGAGACGTGGTGCTATGAAGCTAGTTTTTGAGTATGTAAAGAATTACCAGATTGAAAATGTACCATACTTGTTAAAAGATACACAGGAACTCATCAAGAAAACCTATTAAAATTTGTTTCAGTGTCTTGGCAATAAAGTACATGTACAAGAGTTCAACAAATCTCCTCTTATTTGCTTTACAAGTGCCCTGAAGATGCTTATGAACATAACTATTACAAACAAAAGGTAAAACAAGGAGTTATTCTCCATGAATTTGACCAATAAGTAACAAAAATATTGTCACATGATCCAAAAAGCCATTCATGAATTAGGATGATGGGGTATACTAATTGTGGTAGGGTTGACTGCATTTTCCCTTTAAGTGCAGTCTTTTGTAATACTTCAAGAGGAATCATGATCAGTAGTACACAGGTAGCATGCAACAAATACAGACACTATTTAGTATTTAGCCTTAGGACTTCTTGGTTATATGAAAGAGAGCTTAGGTGGTCACTTGATGATAAAAGAGTTATAGTGTGAAAAAATCCAGTTGTATTATAGGCTAATGGAATACAGTAACTCTCCCCCTCAGGGAGAAAATATTTTAGACTTAACTCCATTCTCTAAAGAATTATGATAAATAGAATGAGTGCAGTACAGTTATAATGGAACACAAGTATACCCATTGAAGTGCTGTGATTGCTCAGCAATTGGTAAATTCTTAATTCCCTGGTCAATTTAGCAGCACCACTATGGGCCAGAGGTCATAACTGTTGTTGCACAGTACCAGGGGCCTGGCTGTTCTGTTCAATTTTGCTGGTGTTCAGGAAAATACTGTAGGAGAGTATTTCATACATTTTGATCCTGAAGTTACAAAGACATATACAGTATATGCTTCCATGAAAATATTGACTTGATCATTTGTGCAGGGTCATCTGCAGTTGTACATACCATACAGGAGCTCAGAGCAAAGTAAAAATTTGGACAGGACAACAGAGTAATGTAGATGTGATATTAGTGTACTGTGGTATACTGCACATGAATTCCTGAAGGTGACATCAAGCTCTCAGTGGTATTGATATTCTGCAGATTCTTTCATTATACAATGCAATATTATAGTGCTACAAATGCCTTTTTACTGCAATATTATGATACTAAGGTGTAGGGATGCACCAGATCCAACTTTTTGGTTCTGGCTGGACCAGATTGGAAAGTATGGCACTTTTCGCCGAGATCTCGGGTGTGCACGAAAAAAAATTGAAGTGTGTAGTGTGCAACAAGGTGTCAAATGCACACTTCAATTATCCACATGAAAAGTCAAGTGTGAAATAAATACTTGGGAGAAATTCAAACAAAACCCTTGAAGGCCTCCTTAACATACCACACACGCCTGTCACAATTAACTGACTGAAAATTGAAAGTTAATGGTCACTGTCTCGAGTCATAGTACGAAGGTGGCCAATAGGCCAAGTCAATATAACGTATACCTAGAGGGTTATAAGAGGCAATCGCCATGGGCTTAAAAAAATTAGGTTTGCAGTGTGAATTTTCAAGTGTGCAATAAAAATCTAGAAAAAAAATCTCGGGTGTGCAATTGCCATACTTTCCATACTGGCGGCTGGAATGGGGTTTGGTATTTCAAATCCGGTCGGATAAAGTCCGGCTGGATTTGAACCAGTTTTGAACCAGATTTTGCACTTGTAAAGAGAAACATCAAAAAATAGCATTGTGGGCTGGGTGAAGGGGGTGTCATGCAGAGGAGCTGGTGGTCGACTTCATGATAGTGTTACAGTGGGTCCTGCTGTAGGTCACTAAGCTGGTGTAATTTTGTAGAATTTCTAAAGACTAGAATGATGCAGACAGAAAATTAATTGACAGAGTAAGAATACCGTACTTAAAATAATGTACTGCAAAGTTCTTTGAAACAACAAAAACCAGTTTGATAGTCACATTGACAGTGAATGGAAATTAAAACGTTCTGATCAATGAAACTCAGATTGTACACAATACTGTCAAGGAATAATTGACACAGATTTGAATATATACTACGTAAATAACTGTTAAATATTCATACATTATCATATTTGCAAATGTGGGTCCTGTGATATAAGTGGAAATAGGATATCTTTGAGTTTATCATCATTTTTACAGTAGCTCCACTTATTTTGAGCATGCTTATAAAGGCTGTGACACTACAATATGAGTGTTGTGTCACTGTCAGCACTTGCCACAATGAACCAGGACTACCAAGCCTAAACAACACCTCCTTAATGTGAGTTTCTTGCTTTGTTACATAGATCGGAAAGAAGAAAAATCTTTTGCAAAGGTATCCAATTCATCTGTGAAGCTACCCCTATGATTTGATGATGGAGGTAATTCTGGCTAGAATTTGAGACAAATCCAGCCGGATTTATTCAAAGATCTGGCCTGAATGGGAACCAGATAATTTTTCACAAGTTTGGTCTGTACCAGTGCCCTGAGAGGGGAAGTAAGGTTACTAGGTTAGGCAAGCAGAAAGAAAGAGCTGACAAGAAAAAAAGAAACTGGTTGAGCCTCTTTCAGAACACACTGTACACACATGTACACACCCATACCCACACTTGATGCCGTACGGGGTGACCCGAAAGGGAATGTAAGGGACTTTCCCAGCAGCGAAGCTGTCCGCAAAGAAGCCGAGTAGACGGACTTGCTTGAGGGCGGGCTGCGCTCCAAGGCATACACATGCAGCCGAGCTTGACTTCTCTTCTCAGTGACCGAATTTTCAGGAAGCTACACCAGTTTCAAACCGTGCATGAGCTAGGAAAGATGTGTGAGAGCGGAGCTGCCCTGGTACCCACTAAGGCCACGTTGGTTAGTGCACACACACACACAAAAGAAAACAAGAGGAAACATGTAGGAGAAAGTCAAGAAACATTGTCTACAGTTATAATGATTTTTCACCAACATTCCAGCATTTTGCATCTCTTTGATTCCTCGACATTTTGCCCGTCAAGTGTTCATTATGTTGTAGGTGTATCTAAGGTTATGCCATGTGCGTGTATTGTAAAAACTCTTACTGCGCTTGTGCTGTGCCTGGCAGTAAAGCAATCCCAAATACATGTCACATGAAACACCTCCATAGCATAGACATTCGTACACCATGTCTTCCATGGTTAGAGCAGGCTGTTTGTCATTTAAATCTTTCAAAGTGGTGTGACTTTCAGTCAAAAAAGATACTTGTTGCACCTACAGTACAAGAATTATACAAGTCTTACAATACACTATTTCCAGTTGTACTACAGTTATGTGTTAATAATGACAATAATATTGGTACATGCACATAGAGAGAGTTGAAGATGGGTGCAGTTAAATTACTAAACGCCCACTCTTAATTAAACATACGCTGATATCACATCCTTAGACACTAAAACAAACAGACAATGTTTAAACATAGGAAGGTCAGGACCAATTGACTTTACTATGTATAACTTAATATGTATATGGAAACACCATAGGGTTTTATGTACTAAATTATACATGTGCATCTTATGAGTGCATCTTGTGCCGTGTGAAAGACAAGTTGGTAGACATACAGAGCATTATTTTCAGCCTGTTGGCGGTGGGGGAGGGGGGAGGAGGATACCTACACCCATTTTGTATAGTGCTATAACAGTGTTCGAATTAGAAAAAAAAAGTTACATGCACCTGTGCATGTAGCTACAAAATTTTACCTGCACAAATAAATTCTTACATGCACCATTAAAATATGATAATGAATTGCATTAGTTCTATCAGCAACTCACAACAATGTGTTAGGGATGTCAATTTGCGATTTATTAATAATGAGTTACTGTAATCATTTAATCACATAGATATTTTGCAATTAAACATCGATTAATCGCACTTGTATTCCTCAGAATTGCAGAATCATTCCGTGTAACGATTGGCTGAAATTAATTTACAGTTTACGTAGACCCAGTTTTGGCACAGCCTGATTTTGTACTTTGTTGTTCATAACTTCATATTAACAATGGCAAAGTTACAAATAAACAATCGTTAAAATCGGTAGTGAATAAGTCAGACTTACTAATTTTATTATGGCTCCAGTTCTGTGAAGCATTGTGCGGTGATGTACAGTAGGCCAATACAATCTCAAAGGCAGGCCTACTGGACTATGGACTATAGCCTAGGCTATTCATTACTTGCAACGAGTCTACGTAACTCATTCTTGGCCCTGAGATTTTTCATGCCGATCATTACCACAAGTCCACAGCCTTGCGCAAAAATACTGCAGTGATGTGCTGAATCTCCCATTATTTACTTTCTTTTAACTCTTCTGTCTTCTTTCTTTGTGTCTATGACAAAAAAAATTACGAACCTAAGCCTACTCGTCTTACTTGAGGAGCTTATCCCGTACATGTGTGCGTGTACGATACGACATAGTAGGCCTATAACGCACACTGTTTAGTACAGTGCATGTAGGAACGTTTTGCAAACTGGCGATTTTACATACGTCAGTCGAAATCACCGAACTGTTGTCTAGTAAATGAAAACGGACATTGCACAGTTGCACTAAATATCCTAACGTATGTTGTGTATGTTCTTTATGGCCTATGCTACACACGTGTTTCTTAATTTACGCAAATGATGGACACATGAATGACACACTGTCTACATGCGATCTGAACATAAATACTGCCGTACGCAAGCTCCTGCAGTCACATAACACGAATTAACAAGTAGATTTCTGTCTATTTAATCTTTTTTGTTAATCTCCAACCAGTTTTTAGGTTGTTGGAGAAATCTATCTCACTCGAATGAAGGTCACTTTTAGGCAAGAAAAGCCAATCTTTGTGCCCTAGACCTACATGCACGCGTGCAGGTAAGCAATTCAAAGTTACATGCACCGCCAAAAAGTTACATGCACCGGTGCACGTGTGCATGCGTCATTTCGAACACTGTGCTATAATCTAAACATGGAACTTGCTCTTAATATGCAGGAACTGAATGCAAAGTCTGCACAGCATATTTGATATTTAATATCCCGGTTCCCAGTTTGACCAGACATGTTGAACAATAAGTTTGAAGGTACTGGTAGTCTAGAGCCTGGTTAGATATATGAAATGCAGGTAATCCATGATACTCTTTGCATAGTTACCACATACAAGTATACTAGGCACAATTACCTATATGTTCATTGCACTACATACTGTATACTACAGCGTCCTGTGCACAGTAGCTCTCATACATGCATGACAAAGGCAGTAGTGTTTACAGAAAGTTGTACCTTTATAGTATAGGCATATACTGTATGTTCATCCGCTTAACTACTTGAATGCTTGCAGTTTAAGTATTAGCTTGACTAGGTATCGATGTGTAGCATAAATAGATTAAAGAGTCCAGGTGGCCTGGCCTGTTGCCAGAGTACCCCCTCCCCCTTCTCCCTCCCCTCCTCTCTTCCCAAATAGCAAATCAACTGCCAAAGGCTTTACTGAATAAGTCTGGTTAATACTGTACCTTCCTTTATGCATTAAGTGCCTACAACCCCCTCCCGTTCCTCCATACAAAACTTCCTGCTTCTGGCCTCTTCATGTGAACTATTTTTTTCCTACAAAAAAAAGTATGTTATCATAAATTGTACTCTAAAGGTCATACGTAATGACATGTAGGCACTTAGTTGTAAGTAAAGAACTGTAGTGATTGAAAATCACTTCCTCCCTCTTCCCTATTTCCTATACAGAATACTGCATACATGTAGAAATAGGGCAGAGGAACAGATACCACTGACTATAATACCTATGGTGGTTCAGTTTCAACTTGACCATTAGGTCCCTGCTATACCTGTAAAGAACATTTTGATAAGGCTAAAACATTTAAAGGCTTTTACTGTATTGCAGTCATAGAAATCTACAATTAAATGAAAAAGGAATGTCACCATCAGTGTGGCAGATTCACCTGATTTTCTCATTTTGTTTGCTTTCAAATTTTTTCAGTAGGGCATAACACAAGGGAACATTGACTAAAGCTTATGGTGCAGAACTGTACCTAATTTAATTGAGTTAATGGTCAATGCTTACCTAGGACTGATGCTTGGTTAGGGGTGGGGCAGAGGAGGACATGGGGGCTTTTCCATTTTTCCTTTTTTTTTTGTGGGGGGGGGGGGGGGTGGAGGGAGACTTCTAAGGGAAATTGTTAGAGGTAGGAATTGACTCCCTCACTCCTTGATGCCTGGTCAATGTAATTGACATAGATTGCATTACAGATCTATAGTGTGCAATGTGTGCATCAGAGGGACAATATACTGTAACAGTTCATTGTGCATTGTCCATGAACTGGCCATTATGAGTGATCACCCATCAATATTTCCAGGTCCTTGCAATCCCACAGGGACTTCTCTGTGTGTCAGCTTATTCATCTTTTTAGTGCCTGGCTAAGCATTGCCAAAGCCCAGAAATGTCAGCAATAACATGAGGTGTGTTTAGTCTGCTCTATGACAGGTGATTGGGAGTAAAGATGCTGGACCTGCAACAGGAATTTCTTTTCTTCACTGGTGTAGGCCCCTATTGAGTTTATTTGACATGAAAGCATTGCTACTTATTTTAAGTGAGTTAATATGGGGCCTTTAATAGGCAGTTTGAGCTAAAGGTGGTCAGACCACAAATATGTACAGGTGCCCTTTTTGTATGTCTGTTACTGAAGGGCTTTCAGTGATTTTACAAGGAAGGCAGCAAATTTTCAGTTTCAGTTTCATTTTCAAAACTACTAAGTATTGGATAAAATTGTTCCTTTCTTTATTTAGGCCTAACATCTTTGCAAGAATGAAATTTACAGTGTTCTATGCACACCTACATTATCTGCCCCCTCCCTTCCTTTCCCAAACTCACACATACCCACACATGCACACACACATAAGTGCTATGTATGAAAGTAACGTACTTTCAGTTAATTTCTTACAGTGATGTTGAATTGTTTGTTTTGAAAATTAAGTAAAATCATACAAAACCTTAGATAAATCCTAGTACCATACAGTCTTTTGAAGTTTACAAGTGAAAGCTACCTAGTCATGTAATATCTAGTACTAATGAATAATTGAGGATGGTTTGATAGTTTCCTCATTGATCCATGGTACCTTCTTATCACATCAATCTAATGATACTACAAAAGATATTCATATACGTGCAATGTTCTGCTTTATCCCTGACAGTGAGATCTTTGAACAGATGATCGTAATTGATAAATGTCAACAAACCATTTTCCCGCCAAAAGCATGATGTGCCATTTCTTCTACAATAGATAGCTATTACAGTATTTGTTCTGTATACAGTAGTTTAGATAGTGTACGTACCACTTCCTTTGTTCACTTGTGTTTTAAATTTCTCACTTACTGTATTGGTAGTGTGTAATTTGCATACCCTTCTTTGTTATCAGTTGTCATCACAGTACAAAGCTGTTCTGTTTATCAGTTAAGTTTTCTGGTAAATAGAGCATGGTTACATGTAGACTGTTAAAAATGGTATCAATTTTTTAGTATATTTGTAACAGGAGTTGTCTTTTGTAGTGTGAAATTTTGTTATTATCATGGTAACGGTTGATAACAGTATCTCACAACCAAATTCTTGAGTCACATTGTAAGGTACAGTACTGGGTGTCATAGAATCCCATATGGTTTATCATTACAACTTAAATTACACTTGAAGTATGGGTTTTCTGTATACTGTTATGAGTATTCCCTGTAATGGACACACCCAGCAAGGTGAAATTGACACACTTGCTGTATTCAAACTGTACACAATAGTAGGCAAGTACTAATATTAAGTAAAATATTATCGTTAGCGTTGAATTGATCATCCATCAATATTAATATTTGTCGCATGTAGACGTTCCTGAATTAGTGTTACCCTGCAACCAATAGTAGTACTCGGGTGACTCCCTAGACTGTTCAAATAAAGGCTGTCTATTTGTGATAAGACTGTGAATATGTTACTATTGAAGTTAATGAAGTAACGCCATTAATGAACAAAGATACGGCTGTAGTACAACAAAGTAATGGAATTTACTGTAAATTGTGGTACGGTAGGTGGCTACAGTATTGCATTTATATAGTATTACAGTAGAGTGTTTAAAATAAATCAGTAATGAATGTAATTGTTATCAGAAGATAGATTCACTTCACGGACATAAACTTACCCCATGCTACATCTAATTTGGATTTTATTCGCGTGCTACCCAGAGTATAGTTTTAGCACTGCACCTCCTATGTCTGCCATCTTTTCCCAACGATTGTCCTCATTTGCCTTCCAAATGAACGTCTGGGTCTCCGAGGTTTTTGGGTCTTCTAGTAAAAATTACCTGGGTGATACCAACATTAACAGCTCAGTACTAGTTTTGATGCCAGTGCGACAAAAAAAAAAAAACAAAAGTACAGTGCAGCAAGAGCTGTAAAAGAATTTGATGGAAAGCTAAGAAGAACTATTACAAAACTTGCAAAATACCAGTAGTTTCCATTTATAGATTCTGACCTACAGTACTGTAATTGTCTTAGGTTATCCCAAAACATTTGTGATAATATCACCTTTAACCCCTTACAGGATGTTATATGTTATAAATCCCAATAGATGACTACCATCTTTATTATATCAGAGCATACCAAAATAATTTGGCAACAAGCCTGTGAACCTGGATCATACTACAGTACATCAACCATTGCCAAGTGTTTTCCTTGAAAAAACAAAAGTTGTATCACTTTATTTATAGAAACAGGTTATAGTACTGTACAAAATGCAAGAGCCACCTGTCAATAAGACTTTGGATTTTTAAACTGTTATTGAGTACATTTTTTTATATTTTTTTTTTATTGTGAGATTCAGTCAGCATACATGGTATAATTTCTAAGGTATTGCTTGGGTTTATGAACTTATGATTTTTGTACTTACATAGGTGAAAAATGGATAATCTGGGAAGCTCCATGCTGGGGAATGTTATTATTAATAGAAATTTCAACAGTTGAAAGGAAGTTTGTATTTTTTTTATCTCAACATAACAAAATATGTCAAAAATTTACTTGCCTTGTAAGAAAAACAGGCATTTTTTAAAGTACTACTTAGTAACCACTGAATAATCTTTTCATCTTTCTAGTTTATTTTTGAAGCTCTGTTGCAAGTTTCATTTCTCCTCCAGGGTTGTGTAGTATGATCCATTCCTCAAAGTACAGTATTTACATTTTTGTATTTGAATAAGGGAGGTTCTAACACAGCAAATTAATATTGGTGAGTATGAAGCACAACTGTGTGTTCCAAATTCCCTTGCTGGCCAGGCTAAAGTGTATACTCATGCACTTTTATTGGCTGCACTCTTAATACCAACAACTGGGAGCTTTTCAAAAATTCTGTCGAACTGCGTAAAACTGTATACTATTAACTATTCATATATAATATATATATATATGATCCCAACAAGCACAAGTCATAAATGTTCAATGAATCGACTAGAGCAAGTCTGATCATCATGCATTTCACATGACCAAAGTCAATGGGGTTTTTACTGTGTGATTTGTCTTGCTCAAAACTCACCCAGTGAAGAATTGGTTGGAAACTGGGACAGTTAAACCTCATCTAACCTAACCTAACCTAACCCATTGACTTACAGGTACTCTGTAAAAGTGAAAGGTCGTGAAACTACATTACAGTTTGAGCTTGGTCTTGCAATATGAATATATATTGAAACCAATCAACAGTCAAGAGAGAACTTCAAAAAAGGCTCATGAAATATACACTAGTGTAACTGGACGATCTCTGTCATTGTTTTGCAGGTATTAGAATATGTACATGGAAAAGAGGTGTACATATTTGACGCATGCTAGGAAGGTAACACATTCCCTGACTTCAGGTGTTTGTTTGGGCCTCTGGGCTTTTATTGGACTACAAATTAAGGAGCCTAACAAACTGTGCTAGTCAAGGACGTTTGGAAATAAATCATGAATTGGAACATAGAAGTACTGTGTTATTGGAACACTTGTTATACTGGTCACACTACTGTGAATGATGACTTGTTGGCCTTGCTTGTAGAACAAGTTACAGTACTTTAAAAGTTAGTCATAACGACCTTTTACAAGGGTTAATAGGGAATTTGATCAATACCAAGGGTCTGTATCATTCTTTTACTGTAAGTTTATTGACAGAGATGGCAGGTTGAACAATCGGGATCAATTCATTGATGCTGGCTGCAGTAGACTGTAACAGAAAGGCTCCTTGGTCTCAGAATACAGTAGCTCTGTAAACTTAGCACTATATACAGAAGGGTGCCGCTAGTCCAAAATCAATAGGTGCTATCAGATTTATAACCCTTCAACCTATGGCAAATGAGGTCAAAAGTTCATTACAACCTGCTTGGAAGATTCTCATGACCCTGACAGACTTTCTATATGCCATTGGGACATAGCAATATTTAGGATATGATACCACACAACTATGGCGCATGGAAAGGGCTATAAAATATGATGATGATATTACTTGATATGTTATTATGCCAAAAACAGGTCACTGTACTAAAATTAACATATAATTGTACCTAAAATATATGTCACTATACCAAAATGATACGTCGTTGTGCCTAAAATACATGTCATTATACCGAAATTACATGTCGTTGTACTCAAAATATACAACACTGTACTAAGCTTTCATGTCATCGTACCTACAACAAACAACACAAAAGGTAAAGTTGTATGTTGTGCCTGTTTTTGGTAATAATTTTTATGTCACTAGCAATACTGACTATTCCCATGTGTCTTTATCAAGTGAAGCTGTATGTTGTATTTATATTGCTTCAGAGTGGCACACACAGAACATGGCTTCCATCACTATTAAACCATTCAGTCTCACCAATAAACTCTAGCAACAGCTTTTCTTCCCCAAAATATTACACATTCAATTATGCATGTTGGATAGTTGGAAAAGTTCAAAATTCAGGTGTACAATTTACAGTGTATTCAGCAACAACAGGAGTTTATTTTTTTAGTTGCGACCTTATTCAAAAGAAATTGTCCAGGTACCAAACCTTATTTTCAATTTCCCATCATTCTGTATGCAAATAAATGTTTTGTTTTTTTTATTTAAGGTATTAAAATTAACTCTACCACAAACACAATAGTGCCCTTAAACAGTAGTACTCTTTTTGCAAAGAAACATCAGCAGAATCCTTCATATCCCTCACATTTCTCACACAACTTCACAAATACCTTTTAATGATGCTTATCTAAGCAGTTTTCACAAATATTGCCTGTCAATTAGAATCCTAGTACAGAAATACCTGGCAGTACTGATTTACTTTTGATTTTAACAGTGATACAGGTAGCACGCACCTGTGAAGAATCAATTAACCTGTGGAATTTACCTCTCATGTTTTTAGTATGTTTGCTCAGTTGTTTATCAGTTACCTATACAACTGAAATACCTTCTCTTTAATATTCTAAATACTCATTACATTCTACTACACAGTCATGAATGTGAATGCACTCAGGAAACCAAGGTGGAATAAAGTTGTAAATCTGCATTGTCCCTCCTTACCCTCTTATTTGCAGATTTAACCTTCACTTACCCATATTACCTGACAAATGAAAGATAGCAGCTAAGTGAAAGAGAGCCCTTCAGTGGGTAGGGCTTCTCAATTCTTCATAGCACACAGTGTTGTAAACATCTGTGGTCAACCAGTGTTGCTCATTCACTCATATTTATAACACAAATGAATAAAATAGAATTAGTGATGAAGCATTGTATTTCTGCAAGTTAGCAGGTCTTTACACAGAAGAATGAAATATAAAATAGTTCTTTTAAAAGCAACTTATATCAAGCATCTTCCTTGATATTTAAGAGCACAGATATATATTACATATTACAAGTATTTAACAGTACAGATATTACATAGTATAAGTAAATCAAGGATTTAGTTATAGCATGTTGCCAAATTGTTACCAAAAATATTGTCACAAGACAAAAAATAATTCAACCTGGTTAGATATACAGGTAACTTGAGGCTTAATATGTAACTTCAGATTGGTTTGAGTATTCATAGTCTCCAGTCAAGGATTTTATATGACTTTGTGTAGTGGTCAGTATGTATGATTCTGCTCCTACACTGTTGTGTTGTAAGAGGAAATTGTGTAGATATGTGCATCCTCAGAAAGGATTCATACAGGGACAGAAGAAACAAAAAGTAGTTCAGGATGTCTGCCTCATGATTCAGAACGGATATTGAAAATAAAGGTCAACTAGTATCCAGGGCAGCCATGCCTTGATCTCTGCTGTAGTTCCAAGATTTCATTCACAAATACACTTAAGTTGAACTGTGACTGTACACAGAGCTGTAATGTATTTAGTATAGATTTGATTTCATTCAGGAAAGAAAACTACGGAAACAAGGCTGTGCAAAGTTTGATGTTCAGTACAAATAAAAGGATATTATATATTGTATAACAGTGGTATAAAGATCATTTGGGTGAACTGCACATAATAAACATTTCTAAAGTAATACTGTACACACTACACACTGTGATAAAAGTACAGTTCACTTTGCAGCCATGTACTGTACATACCCTATACTCCTTGTCTAGTGTGCATTGCACAGTAACCTATCTACTGTAGTTGTTTTGACACTGCTACTTAAGGTTTTACAGTACTTTTGCACTGTAAATATCACAAGTTCATAACTCATGTTATGTTTACTTATATGGTTTTCCCATAGAGCTTCTATCCTTCGAAAGGGTATTAGCTCCATGGTTTTCCCTGTACCAGAACACAAGCCATTCCTTGCATTGCCTGTTTTCAGAAATTAATAATTATTGACATTTTGATCTCATTGTGTTGATTTTGCCCTGTTAATATCTTTGTCCTACAAAGTAAAGTCAGTACTCCTGATCTGTTTTCAAATATTTTTTCTGAGGTGCATGTTAGGTTCTTTCACTTTTTGGGTTTCTTAAAAGATTTTTTTATATAAATGTGTTAGTATAAATACAGTAAAATACTACATTATGTTTACAATGCTTTGATCAGTCTACAGTATTTCAGTCGGCACTTTTGAATTCCTTTATGCTGTTAATATTTAATAAGAGCAATCCATGTTTGCAAAAGGGAAAAAATTGCACATAACCTCTAAACATTAGTTCCAAGGTAATGGACTACATTAAAAGTATCTAAGCACAGCATTAAATCAGTTAAATGTACAACATATTGACAATGTTCAATACAGTATGTTATCAGCCAGCTTTTTTGAAGAAATATGTCTACCACCTGTGTATCATTAAGATAATATAAATGTTTTACTTTGCCTACTCCACTCCCTTATTAAGCAAAATTTTGTGATTTTGAACACTCCCTTCTTTCTTTTCTGACCAACAGAATAAAAGAACCCCAGTTTGATCCAGGTAAGTCATTCAGTTAGGGAGTTTCATTTTTGACAAAGCTCAGCATTCTGGGCTATTGTTTTATTGCATTTTCTGTAATGGGTTGTACAGATTCTGTGATATATATGGCATGTTTGAAGTTACTGTTCAGTAGTTGTACAGAGTGCTTTGTAAAGTGATAGTGCTTAGTGTTGTGGATTGCTGTTGAAAAAGTTATAGTATCTTGTGTTGTGCAAAAGGAAACCAGCCAAAGTCTGCTCCATCTGAACTGTATACACAGTAATTGAAAAAAAAGGTGACAGCAAGATTTTGTTAGTGTCATATGTTCACTACAGAGAGATAAATTCATCCCAGCTTTGTCACATCTGACTTACAGTATACATGTACATCAGTACTTGCATATATATATTACTGAATGTGAAGAATAGTTATTCTGCTCAAATATAATATTCATGTGATATAAGCTATGGCTGTGGCATCTTCCCAGTGCAAGGTCAATACTGGTAAGTTGATTCAGGGAGTCTTCAGTAACTCCTTGGATGAATACATTTGCTTCTTTATATATCCAGTAGGTAGGTCTGTTTCTTGGTACTTGAGGTCCTAAAGTACTCTAAAACTGTTCTTAGTGATACAGTATGAGAAGTGTAGACATTTAGCAACAGAGTAAATAGTACAGTACCTTCATAAGCAGAAAAGTGTCATAGAGAATCATACAGAACTTTGTGAAAACTAGACCTATTCGACAAATTGAAATAAATTTTAAATATCTTCTTAGGAACATTTTTGATTTATCAGAAGAACCAAAGGCTAACTGTAAAGAAGTTGAATTTGCAGCAAAGCCTTATAAAAATGCTACTTACGAAAGAGTCCAAGATTCGGTATGTGATGCAAGGAATTAAAAAAGAAAAAACTAAATTTTAAATATCAAACTTCCGAAAGTGAAAAAAGATTTGCTAATGTAATATTATACTGAAATACCATTTGATTATGAAATGACCAAAAAAAAAAAGAGAGAGAATTTATTTCACTCAGGACTACTCACCTCATCTATTGTTACACATATGAACATTTGTTGCCGTTGAGATGTGTTGATATGATGGTTGGCAGTTGTATCCAAAATGGGAAAGAAAAATGTTCGAAACAATTCTGGGCAAAAAAGTAACATTCCAAAAAGACTACTACTTATAAAATCCTCACCTATTTAGGGAGCTTGCTTGTTATTGAGCTCTAAAGTAGAGATAGTGTCACCACTGTGTGATTGAGATTTCGATTGTGGGTACAAAGAAATGTTGGTATGCGTGATGGATGATGTGTATGGGTTATAGATTCCCAACCACATGTAAGTTTTGAGAATTTTGCTCTTTTGTTAGAAATGTGTCACTTTTGTCGAGGAATTTAGTTCTCAGACCTGTGCCCATTGAACAAGAGTCTGCAGAGTGTTACAAATTAATGACGGGTTTGTACCTGAAGCGGTTGCAGCTTGAATGCGTACCACCTACTGTAATCTACACAGATTATAAATTGGGTTTGGATGCATTGCTTTGTACTGCATGTGCTGCATTTTATAAATGTGTGTTGTATGGTAGCATGTTGAAAAATACGGTTTATTGTATGTACTTTGGTGTTTGTTGAATGTCCCTCAAAAAAGTTTTTCAGTGATGTTTGTATTAATGTTGTTAATGTGATTGAGATAAAACTTGATTGCACCCCATATGGACCAGGGCCCTGTTTCATTAAGAGTTGCGCTTGATATTATGTTGAATTGATTATGCTTTTGACCTACGTAAATCAAGCTGGGCCTAAGTCTCAGTGAAACAGGGCCCAGGTGTACATTTCTTTAAATGCTGTACTCAACACACTCTATATCCACAGAAGTGAGAATGTCATTCTGAGTTTGGGCAGGTGAAAAGGTCATAATCTATTTCATGTCTACTTACCTCATCTATACATGTGAACAATCCCATCTACCATGGAATGAGACTTGGTAAAGTTTCTGCACCACACATTCATGAGGGTGAGCTCATGTAAGTAAAGATAGTGCCACCTCTGTGCTATTTAACTTTACTGAGTCTAATTCTGCGATAGATGGGATTGTTCACATGTAAAATAGATGAGGTAAGTAGGGTTTATAGATTCCCAAACCACAGGTAAGTTTTGGGGAATTTGAAAGGCTCCTGTTGGTGTTTTTTTTTTCTCCTTTGTTTCTTTTTTTTTATGTGATGTCTCTACAATTTTAGTATTTGTCTCTCATGAATACAGCATCTCACTGCAAGTTTAATCCTGGTAAGTTAATTGCACAGTGCTATGGAAATGCACTATTAGCACTCACAACAACATCTGGTAGCATCTTACATTCATGCATTGGTTTCAGGATGATCTTGCATTTCTTTTTATATACCATTTATGATTTTATCTCATTTTGAGCTGTTTATTAATTCTTTGTAAATAGTTGATTTCTCATGGTTATGAAAAGGCAAAGATACAATGCATAGTTACAGTCGTATGTATCACAATATACACATACATGAAATATCAACAAAAGATATACTACTGTTCTCAGCTGTAGAAATACAGGGCCCTGTGTCATATAGAGTTTTATACGCTTGTATCTTAAGTTTGATCCATCATGCAGTACGGTAATCCTTGGTATTGAAATCAAATTCAAAATCCAGCTAATGAGAGAGGGCCCTGATGATTTTGAAATTAGTTTCTCTTATTTTATTACCCTCTGGAGATGAAGGATGAATTAATCTTTGATGCAAATTTCATCAGCATATTATCAGTATGGCAGACATCATTGTAGTACTACGGAGCTGTTACTAACATTAATTTTTCTGATATTGTTTGTGCAGAATTCATCTATTAAGTTTGCATGTTTGATTACTAATGACATGTATACCACCGTAGATGGAGGAACGGATGGCTAATTAATATTTAACCCACTGTAGTAAGTTACATAACAAGAACCTGATTGAAAGTGTATGTTGGGAGAGAGGGAAGGGGTGCCAGGTGAGGGGGGGAGTACACTGTAGCACACTAGCTTTAGGCAGTTGTGTTTATCTTCTTAGCATTAAAGCAGTGTGATGTAACAGACCAGGATGTGATCACTGAAGTTTAGAAGCCATTCACAAGGGAAAAAGGGTGGCTGCTCACAGTACACCTGAAGTTGTACTATGCCAGTTGTTAAGTAGAATTCACAAGCAGTATATAGTATAAATGCATCTGGAGACTTCGTGATAGGTGACATGTTGCAAGAAGGCTTGGGGGGGGGAGGGGGGGGGGAGGGGGGGGCAAGAGGTTAGTTTCACTTTCCACTTCTACATCTGAACAGATGCAGTAGAGAGACTCAAAAAAGGAAAAACCGTAGATTGGTGGAAGTCGTTTGGCATAGGGGTTCTCAGCCTTTAGTCTAAAGGTACCTTGATGTTTTCCTAGGCCTATGGCAGGGTGACTCACAGTTAACACAAGGCATTTATACTCAATGAAGAAAATCAAGCTCAAAGCTAGTAGTGGTGAAAATTTGTATTTTGCATGTTTGCATATTCATGAAGCATTTATTTTGTGCATACATTTGCTTGGTCATATAAGCATGCACTGAATGAATAGTGAACAACATTCCTTGGCCCTGTTCTTTTGACTTTTTAGGAGTGACTAAAAGAAATTTAGTAAATTGCTGTGTTGGAAGCAATAGCTGTATGGGCATAGAGGTTGAGAGATGGAATCCAAGAATCCAAATTTAGTGTACTTGGGTTCCATTCAAGAAGGATTTTCAAGAATACACAAATTTTCAGTTCTTGTGTACAGGTATCTTCAAACTTTTCCTCACAAGAACGCATGAAGTAAAACAGAATTAAAGGCATGATTTTGTTGACATCAGGAAGATTAGAAAACAAGTCAGTGGTTTTTGTATGGGGATTTCAAGTTGAAACCTACATTTCAAAGATTTAAATGCCTGTCTCTTGACCTCACAAGTGGACAGAATTCTGCAAGCTCTTTATTCCAGACTGTATTAGCCTGGAGGCCTATCTCAATTTGCATTACAGGTATCTCATCATGGTTATAGGTAGGTGCAGCTCAATGGGATATGCAATGAGTAGGGGTGGGGGTGCAGTTCCTTAGACAAAGAGTGTCAGGAGGCTGCTCCCACAAATGTTTTTGGTTTCGATGATAAGAGAAACCTATGCAGTCATGATGGCGTGTGTATGTATGTGTGTATGTGCGTGTGTGGGTGAACTTGTCTTCCTATCAGACCAAGGACCTGAACAATGGATTTGAGGTCCTCTGAAGGAAATTCAATAGATTTGTCAAGTCCTCGAAAGTTTGAACAATAGAGAGTCTGTTGTCAAGGTTAGGGTTAAGGAAGTAAACACAAAGGAAATAACAATGAGGTCCTCGGATTGTATGTAAAATCGACTTGTATGTGTGTGTGTGTGTTTGTGACACTTTGCTCGTTAACACGATATCTCAAGAAGGGAAACTGACAGTTTTCAAACTTGGTACATAGATGCCCCATATTGAGAGGAAGAACCCTATTGTTTTTGGAAGGGGTCAAAGGTCACCTGGGGTCAACAGGGGTCAAACTCTGAAAACCTTGTTAACACAATATCTTGAGGTAGGAAGCTTGGATGAATTTCATACTTTGTATGTAGATGCGTTATGGTAAGAGAGAAACCCTATCATTTTTGGTGGAGGTGAAAGGTCATCTGGGGTCACCGGGGGTCAGACCCTGAAAACTTCGTTAACACGATATCTCAAGGAGGGAAGCTCTGACAGTTCTCAAACTTGGTACATAGATGCCCCATATTGAGAGGAAGAACCCTATTGTTTTTGGTAGGGGTCAAAGGTCACCTGGGGTCAACAGGGGTCAAACTCTGAAAACCTTGTTAACACAGTATCTCGAGGTAGGAAGCTTGGATGAATTTCATACTTTGTATGTAGATGAGTTATGGTAAGAGAAAAAACCCTATCATTTTTGGTGGAGGTGAAAGGTCATCTGGGGTCACCGGGGGTCAGACCCTGAAAACTTCGTTATCACGATATCTCAAGAAGGGAAGCTCTGACAGTTCTCAAACTTAGTACATAGATGCCCCATATTGAGAGGAAGAACCCTAATGTTTTTGGGAGGGGTCAAAGGTCATCTGGGGTCACCGAGGGTCAAACTCTGAAAACCTTGTTAACACAATATCTCGAGGTAGGAAGCTTGGATGAATTTCATACTTTGTATGTAGATGCCTTATGGTAAGAGAAAGAACCCTTTCTTTTTTGGTGGAGGTGAAAGGCCATCTGGGGTCACCGGGGGTCAGACCCTGAAAACTTCGTTAACACGATATCTCAAGAAGGGAAGCTCTGACAGTTCTCAAACTTGGTACATAGATGCCCCATATTGAGAGGAAGAACCCTATTGTTTTTGGTAGGGGTCAAAGGTCACCTGGGGTCACCGGGGGTCAAACTCTGAAAACCTTGTTAACACAATGCCTCGATGTAGAAAGCTTGGATAAATTTCATACTTTGTATGTAGATGCCTTATAGTAAGAGGAAGAATCCTATTATTTTTGGTGGGGTTCAAAGGTCATCTGGGGTCACTGGGGGTCAAACCCTCAAAAGCTTGTTAACACAATATCTTGATGTAGGAAGCTTGGATAAATTTGATACTTTGTATGTTGATGCCTTACAATAAGAGGAAGAATCTCATCATTTTTGGTGGAGGTCAAAGGTCATTTGGGGTCACTGGGGGTTAAGATCTGAAAATCTTGTTAACACGATATCTCCATGTACGAAGCTTGGATAGATTTCATACTTGGTAAATTGATGTGTTAGAGTGAGAAGATGTAACCCACTGTTTTTGGTGGAGTTCAAAGGTAATCTAGGATGGCTGAGGGTCAAACCCTGAAAACCTTGTTAACACAATATCTCAAGGGAGAAAGCTTGGATAGATTTTATACGTAATATGTGGATGCATTGTGGTGAGAATATGAACGCAATCATTTTTGGAGGAGGTCAAAGGTCATCTTGGGTCAACATGGGCCAAACACTGAAAAGCTTTTCAACAAGTATCTCCAGGTAGGAAGCTTGGATAGATTTCATACTTACAGTACTATGTGGATGTGCTATGGTGAAAAGATGGACCCTATTGTTTTTGGTGGAGGTCAAAGGTCATCTGGGGTCACCAGAGGTAAAAAAGCAAAATTTCCCAAGAATTCCCAAGAGTTTTATATGGGTTCAGCAGAGGTCAAAGAGCAAAATTTTCCAAAATTTCCAAAGATTGTCATCTGGGGTCACCAGAGGTCAAACTGCAAATTTCCCAAGAATACCCAAAATTAAATAGGAACACAAAACTATTTTTCCAACATGTTAAGATAGCATTTGACCATTGACTGAAAGATATGGGACATCATGGCATTATTTGGAATAGAACATATATCATCTAAACCTCAATGCATTTTTGCATTCTGGTTTTATCTCCCCCCCCCCCCCCAAAAAAAAGTTTTAAGAATAAAATTTACTTGTGCCTCTGCACACCTTTGTACATTTCACTCTCCCTTGAAAATGTCCCCATGGCCACCCCTCTGAAATCTGGGGGGGATTGCCCTTCATGAAGGAAATTTGAGAAGCTCGAGGGAGAAATTAAATTGCGAGTAGCTGATATTACCACTTTAAGTCTCAACATCAGCGGATACCACTTTGATACAGATATTCTGAGAAATGAGTTCACTGTACACTAAACCATGAGCCATTGGGCACAACCAATAAGTGGTGTGTCATTTTCCTGAGGTAAAATGTTGGGACTAACTGTCAATCACACTAAAATAATGTAACATTTTTATGAAGTAAAAGAGGAGAAATAGGTGGTATCGGCATTTTTGATACTAAATGTTGCTGACACCGATACAGGACAAAAATGAGGAATATCATCAATTAATGGGAAATGTCATCCAATACAGATAATTGGTAGAATACTGGGATGAAAGGGGGAGGGGGAGAGGGAGTAACTTGCCCTTCCCGTCCTCCCCCCCCCCCCCCGGGAAGTATGAGGATCCCGTTCATAGTATTGAACCAGCTCTTTATTACACCATTGATACAGTACTGTACATAGTTAGTGTTGCATGGTATGCAGTTTTGACCATACAGTATAAAGCAGAGTATTTCTTTTATGCTGGCTCTTGCTGTGACTGTAAAGTGTGGTTGACATCTCACGCAACCATACCCTCTAATTTATGGAACTGTACATGCATGGCAGTTACAGTTCTAAGTACTGGTTATCATTCATTTGCTACTAGCATTCATTTGTAATCTGAATGACATTGGATTTTCACTTTATTGTTAGTAGGGTTGTAGCAATATCTATGGCAATGCTGTTGCTGGTGACAGTGGATGAATCCCTTTCTGAACTGTACCATCTACTTTAGTCTTTGAGAAAGTGGTCTCCTTCAACCAATTGGTAGATTGCATTTGCTGTTTACCATGTCTGCAACCCTGCATTTACCCTTGCACTTCCTCTCAGAACCCCCTAGCCCAGCAATCTCAGTATACTTTATACCAGGGCTACAAGTACAATTAACGTTACCTTTGTTTTCAGCTTGTAATCGATAAATATTTCAAAGAAGTGTACAGTAAATCTTATTTCTGTCCCAGTAACCAGTTGCTAAGAAGAGGAAACAAAAATAGCTTGCTTTGGAAAGTGGTTGTGAAAGTAAAGAAATGGCTATTTTGCAACATTTCCGGTTTTGTTGTTTTCTAATTAAACCCTGCCAAATCCCGTCATGAAATGAATTTTATGCACTTACTCAGTTCCAAGAACCACTGGACTGTACACTATTTCAGTTTTGGTATCCAAGTTGGATAGCCTGTTACCACATATATGCACTTATCGTACAAAATTGCAATTTTTGCCACTTTGCAAAATTAGCATGAAGTTGCTTTAGTAGTATTTAAAACTTGCTGTAAAGAAAAGGGCAATACTTAGGGAATAAAGTCAATGGTGCCCATGTCTCTACATCAGATTTGAACAGGCTATGACGTCACGCATATGGGCTGAGAGACCCGAGGCGAAGCCGAGGGTCTCTGCCTATATGCGTGACATCATAGCCTGTTCGAATCTGATGTAGAGACATGGGCACCATGACTTTATTCCCATTCATAAATACTTTAATTTCGAGACGTTTAAAAGTGGAAAAGCTTGCTTTTTTAACAATTTTCAATTGATCATGAATTATTCTCCCAAACTGACTAAATTTTCGCAGAGTGCACATAAGACTGCGTATATGCTGCCTGCTAAATTACGAGCTATGTAATATGTAGGCTATATAACTAGCTGCACGCTATAGCTTTGTCGTTTGTAAACACATGGCCATACTTTGTGATGTCTCTTTTCGAATGTGGATTTTTTGGAATATTTTGAGGGAGGTCATATTTGAAACGATTTCTCTGTTTGAATTGGAAATGTACTCCACCTTGACAGTTCCATTAAAACTAAATTTGGAAGACTTACTAGCGTGAGGATATGTGGTTTTTGCGATATTGCTCACCGTGACGTTCAACACACTAACGTGCTGCTACGTTGTTGAAAACAAATAACGTTAGGCCAACGTTTGTCCTAGCCTTAACCTAGGCTACTAACTTATCGTTACGCTGTTTTCGAACGGTGAGTCAGTTCGAATTAGACTTGTGCTAGACGAAGTCACCTTACCCGAGTGTCATTTGCAAGCAATTTCCATCTTGCGATTTTGTGATACAAAGGAGACTTTTCAAATGTGATCTAAAACTGTTCACATCTGCATGTGCACTGACAATATTGATACTGTTTCGGATCAAAGTAAAACTAGCGTGCTTAGCCAGAACAGTTATCATGTGCTAGGACCTCACATTTGTTGCTTGACTTGTGCTGTAAGTTAACGTTCGACCTAACGTTAGTGGTTGGAAATGTCATTGCAGAGAGCTTTTTCTTTACGAGTGGAACTTAAACCAGACAGATTTCTTTACTGACGTTGAGCTTTTCTTGCAAAAAGAATGTAGGATACCGCAATTTGGATAAGGTTTGTTGATGCAGTACTTTGTCATTAGGCCTGGGCATAGTGGACAGCCAGATTGGAAAGTTTGCCCTGTGCGGGGGATTTGTTGGCAACAAGCACACAAGTTGCCTGGGAAAGGCGATTTCCTGCAATGTAGGAGGTGATTTTGGCCAAAATATTCTCAGTACGCTCCGCACCAACCAATGGTGGCGCTCCGCTTGGATAGTATCGGCCGCACAATTCTCCTGGCCGTTATTAAAATCCCCCGCGCACCATCACAAGCTTTCCAATCTGGTTGGACAGTAGCCCCCGGCCATCGTTTCCATAGCATATATTCTATTCTTCGATTGAAAATCCCCTTGATGATTTTGGAGCTACATTTCTTTAAAATATAGTGCACAGAATACGTGGGGCCAACGCTATCTTTCTGGAATATGAAAGATGAGTTTTAAGGTTAGTGGGTGCTCATCACTCATTCTACAACTGTATTTATATTATTACCCATCCCAGATAAAGGTCTATTACTGAGGTAAGAAATGCTGTATAATTTCTTCTTATCAGTGATCTACCAAAATCAAGTGGACGCACGATAGTTTGACACGCTTTTAAAGCTAACGTTAGAGCCTAGGCCTGTAAAACACCTTACTCAGCGTGAAATCACTTTAATTTCTCTGAAAAGGCCTGAAATGTTGTTTGTAGCCTAGAAGCTGATTATGTTTTTGGATGTGCAACATTGCTGTCAACCAAAATATATTATTTGTAATTTGGACAATTACTGAAAAAAATTACAGTTGAAGGCCCAGGCCTACCTAGCCTATACAAACAGTTTACTGTAGACTGTGTAGTGTTAGAGCTGTGTTTACAATTATGTTGATCAAAAAGTTGCTCTCCATACACCCTATGTCTCTACACTGGATTAGAACATGGGTAACTGACCAATCACAAGCCAGCATTCTCAAAAAGTATTTATGAATTTGTATTAAAGCATGTGGATTTGGCAGATGCACAGTTCAGCATTTTTTTCCCAAGAAAAGTCAGGTTGTTTCATTTTCAGTTGAATTACAATATTTATTCGTCACATATTGTACTGTAATAACAGGATCACAAAAACCAGTGACACATATGTGGAGTCTAATGATCTCTGTCTTCCTGAATACAGTATGTGTATTCAGAGTACTTTCCCAGGTCATATACCTTTATTGTGGGTGATTGCATAATTAGTTTGCACATGGAAGTACTACTTCGGAAGAAGTACTTGCATGGTCTGCATGTGAGAAAGTGCCTTGTCCTTATTATGCACAGTACGTTAGTATGCATATTACTTCACAGTTTCCTTATCGCCACATTCACTATTCCATGAAATAGTAATCTTTGAACCAATTGCAGTTGCATTGGATTGGTAGAGTGTACAGTACATATTGTAGATGGACCAAATATTGAGCACTTTAATTACCTCGAGTCAATAGCTATGCTCTAATGCACAGAGTGTGTAATACCATATATCCAGGCATTCACGAAAGTTTCAGTATCTGACATAAGCAAATGGCTTTTAAATATTGCAAGTCCAGAATATAAATTACCAAGTAAATGAAGAGGGGATTAATTGATATGCTCAAGTGTTTTTCCTCTTCTGTATGCTATTGTATTTGAAAAATTTAAGGGAAACATTTAAAGTATATGATTAGAAAACTTGCAAATAAATTACTATTTAACCATGGACTTCTAATTTTATCAAAGGTGAGTTGCACTTTACCCTAGCCTTACTATAAAACAGCATTTAAAAGTTATCAAATATCTCCTGTTATTTCTCTCACAAGTATCTGTCAGGATATCAAACAAAACAGATACAGCATATCCATATTGCCTATAGTTAATGAAGTTCCATCATTTCAGACACATGGATCTGACATTGGTAAAACAGTAGTTGTAACATGTTAAAGGGAAACAGTCTGTTTTAAATGCACCAACATGGCATGAAATGAAAATAGCTTTAATTAGTATTAAACTAATCTGTTTCAACAATAAACTTTAAACTTTATCTCGTTTTATCTCTTCAAAATATCAGCTTTTCAAGGGTAACTGATGTTGCATCAGTAAAAATTTTGAAGGTTTGGGCAAAAAAATTATTCTGGGACAACAAATAACAGGATTTCTTCCTATGAGAACCTTATTTCGTGAAAAGAAAGCTACCATGCTGCCTTATTTTGAATTACCTGTCATTCTGTATCTATAAACATGGTTTTAAAATTATGAAAATTTTCTGTTTACAACAGTCGTAATATTTCCCTTTAACCTGAAAAGTCTAGATGCTTGAGTGTGCTATGTATAGCCATACTGTACTTGACATGTGCAGATTTTGTGCCAAATCATGTAAATGACCTTAATTGAGATTGTAAATGTCCCTAACCATGAGTGTGATTGTCATGCATCACACTAGTGTCAAATTTAGTGTACTGTGTAGGAGACTACAGTAGAACCTACTTTCATTGTGCTTGGTGCTCAGCATAAGCAATGGAGTAGGGAAAACAAGCCAGTGAGCCACAACTGGAAAAAAGGCCGTGGCCTACCCAACTTAAATCACTTGGTTAGAAACTGAGCCGTAAACCTCATCTAACTGTATAGGAGACTGCATATTTCATTCCTGTGCATAGCATTCAGATGTGCTACAAAAATGAAGCAAAATTTTACAATGCAAGGAAGTAAAAAGACAGCTAGAAAGTTGGATTCCTGTGTATAGAGACTTTTTGCCGACGTCAATTCGTTACATCTTTCTGCTTGTTGGATATTTTGACAGCCAGAAGTTCATTGTACCACAATTGTATGTGGGATCCTTTTGTGCGTACATATCAATAACACAATCTGCGCATGATCTGTAATGGCCAGCATGCCAGATTGAAACAAACACACGTCATATGAAAAACCCCTACTATGTAAGTTGACAAAGCTAGCTATGAAACAGAGCTGAAGAAGAAAAGCTACAGGAAACTATGTTGAGTTGTTAGGATCTGGAAGATTTCTATTGTTTGTACTGTAGTGCTAGTGCAGTGGGTCCATTACAAGAACACAGAACCAGTTTCAGTTTTTTTTTTTTCCCCAGACCCACCTGCCAGAGTGTAGGTTACTTTAGAAAGAATGTAAACATGATGGTTTTGTGGCAAAAATCATTTATTGTTATGTGTCTTCGGCCCCTTCCTCTTAATGTGCATTTTGTTCTCTTCTGAAAATTATGAAAGAAAACAAAAAGAAAAAGGAAAACAAGTGGACTTGAAAAAGTGGGTACACCTTTTGTAAATGTTTTTCTTTTCTAGGAGAAACAGTTAGGCAATTCTTTGTGAATCTGGCCACAGCTTCTTAATCTTTGGACTTGAATATTCTGCCTTCATTTTTTATGAGTTTGCTTTAATCACTGCTATTCTGTATTTTATATCCCCTCAGTTTAGGGCTGTTTTGTATGGCAAATGCATCCTCAAGAGCAACAATTCCCCTTATTACAGGAAATTTGCTTCCATTAAAGTTCTTACTGTGTACCTCTTGAAAATTTGAGTGGCCAGGTCTGTGTGTGAATGGTTCTGTGAACTTCTGTCCCATACTGTACAGTATAGTCTGTATTCATTTTATATCTGTACAACTAAGGTTGGTAAACAAAAGCTGATTTTATTTTATGGAAATCGTACATCTAAGGTTGCCCCTGATATTAAACTTTACATATTATCATATAATATACATATATTTTTATCCAGTGTATTGATCAATGTTTAACATATTTTGATAAAAAATATTATCATGAGTCATAAAATTGTATACAAGTTATGCAAAAAGTTGATATATTACTTCACTGCACGGTTGAGGGATATTTAGTATAAACGTATAATTTTACTATTAACAATACGCATGCATCAATCAAATAAGCATGTTTGGGATTTCATCAAGACTTCATTATGAGATGACCTTCAAAATTGTAAGCACTCTGGCTACTAAGAGCAATTTGCTGGATTTTTAATTATCTGTAGGGATGTATTCTTATATTTGGGAAGAATCAAATGGGAGATTAAATGTATTTATTTTACCTAGTTTTTGAATGGAATGGTCCGTGAAGAACATTAATGTTTTAGTGGCTTCCTTTTGTTCTATGGAGATGAACTATAAAATGTGCTGTAACATTGGCTTTGTATAATACTTCTATCATCAGTTACCATAGTAACCACACAATGTTATACCTCATAACTGTCCATTAACTTATCTTTTTATGTTAATATGGCTATCTGAAACGTGATATAATTCTGTACCATCTAAATTGTACATTTTATCTGCAATAGTATGAGCCTGTGCTGCATTATGTCTGACTTTCTGACTTTTGTGGTGGGTAGTACCATCGTACAATATTGCTAGTCTAGTAAGACCATGGGAGTTTTCTCTGTTCATTATTAATGTGTACTGTATATGTACCTCATGCTGGTAGGTAAGTAGTGAAGGCTTTCAATGTGGAATATGGTTTCAGAGTTAGATAATATTAGTACATGGAGTATAATGACAGGCAACCCATGCAGACAGTCAAAATTGTGCAGTAGGAGGAGACTACATGATCATGTCATCATGAGTGGTCTTTCAGGGCCTTGCTTCTGTCAGGGTCTCAGGGAGATGTTTTGTCTAGCAGATCCATGCCACATTATACAAATTAAGAGCCAAAATATGGAGTAAGATGAACCAAATATGTAATAAAATTTGAATCCTTTTGTAACAAAGGGAAACTAGAGTTTATAGGCTTTCATGTGACAGTGCAGTTTTGATAACCATGCTGTCATGCAGCTCATGGGCAGGTGTGTTAATAGTATGTGTGTCATTTGCACAGCAGGGCAAACAGTTGTGATACAATGCATGTGTGAGTCAACATGTTCAAAAACAAAATGATGCATGACACAGTGACAGCGGTGAAGAATGTTGAATATATGCCTATTATTCGTAGTAAAAGTTCTTGAATGGTCCCAGTCTTAGTCATGCATGTACCACATCAGACAGTATTGAGACATCATAAGTACTGTAACAGGGAGCTGGTATTAAACAGTAGCAGATCCCATATCATAGCATTGGTACTGACAGGATTTCAGGAGCTTTGGTTGTGTTTGTATTAGTGGGAGATGGGAGAAATGGTTGTGGGTGGGGAGGGGAGGAAGTGTGGAGGAGGGAGGGAGGCAAACCATATAAGGAAAAGTAGGAACAGTTCAGTTAAGCAGGATGTTGGTATTTGCAACTCCCGAAATTTGTAAATTTTGCCCCAGTTATAAAAGACCATAGTACAATTTTGAGGCCATAAAGTTTTCAGTCCTATATGGCAGATTTTTGTCTTGGATGTACATTATTTACTAGTACACTGTAAAACTGTAAGATTCACTAATGTTTGGTAACAGAACCTCTAACTATGAGAATCTCCACTGGTGTTCATCATGTAAAGGCCAGCTATTAATACATTGTCCAGTTTGGCACTCAGTGCTGATGTTAGGAGGCCTTTGGAATGGCAGACAAACTGTGTATGCATCTACTGTAACAAAGCATTGACCATAGGCGCAACTATATTCATTGTTTACTTAGATTAACAGGAAGTATATATCTTTACTTTCTTGTCTTTCACAATTTTTCATTTTCACTACTCAGTTAAAATCCAAAATTAGGATCTATCTCATTTTATGTGCAATCCACACAAAGACAAAGAAATCTCAGGAAACCACATTGTTGTGAGATCAATGGTAATGTCATGAGTATTATGCCAATTCCATGAAACTTGACACTTCTTGTGGATTGTGGGTAAAATAAGTTAGATGTGTCCCAACATTGTTCGCATATTGGTCTTGTGAGGTTATCACACTTTATACTTTATTTTTCTTTTTTTTGCTCAAACTGTTAATTACAATTGTTCTGATTTCTGGGGTGTATTAAAATCTCTCATAAACAAATTTTACTTTTCTCACAAATAAATAAATTTTATTTCTGCATTAAGTTTGAATTTTTCACATTGGGATAGTCAATTTATGTTTGATTACAGCCATTCATTTTGTGCACTTTATTTTCTCCATGTTTTAGATGAAATGTCAGTACGCCTTTACCTCAAAGGAAGACCTGTCACATCCTACATCCCATCGGCTGTGGAAACCTACAAGTTGAATGTTAAAGGTGCTGTACCCAGTAAGACACTGGCTCTGGATTGGGTGTATCCTTTACTTCCACTTTTTGGAAAAATGTCATATGTATTGTCATATTGAAGGTGGTAATACTGTTGGTCTATTTCGCTTCTCATTACCTCCAATGTATACCATTATTGCCTGCAATAACCATCTGGAAAAAACTTATAACACTGGTGTTTCGTACCAGTAGAGGGTGCCGAATGATCTAACTCTTCTTTCTACATTTTTGCCTTCACTGTGTTAGGTCATTTGGCACCCTGTACTGGTAGGAGATACCACAGTGTTATTAGAGGAAACCAAATGACCTTACTCTTCCTTCTCCATTTTTGCCTTCACTGTGTTAGGTAATTTGGCGCCCTCTGCTGGTAGGGGATACCGTAGTGTTATTAGTTTTTGCCAGATGGTTATTGCAGGCAGTAATGGTATACATATGTAAATAAGAGGTAACAGAAGCATAGCCAGAGGGGTGCAATGGGGAGGGGGGCTCAGAGAAAACATCGGGAGTAAAATCAAGTCAACCATCATTCGAGTAAGGTTGTTATAAAAGATGGTTTCATTGTGATCATTGTGATTTGTTAAATCTACATCACCCCTCCTTACCTCTTATTTGCCTACGTAACATAATGATAAGGCTATTTGAATGTAAAATGCTTCATTGTAATGTCCACAACTTTGTTTCTACTACAGAGCTTGTGGGGCAGGTCACTACAGGGTGGTGACCTGGACCTAAAGCACTGGGGGTGGAGGGAAGCACCACAGCCACAATTAATTTGAAAGCCATGAAATTGGGACAGTAATTTAATTTTTCTCCCTCCCTCTTGCTGGACCGAATATTCTGGTTATGCACCTGTAAAGTAAGTATCAGAACTCATAGACTCCCAAACCAGAGGTGTCTTGGGGATTCTGTGGTGATGTTAAACTTCACATGTTTATGCCTAGATTGCTCTTTGCATAGGCATTTTAGCCTTTTTTAGGAAGTGGGGGATCATTAGGCCATCCCAGGCCTTCCCTGATCCCAAGCTAATTAGGAGAGGGCTTTAAATGTGGAGAACCCCAAAAAAGAAATCATAAAAAACCTTTTACTTCAAAAGATATCAAATATAGTACCATTTTGCATGTGAAGATGTGTAGCTATCAAAACATTTAAAACATTTCTCCAAGGGAGGGGTCTAAGGGGCAAGTCCTTCCCTCATATCATCTTCCCTCAGTCCAAACCCTGGAATTGCCACTGGTTTTGTACCTACCTGTATATTGTATGCAAAATCATCTTAGACTAATGGAGTCACCTCTTAAATTTAACACATACATATCAAGCAAAAATGGGGGGGGGGAGGGGTTGCCAGAGAAAAATCATTAGTAGTGACTTCTTTAACTTGATTGTACCTCTTGAGGAAGAGGGAGGTATGTAAGTTAAAAGGAAATATTTTCTTAATATCATTTGTTCCAAACTACTTATTTCAATAGCTCAGAAGACAGAAGTTAGTGTATCCATTGAATGTGATGGATTTTTAACAACCAGGTTTAGAGGAAAAAAATGACCAAAGGATGCACAATTCTACCAAAAGATGAGAACTGGAAGTTCACATAACATGGTTTAAAGGGAGAAAGCAGCCACCCAAGTGTATTTTCAAAAATCTGCTTAATCGTACACATCTTTTCTTATTTTGCTCATGAGGATCTTTCATTATGTTTCAGTTTATAAAAACATTGAACACTGAAGGCAAACCAAGGCTTTGTGAATGAATTTCACAAATAAGTATCAAAAATATTGTCACATAATTCAAAGGAACCATTCCTGAATTAGGATGACAGGGTATACTAATTCAAATTGGGGGGACTGCATTTCCCTTTAAGGTTGCACATAACTGTTGAGTGGAATGGTGTTGATGAGGTAAGTGCTACTCAACCAGTGGTCTGCGGACAACTAGGTGGTCCACCAGAACATAGTGTTGGTAAAAACAGTTGAACTGTGCATGGCCCAGTACATGGTGGTGGTCTGCAGAATTTGTCACCAGGTAGGAAGTGGTCCCCTGGGCAAAGAAGTTTAGTAACATGAATGTGCTTACTGGGCCCATTCATATTCAACATGTGTAGCAGTGTGTCTATTCTATTCTTATGGTGCCTGGATTGTTCCTTAATTTTTAAATTAGCTATGGCTACCGAGGGAAAGATTCTCGCTTCAATCTACATCTGTTGCCATCTGGGGAGGTGGTGTATTTCATGGCTGCCATTGTAGTGCTTCACAATGTGGAGGAGGGTGTACAAAGGCATTACCAAGGACACAATGATGATGTCAAAAGGTGAGTAAATCCTTTCGCACACAAGGGGAAATAAGCTCAGCAAAATGCCTCACGTGCCACTTTGCTCAGCTAATTTCTCATGTGTGCGGGCAAGTTTTGGTGAGATTTTGGTGAGTAGGCCGAAAGTTAGGTCTATTCATTCAGAATACACTTGCGCAGTGGGTTAAAGTCATGAGCCAAATGCTCACGTCAGGCGCACAGGGTGAGAAAAGTGGCACTCGTGTCAGAAAGAATCAAACATGTTTGATATTTGAGTCATCTGCCTCGCGAAGTGGAAATCTCACCAGAACTCTCCCGCACACGTGAGAAATTAGCTGAGTAAAGTGGCACTCGAGGCATTTTGCTGAGCTAGTTTCCCCTCGTGTGCGGCAGGGTTCAAGGTGCTGTCCACAGTTATGACATGTTATCCTGTGGAAGGTGGAAAAAAAAACCTACATAGTGACTAGGAACCAGATGAATATCCAAGCAACTGCTATTTATGAGAATTATTGTTTCAAGCTTTAATATCAAAACATCAGAATTGCTCCCTCCTAGGTTTTTATTTACATATCACTTTTTGCTTTGATGCCAGTATTAACTGGAAGGCTGGGAACCTGAAGGAAAGAACTTTGTTGCCCTACCATACACAGTAAAAAAGCAACCTCCTTTTGACACCAGAAAGCACACCACTAATTTATGTCTCCACTGACTTCTACACCAAATTTGGTCCATCTGTGGCCTCTCAACACTTGCAAAAGTTCTGAATGCATACAAGTTGTTTGACATATGAAGGTTTCTAAACTGGGTCTCCACTCTGTTTTGAAATTTGTTTACCATGACTATTGAAATTTTGAGGTAAGAAGTCTTCCATAAATAGGAGGAGGAGGCGGGGGGGGGGGTGCTCCACTGGTGCTTAACACAAAGCTGTATTGCACAGGACAAGTGGGATGACTGACACCCAATGTGTACTCTGGTTTCCCTTTTTCCAAGAAAGCCTTTTGGAAATTAAGCATATCTTATATTTAGCAATATATCTACCTCTTTGAACAGCAGACACAGAGAGTTACAGGTAAGTATAGGTACTTGTAGAGCCCCCAAAGCAGGGAGTTTTGAGCAGATTACAAAAATAAGGCAAAAGACTAGGTTTTGAAATATCATGTTTTTGTAGCTGTGTTCAGTATCAAATTCATTTGGTTGTACAGCTTCATTCAGGAAACGTATTGAAAGAAGTTTATTTTTGTGTTTTTGATCCCTTCAGTATTGCTATCCACCCTGATAATGTAACCATAGCAACAGGCCAGGTTGCAGGACATGATCCTGAAGAGGGCATGGTAAGTTGTTGCATTTGTTTTTTTTTTTTGTCATTCAGCATTGTTGTGAAATCTGATACATTGTTTTGGATGTAAACACTTGTCTACAACAAGCAATAAAATATGAACATCAAATAGCTGCAACATTATCCTAGTATGTTGGCAGTTAACTTGAATGGAAGAAAATATATGTTACAACTTGAATTTATTAGTCTACGGTGACCTGCTGACCTTCAGATATTATTGAAAGTATTTGTGGTTATCTTTAGACATTTAACTTGCCTTTAAACAGCCGTGACAAAAAAGTTCTGTGTAGAATCATTGATATGCTGCTGCTGGTCGATCAGTTCTGGTCAGAGCTGACCAGGAAGTAGAAATCCTAACCACCAGTAAGCTCAGAAAGCGTTTTTTCCGATAGGCACTGGTTTTAGATAACAGAGTAAACAAAATAGTAGTTTCTTCCCAGCATATGGTGCTTTTCCCTCCCTGCATGTTTCCATTTTGATAAACTTCAGCCGTGACAATAATTATCAACTTGTTTTGATGAAGGGCACAAAAGTGTTAATTAAAGTAACTGGGAACGTATAAGGGGTCTGGTGAATTTTCTTGTCTTTATTTGGAAGAAAATTTGTCATTTTTGGAAAAGAACCTCCCAACATACTTGGTGTGTAGGACAACCTGCACCACAGATTATATTTAGACCCTTGTTAAATACCTGGGAAAAGAGCTGCCAGCTCTCCAGCAATCATGGGCAGAACCCTGTATGATTCAAACTTGTGAAGTTAATTGCCTGTTTTCCAGTTTCTGTCTGTATACCTTTGTACTCAAACTGAAATCATTTCTGCTTAGGAGCATGCTGGAAATGTCTCTAATCAGACACCCATATAAAATGAGATATTTATCAGAAAATCAAAACCAGCTGTTATTGTTAGAGTATGTCACAGGTGGGAACTGTAAAGGCCCAAGTTCGAAGTGTTCTTGAGGGTTGGCCCCTGAATAGGACAACACCAATAACAACTTCACACCAATTGACTGTACGCGTTTTAATCTTGATCTTGCGTACTGGTAAAGAAATGTGTAAAGTAGGCTACATAAATACATTCGTTGTTTGTTCATACATACATAAATACATACATACATACACCATGGGTACAAAATACAAAAAAAATCAAACCGTCTGTTGGTGAGCTCTCCCGGTACAAATTCGGGTGCTTTCGCGTACGGTACGACGTCCCTCTTGGATATCAGTGGAGTGCGTAAATGTATAATCCCGCGATCGCGAAACATTTTGTTATGAGATAAGACCTCGAGAACTCACGAAATAAAGTAGGTGGTGGCGAAGCCGGACAACAGGTTTTAGGCTAGGACCTTTGTGGTCGTACCTCATTATGTTAGCACAAGTAGCGATGGTTGAACCGGGTGGCCTGAAGTGGGATGGATAATGTAGGCGATGGCAAAGAATAAAACCAAGACTAGCCTCGTTACAACCCTGGTGAAGTGCACAAAATTATAATACATCACTAGTAGGATAAATCCTATTTCAAAATAGCGGATATCCTAGCATGAAAATACTCTTTTCTACCATTACCCTCGTTTCAAGTTAACTTCGTTTTGCAGTTCACATTTCACAAAACAAATTCTTTATTTGTGCTCATCTTTCCTGGAGCTAAACATAATACTTTACAAAAAGCTGTTCGACTTAAGTTTATCTCGATTCACTCCTGCACCTCTCAAACTCTACCGTGCTATTATCGCGTTTCTTGCATTCTTATTTACACCTTAGTTAAAAATCAATATCACCACCCTTAAATTCCTTAACACACCACAGCTTCGCTTCTCAAATGACTTTCTACAATCTTATTACGACCCTTAAGCTGCTTCAAAGCCTTGCTGTGCAAATCGTTTACTATGTACATTACACAATCACTCTTACGCTGCTTAATTCAGTAAATTCCCGACGTCACATTTTTAGTGTGCTGACCAGGACTAAGGTCGGCAATTTTTTAAACATGCATAACATTTAACATAACATTTTACATGTAACTTAATGATTTAACAACAACAAGTACAACTTACGGAATTTCCAGAGTGAATTTTGCGGTACTGAATGGACCTTTCGGGTGAGAATGGTTGGTTTAAATACCAGGAGCTGCCTGACCTCCTCAAATACACAATTTTTCTTATTTTAGCAAGCAATCGACCTCAGCGACGAATTGCATAAATTTACTTAATACTTCTGCCCAAACATTGGGCCTGGCACCCTCACTGATGCTGAAATAACTATTTTGCCCTCAGCGACAAAATTAGGTCGGCTCCTCGATTCCTGTCCATCCCCGTTGCTAGGTGTATGGCAACTGCCTATTTTTCGCAAGAGACACCCTGCCTGCAACAACCCATGGGGGATTAAAAGCAGGCTGCTTTGATTAACAATGGGAAAGCTATGCAAACCATCTGTATTCACTCCCTAGAGACTTTCGATAAAGCATGGCTAGCAGAGGGTAGCAACCATGAAATTTAGTTTTAGCTCTCTGTGTGACAGAGTAAATGTGCTGGTTTTATACTTTCTAATGACAGTTGACAATGTGAGCCGCTTAGGGATGTTTCCTTAATACTGTACATTTTATGGAGTTGAGCAATACAAGCCTGATCTCACAATCACTTTTGTATTGTACAATGGAAAATAACCAGGTGGACACAGTAGTTCCTCGAACATTAATGGAAATTGACAGTTCCACTTTTAAGTAGTACCTTTACTCAACAGGAGGATACTAAGTAGTACACATAATTACTTTTACTTAAAACGTCTTAATATATGTGTACATTTGACCCCTACATCCCATAAGCTAGAGATTAGTTTACCAAGGCACATTTTGACCACTGAATACATCTTTCAGTTATTTTGTTCCTATGCACAATTAGTGCTTAGACCCTGGAAAAGTACTGTACTCATCTCTGATTTCATACTTCTTATCACTGTATCTAAATGTTTGTTCACTTTTCTGTGATTATTATTCCTTTTATCTTAATTAAGATTCAGATCAGCTTGTTTTGGTTCAGTTAGCGTAAAATTTACTCTACTTCAAATTTTCACAGCCTCATGTTCGCATCTGGAATTCTGTTTCTCTCAACACCCTTCATGTGATTGGCTTGAATCACTTTGACAGGGCAGTATGCTGTGTAGGATTCTCCAAGCAGGTTAGTAAAAGTTGTCATATTTTCAAAGGTCATGAAGAGGATAGGAACTGCAGTTATCAACTTAACTGTCCATAAAACTGTAAACTAGTAAAAGTGTGGGAGATACTGCAAGGGGACAGTTGTTCTTCTAAAAGACAGTTTGCCACTTGAAACAGAGAAAGTCATTAACTTAAAGCATCTTCATGAAGAATATGAAAAGTCAGTGTGCTTTAAAAAAATAAAAAATCCTGTAAAGAAGTGTTTAAATTTCAGGTATGGCAAAAAACTACCATCATATATAGGTATTTTGGTTGGAAATTATACTTGGGTGTCATGTAAACCACTGAATGGCCTGTGATCATTTGTACAAGACGATGGCTCCACGCAGTGGTGAACCCATTAGTTTTGAAATACAGGATTATAGAATTATCAGAGTCCTCTGCTCCTTTGAGAGCTTTATAGCAGATGAAATTATAGAGTGGCTCCAACAAACAGATTTGATATGAGACATATGACAAGCAACAGTCTTTTATTGCCTTCCATTAAAACTTATTTTCTAAATTTATCCACAAAAAACATTGCAACGACACCAGAATTAAAATTCTACCATTGCAATGACACCAGAATTAAAATTCTACCAGAGTTCATAAAATTTAGAGGACAAAGATGTATGCATAATAACCAGCACATAAATATTTTGCCTAGAAGCAATTCTCCAAATTTTACTGTTATCAGTTTTTTGCCTTCCATCCTTGAGAAACTGCAGAGATGCCAACCGTTCCGATTTGGGCGGAACTGTTCCGATTTTTACACATGTGTTCCGACGTCCCGCTAGATGCCCAAAAAATCCGATTTTGTCCAAAAACGGTGAAATAAAAATATTTGTATATACAGTGCATTTGTCTTTCGTGTTTTCTTTTCATCTCGTGGTGCACGTCCACAACTTGCGTCTGACATTTATCGTGCAATAAAATTTAGACCATTTTCCTTCCACAAATATGCTACATGAAGACTTTTGTCATCAAAGTAAGGCAACAAAATCATATGTTTGTAGGCACTGCGCAACATAGTACGGCACTGCTGTCTTCGGTGAATGTGGAAGGTTTCCAACCATTAATTTCTTTTACAAATCACAATTTGGAATTGTACACCACTGAAGTATGCTAGCTAGCTTCAATTTTTAGTACGTACATAGCTAGCTGCAGTGCTAACCGTACCGCGCCTGCTTGCATTTGCCACGCGTACGTACGTGCGGGCGGCTTGGTACGGTACAGTCACTCATCTTGAGCAACTGCGTGCTAGAGCTAGCGCTACTTGTTGGTTAGGCTACATTATCCTAACGCTTCAAGTATAGCCTGTAGCTATGTCAATGTGTGTAGCGAAAGACAACGAAAATGGCGGCAAAGAAACCTCGCCGAATGCAAAGATTTAAGGAAGAATATACAAGGAAATGGCCGATCATTACTGAGTCTACAGTAGACGTATTCCACGCCTTCTGTACGAAATGCCAAGTTAACTTTAGTATTAGCCATGGTGGCCTAAATGACATAGCTAAACACGTAGGCAGTGCTAAACATCGCCAAATAGCAATGTCAGTACAGGAACATTCTGGAGGACTTCATCGTTTTTTTGCATCCGATCGGAGTACCGAGGGCGAGCAAGTGATAAGAGCAGAGGTACTTTTCAGTGACTTTATTGTTGAACACAATTTACCAATTGCTGTTGCAGATCATGTCGGCCCTTTGTTGCGAAAGATGTTTCCAGATTCGGAAACAGCAAAGAAATACGGCTGTGCACGTACGAAAACTACAGCAATCTTAGGTGTTAGTGCAGAAGAAAATGTCAATGAAATAGTCAAGCATTTGATAAACAACCCGTTTTCAGTGGCAACTGATGGTAGCAATGACTATGCAGATCACAAACTTTATCCAGTTCTTGTAAAGTATTTTGACTATACAGAAGGTAGAGTGATTTGTTGCCTGCTTTCGGTGAAAGAATGTAAGGTATCAAGCACAGGGAAGAACATTTTTGATCTTCTGGACAACACTTTGCAAAGATATAAAATTCCGTGGAGAAACTGTATTTGCTTTGGGACAGACAATGCAAGTGTAATGGTTGGACATAAATCAGGAGTTGCTGCATTTCTTAAAGAGGTAAGTTTATGTTCTTCAGTGATAAGTGTAGGCAGTCCCATATTGTAATTAAGACCCAACTTAAAGCAATTGGTTAGAAACTGGGCCGTTAAACCTCACCTACCTACCTACCTACACATGTAAAGTTAGGGCTACTGGGCTAGTTTTGTGTGTGTGTGTGGGTGTGTGTGTGTAGGTATGGAGCATGCTATAAGTATATGTAATGAACTCATGAATGCAGGGGTGAGTCTGGGTCCACAGATGCAGCATGAGTATAGGCTCAAATTATTTCCATGAGTAAAATGATAGGATAGCATGTAAGATACAGAGCAAGGCCTAGCCTCCAATGCCTCTTGCAGTCCTAATGAAAAAGTTTTTGCAAAGTAGTTTCAAGACTCAAGTTTGATATTTTTAGCAATGCAGTTAATGAAGTTGTTTATATTTCAGTAATTGTTGCACAATTATTCCATAATTCCATTGTTTGTTAGGCATACCAAGTTCATGAAGTCAAATGTTTTACAGGGGGCCAGACCACATCCCTAACATACATTTAGTATTTGAAGTTATCATTGAAATTCTAATTTTGTCTGCAGCTTTTGGACTTCCATACTTGACTGATATCAAAATGTTGAAGTTACCAATATCCACATGGCTGGGATAACATCCATCCCCCAAAGGTAGCCTTATCAAATTTCCCCTCCAAACAGTCAGCAATAGACACCCTAGGCTATATTTTACAGATGGTGATTTACTCTTTCTGACGTAATTTTTACCAACAAACCATCATTCTTTTATTACAGGCAAATAGTGACATATATATCCAGGGCTGCCCGTGCCACCTGATGCATCTTACAGCAGAAAAAGCTTCAAAAGAACTTCTTTTAAATGTTGAAGAGTTTTTAATAGACATATATTATTATCTGGACAAATCTGCAAAGAGAAAACAGGAATTGCAGGCATTTCAAACTTTATGTGGATTAGAAAGCAGGAAGATATTAAAGCATGTCAGTACCAGATGGCTTTCTTTGGGACTGAGTGTAAAGAGAGTTCTTGAGCAGTGGAATGCTTTAAAAGACTACTTTAACAAGGAGGTGGCAAAAAAGGAACCATGTAGTTCAAAATCCAAGCAGGGGAGCAATAAAGATCCTCAAAAATCAAAGGTAATGAGACAACAAGGTGGAGGATCTCATGCTGGGAGTACAACACACAAGGAAAGTAGTCAAGATCATGGGAAAACTACTTTAGCAAGACCTCAAGAGGTAAGACCTCATGCTGGGAATTCTGGAACAACAGCACCCAAGCAGAAGAGGGAGGGTCCTCAAAGGCTGACATCAGCAAAATCTCACAGTGTTGGATCTCAGGCTTCAGTTCTTACAACAGCAGCAACACTTGGGCACAAGAGTAAGGATCCTGAAAGACTGTCTTTATCAAGACCCAAGGAGAGGGGAACTGATACTAGAGATTCTGCACCAAGAAACAAGCAGGGGAGTAAGAAAGGTTCTGAGAATTCGACTAAAAGGAGACCTCAAGAGGTTGCATCTTGTGCTGGTAGTTCTACAAACAAGCAGCCTCAGCATGAATTTGATGTAGCTAGTTATTTGTTTAAACAGGCAGAATTAAGCAAGCAGTATAAAGCTAGAAGAGAGAAAGAGGCCTCTAATGTGCCCTCTGGTGGAGATGGGCGTGTGTTTAGAGTTCATAGGCATTTACAGAATGGAAACGCATACCTTACCATGCTATTTCTAGATGCTGTTTTGCCAGTGTTTGACAAGGCAAACATACTACTTCAAAGTGATGAACCACTTATCCACAAGTTACTTCCAACGCTACAAAAGCAATTAATTAATATTCTTACAAACTTGGTTAAGCCATCTGTTATTAAAAATTATCAAAACAACCTTCTGGACATTCCCTTTGACAACTTAAAAAGTCAGAAAGAAGACAAAGATTTATTTATAGGGGCAAAGGCAGAAGCATTCTTGGAGGAATGTTCAACTGTGGAAGCAGGGAGATTTTACAGATCAGTCAGAAATTACTACAGTAAAGCAATAGCCTATATGATCAACAAATTTCCATACAAGGATCCATTGTTATATCATGCCCAGGCAGCAGATATTTCCAAACAGATGGACACCTCATTTGAATCAGTAAGATACTTCACCAACAGATATGATTGTTTCTTGCTCTCAGAGGATGATATGGACCTTTTGCAAAGGGAATTCAATAACTATCAAGTATTTGAGTTCCCAGAGTCTGTTCTTAGTAAGCAAAGGATAGATGAACAGTGGCATCAGATTGGTTTACTGAGGGATGAAAACGAGCAATTAAGATTCCCAAAGTTAGCATACATCATGCAAGGAGTCATCACTATGTTCCACTCCAACTCTGATTGTGAAAGAATTTTTAGCTATGTTACAAAAACTGCCACATCAATGAGACCAAACCTAGGCTCCAGCACATTGAGTAATTTGATGGTCCATAAGCAGTTTATGCTAGCCAAGCAATCAGTGTGTCACAAGCAGAAATATTCCTCAAGTTTTCTTACAAAGGCCAAGAAAGCTACCTATGAAAAACTCAGAAAAGGCAATGGTGATGCATAATCATGTCATACATCGAAGATGTTTTTCAAATAATGTATGTGACTTCAGATATGTGTGTAATAATTGTATAATCATCTTAATCCAATCCAGTCCCCAAAATCATGTATTTTCTTCAAGCTGGATGAATATGTTAGCACATGGTATGTTACGATATGCTACCCATTGTAAAAAAAATTAAAAAGCTGCACCACCAACTGAAAGATTTGGAAGCTGGAAAGCCAACAAATTTCTCTAGAAATAGTAAAATATGTCACCATTTGGCATCTCAGGAGTCCGATTTTTCAAAAAAATTCTGAAAGGGGAGGGGGACACCCCCTCCCCTTACACCCCTCCCCCAGGCCGCGGATCAGTAATTTCAAAAATGTTCCTCCAGCTCTTACTCAAATGTTGGCATCTCTGAAACTGTCATGTTTGGCTCTTGTGCTATTTATCATTGGAGTCAATAAATTATTGAGGTAGTGTGAAAGACAAAACATTGTCCCTACCACATTAAAATTTTATATCTAGAAGATGTTTTCTGTTTATTGATGTATTGATGGTGTAGCAGCAAAGAGTGCTAGAAGCACAGTCTTCAACAGGGAGTCAGTGTGGAAGCTAAACATATTAAAATATTCATAACACTAATCATTCATCAATTCAGTGACTTCACTCATCCGAGACACTGGACAGCTTGCTCTGTCATTGGTTGATGAAAATAGGCCTTTACTGAGTTATTTTGTTTTATTTATGTGTCCATATTTTGCTCAGTTGTTGATGTTGGATGGGACTGTGGTGATACTTTTTTTTTTTTTCCAGGAAATTTAATGGTTTTTCATGTTTGTGAAAATAGTGATCATCACATAGCTGTGAATATGAAAGTCAATGTATTGAGTGGTAGCAAAAATATGTCGGAAAGTTGGTAAGTTGGAAGTATTTGTCATTCTTTTAGTGCTTTGGCTGTATTTTGAAGTTTGGCAAGTTTCTTTTACCTACCTTGTTCTTTCAGGATGGTGGCACCCACCTAGCTGCCATTGATGAATCCAATGAACATGTCCTCTCTGTCTGGGACTGGGATAAAGAGAAAAAACTCTGTGAGACTAAGGTAAGCTTTCTAATGTACTCATTTACTGGTTTCAGCAGAAAACAAAGGGTGGTTTCATAGAACCCAACTAACAAGTTACAAAAAAAATTAAAAAGATGTGGTCACTGCCATAACTACCCTAAAAGTCAGTTAAAGTGTCCTTGTATTTGACTTTATTAATCAAAAGCACTAATTACTGCATGTACTGGAGTGTTGTATATTGCATATATGTACAGGTCAGCACAGCTTGAGCACATGGGGTCATCACAACTGGTCATATCATGAAGTCTGGAAAACCAGTTAGGAGTATGGAGTGATTTTCTATGGACATGCAAGCACTGGTAATGGTGTTTGAACTATAAAACCATGACAACATTAACCTATAGTTTCATTGAGGCCAGGGAGAATATTTTGGGCCTTTTTTAAAATCCTCAGATTCCATACATTCTAAATATTTCTAATCTGTATTATCACCCAAAGGTGTTCATAACAAATTTACAGCCAAATTCTGGTTGTTTTGCTCTGCACCCAATGTAAAATGTTCAACCAACAAGAATATTGCATGAATGAATGGGCTTGTCACTAAATTGTTTGGTTTCCTAGAGGGAATAATGCATGGCAATGTGTAATATTAATCGTCAATAAGTTAATCTACATTGCTGTTCCACAGAGTTCACAGGATCCAGTCGTACAAGTAGAGTTTCATCCCTCTCTAGAAAACCAACTGATTAGTCTGGGGAAGGGACATATTCACTTTTGGAACTTTGGAACAGGAAAGTTAGTCAGGAAGTCTGGTATTTTTGAGGTAAGCAGATTGTTATAGAAAAGTTTTGTTTAAAGTTCAGACATGCTTTTTTCTTTTCCACAAGGCCACATCCCTTCTGCACACCTCCTATACATGTATTTCCCGACTTACCTGCAGTTACCAACTAGGAGGAATTTGCTGGTCTTTAGACAATGCCCCCTCCACCAGGGAAGGGCATGCTTTTTTATTGCCAGGCCCGTGAGGGAAGGAGTAGTTGTGCCTGGTGTGACAAAAAAAGGTCATCGTTTATTATCATGATTGTTGGCTGTAACCACCACTTTGATCTCATCTCACCCATTGTTGGAAACACATTCCCATTGTGTTATAGTTTAGTTAACCCTGCTACATGAATGATTGTCTCATAGTTTTGTGTCATATCCTGATGAAGATACCATTTCAAATTCCACAGTTGACCAGCTGTAATAGTTCATGTTTACATTGGTTTATTTGAGATAAGCAAAGCTGCAGATTTCTTTTCACTGTATCATGTGTCAAGTGCCACCACAGGTTTGTCAATTTTTATGTGCATAAGAAAAAAACGAGCTTGGTGACAGCTTTTGCAAACCTCTCTGTTTTCTTTTAACATAATAATTTTCTATGAACAGTCATAAATATGAAAGGTTTGTAAAGGCTTTATTGGAATGCTGATGCAAGGTTAAGTGAATCTTGGATGAGTGAAAATGTTAAGTCTATTCTGAGAAGTTGCAAAAAAAAAAAAAAAAAGTACCAAGCAGTAAATGTATGTATGTACAGGTGAATTGCTGTTGTAACTCAGTCATGTAGGCAGACAAAAGTTTGCTGAACAGGAAGAAGACAAATGTACCCTCCGTTATTAAGAATTTCCTTGAGTATCCTTTTGGTTTTCTGAAGGGTTCATTTATGGAGTCTTTTGCCAGGGGCCTTCTTAAGTTGCTAAATTGAGCGGATTTTCTGTAGCGTAGGAATGCTCATGGTGCTAAATCAGTATGTTGCCATCAACAGTGTATTAATACAGCTGCCTTTTACGTCCTTAATGTGCTTTTTACCATGCATCCTAAGTTTACGTTCTCACAATTTTTTCAGAATGTGAAGATTTTCTTTTTGTATTCCTTTGTTAGAAACATGACAAACCCAAGTTCATCCTGTGTATGACGTTCTCCCCCGATGGGGATGTCATTAGTGGAGACTCAAATGGAAACATTTTCATCTGGGGTAAAGGTGAGGAATAAGTTGAACAATTTGATTACGAGCTGCACAACCTATGTGAAAGCATGCTTAGATTATCATGTCACTTGTTATAACTATCAGATCAAAACTGTCCTCCCCCCCCCCCCTTGCAGAAGTATTTAAAAATAATTAGAAGTAAGGTTTTAGGTAGCTGATTGTCAAAGTAGTTGAGTTAATTACTCTCAAAATATCTTTGATTCTTTTAACATAGTATTAGTTGATTATAAAGAAAAGTCCTGCTAGTTGAAGTGGATAAGCACAAAAGATTAATAATATTTAAGTTTCCATCTATAGCTAAAAAGTGAAAAGTTTTATTTACTTTAGTCAAAGAGCTTTACAGACAAAGAAGAAAGCAAATTAAAAAATTGTGAGGTTTAGTGGGGATCAGGTGAAGAAGTCAAATCACGTACCATGAAGTAAGTTACTAGAGGAAACATTCATAAGTCTGCTTCTCCCTGTTATTCTAGGTGGCACTCGTATCCGTCAAGCAATCACAGGGGCTCATGAGGGTCCAATCTTCTCTCTAATTGCCACAAAAGATGGAGGGCTGTTGTCAGGTGGTGGTAAAGACAAGAAGGTCCATTCCTGGAACTCTTCATATGAGAATGTGGGAACGGGAGAGGTGAGTGACCAATAGACTCTTTTCCAAATAGCAGTAACAAAGGATTATGGGATAGAGTTTTGGTATGCTTCATTTTTGTCAATGGCATTTTACTGTGGCCAAAAATGACACACACCAAAACTCTATCCCACAATCCTTTGTAATTGCTATTTGGAAACAGGTCTATGTTTGAATATTTGATGTTAAGAAAATTTTTGCAAATTTGGCATGTGGGTTTGTGAGAATTTTTGCAAATTTGGCATGTGGGTTTGTGAAATGCATTTCATCAACTTGATATCTCAAGAATGGAAACACCAACAGTTCTACTCATTTGTTGATGCACCATGTTGAGAGGAAGTTTTTGTTTTTGGCGGAGGTCAAAGTTCATCTGAGGTAACTGGAGATCAAACCATCCAACCCTGTGAACACAACAATTCAAGACTGGAAGCATGCCTTTCATTCATATTTAGTGTGTAGATACACTGTGTGGGGTAGAAGAAACCTGTCATTTTTGTGGAGCTTAAAGGTCATCTGAGGTTACTTGCAGTCAGACCCTGAAAACCTTGTTAACATGATATTCAAGATAGCAGTTACAGACATTTTCATAATTAGGGTGTAGATGCATGATGTTGAGAGGAAAAATGCTGGTGTGGTGTGGATCAAAGTTCATCTGAGACCACCAGAGGTCAAACTCCAAAAACCTTGTTTACACAGTATTTCAGGGTACCAAGCATGTATACTTTTCATACTTGCCATGTAAATGTGTAATGTTTAGTACAATCACCCATTTGTTGATTGCATAATCTCTGTCGTTTTTGGTGGAGGTCAAAGGTCATTGATGTCACTTGAGGTCAAGCCGTGAAAGCCTAATGAACTATAATTTTATCAAGCATGAAACTTGTTTGGATCTTACAAGTAGCTTGTATGGTTATGCCCAAAATTCAAGGCCAGAAGTTGTGTTTTGACTATGTTTAAATGATACAAATCTGTGTGATCTATGCCCATGAACCTCTAACATTCTGCACCTAAGTGTCAACACAGTAATTGTTAACTTAATGAAACATCGTCAATTTAAAACCACACTTCCCATTTCAGTAGCACAGATTCATTTAGCTGTTTGGCTCTCTTCCTGCATTTTGGTTGATTTCTGGGCTTATTTTTCTTGGTAAAGTTTACTTAGTATTACATTACACCAGAGTTCCTACAGTCACAGAAAAATAGGAAACATCTTGAAATTTTGAATATGATCTTGCCAGGGTTGTTCGGTTTAAACCGCCCGGTTTAAACCGGTTAAAACCTGGTTTAAACCGGGCAGTTTTGACCACCTATTACCGGTCAAAACTGGTCAAAACCCCTTCAGTCTTTAAATCAAGTCAATTTAAATTGAATTTAAAGAAAAAACATGCCGGTTACTCATGTGCCAAATAGTTGATTCAATTTGACAAAGATTCAGAAGACAAATTAGTCCCATGGGGGCTATTGAAGGCTTCTCTCTCATTTGCCCCTTCAGTCTCAAAAGTCAAAACATCTAAAAATCAACACTCTTGCTGTCTTGCAGTTGTAAAATTATTTCATTGGCTTGATACAGTTACACTACAAACTCTGAAACAGGATTCTTATGAACTAAAATCAAATTTATTCTTCATGGTGCCTATTTTGAACTCAAAATAATGAAAAAGCAAACACAAGAATAACCCCATTAAGAATACATTCCCAGTTACCCACTCAATTACATGAAACCTAGAAAGTATCAACTGTCCCAATATGGATAGCCAAATCACTGGACATGCAAGGCGCAATGCCCAATGTAATTGTTTGACACTGTCAAACTCAAATGGAACAAATCTACTACTGATTCAATTACTGAACTTGCTTCACTACATTTGGAAAATCAAGCTCACACCTGTGTTTATTAGCTACATAGCCATTGCTTTTCGTCAACAGATGCCTGATTTTGATCATGGATTGTATACACAAGTATACACCATGTGCCTAGGTCAAAATTAAAAATTGCATCCTACTTTTTTGGAAAAATTGGCAATGAGGGCACTCTCCTTTATTATTTTTTCTGTAACAGCCCAAAATGCTGTTTGTTTCTAAAGGAGCAAATTTTCAAGCATACATTTTTCTAAGTTGAATCAATTATTTTTATCTGAAAAATTCCTTAAATTAATAGGTGCATGATGAAAACCTTGCTTTTTGCGGGAGGTGACGAGAAGCTACTTTTTTTGATTCCTTGCCGAAGGCAGAAGGAATCTATGCGATGGTGATGTCGTGTGTGTGTGTGTGTGTATGTGTGTGTGTGTTTATGTGTGTGTATGTGTGTATGTGTGTATGTGACGCTTTTGCTTGTAAACACGATATCTCAAGAAGGGTAACTCCGAGGGATCTCATACTTGGCATGTAGATTGCTCATATTAAGTAGATGATCCCTATTGTTTTTGGTGGAGGTCAAAGGTCATTTGGGGTCACAGGAGGTCAAAAGATCAAAACCTTGTAAACACGATATCTCAAGAAGGGTAACTCCGAGGGATCTCATACTTGGCAGGTAGGTTGCCCATAATGAGTAGATGATCCCTATTCTTTTTGGTGGAGGTGAAAGGTCATTTGGGGTCACAGGGGGTCAAATAGTGAATATGCTGGAAATTGCTTGTAAACACAATATCTCCAGAAGGATAAATGTGAGGGATCTCATACTTACCATGTGGATTGCCCATATTGAGTAGATGATCCCTATTGTTTTTGGTGGAGGTCAAAGGTCATTTGGGGTCACCAGAGGTAAAAAGGTCAAAACCTTATAAACACTATATTTCAATGAGGGTAACAGTGAGGGATCTCATACTTAACATGAGGATCGCCCATAATGAGTAGATGATCCTTACAGTTTTTGGTAGAGGTCAAAGGTCATTTGGGGTCACCAGAGGTCAAAAGGTCAAAACCCTGTAAACACGATATTTCAAGAAGGGTAACTGTGAGTGATCTCATACTTAGCATGTGGATTGCCCATATTGAGTAGATGATCCCTATTCTTTTTGGTGGAGGTCAAAGGTCATTTGGGGTCACCAGAGGTAAAAAGGTCAAAACCTTATAAACACGATATCTCAATGAGGGTAACAGTGAGGGATCTCATACTTAACATGAGGATTGCCCATAATGATTAGATGATCTTTACAGTTTTTGGTAGAGGTCAAAGGTCATTTGGGTCACCAAAGGTCAAAAGGTCAAAACCCTGTAAACACGATATTTCAAGAAGGGTAACTGTGAGTGCTCTCATACTTAGCATGTGGATTGCCCATATTGAGGAGATGATCCCTGTTGTTTTTGGTGGAGGTCAAAGGTCATTTGGGGTCACCAGAGATAAAAAGGTCATAAACTTGTAAACATGATATCTCAAGAAGGGTAACTGTGAGGGATCACATACTTACCGTGTGTATTGACCATATTGAGAAGATGATCAGTATTATTTTTCGTGCAGGTCAAAGGTCATTTGAGGTCACAAAAGGTCAAAACCTAGTAAACATCATATTTTAAAGGAGGGTAACTATGAGGGATTTCATTCTTAGCCAGTGGATTGTTTATATTTAGCATGTAGGTCATTTTGGGTCACAAGATTTCGAAAGCTTTTGACCTTATTAACATGATATCTTAAGTAGGATAACTATGAGGGATCACATGTTTGTCATGTGGGTGATTCATGTTTGTTACAATATATCCATATGGCAAGGAATCACTAAGCCTTTTGGCTTTCTGGTTTACTTTATTACCTGAAACACCTGAACCAGAGCTGTAATGAACAAATACCACAACAACTTGCTTGCAATCCAAAAAGTCAAAACAAATTAGCTCCATTCACATACAACACAATCAATGATAAGAATGACGAACAATTTACAGCACATGCAAAATGGTTTATGGGTTTTTACCAGTTTTGACCGGTTTAAAGCTAGTTTTGACCGGTTTAAACCAGGTTTAAACCGCTTTGTGGTCAAAACCGGTTTTGACCACTTATATAACAACCCTGTGATCTTCAGGCCTGAAAAAATCAATTAACTTTCAGAAAATATCATATTACATAGAACAAAAGAACAAGTGATTTTAAAGGGCAACAAGTGTCACCCCAGGCAGTAAAAATTCCTACTTCTAAGTCTTCTTCTAGCCCCTCTAGTTTAAAAGAAAACCACCTGTCTAGTGCACCTCGTGGACAAAGCTGCAGTAGCTTGTACTGAATTTAAGATTGCTTGAGGCTACATCCACACACTACTCCATGTGAGATGTCTGCCATACTGCATGATCTGCAAAAGCATTATTGACCAATCAGAGTGATTGAAGTAATGTCAATCAAAGTTTAGTCTCCAGTTGTGTTTAGGGATAAGGGGATATTCCTCAATATGTTTGGGTTATGCAACACCTGCTTTAAATTCATTTTAGCAAAGTAACTTTAGCACTAATTATAGTTGATATTTTGTTTGTTCAAGTGTTGAAATAGTTTGCTACATATTACAACTAGATAGTGTGCATTTGTAATCATTCTTATGAAATTGTCGTGGAAAATGCTTTGTTTGGGAAATGTACAGAAATCATTTCATTTACCTTTAACTGCCTGGTGGAATAGTGCAATGGCTGTTGCAAAGTTTGCATGATGTCCTGTTGTTGAGCTTGCTTTTGCAGTGATTTTGCTGCCTACTCTACTCCTGAATGATTAGAAATAAAAAGTGGAGGAGTAGTGACCTAGATTAGTACAGAAAAGCTAATGTCCTGCATGGCAAGGATGTGGATTTTGCTGTCATAATTATGAGCTATTGAAGAAATATATTTTATCCTTTTCTGAGGTTAAAATTACACTTATGATGCCTGTTACATGATAAAAAAAAATTAAAAATCAAGTATAAGCCTAAAGGTGTAAAGGGATCTTAATACTTTTCTTTAACATTCTATCACTTTACTAACTTAACAAATAGCTTCATTTATTCCTTGTTTCCAGTTGCCAGATGCTACAGGACCAGTGAGGGCGCTATGTCCAGGGAATGATGGGATGGTCTACGTTGGAACAACTCGTAACGCCATCCTGAAAGGAGAATTGGGAGGAGAGTTTGAGACAGTTGTACAGGTAAGGATAACAAGATAATGGACCGAAGGAGGAATGTTATAAATAAAGAGATGATTGAATGACAGTTGTGATGATGAAAAGGTTTGCACGTTGGTGCTGGAACTATCCATCATGCCATCCTGACAGGAGAAATGGGAAGGGGAGTTTTTGAGAGTTCCGAATGAAAACATTGTAAAGTTTTGAAGGATTTACAATTTTGAAACACTCCCTTCATCTTAAGTTGTTTGTGTATGTTATAAAACCTGTTCTCTGGGCATGTAGTGGTGATTTGCCAACTTCTTGGACTATACGGGGTAGTTTGAAAATTTTTTTCATGAGAAAGGAAATGGGCTAAACAGGTTGAATAATGCTGTCCTATGATATATAAATATTGCCTGGCATTCAAGAGGTTCTAGGTTCAAATCCTGGTGGAGCCACTTGCAAAATTTTTTGGTGACTCAAAACCTATTTGTTGGGCAAAGCTGTCAGCAGTGATGCTGAGAGAGGGGGCTTCAGAGTGGCACCTAAACGTGAATTTTAGGTTACGTGATTCAGAAAGTTGTCCCACTCAGGAAGTCATTGCTTCAGGTACTTGTTCACTTCAGCTTTTGAGTAGTGGTGCAGGACATGGATCTGCTCCCCCCACCCCCAGCCTTTCAAATAGTGGCTAAAGAATAGGATACACTTTCATCCATCAGATGTGGATGTAATTTGGTGGTCCGTGGAGTAGAATTGGGAGCAGTGATTATACCAGTCTATTAACCCTCTGACTCCTATCGCTTCTCATCTGAGCAAATCTCAGCGGCGACCATCCATGAGCAATCTGTACAGGGTCCTTGATGAGCCCAGGTGGCCCCCTGACCCTGAAATGTTAAACCTAAACCTATCATCAAAAGTTGTGAAAGCCATCTCGATTCTGTCAAGTATCTCTTTAAAACTATTTCAGAAGACATGATGTAGATTTTTGTTTTTTTACCAATTTCAGGGGCACACAGATGAACTTTGGGGATTAGCTATAAACCCCAACCAAGGACTCTTTGCTACTGGTGCCTATGACAAGCATCTTATCGTGTGGGATATGGAGTCTCACAAACCACTTTGGTCAAAAATACTGGAGGTAAGGATATTTCTTCTTTCAGTCATTACTACAAAATGTAAAAATGTTCAAGTACTTTGAATCAAGTGTCTTTCCAGAGAAGTTCCTTTGATTTAGTAGTATGGATGAAATGGGGTTGGTCTAAAGCAGGACTTGCCAGACTTTCTGCTAACAGCCATCTGGATTACCTTGGGTCAGAGTCACCACAATCTTACAATGAAGTTCTTAAATGTGATGTCACAACCTGAAATTAGAATAGAAAGAAATTGTGCTATCTGTGCTTACTACCAGTTAGTGCACTGTACATATACTGCAATGCAGTACAAGACTTCAAATGATAGGAGGGAAAGTGAGCCTTGTGTTATTTCAGTTTGGAATTTCGATTTCACATTAACAAGCTCAACAGGTTGTTACAATAGCGCTACTGTACTTGTATTAAACCATACCAAAACTTTGTGCTACACACAGGTGCCGTAGAACCAAGGCATTACCCAGAGATCGATCTTGCTGTCTTTGAGATGGCTAAATGGTAATTTAGGTGGTCAGATTTATGCAGGATGGCTTCTGAGACAACCTTGAAGTTGTTAGGCATAGCTTTCCAAGCTGAGTATAAAATTGATATTCTGCTAAACATGAATTCAAAAATTACCAGTATTATGAATCAAACTTAACCCCGAAAATAGACAAATCATAAATATTTGGCATTGGGGGAATGCCACTAACTACTCTTTTCAAAGCATCTGGACCCCACCTACTGTGTCAGTGTGATGGGAGGTGTTTCTTACACAAGGAGTGAGACTCTCAGTTTCGTTATCCTGACTAAGGCTCTGCTTAGAACCTACCTGAAATTGTCACATAAACCAGGTTTGAGGGGCAACCTACTGTGCTGGAACCTTAAGTCAATTTCGCTCCTCATCACTTCCTATTTACATATGTAATTTCCCATCTTGCCTGCAAGCACCATCTGGTATATATCAGTTAGCACCAGGATGGCACCCTCACACTACTAGAGGGCAACGTGGTGGTACCACTCTTCCTCTCTTCATCTTGCCCTGCTTCAAGCAAGACATACTGTTTCCACTGTCTGGCTTTCAGAGAGTTTCTCACCTTCTTTTGGAGGATTTCTAAAGTGTTTTCACTTTCAGGACAGTTCCAGAGTTGGTATTCACCTTCAAAGAGTGTTTGAATGAGTATTCCTTCCTCTTTCGAGCAGTTTTAGGCATGCTGCCTCTTAGCATTGGTAGTTCCGCGAAATTTCGGAACCTCTGCTTGTTCCTCACGCTACTGCTCGGCCCGCCTTTTGTCTTACTAGATGCATGTATAGTATGGGTTTTAGTCTAAAGTATATTTGTTAATCATAGATCTTGCTGATAACTGCTTCCTCATCTTTTTGTGAAGTAAGTAACTGTTTTATTTCATACCACCGTTCAGGATCCAATCCAGTCTGTTGGGTTCCATCCGACTGGGAGTTTCATCGCTGTTGGTTTCCAGACGGGTAGGTGGGTTGTCCTGGACACAGACTCACAAGACCTTGTCGCAATGCACACAGATGGGAATGAACAACATGACATCATAAGATATTCACCAGGTTAGTCAGAATGCTGTCTGTCTTTGATTGTTTAAGCTATAATCATTGCTTAAGTGAATAATATGTAGTAGAGAACTGTCTTAAATGAAAGGCACTATTTTAGAACAATCTTGATGATTAGAAAAAAATTCATGTAGGTGAAATTGGAAGCCAGTCTGTTGTTCTCCACTTATATTCATGGTATAACAAAGGACTATGATCCTTTTTTTCCTACTACAGATGGCACACACTTAGCTGTTGCATCTCATGATAACTTCATCTACATCTATTCTGTTGAAGAGGAGGGCAGGAAGTACACAAAAGTCGGAAAATGCTCAGTAAGTATTCTTGCTGTAAGTTTCTTCTAAGAGCAAAGTTTTGACTAGATAGTGAATTACAAAATAGTGTAATGAGTCTTTAAGCCCTGAAGTCTTTCTTTCTTTGTCCCGTATTCAGGGTCATTCCACCATTGAATCTATGAAGATTTGTTTTTTTTTTTGTTTTAGCCATTTTAAGTTCGTTACAGCTTTGAAGCTCCAAGATTTCCTCTTTAATCGTTTTATGTCATTTGTAGGGTCAATCTAGTTTGGAAGGCATTTTCTTGTTTATTCATTCTTTTGACTCATTTTTGGGGTCATTCATCCTTCATGTTGTAAGTTTCTCTATTTTTGACTCATGTTTAGGGTCATTCCAGCTTTGTAACTCACATCGATTGGTCGTCTGATGGTAAATTACTCCAATCAAACTCTGGTGACTATGAGATGCTCTTCTGGGATACAGAAACTTGCAAACAGAATGTCAATGGCAAGGACCTTAGAGACACAGAATGGCACACTTATACATGTGTGCTAGGATACCCAGTCATAGGTACGTTGATGTCATGTGGTTTTAAGACCTTCATAATACTTAAAGGGAAAATGCAGTCCCTCCAGTTTGAGTAAGTGTACCCAGTCATCCTAATTTAGGAATGGCTCCTTTCAATCATGTGGCAATATGTTTGTCACTTATTTGTTAAATTCATGCAGAATAACTCCTTGTTTTACCTTCAATATTGCATGTTTTTACACAGAAACATAATGAAAGATACTTGTGAGTGAAATAAAAGGAGATTTGTAAGATTTAGCAGATTTTTGAAAATAAACTTAGGGCAACTGCCATCTCCCTTTAAATACAATTAGTAAATATAGCTTTCTCCTTCAAGGCTCAGGGAGAGGATAGGAATAGAAGAAAGGTATAAGACTGAAGCTGTTGGCAGCAAGGAACAGACTTCTGTGGTACAGAATGGATCTAGTCCTAGAATTTGTTCACCTGAGGTAGGGTTTATTTGGGGGGGGGGAGATACGGGATTGAGGGGAGGGGTGGAGGCATAGTAACATCTATAGTTTTGCTCTCTCAAGCTCACATGCCCAGCTAAGTGTTCTATCAACATTTCAAAAGTTATCCTGCTATTACTTTCAATTAAGTAATTTACGGGACCCCACATAGTATTGATGTTCTCAAAACACATGTATATTTGATGTAGTCCTGATACAAAACATTTTGCATCATGTGATGTTGTATAATGTGGCAAAAGGCAGCAAGTTGAAGAGCAAAGAAAATAATAAATGGGGAGAAAATTTGTAAACCAAGATTCATGGCAGTCTGTTTAACCAGATGAGCCATACATGACACTGCTCCGTACCGTTTACATTAAAGTGTACCTTAAGTCTGGATTTTCAAAAAGATATGTTACAAAGCTTGAAAAATGCATGCAAATGGTTCAACTCGCATCTTCACAGGACATTCCTGGGCTAAGATATAAAATGTTGAAGCTTATTCACTCAGTTTAAAATGGCAGGTTGCACAATAATTTGTGATGTCATTCTTGTACTTCTTAAATTGCCGTCTTTGTACTTCTTTATTTTTTTCGAAAGTCACTGCACCTTGTGTCAAAATGTGATCATAGTCTTACTGTTTTAGGGTGACTTGGCTGTATAAGCCCTCTTTATACTACATGCTTTGTAAGGAAACAGTAAATGTTCCAAGGTCATATAAACATCTTAACTTCAAAATGAAACAAAAGAAGGTAATGTGAGTTGTGCAAGAAGGATATCACAAATTATTACACAATCGACGATCTCAAATTAAGTGAATAAACTTCAACATTTTATATTTCAGCAACGGAGGAAGCTATGAAAGTGGGAACTGGATGAATGAAATGTATTTTGGAACCTCTTGAATATATATCCTTGAAATTCTAGATTTTAGGTCCACTTTAAGCCTGCTATAGAAAGTAACTTTAAACAGCACAGTATCTTTTGCTTATTATAGGAATCTGGCCAGAGGGTAGCGATGGTACAGATGTGAATACAGTGGCTAGATCACATGATGGAACTGTCTTGGCCACAGGGGATGACTTTGGAAAAGTTAAGCTGTTTAAGTGCCCAGCATCACACCCCAAGGTAGGTCATAAATGGATTGGTTATTTACAGGATAAAGTTTACCTTTCACTTAGCTGCTGAGTAGAATAAAGTCACTTTTGTAAGAGGAACTTCTGTAAATATTTTGAAAAAGAAAAATCTTCTGTGTTCCTTAGAATAGCTATTTTAGAAAAATCCTCTAGGCTATCTCCTCCTGCAGGCAAAACTTGAAATTACCCCCACAAGGAATTATACTGCCAAAAGGGTGCAAGAGTGAATGAAAAGCTCAATTTTTGATTCCTTGCCGAAGGCAGGCAAGGAATCTATGCGATGGTGATGTCGTGTGTGTGTATGTGTGTGTGTATGTGATGCTTAGCTTGTAAACACGATATCTCCAGTTAGCAATGATTGACACTTTTCATATTTGGTATATAGATTTGTCATGTTGAGAGGAAGAACCCTATTGTTTTAGTGGAGGTCAAAGGTCATTCGATAACTCAAGGTAGCAATGACCGACACTTTTCATATTTGGTGTACAGATTTGTCATGTCAAGAGGAAGAATCCTATTGATTTTGGTAGAAGTCAAAGGTCATCTGAGGTCACTGGAGGTTAAAATGGGAAAACCTCATAAATGGCTTGTAAACACGATATCTCAAGATAGCAATGACCGACACTTTTCATATTTAGTATATAGATTTGTCATGTTGAGAGGAAGAACCCTATTGTTTTTGGTAGAGGTCAAAGGTCATTTGAGGTCACCAGAGGTAAAAAACTGAAAACCTTGTAAACACGATATCTCAAGATAGCAATGACCGACACTTTTCATATTTAGTATTCAGATTTGTCATGTCAAGAGAAAGAACCCTATTGATTTTGGTAGAGGTCAAAGGTCATCTGAGGTCACTGGAGGTTAAGCTGCGAAAACCTTATAAACGGCTTGTAAACACAATATCTCAAGATAGCAATGACCGACACTTTTCATATTTGGTATATAGATTTGTCATGTTGAGAGGAAGAACCCTATTGTTTTTAGTGGGGGTCAAAGGTCATTTGAGGTCACCGGACGTAAAAGACTGAAAACCTTGTAATCACGATTTTTCAAGGTAGGAGTGAAGGACACTTTTCATATTAGGTATACAGATTTGTCATGTCAAGAGGAAGAACGCTACTGTTTTTGGTAGAGGTCAATGGTCATCTGAGGTCACCGGAGGTTAAACTGCAAAAGCCTCATAAACGGCTTGTAAACTTGATATCTCAAGATGGCAATGACCGACACTTTTCATATGTGGTATATAGATTTGTCATGTTGAGAAGAACCCTATTGTTTGCAGTAGAGGTCAAAGGTCATCTTATGTCACCGGAGGTGAAACTGCGAAAAGCTTGTAAATAGCTTGTAATCATGGTATCTCAAGATAGCAATGATAGACACTTCATATTTAGTACGTAGATTTGTCATGTGGAGAGGAAGAGCCCTAGTGTTTTTGGTGAAGGTCAAAGGTCATTTGAGGTGTCTGGAGGTCAAAGACTGAAAACCTTGTAATTACGATATCTCAAGGTGGGAATGAAGGACACTTTTCATACATGGTATATTGATTTGTCATGTTGAAAGAATCCAGTTGTTTCTGGTAGAGGTCAAAGGTCATCTGAGGTCACTGGAGGTCAAAAAACAAAATTTCCCAAGAATTCCCAAGATCGTCATTTGGGGTCACTAAAGGTCAGAAAGCAAAATTCCTCGAGAATTCCCAAGATCATCGTCTGGGGTCACTAAAGGTCAAAAAGCAAAATTTCCCAAGAATTCCCAAGATTGTCATCTGGGGTCACCAGAGGTCAAAAAGCAAAATTCCCAAGAATTTTCAAGATCCAAGATCCATTGGGGGTCAGAGGTCATTTGAAGTCATCAGAAGTTAAATACCAAATGCATTGAAAAACACGATATTTCAAGACAGGGGTGTTAGATACTTGTAATACTTGTAAATTTGAGGGATAAACCTCAGTGCAACAAAGCATCCCCATTAGGCAAGGAATCACTAAGCCTTTGGGCTTTCTGGTTCAAATGAATTGATGACCAGATTCAAGTAGTTGATGATGTTGTTCACTATGCTTAAAGCTTGCAACTTTTGAGGTGAGGGAGTTTTGTTCATTCCTACGGATCAAGGTTGTCACCCTGCTCACAAGTATAATTTAGAGGAGTGTGTCTATTAAGTGAGTTGTAATTCTTGGTTCAGATAAATAATGAGCCAACAGGTGATCAGTGATTTCACTGACTCGGGCACCCGGGTCAATGACGCACAACTTTTCATTTTGACACACAGACACAAAACCTCAAACTGACGCACAGCTTTTTTGCCCCAACAATCAGTAATGATAACACAATTTTGCCAATACATTCAGTGTGCAAATTAATTCACAAAATGTAGCACTTTCCAGTTCCCATATTGATTATCGACAGATTGAATATCATGTCTTACAAGAAAAAGATAGTGGAAAAGCATCACAAATATAGAAAATAAACAAGAAACAGGATTAAAGTTTGTTGTATTAAACTCAAATTTATTTTGACCCCTTCTCTTTTAAATTTGACTCTTGTTAATTTATTTTGAAGGGTCTGTGTCTCCTGAAAAAAAAAAATGGTGAGTGAAAACCCTAGGTGATGTCATCGGCACCATCATTCTACCTTATGCCCAGAGTAATTAGTCACTGTATACTTGTAAAATATTCTACCCTTTATTTCTTTCAGACTGAGTGCAATGCGTACCAGGGACACAGCAGTCATGTGACCTGTGTAGACTTCTTCCCTGATGACAGCACCCTGATCTCAACTGGAGGGAGGGACATGTCAGTTATGCAATGGAAAGTGCAGTAGTGGTCAATAACAAGTAGTCTTTGTTAAACAGTCATTTCTATCAGAACAAGATTTCTTTGTTTTTTGTACAAATATCTCTTTCAGTTTGTAAGCATGCAGATGATTTTGTGTTAACTTCATGTTTCACTGATCCCCTGGTGTTAAAGGTGAAATCAGAGAAAAACTTGAAAGAAGAGAATCATGCAGTATTGGTTGAAGTAGTAAAAAATTGTAGATTATAACAGTTACACAAGTGAGTATTAGAGGTCAAAATTAGTGAACAGAAAGTTGGGTAGAAGATGGGGATGAAATTGTCAAGATGGTAGTAGTTAGCTTGAAGAGAAGTTAAAGGTGAAGATGAAGACATGTATGTGAAAATTGTGATTTTCAGTCTGTCTGTCTGTTTGTAGTGTGTCTGTCTGCTGGTAGTCTGTATGTCTCTTTGCTGGTTAGTCACAGAATTGGATATGACATGTTAAGAGCAAATAACTTATGACAAGATTGAATTTCTACAAGGTGCCCTGAACAAAGTTGTAACAAACTTTTGATAACTAAAATTGATGGTCTTTCGTTGTAATCACAAAGAGCAGAGTGGTGGCGGTACTTTGGGATGTCTTGTTTCATGGGGAGGTGTATTCTTGATAGAAATAGAACACACAATAAAGTGTATCTTCTCATCATAATTGTAGCAATACTTTTCTCATGTCACTTATTGCAATCAGAGAAATCAGCTTATAAATAATCTATTTATGAAAAGTTTGTGGTAAGGTGAACTATGAACTGAACAAAATTTGTAGGGAGTTGAAACTGCCACTTAGTCTTTACAAACTGCTAAGTGAGAATCACTTGTAACAGATTGTCACATTTAATGGCTGATAAGGTTACTTTAGAATCAGTTTCATGTATTTAAATTAGAAAATAGGCAAAAAGAGTGAGAAAGAAGTTTTGTAGCTCACTATGGTACTTAGTGTAAATTTTAGGGTGCAGGACTTTAATCCAGGTTTATAAGGTTGCAAGCATGGAGGTACCTATGCTTTTTGTTCAAGACCTCTTCTAAAAAAGATTTGTCATAGTCTAGTACAATTATTTTCAGTATGGGTTGATAATCCTACACACTGGTGCCTCTATTAACTTGGTTTCATTCCTTGAAAAGGAAGAATAAATTATCTTGCCATGAATGAGGTATTTGTATCCCATCTTTATATCATCTGGAGTAAAATCATAAAATTAAAAATTTGGCATTTTTCTGTGGCACTTTCTCAAAATAGTCACACTAAAAAATTTGCAATAATGATACTCAAAATTTTTTAGTTAAAGACTTATCACTTCATTGCATTAGAAAGGGGTTTAGGAACAGTGTGTTAGATTAAGAAGTGCCTACAATGGATCTATAAAGAGAAGTATGCAGAATAATAATGAATAATTAGCATTATGAAGTGCCTAGAAAACAAAAGATGCAAAAACAGTGATCTCATATTTAGAAGAGGGTATAATGTAGTACTCCAAGTAATTCAGGGTATGCAGGCTTTTGACAGACAATTTAGTATTTTTTATTCACTTTGCATAAATAGAACATAAAATGTTCACCAACTTCATCAAGTTTGGCTAAAAGTAATGTCTTCCATTCCAAACTGTGCTTAAGAAGGTGCTGGTTCTGAAACTAACCCTTAAGTCAACTAACAAGATAGCTTTGTGGAAGCTAAATGCTCTGTTTCTTTTTACATAAAGGAAAATATTTTAAGGTGAAATGGGCTTATGAAGTATCAAATCTCAGTATTCGCAAAGGTTTTGCAAATTTTTCTTCAACCTTTGGAACATACTTCTGAAATACATAATTGAACTATGCCAGTCAGTGTACAGCTGTCAGCTTAAAATTTTAGTAACATGGTATTTAACTGTGGTATTTAAGTTCCAAGAATCTGTCTGTGTATGTATATAATGATAGCATCCCTTACTCAGAAGGTGAAACCTTTACTCTTTGCCCATGTAAAAAAAAAAAATGTAATGTAAGCTTTCGAAGAATTTGTTAAATTGTTGTGAACTTTTAAGGGTGGGAACAGTACAGGCATATGCAGTCCTCAAGCAAATTTTATGCAGACCACAAGTTTGTTTCATATCCTGTTTAATGCAGCCTAAAGATTCTTAGATTTCTGTAGATGCTTGCATGATTTTGTGCAACAACTGTGGTTTTGACTGAATGCAACCATGGACTGAATCAATGAACTAGGGTCATAACATACATGCCAACTGTCCCGTTTTACCTGGGATTAATTTTCCCGGTTTCCATGTTCCCAAGCAGGATAAAACAGGTTTTTCCTGGATTTTAAGTTTCAGGAAGAAACTTAAAAGGGATCTCTTTATCATGTTGAGGAAGAGACAGATCCACATGAAATAGCACAATCTAGTTTGACAGAAAACTAGGTAGGTAGGTGACCCCTTTGAGACCCCCATGTACCATGTCAATTAAAACTTATGTATATGTGTATGCTATGTATTTGTGCATCCCAATTAGTTTCTCAATAAACAAAAATTCATGCCCATAGTATTGCTACTATGTCAATGAGAGGCTCATTCCTTCTTAAAATCAAGGCTTTGCTTGTATCATTTTCCATCAGGAACTTTTCATTTTATTTAGCATCAAATGTGCCACCATTGTGCACCTACATCTACAGGAGACACCCCCTCCCCCAGGATAGCAATCGTAATGGCGCCTGAGTTTCTTATGTTCAAATGTTGGCAGGTATGCATGTTGGTTACATATCATATTGTTGTGGCCTGCAGAAGTGGTCAAAAAATGTCAGTGCTTTGCATCAGATCAGCGTCAAGTCCACTACTGATTGAAATTCTTTGATGCGTTTTTCAGTTTCTTCTAAAAAGCACAGGATTTGTAGTAATCGTTCCTGCAGAATCACCAGTTGTGTTAGGTATGCAGTATGGCAATATTATAAAGTTGCCAGTCATGTATGAGACATTTATGTATGAAGGATCTTTTCTGAAGTATTTTCTAATTATGTTTTGGTGACATTAACTTAGAAAGCCATGTTAAAATCATGCACTGGAATATGCAACATTAGAATTGACCGTTTGTTTGTAGTGCACTTCAACTCCTATTTGTGGTGCACTGTTGTCTTTTGACTAATTTGTGGTGTACTTTGACTCCATTTGTAGTGCACTACAGTCTTTTTACTCTAATTGTAGTGCACTTTTGACTCTGCATGGATATCCTGCATGTTTTTTTACCCTTATCATTACTCTCTTCTAAACTTGTAGTTACCCACACAGGGGTTTCTTTTTTGTAAGCAGATCATTGTGAGCAAATTATAAGTATCAACACGATGACAATGAAATGTTCCCTCTTGTCTACTGTACTTTTTTTCATTCCTGTATTGTATGTAGCCCCTTTTACACTGTATGCAGTATGATATGACTCAATATGATTTAACTCCATATGATATCATGCAATAAAATGTCACAAGGCCTTCATACTACAAGCAACTTTCTTTCAAAATCTCTTGATATTCCACCACTGGACTGGTCATGTGATCTAACTGAGCTAACAAAATGGCAGTTGGGTCTCATGATTAGTTCCACAAAATATCAGTCAGCAGCGTCACGTGGGTGAAAGTTAAAATTATTTCAACTGACATCATGCTTGATGCACAGCAATTAAAGATACCAGTAAAAGGAGAAATTTCAGCAAAAAGTTGCACCGAAAACTTTACAAACATGTAGCCGCCATACAAAATCACTGTTAGTAACAGGTTTGTTTGTGCTGTACAATTGCCTAGAGAATCTGCCACTTACAACCCTGTTAGTAATGTTGCTGAAAAGCTTACAACACTCCCATGTGGTTGCCAAGACCAACCCTTTAAACTTTGTATTCAACCTGTGTTCAACTAAGGTATTTAGATCATACACTAAGATCTACAATTCTGAATGAACAGTTGCACAAGAAATGACAATTGTTCAATAAAAAGTTTCCAAGTTATAAAGGAATATTTATTTAAAAAGTTTCTTCACAAATAATTATTGATAGAACCTTAATTAAAAGTAAACATATTAATTGATTTCCAATAATCTGATATTGACAATAATAGCATACATTTGACAAAGCTTTAACAGTGGGAAAATAGATAGCAAAGTAGACAAGTAATAAAAAATAAATTTTTGAGGAACATAAGTATCAATGTAAGTAATAGAAAATCCTTTGGCAAACATTTCTTAAGTAAAATGAAGCCTTCCTGTCAAAGGTACTGTAATTTATACATGCAAATATAAATGATAGTTAAGTGAAAATTTCCAGTAAACATAGACCTTACCATACCTCTTAGTGGAAAAAGAATGCCAACTGTACAACACTGGAGATGTTACCTAGGTTTTTTAATTCAGTCAGACAGCTGGTCTGATGGCAACATTTTCCTCCAGTGTCAGAGAATGCATCAGGCATTGTTATATTATCACTCCTGTAACATGAATTTACTTTCACAAATGGACAGTGAGCCTGAGACTCACCTTTATTTCAAATGCTTTTCCATCTCTAAACATAGGCAGAGTACTCAAGAGCAAATTTTACTCTGTCAAAAGTCTGAATAACAAACATTCCATAAGATCAATGAAAATTGGTATACACTTTTAATGTTAACAATTTCCATGCATGACTGAACTACAATAATTAGTGATTTTCTATCATTCATAAATATTTACTGTATACTGAAAAACCTGATACTTGTAACACAGTTCAACAGATATGCACAGAAATTTCAGACTAATTTTTGACAAAATACAAAGCAGCTGAGCACAGTGAAAATAATAAGTTAGGTAGGTAACAAAAGTGTAATAATCTTCCAGTAATAATAGTCAGATTCTAGACATTTGATATAAAAGCTATATTTTCATACACCAATCACAACCTTGTTTAGAATCATGCTTCTTAGAAATTTGGTTTGTGAATTATTCTTGAGTGAAAAAGTCTTCTCTTTGCAAAGTTACCATGTACAGATACAACGAAAGTGGATGGATGTTTGTTAAGTCTATGCTACAGAAATGGCTACTAAGATAATATTCCAGTTTTGAAATAGCAACTTTCGATTTCAAATACAGATCAAATATGGTGCAAGTCCTTCCCTTCAGTCGCTCTTATGACAGGCGGGAAATACCGTGGGCATAATTCTACAACCCCCACCTACAGGGGGCTAGCTAGGGTACCTAGCCAAAGCCTAGGCTAGTTCTCACATAGCCTAGTTCACACTTTGTTCCCTAACGGTAGTATGGGAAGCACCAAAGCAGCCTAAGATACTGAAGTTAGACTAGGCCTATGGACTAGACTAGCCTAGGCGTGACCGTATAATCCGCTCCTTCTACTCACTCTTTAGTGTAGAGTTTTGGAACGCGGTAATGCTGGACCCTGTTGAAGGGCTAGCCTAGGCCTAGTCCTCAGTAAAGGACTGTGGTCGTTCGCCTAGCTACAGCAGGGAGCTATCGGCGACCGGCTATACACGAGCCTTTACTGAGGACTAGCCTAGGCCTAACGTTAGGCCTGGCTAGTTCAAATTGAAACTTTTAGTAAGTAGGCCTAGGACTTCACTAACATTACTTGCTGAACGTTGTGCAAACGTTTATATCGTGAAAGTAACCTGTGATACACAGTCTGCACTGCACTGCAGTAACTTGTTTACTACAGCTGTGAAACCGTAGTGCGTGTCGTAACCTGCAAGTGCAAACATAATACTTCACTCAGTGCTTCCACACCCTAAATTCATGTTTCCTGAAATGAAATCTAAGATTTCCTGAAATTGGCAGGCTATCGCCTACTATAAACACACTCCCTCCGAGTGTTTGCTTCTTTCGTACGGACCGGAATACGGCAAACAATACATGCGATGGGAGTAGCAACTTTCAAAGGAATATTTTTTAGAAAATTCGTATATATCTCAAAACTGTCCCAACCAAACCTACCCAAAAGTACAAGCCGAATAGCCATCCCCAAATGAATCATTCACAAAAAGTTGTAGGCAAATCTGTTCCACTTTTAAAGCAGTGAAACCTCTACAACAGAGAGACAGACATTTTCACCCCACAGTACCACATAAGCTCCACCCACACTTCGTGGGTTGAGCTAACAATAGGATGTAATATCGGTTATGACAGTTTTTTCATGTTCATACCTGTATATTTGTAAAAACCTCTAATGGACATGGTATCTTGTTCAGTATTCTTCTCTTGAAGGGAAGCATAGTAACCCCAAATTTATATGGAAACATCAACTAAATCTTACAAATTTCCTATTTCCTTTGCAAATATCTTTCGTGATTATTGAAGTAAAAAATAAATTCACATTTAAGGTAGACTAAGTACTTGCTCAACAAGAACTTAACAATTCAGTAACAAAAATATTATCATACAACTTTGATAGAGCATTTTCCCTTTAAACCAAAACCAGAACATGAGAGAAACAGACTGACTGGAGTAATGACAGTAGTTCACTATGCTAGCTGATAGATAATGAGCACAGCTTAGAATGACTTCCTTCTTGACATGACAATGCAAGAAAGTAGTCAGTAATCAAACCATAGTCCTACTTTAAGGTCACCCAATTTAAAGTAGACCTATATTTTAGTGACCAAATTTGCTGTTTTCAAAAAACACTGGAAAATTTTCCATATTAAGCAGTGAAAACCCCATCTCAATAGCATCTTGTATTTTATAGAAGATACTAGTTTTTACGAGATGCTATTTTTTCAGCTTCTGCAGTGCATGATGGGAAATCTCTGATGTCATCTGGGCAAATTGATCAAATAAAGCTTTTGCATTTCTTTATCATGTTCACACTGCTATATGGAATATTTCATAACTTTGTTTACCATACCATAGGTACAGGAATATTTACAGCAGATCTGCATGGAAAAATATCCAAACATCCCAACAGTATCAAATTTCAAGCACAAACAAAGGATTCAATTATAAAGAAAAACAAAAGGAATCTGGGGCAATCTGCCCACTTTGCATAACCTTCTGGAAACCTGGAGGGATATCTTGACAAAAGAAACCAATCTTCAAAAAGGGATATCTTGAATTAGGACTGGAGTTGTGGTACTGGGTTTGGATGACATGTACTGAAAAAAATTTTCTCTTCCATATCAGAACCCTACAAATGTCACCAGACAATGCCTTAAACTTTATCCATTAGTAGATGAAGGATTTCTTAAAAAAGGATCTAAGATGGTCTGAGAGGTATGTATCACTACACACTGAAATGTGAATACATACCAAAACACTGGTACCAATATGATGTCTATACTGCAAAATTTTTAATAAGGAAGCTCCAGCCCCACCCCTTCCCACCCCCACCCCCAAGATTTGTCCATCAATATGTGATGTATGAGAGCATATTCTGTCTGCCAATGTCAGGGCAGTGGGTACAATTGTACAACCCTTGCTCTGTTCATAGATCAGAGACAAACAAACAAATGCCTATGTTAGACAATATTTAATCCTCAATGTCACCAATCTGCTATGTCAGCACCTACTGTAAACAAATTTTGTAAGTAACTCAGCAGCATAATTCTAAATGTCCTTTTTCATAAGTCCCTTCGACTCTCTGGCGATGAGCCAAGGAGGGAAACCAAACATTACTCCCAAAGGAGTTCTGCTACCTGAAGGAGCAACATCCCCAAAGGACAACTTTGACTAAACTGACCAACCCGACAGAAGTCCCCTTCTAGACTGGCTGAATAGAACAGATCCCACCTTGGAGCTCTGCCGTCATGATCACGGATACTCCTGCCTGGCTGAATAGGTCACAGACTTTTCAGCACCAGGTTAGCATAATTCTAAATGTTACTACCATCTGGATAGCAGACCATATGTACCTTTAAACATAACTACCAGAAAACAAAAACTGAGAACACAGTCCCAACTTCAGTGATGCAGAAAACTTTTCCCTTGTGTAAACGAACGATAACCAATGCTTGAAGACCCCTCCCCCATTTTGAAGGAAGGTACCATTTGAATGAGGAAACAAGTCTCTTTTGGAACACAGGAAAGTAACAATAATAATAATACTAATGATTTGGATTTTTATAGCGCCTTTATATGTTACATCTCAAAGCGCTTCACAATCATTACCCCTGGTCATTGGTAACTTGTCAAACCCACACTATATAGTGCACATCCCTTAATGTCTATACCTGGCACACTGAACGGTAATGCCACTTCATCGTGTCCCCTGTGGGACTTCCCATAGGAGCAGACACATACAGTGCATCACTATACAAGTTACCCTACAGGTACACATTTAACTGCTGGGTGGAGAGAAGCAATCGAGATAAAGCATCTTGCTCAAGGACACAACGTAATGAAATGACCCAGGTGGAAATCGAACCGGCAATCCTTCGATCACAAGTTCAACACCTTAACCAATAGGCCACCACGCTTTCCATAAGTATAAATAAGACACAGTGTAGAAAAATGGAACTGTCCTGTTTAAAAGTGAGTTACACAAAATGCTATCATAATTGCCTCCTGGAATCTTCCAGCTCTCATTTTATCTCCAATATTGCAGCGATATAGCTTCCATCAAGACTCCCCCTTCCTGCTGCTACACTCCAGTGTATAATGAAAAGAAGTATATGTATAACAGGAGGACAGGATACAGTAAGAGAGGTTTCTTCTTTCCTAATTCGTCCTGAACTAACAATGATCCAGCACTATATGCTGCCCAGCAGACACACACCAACTGTGAGACAGAAAGGTAAGACCAAAGATTTTCAGTACAATTATGTTATCAAAATCGTTACATAGACTTCAATTGAAGGTTAAATGAGCATAACAGTGATAACCGATAATAACTGATGATAATATTTTCAGTTTCTTAGAGGCAATATCTAGACCAGAAGTTCCCAAGTTTTTTGGACTGTGGGCCTTTGTTAAATTTTACTTTTGGAATTTCGCTTTAAAATTTATCGCAGAAACCAGGACTTTGTTCAAAATCTTTTTTGTCATGAAAATTTTGGGTTCCTCCAATCTTCCACTCGCCTTTTTCGTTGGAGGTCGCAGGTCGCTACTGACCTGCAGGGGGCCACTTGAAAACCTACGATCTAGACAAATCCTAATCATTTCAAAGATGACCCTGTTGTATGTTGACCTGTTCTAGAAACATGATAGCAGCAGACAAACATTACCTAGGTTAAGTTACCTCAACATTTCCCATATAATCCCAAAGTGTAAATATATTGGTTATCGCTCAAGGACATAATACAATAAGCTGACCCAGAATCAACTGAACAATCGTAACACAACCAAGGCCTCAGTCACACATCCACTATGTAATGCTTTAAGAAAATTACAAATACTATTAGGAGTACTATACCCTTATTCTTCAGACTTTTCTTAATAATGTCACTTTCCACTGTTTGAATATCGCAGCATAATAAAGTAACCCTACATATGTAAAATATTCCCAAACATGAGAAAAGTTCCTTTCGCAGTTCCAATCTTAAAAACTAACCGAAAATTGTCCTCGTGCAAACTTAAGTTGTCCACATTAAATTAAGACTAGCAGATTTCCAATGTTCTTATTTTCTCCATAGTATATTATTTTTCCTTTTTCTTTTGGCTAAAGTTTACACTCTGTTTAAAAGACTGTAAATTCAATAATACAGTTATTTGCACCAAGAGTGTGCTTCATTATTGGTATTAAAATTAACCACTGTTTGCACTCTGATGTTATCTCTATGGCTTGTGTACATAAATCACCAAAGAGCAAACAGATTAAACTTAGTGACAAATCAGTGGGTTATCGTATTACACACACTGTAAATCATTACATGGCCATTCAAATGAATGTATCATATTATTAGTAGCTATTGTAAAGACTAAACACAGTCGAAAAAGCAAGGAGAATTATGGGTTTGGTTAAAGGTCAAACACCACAACAAACTGCATGCATACAATAGTCCCTTTTCAGTCTTTTCAAAAAGCATACTTTTTCTAAAGTTTACTTTGAAGAGATAAATTTTTAAGTTTTATCAAGCTGTTTGACAGAAATTACACAAAGTCCAGGTAACTAGCAAACTATCACAGCAAATGTTGCTTAAGGGGCATACGTGCATACAAAGCTGTTTTGATATAAGCTTTAGACCTCATAAAATTTTTCACAACTATTTACAAGTTCCCCCTTAATAACAGAAACAATTTACACCCTACAACAGAGGCAAACCAGTAAGTTACTCAAAGAACAACTTCAGGGTAATTTAGAAAAACTGACAGTTTTGTGTGGGGCAAGATTTTTTTTTATAGGAAAGGCAGGGTAGCAACCCCCTCCCTCCCATATGGTTTGTACTCCCCCCACACCACCCCCACCCCCAATCTCAAAATATTGAACTTTTTAAGAGTTCAAGGCTTTGTAACATTGAGCAATATTTTCATGTGAGCCACCTTTCTATCAACAAAATTCTGCAAAGTGCAGATGAACTCTTCCTCCTTAACCCCCTCATGATGGTTTACCTCTCATCCACCCCCATGCCCCTCCCCCCCCCAAAAAATAATACCAGGGTTAGTAGTGGGCATCCTTTGCTCTGGGACTGGTACACGTTTTCTCTGCAGTTTTGAACTATACCAAACATGCCTGGTGGCTTTTTAATCCTTCCTTGCTTCCTTGTTATATTAACAACTCAACTTAGGTCTCCTGCATTGGCTCCTAAACAATATCTTTCAATATCAGCTGTGGTCATACAGTAGTGTGCAGTAATATACAAATAGCTGAGTTAAATACAGTGTAGCTTACCTGTATGACAGACCAAACATAAAACAGAGAATGAACAAACGGAGATATGAGACCAGCTATTATTAACGGCAGCAGCGAGTAACCTATGACCCCAATACACTGGGAGTAATTAATCTGCAGAGGTGAAAACACAGAAATGATATATAACATTTATCAGACGATCTCACCACGATACACATTTGTTCCCAAAAGCATCATCAGACACAAAGTTATGAAACTGCCAAACTGGTCAGACACTGATGGACCAGCAAATAATTCTTATGGTGTATGTTTTGATCATGATGTTTCCATTAAAAGGAATAAAGGGGCTGTGGCTTCCCCCGAACATACTTGGGAATAGCCCTATAGTTCTAAATACAGTTGGTGACAGCATTTGATTGACATTCATTCAAACAATATCTCCACTCTGGTTGGCCAATGATGACTTGTACTGTTAGATGTATTCCCAATTATGCTCACTCACAGTAGTGTGTCAATAAATATGGCTTCGAGCAAACTAAACTCAGTGCAGGATACTGTGGCTCTGTCTTGGAGGTGTACTAGATAGGTATTTTAGTTTAAATAAGAGGAGGGGCTTGAAGTAATCTCAGTAAGGAGAATTTTTACTGCCTGGACTGAGATTATTGAGCCTTTAATTGAATGCTTTAGCACACATAAATTTGGACTCATTTCAGCAATAAGTTTATACTGTAGGATGTAACATTCAATAATCTCCTGTACATCAGTATTTAAAAACAGCTCAAGTGAGCAAAGAAAAAAAGGAAGTCACAGTTTTCAAAAGCCAAAACAAGACAAGTTGAGACTTCTTTTCAGTTTGTTATTTCCTACATAGTGATAATAAGGGTGTAATGCAACTTAAAGAATTCTAAAACAACATAAATAATGATGTCTCCTAAAGCAGGTAGCTGGCAGGCATTTTTAAAACATACAAGTCTTTTAATGTTCCCTTTAAATTAATATAAATGAACTAATGGCAATTTTAAGATGATAACAAACAACATGCTCGCATCAAATAACAGCATGATCATTTCTATCAAGATTTCTTCCCTTGATTCTGTCTTTATTCTAACAAAAATGTTACATCTAACATTTTTAATACACAACATACTCTTTCACTGTGGTAAACAAATTACATTCCCTTTTATCTTTCTTTTTTAATCTGTAAAACACACAGAAAGAAAAGTATCGTCTGGCTTTTCTCGTGTACTCACTTCAGCTCCAAGAACTCTACCAAGCAGAAAAACAATCAAAGATCCAAAAATCCATATCGTGATAATCCAAGAGACAACCTGAAATCAAACCAAAGAAAACTATGCAAATTATCATGCACCTCACATACGGAAAGGTAGCACTAGAATTTTGTAGCTTGAAATGAACTACTTGAACTATTGAACAGGTCTGGGAATAATTATATGGTATAGCATGTATTTTGCTATAACTACTGGTCAAATGGATATGTAAAAATGTAGACCAGCCATGTGAAAGTTATCTGAGGATTTCAACTTTATAAAAAACATCATTGACCCTAAAATGATATATTTCAGCCTTAGATAATTCTCTGCAGCTACTGATGGAACTTTTTCTAAAGGTTATGAACAAGTGCAGGTAAATGAACTGAAATTTTTACAGTGTGCATGATATCTGTATAAGCATCACTCAATTTATTCTTAATCATTTAAATGCTGCTACTCTGTCTTGTTACAGTTGTAAGACATTTTTTCACTTGCTTTTCTGCCAGGTCCCTGGTACCTGGTTGATGTCACAAATAAGACCTGTATGGTTATTGTTTCATTATCAGGGTACATATCCAGCTTCCAGCAAAACTGTTACACTGTATTCCTGCTGTATGAAATGTATACAACCTCTAGTTCAAAACGAACCTTGACAGCTATCATATCTTTTGCAGTTCTGTATTACCCCTGTATGTTCCCATATCTACTAAAGCATTCAGAGTTTAAGTGCATTATTTTATGATTTAAATACACCCAAAGTGAGATGAAGTATATTATTATCAACCTACCCTGAACTGACCATAAACAGAAACCATGGCAAACATCATCACAACAAGTAGTGGACCCCAAAAATCTGGCGAATCTCTCACAACCTTTCTCTGAAATCCAAGGGCAGGGCAAGGAAAGATGACACAGCGGAGTTTGTAATAGATGTCCTTCAAATCGATGTCTAGTTCTTCCCTGTGATGTGTAAAGATAGCTCACAAAAATATATCACAAACAAACAAGTCTGGTTAAAGGTGTTCTATTTTCAGTGCTGTGCTTAAAGGTTGCATGCATCTGCTGCAACATTATGTAAAAACTCATCATATTCTAAAGAGCAGCCCAACCTATCCATCTTATAGTATTGTAAGATGGGGTCACTGAAAAGTTCCTTCCAGCATTAATTACAAATTCATGAATCCCACCCATCACTGTATCTCCATTTGGCTACAGAAGATCTAAAACATATGCCCTCATTAGACCCCCTCTCCCCCTCCCCCTCCTACCTAGGTGATAATCTGCTACAAAATTCTGGGCACATCCTTTGACTGTCAATTCCTAAGATTATAAACCCACCAAATCAAAAGTAACCAATGTTATAGGACCTTCATTTAACTAAGAATATAAAGTAAACTGCTTCAACCCTAACTTTGTAAACTGCACACTTACCTTAAACATTAAAGGAAGGGTTTAAGCAAAAAAAAAAAAAATTTCATTTGCGAAAGAGAAACTAAATGTACGCAATTTAGTGAACTTCCATTCAAACTGAACATGTCGTACTCAAGATACCAGCAAATGAAGTTATTACATTTGTGACCCAAAGTGAGCTTGATGTAAGCAGGGGTTGTATCACTTCCTCACATTAATGAGAAATGCTTTGCTTCCTTTGCTTTTCAGTATGTTGTGCTGACCTTGAAGTTAATATGGATAGGACCTCCTCATGGGGAATGTGAAGTTTGTAAAATTCCCATGTCGATAACATAAATTGCGGAGGAGAAAACTGGTTGTAAAGTTTAAAGAAAAACAAAAGACTGCTCATTAATGTGAGGATATGATGTCATATGCGCTTGCTTCAAGTTAACTTTGTGCTGAAAATGTGACAACTTTAACTGCCAATATCTTGAGAACCACACATTAGATTTCGATGCAAATTTCACCAGAATGTTTAGAATAAGTCCTCTAACATATCAAAACTTGATTTGCTCTTAGACCCTTCATTTAAAGGGGCATATTGAGTTGATATTGATAATTTAACTAGGGTGTTGAAGGGTACTACCACATGACAATGATTATTATTAGCATATTATTGCATAATTAGTCAAGTTTCATTTCCAATAGTTACGCATAGAGTTAAAATTTTGAATTTTTTTGTATCCTGGCTTGTAACGGTTGTGTGCATAATTTGAAAAAGTATCTGGTCACGAAATTTTTGAAAACCGAATTGAATTGTTTATTACTCACTGATGAAACATTTATTTGTATGCAAGATGTGGGGATTGTTTAAGTTTGACCATTTGTCATTAGTATGTGAAGAAAACTTGACAGGTTTGGCAAAATTTGGTGAATTTCATGAACCAACTCAATGTGCCACATTAAGGACATGGAATCATTACATCTGGAAAGTTTCAAGGTCACAGAAACTCCTGATTAAAGGAAAATCATCTAGAAGATTCGAAAATGAATAAACCAACTGTATTCAGTCATGACCCCTGGTATGCACACCATTTCTTTATCAATGCAACTAGCATAAGTGACAAAAAAAACCATTAAGTTACACTCCACAACTTCCTTGTCTCTGAAATCAGCACTTATCTAATACAGTACCTTGATCTTTTCTGACATAAAGTTACAATTTGTCAGTCACACTCATCACCCTCAACACCACAGGGATGGGGGTGGGATGAGGTGGATATCTCATGAGGGGTTTCACCAATGTCACAGGATCACAAGTCTCTTTGGTTTTGAAGGGCAAGGGTCAATTGTGTCTACACATGCAGTAAGTGCATTTACAGGTGTCATAGCAGTATCTATGGTTATGCCATGGGCGTACAGTATGCTGTAAGTATGTGTGTTTTGCCCTTCACTGCCACGCAATCTCAGTCCCATGACGTCACATGAAATCCTTCTATAGTGGATAGTTTACTTACAGCAAAGGAGTTTCATCTTCTTCATCATCATCTTCCTCCACCTCCAGCAACCAGCCATAGCCTCTCTTTTGCAAAAAATTAGTTGCAGAGCCCCCTCTTTGTCTGACCTTTGACCCTTGCATCTCTTCTTCCTCTGCAAAGGTCATCTCACCCAGGTCAAGCGCGACATCTTGTTTGCTCTCAGGAGTCGCTAACAAAATAGAAAAGAATCACTTTTACCAATTTCTAATGACTTTGTACAAAAAATACAACATTATTGTTAAGTTTCTGTTTCAGGTTACAAACAGAATCATTCTAAGTATTTCAAAATATGTCTACCTGAAGATATTTCTGATACTTGAGAAGCCCTACTAAGGAAAGAAGAAAGTAGATCACTTTGTCTATATCATAGCACTGCAACCATAAGCATTGCAAGCTGTTTGAGACTGAGGGGCTGAATGTTGTTTCAAACCACCATCCTGGGAGGCAGGTTTCCCCCCCCTCCCCTGTGGAAACTTTCTGAATATTTGAGGGTCCTTAGATGTAATTTGGTGCAACATATTGGGCAAATTTTAAGGTAAATTACTGCAATATTTTGACATTTCTCACAGAGGAAACAAATAAGGGGTTTTGGTCCTTGGATTGAGGGGAGCAGAAGCATAGTTCTGCCTCACCACATTTTTGACTGGGAGGCTTTAGTCCCCCGCGCCCACTTCCTATGCCTGTGAATGCAACCGAATTCAACTTAAACAATTCTCACAGGCTGTATTACATTTTCTATGACTTTAAAATGTGATTTTGTATGTGCTGTAAATGAGTGTACACATATTTAGGAGATGGATCCATGCAAAACAAATTACAACTTAAGGCTGATTAGGTTTTACAACTTCACAACTTCACTTCACATAGCAGATATGTGGCTAACAGTGAGCTACTTGGCAGACACAGTCCATCACCACAGGTTCAATAACTTCTTACAGTATCAGCTTGTTCTGGCAGGTCCTGCAGTCAGGAGCTGAATCTCAAAATTCACAATTTGAACAGTATTAACTGTGAATTTGTTGGGGAAGGATTTGGCTTTACACTCATATACATGTGTAAAAATTCCAGCTGAAATTTTACATTGTTGCACAAAGGTTCCTGTGATAGAGAGAGGGTTTCATCCCCATCCCCCACTCTCTCTTTCCACCTCGAACGCAAGTAGAGATATAGATTACCAGTATTTCAAGTTCAAAGCATTACCTCTGCCACGATTTTTAAATGAATTTAGATTGGGAAATGGCAAGGGAAGTTTAGACATAAAAAGGAAAAAAATCTTTTCAGTTCGCTTTTTTTTTCCTCTCATGTATTGAATTTACATTATTTATTTTGCACTACTTTGCTTTGGTATAAATAATAAATTTTAGAGCAAATGTGTTGAAATGGCAATGTTGTGTGATCACTGAGTAAGCTGCTAAAACTATAATCTGTCTGAGAATAATAGTCGATCGATATAAAGAGAGTGCAGGCAGTACTGATTAAGGACATGTTTTAAAAAGCTTCTGAATAAAAACCCCATACATGTAACATGTCCAACCAACAAAATCCAGTCTCCAAATATCTTAGACTTGAAATGTCCCCAACACAGTGTTCACGCTAAGGCGTGTGATTGCGTAAATCCCACTTTTGTCTTTCGAATCCCGCACAAAAATAAATCTTATGCGGGAAAATCCCGCACACTTTTCTGCAACTGAGATCATAACTACAATTATAATACACACATTTAATTGCAATAGTATCTTTACCAAGTGATAACCCTCTCCTTGATTTTGACAATCCCTCCCCAAAAAAGTCCTAGAGAGAGAATTCCCTCCCAGGTTCAATTCCTTAGCACGAACACTGCCCCAACGCCCATCAAACTGATCAACACAGACGGAGCAAACTTGTATGGATGCATACAAAGAATGGTGTATCTGCAGCCACATAATATTTTGTTTCAACAGTTATTGTCATGGAACCAAAATTTATCCTCTTTCATATGAGGGAAATGGGGGATATAGAATGAGCATCATGTAAAAGTAGGCACTTCAGAATGGCCATAGCTCTACTCTCCTGACACTGCCAGTAAGTTGGGAGTCCTACTGTAGGGGGTCACTGTGTCCTAAGTAGCCCCTTAGTTCACATATATGCACCAGGTCAGCCCTGCTAGCAAGCACTTAATCTGGTTGGGTTAGAGGTTTTGTGATCTTCCCGGTTTGTATTTTGGTCTCATATATTGTACACAGGTACAGTATGAGGGTCTTCCACAATGTATTTTCCATGCATGAACAAAAAGATATATGAGAGAGGATACATCATTCTCAAAATACATCCTTGGAGGCAATCTTTGAAAACTTATGAAAATTACCACACGCACAAACAACTGTATTAAGACAATATGCCACTGGTATGAATCATATATAGTTAACAGAATGCTCAAAAATAAACAATTCCTTACATTGTAATGAGTACTACAGCCTAGTAGATGCAAACTAGCAACCACCAACAAGATATGACACTTGTCTGCTGAAAGAAAGAAACTGGTAAGAGGGCAAACCACCAGTCTAACATACTTCTGTACTATGCTATACTACTAGTGTGAGGTTTTAGATTCAAATGGTATTAAGCTCTAACACCTCTTACAAATGTTCATTTTTGTATTTGTCAAAGTAAACTATGAGGCGATTTGACCGGAAAATATGGTGCAATTTTTCTGATGAAATTGATTTGCCCTTGAGCTAATGCTTCTATGCTTTCCTCTAGAAGAGCATTATAATCTTAAGACACTTTCACTCTAACTTGAAGGCCTACCCTACAGGGCTATTGGTACTTTGCAGGTTGTAACCAGGCACGGATCCAAGGGAGGGCTTTCTTGGCCTCAGCCCCTCCCCCCCCCCTTTTTCGCCACAATAACAAATGCCCAAAAATTAGTATTATGTTAATCTAGGAGCATATTCAAGGGAGCATTCAGCCCCCCTTTCCAAATGTCTGGATCCACGCCTGGTAACTTAGTTCATACTGCAACTGTAAGCAAACAATTTGTACAGGATAAAAATCACCCAGCAAAAGTCATTGCCATGCTTGTCCAAATTACCTTTGGGAGTAATTGCTAAATACAAATACAATGCTCCACTGAAAAAGTAACCTTTTAAAGTCATGGAGCTCCACATGCACACAAGCTTTTTCTCTCTTAGTCACAGTGGTCTTACAGGAAGGTAGTGTTACCTTGAGAACGACTCAGTGTGAGTCTTGTGCACATTGTTGGGGTCAGAATGTCTCCTCCACTGGGCGCAGTCTCAGTGACTGCACCTCCAGAGTCTCAGTGGTATGTTTTAAGAGGGACTTAGTATTCTGCAGGTGTACAGTACCTAGCCTACTCTTGATGTCACACCGCACATGAGCGATTGACCTTAGGCTTGATAAGTGCTGGTCTAACGTTACACTACAGTTACATTTTCACTTGCCTTGTGTCAACTGTAGGCTAGAGGCCACTCTAGTCCTTAGTCTAGGGACTAAGTATTATGGGTCATTTTATGGCTTCCCAAATCAGTTATAATATCACGTAGTCGTATGTAGTAAAGTATGGCAGCTAGGTGGCCGTTTATTCAACAGCCACCAGGACTCCATTCTGGGGCGGAGTCGCAGTCCCAGTCCTCGGTATTCTTATGATTGCCACTTCAACTGCGACCGGGACTCCAATCTGAAGTGGAGTCGTAGTCCCGGTCCCGGTGGCCGTTTATTCAACAGCCACCAGGCCTCCATTCTGGGGCGGTGTCGCAGTCCCAGTCCTCGGTGTTCTTATGATTTCCATTTCAACTGCGACCGGGACTCCAATCTGAAGTGGAGTCGCAGTCCTGGTCCTCAGTGAAGAGAACTTACAGTGACTCTGCAGTTTGCTACATCATCATCGTGCTGACTGCGACCGCGACTCCAGGAGTCTCGGTGAGATGGGTTTTTGGGCAGGGTATTCTGCAGTTGTGCCAGTTCACGGAACAAAGTGTTAGGTTTGGTCGCCTTGTACACTTAGTTTTGACCTAACGTTAGCCTAACTGTACATAGTTGACGTCCTAAGGACACATCGTGGAATAGGTACTAGCTGTAAGTCAGTATGTTCTCAAGGTTCCCCGTCACGACACCAAGTGAATACTGCGAGTTGATATAATTTTTCAGAAAAGATGTAATCATATCAGAAAGATTAAAGTGTCGATGAAAATCGGACAAAACAGGCCTTCTCACCCTCCGAGTACAGTCCTGACTGGCTCATACCCGATTCCGCTGATTTTGCTGACGTGGATGCACCAACCAGTATAAAATCGTCAGAAGTTTGCGAGGTGGACATCCCACTGTTTATGGAGGAGAACCCTACAGCCGGAGTAGCGTCTCTTGCAGCATACGAGGATTTGAAACGATTTGGGCTATTTGACATCGCTGCCTGCCAGTCTTAAAGGTCTATCGATCTATCACAGCAGCAATCTAGCCTACATGTGTGAGAATTCCTCAGGTGCTTTTGTTTTGTCACCGTGCAAATCTACTGTGAGCTCTGTGAGCTTGTGCGCTGGTGTAGCAGAATTCTTCTTGTATATATGTATTTATATTACGGTGTACAAGACTATTCACCGCTGAGCAGGAAGCGTTTTGATTGTAGTATCACGGACATCTCTCATTGAAGCATACGCACTAGCAACTAGTTCGGGATCGGTTATTTCTGTTTGGTTATCTGCTGCCACCTTTTTCTCATGATGAATAACAACTTCCTGGCATACTCGTAGAAGCAGAGGACCTGCCACTCCCAAACAGCCGCCTGGCCAATTTGGTATGTGGAATGCAGGCGGCAGCAAATGTACACTTATCGCACGTTTGTTCCAAGACAAAATGAAAACTGTTCTCTTAATGCATCGGATTGCATCTGAAATGCAATTCTAGTCATACGGATACGAGGACGGGGAAGGAACATGAGGACGGGAAAGGGGGGTGGGGGAGGAAACTAGACTTGTAGTACTGGAGGTAATTTTTACGACTTCTGAGAAGATTGTTAGAAGTTATGCAAGATTCCAGTTTCAAGTTTATTTCTGCCACTATCACATCCCAACAAAAATAAATTATTTTCCAACACAATTAAGTGTAAATCAAAAGTGCGTTACTCGGAAGTAGAAACAGATCCTTATTATAATTTGTAGTTGTAATAATCAGATAATACAGATTACTAAAATGTGATAAGATAGAGGAACCAGAAAAAACGGAGCTTTTCAAGTTTGATCCCTTCTAAGAAAAAAGGCAAGACAGCAACAGCCACAAAAGAAAAAATAGTGCTGAGGGTAAAACAAGTGAAATTGCGGACCAAATTATGCACAAATATATGACTCAATTCTGTCTCTCTGTAAAAGTCATATATGCACACTTTACAAAAATCGTGTTTTCGCCCAATACAGGTTTACGAAAACATTTCCTTAATGAAGAAGAATACGAACATTAGACCAATTTGAAGACACTAGCTAAATTTGATTAACTTTTTGAAATTTGAATATAGGGCCTAACGCTTGTGTGATGTTTTAAAAATGATGCAAGGATCATTTTCAATCCCTTACATTACTTGGAAAAGAGTTCTAGAGGAAACTCTACGACTACGAGTTTGCGATTTGTTGAGTTTTGTCCTGGAGTAATCTACATATACTGTACAGAGTCTTTTGAGCGATTATGATGGAAGCCGCAGTTGTATGCAAAACACGAATCAAAGCTTTCTGATAAAAGTCCGTGATGAAATTTATACATCAAGATCCCAACTTGATAGCTGTAAAGATCAAAAATATTTAAAATGTTGGAGTCCTTAAACAAAGGACTACAATGAGTATTGTATGGGACACTACGAATATTTCTAATAATCCTCTTTTGAAAGATATGTAAATTATTTAAATAAGTCTGGTGAGCATTTCCCCAGAGTAATAAGCTATAATTAAGATGAGGAAGGATTAGAGCATTATAAATTAATATGAATACACTTTTGGGAAGAAAGTTCTTGGTTTTATGGATAATACCTTTTACACGGACTATTGTTTTTGTAATATCAAAAATGTGTTCTTTCCAGTTCAGTTTTTTGTCAATTAAGATTCCCCAAAACTTTGTGTATAATGACGGCTCAACTGGTGCCTCCAAGACCTAGATAAATATTTGAATCGTCATGTCTTTGTTGTCAAATTAGTACTTTCGTTTTTTTAATATTTAAAAATAATTTGTTTGCATTGAGCCAATGTAAAATTTTAGTGAATTCCCCCTCTGCCTGTAAAATTACATCGTTTAGGTTCGTTACTTGAAAAAAATTGTTGTGTCATCCACGAAAAGAATAAAATCTGACACTTCCGATGCAGAATGAATGTTATTTATGTAAGGAAAAGCAATGAACCTAGGATGGATCCTTGGGGGACACCTGCATTGCAATCATATGAGGACATACCATTATAATGAACACACAGAACTCTTTTTTTTTCAAGTAACTTTCGATCCAAGTATATGCAACTCCTCATGGGCGTCCGCAGCAAAAAAAATTTAGAGGGGGGGGGGGTGCAAAACCAGTTTCATTGATCAAATCAAGGGAAATTTTTCACACCCAGAAAAGAGCTTAATTGCTAAATGTTGGCGCCTTTTACAGGGGTGTAGCCAGAAACTTGCCAGGGTTAGTTAGTTAGTTAGATGAGGTTTAACGTCCCAGTTTCCAACCAATTGGTTCAAGTCGAGACGACCACGGCCTTTTTTCCAGTTGTGGCTCACTGGCTTGTTTTTCCTACTCCATTGCTTATGCTGAGCACCAAGCACAAAGGCAGTAGGTTCCATTTTTAAAGTCTTTGGCCAGGGGGGCGAAACCTATAGGCATACCACCACCATAGTTTGGCGCGAAGCGCCAAGAAAATTTTGACCGAAATCCTCCCAGATGGCTGAAAATGGCACTTCCCAGGCCTTGTGAGTTGCATCTAATCATTTTCTATTTTGAAAGCTCATGTTCTGGAAATTTCCTAGCGATATCATATAAAAAAGTTGATGTTACAATTTCTTCAAGTTTTTGATTTTCGGGGGGGCAAGTGCCCCACTTTCACCCCTTCCGGACGCCCAGTCAGTGGCATGGGCGTCCGGAGGGGGCAAGGGGGGGCAACTTCCCCCCGAAAATCAAAAACTTGGAGAAAAAATTATATCAATATTTTTTCAATGATATCACTGGAAAATTCCAGAACATGAGCTTTCAAAATAGAAAATGATTAGATGCATTTCACAAGGCTTGTGAAGTGCCATTTTCAGCGGGCTGGGAGGGATTTCGGCCAAAATTTTCTTGGCGTTTCGCGCCAAACTATGCTGGCGTTACGCTTAGATAGTTTGCCTACAGCCCCCAGTAAATTCCTGGCTTCACTTTTGTAAAAGACGCCAATATTTGTAAATATTTCCCCTGATTTGATCATTTAAAAGTCCCCCCCCCTTATCTTTTCTGCGGACTCCCATGTCAATGGTACCAAATGCCTTTGAAAGACCAATGAAAGTTCCTGTTGCTGAAAGTTGCAGTCTTATGCTGTAGGAACTTTGTCTACTAGGTTAACAACGGTTGAATAACCTTTGCGGAAGCCATACTGAAAAGACGTGTGGATGTTGTGCTTATGAATAAAACTGGAAATCCTATTGTACATTGAACGTTCAAAAAGTTTTGAAACAGAGGGTAAAAGAGAAACTGCCGTTTAGTTAGAGACTGAGGTGCTGTCTGTCCCAAATCTTGAAAAAGAGAATTATCTTTGCAATTTTAAGTCTAAAAACTTTTCGTCTAAACCATAAATTTGAAAGAAAAAAAAAACTGACGTCTAAAACAATATCCTAGGTGTGACATTGCCCCAGAACGCCGGCTATAAAACTGTTGTAAATAAATTCGAACAGACCCCTTGCGTAATTCAGAGGCTCCTTAAGCAGACAAGAATCTTTTTCCGTAAACTAATATTTATGGGCACATGGTTTAAGTTTAGAATTCGGTACGCTTGCTGGGCCCTCGCGAGCATCTCTGGTCATGGGGTGGGTTAATTGCAACGTGACAGCTGACAATACATATTAAATTATAAATTAAGCATTGCCCCAAATTTCTCCAAAATATACTAACCCCGTCCACGACTTTACAGCACAAAAGCTCCGAAGTATAGCGAAGAGTGTTAAATCAAGGTCTTAATTGAGATATCAACTTCCTGTTTTAGTAGTGGTGTAGGCCAGCTGTAATTATAGGAATAAAAACACTTGAATCAGGTGGTTGTTGTTGAATGAGGATAAATTGCTTTGAAGTGAGATTTGCACCGCTGACTGGCTGAGCCTTCACACAGTTATCTGCATCTTGTATCTTTCTTGACATTTCTTCAAGACTTAATACACTGAATAACAAATTTAACACAAAAGGGATTTGTCGTCTGCTCGGCGGTGTAGGAAGATGTTTGACATGGGGGGGGGGGGGGACCAAACGCGATTTCTCGACCTTGAACCCCCTTCCCACACCAAAACATCATATTTGATCAATTTGATTTTTCCGATTTTAATTTGAGCAACAAAAAATGAAGATATTCAAAGAAAAAGGACACGACAACAATGCATTTCATATAGCCTATAGGCATGTATCGGTTATCATCACACGGCATGCCAATTACATACAATCATTTGCTCTGTTACTACCCTTCCATATTGGTTACAACTTGGGGGAAGCCGTTACAATAATAATGATAGTAATCAGTGGCGTAACCAGGATTTCTCTCAAGGAGGTGGGGGCATGCATTATGTCGTGTGACCGCCTGACTGGGGGTCTAAGGAGAGGGAGTGATCCTCCCTTTTGAAAATTCTTGAAAAATTAGGTGTTTTTACATGCAATCTGATGCCAAATACGCTACCTTTGAAGTAAAATTTTGTGCTAAAAAATGTACGAATATTAGGTACTAAAAACTCGGCATCAGTGAGGGGGAAACGGCCCAATGGCCCCCTTAATACACCACCGATAATCATAATATAAGTTTAACCATTAAAAACACACTGGTGAATTATAATACCAAATATATTGGTGCTGGTGCAATTCAAATCAGAACTTTATTTTAATTACCATGGAAGTTTTTTTAAGTCGTTGAAAATCGGAAATTTATAATTAACTTCAAACTAAACTTATAAATAATTTTGACTTATCTGGGTATTAGGGTTAATTAAGTTTCCTGCAAGTTATTTCTCAAAAATGTCTGATTTCCTAAAAAATATCCCGAACTCAATGTGAATTCCCGAAACTGACCTTTTTGGGAAAATTTCCTTGAAAGTTGAAATACTGACTTTTTTAACATCAGTATTGACATTGATAGATGTGTTATTGGTGACTTTTCTTGTAAAATAATCAGATTATTATATTAGAGTATAATGCGAGCACGATTGTGTTTTCATGACATCAGATAAGCAGACGACAGGGACTTCTTTATTAAAGTCTGTACATATCTATTTTATATGTATTGAACACTATCGCGATTTTCGGGGGCTAAAATGACATTTTCCCCCCACACACAAAAATATGGAGGGGATCATGCCCCCTGGCCCCAAGTTCCTACGCCACTGCTGCTACATCTGCAGTAGGACAGAATTTTACTCCACTGTCACAGCATTTCCAGTCGACACAGAAAAAAAAAACATCACAATCATTAGTTTCAATGAAACAGTGGTTTACAGTTTTATAACACCTCTAAAAGTGTTGGTGGCACAAACGTACACATCAAAATATTGTTCTGCGCAAGTCACTTGTTAAAGGATTAGTTGACTTCAGTGATGCTACCAGGTGAATGATATTGAATTGGAGCTGAGGAATAAAGGAAAACTCCCTTTGGGCCTAATAAACAGCTTATCTATGATAATCTCCAATCGATTTAGTGATTCTTAAAACATTAGCGTAAATGATCTTTCCGTTCTGTCGCATTTCAAAGTAGCACCCCCTCACTTGAATTTAGCTTCCGGGGAAGTTTGGGGAACTAGTTAAGGGTTTAATTGCATCCGGGGGACAGAATCATGAATTAAGTGACTGCAGTTGATGTTATAAAATCCTGTATATGTGGCTCAAATTTCTTCGATCTGTTCTAAGTTTCAATTACATTGCCATATTTTACTGCGAATTGTCCAATTTTATCTTTGTGTTATATCTCTTTTTCGAGGTGGGTCGCTTCCCTCGACTCATACCTTTACCACTTGTTTTAACATTTTATGTTCCAGCAACTTCTTTCAAATGTTCTTTCTTGCGACGGGAAAGGTCATCATTGCTTGGTCGCGACAATAAGTCGCAAAGGACATTGCATGAAGGACAAATGAATGCATGAAACGAATGAAACCCATGTCTGCCTGAAGAGCGTTAGCAATGATTTATGAAACTCCTGCTACGGACTGCAGGGAAATTAAAAAATTACAAAAGTTTGGTAAAGGTTTAATGAGTATTTCTCTCTACCTTGTCCACTTTTAGTTATTAGTGGGGATAAATATTGTCCGTCCCTGGGGACTAGGGTTTCTAATTTTATCGATTGGGTTGTACAGCTATGGAGTAATCTCTGAAAGAACGACAATAAAGGTTCGCAAGCCCTCTTAATATTTTGCAGGGAGCACAAAATATTCATAGTGAAGTCTGTCCCCAGTAGCGCGGTTTCCAGGATCACTTCAGGGGAGATGGGGTATTTCCCATCATGTGAACACAATTATTGACCTGTATGTAGATACATCGACCTACGAAACATATATTGACACTAATATCAGCGCGTAGCCAGCAAGGGCGTGTATGCATATCCAAAGGAGAACCAACGTTTGCTGTATACAGAAGCGTGGGGTTCAGAGCTCTCGAAGGGCTACTGCGACCCTTACAAATCAGAAGGCTCTATAGGATCCAAAAAGCTTATTTTTTATTCAAATCCGTGGAGATTTCAAGTAAGCTTCCTAAAAATAAGTTCATAGAACCCAAAGGCGAATTAAGAGTGAGGTCTACTTGACCTTCACTGCTAGGGCCCCAGACTTGCAGGGACTCGGTACTCTGAAAGGTGTTAAATCAACAAAACTATCGTCAGCCTAATCCTTGACTAACACATTATGTTTTCAAATATAATTGTAATCTGCGGACAGGCCTTATACTTCATGTTTGAACTCTGTTACATTTCATGTTATGTATTTTGTAAATTAGTAACAGCACAGTTCAGCCCCGAAATTGGCGCACCTACACAATTCGCTAGCTATCAAACCAGTAACGCGATGCATGTTATCTGGCATAGATAATATGTAATTAGAATTTCATATTCCACGTTTTCAAGTATTTTGCAATCAATGTGATTTTTGAAAGATTTTAGAACTTTTTCGGGGCAATAGTAGGGAAATTTATGTTAGGAAATGGGATACCCTTAAACCACTCAAATTATATCTGTTCGTAGTTGGGGATCAGTTGCGACCTCTGTATTTGTTGAATTATGCCTTTGCTACTTCCATGGTGCATAAAATGAACGTAAACCTGTTTGGAAAATGGCATCTTTTTTAGTTCACTTTCAAGTTGGGGTAACATAACATTAAGGCACTTTGCACTAGGCACATTTTCACCACTTTCTGATTGAATGGTGAAGTTTTTTTGTCATCTCTGAAAAGAAAAAAAAGTGGCATAGATCTGTTTTTGCCGATATGTTGTAGCTCGCTGTCAATTTCTTTGTCACTGTGGCTCATATCACGCCCCAAATTGGATTTGGTTCAATTTGATCAATTGTGCAAAGTTGAACTTTCTTCTGTTTCAAGGTTTGTTTTTAGTCAAACAGCTGCCTCCCTACTTCGTTATTGAAGTATACAGCTTCACCTGATAAACTATACATGAAACCACAACAAACATATTTGATGGACATCTGCAGAGGCTTCAACATGGGGTGCACCAATGTAACAACTTGCGACAGTTACGGAAACCTATATGAGTTGAATTTTGGCCAGTTTTGTGTAGTTTTTCCACACGAATCAATTAATTGTACGGCAGGATATTGTTTGAGTGATAAAGGAAAAGCAAAAAAGTACCCGGGTGGTTATTTGATTATGCTCCTAAAGAAAATGTCCGTCATCAAATCCTTAAGGGTGTCAATTTCGGGTCCATCATTCCAAGGGCGTAGGGAGCGGGGGGAGGCTAAAGTCCCCAGTAAACATGTGGTGGGGTGGAAGTATCCTTTTCCACGTAAAAACTGCCAAAAAGTTGCAGGCATTTCCCTTAAAATTTTCTCAAACATTGCAACAAATTGCATTCAAAGACCCTCGAATATTCCAGAATTCTCCCCTTAAACCCTTCCCCCATGACGGCGGTCCGAAACAGCGTTTAGCACCCCCTCCCGTGGATAACAGCCTCCTACGCCTATGCTTCATTCTAAAACGTAACTCAAAAAGCAGAACATTTCAATTGAACTTCTAAACGAGACTTTTTCAGAGCCCCACACTGCTACCGGTCTTGGGCCCCGCGGAAGGTAAATCCGCCCCTGCTAGAACATCTCCTATGTGTTATATATTAAGCATAAAATTCCTAATATATTAGAGTACATATTGTAGCTGTACATATCGGCTGCATGGTTTGGACACCTGAAGGTTTGTGTATTTTCACAAAAGTAAAAATTTTACTGCGTTTTCGACCTGGCCGTATTTCCAGGTCTAAAAGGGAAAGTCGCAGAAACCCTGACAAACTACTTTTAGCGCGATGACCATTTCCACGGTTGGGCTAAAGGCCCCCGACCTTGAACCTCACAGCCCTAAGACTTAACACCACTGAAGGATTGTCATGTGTGGCCTTGCCTACGTTGCAGGTTGTACGGCATATTGCTTGTCCAGTCATATCCCTGCTTGGGAAGCCTTCAAGAGGGGCTGAGCTAGCAGATTCCTCTCCGCGGGATGTGTGACCCTGCCCCATACTGTCTGAAGGAAACAGATCTGTTTCTTCGGAGTCCCAGAAGTCAACTTGAAGGCCGAAGAGTTAGAAAACACATCTCACTAAGGCCATGTCGACCATCTCTTTTCAAACAGGCCCACATGATCTTGGCCGAAACTTCGGCAATGGCTAGTACTTCAGGGTCCGTAAGACGCCCATGCTCGACAAAATCAATATCTACATTATGGAATGTTTGGTAAACATTGTCATGTTACTTTTATGTCACCTGCCACATTCACATTTCCTTTGTATACTGAGTGACAGTATTTTAACAAGATTCTTTTGTTTCTCTCCAATCTTGCTTTTATCTTCATTGTAATTCTCTTCCTGTCAGATTAACAGGTGCTCACACCTGTAAGAAACTTCATTACTGCATATTCATCCAACTCATTCAATACAGCTTTCTGATTGGTCTTTTTGTATAGGCTAGCATGTCAATTATGATCATGTTGAATTATAGCATAGTTAATGTACACATCCAGTAACTATGATTATAGTTAGCACTTGGAAACTGCATGGTTAAATTGAGCTATGGTTTATTACATGCAACTCCGTGTGCACGTGTATACTAACTTTCGGCCAATCAAAAGAATGGCGGGAGCCGAATTTGTTACCATTTCTGGGACGATACAGCTGGTGTATTTTGTTTCCTGCTTTGCTTGATTAAGTTACGTATAAAGCAGCATATTATCTAACTTTCGTGGCTGAACTTCACTGTTTCGTCGAATGAACTCGTTCAAGTCATAGGCGTAGGAGGGTATTGTGAGTGCGAGCGAAATGAAAATGTATCCTGAGTCACTGACATCTTTAAAGCAGGGAGCTGTCAATGGTAGCTCCCTGTTTAAAGGTAAGTGATGCTATCTAAGCGGGGCACCACCATAAGTTGGCGCGTAGCGTATATACACTGACTAGTTTGTGATCACTTACTAATCCGACTAATTTTACGCTAGTCAGTCAAATTAGTCGGGAGAGACACCATCCTGACTAGTTTAGGACTAGTTTAGGTTTTCAGTGATACCGCGAAAAAATTTCCCGCACTGCAAATGTCTCCCAAATTGCGGGAAATAGCACTTTTGAAACCCTGTAAGGTCTGGAGTTGCATCTTAATATTCTTCATTTTGCCATCTAATGCTGTAGAAATTTAGTAAACTTCCAAAGAAAGGTACGTTAACGTATCATTACGAGCATAATCCGAGGTTTAGGGAACTTATGATATGGAAGACTAATTTGACATTCGAATGACCATCCTAATTGGGGATAGATCAGTGAGAAGGGGTGTGCCCCCTTGAAATGTTTTGCACTAAGAAGGGTGGCTTAGATGCAAAGGTGCTGCTATTATAATTATATGTTATCTACTCACGTGTGTTCGTGCACTAGAAATTACCAGTTTAGCCTATTTCATAGCAGTTATTTAATGCTTATTTAGTGCTTAGGCTATATAAATGTTGGTCTGTGAAATTTGAATTACGCTTTAAATAATGTGCAGTGGTGAGCAAAATTAGAATTCTACGTAAGGGATAACTTGTTTTGCATTGTATCGTGCCACATACAATAGAACAATTATACGGTTGAGGATGAACTATCCATCCTTAACATTATGCCTAGTATAATCTTCTTCCAAAGTCCCATTGACTCTTTGGCCAGTTGGCGGAGAGCCGAAGGGCGAAAACTTTGAAACGTTACTTGTGAAGGAGTTCTGCTTCCCAAAGGAGCTACGCCCCAACGTGTTCAACCTTCAGACCTATACAAGTCTACCTTACTCGCTAAAGTGGAAGGACTTTTAACCAATTAATACATAGACTAAAGGCAAATTATAAGAAAAAAGAAAAGGAACTTCAAAGGGCGCCAGCAATAAGTTTTGGTTGGTACTGAATGGTTTACGCTCACCGTGGTCAACAAAAGATAAACCGTCGGGATTACACAATTTATCGTACCCACTATCTTGACGATGACTCCTGAAGAAATTAGAAAATCATCCAAAAGGGGCATCACAGCCCCTGTTCCCCTCTTGTGCTACCATTGGTTTAATGTTGATTTAAACAATAGTTATCTTGTCATTATGTAATGAAGTTGCAACAGTGAATTGTCTCACAGGTGAGATCAGTGATCTATCCAAAGGCAGGCTAAATCCAGGGCCGGATTAGCGTTGTGTGGGGCCCCCGGCACTTTCTATAGCGGGGCCCCTTTTACAAGTTTAACCTCCTTCCCCCTCGCCCACCCGCTTACACAAAATTAATAACACTCAACAGATTAAATTTTAGCTTTTAACAGCTAATAACTAATAGTTGCTTTTACACATTAAACAGTGATACATGACAGTTATTATACATTGTATGCCAGATATGGCAAAAGTTCCCACACACTTCGGGGGCCCCAAAAGCGCGGGGGCCCCAAAAGCGCGGGGCCCCCGGCATATGCCGGTTCTGCCATGGGGTTAATCCGGCACTGGCTAAATCCGACCTGCACTGCAGGCCAGATGTTCTCCATACACCCCTGATGAACTTGGTAGTTGTCAACTTCAGTTACATGCGATAAGACGTGTACTGAAAGTTGAAGAAACTACAACTAAGAAAATTACAGCATGAACATATGTCAACAAAGGGATTTCTCTAAAAAGTAAGAACCTATAGATCTCTCCCGCTGCCCTCTCCCCCTTTCAAATCTACGAGGAGGTCCAGTTCTTTAAAGTCAAGACATGCTGTCATTTTTTTTTCAATAGATTGTTGGAGGAAAGGCATTTCCCGACTTTTTAATAGCATCCTACAAACATAGTTTGATCATGTGGGGCCATGAAAAGTTTTTCTTTCTTGAGAGTGGGGAAAATGAACGTGGTAGACTGTGGGACCCTTCTCGATCGTTCATCTTTCTGGTAGTATCAAAATAACACAGACGGGAAATCATGAGTATGTGAGACCAGGGGTGGGGCCAGGGGTCCGTTACGGGAAGGCTGCCCCCTGGAGGAAAATTCTCCAATTTCGTCGGGGAGCCGTAATGTGTAAGATAAAATTTATAGCCCCAGTCTCCCCGACGGTTTACTTGATTTTGATCTCTTGTAGGGCAGATTTTTCCACAATATTCCCAAGTTTTCAAATTTTCTTCAGCAAAAACCCTAAACTTTTCAATTTTTTTTTTTCAAGAAAGCCAAAATTTTCGGCTTGCTGAAAATTTGGCGTTCGCCATCCTTCCAGCAATCTGTCACTTTTGTCGGGGCTACTCGTTGGAACAAATCCTGGAGGCCCTGCCTCAAGCTTAACAGGAAAGGGGCCCATTAAAAGATGGATGGGCCAGTTGTTCGTTTTACAACAAGGCCCACAAGAGGAATATGTTTAAGCATGGCCAAATAGGTTACTGCCAAGGTGTTTCAGTCCAAGGAGTTATAGCATGTGACAATTTTTGAAAGGCCAGTTCTCCTTGGGAGGAGTAAGGGGAGTCAAAAAGAGTACAAACAACTTTATTAAGAGAGCACAGAGAAGAAATTTATCTTCTAAGGACCATTTAAATGAGCATTTTTACAGTTTACTGGAAGATTCGGCATAGACGCTATGCAGGCACGTCCGAAAAAACACGAAAACTCCTGAGTATTTCTTGCAGGTTCAAAGCAAGCCTAGAATTTTAGTGTAACACAGGAGGGGAACGTGAAAGCAGTCTCTATAAAGCAGGGACAATGGTAACAATGGTACTTTTCTACGTGTTCATCGTCTCTGACGACGGAGTCTGTATAGTTTCCGACGGAAATTGAAGCGAAGTCTCTTTTTTCTCGTTAGAAATATGACATACGCAAGGGAGTTAAAATGAACTGGGTCGAGAACTGCAAAAAGCCGTGAAAAGATGTCATAAATCTCGTAACATCCTCGGGCTGATGTCTCAGTGAATTCCTCGTCAGTATCTGGATTACTTAAAGCTACGATTTCGTAGAAACGGTAACGGTGGCGTGTTTCCTCTGCGACATGAAAGGGGCCATAGTAATTAAAATTGTCGTCTTCTAACCAATCCCTCTCGTCAATGGCATCGTCTAACAAATCCGGTGGTTTGTTGATGTCGTTGATTTCATGGTCAGATCCGTCAGAATCAACGTCGGTGACCATTGAATCATTGGAATCAGATCCCTGGTATTCGATCAGACCTTCGGGATGAACAATGAGAGAACTAACTGTTAACTCTTACATCTTAGGTGTAGACTAGGGAGCTGATGTTCAATCGGTTATGTATGAACATTATACAGGTGAGAATCAAGGGGGCTTTGGGGTTGAGAAAACTTTTCTAAACTCCACCGAAGGCTAGGTCGCCATACTCGGCGTTTGTCAAAACGTAGGTCACATGCATATGTGCATGGATGTTTTAGATCGCCATCCTGGCGCCCGGGGGAGGGTACCGTTTTAAGTTGAAGTTGACCTCGTGTACTTCCCACGCCCTTTTAAAAAAGTTTGAATGTTTATTTCAGTCCTTCATAACCACTCCACCCACCCCCGGCTTTCTTCATATCCCTTTTTTTAGAGAGAGAAGATTACTCGGACCTTGCTCAAAAAGAGTTAAGGACAATGTAATGTATGCTAAAGAAAGTAAGTCGGCAGACGCTTTCATTCGTTTTCTTTTCATGGTAAACACCCTTCTTTGCAATAACCGTTCATTGGGTAGAAATGAAAAAGTTCTCTAAAGCTGTGTTTTAAATCGAAAGCTACAGAAAAAGATGATAAATGATTCGGTATTTGACTTACCTAATTTGATGAAGTGCAGGACAGCAGTCACCGTATACAATATCATAAGAAGTTTGCATCGAGCAATGGAAAGGAACATTTTTAATGAAAGTATAAGCAGCGTTGGCCAAGTAAAGTTAACGTAAGAGAAACTCTCAAGCAACTAATGCAATGGTTTGTTGTATGCAGCTATATTACGAACACCATCAATTATGACGTAACAAATGCGAAACCATGTCGCGCTTTCATACGCTTATTGGGCATAGCGCATAACACGTGAGAATGAATTCTGCTGATCCGGGCGAGGCCTGTGCCTATAGAGGCTTTGCAATTACGTCACGGATTCGCCATGCTGGAGGACACTCATGCCAAGAACACATGGTTTTGTGCAGTGGTATGCTGAACGCGCAGCACAGTGTGGCCTGTGGTATACGCGGTTTGTACACATTCATTGAGCAAGCGCGTCGAGTGTGGTGTACTACGAAGTTACATGTACTCCAACATGGCGCCAGGGAAGTATTATGACGTCATATGAAAAGCCTCTATTTCATAACGAATGTCGCACTGCGTTAAACGAGACATAGATATTATAAGCATAGATTCCAAACTCCTATAACTACACCGTTACGTTCAGTGACTCCTCATGCAGACGCATATATCGGGGCGGAAGTGAGATTTGATATGCGCGCCGTTCTATTTGGTGATCTGCGTAAAAAAATAGAGCGCGTTGCAGAAAGAAAATTTCCATTTCTAAAAGAGGTTAATGTGGGTGCGCTTTTACACGCGCAGAGTACATTCCTCCGTGTATTATCCGGAATGCTATTTAAAGCACATTTCTTTGCGTTCGGAAAACGAACGCTCTAGTTGCTTTTTCGTTGTGAGCGCGTGAGAAATTGAACGCGCATGTAAAGGTGCGTCATTTGCAGATACCATGGAAACTGACTAACGAAGTCCATGAACTTGCAAACTAGTCATTGTGCGTTCATTTTCGAGTGTAGTTATGTGGAATGCCGCGATGAAGGAATACTGCTTCTTGTATTAAGTAGAATTTATTGAGGAGTGGTTCTTCTTAAATTTACAATGTTCCGAAATAACAAATATTAACACTTTTGTAAGCCATTCATTTGCCTGCATGTTTTCACAACGACTGAACAGTAATCAGCACTTCCGCTCCGATATTTTGGCCTCCATGAGGAGTCAACGCGCCATTTTAAGTTTGGAATCTATGCTTGTAATATCTTTGAAACGAGTTAACATTGCATGTTCTTCTGAAGAAGTCAGCACGTTTCCGATTGTAATGCTGGCCTGTCACGTATCATTTGCATAGACGGGGCGTGTTAACAGCGCCACGCACAGGGCCCTAGTTACGAGTAATGCAGCGTTTTTAAAAACGCCTTGGCCTCCCTTATATTACATGCACGCACTGATTTGCATAAGGGATGCCAAACTGCATGTGGTCCTTCGCGGAATCGTATGGGGTTTATTTCCATGATCGCACTTTCCCCAACAAGAGTCCGGACCTTGCTCAAGAGTCCATCGATCGTGTTGTAGTACCTCCGAGATTCACAAATCGTCATGGTGCTTGCTGCCCTCACTTCCTCAGGATTTTCGTACGTCCTGTACCTTTGGCGTTTGTCCGAGCAGGGAGCTAGAAGCTCCCTGGTCCGAGTCACTCCTTTACCGTTGGTATCCATTGTCGACTAGGATCTCCCTGAATATTGGAACACGCACATGCATGCACAAAAAAAGGCTGACCATAGGTATAAGATGACGTTGTACCTGAACAATGCAAAACTATTTCAAAGTTCCCCGGAAGACATAAAACTTTTGCAATAGGGGCCTACTTTTGTGCTGAATGTGGAGAAATTATACATTCTGCCACAAGTGACATCTATACGAAACTTAAATTAATTTCTTTAATTGCATAATTCAGAAATTCGACAAGACCCTCAGTCTTCAAGGAAATAAGGTGGGCAAAGTTCAAAAAAATCTCACTTGTTTACAGATTAGTTCAACTGGTTCAATTTAATTCCCATCATTGCTACAATGACATTTAAGTTTTGACCTCAGAAGGATAATCCTATAATCTGACTATGGAAGAACCAAAACTCTACAGCGTGTGAAGGAGTGTTGAACATTTTTTGGTCTTATTTTGAAACTGATCTACTGAGAGCAAAAACAGGCTGACATCAGATGAACTTTCGGGGCGACTGGTCGCCAACGGGAACTACTTTATTGTAACGATTAAGGCTCCCCGACGAAATTTGAAAAATTCCCCGATAGTGGCCAGCCTTCTCCGACAGAAGGAGGGGGCATATCCCCCTGCCCCAACCAGGTGCCATCACTGACTTGGACATCTTTCGTAAGGATATGTTCCTTGAGTTTTCGGAGTACTTAAATCTCTACACTTATGAGGTCATCTCAATTACCGCTACCCTCCCGCGCCCCCATCGGATGGATTGACTAACATTCTAAGACTCGTGTTTTCAGTGGCATTATGACTAGCTTAGCTTGCACTCAATGGTATTGCACCAGCATTTTAACGTTCGTATCATCGTAGATAAAACAGGCTTCCTGGACTGTCTTCCATGAACTGTGCATGGTCACTGACATCCCGCACCACCCTATGACGAAATTTTCACCTTAATTGAATATATTTAAGCAAATTGAAGTTTAAGTCTATTTATTAGCGGTTAAAGGAGTGTCAGCCCCTGTCCAATTTGAAGTCGTTTCACCACAACTGGTTGCAGGTCCGTATACAGCCAAGCAACCATTTTAGGGGGAGGGCGTATGAGAAAAGGGGTGGGGCTTCAACCCTCATTTGTGTAATAATCGCCTTTTTCCATGAGAATGCCCTTTTTTAGGGTAATCTTGAGATATCGATTCGAATGATACTAAAATTTCTGGCAAACTGCTAAATTCTCCTTCCTAATTGAAATTGGTCTCGCAGTCATGTCTAACATGCAAACTGGGGCAATACCCTACATTTTCACCTTTTTCCTACATTTTCATTTCATTTTCTCGTCTTTATTACAATAACTAGCAGATGATTTTTTTTTTTTGGGGGGGGGGGGGAGAGTTAGCGCATGTACCTTCTCATACCTATCAATCCCCTATGGATACGGACCTGACCGTGGTTAGCGAATGAGCGATTGAATAACATAGGGTGTATCTATCTAATTTAAAAAAGGGGTTTCTTCGGAGAATATATTAACAAGCTAGTTATGAAAAAAAAATAGAAATATGAATGATATCCTTTATGCTTTTATTATTTCAAAATAAATCTTGCCTTGTTCTACCAAACTAAATAGTTTTCCGCAAACATCTTTACGTGTTTTGACACTTTCTGGTCCATGAACCTACTCGAGTAAAACATAAGTTATACCACAATTTTAGATTTAGGCTCACTTTTGAGTGGAAACTGTTCTCATAAGACGGCGTGGGTCCAGGGGCTGGCCTTGGGGCTCCTGGTGGGGCACAAGGGCAACGCCTCCGAAGCTCTGGGATGTTTACAAAATTGTGAGCTTTAGAGCGAAGCATGCTCCTAACTACTTCTAAAGGACATTGGATGCACACTAAACATGCCACAGAAATGAGAATTCGACCATAATAGTTGTCTGAAAGAAATAAGCAATGGCGGCACAACTATCTACAGTGTTTGCGCGCGACGTGCGCCGCAAAAAGCATTTTAAAGACAGTACAGAATGGCATGGCCGTAAGAGCCCAAGTTGATTTGGGTGGGCGGGGGGGGGGGGAGGGGTTGTGGAACGACTTGCCCGAAAAATATAACCCCAAATTTCCGCGCTCTCCTCTCACGTTCGACATGTTAATGTACATATCATATAGGCATGCATCGCCCATCACACCGCATGCCAGTTACATACAATAATTTGCCGTGTTTCTATCTTCTTTATTGGTTTTAATTTTGGTAGAAGTCGTTGATCGCCGGCCTTGGGGAGGGGTCTACGGGGCCCCTTTCCCTTTCAAAATTTCAGTTAAAAAATTAGGTGTCCTTACGTGCAATCTGGTGCCACATGCTACCTTTGAAGTAAAGTTTGTGTTAAAAAATTTACGTATTTAGGTAGAAAAAAACAGCATCAGTGAGGGTAGGGCATGGCCCAATGGCCCCTCAAATACAACACTGATAATCATAATACAAGTTTAACCATTAAAAAACACACTGATGAATTAATACGGAATACATATAGGTGCTGGTGCAATTCAAATCAGAACTTTACATTAATTACCAAGGACTAGTTTTTTTAAATTATTAATACCCTTTAGCTACATTATTGCATCATTTTCTTTCGGTAGGTGCCCGAAAAGTTCTCAGCATTTGGCCCGAATTTTCACAAAAATGTTTGGTTGAGGACTGCAGCCCCCAGCCCCCTTTGCGCCTCCTACTCCTGTGCAGAATGGTTCACTTGATCCTGCATTACAAAACTTATCCAAATTATGTCATAATGCCCTTCCTTCTTCAATTTTCTTCTTCCATTCAGTTTGCCCTGCTCAGCAATCGGTAAGTTGAGCTATCCTTTCCAGTCAAAGCTCTCAGGGCTTTCCCGGGCATACGCTATCGCTCGTGGTTCGACAGTTTTAGAGAATTGGTGGTGGAAGGAGTTGCACGGGGAGCTGCAAAATATTCTCGCTCATGCAAGCTGACTTGTAATGATAAGACAACAATACACGAAGGATTTCATTTTTGAAGTCATCTAAGTTAACCAATGGTTTACTAGTTTATTTCACTCAGCAAAAGTTATCAATTTGATGACCAATAATACTAGTAATTATACAGAACGTATTATCTCGTATTTATCAGATGAAACGTTCAAAAGATGACTAAGACAAGAAATTCTCTCTAAATGCATTTTGTCCAATTAACCCTTCTTGTGCATTCTGTCTTATCTTTTTGTACCATTTTATCTCTTCCTAACGTTTTTATACATGTATTTTGTGTCATGTTTTTAGCTGTATTCTGATTTTTCAACTCTTACCTTTTTATTGTCAAAGTTAAACCATTTCTACTATCTTTCATTTAAAAACAAACTGCTTTTATTGTTTTCTTGTTAAGTCTCGTTTCATGTGTCACTTTTTGAAATTTTATGCTAGTAACTTTATGTTTTCTTTCCTATTTTAATTTTTGTGTTATATTTATGTTGTTGTTTTAACCCAGATCCCCAGGGAAGATCGACTTGATGTTGACTGGACTACCCTGGTAAAATAAGAAAGAAAAAAAAATTAAAAAAAAAGGAAAATAGCATATTTTTGAAAACGGGGTTAGGGGTTGTGTAGGCAATCCCCCTTTCAAAACGTGTGGGATTTATCCCCCATCCCCGGCCTGGATTTCTGCCTGCATCAACGAAAGTGACTAATCATTAAAATTGACCTTCCTGCAATTTTGCACAGATTACCATGCTTATCTGAAATACCAACATTGGGTAAGTATATAAAGAGGAAGGAGGCAGTATTCCGCCTTAAACACACGCACGCACATACCCACCCACACTCTCTCTCTCTCTTTCTCTTTCTTTACCCTGACCAGGGAGTTGCTAGAGACTCCCTGCCCTGACGTATATCTTGTACAATATCGGAAAATTTGAAATGAAAACTTTACGGAAATCCAAAAAGGTCAATGATTTTATCAGATCTGCAGGTACACTAAGTGCATTCACAGATAAGTGACTTATCTGTGAATGCGTGAATTACGCAATAGCGCCTTACCCTACCCGGAAGTTTGAGAGAGTCCGTCTCTATATCGTGTGCTGTATGTATGTACTGCTGCTAAGTGTGTTTACTGTACCGGTACCGCACTATTGATAGAGACAACGGGAATTCGCATCTGCTGTGAATTGCAAGAGCGATACTTGGGCGCTTACTGAAATGTAAATCCCCTTTCGTTTCCGTCCTTTCGAATCCCAAGGAATTTCCTTCTTGGATTACTGAACAACGATACCAAGCTGGATCTTTATTTGGGGGAAGCCCATTGGGCCAACTTTTCACTCAGTAACATACAGTGAAATTTTATCGAGTTACACATGACGAAATCTGCTGCCAGCCGAAGAATATCATGTTATTGCTTTGATTAACAGTGATTTTGACATTGTGTACGACAGTGCTTGAAAAATGGATCTTACTGTATCACTTCCGAGTCAACTTACTGAAGGAACTGTATGTAGATGAAGTTCTGCGGCTTTTTGAAAACACCAGCAAATACGTGAGCTTTGTGTAAATTGTATTGTGGTCTAAAACAAGATTATCACGAGTTGACAAACCTAGCCTACTGTACTAACGTTAACTCAACCTACTGTACTATTTAGCAAGTTGTTTTAGGCCCACTACAAACGTAGAGCCTATTGCAACGCCGGCGCAGGTACAATATAGGAGCCTAGCCAAGGGGGAGGCCTGGGTGTGTTACTATTGTAGCCTGTTATTTCTCAGGCTTGTGTTTGAACTGATACTGTGAAAAACTCTTGAGCTGTCAGCATGGACAACATATATTATCAACCAAACTATGAGACAGAGTCATATCATTTGGCTTCAAAGGTTCAGAGGTGGGGTGTTTTATGGAAGAAACCATTTGGACCAGGAAATGGTGGTAAAACTGCCAAACAACAGGCTTCAAAATGGTCCAAGAGGTAAGTAATCAGCATTAATAGGATCTTGTCCCCAGTCTGGAAAGTTCGTAGCTGCTACACCGAATTTTTACGCCAGTCAACTGTTTTCTCAACTTTTACGCCACGCCAAATTGTTGGACTGTGTTTTAAGTACAGTGTGTATGTAAAAGACAAGAAAATCACGCCATGAAATTGGCGTATAAGGTCTTTACTGCACGCCGAAGATCTTCGGCGTAACATACATGTTTTCCAGACGGGTCTTGTCCCAGATTTTGATGGTTTGTAGGCATTGGACTACTGTATTCTATTACTAGGCCTAGACTATGTAAAGGGTGTCCATTGTTTGCACGGTTTGTGTGTTTACTGTGCCAGTGGCAGTAATACTGGCATCCAGTTCATACCTCAATATAGCGCTATAAAGCTGTAAACATTGAACACTGTTCAGCTCTGAGCTATGTCCGTAATTAGCAGAGACGGAGCATGGGATGACCATATGGTTCTTATAGCTTTACAGCATGTGAAAATTTGAAAACTTAACGAGCCAGTTTTAAGTTTTTCATACCTAAAATGTTTTTCTTAAGTTTTGCGTATTTCTTGGCCACTTAATTACATTTCAGAAGCATGACTGTTAATCCATACTTATGACTGCTAGTCCATATTGTCATCAATTTCAGCAGCTGTGTTTAATGTGAGCATGGTGATTTTAGAACATTGGGAATACTTTATGGGTTAAGACAACAACTGTTTCATGACTGTTAGTCAAAACACTGTCATTGTTTCTAGTCATCCTGCATAAGCTGTTCAGTGTGACTTTACAGATATTCATGCATATTTGCATATGTTGGAAAGAGAAGTAGACCAGTTTGTTACTGTCTAAACATAACTCAGGTCTGTTTAGCTGATTGAATGACAATTTATTGTGAGTATTATAAAACCTTCCTTACTAGGCACGATGGGACACAACGCAATATATACGATAAAACAGTTTAAAACAATGTTAGTACATAGACCCTTTAACACTAGGCATGATATGACTCAACATGATTCAACATTTTTATTGTGTGGTATCATATTTCATTGTATCATATCTAGAGGGTATCTTTTTGGTCTGGGTTTGATTTAGGATTACTTATTCTCTTCTGGCCAACAAGGTAGGAGGTTTGGGTAGGAGCAGTGATTTCACTGACTCGGGCACCCGGGTCAATGACGCACAACCTTTCATTTTGACGCACAGACACAAAACCTCTCAGGCCTGATTTTTAAGGAAATTTTCAGGTTGCCCATCGGACAACCTGAAGCTAAATTTAGGTTGTCCGAAATAGTTTTTGGTTGTCCGAATGAAAGTGACGAACAAGAGATGAACAATTCTATTTCCTGTCTCTGCCATAGAAAACAAACATTACTTTAAATTCTGCATTTTTCCATATTTATTGGCATGGTACAATGATGAATGGAAGTCAATACCATTGTCTCAAGGCCACTTCTTATGGGGATTTTTATGACATACTTTCCTGCTGATGTAGGGAACTATTCAGTTGCAAATAAAATCTACTCGTCCATCGGACAAGTTCAAAGAGAGAAAGTGGTTGTCCGATGCAAGTTTTACCCGTCACGGACGATCGGACGAGTGCTAAATTTCAGCCCTGCCTCTGGGGTCAAACTGATGCACAGCTTTTTTGCCCCAACTATAATCAGTAATGATAATGCAATTTGGCAATACATTCATTGTGCAAATTAATTTACAAAATGTAGCACTTTCCAGTTCCCATATTAATTATCAGCAAATTGAGTATCATGTCTTACAAGAAAAAGATAGTGGAAAAGCATCACAAATATAGAAAATAAACAAAAAACTGGAATAAAGTTTGTTGTATTAAACTCAAATTTATTTTGACCACTTCTCTTTTAAATTTGACTCTTGTAAATTTATTTTGAAGGGTCTGTGACTCCTGAAAAAAATGCTGAGTGAAAACCCAGTAGGAGATGTGTCTCCCAACAGAGTTAATGCTCCCCACATAAAAAATGGGAAAATATAGTTTTTATGCTCTGACCAGTCATTAGACTGGGAGTGGACCATTTTGAAAAAAGTTCTTTTCTGTGATTCCACACACTTACAGATGAAACAATTTCCAAATTTGTTGAGTGCAGTTTGAATGCCATATTACTGTACTTTGGTTTCCTTTTGAATTCCATATAGCTGAGTAGTAATACTTGGCACACTGTAATGTTGTTTTGGCCTGTGTATAGACTTGCCTCCCTCCCACACAGATACTAAACACCTCATTGTTTATGAGAGGAGAGGAACTAAAAGCTTCATGACATGAAAGCTATGTCAGTATTAGCTGCAAGATAAACTAACAGTGTTGTGGTTTCATTTCTTTTTCAATGAACCATTTTAGTATTCTGTTGACAACATATGAAAAGATATTTTAGTACCTGGGTACTATATTTACTTAAATCCTAACTGTAGGTCTTACAATAATAAAGGGGATAAAGCTAGAAATGCAATTAAGTGATGTACAAGAGCTGATCTAAAACTAGTTAAGTTCGAAATTGGGCTACTGTATGTGAATATTGTGTAAGACTAATGCAAACAGTACTAGTACAGTAAACCTAGTTAACGATGCTTAGCTAGTGAGATCTGAAGGGAAGAATGTGCTTTGCAAAGATTTATTTTTAAAAAATGCAACCATTCATTTAAAAAAAGACAGTTTACTGCACATGCATGCAGGTTTATTTTGTTGGACAGACAGTGGCACCACCAGAAGTTGGAGATTGGGGACACTACAGAAGATGATGCCTTAAGCCGATCCCAGATAAACCCAGAAAGTCAGTGTAAATTATGCATATTTGCGTGGTAGTTTGCACCTGGAACAAATCCTCCCTTTGTCACTATGTGCATGTGATATCCTACCCTACCCCTACCCTTTGAGAAATTTTTGTTCATTTATGATGGCTTAGATGCAAACTGGTTCTGCTGTATCTGTGAAAAATTTTTGAACCAATCATATATTGGAAAAATTTCACAATTAAATTAATTCTTACATTTGGTTGACTGTAAAGGAAAGGTGCGATGTCTAAGTGGAGGTAACTTAATTGTAACTCCTCCCCTTGAAAAATTCTTGTTTAGGTAATTGAGAGGTTGGAGATGTCCTTTTTGCAGAAAAGTACAGTATTTTAGTCAGAGTAATTTATCATTGCCTCAATAATGGTTATGTAAGATGTGGAGTGGGTCCTGTGATGACTGTCCCCAAAGCGTTGAGTAGGGCTGTGAATGTGTAGCAAAATTAAACGTTTAACTGCAAAGATTTGCGATCGTTTAGCGATTAATCGCGATTACCTTATCACAACAGAAGTTGAGTGACGTGATAAATAGGCCTATTCAAAATGAATTGGTAATACCCCCCAACACGATTCCTGTAAAGGCTTGTTCATAGTGGAAACAGTCATCACAACATGATGACATACTACAACTTACGTATGGGCCATTGCACTCTGCATTTACAGAGTATTCAGATGGATAGAAAATGGACAAAAAACAGGTTTTGCTATTAATTGCTTAGTAGCTTGTACTAAACGTTTATTCCACATGCGATCCTTTAGCGATTAATCACTACATGGTCACAGCCCTAGCGGTGAGGCTGCACGCATGTGGAGAGTGCAAAACTTTTAGTACTTTGAGGATTTGGTAGAATTTTGATAGTTTGGGAATGATTTGTGTTACATACAAAAAATGATTTGAATAGACTATCATTGTTAGATACATACCTCACACTACCCCCTATAGAAATCTGTAGCTTAAACACCTTTGTGGCTCATTTTAAATATTTGGGAAAATATTCGGAAATCGATGGAGGGGGGGGGGACATGCCCTTCCCCTCCCTGTCCCCAAATTCCGAATCCTAATTTGTCCCCATGCATGCCTTTATGTATGTTCTTAAAATATCATACTTGAATGCTCACAGCTGGGTTGTAAAATTCTTGGCATGTTTTCAAGCATGCAAGTATAGAAAATTTTAACCCAAGCAAACAACATATTTCTACAGAATTGTGAATAAAGTCAGTCTGAGTTTTTCAGCAGGAAGCAAATCTTGGTTTGTAGTTGAGAAACCTTGTATTAACTGGGTATACATATGAAAGGCTATATGTAATCCTTGAAATCTTAGTTAATACGTGGTTATCTTGTACTGTACATAACGCTGTGTCATTTTTACTTGTCTGACAGGTTAAAACCAAAATGGGAAAGGGCAGATCTCTTCAAGGTGTAAATTCAATGAATTTACAGTTTTGCCACTCTAATACTTGCAGTTTTCTCTTCCTCAGTTTCAAAATGAGCAGGTTCCTGTCTGTTCAATATTTACAGTATACCTGTACAGTAAGCTGAATTCATAAGGTATGGGTAATTACCTACTGTACAGTGCAGTACATGCCCTCATTTATGCATGCTCAATCAAAACAAGTGAAGTATACCTCTAATTGTCTATTGACAGTCAAGTTTTTGCAACTGCTGTTTACAAATAGCCAGTAAAAAATAAAACCTGTAATCTCATGGCCTTAATACTTTTCATGCATGGTTGAAGGATTTACTGTTTTGTGGTCAATTTAACTCAAATTTTTGCAGGCTTAAGAACTTTTTTTTTTTTTTTTTTTTTAATTTGCTTAAAAACTTGGTTAATAATTCCTCACCAGCACAATATAATGCATATTGTTCTTTTTCCTCTGAGCTCCTTTTTACCCTTGTTCAGTACTTCACCACATTACAGAAAGTTGATACAGCATTGGGATGATTGGGTTGTATAGTGACTGAAACTTGAGGCATGACTTGGAAATAATTGATTTTAATTTTCATTCATACAGAGCTAGGAAGCATGTGTAAGTCAAGGTCTTTTTTGTAACTTAAGACTTAAGTTCCTTGTTTGACCACCCAGTTCCATTTAGTACTTGCCTTTCAGGATCTTTCATTAACCAGGAAGGTGGAATGTGAAAGGAGGACTATCAGGGGAGGAAGGGAGGGGGAATAAGTTTCCCCTTGATCAGTATCTTAACAAAATCTCTACTCTCTCAAGTGTACAGAAAATATAAACTTCAAAAAAAAAAAAGACAAATACCACAAGTTGAATCTTACTAGATTGACATTGAATGGTTATAAATTTATTAAAACTCCATTTATCTCCCTACTAGGCTTACTTTTATCTCCCCCTCCAATTTGAGAGAAAAGGTCTGTTTAATGCACCTCCTGGACAAAGCTATCGTTTGGCCTGTTCTTAGTCTAAAGGAATGTTCTGGTGACAAACTGTGAGACTTTCATAAAATTAGGAATCACTTTTTTCTTCATAGATGTTAATCCCACCACAATAGCATGCTGCATTTTGAAATTATGAATTTTCAAAAGAACTATTCATTTCAAACCTGTGCATTGCATTATGGGTATAAATCTATGATGTCATACAGGCAGATATTGAGTATATCTTTTGTACTTCTTTATAGTCATGACATATGAAATGTTCAGACACTTCAGAGTTGTAATTTATTATCAAAAATTGTTAGCTTTAATAGTCTACAATATATATTCAGTGGTTCACTGGTGTCAAGTTTCAAGCTTTAATGAAACACTGATGTTTAAAAGAAAAAACACAAGATTTTGGAAGCCATACATCTGGTATTATATTAAACATAGCAGTTTGTAATCTTGAAGCAACTGGAAGCCTGTTCTTGTCAAGATACGTACACGTATTCAAACAGCAATATATTTTGAGTTATGAACAACCTATTTGAGTGTGGGGTTTGAAGGGTATACATTTGATAAAAAAATGTTCTCTTTCATTTGAGCGTTTCTTAGAAGCGTACCTGGAATATTCTCATTTCCACAAATTACTGTGTATGAGCCATCTGCTATATGTCATCTGCAAAGGTATCCTTCACCAGTAAGAGTGATGCTGTTGTTTAAAGGGAAGTATTGCGTTTGAAAAAATACCACAACGTGACTCAGATTTAATCCCATTGTGGTCTTTTACCCTTTTCAAACATGGAACACAAATAACTTGCAGCAGATCAACACGTATCTCAATATGGAAAAAAGAAGCAGCATTTTTTGTGTCTAACGGGCTCATTATAGAACGATAATCCTCGCCCACACTATGAAACGTTTGTACTGCTGCATATTCATTTAGGAAGAGTGGTCATGTCAGGACATATATACACCCATTACGCAATAGGTGTTGGCCTTGCTTACTGTAATTCCAACGACCCTGCTCACAACAAACTACTACCACAGTTTCTGTACCCCATGCTGTACGTTGGAATTCAAAACTCACACATAGAGACCAGCATCATTTCCTAGGTTCACCGTGAGTGTGTGTTGTTAGTCGTTACAGAAGAGTCACTACAAACGTGTAAATTTATCTGCGAAAGACTTGTAGGCCCTGCATATTTCTTTTGTTTTGGACAAGTGGCAACCACTGGCATCACAGGTTCGTAAAATTTTCATTTTGTACCATTGTCGAAGCACCAACAGTCTCTTTTACATCTGGCTGTTTCGAAAGTAAATCAAACCTGCTAAGGGCTGCAATTGGAATTACGGAATAACTAACTTCGTGTATAGTATACCAGGGAGGTGATAAGACCACCTACTGTATTGTAAGAGTAGTTCTGTTAGGTCGTCAAATAGAAACTCCCTGGTTCAGTAATACAGACATAATTCCCACTAAAGTACTGTACTGTACAAGTTAAGTTTGTATTTTGTACAGTGCTGTAGAAGGCGTTTGTTATTGTCTGACGTAATGTGATAGAAATGATTTGATTGGTGGATTTCAAATCAGGGGTGATGAAGGTGTGGTTTTGCACAGTTGTTTGGGTGAACAAATCTATTAAGTTGTTACAGAAAGGTTAAAGGCATTGTCTGGTGGCATTTTGTAGGGGTCTTATATGAAAAATAAAACCCCATATCAAAACTCCATTCCTAACTCAAGATATCTCTTCCTAAAGATTGGTCACTTTTAATAAGAAATACGGCCAAGTTTCCTCAAGGTCACAAAACGTCATCCAAAGTGGGCAAATTGCCTCAGATTCCTTTTGTTATTCTTTATAATTGGCAACCTTGTTTGTCCTTGAAATTTGATACGGTTGGAATGTTTAGATGTTTTTCCATGTAGATATAGTGAAAAACTGTTCCATACTTATGGTACAGCAAATAAAGTTATGGAATATTCACTATATTGATATCAACATTATAAAGAAATACAAAAGCTACATCAAATCCATTTGCCCAGATGACATCACAGATTTCCCATCATGCACTAGGGAAACTGAAAATGTAGTATTTCTTCGAAAATTTGTATCTTCCGAATGCAAGATGCTATTGAGATGGGGTTTTCACTGCCTAACACAGAAAATTTTTCTGCTTTTTTTGAAAGCATCAGATTTGGTCACCAGACCATGCTTTTAATTACTCGGAGGGTAGAATGTTTTCCTAAGTTACCTCTCTTTCATCGACCAGGACCTGATCACAGGTAAACGAGGATAGATTCAATAAAAAGCCAGACAAACGCAATATTTCCCTTCAAATTTGAAAGTGTAGTCTCCAGTTGTGTTTAGAGAGATGAGGATATTCCTAAATACATTTACAGTAACACAACAGCCCCTTTAAAAACAATGATGTTGGGAAAATAGCCCAACAAATTTGGTGCTTTAGTCAACGAACTGACTTGGTTGTCAAATACTTTATGAAGAATTGAACAGTCTGTATAAATGTTGCTAATATTAATTATATTATTTCATTATTGATATTATTGAACCTTGGAATGACTGCCTATATAATGGTCTCTTAGGATAGTCTGTAGGTTCTAGTGCACTTGCTGCACAAACTCACAGTACGTAGGGAGTTGCATGCAGTGACGTACCGAGTAGTTGTCAGCATTGGTATCCCCCCTGGCAGTTTGATCCAATTTTATGGTATCATCTTTGCTTTGATTGCCTCAGGTTCCACTCAGAACTATTAACAGTTTAACACCATTATAGGTAGTATCAGTAGGGGGTTTTCAATTTGGAGACTTAAAACATTACTGTGGTTGCGCAGTAATTACAAAGTACATTGAGTTAATTGTTAGATCATGAGGTTTACAGCCCAGTTTCTAACCAATTGGCTCAAGTAGGCCGGCCCTGGCTTGTTTTCCCTGCTCCATTACAAAGTGCATTGAACAAATTTGTGTTCATAAATATTTTCAAAATGTGAGGTATGATTTTTTGGCTGAAGAGGCATTTATGATGAATCAAAACAAAGCTGGAATTTAAATGTTAGTCATAGAAAGCACACAGATAATTCCATATCTTTATGACTAGAGTGAGATCATGTTATGATTTGTTTCAGAGTCACATTTTTAAGGAATTAACAATGTATGAAAATAAATGCAAAACCAACAAATCGAACATACTCCTGTAGGGAGAGTGAAGAGTGCAGTTTTGGTAAATCATTTTGGATTCAAGCACACAGCTGCACAAGTTGAAAGTAAATAATTAGTGTGTTGCCAATTCAGTATGTGCATTGGGTAATCACACCTGTTGTGTATGCAGGTGCAATATGTTGAACATACACCTTATAATGGAGAGTAGTATAATTTGGTAATTTACTCATTTTTGTGTATTGAATAGATTGAATAAATTTTTAATTGACAATCATCTATAAATTAAAAGTTAAATGCATAATTGACACTGTTTACTTATCTGATGTTTATAAGTGATCATTGATGGGTGGAGCAATTATGTTGTAAAAATGATCGAGCAGATTGTATATTTGCTGTGTACAATGTGAGTGCCTTTTCAAATCAATGTCTCCTGTACTGTATATTATACTAGATAAAATCCCATGTTCGACCTAAGACTCTTATCATAATACATTGAAATAATTTTGCTCAAATTTTTATGCACAGCATCTAGAATAATTAAGCTAAGTTACTAAAACATGTCATCGTCAATTAGATGAAGTTGTACAGTATGTCTATTTTTGTGGCAGATGAGTAACGCAAGCTGTCTACAGCATTGTTTATTGCTGTTTTTTATTGTCATTAACATGTACAGTAATACACAGGTCCATCTGCTATATAGTGTAACTGATGCGTGTGGATACAATTGTCATGGAAGTACTACACTACAACTCTGAAGTAGTACCTCCTTGGTCCAGAACTATTCAACTCTTAACTGTGTCTGTTCATTGCTACCTTAGAGTACTTCCATGGTCTGCTTTTGTCCTGGAAGAGCAAGGGATGACCATACATGGTTCTAGCTAATTTACGTGTGAAAATTTGAAGAATGAACCTGCCTTTATCTTGCTCTTGACTGTAATGAATGGAATACAGTATTGGGTTCTTAATTAATATCGGAGTACTGCATTGCCTCATTGCTGCAACTGAACCACACCAAAAGTTACTTGTTGAAGCAACAGCCTGCTATCGTACTGATGTGCACTGGTTCAAGTATGAGTCTGGCACTTTTCTTCATAAATTTGCACTTGACTATATCAATACCTAGCTGCTAACAAAGTCGTAATGAATGTTCGTATCACTATCCTATCAGTGGTAAGAAGATGTATATTAAATTGACAGAGTAAATCTTCTGTACAGGCTGTAGCCAAAGCATGTGCACTTAATGCAGGCAGTATATGCAGGAAATGTGTAGCTTACTTGAAATTTGAGTTCATGTGTTGTATAGTATATATTACAGGTATTGTTAGCTGACTGCAAATAATGACAATGCTACCTTATCTCATCAAGTGACACATCAAGAAAAACAAAATTCTTAGAAGAGACAGTGATTATAGTCACCCATAATGCAACATTCAAACTTAAAGTGAATGTATTTGTTCACAGTAATGCAAAAATGTTAGAATTAGGGAAAACCCAGGCTTGCCCTTTTTCAATATGTCTATATGACTAAATAAACAGGGTGATGAAATTGAATTACTAGCAGGAATGATCTATGATTGCATTGCAGCCTGTCCATGGGTTTGACTTTGTTGTTCCTGTTTTCTGTACTAAATGTTATTATCACTATAAATATCTTTGGAAGTGCTCTAATTGTTGTTTGAAAAAACCAAATATTTTCCTGAGGTGATTTTTTTTTTAATGTTATTTTAAATGGTTTGAATGCTCTTAATAATGATATAAGGTAAAACTGAATCAGCTATCAGTTTATTCAACATATGTGAGTTTTCTAAAAGGAGATATTTTTGATTTGTGAAAGTGTTTGCAAACTGAAATTGTAGCACTTTTTGTTTCTTTTGGAAGATGATCAAACATGTCTACTTTTCATGTACAAATTGACATTGCACTCTAATAGTCTGCTTAATTCTGTCATATAGAATATGGGATTCAATTGAGAGTTTTTACAGTTTAAGTAATATATCAGGCAAACTATGGTAGTTCTGAAGTTCTAAAACATCAGCATTTTAACTACAAAAGACCAGTTTTAGTGGTGGGTTTTTCAAGTATTTAAAAAGAATCCAAATAGAACTTAGTGAAGGATGCATCCAGCATTCAGAAGAGTAGGCTTAATTCTTGATTTATTGGCCTATGGTGTATCAGTCGGACTTAACTGCGAAAATACTACCAATGTACCAAATAGTAATAGTTCCTATGAAACTGGTCACTTTGGACTATCATAGCTTAGAACTACATCGATCTGTAAGTGAAGTACAGTATTCAGGTAGTACCAGGCTGAGGCTTGATGAGCCTATTAAAATACTTGGTGCTACAGTAAAGGTCAGTTCAGGGTGGTACCACCCACAATCTTGGACAAAACTCGTTGGAACACCTCTGCACCCCCGCTCCCCCGTACAGTGTTGGAGATAATAATGTCAATTGGAGATGCACTGCTTTCCTTCGGACACAACATTGTACTGGGGGACAGGTTTTCATAAATCGTGCCCAACATTGTATGGGGGGACGAGGGTTTTGTAAATCGTGCACGACATCATATTGTACATGATAGAACGGTGGTAGGTGTTCCAACAGTTTTGTCCAAGATTGCAGCTGCCCTCTGTAGCTGCAACCCTGAACATCATTGTTAGAATAATTGGCTGCAGTATCAAAGTAATTGTATTTATACTTATTTTGTTGGTGCAAATAAGAGGGATGATGAAAGTGAGATGCATGATAAAGGAACATATTTGTGCACCTGAAGTCAGTCTTGTCCCTTAGATGCTCTTTAAGATATTTAAATACACAGAGAGCTGAAAACTGTTAACTGTTGTAGAACGGTCCTTTTGCACTCATTTTGAATGATTGAGCTCTTAATGCTCTGTGATGATATTTTTCCTTGAGTAATTTCTTACTTAGTTGCGAGCATCTCACGTGAGACCAATATTGTGGTTAATGGCCATTCTGATAGTCTGTGCATATGATAGACATCAATATTCACTGCAGCAAAGATAGAATAAGTGCATGTAATTATTAACATATGAAGAACTGCATGCAATCCATTCTGTTTAAAAATTGAAAATAGTTGAATGGAATTGTCTAGTCATCTTTATTCATTTCTGATAATCAAGTCTATGATTTTTGTCAATGACCTAACAGGGCTGGAAATAAACAAAGGCTACAGAGGCCATAATTACCCTTCATATTTTTGGCAATGGCCCTGATGCCCTAAAAATTGCATGTGTACCTGTAATTTTCAAGGCCATCTTGGCCTGCCATGCCCTTCCTTTATACAAAATGCAATGAAATGTATACCACATAACACAAAATCTTCTGTTTAGGCTTGGTGCCCTTTAAGATGCATAGATGATCCCTAAAAGCTAGTATGCAATGGTCATGCCCTCATGATGTCTTTTTTCCAGTCCTGACCTACTGATGTTGGATTGCTGGAATATGTCACTGAACCAGGATATGTCCTGCAGGTTGGGGTTTATTTTATGTATTTTGCCTGTCTAGCTTTGGCAAACATACATCGGTAAGCTTTGCTGAAAATGTGACTTCATTATTTCCTGAATATTTTGAAGGAAATGGTACAGGATTGGTATTATTTCCTGAATATTTGAAGGAAACAATTGTACAGGATTGTTTATTTAAATGAAAACTGAACATAGACAAGACATTCAAGGTGGCCATCCTCAGAATGGAGGTCACCTCAGATCTAGCTTTCAGAAATGCTACATACAGCCAAATTGCTATTAATATCTGACTCTCTGGTCTTACTACTAACCATTATTATTCTTATTATTTTCTGTCCCAGTGACAATGGCTGTTATTATAAGTATATAAAAATGTTGGCACTAGTTATTCTGTCCCCATGGTAACCAGTTAATTATTCCACTTAAAAGGAAATAAAGTACACTGTTCAACAGTCTTTTACTTGCAAAAGTCTTTGTCTTTGGTGATGGGAATTAGCTGTAGACCGATGCTCAAAGGCAGGAGCTGTAGGCCTAATATTAATACAGCTTACTGCTCAAACAAGAGGGCTTCTACTTGTGAGTGTGATGTCCAGGCTCAGATAGCTTGTAATTCATATGTCCCAGTAAAGGAATGGATTGTAGGAAGTATTAACTGAAATATTTGATAATAGATGATCAATTATATAGTGGTGTAAATTGATTAGCCATCTTTTAATATTTTGAGCACCTTTATTGTGCCTGCCTAACATTGTTTGGAAAGCCCTACATACCGATTTTATTCATCGTACCAGTCACAGGGTTATTACTATAGTTGTGCTTCCTGTTTTTGTGTGCACAAAAAGTAAATACTGTAGGTATAGGAACAAATTTGTTTACTTCTCTCCTGAGTTATCTATTTTTCATTCGCTTCCAAATAAATACATTACAACCTTTCCTACAGTTGTTTCTCAGTGTTGTTTTTTTAATTTATAGGTACAGTATGTGGCCTAACTTAAAAAGACATTTCAGATCATAACCAGTACACAGTGATCTTTCAACTCAGTTTTAAGTTAAATGGCCTGAATGACAGAGAGCTGTCCTTACCATTTTCAGATAGGCTACAGCTGCAGTAATCCTTTATCCATCTAACCTATCTGTTGGAGTGATGATTCTCAACCTTTTTCTTGCCACACATTTTTTGGAGACTTATTAAATAGTAGGCTTGAACAAAAATGGGATCACGGCCACTATCCGTCCGGTTGTTCCATTCCATTGAAAAATAGGGGGTTGCAATCTTTACTTTCACATTTTTATGGTAAATGATGAGTCGTTCTCAAAATAATTGTTCTTAGACAATTTAAAAATAAAGGTGGATAATATACAACCAAAAACATTTTGAGAACGACTCTCTTAATATCTCTTATTTTTTTTAGCAAAAAGTATAAATACTTCAATATTCCTAATATCGGACTGTACTAGTCTGCCGGACGGATAGTAGCCATGATCCCAAAAATGTAATCACCCATGAATGACAAGTTCAGTATTTATGAAGGGTGAGGGGTGAATGAAAAATATTTAGGCAAGAAAACTGGGAACCCTAAAAAATTTTCAGGCCACCCCAGTTTGGGTCATGACCCACAGTTTTAGACTGGCTGTTGTAAGATAGTAGTCAAGCACACAGGGCCTATTCATAGGCCTTTTGATCAGCATACTTCCTTTCAGCCTTTCTATTCTGTACTGAACTCCTTCATAAAATAGGTTAATAGTATACAGTACAGTAACAATGAAACACAGTACTATGCCTGTTGTGTCCTGGTAGTTGTGTGCTCTGCCATTGTGACTTACCAGGATTTACAACTTTAGGCAAACCTCATAACTGTGGATTAGCTATTAATCAATTTAGCATTCCTTTGGGAAGCTGCTGTTAATTGTCCCCATTATTTTACTCAACAATAGATGATGGATAGTTTCCTGTGGATTCAGTTTTCCAGTGGATAGTAGGGGGAGGCTTAAATCCTTTAATAGCTGCTTTTATGACATTGACCTTTACCTTTGGTTTACAATAGGAATGGCAGACTTGCAATGCATGCTGGGAACGAAGTGTAAACAATCAGTGCCATGCAAAATGGAGTGCCTGCTAACTTAATGGTAGTGCACTTCTGTATTGCTTTACTTGCAGTTCCTGTGATCCATTGTAGGTATGGTATGATACAGTATGTATTTATTCAGCCAACAAAAAAGGTGTCATTGGAAATCATGTGACCACAAAAGCTCTATAAAAGTACAAAACAGTAGAACATTAAATGATCAAAACCAAAAAGTTAAATATGTTAAAAAAGCATGAGAGCAAAAAGTAAGAAAATCTAAAACCCATAAAAGAGTAGAACTTTAAAAAGATAGGTCCAGTAAGTCAAACATTGGAAAACATGTAAATCTTAAAAACAACAAATCCTAAAATCCTGAAACTGTTTATCTAGTTTGGTGCAAATTAAAAATCTTTGTCACAGAAGGGTAAAAGCTCTCTGTAAATCTTTGACATCCCTTAAAAGTTGGAGCCTGTATCCTGACAGATGGTACTTAAAATAACCTCTCGCAGGGTGAGAATTGTCATTCAGGATACCTTCGATTCATGTAAGTGCCCGTTGCTGGTACAATGTGTGTAGTGATGGCAGTTTTGTACCAATTAAGCCCTCAGCACTTTTTATCACAGTTTCTAATTTAGTGATATCCTTCTGACTTACATGACCAAACCAGACTAAGATGTTGGTGGTTAAAATACTCTCAGTAATACCTCGATAAAAATGAACTAAAACATTTCTACTAAAAAGATTTAAGAGTACGTAAGAAAATGTGTGACATAATAGTGAAGTGTGTGGAAGCAGATAGTTGGTTAGACACCATGAACCTTAGTGGTAACATAATAAGGATGTAAGTTCTGTCAGGAAGATGGAAGTTCTCTAAATAGTATTTATCTTGCTGAAAACAAGAGTTTGGTCATCTTTAGAATTTCCTTTTAATTTGCCTTAGATTTCGTCAAGTAGAGAAGGTGAAAAAGATATGTTTACTGTTTAACAGATTAGATTTATGACCTCATGCTACTGGTTGAATGGGGGTAGAGTCACATAGTCCTACAGGCTTTGCTTTATTTGCCTGGGGGGGGGGGAGGGAGGAGGGAGGCTCATGTTGCTGGGAGACAGGGGTGGCAAGCAGAATACCTGCAATTTGCAGTCAAGTTGGAATAATGTACTGCACTCCCCGTAGCTCAAAAGGTTAGAGACCCATGAACAGGGTGTGTAATTATGTTCTCATCAACAGTCTTGAGATTTGTTTTGGGAAACCTTGTCAAGAACACTAAGAGAGATCAGTCACTGCAAATTTTTTATTCACAATTTAAGACTTTTGTAGCTTGATAGGCAAAGCAACACATTTCTCAATTCATACGTTATCTCTTATGTGGTTGTATATTCAAATGTACATTAGTAGGCTAATATGTTATTACAGGATACACAGCTGTCCATTTGCTTGACATGTAGTACACAAGATCAGATTACTATCATACTACTCTATTACCATTGTGAGTGCATTTTAGTCAATCTTATTGAACGTCAGCTGTGTTCCTGTGATACTACGAAGTAAGCTTATACTAAAATGGCTACATTTGTGTCCAGGGTTTCTCAACCTTTTGTATCTCAAAGCCCACGTTTGAGTTTTGAAATCACCGAAGGACTACATTACACAAGCTCTTAATGAAACACTAATGTTTTACCTACATTTTTAACAACAGGGCACAAGTTTCACCCCTAAGCAATGTATACTGCTATCATCTGTGTCAGGTGAGATTAACTACAGTATAGGTGTATTTTAAATAATAGACGTAAAGACATCTACTTTTTTTTGGGGGGGGGGGGGGGGCTTACTTCACTGACCACCACATGGTGCTGTGAAACCCACCAGTTTTATGAACACTGCTTTAGTCCATTATAATAACCATGGCATGTTGTAATTACAGGGGTACCATTCCCTTCTATGGTACCTCTGGAATACACTTGTTGTCAAACCTCAGTCATTGACACAGTCTTTAAACAAGAAATGATAATATGCATCACTGAATATCAATTATTCTTATTGCTAGTTTTGTTGCTGTCAGCAAATTTCTCTGGATATAGTGTTTCCTTCACAAGTTTCTCATCAATATTCTGTGAATTTGTGAAAAATAACACCCATCTCTGATTTTGTGAAGGAACTGCCAGACGCTTGACCTCCTTTCAGAGCAATCCCATCGCTCTTGACAGGATTCAGCTTCATCAAGAGTCACGTTTCTTCATTATTAGTCCATATTGCACATACCATACAGAAACACACAGTATACCTGTGTACTTATACAGGGTTGCGTGTACTTGTATGTTTTCATTAGTAGTCGGCCTAGATGTAGCCTGGAAAGGTGCCAGTTGTAGCTAGGACTTTAATCAAACCTGATGTTTGTATATTTGTAACTGAAGTAACATTATATGATAGCTAAAGGCATGATGCTAAAGGCATGATGCAAGTTTGACATTTAATACTAAGGACGTTGATTCAAAGCCCATATTTTTATGCATGTCTGTATTTGAAAATCTTATATTTTTACATATTGTTATACTTTTTCAACATTTTTACTTACTCTTATTCTTCTTTCATTTATTTTATTGTGAGCTTTTAAGTTTTTATTTGTAGAATTTATTCATAGTTGAAATTTTACAGCCCAGTGGATTTAAGCCCTGCTACTAAAGTTGCTCTTGACCTTTCGCCTTAGTTCTTTATTTCCTGAACTATTTGATTGCAAATACATAAAAATTATTAAACATAATTTAAGTGAACAGTGACAAAAATCATCTTTAGGCTTCATGCCATGGGTAAAGTTTACATTTAGCTTTGAAATTATTTGTCAATGGCTGAATGTAGATGTAGAGCTCAGCATAGATCTATCTAAAAAGTGGGCAGAATTTCATATGCACTGCCTATGCCCTTCCTATACAACAGTTCAAGTAGTTTGAAGAGGTTTGGCTTGGTAGCTACAGTTGTGGTTCATATTCAGTCCAGACTTCCTGTTTCTTGATCAAATCACGGTAGAAATTCCTGGAAATTTCCTAGGGACCAATATACTGTACGTCAGCACTGAAAAACTGTTGTTGAGCAGGGCTGTTGGATTAAAAGAGGCATATTTCCTCATCCCAGACAATTCCAATTCTCCCAACTAAGTTACTTCTAGCCCCTCCTAAAACTGTCTTAAAGACAGTAGGCAGTCACCCCAAACAGAGTGAGTGTATCCTGTCACTTTAGTTCATGATTGGCCTATTTTGATCATGTGACAATATTTTTGTTAGTGAATTGTGGAATTCAAGGAGAATTTTGCCTTGCTTTACCTATTGTTTGTAATAGTTATGTTCAAAACATCTTCAGAGGTGCTTGTAGTACAATAAGAGGAGATTTGCAAGAGTTTGCTGATTTTGCAAAGAAAATTTTGGGGCGACTGCCTATTGCCTTTAAGCTCCTCCTTGTATAGACACAAACCTAGTTTATTGCTTAATAAGGTCATATCCTGCTGAACATACACTGCCCTAATGTGTATTCAGAGCACTCTCTGCATTGTGCAAAATGTGCACTACTTTGAATCTTCCAATTTTGATGTTAATCAAAGAGAAGTCATCAATTGAGAATTTTGGTTGCATCTAACCAAAGATGTACTTGGGTTGGTGAGTGTCTGTCTTTAAAACTTTGATAGTGTGAACCAGCTGTTGCTTATTCTGATATTGTCCACATCATGTCTTTGTGTGGTACAGCTTTCAGACACTGGTGGCCCTGACCCTTCCCATCCTTGAAGAAGGTCCACTGCTCCCAACCGTTGTGGAGCCTATTGGTGGCTCTGATAGCACACTGGTTTTTGTCTAACTGGTGGGAGTGAGCAGTTAGTAAATATCTGTCTCCTATTCTCTGAACTTAAGTCGCAAGTAGAAGCCCTTGAATTGCTCTGAACATAAAGGTTGTTAGACTGGTCTTAGTGGTGGTCTCCAAGAAACAAGTGTAACTTGAGTTTAGGGGGAGAAGTGTTGAAAAGATTGGTGTCTACTCTGGAAGTATATTGGCCTAATACAGTACTAGTGGTGTATTGTGAGTAAAATTTGAAAAAAGAAAAAAACCCAAACCCCAAACCCCCTTTTTTGTACATTTTATGGTAAAATGAGTACAAGGGGTAATTACCAGGGGTATTACGGTAGGTGTTACTGCTTTGTGCAGAACACCCCACCAGCTACAAATCTGCTGCTCACTTGTGTTCATCACTGTAACTATCTGACAGGATTCTTGATGAAATCCATGCTTTGTGACCCAGTGTTTAACTGAATCTACATGACTTCTGACTTCTGATATTAATGCAGTTACTTTGATGTGTGTTGTCATGAAAAAAAAAGTGAAAATAAAAATAAAACGCTTGAAGATGCTTTGATGTAATAATAAGATCAAACTTCGTGTTGTCAATTTGTCATGTTTTATCTCACCTTTATTCTCTCAACATAAAAGAATCAAGGAATAATCATACAAATATTCGCCTACTTCTTTGTTGCTTTTCAGGTTTTTTATCGTAAAAGAGGGCTTCCTGCTTTATTATGCAGAAAATGAGAAAAGAGATTTTGAAAAGAGACGCTTTTTCAATATTCATCCAAAGGTAAGAATTGCAGATATGGTGAGAGGTAGCCTTGAAGATTTATGTAATGGAAAAAAGATGTTTGCTAGATTGCAGTTTATTAAAGCAGGCATTATAGTATGATATCTGGGGATCATTAGATTGGTAGGTTATAAATGTGTGATCAAGATTTGACATAATGAGCATTTACAGGAATAAACTGAAAATTTTTAATCAGTTTTGGGATGGAGATGAAGTACTGGGGGGTGGAGCTGTATGAAAAATCCTAAAGCCCCCTCCCCCTTTACTACCCATATTTTTATGCCGTTCTTGCTTCTTTCCGCATAAGGAAGGATGTGTGGGAGGTATGGTAAGTTACTTTGACAAACTGTTTCAATAGCTTGCCAAATTTTATTCCAAAATTTTTGAAAACCCCCCTCACCTTCATGCAAAAATTCTGCAGTTTTAGTTTATTTTAGTATGTACAATGTTCCTTGTGCTTGAAATGTTTGAGAACCTGAGTGTATGCATGGAGCAATTCTCAACCATAGCAAGAAGGAAAGCTTGTGCACAGTACCCTTACTATATTAACATCATTGCAGTTTTCAAATTAGACTGGTGTTTCTTAGTCTTCATATATGCTGCAGTAGTCAACACAGTGTACATTCAATGTTGATATTATTTAACAAAGTGTAACTCTTTTTGGTTTCGATGATAAGAGAAACCTATGCATTCATGATGGCGTGTGTGTGTATGTATGTGTGTATGTGCGTGTGTGTGTATGTGTGTGTGTGTATGTGTGTGTGTATGTGTGTGTGTTTGTGACACTTTGCTCGTTAACACGATATCTCAAGAAGGGAAACTCTGACAGTTCTCAAACTTGGTACATAGATGCCCCATATTGAGAGGAAGAACCCTATTGTTTTTGGTGGGGGTCAAAGGTCACGTGGGGTCACCGGGGGTCAAACTCTGAAAACCTTGTTAACACAATATCTTGAGGTAGGAAGCTTGGATGAATTTCATACTTTGTATGTAGATGCGTTATGGTATGAGGAAGAACCCTATCATTTTTGTTGGAGGTGAAAGGTCATCTGGGGTCACCGGGGGTCAAACCTTGAAAACTTCGTTAACACGATATCTCAAGAAGAGAAATTCTGACAGTTCTCAAACTTGGTACATAGATGCCCCATATTGAGAGGAAGAACCCTATTGTTTTTGTTGGGGGTCAAAGGTCACGTGGGGTCAGCAGAGGTCAAAATCTGAAAACCTTGTTAACACAATATCTTGAGGTAGGAAGCTTGGATGAATTTCATACTTTGTATGTAGATGCGTTATGGTATGAGGAAGAACCCTATCATTTTTGGTGGAGGTGAAAGGTCATCTGGGGTCACCGGAGGTCAAACCCTGAAAACTTTGTTAACACCATATCTTAAGAAGGGAAACTGACAGTTCTCAAACTTGGTACATAGATGCCCCATATTGAGAGAAAGAACCCTATTGTTTTTGGTGGGGGTCAAAGGTCACCTGGGGTCACCGGGGGTCAAACTCTGAAAAACTTGTTAACACATTATCTTGAGTTAGGAAGCTTGGATGAATTTCATACTTTGTATGTAGATGCGTTATGGTATGAGGAAGAACCCTATCATTTTTGGTGGAGGTGAAAGGTCATCTGGGGTCACCGGGGGTCAAACCCTGAAAACTTTGTTAACACGATATCTCAAGAAGGAAAACTGACAGTTCTCAAATTTGGTACATAGATGCCCTATATTGAGAGGAAGAAGCCTATCGTTTTTGTCGGGGGTCAAAGGTCACCTGGGGTCACTGGGGGTCAAACTTTGAAAACCTTGTTAACACAATTTCTCAAGGGAGAAAGCTTGGATAGATTTTATACTTAGTATGTGGATGTGTTATGGTGAAAAGATGGACCCTATTGTTTTTGGTGGAGGTCAAAGGTCATCTGGGGTCACCAGAAGTAAAAAAAGCAAAATTTCCCAAGAATTCCCAAGACTAAATAGGAATACAAAACTGTATATTTCCAACATGTTAAGATAGCATTTGACCATTGACTGAAAGATATGGGACATCATGGCTTTATTTGGAATAGAACATGTATCATCGAAACCTCAATGCATTTTTGCATTCTGGTTGTAAAGGAAATTGAGTTGGTTCATGAAATTTGTAATTTTTGGTCACACCTGATGAGTTTTATTAGCTCAACAAGTTGAGCTATTGTCATGGCAATGCGTCTGTCTGTCTGTCTGTCTGTCCGTCTGTCTGTCCGTCAACATTGGAAAAAAGGCTGCTGTCTGCAGGTGCTTTGACCATTCCTTCTCAAAGTTGGTGTGGGTATAACACATATCAAGGGCTTGATAATTATGGTAACAGGAAGTAGGTCAAAGGTCATTGGGGGTCGTGAGAGGTCAAAGAGTGAAATCACGCAAAAGCCTTCAACTCCTTGTGGTTTTGTTGGAATCTTTTCAAATTTGACAGGAATATTCAGTAAATGATTGGTCATCAAAGTTGTTCTTTTGAAGTAGATCAAAGGTCATTTGGGGTCAAAGAGAGGTCAAGCAAAAGGAGGTCAAACAGTGTAATCATGCAAAAGCCTTCAACTCCTATGGGTTATGTCTGAATTTTATCAAATTTGGCAAGAGTGTTAAGAAGATAATGGGTCATCAATGTTGTACTTTTGAAGTAGGTCAAAGGTCATTTGGGGTCATGCAGGGGTCAAACAGTGAAACCACTCAAAAGCCTTCAACTCCTAGGGGTTATATCCATATGTTATCATAATTGGTCAGGGTGTTTAGTAGATAACAGGTCATCAAAGTTGTACTTTTAAAGTTGGTCAAAGGTCATCTGGGGTCAAGCAGGGGTCAAACAGTGAAATCAATCAAAAGCCTTCAACTCCTAAGGGTTATATCCAAATCTTATCAAAGTTAGCCAGAGTGTTCAGTAGATGACAAGCTGTCAAAGTTGTACTTTTGAAGTAGGTCAAAGGTCATTTGGGGTCAAAGAAAGGTCAAAAGTGAAATGTTGTAAATGTCTTCAGTTCTTAAGGGTTATATCCAAATCTTATCAACGTTAGCCAGAGGATTCAATTGATGATAGGTCATCAGAGTTGTACTTATGAAGTAGGTCAAAGGTCATCTGGGGTCAGAGAGGTCAAACCGTGAAATCACTCAAAACCCTTCAACCACTAGGGGTTATATCCAAACCTTATCAAAGTTGGCCAGAGTGTACAGTAGATGACAGGTCTTCAAAGTTGTACTTTTGAAGTAGGTCAAAGGTCATTTGGGGTCAAGGAGAGGTCAAACACTGGAATTGTGCAAATGCCTTCAGCTCCTAGGGGTTGTGTCTGACTTTTATCAAAGTTGACAAGAGTATGCAGTAGATGAATTGATGGGTCATCAGAGTTTTACTTTTGAAGAAGTTTAAAGTTGTTTGGGGTCAAAGAGCTAGGGCAAACAGTAGAATCAAGCAAAAGCCTTGAAATACTCTTGGTTATGTTGGAATCTTATCAAAGTTGGCCAGAGTGTTCAGTGGATGATGCATAGGTGTACTTTGTGTTGATGTTAATTAGTGTTTGCACTGGGTACCCGGGTACCCGACCATTGATGTCAGGACCCTGTTCTCAAATTGCTACCTGGATCCAAAGTTTCACTAACATAGATTGCATGTGTGACAGAACACCTAACATGTTACTTTTTCCTGGCAAAATTTATCACGGACACACCTAAGAACACTTGTCATGCCCATACGTAAGATACGTTGGTGTTATATTATATCAGCTTGCAAAGCAAAATTTCTCATTATGACTAAGTTTATGACTTTAGAACAAACTTGTAGCCTAACATAAGTTATATTTTCGGGTACCCGGGTACCCGACCGACCATCGAGTTCGGGTACCTGGTTCAGAATTTTGGACCCGGTGCAAACACTAATGTTAATTGCGATTTGGGGTCACAAAACATCATATGGTGAAATGCATGCTAGTGCTTCTCCATAAGGGTTTATGTTTTGTATGATGTATACTATAGGAATCATTTTTTGACAGACCTGACAAATTGGGGTATAAGTAGCCTAATTTTTGTCAGCAGAATTACCTACAGTACTGTGCCCACAAACACTTAACAAAAAGTCGCAAGCCGGACAACTCTAGCAGATATACCACTGCTGTGACCATTTACATCTATAGCACTGAAGTTCCTAGATCATGACAGTCTACGACTCCTTGATTTGGATCCCTAGTGAAACTATATAACATTAACTGTGTGAGAGAAATTGTAGTTGAGCTACAGCATCATTGATGCTCTTGTTTGCATCTTGATGGTAAATGGTCAAACTAAGGGATTCTGCACATCTAACACACAACTGAAATGGTAATGGTAAGGTAATAAATGATTAAAATCATTAATTAAAAATTTGTGACCAGACACTTTGTAACATTAAGTACTAATCATATACAACCCCTGTCTAAAGGCAACCAATGAGTGAAGCCTGTAAGAACTTGACTGACAGGCTTGCAACTCCTCATAGGATTGGCTGCTGTGGTCAAAGCAATTCAGTGGTATATACATGCTGTATATAAGAGTGGCTGGTCTATCAAGGGCTTGAAGGAGCCATGCAAACTACATGCTTGTTAGCCCATAAAAAGTACAATTTTTCACGTTTTTTGGTAACTAGGAAGTGATACATGACTGATGAGTCTATTTAGGAGCATTTTCATGCAGTGATTTTCTTTGAACTCATCACAAAATAATGGAAATCATCTTATTAAGCCCCTTCAAAGCAATATGGAAGAAGTGAACTTTTTTCAGGATATCCTGCTCAGAGCATTTCCTTGGGGCCTCTTATAGGGTACAGTGGTTATTTATTAGCAGTGTACTTCATTGAACTCTACAGTACAGTGGAACACAGAGTTTTGCTTTTAATTTTATCTGATGTGGAACTTTTAACTGTTGCATTCCGTTGGTTGGTTCATGGAATGGAATGGTATTACTGTTAGTTGAAAAAAGAGCCAGTTTTGTTGCAATGCTAAAAATGCTAAAACATATGAGCAAGAACTTCATATTGCAGACCTTAAGAGAACACAAAAATATGTGGTTTTGTGCATATTTTTGACAGCATGGAAAATTAATTTTTGGAAATTGAGTTGCTGTTTTTAAATCTGGTTCCCACCCTCCCTCCCCCACCCACCCTTCTCTAAGCTTAGTGTGAAAACCCTTAAGGGATTATTAGGGTGTTTTGTATCAAATGTGGCTTGATTAGATGTTAACAGGTCAATTTAAAGTATAGGTCAGGAGTTTAATGCAAAACAGTCAAGAGTTTTCATCAAAGCTCCTGCTCATATATGGTGGGACTGGAAGGAGTAAAATTGTTTTCTGGAATTTGAGTCAGTGGTTTGAGTGTGACAATATAAACAAAAATGGAGGTATGTGAAATAAAACGTATCAATTTACTGGAGCTATCAAATTACCTGAACCAATTCTTATTTCTAATTTGCATATATTTGATTAGATGATAGTTTTGTGGACTGATGTTTGGCATGTATGTGTAACTTATAGGATGTTTATAACAGAGAGACAGAAAATTTCAACTGGTCATTTTATGTAATGTTTTGAAGCTTGGTATAGACATGTTTTTCCTTCAGGTAAGATTCAACATTTATGTAATGATTAGACAGTTGCTAGCAATAAATTTGATCATTTATATAAAGCCCCTGTAGCCTGCCATACATGTTAGTTTTGTGAAATATTGTTAAGAATAATTATCCTGTACATTGGAACTTTTTATGACTTCCAGACTACCTCTGCTTAATTCATACATGATTCACTTTTTTCTCCTTTTAATGTTTGCCAGGCATATACGTATACTAAAGCACAAAGCATATACTGTAAACCTTGTCTGTATCACATACCTGTAGGCCTTTTTCTTTTAACAAGTAACCTTGGCCTCAATCTTAACCGTTAATATTGACAGTTTTGTGAGTCTATGTTTTTCTTTGTGTAAGACTGACTCATCCAAAATTTGTGTATGCCATAGGAAGTTTCCTAAAACATGTGAAAATACAGAGCTCTAGAATATCACCTTTGTCAAGACACCCTGTTGTTTGTCTAAAAAATCAATCTAGGCCAAAATTTTGCAGAAAGGCATTTTATAGGTTACAAGTATTGCACAGGCAAGCAGTATTTGCTTTTCTATGTTGTTGCACACACGTAGCCTATACTGCTATAGTGAAACCTACAATCTTGGACAAAAATGATGGGACACTTTGGCACAAATGTAGCAAAATACTTCGACAGGTTCGCGGTCTTCAAAAATCCCTTCCCCCCTTGATCAATGTTGTCCCAACCCAAAGATATTCCGAATTTAAAGAAATTCAACATTGAACGGGGGAGTGGGGGTGCTGTCCCATGTATTTTTGTCCAGGATTGTCTGAACTACTGTACAAGTGTATGGGAGCATACGAATATACGTTGCAGCAGAGAAACGTTCATAAATTGTAGGACAAATTTGAGAGCTATGATCGAAAATGAAGATAATGAGTAATTAAAGATTGCAGTTAATTGTTAATTTGGAAATCGAGGAAACTTGGATTTAAGTTGAGAAGGTGGAATTTGACAGTAATGGAGGTATAAATTTGCCTAGTATTTAAGAAGTTGCGTTAGGACGTTTATTAAGGAGGACCATGTAAAATGGGTGTATCCATTCAATTGTATTCATGCTATTGTTTGGAAGAGGGAAGGGTGGAGGGACCGACAATTCAGTTGTTTTGTACACTTGCTTACTCAATACAGCCTAATATAACCAAATGTCTGCCTTTAGTTGAAGATTTTACACTGCATACAATATTTCATAGTCAAGGCCAAGTACAACTTTTTCTCACCGGAACCGAAAGCTCACATGAAATTGCAAAGGGATGCTTTCGAAAATAATATCAAAGTGCAGAAGTTCTTAGCTTTTCGTCGAGTTATTAGAACTATTATGATAATACCCGGTTAAATCATTGATGACATTATTGCATAAATGCCAGAGCGATTGGATTCTATCATTCTGTCAAAAGGAGGGGGAACAAAGTAATAATTCCAGGAATTTGAGACTAAGGAAGAGGGCGCCCTTGTGCAATGGCTATTTCAGAACTATGTTAAACCACATGATCTACGTTATCTTACAGCATATTTTATCTCTAAGGATGATGTCATAAACATGCAAAGATGGAGTATGTATAGACGATATCACTGTACTTTTTATGGGTATAAAGTAATTCTTAAAATGTATACTCGTTATTTGCAACGGTCAACCGTAAAATTGCTGTAAATATTTCTTTTGCATTAAGCCCCTTCCCCAAAAGAGTGCGGTCGACCGTCCGTCCCATTAAAACAGTGTGTAGGTCAACGGTAGACCGTCGTCAGGTCAATGGTAGACAGTCTGAAATGATGTCGCTATATCAAATTATTAGTTGCGGCAAGGGGTGTACAAGTGACAGTCCTTTGAAAATGAAAATGGGCTTTTGTGTATGTACGTAGTATATTCTTTTTCAGTGTTTGTAGTATGATATCAGGGCCGGGTTTAACTTTGTGGGGGCCCTGGGCACAAAATATTGTGGGGACCCCTTCGACTATAATTCACCACAAGACTACAAGGGCGAAGTCATGAACGGAAGGCAAAGGTTGTGGTCCTACCCCAAAAATACAATAACATAATTTTGTGAGGCCCCTGGGCACATGCCCTGCTGGCACATACTTAAATCCGGCTCGGTATGATATTATGTTATTCTCAATTAAAGAAGTCACATTTCGTTTCCAACTATCATCTTAAATTCGGGGATGTGCACACCGCAACGAAAAAATCGAATCTCACCTGTGTTCATGTACCCTATATATAACTGACCAATACTCCTATGGACGTGTATGGTAGCTCAGACAATCTTGGACAAAAATGATGGGACACTTTGGCACAAATGTAGCAAAATAGTTCGACAGGTTCGCGGTCTTCAAAAATCCCTTTCCCCCTTGATCAATGTTGTCCCAACCCAAAGATATTCCGAATTTAAAGAAATTCAACATTGAACGGGGGAGTGGGGGTGCTGTCCCATGTATTTTGTCCAGGATTGTAGCTTTTATCCTTTTAAAAGCAGCACTGTAGGATTTTGATACCCTGTTAATTAAAAATTAATTTTTTTTTTGCATTTGGATTTGTTGGAAATGAAACACCCTTATATGTATGAGGGCACATTTTCCTTCATACAGTGGTTGAAAATAACTTAATCAGCTGGTTGAACAGGTAAACAGTTTGCAGTAATTGGAATGTGAATCATTTCCCACAGTCCAAGTATTTTAAAATAACTAAAAATTATTGATGCATCATCACTGGCAGTGGCATGCACCCCCAGAATGACCCCCATTAAAAGCCTTTGTTTCCCCCCTCTTCCCAGTTATTCCCTTCTCCCACCCCCCTACTTTAAAAACCCGTGGTAAAAAGTTGGTACCTTTACTGATCACAGTATGTTGCAAAATTGCCATTTGTTTTGAAACTTGACCGTATACTGATGCAGCAGTAATTCATGCCTTCATTTGTGTAGGATGTAAATGTTGCTAAACAATCTAGATAGTACAACAGTGTTTGGCCAACATGGTCAACATTGGGAAGTTAGTTGTCCAAATAATTGGGTTAATGTTGTCTGAATGGGTAGGTACTCACTGGAAAATGGTTGGGCTAACAAACACCGGTAAGAGGCCAACATTTTGCCTACCAAAGGTACTAATGCCATTGGGTCAGCGTTGGCAAATAAGTTGTGCCAACTGTTAGTTCCAACGTTTGGTCAATGTTGGTTTAATAAGTGGTGTCAACTGTTAGTTCTGATCCATTTGGCCATTTTTGATTCCTTGCCAAAGGAATCTATGCGATGGTGATGTCGTGTGTGTGTGTGTGTGTGTGTTTGTAATGGGCGCCTATTGGGGACACACACTGGTCCTTGAGACGTGAACTGGGGACATGATGAAAATCGGGGATATCCCCGATTTTAGTATCACTTCAAATGTGCCTTTGGGAGTCAAAGTAGTACGCCCTCTGCTTATCATACAGTTTCAAGCAAGTTCCACAGTTCACCTGCTCACCGCACGTTCGTGTGTAAAATCTGTGTAATTTTAGCTTTGAATAAATGCCATACACTCTCTTGTGAAATAATCCCCGGTTTCTGTGTGTGGAAAACATGCCCCTTTTTCACACACGACCATGCGCTGAGCAGGTGAGCTGGGGATATTTCAATAGAGATTAATTATCCCCGGTTCCCTAACTTTCGCAGTGTGTGAAATATGCTCCCCATTTCCATAGCTGGCAGTCCAAGTAGTTAGAAACATAAATTGAGTTATTTCAACACGGGATATCTACAGCTATGACGTAGCCATTGTAATTCCAATAACGTTTGGGCTTTAGCACCCCCAGAAAGTGTATCCCCACTTCACGTCTCAAAATCCAGTATCGCCAGTAGGCGCCCTGAACAGGTATGTGTGTGTGTGTGTGTGTGTGTGTGTATGTGACCTTTTGCTTGTAAACACGATATCTCCAGAAGGATAACTGTGAGGGTTCTCATACTTAGCATGTGGATTGCCCATATTGAGTAGATGATCCATATTGTTTTTGGCGGAGGTCAAAGGTCATTTGGGGTCACAAGAGGTCAGAAGGTCAAACCTTGAAAACATGGTATCTCAAGAAAGGTAACTGTGAGGGATCTCATACTTAGCATGTGGGTTGCCCATATTGAGTAGGTGATCCCTATTCTTTTTGGTGGAGGTAAAAGGTCATTTGGGGTCACAAGAGGTCCGAAGGTTAAATCCTTGTAAACGCTTTATCTCCAGAAGGTATGTTAGTGATCTCCGACTTACCATGTGGATTGCCCATATTGAGTAGATGATCCCTATTGTTTTTGGTGGAGGTCAAAGGTCATCTGGGGTCACCAGAGGTCAAAAGTTCAAAACCTTGTAAACACTATATCTCAAGAAGAGTAGCTGTGAGGGATCTCATACTTAGCATGTCTATTGCCCATATTGAGTAGATGATCCCTATAAGTTTTGGTGAAGATCAAAAGTCATTTGGGGTCACCAGAGATCACAAGGTCAAACCCTTGTCAACACTATATCTCAAGTAGGATTAATATGAGGGATCTCATACATTGCATGTGGATTGCCCATATTGAGTAGATGATCCCTATAATTTTTGGTGGAGGTCAAAGGTCATTTGGGGTCACCACAGGCAGGGATGTAGCCAGCCAAATTTGAGTGCCGGGTAATTGTCCTATCTGGGGAAAGCACCTCACCCCACCCCATGGCATCTACCAAATTTTTCAGCCATTAATTTTTCATTTTTCCCTCATTTTTAGCTCACACATTGTACACAGTACATGTGTGAGGTTATAAAATGGGGCAGATGTCGTCAACTTTTCAACAAAAGTTTTCAGCCTTTTGATGTATGGAGATTTTGAGCTGAAATTTTGGTACATGATTGTTTGTTGATAGAGCATTAAAACTTGCCTATTTGCATTTTGATATACAAATGTTAAATATGGTTTTTAAGCAATTTTTGTAGGGCTGAGTTCACTGTGCCTGCTGAAAAGGTAGCTGTTTATTCATTGCACTTATATCAGTGTACATGGTTGTGTGTTCAGTTGCTATCTCGCAACTGCCTGTGCAGGTTTGTTTTGAAATTTGATCCATTTACACACATCAGTCTTTGTTCATCAAGTGGCTTGTGCAATCACAATGCTTTGGGGTAACTAATTGTATTATCAAGGTTCATTAAGCAATGAGTTCCATGGGAACTCCCTGCATTGAGCAGCTACTTGATCCATGATAACAAAATTTGAAGCAACTCTGTGGTCAGTCTGGCTTACAAGAAAGAAAAATGGTTTAACCTGTTGTGGGGATATGTCCCATTTTGTTCCTGGATCAATTGAGATGGTCAAGTCAAGTAATTGCAATACTGTAACTGTTTTGAGTTCAACCCCAGTAGCAGCTTTTTGAGTCTGGTTTGTTTTGATTGAGTGCAAACCTCTGCAGTGTTTGCTTGCATGTGGAGTTGTAGGTGCAACTAAGTGTACTTTGCAAACTTGAACAGTTTAATAACATCAGGTTCATTTCAGTCTTGCTGCTAATTAAAGTATGTAACCTTTACAGGCCTTCTTGATTTAGAAAATATGCAGTGATATTTGTAGATCTGTCATCAAATGGTGTCAGTTGCAGTGTTTACATGCCTAAACGTGCTTGTGACTTTTCAGTTGGGTTTTGAGTTTATTTATTATTATGCTCTTCTCTTACCTTTTGCCATTGTAAGGTAAAGAGGTTTAATGGAAGTTGATGAATAAATGGTAAAATTTGGTTCTTTGAGTTCCTATTTTTAACAGACAAGAGAAATTGTGTGAGCTACACAACAGCATTGCTGTTCTAGTTCTTTAGGGAGTAAATTTAGGGCTAGTTTTAGGTCTCGGTAGGCAGTTTTGTGGTGGGCAGGGAGACGTGTGTTTGCCTGGAGTGCCGGGCGGGAATATCGAGTGCTGGGCGTCACCGCCCAGCACCGCCCACTGTAGCTACATCCCTGACCACGGGTCAAAAAGTCAGAACCTTGTAAACACGATTCAAGAAGATCAACTGTGAGGGATCTCACACTTGACATGTGGATTGTTTGTATTGAGTAGATGATCCGTATTATTTTTCGTGCAGGTCAAAGGTCATTTGAGGTCACAAAGCTCTAAACCTAGTAAACATCATATTTTAAGGAGGGTAACTATGAGGGATCTCATACTTGGCCTGTTGATTGTTTATATTTAGCTGTAGGTCATTTTGGGTCACAAGATTTCAAAAGCTTTTGGCCTTATTAACATGATATCTCAAGTAGGATAACTGTGAGGGATCCCATGCTTGTCATGTGGGTGATTCAAGTTTGTTACAATATATCCATATGGCAAGGAATCACTAAGCCTTTTGGCTTTCTGGTTAACAGTGGGCCATAATATTTATAATAACCAACTTTCATATCCAAAAGTGGCCCAATGGTTCTGTCATGCATTGTGTTAATTATACAAAGAATGGTTGGTACAGTGTTACACCAACTAAACTTTACCGCCTTTTTCCAAAACTCCTTATGAACTGCTCATTATTGGAGCCCATAATGATATAACTCAAAAAAGATGGAACTTCCACAAGATTTGAAAGTTGCCAGCAATGCTAATGCCAACCACTTTCAAATGTAGTAGAATGTGCTATTTCGCATGTGAAAGTTTTTCAATGTTGGTATGGCAATTACTGTATCCTGTGAGACTCATTGTAATTACTAATGATTAATAATACAATTTTGTCCATGAAATTTTGCATTCTTTATGTTGTTTTGTATGACTGAGAAACATGGTTCCCTGGGAGAAATGACAATTGCTTGCCATAATTTATTTCAATTAGACCTTCATTAGGTGAAAAACACAGCTCTCATTGCAAAAGTTCGAAATGCTCAATTCAGCTGAAGGGCTGTATAAATTTGGTGTTTCAATAGAATTTCACAGCATTTTTAACATTTTTCTCAAATTTTCTTAGCAAAAATACCCAGTGTAAGTGACGTATTTGCTGCCAAACATTAACTGTGGATGTAAACGTAAATAGCTGTTATTAAAAGAATTATGAGGTTGGCTTGATACCAAAATGCATCAGCTAAGTATTTTCCTGGTCGTCTATTGTTGGGCCATTGTTGGACCCCTTACCATTTGCCAACCGAGACCAATGTCAGCATTTGGCAACCTTCAACAAGAATCCAGTGTTGGGTTAACTATAGGTTGTACTGTAGTGTAGGCTGACTTCAGATTCAGCACGTGAGTTGAGGGATAACTATATTACACAATTTTCAATCCACATACACTGTTGCTAAACATGATAATATGATAGATAAGTGCCAGATGATGAATTTTTAACCTTGACTTACTGAGCAGTCAATTATACTGGTTTATTATGGTATTACTGTTTAAGACCTATTGAAACTAAGTTCAAGTGTTGGTCCAATGTTAGTTCAATGTAAGATGCCAACAGTTGATCACTTAAAACTCGCTCAGTGTTGCTTTACTATGTAATGCCTGACAGATGGCTAAACATAGCTGGCTCAGTATTGGTTGAATACATAATGACCATCCATTGGTTTCATGAAAATTGAAAGTAGCATGATTTAGGTTAAAGGGGAAATGCAGTCACCCCAACTTGAAGTAGTGTAGTAGACTGTCCTGTTTCATGATTGGCTCTTGAGAGTCATGTGACAATATTTTTTCTCCTCAAATGTGAAATTTACAAGAAGTAACTGATTGGTTTACCTTGAATATGCAATATTAAAGTCCTAACATATTACGAAAGATACTTTGAAGAGAAATAAGAAGACAATTGTGAGATTTAGCTGTTGCTTCAAAATAAGTTTGGGGCGACTGCTCTTGACCTTTAAAGTAAAGCATCCAACAATTGGCTACTTGAAGTTGGTTTAATGTTGATTTACATGCATGCATGATACCCTACAATTGGTATATCATTGGTCAAATGTTGGCAGTACATGGGATTTCCAATTGTTGAATGTTTAAGGTTGGTGAAATGTTGGCCCTGTTTTACATAATACCAACTGTTGCCAACAGTTGCCAACATTTGGCCCAACATAATGTCAACACTGTGTGCTATCTGGGAAAGAGCATGCACAATCATTCATAGTATTAAAGAAATAGTAGACTGTATCATGTAAAGTAATATAAAAACAGGAGTAAAGCTGTTGAAAGCAAGGAAAAAATTAAAACACTTTTGAAGTGCTGTTTAATTACATAAAGGTACTGAGTTAAATGTAAATTTGCTGGGCATGGCTTGAACTGGTTTCAACAATGACTCTTTTTACTCAAAAATTTTGGTTTTGTTTGAAATTTGAATAGGAAACAATTTTGTGGGGTGTAGGTTTGCCCACACAGTGGACATGTAATACTCCTGCACCTACTGTATATTGGCTCCGAGCAGTTGTTATACCGGATTGCGTTGTACATAATTAAAATTCATGTATATGATGACAGCATAGCACAAAACATGAATGTTCAACAGAAATATAGATTAAAGTAAGTCTCATAATTATTATACATTTCATGCAGCCAAAGTTAATGGAGTTTTAGTGCATGATTTCTGTCGCTTAAAACACCTGGTGAAGAAGACTCTTACTGTGTAAAAGTGAGAAGGTTGTAGAACAAAGTAACAGTCTAAATTAGCTTTGCCGGACAATATTGATAAATCAAAATCAGTCAGTAGTCAGAGAGATAACTTCAAATTAGGCTCATAAATGTGGTGACTTTGGATGATATCGGTCATTGTTTGGAGGTGTTAGAATGTGTATGTCCAAAAGAGGTACATGTTCGTTCTTTGCTGTGAAAATTAGGTGTAGGTACGTCTGATCTGTTCCTAAGTCAAGAACCAGAGGTGAGATTACCGGTTGTTGTGAAGAATTCTAGTGTGCTTCATCATTGCAGGTTGGTACAGTGCATGTGTTGATTTGAGATGGTTAATAGACCACACAAAATGATAGAATCAACAACTGCATGATAGCTGGAATCTTGAAGACTTGTACAAGCATGGCATGTGGCTGCAGGTATAGGTTTGTTCTTGCTGTCTCGTTTGTACTTCCTGGTAGGGTTCTAAGGTCTCTTTTTCAAGGTTTTTTATTCTTGTGCATTCTTAGGAAGTTTGGTATGTAAGTTTGGTATGTAAAAGTACCATTTTGGAAGAATTCAGAGAGCAAATATGGTTCAGAGGTTTTTAGGAGTTGGAGAATATTAGTGGAACTCTGTTTAAGTGATGAAAGGAAAGACCAAGGTGATATACTGCCCTCACCCTCACCTTCCTGTTATTAGTAGCTCAAGTCCATATGTTTTGATGATGGAGCGGAAATGTTTCAAAAGAAGTCAGTGGCTTTGTAATTTGTGGAGAAAGGATGAGCCCTCAATAATGGGCACTGTATCATACATGAATGCAGACTTAGGGCAAGCAGTGTTAAAAGTAAATGTATGCAGATGTATAACTGTGGAGGTAATGATTATTCAAAGTATTTGTTCAATAATTCGTATTATAAATCATACGTTTTACATGAGTGCTTGCAATATTTTAGAGGCACATCTGTAGGAATGTTGCAAAATATTCTGTGGGGGCTGCAATTAGAAACTGTAGTCCTATGTACATGTATGGAATGCCATGTACCAACTATTGCAATACAGCAATGCAGCTGACAGTAGTAGCAAAAACCAGTGAAAAGCATTATCAAACTTTGCTGGGTGGTGACAACCCCTTTTGATTTGATTTTCAAGTGCATTTGTGACCAAAGTTAGCTATGGCATTAAAATACATCCAGAAAACACCCGGTTAATTGGCACAGACCTCAAGTTTTGTACTGTAAATTATTACCGTTTACTGGTTGTAGTAATTATACCTATAGTGAGCCATGGAACTTCCCTGATTGGTCTATATTTAGAAGTGAAAATAACTACCAAGGGAAATCCTGTAGGATGTGACTTGATATCAAGCTTGTGTAACTCTTGTAATGGAATATTGTGACTAGGCTTGGGCAGGTTACCTATACTCTACTTCAGAGTTGCAACTCTTGGCCGAGAGTCAAGTAACAACTCTTCTTTCCTTGGAATTGCTACTCCTAGTGGCGTGGATCCATCTCCAAAGTTGAGGGGACTTTTCACCAAATGCCAGTCACCGTCCTGGGGGAGGGGTCTAAGGGGAGGGATGTTCCCCTCCCCTTTGAGAAAATAGGAAATCGGTTTCTTTATGGCTAATGGTGCCATATTTGGGTGTAATTTAGCATTTAAAATGTAGTGTCAATTTGTAATCTATTTTATAATACAATTTATCAGTTTTAGTTTTCATCATTTTGGAAAAGTGGTGGGGGGGGGGGGGGAGAGACTTTTTGGAGATGTCCCCTCCTTCCAGAAAAGTTAGGGGATGCATCCTCCTGTCCTCCCCCCCCCCGGCCCCCCGGTCCCCCCATGATCCATGCCCATGACTACTCCTAGGTATTTTTGTCAAAATTATCAAAAGTATACTCAAAAAGTATATTTTTCAAGTTAACAGTTGTGTAATTTGCATGTTTTAATGAAGTATTAGTATGACTTGCATGCTAGAAGCCAAAACTTGAAACCCTGTATATCTGAACTTTCCTGTTATCTGAACTACCTTTGGTTCCCATGTGTTCGTTGGATAAACAGGGTTTTCAATAATGTATCTGATATTTCAACAGAAGGTGCGGAGGGGGAGACTTACACCATTTTTAAGGCCAGTTCATCAGTTCATTCTACTTCTATGCGCCATATAGTTTGATGAATGTAGTGGCAATGAATGGCATTAACCAGCCTTTAATTAAACTGGATATGGTAACAATTACTGTACATTGGCTTTCAATTGAAAGCATACATACTTCAGGTGCTTCATGACAAAGTCATGATGTCTCACTGCAGTTACAGTAAGTTGACTTCAGCTGGAAAAACAGACTGCTGCAGATAATACACAAGGAGTAAAATATGTTAGACTAAGTGTAAGCTGCATATTTGTTGGCTAGGACTAGGCTGAAGATATACTGAGCGTATAGGTTTGTTTGATTCTTAAGTACTGTGCATGGATACAAAAAGACATGTAAGATATACAGTAAAGCTGTATTCAGAAGACAACCTTGTAAAAAACAGTTTGGCTATTCATGTGATTTTAACCTTATTATTATCATTGAACGAAGGATGCTTCTATACTGTTTATCAGAGCTGCATGTGTGTTAACTGTACAAGATCATTAGTTGCTAGGCAATTAGCATGCACCGTTGTCAAGGAAGTGGATATGACATCAGGTGGAAGTGACGTCACACTCTTGTGAGGAATTCGGTAACAATCGTTTTAGTTACTATGGACAAGAATCTCAAACTGAGAGGAAAAAACTCGAGATGATTGACAGTTTTGAAACATGGGTTGACCGTCTTCTCATTTACTGTATAGACTTCGGGATAATCTTCACAAGTGCAGGAGTGTGTGCTCACCACAGTCCTGGAAATAGTTTTAGTTCCAATCCTATTGTCCACCATTTTGCAGAAGACTTTGTAGACTTTCTGTAAAGGTTACAATAACTGGGAAACCAGAAAGGACTGCAATTTATAAAGTTACCATACATATACTTTCTCATGATGAATGAAGTGGAAAATTGTTTTTGTGAAGAATTCCTTAGACAGGCTGTATGAGTACTGTAGTATACGTAGTCTACTCCACAATTTAATTGCTTTGTTTTCCAGTAAAGGCTATTCATGGATTGTTCAGTTTAATCAACAAAGTGTTTTTATTATTCAGTTTTGCCATGTCATTTTTGTATTAAACTGAACTGATTTGCAAAGGCTGCAACTTTGTTATAGGGGGAAGAGCCCACAGATTTGTCTGTGTACAGTCATTTAATTAGCACAAGTCAGCAGAAATACAGTAGGACAGAAAATTTCAAGTGCAGACAATTGAAACTTTCAATAGTTAGTGACCTGCTTACATAAAACGTCTACATGACAGTGCACTATAAACTCCGTTCAATATCGTTTCAGTATTGGTGCTGTGAGCTTTTATGACAATGTACAAAGCAATACTGAAGCTACACATGGGGTGCATAGGACCTTCGAGAGGATGAGGAGGGTTAATTTGTTGATTTGTTCAAATAGTTAGGGGTTACATGTATTAGCAGATAAACAGATGAGACTATGATGACATGATTGGAATATGTACTGTAGGGCATACGTGCTTTTGATTTATAGTTGTTTGTCATAAACAGTATAAAAAACATTTACACTGTCACACTATGCAATGAATACATTAAACATTGTGAGTTTGAATGGATGCATAGTGAACAATATATTGAAAATACACATGGATGCATGGGAAACAAGATATTACAGAATATACTGTGTTTACTAGGAGAAATGTGTATGGTTCAGTGCCCAAAATGACAATTTATAAGGGGCTGTTTTGAAGACAAAAAAAGTTTGGTGACAATTTTGCTTATACAAGTGGTTATTTGCTAGCTGATCATTTTACCCATGCTACAGAGAAGGTGCAGATGACATATTTTGTACCACATGACTAATTTCTCTGGATGGCAAAAACTGCCCATTATTACAAGACTTACCATTCAAGGCTGGTTTACAAAGGGCCTTTTAACCTTGCTGGTGTATAATATTTTTGGCCAGATTGCTATTTATTGCTTATCGTTTGTTGCACATGTCTCCAAGAGCAGAAAAAGAAAGTGCCATGTAAAGAAATTCAAGATTTGGAATGACAACGAAAGAAATTTAAGCAAACAACTGTATTACCTGAGCATAGGTGGCAGTTCCTTTTTTGCCATCCAAAATGACCTACAAAACTGTGTGTTATGACGTCAACGCACATCCTCAGTTGGCAATTTGCAAGGGTTGAACTATCTTCTCGATATTTTAAGTCAAATTTTTACCATGTAGGAATAGTGTTATATAACTACCTATTTGTCTAAGCATTTATTTTGGGGTTGGGATATGGGGAAGGGCCAGTGGGTAACTGGAGTTGTAATTTTGTCTCTTTTTCCTCTACGTGGATGCTTTTCTTTTTGAAGGGATAATTTTCTACCCTCTTATGACAAGCCGTCCATCATACCATGGATTTTGAGTGTTTTATGTTAGTTTCAGAATTCATTTAATATCCTTCAGTATGTACAAAGTGCTCTGAACCAGTTATGTACTGTACATTACAGTTAGTCCATGTACGTGCAGTGTTTGTTCATATACAGTATGCAGCCTGAAAAATCTTGAAAGTGGGAAGTGCATGTTTTGCAAGGCCTTCTGAGTACTTCATACATGTAATTGATATGTATGTTTTGATGATTATGTTACAGTGCCTCAACTAGAATTCTTTTGTACAGTAGAATATATCTGGAAGTATTGGCATTTTCTTATCATTGTAATTTTCTACATCTTCTGAAAGAAAGATACTTACCTTAGATGATTCTGAAAATTGATTTGCTTAGAGAATTTTTGGTTTCGATGATGCCTAGCCTAATTGTAGTACAGTAGTACCCATCATCTAAGTTTGTAGTATTTACAGAGAGATTTCTGTGACCCTAGTTCTCACATACACTTTGCGCCCTGAACTAGGCCTAGGCTATTGCAACACAAAGTTTTTCCCGTGTTATTACTGTGAGAGTAACATCGTCTGCGTGCGTTTCTGCAATGATGGTTGCTACATACGCGTATGTGCGTACATGATCGTAACCATATAGCTATGAACTAGGCCTATGTCAAAATTGAAAAGCAGTGCATGCTGTATAGCATACAAGAGTGTGAACGTCCTAGTAACAAGATTTAGAATGTTTTAAAAACAAAACAGGACCGTTTGTATAAATCAAAATTTTTGGTCTCAGCCTCTAGGCTATACTGTAACGTTAGGCCTTGGGAATACTTGGGATTGCTTTTTGTCCTTTGGTGACCCTGATGACTATCTTAGGAATTCTTGGGAAATTTTGCTTTTTGACCTCTCGTAACCCCAGATGATGTTTATTTTTTAAAGTTTTCTGTATTTGTTCTTTGGAAATTTACATGAATTTTTAGTGTATTGATTTGTTTACATAATCTGTGATGTCAGAGGGACTGAAGCATGTGTTTAGATGGTTGATATTGACCCCAGTTTTTGTTACACCTCTGTGTGTGCTATAAATAGGACTAAACAAGGTAAAAATTGTATTGGTTTGGAGGGTTTGACTCAGTGCATATTGTACGGTAAACCATACACAATGTCATGATTCACAATGATATACAAATCTAAGCAATTGAGTCAAATTGAAAATACTTGATGACATAACTTGTGTTCATCAAATTTCTGCTAATAGACTGAATAATGCTCTCTCAAAATCAGTAATGTTGGAGACTTAATCTTTCCTCAAAATCGGTAATGTTGAAGACTTAATCTTTTGTCAAAATCAGTAATGTTGGAGACTAAATCTTTCCTCAAAATCAGCAATGTTGGAGACTTAATCTTTCCTCAAAATCAGTGATTTTAGAGACAAAATCTTTCCTCAAGGCTTCTGTAAGGATGGTTCCAAGTATGTCAAAAACTGTCTCACCAAGTTGTAGTCTATAACATTGTGTGACATGGGTAAGGTTTTTATAAAGCCTGTTTCACACTGTATGTGAAGTGGTATGACATGCCATACATGATACAACAAGATAAAAACGTTGTCAGCCCTTTCACATTACAGGCAACTTTTACTTCCTCTGTCAGTGATATTCCGATGAGCCACTAACTATACTCACTTTTGTTATCTAACAAAATAGCAAATTCTATCTGATCATCGGTCACCAAAATATCACTTGGCGACAAGTGGGTTTTAAAAGTTGAAAAAAATTTTAACACAATTTTATTGTGGTATGTTGTATTGCATATTATCACATTGGATCATATCATATTGTGTGGCATCATGCAGTGCCTAGTCTAAAAGGGCCTTAAATCAGTTGGATTGCAAATCACATCAGCACACAGCTTGTAGCACTCTCAGCTTTGGGTGTAGCCTCAGCATGGGCCTGGTCCTGTCCTCAGAGGTACCACCATGCATCACAAGTCCACAACACTGGAAACTAGTTGTATTATTACTACACTAATTTTAAAGGGTTGCCTTCATAAGACCCTTTTTCAGAATTTTAGTGACTTTGAGTCATGTTGTGTTTGGTATTCATGTAACCTTTGACCTTTATGTAAATGCACTTACAGTTTTGCAGTTGCTACTAAATCCATTTGTTTTCCTATCTTTACAGGGTGCTGTGCCTTTAGGTGGATCCATCATCGAACCTGTGAATGATCCCACCAAAAACTTTGCCATCAGAATTGACCATGAAGATATTAATGTGAGTCATATCAGATGCATACTATTCCTTCTGTGTGTAACCCTTTTTCTTTTGTACTTCTGGAGAAGGGGAAGGTGGAGGGGGGGGGGGATGGAGGTGCAAAGTAACATGGAGATCAGAAGCATTAGGGATGGAAAATAATCAGAGACATCTGAAAATGAAGTAAAATTTAGAGAATTTTCCTTAAAAGCATGCTGTATGGTTATGTTCCCTGTTGAGGGACTTTTTTAAATGTAAATTAATAGTTTTTAGTTTAAGATTGGTAAAATTGTCTGTTGCTTGAGTAGTAAAACATTTTGCACATTGTAGCCTGTCAATAATTTAAGCTAATCCTGAATTCAGCTGAGTTCATTCATACACAGTACTGAGTGTGCAATTCATCCCTGACCAGTTAGCATTTGTAGTCCTATTGCTTCATATAAAACACTCACTCCATTGTAAGTTGTGAAGGAAAATTTAGAAAGACTGGTAGCATCACACACTGAAAATCAAATAACAAAAATACTGATGTCAAGTAGAGAAAGATCTAAGCCTTTTATTTCTACAGCTGTGTTGTTTTTGAGTGATATAAATTTGACAGCTTTTAAAGATGCCTGAGAAAGGCTGGGAAAATTGCTCACAAATTAAGTTTCTAAGGAGAAGCTTTCTTCATCAGATGAGATGTAATAACATGAGTGGTACTTAAATTAGAATCATCAGATATAAATTGAATAGAGGGATGTCTAGTCATCAACATGTACAACCAAATTCATCAACTGTACAGGTCTGAGCTAAGTGACGAGTATTATTTGAAAGGTTGCCGTCAAGTTTTATTGCTTGTGAGTCATTGCAATGATAGAAGATCCTGCTAAAATTTTAAATAACTTGATTGATTTTAACTATATATCTTGTCTTTATGGTTTATTTAATCAGTTATTTTAATTATGTTACATGAATATTCAGTAGAAGTGAGGACAAAGGAGGGTAAAACAATGGGGAGATAAAATATTGGTTTAGAATGAAATTGACCCTCTGTCAGGGCTGGAAATAAGACATCATGATAGCAAGCCCATGTTTACAAAGTACCAGCTTTTAGGGCACATTTATGCATCTCAAATGGCACCAAGGCCAAACAGATGATTTTTTGTTAGCTGGTGTACGTTTGGTTCTGCACAAAGGCCAACATGGCCTTTAAAAGTATGTCATTTTGTAGGGCCAAAAGTACAAGTCCATCTCCTCCATGGACTGTGGCCGTCATTTATTTCCAGCAGTCATCTTAGTTCAAAACAAATATTTGATGATAAGACCTCAATTGTCATTTTTTTCACAGATGGCAGTTTCATTTCATAGTAATTGTCTGTAAATCAAAAAGTGTGATTGAGGTAATTTGGGAATTTTTTTTTTGGGGGGGGGGGGGAGGGGGGAGGGGGTAGTTTGTGGTCTAGCAAGGAGTCAGGATTAAGGCACCTGTGTCAAAAGAGCAAAGTTGCTGCCGACTCAGCAGAGATGAAACTGTCTAATCATATTGAGATGAATATTGTGTTGTTCACTATAAAATTGAAAAGGGACAGGTTGATACATGACCTGTCTTTAACCTGTTTTAGAGATTTAAGATGGCCATTACAGTAGCTGGTTGTGCCAATACATGTGACTAGTTGGTATTGATACATGCTTGACATAATCTTTGTAAACACGATAAATCAAAATTTTCCTTAAGTAGATTGACTGATGTATTCTACCATTGTACTTTTTTGAATGCCATTGATAATGTCAGCCTCAACATTAATCAGTGAGCAGGGTTAAGTATATACCTTCAAAAATTTCTGGAATGAAATATGTAAATTTGGTTTGTTAGATTTTGAAAAGAAGCAAGTCTGGGAAAAAGCAGTGTGTATAGGAATAATAGAAGAAATACAAAAGATTTGGAAATGGGAGAGAGTGAAGGAATGGCAGTTAAGAATGATGACTAGTATTTAGATTTGTAAATATTTACACTTCTTATGTGAGAGAAAGCATGTGAGTATTAACAATCATAGAATGGTATGTCAGGTAATTTACAAGTATATATGTGTAGACATGTAAAATTCATACCTACCTATTGTGAAAAGCATTAAAAATTTAAAAATTGTAGCAATTCCCATCAAAATCCATCAAATATTGACCATTTTAGAAGACAGTTACTATTTTGGCACTTACATCATGAATAAACATAAGATACATGCAGATTTGTGATGTGGGAAAAGGGACTCATGGGATCCATCTTACCTTATCCATTGCTCATTGTAACTTTCATTCCAAGGACAGTTACAGTACGTTTGTTTGCCCTGAAGGGTTTATGTTTTAAGTATAGTAGCAATTGACTTCTTTGAAAATAAGGACCCTGTGCAACACTCTACATCACAATTTCTGCGTACTAAATGAGGAATTGCAAAAATGGTCAGACTTTGAAACTCTAAGTATATCTTGAGAACCATCAAAGATATTCACTTAATTCAAATGGATTTGTCAGCAGGGGATCAGAATTTTTCATTGAGTAAAGCAGCTGCTTTGATTACATGTCTACCGACCCCCTTTAAGTCTTCTGTATGTTCAGTTTACAAAGTGTTGTAACCCAATCCTTGTTATCCTGAATTAGTGATATATATTTACTTTACATGTGGTCTTCACTTAAAGCATCACAAGGCTTTTGGGTCTCAAATTAACAGTACAGGAGAATGATGGCCTGTAATAGTATATTTGTCCCTTTGGCTTGCCATACTGGTGGCACCAGTGACAAAAAGGTGCTTGCACTGGTGTCCATCAAAAGACTTTCAAAAGGTTGAAGGTAAGGAAAAAGTTTTTCCTCAAATTCATTTTTTGCCATGTTCTTTTAGAAGCTCATCTCAAGCCCTGCTCCCACCACAGGAAGGGATGAGTGAATTAAGGCCCAGTTCTGTGCATTTGAGGTTACCACATTAGGCATGCATCCAAGACCATGGCTTCTTTTCAGTTTTAATGCTGAATATTGAAAATTGAATATTAAAGAAAACTAGACAGTGGATAAGATGTGTGAGCTTTCTGGTGCCTGCCCTTGAGGCCTGAGATACTCTCAAAGTATGTTCTATTCTTGTCCGTCTTCATCTCATTCCAGTATGGTCATGGTACATTTTGCAGTTATATAATTCCCATCTTTACTCTGAAATGCCTTTTTGCATTGATTCTATTTGTTGCTTCTTGCAGGGTGCTATTATAATTGCAGCAGAGTCAGAGCTGGACAGGGAGAAGTGGATAGATATTCTTCGGAGATCTGGAAGAATGTGAGTATAATATGGTAATTTCAGCCCAACTCCTACCTCTGCCTATTCCTCCCCCCCCCCCATTTTACAAAAACTGAACAAAAAGGGCCCTGGCTGTCAGAAACCTTTCTCCAAATTTATGAGACAATGTTTTCCTCAGGTGCTGTCCATCTTTTGTAGCATATTCAAAGTTTTGCAAATATTTTGGGGGGTACACTTTTGGCAGTAAAATAGTCACGGAAAACAGGTTTATATGACTAATTTTTTCCCTCTTTCTCTATAAGAAACCTAATTAATATCATGTGACTTAAAAAATAGAAGCAAAAACCAAAGATGTGGTATGGAAACATTTAAAATTTAAATTGCGTTTAAGTCAAATACCTCTGGAGGATTTTTAGCAATGCCCAGAGGGACGCTTGGTGATCAGGGGTCAGTTGCACCAAATGTAATATTGTCTGCTGTAATTTTGAAGGAAGGAAGGAGGTAATTGATTCATTCTGCCTAGAAAATTCAAGCCAAGGAAACATGGTACAGTATTAAGCAGTGCTAAGTGATGTATAAACTGCAAGACTTCTTGTAGTGGGTGTGTTTTGACAGCTGACCTTGTCTTTCAATTAGCTATATTTAACAATTTGTCCCGTTTGTATAATTGTTCCTTACAAATGTTGATGATTTATTCATTGCATGGCCTCAATCAATCAGAATTTGCGGTGAATGTACAGACTTACCCTAGAAGTACGTACAGTACATGCTACTCTAACTGTAACATGTTAAGCTCATTAAAGATATAATTCACGTGACATGACTTTTGCTGAACTTATATGATAAATGCAGCTTGTTGCCCAAAGTTGAATTAAGCTTCTTGAGGAAATTTGCTTACAAAGGTGACAAGTCATTCCCCTTTGTATCAATGGTATCATTTGAGTTGACAAAGACATCAAGTGAGATATTTCGTTATGTAAAATAACGTGAACTAAATTTGTATGTCAAAATATGTATAGGGTGATTGCAATGTTTTTCAATAGCTCTCTTACAGCTGGAGAGTGGGTTTAGGTCCTAAACATTGTTAAATTTTCCTTCTCCAGTTTCATAGTCACTTAATAACTTAACATCCATAATTTTTTTTAATATGTTGATCAGATTTCCTTATTTCCGTAGGGCTATACAGTATTACTCCTAAGGACTTAAGGATGCATACAGAATTAACACTGTAACAGATGTAGGGTCATTGGATCCATGTTGTGACGTTAGTGAAGTGATGGGCAAGTATGTCAGTGAGATAGTCTTACTCAGCAGCTAGTGTTGTTAGTAGGTTTGTCAGTGGATGAATCAAGATTTCAGGATATCATGAACTTAGAATGACTTTGAGTCATAACTCACTGGGACTAGTATTACGTAAAGTCACAAGAAAGTGTTACAGTCCAAGCAACTACTTCCTGGTGCAGGTAGATAATGAATGGAACTAAGTCTGGAGAAAGTGCTCTACTGCACTGTTTTTACTTTGAACAAATTAATTTTTGGAAAAGACTGTTTTGGTCTCATCAGTGTTTGCGCCATTAACACTCTAGGTCTCTCTCATGTCATGTTTGAAAAGATATGGGAAGAATATAAAGGAGGGCTCATTTTTGGGATCCAACCTACAGTTTTGTCTTCTTATGTTATGATTTTCCTTACTTAATTTCTGAGAAATTGACTCATATACAGTGATGACGAAATCCAAAAATCTGAATCTGAATTCCATGACACTAGAAACGAATAGCAAGCTTTAGCCACCTCTGGTTGAGCACTCTTAATCCAGAATCTATCAGAGAACTTCCTGTTCAGGTATCTTGAGATCAATAAAGTTAAAGGCCTTTAAAGACTGTTTGTTTGGTCAATAGAGCAAGTTTGTTTGTAAGAGGGATTAACTGGTGCAAATATAGAGATAAACTTCACCTGGGGCCTGGGGAGGTGGGAGCCTTTTTCTCAGGTAATATTGGCTAAAATGTCCTATTCAATTCTAGCAGCATGTAAACAGTGGCCCTGAAAATTGACAATGCTTTATATTCCTGGTTTCACAGAAAATTCTCCATATTCTTTTTGTGTATCATTTTAAGTGATTTATTTTATGTGATGCATCATATGTAGCCTACTGTGGATCCAACAGTTCATAATTCTATCTCTTTACTCAATGATTATCAGTGCGTGGGCTGTGAGTTAAGGGCACTTGACCATTCCAAAAAAGTGAGGCGGTGGTAGTTTTCTGCAAGGTGTATGTGATTTGCTTTCTGTTTTAAGTGACTACATTATCACTTTAGTCTAATCCCAGATGATAAAGCTCTGTATAAACTCCCCTATGAAACATATGTTATGTAGTTCTGCTGTTAGTAAAAAGTTAAAAGAGAGTGAATACTCTTGAAATACAATTTGGACTACTTACTCGGGTACCTTGGAGAATGTTTTGAAATATTTTGAACAGACTGTTTTACTTCTACCGCAGATCAACATTCGTCACATAAGTTTGCAGCCCAAAACTAGGCCATTTATTCAATGAGAGCTTAATGTATGATTAGCACAGTCATGGATGAATCAGGATTTGCGATTTACAGTCTCAGCACATCAGTCATACCATTCATAGTTACATGTCACTTTGTGGGTTTTAATTTGCTGTCTACAAAGTGATGCTCGTACTCACAGAATGCGTGATCACATTCTCCTTTATACCTGCTTCAGGTCTGTTTATATATGTAGCCTGCAGTTAGTGCATCTTAACATGTAAATCACAGGATGCACCATCAGGTATTTGAAATTCTTGTCATCATAAAATTTGCTGCAGGTATAATTTGCTTTTCATGGACAGGAACAGCATACCAAAGGCATTGTGCTTCAGAATAATTATTGTCCATAATATTCTCTTGTATATTCTGAGGGCATAGCACAACTTTTGGCTTCTCCTTTGTACTTCAGGGGGCAGTAAAATGATTATGTTTGTTGTGTGTTTTGATGCTTTTTTATGATCTTTCTGCTTGAACCATCTTATGGAGCTCTCAGTTTCTATGTCTTGAGAGGTTGTACCAGGGTTGGATGACTCCCTTTACAAGTTTACCCTCTTACACAGAATTTGAAGAATGCTCTCTCTTGCCTGTGATATGATTTTGAAATAGATCCTGTTGGTGCTTTTTAAGATTCAATTAAGTTGCGATCAAGTTGTCATGGGTGTCGTTTTCATCTTGTTGGTGTGTATAGGTATTGTTGCAAGTTAGGTGTAATTGGTTCCAGATGCAGCATAATGAACTTTTAAAGGGAATCAACAGTCTCTTCTACCTTATTTGAAACATTGGCTAAATGTCTTATTTCCGAAGTTTCTTAATGTTTTAGAACAATGATATTGTACATTTAAGGTAAACAAAGGAATTATCATGCTTAAATTTAACAAATTAGTGACTATTAAAAAGTCGCATGATTAAAAGAGCCATTCATGAATGAGTATACCAGGGTATTCATATTAGTGTGACAGCATTCACCCTTTAATAGTCATATGACATACAAGTAGACACTGTTGTTATCGTGTTAAATTTTTGTCCAGCATGCTGTGTACGTACAGTGAATGTAATTTTGAGGCTGTCTTTACGTACTTCATGTTTCAAAAGGTTTTCTTTCCCTTTCAAGATGAAATAATCAGCATTACTGATAATAAAATCCAGAATTTCTTTGAATTGTGCACTGCTCCTCTCCTCAAGTTTGTTTTTGTTTCGTTGATTAGTGCTCACAAATAGGATCCGATATCAGATTGTCATGATAAAATATTTTAATCTTGGAAAAAAAATACAATTTAAGATTTGATTAAAATTGGAAATTTGAAGTGAATGTGCAAATGACTTAGTCACCAGAAAGCTTGATGTATTATAACAGGAAGCTGTTGTTGGATTAGCAACACCCCTCAAAAGAGATGTTACAGATGCAACAACAGTACTTTGTGGCATATTTTATGAAAAATTTCTTGAAAATTGTAAGTATGGAAGTAAAACCTTTAGTCTTGTTCAGGGGGTTACTTGTTACCGTGGCAATGCAAGTTGTTTATCAGCTGTGAAGGGTGGGGATGCCACAGATTATGTGTTCTGAAAGTAAAGTAAAGGAGGTAACTTGCTGTACCATCTGGACATTGTATTAATGAGGTACACATTCCCAGTGGGGATGAAAGATCTCTTGGGTAACTTTCTTGAAGATATTCAAACATGTTTTGGGGTCATATTGCCATGGAGATAACCTTTCATTGGGAAATTCTAAGAAAACTGTAGCACTGATCGTTGTGTTTGAAATTTGATAGGATATTTCATCAGATGGAAAATTATTAGAAAGATGAAAAGACTTTTGGAAATTGATGAGATGCTTTTGTAAAGACATACACAGTATAAGCCCAAAGATGGCACTATAGGTGCATTATTCTAGTCCCTAATTATCAAATCACACAGTTCCTACTCTGGGCTTCACCAGACAGATGCTGGCATTCTTGGTAAAATGTATGCATCTCATGAAGATTCATATCACAAGTATTTTGTACTGTGCATGAATAAGTTAGTCATTTTTTGCCTTTATTGCAAAAAAGGAAGCATCTGAGCTTTAGTGAAGTGTCATGGGGGGTTATTATAGCTTGTTCAAACCATAGTGTTAGAACCATAAGCATATGAGACCACTTGGATTTGGGGAGGGGGGATCACAATTTTTTGCCCAAATCCCTAAGCCTTTTTAGAAGAATTTTGCCAGATTTTCCTTAGTGTGTGCCTGTATTTGGGGATTTTTCAAAAACTTCCAGGGAGGACCATGCCTCATACACCTATGGTTAGAACTTGATATGTAAGGGTCCTATTACTGATTGAGTGATAAGGTTATGTCTAATTGGTGGGGAAAATGGGGCTGGGGTGGGGAGAAAGCAAGGGCAGAATACATTAAAAACTAATGAAAGTTTTCAACACTCCCCATCAAATGCATACTTGCTGCAGGACTATTAGTACTGAGCAACTTCAGGGAAGTTCAGGGAGTCTCAGTATAAACTATTAAAAATGTGAGGTCTAGTTTATTTAAAACTTGTTTGGAAACATTGTGACTTTCCACACCTCCTTCCTCCTAAAGACTTTATAGTACTTTTAATTTGGGCAGAGAAAAAGCTGCTGTCAGCCCTCAGCTGTGAGGGTATTGTTAAATCATTCCAGTTGCCAACCTGTTTATAGTGTATGCAGTACCCACACCATAAACAGCCACAGAACACTGAAGTGAAAGGGAAATCTTACAAGACTTATGTTTCGTTTAGCCTGCTCTTTATGCCTATTGTATAACCTGCTTGATTGCTTGATGATTGTGTGCTGGAGTGTGTAATTATAACCAGTTGTATGAATGTGTTGGTATTCTTAGCCGTTTCTCAACAACTTTATCAAACATTTATATGCTCACAAACTGCAATTAATTAGCCTATTAAAAGACCTAGTTACAAATTTACATTGCAGATACTTGTGACTAGTTTGTTAGTGATCTCCGAGCTTAAATCACATATTTGCCATGTTTTCTTGAAATATGATATAGTATGATCAGAAACTCTTTGTGCATGTTAGAAAATCTATGACATGTCACTTGTGAAACTCCACAACAGGCTAAAACCATCTAAAACACTGTCTCAGCACAACAAACACTCATACAAAATCATTGGAAATTTATTGCAAAATCACACTGTGGGGGATACTGTAAGTATGACAATTGAAAGCATTGACTTTATAATTGCACATTAGATGTTGCACATTATGGCTCCCTAAACACACATGGGACTTAATATCTGGGCTTTAATTACCCAACTGTGTAAGTCTTGCTAGAGATTTTTTGTTTTTTATGTCCAATTTCATGATGGGAGTATTATTTCCCAGACAGTATGTGATTGAAAATTTGAATTGAATGGTTTGACTTTCTGTTTCTAGTTGTGATGCCAAACTGAAGGAAAATAAAATAGGCCTTGTCAGTCCTGTCTCTCGTTGATGATCAAACTGAAATTAAAACTTCCATCCGAAAGGCTTTGTTTGGCATCAGTATAAAAGTAACAATGAAATGTCAGTAAAATTTGGAATGTTTGCAGTTATAGACATGTCATAAGTCTACATTCATACTCAGGACATAATGCTGTCATAGTTGACTATTATCTTTGTTGTGAGACTAATAGATTGCCCTTTAATTAGCAATTATTTAATCTTTAAAGTTATTAATGCCTGTAGAATATTGTGCTGGTATTTACAACAATGAAAAGGTGGAGATTCACAAAAACTTTTAGAAGGAGTGGGTGGGAGAGAAATCATAATTGTCAATATCATGGCTGGTTACTAAAGGAGAGGATTTTTGTTGGCAATGTTTTGCATCTACATCAATAAATGGCCTTTCAAACCCATGAAATTGCGTGTTGGGGTGGGGGGGGCTTTGAAGCAAAGCATGGTACCCTGTACCTACTAGTGTCTTTGGGTCAGGAAAGCATCTGTTTGGAACCATATTTTAGCGGTTAGGATCAACCCCCTTTTTGGCAGAACATTTTCATAATAAATAAGACTGATTTTGGGGGATAGATCATAAAATTTGTGAAATTCTGTTAAGCAAGAAGCTTTGCAAAAGGTGCAGTATTAGTATATTGAACTGGCTGATGTGGTCAACCATCAGTACTATCCATTAAATATGCATGAGGGTGCAGACAAACGTTGAAGCGTACCTTTATTCTCCCGGCCCCCGTACCCCCACTCCCCATACCTACTTTGCTCAACCAAATTACACCTCCTTTTGCAATAAATTTGACAGTAAAATCAGCATTTGTATCTGTTATGACCCAGACTTGCACAGTTTACCAGTTTCAGACTGACACTGTTGCCATGTATCTATCAGCAGGTCAACATACATCAAACCCAGAGTTTTGGGTATAGTGATAGTCAGCACAAAACATCCCTGCCGCAGCTTGAATTCATTGACTCACTTAGTTAAATTACTTTCTCCTTCAGAACATGGAAGAATGCAGAGCTTGGAGAGAGCATGATTCAGACGCTGGAGAAACAGAGCCTTCAACTAGCAAAGGACTCTCAGAGGTACCGGGACCAGCTTCATGAGGGGGCCCAGGCCCTTAGAGAAGAAATGGATAAGTCAGAGGCAAGTTTTGTAAAGGAATTCAGAAAGAAAGTAAATCTGTAGTATTAAAGGAGCAAAATATTTATGGAAACAAGAAACAGACCTTGTAGCCCTTCTTATGTTTGGGACCCCAAAACTTTCATGTAAAATCCTGGTCTCCTAGATTAAATTCCCCAGAACTGAGGAAAACCAAACTTTGAAAATTTACAGGTGACACATACCTCTATACCTCTTGCATACTTGCAAAGTTTGAAGCAGTTTGACTAATAGGTACTAGGGATTGTGCATGAAGCAGAAAAGGGAGTGTCATATACCATAGTGCAACCCCTTCAGAACCGGATATCCAGTCATGTCGTATGCATTATCAATTGTGTAAATGAAATTTGCGCCAACTGTAGGAAACTACATTATGACAATCCATCTGATTTGGGTCACACAAACTTGTGACAGCTAGCTTTATTCAAGGTATGACTGATAATTTATTAGAAGGTAACAAAAAAAAAAAAAAATAGACATGACTCCTTGTACATTAAAGTAAACCATCAGGAAAGCCAATTCTTAAACCAAACTTGCAGATAACCCAAACTTATTTTATACTACCAGTTAAAGCTTTCCTCCTACTTCTGTTACAATTAGGCTTCATGATATTTCACAACATAAAAGCATTGCACATTGAAGTCATGGTAAACCAAGGCCTTACATGTTACATGAATTGAACTGTTAATTTCTGAGAAGAAAATTCTCATTCTTCAGTGAGATTGATTGGGGAAATTGGACCATTCTCATTCAGTCATGAGACAGAATGAGAAAATGTCCCAATTTCCTCAATCAATCTCATTGAAGAATGAGAATTTTCTCCTGGGTTTGCAACAAAAGTACTTGGTCACATGATCTTAAAGGAGCGAACATGATTTTGATGGTATATCCTTATCTGAGGTAACTGCATTTAATTTTGCTGTTTCAAATTTATGAGGTTCAATTTCCATTATTGTAATGTTGATTCAGCATTTTATGCTAATACAGTTGCATAATTAGCTACTTAGCTAGTTGCATGGCTAACATTGAGTAACAGTCTGGTAGTATCATTTGAAATGAAGTTAGTTAATGATGCTGTAGCATGATGCCTGGAATTCACTGTACCCTAGTCTTTGTGCTCCACTTTGTGGAAAACTTACCCCTAGTGATTGCCTGCCCGATTGGTGGAAGGTATGTATTTCACTGACAGCATCGAGCAGTACGGGTGAAGTATTCATTGAGACATTTATGTTTAGTTTTTGCCAGGAGGTATGTCTGACATAAAAAAATGAAGCTGTGTAGTACATCATGATCCTTTCATCTTTCCTTCTATCCGCATAAGCTGCATCCAGTCAGCAATGCTGCTTAATATATTGAGGAATGAAGTATTATTGAAGGGAACATTAAAAGCCTAGATGAACCCCCTCTCCTCAATCATGATCAGAGCTAGTCCAAGCATAATTACTCCTGGGGCCCCTTAAAAGGAGTTTGAGATGTACCGTATGTAAACAGGAATTCAAGTGTCTTCTGCTGCATCATTGTCAATGAATGCACACACATTTTATGAGTCAGCTAATGTACTATTGGTAACAGTTATGTTATTTACTGGAGACTGTATGCTTTTGATTGAAGTATTCTAGCCTATTTAAAGAAGATGGTTTTGTCACAAATTTTCTCTCTTTCAACTTTTTTTTTTCTAATTTTGAGGGTTTCAGATTTTGGTTAGTTAAAAAAACAAGAAGAAAAAGAAATCATCCCTCTGTTTAGAAGAATCACACTGAAATTGGGCTCTTTCTTTTTTCAAAGGATGACAGCTGGACTCAGGAAAACCTTCCCCTCAAAAGTCTGTCATCTTATAGCCTTATAGTCATATCCATATGAATGGGAAGTAGGGACCTGAAAGGGGGGGGGACAGTCCAATTTTCAATAAAAAAAACCCTATTTGTCCCTTATTTGAAATTTATCAAACTTTTTCCATAAATAATCAAGTTTTTCAATATTTTTTTTTTCAAAAATGCACATATGTAGCATAAAATTGCACCTAAGGACCCTCAGATATTCAATTTTTTAAAAGGGAGGAGAACCCCCTCCCCGCGGCAGCTAAGAAGGGCTCCTATTCCTATGGTCATACTTGTCTTGGACTCTCAGGTTGTGCATTTGTTCTGCTAGATTGGGTTTGGACTTTGGGTAGAAGGTGGTGACTGGGGACACATCTGTTATACCATTTTTGGTAAACATGAAATGTCACTGTGGTGTGGATATGCAAAAAACATTTCAAGAAGACAAATGCAAGAAGATAAATGCAAGTCCAAATGCTCTCCGTATGTGTCCATGAGTGGATTGCCAGCCGGGTGAAGGGGTATAAAGGATTCTGTTTGGTTGCATTCTTTGCATTGTATGACATACCAAGCTTCTCAGATTGTTATTATGGAATTTGTACACTTAATCTTGCACCTATCTTGGCGCCAATTGTACTTTAGCAAGAGGTTCACATTTGAAACCTTCTACTGTACCAAGGTTAGCCATGTTGTGGATATGATTTTGCTATTACCTTTAGTTTGTTATGTTCTTCTATGTGTTCGAATGTAACCAGGATAATGCTTTCTCAGGAAAATTAAAAAAGTGGTTTTTCAGAGGCTTGCGCAAGTCAGGGGTTTTTGGTATCTGAGTGCGGGTCAAATCTGCAAAATGCAGGTCACTTGGTGGCTATGATAATATTGGGACTCTAAGAAGCTCCTTGCTGGTAAAGTTTGGAATGTGGAGGGCAGTTGTGTATGGCAAGCCAAATGCCCAATAATTCGAAAAACTTGGTTTATCAATCGATAAACCAGGTTTATCGGTCCATAAACTTGGTTTATCGACCGATGAACCTGGTTTATCGACCGATGAACCTGGTTTATCGACCGATGAACCTGGTTTATCGACCGATGAACCTGGTTTATCGACCGATGAACCTGGTTTATCGACCGATGAACCTGGTTTATCGACAGATGAACCTGGTTTATCGACCGATGAACCTGGTTTATCGACCGATGAACCTGGTTTATCGACCGATGAACCTGGTTTATCGACCGATGAACCTGGTTTATCGACCGATGAACCTGGTTTATCGACCGATAAACCAAGTTTATCGGTCGATAAACCAAGTTTATCGAAATATTGGGCATTTGGCGTCGATAAACCAAGTTTATCGACCGATAAGCCAAGTTTTTTGATAAACTTGGTTTATCAAATCGATAAACCAGGTTTATCAATTCGATAAACCAAGTTTATCGATTTGATAAACCAAGTTTATCATCAGAAAAGTGATAAACCAGGTTTATCATCCGATAAACCAAGTTTATCAGTCGAAAAACCAAGTTTATCAGTCGAAAAACCAAGTTTATCGACGCCGAATGCTCAATAATTCGAAAATCCAAGTTTATCGAACCGATAAACCGAGTTTCTCGATTTATTGGGCATTCGGCTTGCCATAGGCAAGCCGAATGCCCAATAATTCGAAAAACTTGGTTTATCGATTCGATAAACGAGGTTTATCGGTCGATAAACTTGGTTTATCAAAAAAAACTTGGCTTATCGGTCGATAAACTTGGTTTATCGACCGATAAACCTGGTTTATCGACCGATAAACCTGGTTTATCGCTTGATAAGCCAAGTTTTTGGAATTATTGAGCATTTAGCGTGCGCAAGCCAAATGCCCAATAAATCAAGAAACTTGGTTTATCAACTGATAAACCAAGTTTATCGGTCGATAATCTTGGTTTATCGGTTGATAAACCAAGTTTATCGAAATTTTGGGCATTTGGCGTCGATAAACCAAGTTTATCAACCGATAAGCCAAGTTTTTTGATAAACTTGGTTTATCAAATTGATAAACCAGGTTTATCCATTCGATAAACCAAGTTTATCGATTTGATAAACCAAGTTTATCATCAGTAAAGTGATAAACCAGGTTTATCGAATCGAAAAACCAGGTTTATCAACCGATAAACCAAGTTTATCAGCTTTTTAAGTGAGAAATTCGATAAACCTGGTTTTTCAAAAAAAACTTGGTTTATCGACCGATAAACCTGGTTTATCGACCGATAAACCTGGTTTTTCGAATTATTGGGCATTTGGCTTGCCATAGTTGTGTCAAATGGAAGGATATTTGGGTTTTTTGTATGAGAAAACTTATAAAACGTGTTGAAAATTTGACTTGCTTTCGAGCAAATTTACATTTTTTCCAGCTCTTTGGGTTTGTAAAAAGGCTTTACATAGTTAAAGACATAAGTAGGTGAAGTATGATTTATCATATCCAAACTAGAACATGCTTAAATTTTTGTAATCTCTGTCTTCTGTGTACTACCTGTGTAGGTTGCAGTTGCCTTCTCATGGAGTGTGCAGCTGTTCTCTTTAAATGCACCATTGCATAATCACTTCCTTTTCTCTCGTTTTCAGGAGTTAGAGAAAATTGCCCTGGAGCTAGAAGATGAGAAAAGGAAAATTGAAGAGATGGCCAATGAGCTACTTGCTGAAAAGGCAAAGACACAAAGGTATACATGGGGCCTGTTATAAAACATGAGCTAAAAAAGGAAAAATGTTGACATGGTGGAGGAGGGGGAAGGGAGGGTGGGGACAGTAAAAGAATACTTGGTTATGATGAAATTTTTGTTTCATTGGCATTTGTGGTGTCACTGCTTCATACTATAGGCAAGAGTTTTCTGTTTTCTAAAGGCCAAATTCTGTTTTGTAATGTCATTTTGCACATTACTTCCATTGAAATAGTGTAGTACCAAAACATCAAATTCCGTTTTCTAAGTTTACAAAATGGAAGACTAGTGCTGTACTTCATACAAAAGGATATTGTGTTCGACTGATCATCTGCTAGATAATTGGCATCCAGCAACTGTCGCACAATCACTAAATAATCGGCATAGGTACAATTTTGTCATTCAACTGATTACCAGCACTGATTATTTGAAAACTGGAAACGGGGCTAAAATTCACTTCAAAGTTTCTGCAAAAAACTGTGTAATAACCAAAATTACACATTTCTCTAAGTTGCCGCCCAAATATCAGCACTGATACTCACAAAAATCACAAAATTTAAAGCTCTCAATATGATAGCGATCATCGTAATTGTTGCTGTAACTTCTAGTGAAGCAAATTTTAGGTGCGTTAAAGGGCTGAGCTTATTGCCCACAAGGTGTGCATTCAATGGACCATGCCGCACATCTGCATCCAATTGTGCTACAGCAAGACGATGACTTCACGCTATGTTTGTTTTAAAGTTTCACAGCTAAGCATATCATCTATACACATTTGGTGCACTTACTGTAGCAACTAGAAATTTGGAAACTCGAGGTCATTATCCTGCATAAATTATGCCTCTTCCTGCATTCCTTTCATCAAGTTTTTAATTGTCTATGATACGCATGTGGGCACAAGTAATTGCCTTAATACAGGGAATAATGTACTACAAGTTCGTGATACTTAACTAAAAGTTTCTTGCCAAGTTGAAGTTCACCTGCGAAAGTACACCAACTACAGTGTGTAATACGTAATGCAAGGCTAGTGCATTGCCCGCACTTTTATGTAGCACGCAAGGTGGTCATGAATGACTCTGTGCTCCTAACTGATGAACGAAGGGAAGCGGCCTCATGTTCAATTCACGCACCAACGGCAACACAGTTTTTCGATTACGGAAATTTATTGGGAATAAGTTCTACGTTTCATTTGAGTAATCTTTTAAAATAAGATGTAAGTTTTTGGCAAGATGCTTTACAGAAAATATGTTCGAATTGTTATGGAACCAAGAGATGCGTACATCAAGTAAATTGAGTGGAATTTTAGTGGCCCTGAGGTGCTAAGGTAGTTATGTATTTTTGCACAGAACTGGGTGGATAGGCTACTATATAGTGCACTACTACAATCCTGTTCAGAACATTTACACAGAATCTTCCAATGTGGTCGGTGGATGAAAACTAGGCAGGGTCTTATGTAGGTGGACAGACTCTTTGTCTAATGTTAGGCCTGTGACTTCGTAGGAAAACAAGTACTTGTGGTTGATTTTTATCTCAGTATTTCGAGAGGTATAATCCTACAAAAAAGTACTATTCTGTTCGTGGAATGTACGGGACTGTTCCTAATATTGTTCAACTCCAATGTCAAGTTTGTCATTATGGTGTGTGTACAATGCTAGAGGTATGTGATAGATGACAATAAAGTATGACCTCCCTATACATGTGTATAATCAGTGATCGGTAATCGGCATTGGCCCGATTGTGTAATTGAATAATCCGTAATCGGTAATTACCGATTATGGTGTAATCGGTCAAACACTGCAAAAGAAAATTTTCACAGAACTCCCAGTTAAGCATTCTGAAAAGATATACTTGATGTAACCCTTTACTAGTTTATGCAGACACAAAGAGCATCACATCTTGTTCTGTTCTGGAGCAATGATCATTTCTGGTTACAGCAGGGACTAATTGAAACAATGATGGCTTGCTTTAAGTCTGTTATGATATCAGTGCCATAGTCCTAGGTATGTTCAAATAATGTTATTTTTATGAATGAAACCAGCATTTTGATAGTACTTTACAACAATACCTGCAAATGTTAACAGTCAGGACTGGCAAGGAAACCTGATTTTCTTTCAAGGAAAAATACATTATGGAAAGGCGAAAAAAAAAAAAAAAAAAACTTGATTCAGATCGTTAAGTCTTTAAATATCACTACCTTACAGCCCAAATAAGATCCATTTACTGCTTTTAAGGATGTTTCTTATTTTCCACATCTACAACACTAGACAAAAATTTTATTCTGGGCTTATTTCACCTTAAAGGTGAAGATCAGTGAGTAAGAAAGTATCACTATTGTGTAAAAAGTTTTAGTAGAGGGTGGTCAGTTTCAGCAAAGTCATGGCTGTTGTTGAATTAAAGATCTTAATTAGTAAATCTCTTTTGTTGCAAATCTACATCCCTCTCAATCTTTCAGTCACTGGTTTTGTCCCAATTCTTCATGTGTTGTCATAAATAAATGAGTAAGTCTTCTTTCGTAGGTGATGCATTTATATGATGTTATTATGTGAATGGTAATTGTTGAATGTTTTCATGTATTTAGACTACAGAAGACCCAGAAAGGTTATGCAAATTATGGTTGTAGACCGTGGGTGTCTTACTTTTCTTGAGGCAAGAGCTGCTTTTATAGTATGTTGATATCTACCAGTCAAAACAGGTTAAGCTGTATGTCTGATGCCCTGCAGATGTATTTCAAATGCATATACAACAAACAGCAAAAATGCAGATTGCTGGGAAATTTGTTTAGCATTGGCTTGGTTATCAACTTGTTGGGCACGTCTGCCATTGAATGTTTCCCTTTCATAAGTGTTTCCTCTATGTGTTGCATATTCTTCAAGTCTTTACTTTTCCTAGATTGCTTTTCTTACAAATGTAAAACTAATCATTCTTTGAGATCCATTCCAAGGTTGTACCAAACTTACTCTCAGAGATGTGGGGTGCCTATGATGAGTTTAGAATCAATATTGTACACATATTGCTTCCTGTCCTGTCACCTCATGAGCATGAAAAAAGCACACTTCCATTTCCGTTATGATTTCCTTTTAATAAAATCTAATTACGGAGAATGTATGAACAGGATGTGAAGGGAAAAAAGATAAGTCCCAGAGCAATCTTCCTGTGTCTGACTGTAAACTATTTTTATGAATAGAATGTTTAGTGTGTTGAGTGAAGAATTAGACTTTGAAAACTGCCTCTTGAGTTAGTCACTCTTTGAAAATTAAGTTATGTAATTATAGTTTATGTCACTAAAGTGGAAGAGGTTGAAGGGTATGATTAGACTGCCTACTGTACAGGAGCTGTTTTGTGCTTAACACAGCAAAAGGGCAAAGGATTTTGTCCCCGTCAAGTACTTTGTTGATAAAGGGTATTTTCCTATGGTTCTCAAAGAATGAATGAAAGTTTTGTATCAAAATGTACTTTTCTGTTTGAGGAGGTATAACCTGCAGTTGAAGCACAAATCAAGTGCTTAAAAATGCTGTCATATTTACTATGTAACCTCTGTGATGGAAACTATGATATGATAATTACAGTATGGGTAATATTTCACACAATACGTACTTGATAAAATTGAATCAGAGTGTGATATTGTCTTTAAAAAAGACCCTGAAGCAATTTAGTTGGAATTTTTGTTGGTTTGTTTACTTCTATGATGTAGCCAGATAGGTAAATAAAAGTGGGGCACATTGTGCACCAATCTCTCATGTTGTGTAAATGAAATTAGGTCTAATAGCCAGCTGCGGATTTTTGTGTATTACTTTTACAACATGAACAATGAGTTATGAATTGTTTAAGTCAGTTTAAACATTTTCAGTTTCACTTAACATGGCAGTTCATTAACATAATTATTGCAGGAAGCAAATTTTACCTTTATATTAAACTTGTTCATTTCTTTCAAATACAATCTGCCAGGGAGATGGAAGATACTCTAGAAGCTCTGAAAGATGTGGAAAAGGAGAAAGAATCCCTAAGCAAGACCTCAGAGGAATATGAAAGTACCTTGCAGGTGAGATCCAACCCCTGTAATGGTTGGAACATGGTGGGGGATGGGGGGCAGAACTGGGCTGGGAGGGTGATGGGAGTAGGGATAGGTAGTTCACCATTTTGGGGGGAAATTAGAGCCATTTTGGAGTTGCCATGGAAAATTTTATATTTTCCTTTAATCCTCTTGAACTTGAATATATATGTGAATTGTTACACTGTAGTTAGTCTTTCAAAAGTCGTGGAAAAGTGGATGTGCTCAGTGTGTGAATTGCTGTTTTTAGATGGTTGAGCTATGTACTAAAGACTTTATTCCCAGAAGGGATATTTTTTCCTTGCAAAACTCTTTTCTTCCTGAAAATGTCCTTGAAAAAGGAAGTGAAAGAACTTGTGAAGTTTAGAACCTTGGTCAGATTATTTGGAGAAGTATCAAGCCTGATTGAAAAAATGGTCATCTAGATTTAACAACTCTATTAAAGTAGCAAAGTCTGGAACTTTATCTTAAGCAAAGCCCCACAATGAATGAGGCAGACTTAACTAAAAAATTTTCGCTACAAGTTATACTCAAGGCTTGGGCAACACCAATCTTTTGGAGTTGGGTACCTGTGGTCCTGTTAGTCCCAACTCTGAATGGAGTTGTGACTGCTACAATGACCTCATAGCTGGTACAGGAACATACCTCTCAGCTGCTATAGACAGTTGATTACTAGCCTTAAAACTTATTTTGGAATAAAGAATAGAAAAAAGAACAAAATATGGAATTCTGTGAGATGAATGGAACACATGACGAAGGACTTCATCTGATTAAATTCTCTTATATCACTGCAATTCTGTTAAAGTTGGCTATTCTATCTTTATTAGATCAGTGGTTTAGTACATGCCTTTTTACACTTAAAACTTCTCTGCTCACAATCAGTACAACCAACCGTCTGTACCCAGGCATAGTGTATTCACACAATATGCTATAGTAGTAAGGCAGAAAGTAAAGATCCCAATTTTCCACTAGCCTTTTAACTTGGATACACAACACCTCCTTCGTCATCTTCCTCATATATTAGTACTGCACCCCACCCCCCCCCACCCCCCCCACCCCCATGATTGGAAATTTAGAATAATACTCACCTTGCAGTCTATATCACTCCTTTTGAATGACAAAAAAGGATAAGGATGAGGTTGCATTATTAAATTTGCCAGACAGCTTTGCAGGCATTGAGGGGTATACATTTGTAAATGGGGTGGATGGGAGGTATTGGAGCACATAATAGACTCCCAAACCAGGGTGTTTTGGGAAATATCTCAGTAGCCTTATGTTATCATTTAATTTTTATTATAATATGAAAGTACTTATGTAGTGCCTAACATTTGGTCGCAAAGTGCTTACATAGAGAAGTTAGGAAAACAGGCCAAACCTCAGAAGGAGGAAGTGTGTCTTCAATGAAATTTTGACAGGAAATGTAATGGTATGAATGAATGAGTGTGATTTATGTACAGGAACATTACAATAGTCCCAAGCTTCAAGGCTGAATTCTGCTTTATAAGCAGACCTTTAGCTAAGTTTTGCTGTCACTGAATACAAGATGGGGTAAAAGAGATTTGTAATTGTTGGTCTTTCTGAGGTTGTTTCATGTGTTGGTATCAGTATTAATCAGGAAGTATTCTGTGGTATTCATTTTATTTGCTGTATGGTTGCCTGTTCAAAGAACTGGAGTGGAACAGACATAAGACAGGGTGCATGTTGTGTACGATTATAATTCCATAATTTTATTCCAATTTCCCGAGACCAACACAATGGCACTATTATAGTACATGACATTTAGTAAACTCGTCAGTGTTATCGGTATTTATCTTCTGTCTAAATTTGTATGTCTTAATTGCAAGCTTGTGGTACTTGGCAAAATGTTGGCATATTGATCAGCAGGATGTGGTGATAGAGGGCATCCTACTCCCTTCATATGAATGTGGTCTAATAGACTGACCAGTGTAGGAAACATAAAAGAAAATAAGAGGTTAGCACCAGTGTACATAACATTCCAATGATGAGATTATTGGTTGTGTTTGTCAAATTTGGATGAAGAATTTGTGTAGCTTTATATTTTATGGGTACCCGTTTGGCTATTTTTGAACCAAAGCAGAAATAATGCTTTTTCATTTGTTGTCAATACATAGATGTTAGAGAAAGAGAAGGAAGAAACATTGGCCACCTTGAAGCAAAAAGAGAAAGAAGCCAAGGAATTAGCTGATCAGAACATGAGTCTTAGTGACACAACGTCTTCCCTGAAAGATGATCTGGATAAGATTGAAAAAAGGAAGAAAGAACTGGAATCAGACCTTGAAAACATTCAGTGCAGGTTTGAAGAAATTTATGTTCTTACAAGAAGTGATCTACTATCAGATGGAATTTGGTGGCTCAGCTAGTGGGAGGGAGTTTCGGAGGTGCCAGCCCCCTTCCTGCCACAAGTCTCACACCTGTTAGCACCCTGTTGCTGTAAAATTCAGGGTGACAAATAAACAGCTTTCATATTTGAAGCCACAACAGTAAATGGTGGAACCTTCCATGAGCCCCAGTAAAAAATTTTCTGGCTTTGCCACTGGATGGATTATTTCAAGTTTGAAGGCATGTGTGGATGGGGGAGTGGGGAAGGGGAGGAGGAGGGAAGGGGAGGAGGAGGGAAGGGGAGGAGGAGGGAAGGGGAGTATTATGGTTAGACTTAGCTAAATTTGTTGTAAGTGTTGTTGGGGAAGAGGGAAAGCTATTTTCCTTCTTTCAGGATTTGAAGAAATGACATTTGAATTAATGTTTTGTCCTGACATTTATTATTACTTGGCTTCTGGAGTACCCAAGTGATGATGTCACTTCTGCTTTGTAGCTTGTGGGGATAGTTCTAAACAAAGTTTGAATGGATTAGCCTAACATACTTATCACAATAGCATGTAAAACTGTGATTTTTCACAGGTCCATGTAACATCACACATTGCAAAGTAAAATTGAAACTACATGACAATGGTACTCTTTCTGCCTGATTGAAACTACTGTTAAATTTATGTATTTGAAACTACCTGCGATAGGCAAAAAATATTCATTCAGTCACACATTGGTTCCCTACTGAAAGTGATACAACTTTTGAAGGCCTAGCTGTTATGCTTTTATGTGCAAACGCATGGTAGAAAAAATGCCTCATTCAAGAGGACATGTAGCCGTTATTTGCAAATGCAGTGCTAACTTGGTCAAGCAGAAATTACCAGTTTATACCCTGAAGATATGAGTCTAAATCTTCACTGCATGGATGAAATGAAACAAACTAAAGCCAGTAAAAAAATATTTTGAGTTCATGGCATGTTACTCCCTAAAACACTAACTTTTGTGGTAAAGCACCCTATATTAGATTTATGACACCTCTAAAAAGATACTCAGAATAAAATTGAAGTTTCCCATGTTTGTAAAAATTTGTAAAATACTCCAACTAACTTTCAAACAATATGTTGGACTCCAGTTATACTAGTGAAGCCATTCATTGCATATGAATGGATGAAGTGTTGTCTCATAATAAAGCAGTAGGAGTTGTCGTTTGTTTGGAGCCAGTTGCTATGACTGACATTGCACTTGTGTACTCTATATTTAAACCAAGTTGTCCAGTTACTCTCTCTCTTTGCTTCTTTCAACAACCGTGGTTTCATAAATGTGAGATATTTGTGAGAGGGGAAGCATTTACTTTAATGAAAGTATAACAGTTCTCTCATGGCAGTGAATGAATGAATGTAAGACTGTGTTTGAAGACAGAAGAGCCATAACAAAGGTCTCAAGCTTTAGGAATATGAATTGAAAATAATACCTTACAATATTAACTGTTTCACTTTTGAGATGTATAAGAACCAGTACATGAGAGTGCCTGTGTGGTAGAATAATCGATAATTCATAACCATGTGTAAGAATAAAATTGCTCAGACACACTGTGTATCTTGGGGTCCAGAATTGTGACTGAAGGTCTTAGATTTGGGTGACAAAGATCACTAGCTAGTAATCCATTAGTAAAAGCAACATTTACACCCCAGGTACATTGCTTTCCCTCCCATGCATTCTTGACTGGTACCTGGGCCTGAGAATGGGTGGATATAGATAAGAGGATGCATATGGACTGTATTTACATTTTAAAAATGATCAAATATGTTTCTGTCTTCATCTTCTTATTGTTCCTTTAAAGCTTAAAAGAGAAGGAGGAGGAGACCCAAGTTTTAGAAGAAGAGAAAATTACATTTAGTGAACAAGCCAAGCAGTTAGAGTCATCCTTAAGAGTAAGTCCCGAAAAATCTGGTATTGCAGCTTAGTTTATCACTTCAGTAATCATTTAAACCTGAACTAGTTTTACCTTTGTGGTAGTTACAGATTCTGCAAACAGCAATGATGCAAAAAAGCACAATTTCCCTTTCTATAACTGAAGTGTTATAGTCTCTCTCAATGTTAGTTCTGAAGTGACATGATTTACAAAGTAATTTGTGAAGTCATAAGTAGAATTTTTAGGATCCTGGTTTCTTACAGACAGTTTGTAGCACAGAAAATGGTGTGTGAATAGCTTTTTCCATTTGTGCTCTTATCTAATAAATGGCTATTAGACCATTCATGGTTATGTCACTGGTTGGCATCTGTTGGCAATGGAGCATGTGCAAGAATAGAAGAATAGATGCGTGTATGTTAGGTGTTGCACATGGAAACACTGACAGCAGTGTAAGCGCCCCTTTGCCAACCAGCCATGATGTCATTTGTTTGAAAATGTGAATGAGTTTTTAAGGCTAAAAGTGTTCATAGGTAGGTTGATAACTACAAATTGTTGGGTGATCTAAAGAAGTCACTGTTATGAGAAGCTGTGAAATATCATTAGAACTGGCCACGTTTCTTACTCAGATTAAAATGCATACACTTCAGCAGGTCAAATATCTTCTCCATTCTGGATTCAATCTTTCACCATCATTACATTTAAAGGCTCTTCTGATTGGCTAATCAGCCAAGTTTAACCACACCAGCCTACCAAAGTCTAGTAAGTACAGAATGTAGAGGTAGAGCTGTCTAGTCAACAGTACTCAGAAAAATTAAGAGACAAGATGGCAGCCTTTACAAACTTGTCAGAGGTTTTCTCTACAGGATTCAGTCAGCTTTTTTTCAGCTTGTGACTCTACCAAACTAGGTAGTCTATTGATTGTAGTTTGAAAGAAAAAACTTTCAAAATAGCATGGTTCTTTGCTGGTGTCTCATTTGGTAAGGCATAACATGTTCAGTTTCACTGGAAGGGTATTGCTGTTGGACTATTTTTTGCTTAAAACAGTAATGTTAGGAGTGACTGGTGCAGTCAGTTAAATACTCAGGGAGCAAAAATATTTTGCAGAGTATAATGTATGGAAGTAAAAGTCTGCTGCGTGAACATGCCTACATTTGTGAAGAAAAGTGAGTATATATTTAACAGAAAGGTACAACTAGAAAACCAAGTATTTTTATTGACCACATAATATAAAGATAGTAGCCTGTCTGTTGTGCCATAGGCATACAAGTAAAATAGAATTGTGGCAATGTGGCCATTGCCATGCATTGCACACGTGGCCACTAGAATCACATCACCATTGGTTCCTTATAACTACAGTAGTCAAACAGAAGGATGGAAAGGTTGAATTCACATCATGGAAAGTTTTTAATTCCTTCAAAAAATGTGGCAGGTAGTTCAATCAATTCTTGTCAATGCATAATGTGAAACTTCTCAAGAGGTGACTTTGTAAAAACTAAAGTGCATCTTTATTAAGGGGTGGTTTCATTTTCTCAGGGGCGACTTTGCAAGAGACCACTTTTAAGTTTTGAAGTGACACTTCTAACATCCTTGTTAAAATATGTAGATGTGTTCACAAGTTGATTCACATGAATAGTACTTGGGGAAAATTGCAGCAGTTCACTGTTTTGAGGTTTGCACATATGTTTATGTCTTCATATATGTTAGTGTATTAATACGTGTTTTTTTTTTATTTATATGTGTTTGAGATGTCATTTTTACCAAGAGTCTGTCTATGGATGTGTGACTGATGTTTCAGTGCTTCTAGTAGTTGGCTCTGTTTTATTTTATGACACGATTTGTTTTTGGCAGCTGTGTTACTCAATGAATTTTAAAGGAATATCTGAGAAGTCTCTCGTGCAGCTGTGGCTTTCTCTCACTTCCTTTTCAAACAGCAAAAAGTTATCTAGTTACTATTTGTGAGGGGGACAGGGAATCTATATCACCTGATTTATAGCATTATACTGCATTACTACATTTTATTAAACAATTTTGCTACAGGATCTAGCTGTTCAGAAAGAAATGACAGATCAAGAACTGAAAGAAGAAATTATTGCTAGGAGAGATGCAGAAAAGAGGCTGAAAGATGCAGAAGAATCTCTGGCCAGATTAGAAGCGGCTTTGAAAGAGAGGGCAGCAGAGGAAGGAAAATCTCAGCCAAATGCACCAACAGCTCCAGAGATCCAGGCACCTAAAGACGGTGGACCTAAAGTACTAGAAAGAAGTCGGACAACAAGTGTGATTGAAGAGGAGATTAGTGCTAGTGTTGCTCATCTAAAGAGTAAGATTATCTCACATAAAAGCTGTCCAATGGTTTGTACCAGTAGAATTCTAAAGCTAGCAACAGCTTCATCATTCTTTTAGGTTTTATGTAGTCATTTCGCTTGTGGAAAAGTTACGAAACTTTGAAATGGCTCTGCAGAAACGAGATATTCATGCCACTTCTTTAAAAAGTTCTTTAATATTGGCAGATAAAAGATCATTGAATTCAGTTGCTTGCAAGGGACTCACCTTTGTATCAGGTTCCTGTAACTGTGAAGAACCTGGAAGATGAAATTTCAGAAGTGCAGTTTCCAGGATTCAAGTAATCAAGATAGTTCTTTAAAAAATAAACAAGTGGAGGTTATGGAGGTCATGGAAGTGAATTGTAAAGTTTTGAGTAGTTTCATGTATCTTCATGATCCCTGCAGTCATGGAAGACTAAAAATATGTGATCTTGAAATTTCAGTGTCAGTTCATTGAAAAGTCATTTAGTTTTTTAGAAGTGAAGGAAAGTTTGATTTGGAGTCTAACATCAATGAAAAATCAATGGAGAGCTCAACATTGTTTTATCTTTGTTTTATCGTATTGACAAAATTTAGCATCCTTCACTGCATAGTGAGACCATTTCAAGAAAAGGGACAACAATGTTTGGCTTGTTGGCTGAACATAACATGCTTCACTACATAGTGATTCTATAAGCTAGGGACAACAATATGTTGTGTTACTGACTAAACATAAAGTTCTTAACTGCATAGTGAGAAGTGAGACTATAGTCATGAATAGGTACATCCTTGTCATATCGAATAAACATGTCCTTCTCTGCATAGTGAGACTAAAGACATGAATAGAGACAATAAGATGTTGTCTTGTTGATTAAACATTGCATTCTATTTCTGTACATTACAGTGAGATCATAATCATATAGTAGTCCAGCTGTTAAGTCAGGAAACTGGAGAATGTGATTTTTAACTATAAAATAGAGAGACTTGCATTGCCTACTTTTTTTCAGTGGTGCATTGTAGAACCCAATGAGTGAGAATAATTTAGAGAAAATGAGCTAACCTGCTGTGTGGACCTTTTTAAGTTCAGCCAATTGAGTTTTTGAGTCTGTTTGAAATATATATGGAGTGAAACTCATTGAACTGAACTAAAAAATGTCCATGTAGCAAGTTACCTCAATTTACGTTAAGTTGTCCCAATATAGTGGGTTTTACAGTGTATGCCAGTGGGTTTTGTGTTTAAGATACAGTTTGGCTCAAGATGATGGTGAAGGCATAGTAGAGTCCTATTTGGCAGGATTAGTAAAAAAGGAAATGAGCATAATGATGTAAGAATTATGAGAGAGATCAACAAAGTCATTTTGATGGAGAAATGTCATGTTCAAAGAACATGTTGCTTCTTCTCCTCTAGAATTACTATGACTTTGAAATATTTTGCATGAGCATTAAATTTCTGTTGCATTTGTAAATAAATAAATTTGTTCTTCATGGGGAGAGAGTATCCATAGATGCCACTGTTTAGTGACAGAGGTTACATTCACAAGACACACTTAACAGTGAAAGTGCAATTTCATTGTTGATTCAGACCTTGCAGGTGGGTTGATAGGATAGATTAGGATGCAAATATAATGTGAAGGGATGGTCTGAACTTTGGGTCTCCCTTTAATAGAGTGGTATTCTCCATCATATTCTAGTGTGTTTCACAAGGGTGGGAGTTCAAATCCTGCTTGAAGTGTGTGGTTTTTGCCTGGGTGCTCTGGCTTTTCTCCCACCTGGCATGGTATACCATAAAAATTGGTCGTCCATCTGATGTCGTTGGTGGCACATCAGACTGAAGGGCTTCATAGGTGGTCCCGTTTGCTAGCTGCTAGCTTTGCTAGTGATTAAGCAATGACTATCAAAGAATACTTTTTCAGAAGGTATCACAAATGGCCCTAAACATTAGAATGAGAATGGTAAACTTGAACTTTACATCCTTCAAAGCAAAGCAGAGTAATTTGTAGTAGGAAAATTGTTCAGTTGTGTGAAAGTTTCAATTATTATTTTACAGTCATTGTATTGTTTTGCCAAGGTAATTATGTATTGTGGAAGGATTTCCCAAAATCCTTATTGCATGTTGTAGCTAAAATCGCATGGTAGGATAAAAACGGGGTGAATGTGTGTTTAAGGTTTCTCATGTATCCCATAATGCATCATCCAAACATTTGTGATAAGGTCTATTATAACAATATGTCAACAATTCTTAATCCTATTACCCAAATTTGTAACTCTTTAGCAAATTTTTATTTTCCCCTTTTCCTTCAGAATTTTTTGAAGACATTGCCCTGGAAGCCAAGATTGATGCTAATAAACCAATCATTATGAAGAATGCAGTTCATGCTCGAAAGTCTTTTGTACGAAAGACTAAAAGTTTCAAACTCAGGAAAGATAGAGACAAACGCAACAGACACAGTAAGTGAAAATATTTGCTCCTTTCACAAAGTATATCACTTTTTGTTTTGCTAAACAAAGTTTGAGGGGTTGTAATCTCTTTGCAGAATTATGTTCCAGTTTACGTTTGCACTAATGTTGCCTACACTAGAAATGTATCCACTGAAACTTTTAGAGTTTGCGAAGTAGCTTTGGAGGTTATTCTACTTTGCTGCAAGCACCTGAAATTACTTGAAATTTGAGAGTTTAACAATTTAAAGTGTGTCAGCATTCATTTTTAGTTTAGAAGATGTTCAAATTCAAAAACCTAGAAATATTTTTTTTTTGCTAGTCGTGAAAATGTCTACGAACTGAAGATCAAGTAAACTGGCTAACTATAGCAAGATTTTTAGGGATATTATGTTACATTTCATTACTGTGTATTTCATAAAATTAATTTTTAATGTTCTTATAGAGTGAACCTATATATTTGACACATTAACAGGATTAACATTTTATCCTCCAACTCCTTGATTAATATTTGACATGTACAAGTCAACTGGGTACATCTCTGTGAACTAAGAAAAGTACTCACAAGTCAGCTGCTTATCCTGATATCTTGAGACAAAGCTGGTTAAATTAACACTTAATCTGTGAAAAATTAACACAATCTGTGAAGTTATTGCCCATTTGTGGTCTCTTCACCAATTATTATATACAAAATTAAAAACAAAGCATCATTAAAAACATTGAATTGTAAACCTTTGAAGGAATCGTTCCTGATAAATTTTGTGAGAAAATGGAGGTGTTTCTTTAAATTAATAAAGTCCAGTATTAATCTTAGTTTTTCCAGTAATTTCTTTATCAAAAACACTTTTTCCTAACTTTGTCAGGAATTCTGGAGGAACAAAAGAGGAGCTCATTGGCTTCACAGGCAAGCATTTTGGCTAGAATTGCAAATAACTGATTCTTTTGGTTCATAGGTTTAAAATCACTATTTTATGTTGGTGTATAAATACTGCCAAACAGCTGTGGGATCTGTTTTTGAAAAGCAAAATTTAACTTTTTAAATATATTTGCAATGGTTGTTATAAGTTTGTTATTAAAAAGAATGTTATGCGATATTCCTATAACAAATAAAGTCATGTGGGTTGTGTACCGTAAATGTATTCAGCTAAGGCAATTCAGGTTTAAAAATAAACAATTTTGCCAGCTTTTTGTCATGCAGATTAACCTGACAATTTTGGCTGGAATCGTTAATGCAGCATAACTTCATCTCCACGTACATCTAGCTTTAACAAAAATGTATAAGAATGATTATGTTTGCTACTAATTACCCGAAAGCAATATGATGAGTTTAAGAAACTGTAGACCCCATTGAACTAAACATTTGTAGGCAAGCCTTTTTGGCTGTCTTTGGGTTACAACAAAAAAAAAATGGAGTACCCATGAAGGGAAGTATATGGACTCATGAAATATCTTCATGTAAACTTTTCATAAAAGCCCTAGAGTGGCTGGTCTCGCTTCCTTTATGTCATGAAAAAGGGAAAATGCATAAAAACAAAAATTCTTAGTCAAAGACAGCCTTCAGTTCACAGCATTTTTATAACCTCACACTATTGCAAAATATTTCTTTTTATGAAAGACAGAAGAAGGATGGTGTATTTTAGGTGGGTTAGGATAGTATATAAATAAGTATTTTAGTTCAAACTTTTTTGTCACTTTATTTTTTTGTTTCTCATTCTATTTTGTTGTCTTGACAAAAAACAGAATGACATGAGAACATCTAATGTGGTTTCTTGGGATTTTCGTATATTGTTCACTAGTATTATGTTACAGTTATAACCACATTTTATGTTTACAGGTGGCTTGGTGATGTTTAGTCAAGAAATTTAACAATGGTTGGTCTTACTTCTCAAATTTTGTGCACTTTTTGGTGTCGGTTCTTGTCATTCAGGGTCATGCAACATGGCAAAATGGCGAAACACTATTTTCTTGATTCAGATAATCTTTCAAAGGACAAAAACTTGCACCATTACCATTGAGAGAAATGCTAAAATTCTGGTCATGTGGGATGTGGGTTCATTCATTAGTTGAGCACTTTGCCCATTAATTGCTATCTCTAAACTTGCTATTAGAAGAAAATTACTCATAGTGTGATGGGGAGCTTAAAAAAAATTCAGTTTGGGGAGCAGTTTTGTCACTAACTTAGTGAATATAAAGGCTTTCACTTGCTTTAACAGGGTTTAACAAGGGAGCATAGGCTGTTGGAATGGTAAAAAGATTTCAGTAAAAAGAGACCGTGCTAATTGACAGGAATCTGTCAGTCGGTGAATATTCAGCCGTAAATGTTGCTTTGCAAAATTACTTTTCATGTACTTTAGAAGTCCTTAAAATGGAGCCTGTAGGAAGAAATATTGATTTACATGTGATGAAGAAACATAAAGTGATGGAAAAATTTTATGGCATACTGTCATTTACACCTGTGTAATTGGTTGAATTCTCCAGTCTTTGAAGGTATGGGGATCGAATCTTGTGCATAAATTGTAGTCAAGGGAGAAATGGAAAGTTTTAAAATTTTACTAAAATTACTGTTAAGAAATAATCCTGATTCCAGGTGGGATGTTTGCTGGGTAGGTTTGTGTTTCAACCGTTTTGACATAATTGCTGTCAATGTTTCTGGCATGTCAGACTTGACTATTCCAACTTTTAACAAATATCAGTTCATTTACTGGATTCACACTCACATATTAACAAATCATGGTTCGTGAGGCACTTTGAGATTATGAAATATAAGTTTGAGAAAGAAAGATGGTTAAAGGTGAAAGTACTGAAATGGTGATTGTGATGCTTGTTTCACAACTAACCTGTTAAGTTAATGCAGTAGATTTGGGGTCAAAGGTTAAACATGATTTATTAAATCACTCCATTCCATTCCCTTTGTCGTCTTTAACTAACTTTCTTACATTAGAAATTATCCTTCTCTTTCCATTTCCTTAATGTTCTGGTTAGAGTATTATAGGTACATTTATAGATGATGGTACCAATGTATTTTCAAATCTCTCTTTGCAATGGTTAGGGGTTTTAATTTGTTGCCAGGAAAGATCTCATATTGTCAGTCTCAGGTCCCTTTCAGTAAGATCTTGGCTCAAACCTACCTATGGGTTCTTTTGCTGTGTTTATACCATCTACTAAGCTCTTTAGAATGAGGCTAGAGCTAAGGACATTTATTTTTTTTCTGTGTTTTCTGCTTAAGAAATCCAGTGTCACAAAATTACTACAGTGATCATTGCCTGATATATGGAAAAACCTGTATGTAGGCCTTTGTCCAACAAGATAAGAAATGAGTGTGGATAGGCTGCATTATAATAAAACCTGTCTTTGGATGTTTATGTGATTTTCGTTTGCAACTTCGTAGTGGATCTTATTGCTAACTCAGTAGGTGAGGCCTTTATGTGACCATAGCACTGAGGTAGCAGACTGCTGGCTAGTTCCAGAAAACTATCAGGCTGTGGTGCAGATCAAAGGTCCTTTTCTGTCCCATCCTTTGTGAAAGTGGCTTACAACTAGGACTACACTTGTGTGTGTTCGATGTGGATGTTAAATGGGTATCCTGGGTGCAGGTGTGGGAAATATTACTGTAGACGTTTCTTGCTATCCTCTGAACACCACAGTGTTGTAGTACCCGTACCCGTACTCGTACCCGTACTCGAGTACAAGTTTCCGTACTCGTACCCGTACCCGTACTCGTGACCTGGTACCCATACCTGTACCCGTACTCATGATTACTTTTTCCTCGGACCCGGACCTGTACCCGTACTCATGACTTGGTACCCGTACCCATACCCGTACTCATGACCTGGTACCCATACCCGTACCCGTACTCATGGTCCCGTACTCACACTACAACACTGTTAATATGTGTAAGGTAGATTTAATCAGTTGTAAAATTTTGATCATATTTTTTTATCTGGATGATAATTGGATAGTATATAGTATAAATTTATGACATGTTTCACATTGAGTGTACCAAAAGATAGGTCTGTTCCTTTGTGATAAATAAAAGTGGAGGTATAATGTTTATTAACGTTTTTGATCTCCAGTTACCATCTAGACCAGCTAGTGAGATAGAAAAATTAAAATGAAGCTCACAGTCTTGTGCAATATAAAACACTAATAACTTTCCTTACTGAAAAGTGCTAAAATTTGACAGCAAATTGTCCCTACATATAAAATGCTGTCCAAATATGACTATAATCATGATAGCAATTCTTTATGTATGAACACTTCAGTGTAATTAACTTTATATTCTAGATAGCATTGACCTCTTCCTTTGATAAAGTAAGCAACCTGTCATCTATGCATCTGTGTTGGATAGTTAATGGTCCTGAATTGAATTTTGATGCTAATGTTATGTTTTGCTGTCAAACATGACACAAAAAATGAAAACAAGCTGGAATTCACAAAGACAGAGGGAATAGTATAACTACTGCATGAATGAATGATTACCAGCATAGCAAATCAGTGATACCAAGATCACACTTGTGTCTAGTTGTGAAAATGGTTAATTTGTGGCTTTAGATGTTGCTAATGTTACTATTTGCAGTGCTGTCAAACTTATAAGCATAACATTAGCAATCAATAAATGCATTCCACTAGTGTAACAGGTATGAAAATTGCACTAAATTTACTTCAAACTGTAGAGATGATGACGTGTCTAGTTCAGGCATCAGTAGGCGCAATTGTAAGGATGTATGGACATATTTTTTATTGACGGGGTGGGGGTGGGGCTGCAATATGTAGATATAAATTGCAGCCGGCTTGGCTTTAATACATTTTAAATTAACATTTCTGGGGATATCTATGTCTTCACTACTAACCTTTATGAAATTTGTGCAAATTTTGAGGGACTATGAAAAATTTGGGAAGGGCACCTCTAGTACCACTCATATTACTGTATATGATACTCATATAGAGTGGCTGCCAAACTCATTACTAAGTACACCTAATTATTCTTGTACTCATGATAGTAGCTGGTACATGGTGCCTATAAATTATAATTACTCGTGACCATGTACCTGCACCCATACCACCTGGTCAAATCCTGTACCCATGCTCATTAAATTTCTTGAAGTTTGAACTTTAATACCCACACTTGGGTATGAAAGTTCCTCGTGACCTGGTATCCATACTCATGTTGTGATACCCCTAGTCTGTTCTCAAGTTCATGACCAGAAACTTGAACCCATACAGTACCAGCTTCTCACGACCTGGCACACATACCATACCCAAACTCAAAACCACGTACTGAAGACCGACCAGTACACGTGTCCGGGCTCATGACCTGTTACTCGTACCTGACTTGGACTCGGTTACAGCCCTGAGCATTTCACTATAGAACTAGCTGACCCGACAGTTAATTGGTATTAATAATACTTAGCCCTGCAATCATGCTCCATCAGACTACTACAGGTACAAAGTCCTATTGAGTTTAGTGTGTAGGACCTGATTGAGAACTAGGTAATACTGTACTGTACCACGTATACTATACTGCGTAACAGCATAACATGCAGACTAAAATTTATGACTGCAGTTCATTCCCTTTAGCTCAAACTGTAGGCTAGATCATTCCAGTCCCCTTGGCAGAAATACTGTTTACAAAATTACAGTGACTATAATGTTAGGCTAATGTTAACCAAAATAAGTCGTCCACGTAGCCTACGGTGTATGGCTACTTTATGCACCTAGCCTTTTGACAAATTAATTGACGCTCTGAATGAGCTTGCACGGTTTCTTTTATTTCAAGAAATAATGATCCATTCCCTAAAGATGGATCTTGAATAATAAAAACAGCTTACCGCAAACCAAGCCGATAGCATGTCAGCTGAAAAAGGGAGCTGTAGGACCCACAGTACGTAGATATACCGCAAAGTCACTCTGTTCTGTGCATGTGGTACATACACTTACAGTGTGTAGCGCGATGAATATGATCAGTGCAGACGACTGTGGTCTTGCCAACCACAAGCAGCAGTCGCAATTGAGTGACGTCATTTGTTTGTTTACATGTGCATATTTGTGTTGCAATTTCTCAAGCTACTACACTTAAACGTATTGCCTACGTAGCAGGCTGAGCGGCATATTCCCTGGCTTCATACGCTATCCCTGGTTTGCGAAACCTAAAAGAGAGATTGAGCCAACAGAGTCTGCTCTGCAGGAAAATTTGAGTCGTGTGTTAGCTGACTATAGGTGTTTTAGCATAGTCAGCAGTTTCTAATGGACTAGACGGTTCCCTAGATACATGATTTTAGCATGGGCCACTCTCCACCACACAATATCCATCCAGCCAACTTACCAAACCTGACAAACATCTTGACTGAGAATTGAATCCTACCATGAATCCTTATATCCTCTAGATTTGGCTCCCACTTAAATAGGCTTTATAGGTCATTCCGTGTGTTAATTTTGGATTGTCCATGGAGGAAGCTGCTCTGGGGTTACATACACTGGGTGGCGGCCAGGTTCGTTCACGGGGCATTGGCTTGATGGGAAACTTTTCAAGGTTGGAATTTTCTGGGAAGGAGAGCAATAGGCGTTTGAGTCTGTCAAATTTCCAGTAATAAGTAGTCAATGCAGCAAAGGCTTGGTACCATGCATATTCAAAACTGCACTCATGAGTTGGTACCCGTACCCATACTCATGAATTGTACCCGTACCCGTACCCGTACCCATGACCCTGTACCCGTACCCGTACCCGTATTCATGATTACTTTTTCTTCGGACCTGGACCCGTACCCGTACTCATGACTTGGTACCCGTACCCATACCCGTACTCATGACCTGGTACCCGTACCCGTACCCGTACTCATGGTCCCGTACTCACACCACAACACTGGAACACCATTCCTTAAGAGACGGCAGTTTCGCTGTTTTTTTTCACATTTGACTTCACTGTGCTCTTAATTAGCTGAAGTGACTCCCTGATTTAGAGTTGGAAGTAAATCTGGGTTTTGTGTATGCTCTAGTGTTGTGTCTCTGTCTTTAGAAGTTTTTGTAAGCTTGGAGATTTTGCCAGACAGTTTATGAAGAAAGTGCATTGTGGAGTGTATGACAAATGAGATAAATATATGAAAAAAAAACAAACAAACATATTTTAGTCTTTGGTTAGACTTCTTTCAGCCAGTGAAGAACTTAAATACAAAAATACTGTTGTTTAAGGAATAAATCGCATTTGGTGGGCTTTCATTGGTGAATAAACCCTCGAGACCCCAAATTTGGCAAAATAACAAACGAGGGGAAGCCAAGTCCGTTATTTTGCCAATTTGGAGTCTTGATGGTTTATGAGACAATAATAGTTTGACAAATGTGGTTTACTTCCTATTCTACCACCAAAAATGTGAGAAAAACTTCACTTTTATCAGTTTGTTTACTGGCTGTGTGTTGTGGAATAACAGGTCTGTGTTTAACCAATCAGAATGCAGGATTCTTGATACCGGGTAGCTAGAGGTGGTAGAATTCTTAATCATATTTTTGGACTGGATATTACACTTCAAAAGGCATAGCTGCATTAAAGGTAATATCCTTATTCACACCAGAGAATGAAACCAAACGGATCAAGGCCTCTCCAACAAATTTTGTGGGTAGAGTGTTTTGAATTTTGGAGATATTTTTGTAAGGAGGTTCATTTTCTGTGTTTTAACTGAATAATTAAGGTTAGCTAAAAGGAAACAAATTTCATGTACGTGGATATTTTCCTTGTTAAATTCCATCTGATGTTGAAATAAACCCCACACTCACATGTCTTAATTACAATTTGTAGAACACACAAAACTTTAAAGAAATATTTCCTATCCCTAACTGTAACCCTCGTCATAGTCCATTTTATTTAATTGATTGCAATTTTTCATGAGGGAGGTATGCCCTTTTCTTGACATGTGTGTTTCTTCAGGTTATAAAATGACACAATTTATTTTATATTTCGTGTAGAAAATTCGAAGTACAAGGCTTTTTTTTCTTGGTAGGTTAGGTGAATAATAAATGTGAGAATTATAAATATTCTACACAAATATAAATTTAGGGGTAGCTTCACATTGCAGAAGCAGATTAGTTGTATTTCTGTAAATTAATACTCTCACTATGAGAATAAATTTTTGTGGGAGTAGTATGTTAAGGATAAATTTTTCTACACGTTCTGTTTTTGAGATTAATTTAGGTGTGAATACTGTAAGTCATTTGCCAAAATATTTCTCAAGATTTGGACCAAGAAGAGAGGGCTCTAGCTACCCCCTCCCTCTCCTTGTACAACTTTTTGAAATTTTTCAAACTTAATAACACCTAGATGAGACTCCCTGCAAGACAGATTTACTTGAAAGAAGTTGCCTGGCATTTTGTAGTTGTGGAAAGTCACCCCACCCAGGCCTACCATAGTGGCATAAAATTCATAAAATATGGTTGAAAATGGGCATGGAGAATAAAATAGCATAAAATTGAGAGGTTAATCATAAGAATCATAAAATATTTTGATGAAAATGTTGTATTGCTTATATCTCTCTCGTCAAAACATCCTTAATGCCCTGGAATGTCATGTGTGTACATATGTACTCCACATGGCTCACAGTTGGGCTACAACTTATGCCTTCAATTGCCTTTTGTGTATGTGTATTAATGCATACACACTGTCAATGTTTAGGCAACAGTACTTAAGCCTAAAGCTGATTTTAAATGAAATCAATGTTCATCTGATGCTGTATGTGTATGTTAAATAACATGAACCTATGAACTGCATTTAATTTATTAAACAGTCTAACACCCCTTCCCTCTCCCTAGTCCCCCTTCCCCCTCCCTAGTCAGACCAACTGCACGGGCAAGTGGTTAGAGTATCCGACTTACAGCTGGAAGGTCTGGGGTTCAACTCCTGGCCAGGTCGTACCAAAGACTTAAAAAATGGATCCTACTGCCATTGTGCTTGGTGCTCAGCATAAGCAATGGAGTAGGGAAAACAAGCTTGTGAGCCACAACTGGAAAAAAGGCTGGGGCGGGCCCAACTTAAATTAATTGGTTAGAAACTGAACCGTAAAATGTCATCTAATTCCCCCTCCATAGTCTAACTCCCTCTCAAAGAAGTATCAGGTATACCACCTCTTTTGAATCACTGCAGCTTTGGTTCCTGTGAATTATTTCACTCAAATCAGGGTTATGCTGGTGCAATGATTTAGCAGTAAATACATTTACAAACTATCAGTTGTTCACCTAGAAGCTTGGTCATGTTCATAAGTGCCATTTTAATAGTAGCACCCTTATTTAAAAGCAAAATAGTAGTACTGTATCATGTTACTACAGTAATTTGATGAACATGGGCTGGGCTGGCCACTCTTCATGTGTTTTAATCTTAACTTGGTCAGGCAAACTCATAGTTTTAAATTTTTATTGTGGTTCAGTACTAATGCTTCATACTTTGTGATAATTGCTGTTTTTATTTCCTCAAAATTTATTGCATAGTTTCAGTTTGGTTTCTTCAGTTCTGCTAATGAGTTTGTGGATTACTGTTTTCTGTTTCTTTGTGGTTGCATAATGACATAAATGTTGCAAATTCATTACTGTGACATTGACCCTTTTCCAGATAGCGATTACAAAGGATTGTGGGACAGACTTTTGGTGTGCGACGTTATTGTCAATGGGATTTTACTGTGGCCAAAAACAACGTGTACCAAAACCCTATACCACAATCCTTTGCAATTGCTATTTGGAAAAGGGTCTATGGGCTGGGACCAGTTAACAAATATCCTATTTCTCACCAGGTGCTGTTCTCAACAACATACTGTACTTTTGCAGCATTTTTACACCGCATATGGCATAAAATTGCCATAAAAATTACAAACAGTGGCATAAATAAGCATAAAATTTACAAAAAAATAGCATTAATTTATAAATAAATTTTCTCCAAACATGCTGGGAGGTCTGCCCCATCATCTCCATAAATATTTACACTGTATTATATTAAAATATTGCTGGATTTGGCATAGATAAGGTTAGGTTAGATGAGGTTTAACGTCCCAGTTTCCAACCAATTGGTTCAAGTCGAGACGACCACGGCCTTTTTTCCAGTTGTGGTTCACTGGCTTGTTTTCCCTACTCCATTGTTTATGCTGAGCACCAAGCACAAAGGCAGTAAGTTCCATTTTTAAAGTCTTTGGTATGACCCGGCCAGGATTTGAACCCTAGACCTTCCGGCTGCAAGTCGGATGCTCTAACCACTTGACTACTGCAGTCGGCATAGATTTGGCATAGAAGAAAATCCACAGGTTCATATGCTGTACCAACAACCACCAAATCTGTAAAGATAGTAATGTTTTCATTAAGAGGAATTAATTCTTTATGTTTTTCTTTTGTCATTGTTATACAGGCATTATGTTTTAAATTCCTTTTTGATGGCATCAAATTTTTAAGTTTGTCATTCTAGTTTTGAAACATATATGCCTTCCAAAGCTGTTTGTGATTTTAAAGTTTCATGTTAAAAATTATGTTTTTTTACTTATTTACAGGTGCTTGTAAGTGGACCCTATCTCATTTGTATTATGGTTAAAGTGCTTAATTTGTGTAACTTGTGGTGGTCTCAAAAGGCTTGTACTGTTGATTGTGTTGGAATGCTTCAATGAATTATTTTGGAGAGTTGCAATGGTTGGTCAGAAAATCTTTCAAATTCATTGGCAACATGTCAGAATGGATGTCAGATTCCATGATGATTATTTTGAAATATACTTCATGAAAAACTAGGTATGGGTAGCACTGAAAGTTTTTACATAGAAATATGAGTCATGAAGACTTTCGATTTTAAAAAAAAAAAAAGAAAAACAATTTCCTAGTATGAAATGGAAAAAAATTACGGTGAAGGTTTATTTTTTAAAACTAAAGTGTGCCTTTAATTTCACCAAATTGCAAGTATTGATGGGAAAATGGTCAAATTAGAGATAAGAATTATTTAGGATTGCCTCCCCAGACAAAAAATGTTAAAACCCTTTTGAGGAAGGAAAGCGTTGGAATTGTTTTAGAGACACATGCATGGTTGTTGTTGATAAAGCCTGCCCTCAACTGTGTTTTGTTTCTTTTGTGTGACTAGCTCGTCAGCTGAGTAGCCCTGACTCCATGCATCAGGCCAAAGCTTCTTTCCTCAAACACCGCAGGGAGCAGCAACTTACTGACAATCGAAGATGTTTCATTGTCGACCTCGTAGATAAGCAAAGCAATGGTCACAATTGCAACAATTTGTCCAGTCATGGCCATCAGCCGGTCCCCAAGCAGGCTAACCCATCTGCTGTGGAACCCTTGCTGTACCAAATGACTTCGGTCTAGTCGGAGGTACATCTTCTGTCCTCCATGCTTGTATGTGTTGTGCCCTGTCCCCACAAGTTGCCCTTTCCTGGTACTTGCTTCTATCCCCTGCACTGTCACCTCAGTATTCTGCTGCTTTGTCCTTGTTTCTTCTTTTCTCAGTCTGCACCAGAAGACTGCCCACCAGCCAGAAAAACTTGTGTTTCACTGGAAATTTTAAATAATTGAAATAATGGTAGTAGACAATCAAAACTATTTATCTCATAATTACATTTTTCCCCAAATTTTCCTGAAATTACCATCTGGAAAGAGATGGAAGCAATTTGGAAAATGTGCCCATTTAGAGGGCACACTGTATTTCCTTCCTTTTTTGATAGTGTTTGAGTAAAGCAGCCCCTGTTGTCATATAAACTGCATTGCTGTTTTAAAATGATTTTATCAATAATTCAGTATAAATTGCTGTCTATCCTATATCCCTTAGATCAGGGGTTGACAGCCTTACAGTTGGTCAGTTGTTTTTCTAGGCCACAGCAGAGGGTTCTTGAGGGGAAGGGGTGCCTTTTATATGTTCAATTTAAGCTCAGAAAAAAAAATATGCCAGCATGGCAGTGAACACTAATGTTCTTTTAGGACAAAATTTAAAAGTGTAGTAAATCGGAAATGATAATTTGGTACCAAATGGGTCTTTGATCACAAAGCTTTCTCTGTATCAATGGTTTTCTTCTGGTGCAAAAGTTCCTTAGCTCTTATGCATGGCTGTGTCGTGAAATGTTTTCCATGGATGGAGCTTGCTTTCTTCCCTTGTCCAGAATGCTTTCCACCCCATCCTACTTATGAATTGCACCCTGTAAAATTAAGTCCTTCTGTCTTATGTTTTCCATCTCATAATTTGCATCGTGTTTTCTTGTATGAATTTATTTTTAGAAATCAAGGAAATGATATCCTTGTATCCTTTCCTCCCAGCAGAGATATGCTCCGATTTCCAGGGATGATTTTATGTAGTGGGACTAGGGGGAATCCTTTGATTCCTTCCCCCCAACTCCAACCCCAAGTTTGTCATGACTTTGTAAATTTGTAAAAATTTATAAAATCCAACCTTTGATCTTCAGAAGAGGTAATAGCAGTGCAGTTAAAACACTTCTTGTGTGAGAGGTGAATCTTCTGGGAAGAGGGAGGGGGGGGGGGGAGTAGGGGGGGGGGAGGTGAGTTAGATGGGTTGGAATATACAGCATACCTCTGAAAAGTGTTTATTATATAAATAGTTACCAGCTTGCTGTATTGTCCTGCAAAATACTGTTATAGTACTCAGTTGAGGTGGATTGCTTGAATGCTGTTAGTTTGAATAGAACAAAACCCAACATAACATGAGTTATGATATTAACATCAGTAGCAGTGTCTTAGTCCATACTAACTATATACATGTAGATGGGATGTTGATCACTTGGTTTTTATTCTTGACTGTTTTGCAGTCCTTACTCTTCTTGCAATTTTTTTTTTTTTGTTTACTTTTGTGACTTGTGACTTCACTTTGTCCCTTCTGTATTTTGAACTTACCATGAAGTGGTTAAGCTGTGAATGTGGTTAGCCCCATTCTTAGTTTGTAACATATACAGGAACCAAACACCGCCCTTGTTATTACCTCAAAATTACCTATACAGTACCTCAGACTGTAATTATCATAGATTGAAATGATTTCAAGGAATTATCCAGTATCTTTGAACAATTTTAAGGGATAATAAATGTCAGACAGGGGAGGTTGTCAGAAACTATAATTTCCAGGGTTATAAGCTAGTAAAATTTGGCTGCTGGCTTAATTATGATCAAGTTAGACTGAAGCAAGAGTAGGTGAGGATATCATTTAATGGTGTGGGGTGCATGGGTGTAACATTAATGCATACAAAGTAACATTTGTGTCAATTAAAGTTATCAAAGATGTCAGAATGAGAGAATAACATCCTTCTATCACTCCTGTTTCGCTACTCAATGTTTATGTCGATCAGTATTACCTAAGCTGGTCTTGGTAGCAACAGTGATAATAGCTATATTTAAGACTTTTACTTGTCATTCTTCTTAAGTCAGTTGTATTACATAGGACAACTGTGTACATGTGCTGTTGATGACATCACCCAAGTTAGTTTTTGACCAAGGTTTTGCTGTCCGTGGACCCAGGAGTGTGGAGTGGTCTGCCAAAATATAATGTTGGTCCATTAAAACACTATCTTTTTGTAGACCAGGTGTGGGATAATGCAGGGATTTTTTTATAAAGTAGGAATTAATTGGTCCTCATAGCCAAAAAGGTGTAGCACTTCACTAGATGATGGGTTCTCTCTTTAAAAAAAAAAGTTCTATTGTGTATAAATGTGTTCTCTTGTGTAAGAGTACTTGATGTCTTTCTTCATTTGCTCTGCTCTTTACTCCTCAAATAAATATTTGGAATGAAGTAATCCCATTGTGCACTCACACAGTGACATTCACATTTACCATGTGGGAAGTACAGGTGTGCACTATGAAAGTCTGCACCCATCATTCACTTTTGTCTGCTGTTTGGAATTACATTAACAAACTTAATTTATTCAAGACCATTCCTCTGTGAGGGCTTTTGTCTACAGCATTAATCTCTATGTATTCTGCATTTATATTTTCATCAAATGGCCTAGAATTATCCTTCAAAAATTTCATGATTTTCTGAGATTTCAAAAGTTTGTACTTGATTTCATCACATAGGACATTACATCATTTACATTTTTGTAACATACATATTTCTCCTTTCATTGTATCCTCAGTTTTTGACTGTGTTTGTTTGAAATTAGTCGTAAAAGGATACATTGAAATGATGCATGGTGTGTGGTTACATGATTAATTGCACAAGGCAGGCGCCATGTATTCTCAGTTAAATTATACAAAAAGGCACATGTTGTTAATTAACATGTGGTTATCGCATTATCAGATTTGCCCAAACTGAAATCTTTTCCACACTTTCCCGAAAGTCGACACGCTATTACTCCTTTCCTGAAAAAATAGTTAATTAATAGCTGGTGGGGTTCTTTCACTGTTTGTAAAATGCCTGATGTACAAGATGGTGGCCAGAAAAAAAAAGAAAAAAAAAAAAAACATGTATAAACCTATATCCTCCTTATCATGTATTATTGCAAATCATGTTATCCCTTAGGCCTGGATTATGTTTCATCATTGTTTACAATTAGATTAAAATTATGGCCTATGCTTCAAGGGTATTTTGGTAAAGTTGTCTTTTCACAAATACCTTTAGTAGCCTATTTAAGCCTGTAGCCAGACAAAGTACTGAAAGGGAAGGGGGGGGGGGGTGTGTGAGATAGATTCCATGGAAGCAAAATACTTTTTTGGGGGTGGGGGGGTGGGGGTGGTGTAAGATATACTTAAATGCATTAAGGCAATGGTAAATTTTGATTTTTCTAGGGGGGCGTTGCCTCCCTGGCACCCTGGCATTAAGGCAATGGTAAATTTTCATTTTTCTAAGGGGACTTTGTCCCCCTGGCACCTCTCCCTTGACTATGGACTTCTGCCTTTTGTGAGAAAGTTTGCTTTCTTTCATGAAATCTTTGATGAGAACTCCACTTTTCCAACATTTTGAATCTTTTGCACTTTTCTCTGCATTGTTTATAATCTCTTGCTTTGCATTACATCACTCTGCATTGGTAGTATGTTTGTGCATGAATCTATATGCAAGTGTGTAACCGTAGCAACCAACTCAAACTATTCTTTGAGTAAATATTATACACTGTTTTACATGTAGATCATTGCAAAAAGGAGGCAAGATTAAGATGGTTTTAGTTTTGTTGTAGCTTCAAATTTGGTATCACTGATCCTTATTTCTTGGAATTTTTCACATTTTGAAATATTTTCTTTCCACTTGGATGATCAAAAGTGTAAAACAGTTTTTTGGTTTTGAGGTGTGTACATTTTGTTTCAAGAATTTCATTGCCAAGGTAACCCTTTTATTTCATTCATTTCTTTTCTATGAGTTTTAACAAAAAGAATATGAGTTATCTTTTATACTTGTGTGGTAAAAAATGTCATTTGGTTGACTTTACTCCAAAAAATTTGTACAGCTTTGTTTGTAGCAAGTTTGGCCCAATCTCAGTTTCAGTTAAGGAACATTTTTTCTTGGAATAGGATAGGTGTTTACCCCAGGAAATTTGTGCAAGCAGCACATCAGTACACGTATTCACAGAAAAAAATATCATTGTCCATGTTTTGCAATGCTGCCACCTATTGGGTGGCAAACTTTCCATGGGAGTTCTGATATATTCAAGACAGATTCCCAAATGGTGCCCTTGGATTCAGAATAAATTACGATTACAAATTACTCTGAAAGTGAAAGCTTTCTGAGTTACTTCTGTTTAATTCTGGCTTTATCTGCATCCAGGGAGGAGGTCACTTTTTTCAGAATTTATTCATAGATTCATAGATAGTGTTTTAAAACCAGACAATTTGTTTGTAGTAAGATCAAGGAGATAAGAATCATGATTTTAAATGTGGTCAGTGTTTGTGAACTATAAAACTATCATGTTTTGAAGCACATGAATGCCTGGGTCTGTTAGAAACTTAGAATCGAAACATAAATTCATTACTGTAGCTTTATAGGAGAGGAGACACTTATATCAAACAAAGAAAGAAAAAATCTTAAGTAAACCAGCTTTGGAGTAATTGAAGAGAATGCTTCAGAGAAGGAAGAAATTTTAGCTTTGTGGTGGAAGGTTAGATGTGATTCATATTTATCATCGGTTATTGAGCTTGGTGATATAATTGGGGTTTTGTAAACTGTATTGGAGTTTAGTGATATATTCCTGCACTTTAATGTTGCTGATAGGATATTGGAACATGTTTACAACAACACAGAGACAAAAAGTTAATTTTTACTCATCATCTCCAAAAAGAATGTAATTCTGATTTTCTTTCCCTATGGTTTACTGTCCCAGGCATTGCAGCCTTCCCAGGAGTAGCTGACAACCGTCTCCTTGTACCACCTCATCTAAACCACAACAGGCATTCGATGGCAGTTACTGATTCAGAGTGGGAAGTGCAGGAACATGCCAGTGAGAAGGGTGTCAGGTTCAATCTACCTGTTACAGATGACTTTATGGTCCCCAGCCCTCCCATAAATATTAATAGCAATAACACCAAAGACAGTTCTTATAAAGTCAGTATCCTGAAATCATGGAAGCCAAATGTGGAACCCACACCAGAGATCACAGACTTGGAGGATGAGTCAAGGGATGAAAAGGAGAAGATACCGATGCGGAAAGTGTCCATCTCATCTTCAGTTACAGATGATGATGAGGATGATGATAGCCTAAATGATCACTCTACTAGCTAAAATTTTTCATTTATATTTTCATATGAAAATATTCCTTCTTTCAGTTTGGTCTTTGGTAAAAAGGCCAAATACAAAACAGGGGTGAGATGGCCTTATTTTCTTATTTATGAATTAATAAATGTCTGCTTGTAGCATGTTAGTTAGTACCAGGTGTATAAATTCTTTTAAGAACAGAATTTCAGTAAGTCCTTAACACATTTTGATCGCTGCTGCTGGATTGAAATATTTGATGGTATATGCATTAGCATGTGCAATAACAAGATTCCCAAAGCATCAGCTTAAATTCTGCAAAAGTATTCTAATGTGGGAATTTCCTAAACATGACTTCAAGCTTCGGAAAAACCTCCAATATTTTGAAATACTTGAATTCCCTTTTTGGTTCGTTTTCTAGGGAGAAAATTGGTTTTGCTTATTTTTCAGGTACACAAGTGAAACAGTTTTGTAACATTTTAAAGTAAACCAGAGGAGAGTTTCCCTGTGGTATTTCCTGATAGGAAAAGTCAACAGAGGGCCCATTTTCTGGGCAAATGCTTGTGACTAGGTATTTCTGTTGTGGACTTCAAGGGGTATCCCTTTTAATTAAAAGATGATTATGTGGTAAAGATGGTAAAGTACTCCTTTCATATTTAAGTGAAACATTAGATGTTAGTACATTCAGTGCTTGCATTTAAAGGATGCTCTCTTAAGTGGTTGCTAACCACTGATAGAAACTTGGCAAAATTTCAGGTAATGGTGTAATTTAGTTTATGAAAGTGGGAAATGCTGTCACTGTTTATTTTAACATATGATTGTATGGACGACAGTAGAGAAAATTGCATAAAACTACAGCAGAGTAGTTGTTATGTTTGCAAAGTATAACTAAAAGGAGTGCACCTTTCCATAATTTAAATTGCTGTCCAGTTGTTAGTCATATGCATGTGCAAGTTAAGGAAGGCAAGTATTTGTTTGAAAATTGGAAAAATGCATTAAGGTTGTCAGTGGGGGGCAGGGGGCAGGGTTGGAGGTTGAAGGGCAGGTTTGCTGGGAATTTTGCATAATGGTAATTGAAGGATTACCTCGAGTCATTTTCCATACAAAAATAACTGTGTAAGTAATTAGGTTTATTCAGTGAACTTGAGTAGTAAGTTGCTCTTCTCCCTACAAAACTTAGTAGTTGTATGTAAATTTGATACATTCACTGAAAAGCAACTCTCTTTGAAGGATGTGTGTCAAAACCTTGTCAAGACCATTCATGTTAATATGGCACATGGACACATTGCATAATGCAAATGACTTCATTAATAGCTTGTTATATTTTCAGAGCAAAATCAAGAGACATTTAGAGCAAGAGTAGTGAGACTTCCCACTAACTTGAATTGCAGTGCAGATGTTATGAGATTACTTTCTTATAGTGGTATATATTTAGAAGTGTGGGTAAGTGTGATGGTGCTTCGGGCAGTCTCATGCCATTTCAAACTTGTTGAATATTAACTAGATACCCTATTGAAGTTACTATACCAGACAGGGATGAAGGGAGTTTGGGGAGGGGCATGCCCCCAGCCCCCCACCCATTTATCCACACCTGTACTAAGGCTGTCATTTTTGAGAAGTGCCTTTATTGAGACTGAAATGCTGTACCTCATTTTAAAATTTATGCTTTCTTGAAAGCACAATTTTTTTACACTGTACATGACATGATCTTGTTCAACTACCTAATTGTGACCTAAATTATACCATCTTGCAATATTATCTTGCAGGCTTTTGTTTTAACAATTTTCTTTGAAATTCTTGCCTTTAGTTTTGGAGCTGCCCTCTTGAATGTAAAATGCAGGCTGGAAAACTTTGTCAGGATCTTTTGTGCTTGCTAGTGCCTTATTTCTTTTACCTATCTGTATACATGTATAGCTTAGGGCTGAAAGTTATGTGTGGAAATTTAACTCATGATATGACATGAAATATAGAAGAAGTATGTACATTTCAGTTTGGTAATGCCATATAAGGGCATGATGAGAATAACTTGAGCATCAGTGGTATTGTAGCAACATTCTAGGTGACCAGAGCCTTTTCCTTTGATAAAACTTGGTTTGGACTTAGGCCAATGATGGACAAGTTATAAGTGAAGAAGGCACACACATCTCTCTTCCACGTTCAAGTTTACATAGCCTTACCACTGATGCAGCAAAAGTCCCTCTCCTTGCTATGACAGAGTTAGCCACAGGTAGTTTATCTACCGTTGGTTAACTACAGTCTCATCCAATTCTGTAAGGGAGGCTACACTTGATCACAGCTTGGTAAAGCCAAGTTGAATGAGCTGTGAATAACCTAAGTGGTAGAGGACTTTTTTGTACTAGGCCAACAAAGGCTAAGTACATAGGTGTAACATGATTTGTTGAAAAGCTTAAAAGAATAGTATTACATTTGGCCAGCTCATGCTGAGTGAGTTACGGCATGGCCTCACTTGTCCAGTATGTAACAAAGGTCTGTTGGGTGTTGTAAAGTGGTATTGATTTCCAGACTTTGTCTATTTGTATCCACAAAAACTAATACATGTATCTTAAAAATGAGAGGAAACATCCCTTATAGTATCCAACAAGTTGCTACATTGGCTGATATGTACTGGTTTGTTGTACATTAACAAATGGTAGTAGGAATATGAGAAATGCGAGGAAATAGGTTAGATAAGGCCCCATAAAAAAAATTAATTGTTTCTCATCACCGGCCGGGCCGATTTTGGACGCCGGGTGGATTTTTTTTTTATTTTTTATTAAAAAATAAAAACCTCCCGGGCCGACGCTATCGTTTCCATGTCAGCATTTTTTTTTTAAATAAGAAAATGTGATCTCTGACATCGTTTCTGACGTTTTTTGCATAAATATATTGCCCCAAATCACTCCGACCAAATCCCACAGTCAAACGTTCTTCCCGTACTTGCGATCATTGCTGTATCAATATACTCTGCCGCGCACAGACCGTTGTGGATTCACTAAAATGTGCTGCAAGTCCAACTGTCACAGACTGCGCAGTCGGCTAGTGCCAGCATGCCGTGTCAAGCAAGTACGATACTGTAAGTTTTTCAGTTGCCACTCGCGTGGAGAAATTTCGCTCGAATGACGTGCATGTGGTATGCATAGCAAAACCTATTGGCAAAGTTTGCACCACGGAGTACTGAACTTGAAGTGACAACACAAAAAGTAACAGGGATCGGTGAGTTGAAGTTTTACATCGATTTGAAGGGAATATAGTTAGACTAAATGTGCAGACCGTGTAGTACATTCAGTACAAAGGAATGAGAATGATATTAAAATGCAATGTTTCAACGTTGCGAACTGACCAGCTGCGGGGGTTTCGCACCATAGGCTGCTAACGTTAGTACTATACTGTGCCAGTTGAACGTTGGGCTTTAGCGTGTGTGTACTACAGTATATAAAATAGGGCCCAGACAGAACATACTGAAAATTGGTTGGTAATAAAAAATAAAAAATAAAAAAAGGACCGTGCGACGGATTTTTTCAGAAGACAGTGATGAGAAACAAGTAATTTTTTTTATGGGGCCTAATATTGATTCAGCTTATCATTTGAAAATTCTCTGGGAGAGAGCAGGAATTTAAATGTTACAGGAACATTCCAGTAACATTTTCTGGGTTTACTGAGTGAAATGAAAAGAATTTTTCATAAATTTCCCTTCATATCCCACTCATATTTTCACATAAGAGTATATTCCTTTTTGTTGGTTATTTGTATCAAGAAAGACCAATTGTTACTTAAAATCACAAAATGTTATGTAAAACTGACAGATTGCTTTTAAAATCTTGTACTGACTTTTAAAATTTAATTTTTATTTGACCTTTAAAGTTGACATGATTTAAGCTTTGAATAGAACTCATTGTAAGTAGAGCTTATAATTTTTTTAACTCTGCTTTTTATTTGATTTGTGGGTGTTAAGATAGTAAAACCTCTACACAGGTTTGTAAGGTCAGTCTGTCTTTATGACATCACAAATTTCCCCTCACTCAATGCACATGTGAAATAAATATCTATTTGAAATTCATAATTTGCAACATGCTATTGAGATTTAGTTACACCAGTAAGAGAGGAAAGATTTCCATATTTTATGAAACATTCAGGTTTTATCACTGGAATATACCTTTAACATCATTTGGAATGTCATAGTTACTTCTTGGGATGCCAAATGGAAATATTTTTTAGGAGTGTTGACAAATTATGGCACGGAGATATTAAAATAAATGTGGTTATGTATGACGAGTTTATGCCGCTTATGTCGGAAGGACTTATAGCACAGGAATAAAAATGTGGACTTCAACGGTAATACCATATGTGATTTGTTCCTTTCACAAATTTATGTGCCATGTTGGGGTTTATGGATTCAAGATGGTCTTTGTATGACTTACCAATTTGATAACAAAGGATGAGATATTCTAAAACCATGCTAAATATACACGTAGCTGTTAAAACAATTTGAATGGTTTAAAGAAGCACAAAAATGCAATATTTTACAGATAAAAGCTGCATTTTGGGTACAATGTTGGCCACAGCTATTGTGACATAAAGACTGAGAGACATTACAGATACAGAAGACATGAGTAGGTAAAATCACTGACTTTGAATTTGTTTTTTCTAGTGTACAGCAAGAAAATGAACTTGTGACAAAAATCCTCAGGGTTATAGATATTCTTTGCTATACTCCATGTTTTATTTTCCAAACAATGTTTCACTGTAAAGAAATCATTAACCTTCATACTCTTAACCAGTAAACTAAAGATGTGAGAGAAAGGAAAAAATAAGTGTGGAATGATTTTAAAAGGGAAACATTGTCTTCTTCCCCAAAAGCTAAAGTTACCTAAGATCGGACAAGTGTCTCAAAATGTTATGACACACATTTTTAGACTGTACATTACCCAGGTTTAGTTTTATAGACAATGTTACTGGGACGTGATGGCATTTTTAGGCTTACTGAAATTGCAAACATTTGGGACCTGTGTTGCCTGTGACTAGCTTTTCATCTCTACTTGATATCCAACTACATACAAGGTGTGTGACATAACCTGTCTTTTATCTGCAGTCAGGGCTAGGCAAAGAAGTTAAGGACAGTGAGAAAGGGTGGGTATGGTCTCTCATGGTGTCTTTCTTTTTACTTTTTAGCAAACAAGGTTATGTTTTTTTCAATCTTTCCTGCCGTTTTCAGTGATGGTGGTGGGGAGGGGTACCCCTCCCTACTTGTGGGGAAAAGTGTAGGTCTACTCCAGATGTGTACTAGAGTTTTGGCAGAGGGCTGCTTTTATGACAATAAAAAACCAAAAATAAACTTTGGCAAAAATGAGATCTCAATGAGTAAATTAATTTTATTTTTTAAAGTATATATATATATATTGTTTCATATGATAAGTCACATTTCATCTTACATTAAGGTGAAGGAAAATGTATTGAGTAAATTTATTTGCAAATAAGGCTTTCAGAGGAATGGTTAATTGTAAGATTCAAATTCTAGGTAACTTATAGCGAACCTTAAGAATGGAATCAAGTAATTTAATTGTCACATGTCTAGAGTTGTTACAATGTGCAAAATCTACTCAAATTTTGTGTACTTATCAGTTATAAATGTGGTCATATTTTGATTTATTTTAGTACAAATTAACACAGCTTTTTTGTACTGATTTGTGATGCTTTTTGCTTAAAAGGCATAGAAAGAATTAAAATAGTAGAAAGCATAATCCCTTCTGTTGGTATTTTTCTTTTCACCATCACAATTTTCTCTTGATCAAGATTTTGAAGAAAGTTTGTCTTTTTGTCTTTCTTCCAAATAGTAGCTGCGGACTTCTTTTTCACACTTAAAATTCCAGAAACCAATTTTTTGATCCAAAAATCTGCATACTACTAGCACCTTTGAAAATTTGCTGCTCGGCCCCTGTTCAATTTAAGTTGCAGCATCTGAAGTCGGGAGTAATCACTAACATGGCCAGGCTCCTACCTTGCAGCAGTACTTTCGATAATACCAATTCCAGTTTAGGTCTCAAGAGACTCAACTGGGAGTTCACATATTGTTTTTTTCTGACAGTAAGCCAAGTTTTAGATATATGTACCTGCTTTAGCCTCAGAAATGATTTGACAGGTACTTCATTAGAGGCCCAAACTGATACAGGAGATATTCCTCTTTCAACAGGAGGCTTTGTGTCGACAGGTAAAATGTCCGTTCAGAATTATAAAATGAAAGCACAGATTGCCATCTTTGCCATTTTGAGAAAGACCGTTGTATGAATGGTGAAATGCTGATGTTATCCAAGTATGCTTCTGATGAAGTTGAAAAGTGGTAAATAATTGCAGAATACTGATTATCATTGTCTAAGAGGGAGAAGCCGAAGAGTATTATGTAGATTGGGGCATATTTTCCATGAAACTGCTGTTAATACATTGAATCTCTTATTTACCCAAGAGGCACTTCTTTCCCAGTTCAAAGGTGTTATAAGTTAAACTAACATGTTTGGAATCCTGACGGTGACATATACCCAGAAGGAATTTTAGCATGCTTTTGAACTAACGAACTTGAGTTTTAGTTAGCCAGTGAATAAGACGGGCCAACAGAAGAATAAATGCTTTCTAAAGCCTGGATTATCAAATCACTTGCTATATTGCAACTGACATACAAAAGATTGATTCATGTTTCACATACAGTAGATAAGAATATTTAGAGACTAGGTTCTTAATTGGCAACCCATGGACCACATGTAGCTTGCAATGTTCACAAAATGGTCTGCAGAAGATTCAAGGGGCACCATATTTTCATGAGAAATTCAGCTGCTAAATGAAGACTTCTTGGCTATTACAATAAATTTAAGGTAGAAACTCACATAAAAGTGGCCCTCGGCCCCCAAACACTTGAGAACTTCTGACTTAGAGGGAGATAATGGTTGTCACCCTGCATACAGTGGCTTAGGAATATATCAGGATCAGCAAGGGGGGATGGGATGGAGGCTGAATGGCCTCTCCTTATTTACACCACTGCCTGTAAAAGTAGCATGGCTAGTACTATCCAACTGTTTGGTTGAAATGTGTTGGGGGTAGGAGAGACTTTCAAAACCTACAGAAAATGCAATTTCAGCTGTCTGCCTCTCAATGAGAAAAGCTGTCACAGAGAACCCACCAAGTGATATTAGTTAAAAATGTAAGTTTACCATAATTGGAAATAATCCTAACAGCAGATATCATATAGGTCCACATCTTGTCCCTTTCCCACCCTGTGATACTTGAGAATTGACTTCTAAGGTTATGTTTCATCAAACAAGTATTTGTGCTAGCATCACCTATATTTTCAAGTCATCACCATAGTCAGATCAGCTGTGCTTAATCCATTACTTTCACACCTCTTGGTTCAGTGTCTAGTATACCCACCAGGCAAAACCGTTGACAACATTGATCCTGCAACTCTCCTCCTCTTCTACTCCTTACGAGTCCTTATCTTTAGGTATGTGATCATCTCTCACCTGGAGTGTATTCATTAGTGACGCAGCTCATGTTTCGGCAACTGTCCTCACCTTTCGGCTGAAACTGTTTGAAGTCTCATTTGCCTCACCTGTCTGTCAAAAATTCCTGCAATATTTGTGCTGACTGAGACACACTAATTTCTGTAAGGTATCCGGCTAAGAGAAGCAGTGCAACGGTTGACCGTGAGCAGTTCAAGGTGACTAAATGACACAGAAAAGGAGACAAAATGTTTTGTTTGCAAGAGAAACTACTTTCAATAAATGCGGTAAACAGGCTTTAACGAGTTGCACTACTCTTGCTTGCTGTAATCACCTGGATAGCACAAAAGACTCAACACATTTCAAAGGAGTAAAGCAAGCAAAAGTATTAATTACTGGGTTTAGGGTAACCTTAGGATATTTTCAATGGCTTGCTACTTTAAACTTTTGACAACATTTTGATATCTGCAATGGGAGCATGCCATCTTTGCATTTCACATGATGTCACAGTATTTGTTAATACCACGACAGCAGATTCTATAGCTTACTTGGTATAGGTGTATGAAGTCACTGCAGTATATCTAATCAAGTTAATATCAGTTACAACTATTTTAGTTACTAACAAATAACCACAGAAATTCAGGGAAGTATGGAGTTGAGCTTACACAAAGGAAGGGCTAGTGGGTAAGTGGGAGGGGGGGAGGGGGGATCACTTGCTTCCCTTGTTATACAAGAGTTGATACCCTGGATATAATTCTTAAAGGGGATATGAAATCCCCCAAACCAGGGAGTTGCTAGCATCTCTCTGCCCAACAGTGGCGTAGCTATGGGGAGAGCCCCCCCACAAAATCGTCACCCCCAAGAGCCCCCACTGGCGATCTAGGCAAACAAAATGCACCCGCTCTGAGTAATTTTGAATAGATTGTGACAAACTCAATGTGTCTGAGGACAAAATAAAATCAAAGTTTACATTATTCCACCCAAATTGCACATCTTGATGGGCTGCTATCAAGCCTGGCAAGTGCCATTTCCAGCAATCTGGGATGTATTAAAACCTCAAATTCTCTTGGAACGCTCTGTGCCAACCTATGGTGTCGCTCTGCTTATAGACAGTAAATGGGAGCCCCCCCCCCCACAAAAATCTCCAGCCCTCCCAGAGCCCCAAACACAAAAAATTCCTAGCTATACCACTGCTGCCCAAACATGTTTTGAATAGCCCTAGAGTTTAAATACCATTGACTACTGCACTTTACTGTAATTAATGTTCATTCAAACAACACAGTTCCACTTTGGTTGGTCAACAAAAACTTGTACAGTCAGTTGTGATCCCAATTAAGCTCACACAAACTGTTTGACAATATTGCCTCAAGCGATGTAACTCAGTGCAGGCTACTGTGGCTCTTTCTTAGAAATGTACAAGACAGGAGGTTTGGCTTAAATTGGAAAAGGGGCTAGAAGTTAACTTAGTTCAGAGAATTGTTACTGTCTGGGATGAGAGTAGATCGAGTCTTTAAAGATTCCTGTCTCTTGTCCCTATTACATGACAAAAGCTCTCTTTCTTGAAATTACAAATCATTACTGGTTTATCTCACCTCTGAGAGACTGCGATACAAAAGTAAAGACAAAGAGCTCAGTTAGCCAGAAGCTAGTGAGAATGTGTGACTGACCCCAGATGACCGCTGGAATAACAAGCAGCTTGCCAGCCTGACTTAGTACGATGGCATTGTGTAGTATAGGCAACCTGATAGAGAAAATATAAAATGAATTGGTTGATAGTTGTACTGTCAGGCACTCAGAGGGGAAAAATTTGAGGCGACATACCTATGAAAACATATCTATCTTTGCTGCTACTACATCTCCCCTCCCCCACCACACACACACACACACATACACATCATATTCATTCTTGACTTACCAACTGAATGAGGCCAAGAGAAGTCAAACTTGTCACAAATCTTATTTCCAACCCCATCCTAATTTCTGCCCACCTCATTCCATCTTCCATCCTCCCCCACTCAAAATTTTAGGAAAAAAAATTCTAGCAACATCAAAATCTATTTATGCCATGAATATAGAGTACTGCTATATCTGTTACAATCCTACGGCGTGCAACTGTGCATGTTTTATGAACAGCACACAGAGTTTTCACAGGACTGGCTGGCAAGATAAGGTATACTTATCATAAGAAAATGTTAACCCTTTTTAAGCAAAACAAAATATTTTTTGAAGTTGAGCAAACACTTTACTCCTGGGTCAAGCATTATGCCTCTCTGTAATTCACATCTAACTTTAATAAAACATACCATTTAAAATATCTTTACCCTTTCAGACTTTGTATCCAACTTTCAAAGCCATATTCATGAGGAACTTTGTAAAGAAGCAACTTCTATTCTGAGGTCTTGAATGAATGTTTGCTAGCAGAACTATTCACAAAACCTGCAGGTCATTTCTTGTCTATTCCAATACTGTTTCCATTCCAGCCATAAATAAGAATTCACACATAACCCTTTCATACCTCCTAGAGTGCCCCTCAAAGTCATCACAACATTAATCAGTAGCTGACAAAATCTCTTATGTTAAAGGTGAAAAACTAAAATTGAAGATAAATGATTCAATTTGAATTTTGATAGCTCCCTTAGGAATGTTGTGTGAAAATGAAAAATCTGCTGGTTGCATGGGCCAGGTATTTCATCTGAAGGCCCTTTGGAGAGGAGATGTGTAGGGGTGACAATTTCCGCCTAAATATTAGAAAAAGTTGGGGAAAATGGTGCACTTTGGATCAAGATTGTCCAGTGCAATTTTATGGGGGATATTGCTGCTGGTTTGTTTGTCACTTGAAGAGTGGGTAATTTTTGATGAAGAGTCCAAAATATATAAGTAGATTTGTGTATTTTTAGGTAATAGCTACCATGAGCTCTCAAAGGTTAATGACGTCTCCATAAAAGGCAGGCTTGATAAACACCTCAGTGCTTCAAAGTTTTCTTTTATAGTTTAGCATTATAAAGGCAGGAAAAGATGTTCTTTCATTGATAAAAGTTCCTATTTTCTGAACAGGTCTTTGCTTGCATTTCAGCTAGAACTACCCCCATAAACTGTACACAATATGCAAATTCTTAAAGGGAAAATGCAGTTACCCAAAACTGAATTAGTATACCCGGGCATCCTAGTTCATAAATGGCTCTTTTAAATTATGCAACAACAATTTTGTAACTGAATTTTGAATTCATCCAAAACAACCCCTTTGCTTACCTTGAGAATGCCACGTTTACGTTCTAAACATTATGAAAGATACCCGTAATGATGAGAAGAGACTTGTAACATTTAGGTCATCCATCAAAGTATGTTTGGGGCCACTGCTTTTCCCTTTAAGAGGGGGAGATCACGGAAGTAGGAAAAGAGAATGGCAGAGGGATGTCTTCATGTCTCTTTTAATCCACTCATCATAAACACAAGTTTTAGTTCTACACACACTCAAAGAGCAATGTGTCGCTTTGCCTGTCCATCTGTGTGTATATACTGTGTATATTTTCGCACAGAACATAGTTAACTTGTTAACAGTTTGTGCCTCGCACTGCCATAACTTCTCACCTTGAGACTGCAACAGCTATGTTAGTACACAATAGATTCTTAAAAGTTTCTGAACAAATGGTAGACAAGCTACAAATACAGTCTTAGAAAAACCTTACATTACTGACAAGCTATGTCCCCCTCTCCTTCCACTTTTCTTTATGCAGTACCAACATAAATCTCAGTCTAAAACTGGTTACATCCAAATGAACCCAACCATTGCCTTGCACTCCCTATCACCTTGCTACTTCTCCTTTCAATGGATCCTGTCAATGACCAAATACAGGGAAATTGACATTTTCTAATGCCTCCCATTAAGTTCCAAATATTTGTAAACATGAAACATGTTTCCACAAAAATAAAATCCTTTCAATGGGTCTCGGTCACGGACAACTCCACACAAACCAACTGTGAACGACATTAGTGATACAATACTCCTAAACACCTGTCCAGGAACAAGTGGCATTTTACAGCAAACATGAAGGGGCACCTAGTAAAGGGCTAATGTTCCTTTCATTTCCGTCTTAATCAAGAGACGACATCAAAGGGTGGGAAGTTACCAGTTTGACCCTTTTTCCATGGCGCATCATGTGAAATTAGTCGCCCACAAAGGCAGACCAAAATTGCTTTTCCTCTTGTAAAAGATCGGAAACCGACTTTGATACAATCTTAATCTCCATTTAGTCGAAGAAAATTGCTATTTTGTGATGAGATGGAATTGTAATTTCTTTGGATGTCTTAGAATACCTTTGTATCAACATGAGGCCCACATTGAGTCATAAGATGCACTTTAGCTAGGACAGTAAGTGAACTTCCAATCGTACAAGTTTTATTCCTTCAATCATGCCTTTTCAAGAAAATCCATTTCACTTAGATTCTTCTGCAATTAGTCCCTCTAGAAAGAGTAAACTAGCAGAATACATGGAATCACATTTTACTGCAAGAAAGGTTGAGTTGAAATATTTGTAGGAAAGTACTTTGGTGAACAATTCTTAGGAAAAACCACTTAACAGAGAATGTAACAAAAAGGAACAAGTATTGTAACTTTTTCTTCAAGTTACAAACTATCCATTGAAAAAAAAGACAAACTTTGAGAATCCAAACTTCTTTGAAGACTTCTTCAGGAATCTCACTTAATATGTACATTTGAATTGAACTGTGATTTGTGGGCAGTTTGACACTTATAAAATTTTGTTTTCAGAATATGCAGATGCAATTAGACCAAACTATTTTGCAAATATTAATCACTTCTACATTCTTGAATCTCAAACATTCTTGGATGGTGTTTGCTTTTTTGTTTACTGGAAGGAGCAGCTTCTGACTCACTTGTGACAGATCCTACCAAAACTACCACAGCTTTACAGGTGTAAGTGTCATCAAGGACTCTGCTTAGTACACCCTCTATCTTGCAGTAACATTACCACACAGTGAATAAATGAAGCAGAGCACACTTTACCCTCAAGAGGTCACTCCTCTAGAGTTTTGCTGTATAGGTGTCTTGGTATTTTGTTATACTCCAGCAATAACAGCAAGCCTTCAATGATTGTTATGCAAATTTTTAAGGCAAGTTTTCTTTTTAAGGAAACCTATTCTACAGCAGGTTTGATTTACAAGATGTTTTCCTTTTGTGGAACATCTATCATTTTAATATCTCTAGAGAATTGTCATCAGCACCATGACTTGTTTGCAGGAACAAAGCTTGCATAATGTGATTGGGCATGATTATTGTTAGTCCTGAGACCGGTATTTTACTTCTCTGCATTGTCTTTACTGCTTCCAAGTATGAAATAGTAAAGACAATGCATGTGTTTATGATTTTTTTTGGGGGGTGGGGGGTGGGTGGGGTGGGGTATTGATTTACTCTACTATCACAACCATTCACCATTTCTTGATGGAAACCTTTGATGAACCTGATACCTGACATGTGGTAGAAAGTAGAACTCTTACTGAGCTTGGTGGAGGTCAAAGTTCACTTGGGGTCATCAGAGGTCAAATAATGCAAACCTTGAAAATTGCTTGTAAACACAAATGACTCATGATGCTTAACCTTCTGGAATCTCATACTTAGCATGTTGATACTCCTTATTGAGCAGATGATCTCTATGGTTTTGGTGTTTAAAGGTCAGCTGAGGTCACTAGAGGTCAAATTGCAGATTTTTTTGAAATTTTCAAGTGACATGTGTATGAGTCTCATATCCCTTACTCGAAATCCAGATATGGGCCAGATATGAAATTCCATATGTGGGCCAGATATGGATTTCATATCTGCTGCAGATATGGGATTTATATCTGGGCCAGATAAAAAATTGGGCAGATATAACCCAGATCTATGCCAGAACCAGATCTAAGCCATACAGTATATGGCCAGATAAAGTTTTATCTGGATCAAGTCTTTATATGGAACAGGTAAAATTTTATCTGGACCAGATATGGTCCTCATATGAGCAGAATATATTTTCTTATATGTCCCATATCTGCACCAGATATGGAATTTATATCAGATCAGATAAAACGCTGGGCAGATATAACACAGATCTAAACCAGAACCAGATCTAAACCATATATGGCCAGATAAAGTTCTATCTGGATCAAGCCTTTATATGGCACAGATAAAGTTGTAACCGAACTATATCAGCTCTAGTTTTGAATCATAGTTAGGACTTATAGTCCACACTCCTCATGGAGACTTGAACACCAGCAAACAATGTGAAAGTGCTCCATGAATTAGAATCTAATGTTAAATTTGGGTTGAATTGACTTAAGTACATACATTCAACTTATTTCATAACAGTGAACAGAAAAATGCCTTGAAATTTCCTATTTTATGTAATCACAGTGGTATGGGCTTCTTATTTTAAACTTAATTACATATTTGACTCTAAATTTTGTTTACTGCATAGTGCATATTTTACTTTCAACTTCCTAAATCATGAAAAATGTAGGTTTAGATACAAGCTCCGCCCAAATATGCAAATCATTTGCCTAAGTTCACTTAGTACACTGCGGTATTAACAAAAGTGTAGCCACTAAATAACTGCAATGTCTGGGAAGGTGATGCTGTATCCAAAACATGTCGTAGTTTGTAACAAGCATAATCCAAGAATCAAATCAAATAAATAATAAAGCAAACTAACAAAATGCTCATTTGCATATCTATCATATCAAGTTATATCTGGCTTGATATGGCCATATAAAACTGTATTTACATATCTCAACTGGCATTTCATCAAGTTATATCTGGCTTGATATGGCCATATAAAACTTATTTACATATCTGGACAGACATTTCATCAAGTTATATCTGGCTTGATATGGCCATATAAAACTTTATTTGCATATCTGGAATTGCATTGTATCAAGTTATATCTGGCTTGATATGGCCATATAAAACTGTATTTACATATCTGGACTGGCAATTCATCAAGTTATATCTGGCTTGATATGGCCTTATAAAACTTTATTTGCATATCTGGAATTGCATTGCATCAAGTTATGTCTAGCTTGATATGGCCATATAAAACTTGATATAAAGTATCAAGGCATCTAAATCTGGCTGTATATCTGGCTTGATATGGCCATATAAAGACTGTATATAACCAGATATATCCAGATATCAATCCATATCTGGATTTGGAGTAAGGGATGTGGCATGTAAGTGCCCAACACTGACTTGATGTCTCCTTTGAGTTAAAGCAAACATCAAAGGTCATGAGAGATCACCAGAGGCCAAACTTTAAAACCCTGTAATCACAGTATCTTAAGAAGAAACTTTATGAATCTCATACTTGCCATGTGGGTGCTCTATTTTAGTAAATGCTCTGCAAAGGTCTTTTTGTGGTCACCGGAGTGCAAAATGTGAAAACTGTCTAAATATGTTATCTCATGGAAAAAACAAAACTTGTATGAATCTCACACTTGGCATGTTGGGCGTCCCATTTTGAATGCATGATCTGTATTGTTCTTTGCAGAAGTCAATGGTCAGCTAAGGTAACCAGAGTTCAGGCTGTGTTAACATAATCTGTCCAGTATGAACACATGCTGATCTTGTAACTGGCATGTAACACCCAAAATTAAATGCAAGAAGTTCATTTGTGACCATGTTCACATGATATTCACTCTCTTTGATCTATGCCCATGGATTTTTAAATTTCTAACCTACATTTGAGCACAGCAACTTCACAACGAAACTATAAACTTGAAACCACAGTACTCAAATCATATAAACCAGAAAGCCTAAGGGCTTAGTGATTCCTTGCCGAATGGGGATGCTTTGTTGTACTGAGGTTTATCCCTCAAATTCATCTTCCTTGACTACATCATTTTACGATATTTTAACAATTTCACCTCTGCTGACCTCACATCAACTTTGAACCCCACCAAATATAACAAAAAAGAAAAACAAGTGTCTTGAAAGGAATTCAACTCCAATGGATCTTAGTTCTTGAAAATTCTTGGGAAATTTTGTTTTTTGACCTCTGGTGACCCCTGATGACTATCTTGGGAATTCTTGGGAAATTTTGCTTTTTGACCTCTGGTGACCCCATATAACAATCTTGGAAATTCTTGTGAAATTTTGCTTTTTGACCCTTGGTGACCTCAGATTATCTTGGGAATTCTTGGGAAATTTTGCTTTTTGACCTCTGATAACCCCAGATAACGATCTTGGGAATTCTTGGGAAATTTTGCTTTTTGACCTCTGATGACCCCATATGATGATCTCGGGAATTCTTGGGAAACTTTGCTTTTTAACCTATAGTGACCCCGGGTGACAATCTTGAGAATTCTTGGGAAATGTTGCTTTTGATCCCAGTGACCCCAGATGACAATCTTGGGAATTCTTGGGAAATTTTGTTTTTTGACCTCTGGTAACCCCAGATGACCTTGACCTCCACCAAAAATGATAGGGTTTTTCCTCTCAACATGGCAAATTTACATACCAAAAATGAAAAGTGGCTGTCATTGCTATCTTGAGATGTCGTGATTACAAGCCATTTACAAGGTTTCTGTAGTTCAACCTCTGGTGACCTCAGATGACCTTTGACCTCTACCAAAAACAATAGCGTTCTTCCTCTCAACATGACAAATCTATATCCGCCATTCCTATCTTGACATATCCCAATTTCAAGGTTTTCAGTCTTTGACCTCTGGTGACCTTGAATGACCTTTGAACTCCACCAAAAACAATAGGATTCTTTCTCTCAATATGACATATCTATATACCACATATGAAAAGTGTTGGTCACTCCTATCTTGAAATATAGTGATTACGAGCTTTTCGGCCTTTTACCTATGGTGACCTCAAATGACCTCTGACCTCCACCAAAAATAATCTAGGGTTCTCCCTCTCAACGTGATGAATCCATATACCAAATATGAAAAGTGTCGGTCATTCCTATCTTGAGATAGCGTGACTACGAGCCTTTTCGGCTTTCAACCTGCGGTGGCCTCAAATGACCTTTGACCTCTACCAAAAACAATAGGGTTCTTCCTCTTGACATGACAAATCTGTATACCAAATATAAAAAGAGTGGAGGCCTTTGCTACCTTGAGATATCGTGTTTACGAAGTTTTCACCATTTAACCTCTGGTGACCTCAGATGACCTTTGACCTCTACCAAAACAATAGGGTTCTTCCTCTCAACATGACAAATCTATATACCAAATATGAAAAGTGTCGGTCATTGCTATCTTGAGATATCGTGTTTACAAGCCGTTTATAAGCCGTTTACAAGGTTTTCGCAGATTAACCTCTGGTGACTTCAGATGACCTTTGACCTCTACCAAAAACAATAGGCTTCTTCCTCTTGACATGACAAATCTGTATACCAAATATGAAAAGTGTCAGCCTTTGCTATCTTGAGATATCGTGTTTACGAGGTTTTCGCTGTTTAACCTCTGGTGACCTCAGATGACCTTTGACCTCTACCAAAAACAATAGGGTTCTTCCTCTCAACATGACAAATCTATATACCAAATATGAAAAGTGTTGGTCATTGCTATCTTGAGATATCGTGTTTACAAGCCGTTTAGGAGGTTTTCGCAGTTTTACCTATGGTGACCTCGGATGACCTTTGACCTCTACCAAAAACAATAGGGTTCTTCCTCTTGACATGACAAATCTATATACCAAATATGAAAAGTGTCGGTCATTGCTAACTTGAGATATCGTGTTTACAAGCCGTTTAGGAGGTTTTCGCAGTTTTACCTCTGGTGACCTCGGATGACCTTTGACCTCTACCAAAAACAATAGGGTTCTTCCTCTTGACATGACAAATCTATATACCAAATATGAAAAGTGTCGGTCATTGCTAACTTGAGATATCGTGTTTACAAAGTTTTTGGTTTTTGACCTCTGGTGACCTCAAATGACCTTTGACCTTCACCAAAAACAATAGGGTTCTTCCTCTCAACATGACGAATCTATATACCAAATATGAAAAGTGTCGGTCATTGCTATCTTGAGATATCGTGTTTACAAGCTAGGCGTCACATACACACACACACACCCACCAACACACACATACATACACACACACACACACGACATCACCATCGCATAGATTCCTTGCCTGCCTTCGGCAAGGAATCAAAAAGGCAAGGAATCACTAAGACTTTTGGCATTCTGGTTGTGTATGTTATCACCTCCGTAATAACACAAACCTACTCCATTGCCTCCACTCCCATCAGTGACCCTGACAAATGTCAATTTAAACAGATCACCTAACTATTACTGACTTGTCTTTACTGACTTCTAACCAGACAGTTTGATGGATGTCACTGTCTTTAAAACAAGTCAAATGTGGTTTATTAAAACACCTGCTGGTAAATGGTGATTACTTCCTCCGTGCTCATTAAAAATATCTTCTTATTTCAACATCCTGATTATAACCAGGCTTGTACAAGTCAGCAAAGAAAACTTCCTGTTCGTCTTTACAGAAGCAGTGTTAAGATATACTGGAAACCAGTTTGTACTCTGCTAGCCATGCCATGACGTGATACTAAGTTCCTTCAAAAACAATCTTGGAAAACCTATGTCACAGGATACACCAAAACAAGTGGTTCATTTCAGGCAAGAAAACCTGCCTTGCCCTCAAGCTGTTTGGGCGAAATGGTTTTGGGCTACCTATTTTACATGCCTGTAGAAAGGTTTTGGGAAAGGGGGCTCTGGGGTTGGCATGTGGGGTCCATGACCAAAGCCCTAGTAGAGGCCAGGCTTGGGGCGATTACATCTGAATGTAATCGATTACCATTACTTCAGATTTTACAATTACATTGCATTGTAATCATGATTGCCATCGTGATTACACTTTGTTGAAATGAAAACAATGGACTGATAGGAGTTACTGGTGTTAAAAGCCTATGTGCTTTCAATAGCTGCATGGTATTAGGAATCTCCTGGCTCAATGCTCTTGAAAGTTTTTATCAGTGGAGCTATTAACTAATTTATTTAGATATAGATGTTGCATTTTTTCAGGATGACTATTATTGTTTTATTAATGCACTTGTAACCACAGCCCCCCCCCCAATACCCGGGCAATAGCAAGGCTGTTGCCAGGGACGTGCCATTTAGTTTATCCCTGCTATGTTGGGAATGTGATGAGACTTTTAGCTGGGATGTGCATTGCTAAAAATGGGCAGGGATAGTTGCCCTGGGATTTGCAAGAAGAATAACTGTGGAAATTTTGGGGATCTGGTTGGGACTTAGCACTGTATGTAGCTACCGATGATATTTTAGGCACTGTGTGTGCCAAAGAAAACCAATACCTACGTTCATCAAAGCATTCGAATCAGAGTGTGTATCATACACTTGGGCACGTAGGGTACTCACTGCACTGTACTGTTTGGTACATACATACAGTACGTAGGTTATTTTGGAAATCTCATGTACTGAGCAGGAATAGTTGTTCGAACACACTATTGCATACAGACTACTGATGTAGATGACTGAAAAAACTAAAAAAAAAAAATATGTAAAATATAAATAGGTGCACTGTTATATGTATGCCCTGGTGCACACCACTGTGTAAAATTATTCTGTCAAAAATTCTGTCCTTCCCGGCTACATCTGGCTTTATCCAGATGTAGCCGGGAATGAAACACTTGTTACATTTCTGTAAATACACATTCTGGCCTAACTACCCCTGCTATGCCTGTGTATCTGGGTATGGGGGGGGGGGTGGTCACAATTGACAAGTGCATAAGTGTTTAATATAAAGTCAACTAGTTGTGTAAGAAGGATGTGCCCAGGTTGAAGGGGGCTGAGCTAACAAAATGTGCAAGTGTTAAGTAATAAAAACAAATCCCTCATTGTACCAACAACAGAACTAAGTCTTCCCAAAGCGGAGATCATTGAACCCCCTGCACTTCTCACTCAGTTAAGATGGAGCATCCAAGAAAGCAGGAAACTTAACTATTCACCCCAACAGAAGTAACAAGCACTGAAAAATTTGTTTAATAATTTCTACTTCTTTTGCACTTCTTTTATGAATTTAACTTCAATGTAATCATAAATTAATTTAAATTTAACCACGATCGGTTACGATTACTTAGCACCTTTCACAAAAGTAATTGATTACAATTATGATCACTTCAAAAAATGTATTGTAAGCCATTACGATTACTGATTAAGATTACCCCAAGCCTGGTAGAGGCCTCAGACAAAGGTCAGAAATTACTTTGAGGGTCTACACAAAATGTAAATTGGATATGTGAGACAATGCTTGCAAACGAAGAGAATATATTAACTATGCTATAAAAGTTACTATGGTATAAATATAGGTTAGAAGGTTTGCTCAAATGATGGGAAGGGAGGGTAGAATCACCTAAACTATAAATCCATCTCACCCTCATCTACAGACTTGCATGCCCTTCTAAATATTACTTTGATTGAACTTTTAAGCATGTGTCTTTCTAAAGTAATGTACCAAGTACTTTTATTATTAAAACCATAACTGAATTAGCATCAGATGCTTTTAAGCAAGGGTCTAATTCTAAGTGAATTAAAAATTGGCATTTTACTAGTTTTGAAATATTTCAAGTATGTTCCTGTACAATTTTTCACATATTTGACTATTTTGACATATGTCATCCAAAAAAATGATATAATTTTCATACTTTTGCCATTCAGTAGTATCAGTACATCTATAAAATTAGTGTTTGTTTGATTGATATTCCTTGATGACAATGATACTTCAGGTTATGTAACAATTCTCTGAATGGTTTCAGGATATCAATGTTACCTCAAAATTCTATGCTACCTACAATTTTGTCTGGTTTTTAGTCCATTTTATACATTTTGCTAATTTTGATGAATATTTTGTGAATTTTCTGCCACTAACAAAGGCCCCAGTTCAATCAAGGCTCATACATTATTTTGCAATCTAGTAATCAGAGATATAACTGTACTTAAGATGTGTATGACTTACAATACTAATCCTCAGAAACCAATTGAAACATCCCCCATCCATATATTAACTATCTCCCTCTCTATATGCAGTCTTATGATTATCATGAGATTTTACTGCAATATTATTTTGAACAGATGTTTCATTAAAGGCTTTACAAACCTTTCATTAACTGGCTTCTCAGTGGTTCTTGCATAGATCTTACAGCCTAAATGAATTCCTCCCAGGTATGCTGCCAAATCTTCAGATAAAAAGAAAATTAATAAGATCTGTTAAGGAAATGATATATCAAAATGTAGCACTAAAGTAATGGTTGGCTGGTCCAGGGGGAAAAAGTATTTTATCGAGCCATTTTTTATTACATGTACTAGGAATTTAGGAAAAAAACACAAAAAAAGGAAAAAGAAGATGCATATCATTTTATTTCCTGTAGTTCCTGCTAACACAGAGATGGGAAGGTGTTACAGTGTGTGGACAATGTACAATAACATGGTTGCATTTGAAACTATGGCAGATATTTGGGCAGTTTCCAAATATTATTTTTGAAAGCAACATGACAGGTATTTCCCATTACCTACTCTAATCCTATCTGCCAATGGCAACTTGGGGAAGTAGGATCAGGCCACCTTATTGATTTGTTCTCTTAGTGGTTTCCTCCTCACAACTGTTGGTGAGACTCTCCCATTCAGACCCAGTACAGCTTTTCAGTGTGTCATTCATGAGTGATCTTCAACAATTTACAAGTTCCTAGGAGTCAAGATGAGGTTCATGCCTGCCAGAAAGTTGAGCTGCAGAGTTTATTTGCTAAGAGGATTAGTTGTGGTTAGAGGACATTTCCTCTAATGAACCCAACTTTCTTTAAGTTGAACTGCAACCCACACCCAACGTAGCACATTTGTGGGCAGTTGGGGTGGAATTATCATTATAGCAGCACTACCTTGGATTATGTATTCTTGAAAGAAACCATTATCTCATATACTGCCTTTGTTGAATGATGATTGCCATGCATAGCTTTTGTAAGGTTATATTTGCCAAGAGGATTTCTCCTGTTTTGGTTCATTGACACGATTTCTGCTCCACTCCTGCCCTCTCCAACCCCCCCCCCCTTCACCCTCCAATACTCAACTTATAAATTTCTTCCTTCAAATTTCCTTTACCTTAATAGGTTTATATTGTGTGATAAACAGTTTCACCTTCCCTTATCAAAAGCAAAGGTGACAGAAGTGTCCTGGACTCATACACCATACAGTACTCACCTATTGCAGCAAGTAAGAAAACTATGTAGAACTCAATTTGTAGAGCATAATGCAAGAATGATCCTGCAAAGCCATCTTTAGTGTTTTCACTGCTTTTGTGGTGGTTGAAAGCCCACTTCAAGTATGCCCCACACAGCAGGCTGATGACACAGAGTTTCCACTGGAACTTAAAATTAAAAGTAAACAATTTCAATGATTGGTATGTGACAGATGACATCTTAGATAAATACTAATTTAAAATATTGAAGCAATAAGAAATGACAAATTAGAAATGCAACTCTACCTTAAGCTTCCTCTGACCTGCTATGCCCCCAAATGTGTAAACCTTGAGATTTTTTATGACAAACAACACAAAATACTAATGACTGGTGCCCCAAAGCTGGAGATTGACAAAAGTGTCCTAATTTTGAGTTACAACAGTTCAACAAGGCTATACGTAGTAATCACTGACATTCTTCAACTGCTCTCTCTGAAATTTCAAATTGTGAAATTTGCTTGAGACAGTGTCCCTCACTATGAGTCTTGCAGTCTAACTCTGACATCACAAGTATTGGCAGTAGAAGCATAGCTAGGATTTGGTCAGGAGGAAGGGGGAGGGAGGGTGTCAGGGTTTCTGACCACAATGACCCAATGCAATTATATCAGAGGCAGGCTGCCAGATTGCAAAGCCTCCTTATGGGCATAAGGTCCAACAACCCACCTCAAGGTATCTCCTCATAATGAAGATTGCAGGTCAGAGAGCAGGGGCTCTCATTAGGCTGCTTGGCAGGCTTTACTTACTTGGAATCTTCACAATGGGCATAAAACTTACAGTAAGGGCAAATACAGTCATCACGATTTGAGTACACAAACTGGGACATGCTAAATCAATAAAAGGTGTTTTCTCCTCACACTACAAATTTCTTTTTGTAGTAAATTGATCCAGTTGGGGATTAAACCCCAAAACCTCCCAATTGTTTTACTTTATCATGGTTCCAGTGCGAAGTTCTTTTGTCCACTCTACCATAGCATGGGTTACATTTCACACCAAATTTGTAATCACAAGCACAACTGCTATTAAAGAACATTGTCTTCAACCGAACCTTATTTTAATAAAATGGCAGAACTGACAGTATTAAAAGTTCTCTTATTTCCTTCTTCAATTACTGTACCTCAAACAATGCCTCACACTTCAATTTCATACTATACTGGGAAGATTTTTGATATATAAAAGTAATATAATAGATTATACCTGGATTTGCATGTTGAACAAAATGTGTCGATAAGCTTGAGGTTTAAACAGAAGAACATCCAGCAGAATGATGACAGGGTCAAACTCAACATACTTGTCGACGAGTTTGTTGCAATGATCCTAAGGACAGGAAAATGCTTATGATTATAAAATATGACAAGCAGTCCCACTTTTCAATCTTTTAGTCAAGTAAACTTTATGACCTTTTAGTCAAGTAAACTTTTTGATCTTTAGTCAAGTAAAGTTTTGAAACATATGGACAAATCTCAATAATAGTAGGAAGCCAAATTTTATGAACCCAAAGTATAGCCTTATTAAATACAGGAACTGATTTTTTATCCTTGAGTACTGCAATCTAGAACAGGCAGGCAAAATACTGTGAGGTAGAAAAGAACCTTTATCTTCTGGAACAGAATGGACCAAAGCAGAAAAAACTTTATTAAGTCCATCAAATGAAATTACATGTCTGCAGTAAAAGAAATAGTACAAGAAAAGTGCTATAAGCATAAAGAAAAACAAAATAAGCATAAAAATAACAAAAATAAGAATAAACCAGAAAGCCTAAGGGCTTAGTGATTCCTTGCCGAATGGGGATGCTTTGTTGTACTGAGGTTTATCCCTCAAATTTATCTTCCTTGACTACATCATTTTATGATACTTTAACAATTTCACCTCTGCTGACCTCACATGAACTTTGAACCCCACCAAATATAACAAAAAAGAAAAACGAAGTGTCTTGAAAGGACTTCAACACCAATGGATCTTGGATCTTGAAAATTCTAGGGAAATTTTGTTTTTTGACCTCTGGTGACCCCTGATGACTATCTTGGGAAATTTTGCTTTTTGACCTCTGGTGACCCCATATAACAATCTTGGAAATTCTTGGGAAATTTTGCTTTTTGACCCTTGGTGACCTCAGATTACAATCTAGGGAATTCTTGGGAAATTTTGCTTTTTAACCTCTGATAACCCCAGATAACGATCTTCGGAATTCTTGGGAAATTTTGCTTTCTGACCTCTGGTGACCCCAGAGGACAATCTTGGGAATACTTGTGATATTTTGCTTTTTGACCTCTGATAACCCCATATGATGATGATCTTAGGAATTCTTGGGTAACTTTGCTTTTTAACCTATAGTGACCCCAGATGACAATCTTGAGAATTCTTGGGAAATTTTGTTTTTTGACCTCTGGTAACCCCAGATGACCTTGACCTCCACCAAAATTGATAGGGTTTTTCCTCTCAACATGGCAAATTTATATACCAAATATGAAAAGTGGCTGTCATTGCTATTTTGAGATATCGTGATTACAAGCCATTTGCAAGGTTTCTGTAGTTCAACCTCTGGTGACCTCAGATGACCTTTGACCTCTACCAAAAACAATAGCGTTCTTCCTCTCAACATGACAAATCTATATCCGCTATTCCTATCTTGACATATCCGAATTTCAAGGTTTTCGGTCTTTGACCTCTGGTGACCTCAATGACCTTTGACCTCCACCAAAAACAATAGGGTTCTTTCTCTCAATATGACATATCTATATACCAAACATGAAGTGTTGGTCACTCCTATCTTGAGATATAGTGATTATGAGCTTTTCAGCCTTTTACCTAAGGTGACCTCAAATGACCTCTGACCTTCACCAAAAATAGTAGGGTTGTTTCTCTAAACATGATGAATCTATATACCAAATATGAAAAGTGTCGGTCATTCCTATCTTGAGATAGCTTGATTACGAGCCTTTTCGGCTTTTAACCTGCAGTGGCCTCAAATGACCTTTAACCTCCACCAAAAACAATAGGGTTCTTCCTCTTAACATGCAAAATCTGTATACCAAGTATGAAAAGTGTCGGCCTTTGCTATCTTGAGATATCATGTTTACGAGGTTTTCGCCGTTTAACCTCTAGTGACCTCAGATGACCTCTGACTTCTACCAAAGACAATAGGGTTCTTCCTCTCAACATGACAAATCTATATACCAAATATGAAAAGTGTTGGTCATTGCTATCTTGAGATATCGTGTTTACAAGCCGTTTACAAGGTTTTCGCAGATTAACCTCTGGTGACTTCAGATGACCTTTGACCTCTACCAAAAACAATAGGCTTCTTCCTCTTGACATGACAAATCTGTATACCAAATATGAAAAGTGTCGGCCTTTGCTATCTTGAGATATCGTGTTTACGAGGTTTTTCGCAGTTTAACCTCTGGTGACCTCAGATGACCTCTGACCTCTAACAAAAACAATAGGGTTCTTCCTCTCAACATGACAAATCTATATACCAAATATGAAAAGTGTCAGTCATTGCTATCTTGAGATATCGTGTTTACAAGCCGTTTACAAGGTTTTCACAGCTTAACCTCCTGTGACCTCAGATGACCTTTGACCTCTACAAAAAACAATAGAGTCCTTCCTCTTGACATAAAAATCTGTATACAAAGTATGAAAAGTGTCGGTCATTGCTACCTTGAGATATCCTGTTTACAAGGTTTTCGGTTTTTGACCTCTGGTGACCTCAAATGACCTTTGACATCCACCAAAAACAATAGGGTTCTTCCTCTTAATATGACAAATCTATATACCAAATATGAAAAGAGTCGGTCATTGCTAACTAGAGATATCGTGTTTACAAGCTAAGCGTCGCATACACACACACATACACACTCACACACATATGCACACACACACACACACACGCCATCACCATTGCATAGATTCCTTGCCTGCCTTCGGCAAGGAATCAAAAACATCAGTAACTCAAATACTACCTAAAGGGGACCCCCTTAAAGACTTCAGTCACCAATCACAAAGCTACCCATAAAATGAAAGATTCAAGAGAATTCTGAGAGTTACTTAAATAGTAAATTGCTCATAGGTGGGAAAAGGGGAAGAGGGGTAGGTGGACACTATCCCCCATTATTTTGTAAAATAATGGTGGATATTTGTGTTTTGCAGTTTTGTGTTGAATCCATCTTCTTTTAATCTTCAAGGTTCTTTGGACTATGGTATGAAAGTATCATTTTGGCACAGTTATATCAGTGAAAGTGTAAGGCATGTCATCCCATATGCTACCTCGAAAAAGGGGTTCAAGGAAAATGTGAACTTGTATTTTGTTATGTCCAAATGAGTTTTCATTTTACTTCATTATTTCAACATACTTTCACTTTGTTAATTATGAAGCATCAGTTTCATCATGTTTTGTGAAGAACCCAGGTGACTGGTGAGATCCTTATGATCTCCATGTCACAATACCCCCACTGACGTTCACATTTTCTCTCAGTATACTTTGCTTTCAAGTTTTTTCCCCTCCTCTCCCTTCTCCCCCTCCCTCCCCCCAACACACACACTTTTGTCACATGAATCTTGACTAAGTACTATCTCCTATGCAGATGGCTGTAGTAATGACAGAAACCATGATTAAAACTGATTCGTGTACACCATGGGTGACCTCAGCCTGCGATATTGTGGGGGACAATTTCACATACAGGGGGAATGAGTTTTTCCACAAAGACTAAATTTACTGTAAAGAATGCCTTTAACAGAAGGTATTCCTGCCAGACTACCTACCCACTTAATGATGCTATCCAGGAATTCCCTAAAGTTTCATACATGTCACTCATTCAACACAAAAGTTGAAAATACCTGCAAACTACAGATAATTTCACTCACTTTATACTCTATGTACAGTACGTAGTGTATAGTGCATGTGCATACTCATAATCAGTGCCATTGACTTGAGACTTGCTGATTTGAACCAGAGCCCAACTAGATTTGCCTTTTTTTTTGACATGTTACATGACTTGAAAAAGATGACTTTCCAAACGACTGGAATATGGTGACTTTCGACATCCTCTGAGAATCACCTGTCCTTGGGTGTAATGTGATGTTTTTACCCAAAATATTTTCACCATGTCTAATAAAAGACAAAGAGTTTAGCTTTCCTTTCATGCATTCAGAATCTTACTGCATCATGCTATAGTAGACAGAAGAAAAACTAAAACAACTAACAGCCTGACATCTAAGAACCAATTACCACTGATTGATTCAACCCTGCAAATTACAAGCATACCACTGACATGGTGGGCATCAAAAGGCTTTCATTTTGGTGTGCATACAATCAGGTCCATACATCACCTCAGAGGCAAATTTAAGCGAAGGAGAGGGTAGGCAGGGGGAAGGGAGGGATGTCTGCATCTCAAATTATGGAGAAAAAGATTGCAAACAAAAGTTAGAAAGGGGAAAATGAACTTGGCTGTAAGGCACTTTAAGATTAATTTATTGAAAGATTACCAAATTTTTGCCTCAGTTTAAATATTATTTAGTATCCAAGAATATTATACATGGCATTTCTCAGCATGCTTTGGGAGCATTACAATGCATAGCATGCACCATTTGCCAACATACATTTCCCTGACTGCAACTATGTACAAAGAAGTTACATTAGAACATATTCACAATCTGGATGGTTAGACAATACAATATTTGCTGGTAATGCATGGTGCTGCATGACATTGTTAGGAATAACTTAGGGGCACATTTCTATCCCCTCATAAAGTTACTAAAGTTACTTTCATGGGTAACTATCCTGGTGGGAAGGGGGTACCTGATGCCTTAAAATATGCTATTTTTCAGCAAAGATCCTTTTTTAAGTATACTTTGCCATTGTGGGTTTAACTGTGTTATTATCAGGGGGAGACTTGCTGAAGTGGAAACGTGGTGAATGCTGTCCAGGTCCATTGGTTTATGGCTGCCTCTAGCCAGTTGCTGAAGGTTGGAATATACTAACCTTCATAGCAGGTGTCGAATATGTACTCCTCTTTGGCGTACATACTCTCACTCCAGTGAGCCACAACTGGAAAAAAGGCCATGGTCATCTCGACTTGAACCAATTGGTTGGAAACTGGGATGTTAAACCTCATCTGACCTAACCTAACCTAATCTAACACCTGCGAACAATGACAGAGATCATACAATTTTGTTATATTCATGAGCCCAATACGATTTTACTCTCTTGACTGTTGATTGGTTTCAATATATGAATATTCATTACACGAAAAGGCTTCAGCTTCAACGTTCACTTTTACACAGTAAGTCAATGGGACTTCACTGTGTGAGCTTGAAGCGGGCGAAATCACACACTAAATCCCCATTGACATTTGTGGTCCGAAAAAGCATGATAATCAAGACTTGCTTTACTCGTTTTTTCGTTGAATATTTACAATTCTGTTTGTTGTGATCGTATATATGAATAGTTAATAGCATACAATTTTTATGCAGTTTGACGAAGAATTCTTGCGAAAGTTTGCAGACGTCGGTATTACGAGTGCAGCCAATATGGGTGCAGGAGTAATACACTTCCGCCGGGCGGGCAAGGAATGTACTGGAGCATCTTTTGTCTGCCTAGCATGTATTACTCTTGCACATGTAAGCTGCAATTGTGTTTATAGATTGTGTATGCTAGAAAATGATATACCCTGTATATTCAGTGAGCTGTTGATGGTCTGTACTACACAATGAGAATGTGAAAGCCAATGATGTAGTTGGGAGACCATTGACTCAGTGGCAGAGTGGATAATGGTGGTGGCATTTGAAGCAAAACCAAATTTGATCTAACTTGCTAAGTTGGTTAGCCATCTGTCGTGAAGTTGTAATTCATAAGCCATAGGCTTGTATCGCATTCGTGGTCGCTTAGCATTGTAAAACTACTACTCTTCAAGCCCTGAACTATAAGTGAAATTGTGAAAAACTCATTATTGCAATATTTCAATGAGGGTAATTTTCAGAAATCTCATATTTAGCATGAAGATGCTGTACATTAAATGAAAGATCTCTGTCCCTTTTGTTAAGTGTGAAAAGTCATTTGAGGTCAATGGAAGTCAAATAGTAAAAACCTGGAAAACATTCATGATATTTCAAGCAGTGAAACTCTGAGGGATTTCTCACTTAGTAGGTACAAGCTCCACAGTCAGTTATAGCAGTACAGTCATTTTGCTGGATGTCAAAGTTCACATGATGCCACCAGAGGTCAAACTGCAGAAAATCTCAAAAACATAATAACTCAGGACGGATAACTGTGAGGAATCTCATACTTTGCATGCCGATGCTCCACATTAAGTTGAAGAGTCCTGCAGCGTTTGGAAGTCAAGGGTCATGTAAGTCCAACTTTTAAATTTTATATACCTCCTGTACTATTAATAGAACATACCAAAGTCTTTCATCCTGTTGAAGCCCAGCACAGCCTGGCACTCTCCAGACTGAAAGAACTTGGTACGTATTTTCTTTCACCAAGGAATCATAGAATGGACATTCTGGTGCCATGATAGATTGTCTGATTGCTGGTAGTCATTCTAATGCTTAACTGAATATTGTACACGTATGTACATAGCTCAAGCATGTTTAAAAAGGTGGCCAGCTTTATTTTTCATGGAGATAGGTAGTACCTAGTCCTCAGTAAAGGCACATGTATAGCCGGTTGCCACCTGCTCCCTATACATGATCCCTACAATGATACATTGAAAATGCTTCGACCAGCACAGTGCTGGTTGAAATTTATCTTCTTCATATACCAAAGACAGGACTTAAAGTCTTAATTTACTGCCATAACTTTTCATTTTCATATCTTACACTAATATAGCAGTTATTTTTGATCACTGAAAAGTTCCAAAAGTTTAAAATAAAATCATCAACTTTGCCACTTCATAAAATTTATTGTAGCATTCAAAATATCTGTTGATATCAGAATGCTGTGTGCATAACATTGTAATGTCACATAGAACATTAGATTACGGCAGTTCCTATACATACACATGGCAATTTTCCGCTGCAAACCTTCCACAATGATGTAACAGTCTAGCTCATTAGCATACTAATGTAACCAAAGTTCCTTAGCTACACAGTAAAGTTTACGGCAAGCATGAAAAAGTTGCTGATTTCATTTCGAATTTTTGAACCTGTACAGAAGAAACCGGTACCAGTGATCAAAAACATCTGCAGTACTGTACTCCTGAAAGATTTGCGGAAGGTCATGGTAGTAAACTGAGATTTTAGGTCCAAAATTTGCTGTGAGATTGAAGTAATTTTGACCAACACACAGACTGTTGACCACCCCCCCCCCCATTTCCATAGGTCATTGTATGGTCTGTGTATCGTGAGCTATTGGTGAGCAAACATACACAGTCCTTTACTGAGGACTAAAGTGTCCCTAAAGTAGTGCTAACCTAAAGTCTAAAATTTCAAAAATACAAATTACAATGCTTGAAAAATCCATCCAGATTGTCCAACCCATCTCCACAGGACATTCCTGTGCTGAGATGTTGCAGCTCATTCACTTAATTTAAAATGGTAGAGTGTGCAATAATTTGTAATGTCATTCTTGTACTACTCAAATTACTGTCTTTGTTTTTTTTTGTTTTTTTGGTTTGTTTGTTTGTTTTTTTTTTTTTTTTTTTTGTATAATCGAAAGCCACTGCACCTTGTGCCAAAATGTGATCACTGTCTCACTGTCATAGGGTGACTTGGCTTCATAAGCCCTCTCCATACGATATGCTCTGCAAGGGAACAGTAAAATGTTTTAAGGTCATATTTTATTTTCAAAAGGAAATCAGAAAGCCAAAAGAGCCACAACTGGGAAAAAGGCCGTGGCTGGCCAGACTTGAACCAACTGGTTAGAAACTGAGCTGTAAAACCTTATCTAACTCTAACTTCTTGCCAATGAAATGAAAGTCTACTGTGTTTTCAAATTGACAGTGTTTCATTTTTTACTTTCTTTACAAATTTGGCAGAGAATGTCTAGGATTCCTAGGCATAGATCAAACACACTTATACCATATTAATAACCACCTTTTGACCTCCAATGACCTCAATTGACTTTTGACCTTCACTTAACATGGGCCATCCACATGTCAAGTAAGTGATTTATCACAGGGGCGGATCCAAGGGGGGGTTTTAGGGGTTTAAACCCCCCCCCTTTGATTTTCGAGGATTTTTTTCATTTTGTATAATATATTGTTTATATTCCCTGGTATGCTTTGAAGGTTATTTTCAGTTACAACAATGAATTTAACATGCCATAATAAGTTTGCTGACAGCGTATTTTTCCTTCTATCGTCCCGATTCTCTCTCGTTCAAAATCTATAGAGTCAGTGAGTCCTTCAAGAGGAGGTCCAGCTCTATGATTAGCTCATCAAAGAAACGTAATGTTTCCATGGAAATGACAAACATACAAAACATGAAACATGAAGATGGCCTAAGTATAGATTGTAATGTCTGAGGAGGGTAAATTTTTCTTGGTTCACGCCGCGCCAACCGATGGTCGCGCTCCGCTTAGATAACGAGAGAACCAAAAATCCCATGCATGCGATCAAGCCTATACCAGTTGAATTTTGAGGCCCCAATATCAAAACTTGCAGAAGATTTCAAAAAGAGAAACCAAATTTTCTTTATTGAGTACAAGCGAGTAACTTTCAGTGGGTCACTGTGAGTGCCTAGAGAGAGCACAACAAAGGACTCAATACTCCTAACTCCTGACGCCCAAGATCGTTATCGGCATTGGCGTAGCCAGAGGGGGACCACGGGGGCCATGCCCACCATCGAATGCTGAAAAAAATAGGAATTAAAAACAGTTGTCGGCTCTCCAGAACTTAGTGACTTGACTGAAGTGATGATATGTCGGGATATACAAGATACCTATAATGTACGGTATCCTAGAACCGTCAAGTTACCATGTTATGATAACTAAAATAGGCAATCATGATACCAGGGATGGGTCTGGTTTAAATGGTATAGAGTGACCTTACTTGGTCAGTGCCGTAGGAACCGGGGGGCCATGGCCCCCCAATGTGTTTTGACGGGGGGCCAAATGTCAAAATCGCCGTAGTTTACAGTTTCGTTTTACCCGTTTTTTTTTGTTCTCATGAGAACAATTCCTCTAATAAGAACCCCAAATTTTCGGCGCGCTACGCGCGCTATAGAGCGACCCTAGTTTCTTCAATAGTTCCATTCTGCATAGCTAGATACCGCAAGCCTTTTCCACCTTTCAAAGAAACATGTAGAGAAAGTAGTTTATGTAGAGGTTGTAAATTCATCTCATATCTCAAAGCCTAGTTACTGAAGAGGTCGTAAAATTCATCTCATATCTCAAAGCTTAGTTAGTATTCTCTTGTGTGTGTGTCATGCGGTACGTTCAGATGGTGAGGGACTCACGGAGCAATATTTGGCTACCGGCATTTCATCGGGTAGTCGGGATGGTTTCGATACTAATGTATATTATCTGCCATATGGTCTACAACCTGTCAGCCCCTAGAGATTTTCTTACTTCTCTTTATTCTTAATGATAACATATGTTTCGAGCGCTTTGCAATTTTTCACTTTAGATTCCGGGAAAAACATTTAAAGAACGCGGAACTATGCTTTTCTAGTTTACACAAATTTTATGCAATATATATATGCCCCGAATGACATGGTCTTAGTACACAGGTTTTCTTCAAATTCCACCTCACCAATACCCGACGGCAATGGGCTGTCTGAGCTTCGGGTCGCTGCCCCCCCCCCCTTTCGAGAAAATCCTGGCGCCACCTCTACTCAACTTGATAATAGACTCTGGCTGTGGAAAATCTCCAGTCCAATTAATCCACTGGAATCCATGGGGATAACTCCACTCTGAATAATTTTGAATAAATTCGGATAGATTGTGACAAACTTAATGTCTTTTTAGAATAAATTCAAATCAACCTTCACAAATTTTCTACAAAAATTGCACATCTTGATGGCTGCTATTAAGGCCGACAAGTTCCATTTCCGGCGATCTGGGCTGTATTAAAATCTCAAATTTTCTTGGCACGCTCCGCGCCAACCTATGGTGGCGCTCCGCTTAGATACTAAACGAGAGCCAACGCCAACAAAATTCCCCAGCCCTCCAGAGCCACCACAAAAACATCTTAGCTACAGCACTGCTGATGTGCTGTTGTTGCTGTTGTTTCCTTTTTCTTTAAATATACTACTTTGAGCAAATATTAAGTTGGAGTGTGGAAAGGGTCGAGGCTCAAGGTCGAGAGATCGCATCTTGTCTGCCCCCCCCCCATGTCAAACATCTTCCTACGCCGCTGTTGGTAGTAGGCCGTAGCTAGTATGCTATTGCTAGACGCGTTTCGACCATGGAAGATAAGTACCAGGTCTCATCAGTATCGGTAAGGTAAAGTCGGGGGTCTTGTTGTTATCACGCAACCGATTTGTTTTTCTCTATTGCTAGCTGTGCACCAGCTTATCGAAAAATAGGAGAATTCAGATTTCACGATCAGTTCACCAAATTTTTACGTCAACTCGTTGGCATTCTATCGCCTCCCAAAAGCAGTACTTTACTTGATGGAATGATTTCAGAGTGTTACGATTCAATGCTTCTTTTCGGGTACTGTATGTCGAGTTTGTGCCAGTAGCGGTTAGAAATATCACGGGTGAATGAATATTTACGTAGCACAAGACTGCATCTATAAATGGTTTACAAAGGATAAAATTGTGGTGAAAGAAGCAAGGATGTAACCAACTGGATGTAAAATTATTTTTCCAAAATAGAGCTAATTCTTTGTAGGTGTCGAAAGTTTTCTGAATTTACAGAAGGATACGTTTCAGTTTTAGGAAGTTTCTCGAGTGCAGATAAACCTTGATAGGTTGGTTTTCTCCCTGGTAAAGTATGAAAAATTCTTTTGGGATTTTTATATTAGCTTTGATAATACACATGTCTCATCGGTATGACCAGAGAGGCGAAAAATACTCACGATGTGAATTTCTTCAGATAAACAAAGCACACCTCCGACACGAGTGATGTTCCCGTGAAAATAGAAAATGCCGTTATTCAGTGTATTTGTATTCGGAAGAGATTTGGTAAAGTTGCTGTGGCACTTTAAATGAAATTGTTACAAACGCATAGTACGACCAGTGTTCCGATGGGATGGAAGCGTAGTGCGCGTAAGGACTTACAATTCTGTGTTGTTAAAAGGTAAAAACTTTAGCAATAGCACAATCGCATAGTCAACCAACTACATAAATTAGACCCTACACTGGTTTCCTGAAAATTTACTCTATACACCATGAGATATAGATTGACTATTTCTATATCAAATTATTTTATCCCGATATATCATTACTTTGGTCACTTCACTGAGTTCTGGAGAGCCGACCATTTCCTCTAATTATGCTAGTGCTCAACCCATGGCTTTATTAACATTCTGAAGCGAAAACCATTGGCTATGTTCAGTTACAACGCGTATGACTTTTGGTAATTTGTTTGACATTTTCTTATGACTGATTTACACCAACAGCCCCGGAAAAATCTGCATATAGGCCAGTGCCTACCTCGAGAAAGGCCTGACTACACAACTACACAAATGTACTGACAACCTTTGATTTGCTAAGCATAATTTTTCTTATGACAGTTCAGGGCCGGATCCAGCGTGCGTACGCATCCCCCCCCCCCCCCATTCTTTGCAGAAGAATGTTTTTGTAATGGAACAAAAAAATGACTTCAAATGATGCTAAATGTTGCACCAGATTGCATCTGAGGGTACTTAAATATTCAAAAATTTCTCAAAGGTGGACACCCCCTCCCCTTTGACCCCTCCACCAGGCAGGCGATCAGGTCCTGCGGTTGGCCACCCAAATAAAAAATCCTGGCCACGCCAAAGGTTATCGAGCTGTAGAGCATGCATCTCGCACAAGAGCTTGTTTTTATACGGATCAAAGAGCCTAGGAAACGCATGGGAAATGCCATTTCCTGCAATCTGGGGGTCTTCTGGACCAAAAATTTTCTCTGTACGCTACGCGCCAACTCATGGTGGCGCTCCGCTTAGATAGTAACTATATCGCAAAACCCCCCCTTTGGTCAAAACCTGCATCCGCCCCTGTATCAACTTTTCTCTGCTCAGGATACAGTGTTTATAGTGTTTTACAAACTTTTATGCTTCTGCCACTTCTGACTATCAGTCTGAGGATGACCTAGATGATCGAAAATATTTTTGAAGAACATAAGATTAAGCTACAACTTTTTTTGAATCCCTTATTTCTAATTATTTGAGTCAAGATGGCTGACACCAAGGCAAATTGCATTTACAAAGTTTCAGCCTTCTGACCTCTGGTGACCCCAAATGACCTCAGACCTCAGCCAAAAAACAAGAGAGATCATTTAATCAATACAGACCATTCACATGTCAAGTATGAGATTCATCAAAGTTACCCTGCATGAGATATCATGTTAACAAGGTTTTAACCTTTTGACCTCTGGTGACCCCAAATGACTTTAGAAATCTACCAAAAATGATGAGCATCATTTACTGAACATGGGCCATCCACACCCTACGTACATGAGATTCATCACATTTCCCATGCTTGAAATATATTAAAAAGATATTGACCTTTTGACCTCTGGTGACCTCAAATAACCTTTGACCTCCACAAAAACAATAGCTATCATCTTCTCAATGTGGGCCACCTACTTGTCAACTATGAGATCTCTTGAAGCTTCCCTGCATGAGATAGTATTTACAAGGTTTTAATCTTTTGACCTCCAATGACCCAAAATGACCTATGACCTCCACCAAAAATGATGAGCAGCATTTACTCAATATAGGCTATCCACATGCAAAGTATGGATTCATCAAATTTTCCCTGCTTGAAATATCATGTAAACAAGATTTTGACCTTTTGAACTCTGGTGACCTAAAATGACCTTTGACCTCAACAAAAAATAACAAGGATCACTTTACTCATTATGGGCCACCTGCATGCTAAGTACGTATGAGGTCCCTTGAAGTTTCCCTGCATGAGATATAGTATTTACAAGGTTTTAACCTTCTGACCTTTGATGACCCCAAATGATTTTTGACCACTGCAAATGATGAGCAGCATTTACTGAATATGGGCTATCCACATGCTAAGTATGAGATTCACTTAAGTTCCTCTGCTTGAAATATCATTTTAACAAAATTTTGACCTTTTGACCTCTGGTGACCTAAAATTACATTTGACTTCCACAAAAAAAAAACAGCAGGGATCATCTACTCATTGTGGTCCATCTACATGCCACATAAGAAATCCCTTGATATTTCCCTACATGAGATATGACCCCAAATGATCTTTGACCTCTACCATAAACAATAGGGATTATCCCCTAACATGGTTCATGCACATGCCAAATATAAGATTCCTTGAATTTACACATACTGAGATGAGTGTTTTAAGTAATATGTTATTTCAGAATGAACACAAGAAGGGAAGGTCAAAGGTCAAATGAGGGAAATCAGTAGGAACAGACCAACTTTTTTCCACCACCACACACAGCCAATGAAAGCTGCTACGCAGATGACAGTGGGATATATGTAAACGTACAAAAATACATGTATGTAGGCACTCGACGTGCATACTGTACTGTACATTGTATGATTGTACCATACAACATTGTGCAAAGCATAAGCCCCACCTGTACTCAGGATGGTTACATTATCCATGCAGTTTAACAAATGTTGTCATTCGGCTTAATTACAACATTTGAGCTATTGAGATTTATGGAAGTTGATATATATATATATATATATATATATATATTTTGCTAATTTGGGATTAAGGGGAAATATTGTATGAAAAAACGTGCCTAAAAGGGGAAATCGTCTAAAAGGGGAAAAAATCAGGTCGACTTTGCGAAATCACACGCTTTTTATATAGGAATACGTAAACGGATGGTAACGTCCGTTTCACCACATGATTTACCGGCTATTACTTCAATGTTGACCAAGTTACGTACCCGTATCTTTTAACACGAACGGATGGTGGGCCATTGAAAAAGCGTTGTTGTATATCTGGTTTCCAAAAGGGGAAATATTTTTTAATGTATTTTATTGTTTTTTTCTTCGCCTTAACGAAACCGCGATATATCGATTTCCCCGTACAGTAGGAATTAGCGTTATATATATATATATATATATATATATATATATATATATATATATATATATATATATATATATATATATACATATACATATATATACATATATATACATATATATATATATATATATATATATATATATATATATATAAAGGTCAAAGTACTGTGTAGCACTTATGAAGTAGCTAGGTAAACCAGAAAGCCCAAAGGCTTAGTGATTCCTTGCCGAATGGGGATGCTTTGTTGCACTGCGGTTTATCCCTCAAATTTATCTTTCTTGACTACATCATTTTGTTGTAACAATTTGACCTCTGCTGACCTCGCATGACCTTTGAACCCCACCAAATATAACAAAAAAGAAAATCTGAAGTGTCTTGAAAGGGATTCAACTCTAATGGATCTTGGATCTTGAAAATTCTTGGAAAATTTTGCTTAGATGACCTCTGGTGACCCTAGATGACGATCTTAGGAATACTTGGGATATTTTGCTGTTTGACCTCTGGTGACCCCATATCATGATCTTGGGAATTCTTGGGACATTTTGCTTTTGACCTCTGGTGACCCCATATAACAATCTTGGGAATTCTTGGGAAAAATTTGCTTTTGCTTTTTGGCCTCTGATAACTCCAGATGATGATCTTGGGAATTCTTGGGAAATGTTGATTTTTGACCCCAGTGATGCCAGATTACAATCTTGGGAATTCTTGGGATATTTTGCTTTTTGACCTCTGGTGACCCCATATAACAATCTTGGGAATTTTTGGGAAATTTTGCTTTTTGATCTCTGGTGACCCCATATGACAATCTTGGGAATTCTTGGGAAATGTTGCTTTTTGACCCCAGTGATGCCAGATTACAATCTTGGGAATTCTTGGGAAATTTTGCTTTTTGACCTTTGGTAACCCAGATGACCTTTGACCTCCACCAAAAACAATAGGGTTCTTCCTTACATCATGAAAAATCTATATACCAAATATGAAAAGTGTCAGTCATTCCTGTCTTGAGATATCGTGATTATGAACTTTTCAGCTTTTTATCTCCAGTGACCTCAAATGACCTTTGACCTTCACCAAAAACAAAAGACTTCTTCCTGTCAACATGACAAATCTATGTATCAAATAAGAAAAGTGTCGGTCATTGCTATCTGGAGATATCGTGTTTACAAGCCATTTACGAGGTTTTCGCAGTTTAACCTCTGGTGACCTCAGATGACCTTTGACCTCTACCGAAAACAATAGGATTCTTCCTCTCAACATGACAAATCTATATAGGCCATTCCCATCTTGACATATGGCGATTTCAAGGTTTTCGGTCTTTGACCTCTAGTGACCTCAAATGACCTTTGACCTCCACCAAAAACAATAGGATTCATTCTCTCAACATGACAAGTCTATATACCAAATATGAAAAGTGTCTGTCATTCCTATCTTGAAATATCGTGATTGAGGAGCTTTTAGGCTTTTTAACTCCGGTGACCCCAATTGACCTTTGACCTTCACCAAAAACAATAGGCCTCTTCCTCTCAACATGACAAATCTACATACCAAATATGAAAAGTGTCGGTCATCCCTATCTCCAGATATCGCGATTACAAGGTTTTTTGGTTTTTGACCTCTGGTGACCTCAGATGACCTTTGACCTCTACCAAAAACTATACGGTTCTTCCTTTCAACATGACAAATCCATACAGGCCACTCCTATCTTGAGATATCATGATTTCAAGGTTTTTGGTCTTTGACCTCTGGTGACCTCAAATGACCTTTGACCTGCACCAAAAACAATAGCATTCTTTCTCTCAAGATGACAAACCTATATATCAAATATGAAAAGTGTCCGTCATTCCTATCTTGAGATATCGCAATTACGAGCTTTTCGGCTTTTTACCTCTGGTGACCTCAAATGACCTTTGACCTTCACCAAAAACGATAGGGTTCTTCCTCTCAACATGACAAATCTATATACCAAATATGAAAAGTGTCGGTCATCGCTATCTCGAGATAGCGCGATTACAAGCCATTTATGAGGTTTTCGCAGTTTAACCTATGGTGACCTCAGATGACCTCTGACCTCTACCAAAAACAATAGGGTTCTTCCTCTCAACATGGCAAAGCTATATACCAAATATGAAAAGTGTCGGTCATCCCTATCTCGAGATAACGCGATTACAAGGTTTTCGGTTTTTGACCTCTGGTGACCTCTGATGACCTTCGACCTCCTCCAAAAACAATAGGGTTCTTCCTCTCAACATGACAAATCTATATACCAAATATGAAAAGTGTCGGTCAATCCTATCTTGAGATATCGCGATTACAAGCGGCGTCACAAACACACATACACACACATATACACACACACACACATACACAAACACACACACACACATACACACACACACACGACATCACCATCGCATAGATTCCTTGCCTGCCTACGGCAAGGAATCAAAAAGAAAAAAAGAAGTAGTAAATAGTGCTAAAAGTTTGTGAAAAATTCCACAACCTTTCGGGTTTAAACCCTTCTTCAGGTGGCAAAAATGCAACTGATCGTTGACACGGCCAAACGTACAATTTAAAAAATACACAATAAAGTTGGGCACGGTAAAACCTGCTTGGAAAACAGACAGTGTTACGTGGTTACCACAAGTTAAAACAGTGCAGGAATTGCTGCGTTATAACACTTCAAGTCTAACGTTCAGACCATGTGGGGACAGGGTTCCAAGTTTCATGATTAGGCGGTTTTCGGCAGCTAGGCGGTCATGATCGGAACCTCGACACGAGATGGCCGCCGAAACCATCAAGTCATAGATCGAGCATGTTGACGGGGGATTGAAGTGTGTGCTACAGGGAACCCTGGGAGGTTCTGTTTGATTGACCTCAGGTGCTCAGTCACTTGGTCAGCAAGACAACGTTTTGTTTCTCTCACGTACAGTATATTACAGCGTTTACATACGAGAACGTAAATAACATTGGCTGAAGTACAGGTAAAATGCTGACGAACGTATTGCATCTCCCACGGTTGTAAGGAAAAGCCTACTACTGCTTGAGGTTGAGAGGCATGGACCAAGTGCTTAGATATGTTCTTTTCAATTCTGAATGCTGTGATGGGGGGTTCAGGGAAATGGTTACGGGTGGATGGGTCGTGACGGAGGGTCCCATCCACCTCCTTAAACCTTTCAAAGCATTTTTAAAGCTACCAGAATCCACCGACTTTCTTGTTATGAAAAGGTTATTTCCATGAAGGTAGAAATATTAAACATCATTGAAATGGTGAAAGTCCCTCATTTGACCTTATTTAAAGGGTTATTACGACTGCGCTGGAGGTGATTCCGAAATACCGTATTACCAAGGTATTTACCATTTGACCTTTGGTGATCCCAAATGACCTCTGACCTTCACCAAAAACAATATGGATCATCTACTCAATAAGGGGTACGTATTGTGTTAATGTCCCTAAATTTGCACACCCCAAGAACCGGAGCACAACGCAAATTACTCCATATCACTGTGGCAACGCAAAATCCTAGCCATTCAACTGTTGGAGCAGAATCGTAACACATCTTTTTCAAAATGAATCCATTTAAGGTTCGTTTTCCTCTTAACATCATTTAGAAGACCTAAATGTATTACCTTCGTTTCTTCTGCAATATTTTTGGGGAGAAGCTGTGAGGCAGGTGTCAGTAATCCCTCATTTTCTTAGGCAAGCAAAGTTGTCAGGACCTGCCACTTTCACAGTCGGTTTTCTAATATGCTGTGCAAGCGTACACATGACTTAAGCCTAGCTGGGCAGTAAAATGTAATTTTTGGTTTCATGTGCAGTATGAAGGTCAAAATATTTTGCCTTAAAGGGAAAGTGTTGAAGTGTGCAAATACTGTGCTGCATATTCCAATAATTTTCCACTAATTATGGACCTCTAAAATCATTTTAATGCTCATAAAATGTTTCCCTGGGATACATGATGTTAAAAACCCCCTTTCCTTCTTTGACGATACTATTTTTGTTTAATGCAGGGCAAATTCCTCCCAGCCAATGAGGAAAAACAAATGGTAAAGCCATCAATCTCGTCAAGAAAAAGAAATGGTCTAGATGTAAAGCTGCAAAGCTTTGTGGTGTCCCAGAATACTCACTCCGGTTTCAACTTACGAAAAACAAAGGTGACAAATTTGAGAGCTCTCTGGGACAGCTGTCTCCCATCCCCATGAAGAAGAAGAATGTCTGCTAAAAGACCACATCATCCACCTTGCAAACCTGGGGCATCCTCTCACCTGCTCAGACGTATTACAACTCAGACAATGGTTTTTCTTAAAAGCACTAAAGGAAGACCCAAGTCATCTGCTATCACAACACTGGCTCACTTGGTTCCTTTCAAGGTGGCCAGAATTAAAGGCAGTGAGACCTTCAAAACTTGGCATGAAACGTGCCAAAGCTATTACAAGAGCGTCAATCTCCAAATATTTCAATGAACTTTACAATAGTTTGATCAAATATGAACTGAAAGATAAGCCTCATTTGATATTTAATGTTGATGAGACTGGCTTCAATTTTGAACACAGACCAACAAAGGTTGTTACACCACGAGGTATGAAAATTAATGCTATCAAAACTGACAAGGGGGCAACAACCATCCTCGCAGCAGGAAATGCCGTTGGATATGCCGTCCCCCCTTACTTCTTATTTAAAGGAAAACATATGATCAAAGGGCTAAATGCAGGGGCATATCTGGGAAGTGGTTTTGAAATGACATCAAGTGATGGCCACACCTCCCATATTTCTATGAATTTAATAAATAATGAGCTGAAATCATTCTGTTTGTCATTCCCCCACATTCCAGTCACTTACTCCAGCCCCTTGATGTTGGCATATTCAAACCACTCCAAGACTTTTACCACCATGAGTACCAAACATATGAGGAACCAGAATGCAAAAATGCATTGTGGTTTCGATGATTCATACACACCTACAGTATCATGGAATTACAGTAGTATGAAGTGACTGCAAACTTTTTAAGGCCAGACCCTGATGACCCCAAATGACCTTTGACCTCCACCAAACGTGATAGGGTTCTTCCTCTCACCAGTAGGCATCTACATACTAAGTATGAAATTCATCCAACTTCCTATGTCAAGATATCATGTTACCAGGGCTTTCAGGGTTTAACCCCCGGTGACTCCAGATGACCTTTGACCTCCACCAAAAACAATAGCATTCTTTGTCTTTCCATAACTCATCTATATACTATGCACAAAATTTATCCATGCTTCCTGCATCAAGATAGTATGTTAACAAGGTCTTCAGTTTGACCCCAGTAACCCCAAATGACCTTTGACCTCCACCAAAAACAACAGGGTTCTTCCTCTTCCCATAATGCATCTACATACTAAGTATGAAATTCATCCAAGCTTTCTACCTTGAGATATTGTGCTAACAAGGTTTTCAGTGTTCGACCCCCAGTGACCTCAGATGACCTTTGACCTCCACCAAAAACAATAGGGTTCTTCCTCTTCCCATAATGCATCTACATACTTAGTATGACATTCATCCAAGCTTTCTACCTTGAGATATTGTGTTAACAAGTTTTTCAGAGTTTGACCCCCGATGACCCCAAATGACCTTTGACCTCCACTAAAATCGATAAAGTACTTCCCCTTTATATATTCACATCTACATACTAAGTATGAATTTTATCCAAGCTTCCTACATCGAGATATACTGTTAACAAGGTTTTCAGCATTTGACCCCTGGTGACCCCAGATGACTTTTGACCTCCACCAAAAGAAATAGAATTCTCTGCCTTACCATAAGGCATCTACATACTATGTATGAAATTTATCCAAGCTTCCTACATCAGGATATTGTGTTAACAAGGTTTTCAGTGTTTGACCCCCGATGACCCCAAATGACCTTTGACCTGAACTAAAATCAATAGGGGTCTTCCTCTTTCTATAATACATCTACATACTAAGTATGAAATTTATCCAAGCTTCCTACATGGAGATAGCGTGTTAACAAGGTTTTCAGAGTTTGACCCCTGGTGACCCCAAATGACCTTTGACCTCCACCAAAATCAATAGGCTCCTTCCTCTTCCCATAACGCATCTACCTACTAAGTATGAAACTCTTCCAAGTTTTCTACCTTGAGATATTGTGTTAACAAGGTTTTCAGAGTTTGACCCCTGGTGACCCCAGATGACCTTCGACCCCCACCAAAAACAATAGGGTTCTTCCTCTCAATATGGGGCACCTATGTACCAAGTTTGAGAAGTGTCAGAGTTTCCCTTCTTGAGATATCGTGTTAACGAGCAAGTGTCACAAACACACATACACACATACACACACACACACACACACACACATACATACATACATACACACGCCAGCACAGTTGCATAGGTTTCTCTTATCATCGAAACCAAAAACCCAGGTCAAGTGATAACAAGGTATGAGGTATATCAACTGACATCCAAAGCGTACCTCAAGGCATCCACCCCATCAAATCTTATTGCTTCATTAAAAAAAATCTGGCATTTTCCCCTATAACAAAGATGTCATTGACGAACATCACTTTCTTGGTGATGCACACAAGCCAAAAGTCCCTGGCCATCCCTGTGACACACCTGCTGCAAACTCTGATTACAGAAAATTTCTGGATGACCTTTTACCCCAGCCAAAACCAATCATGACAAAGAAAAGAAAGGTGGATATTGATTTTGTGGTGTGGCAATAACTGAAGAAAAAATCATCCTGAAAAGTAAGAAAGTCATTCAGGAAAAGGAAGTGCAAACAAACAGAAAGTAGTAAACCCTCCAAAGCCTCAAAAGGAACCCTCATATAAAGAATTTCATACAAGCTCATCTGATCAGTGAGAAATGAGTGAGGGTGATGTTTGCTGTATATGCAAGAGGTTTCCACCTCCAACACCAAGGGGCTTCTTAAGGAGGCAGGTGACTTTTGTGGACTGGGGGCAATACAGTTGTGGCCACTGGACACACCTTCAATTCTGTGTTCCAGAAAATGTAGAAGAAATTTATAACGAATACTAGAGCCTTTACTTGCCCTCACTGCAAAGGTGAAGAAAAAATAAAAGGTGAGTTCTCCTTTGCCACTTTACTGCTTTTTTTTGATAATTTTTCCTTTATTTTTAATTTTTTTTTTAGTTATTTCACTCAGCAAACACTACAAAGATGCCCCTCTCCTAAATAATAAATGAACATAAGTATAACCCAAATTCTAAATCTAACAAATTCATGTTCATCATTTGAGACCATGGAAACAGCCTCTGGTTTCAGTTTTAGTTTAGCAATGATGTAGTCACAACATAAAATTTGATTAATTTCTTCTTGAATTGTAGTGAAATACATTTCTTCCTCAGTATTGACCCTTTCAGAGACTTTGGGAATTTCCATATTTCCATTTCCAGCAGCACTTGCATGACATATCCTCCCATTTTACATTGCCAAAGCAGGCACGGATCCAGACATTTTGAAAAAAGAGGCTGAAAGCCCCCTTGAACATTCCCCTAGATTAACATTATGCTAATTTCCGTGTATTTGTTACTGCTGATGTGGCAAAAAAAGGGGGGGGGCTGAGGCCGGGAAAGCCCCCCCCCTTGGATCCACGCCTGCAAAGTACATCATCACTTCAAACTTGTGGTGTGCAAAATTGGTGAAATAAATTAAATGAAATCTTCCCTAAAAATCGATCATATCTTCCTCAATTTTTATTCAATTGAGGCATATTTTATGTCAAATTAAAGACAATGAACTAAAGATTTTCTGGTTACAATTTTATGGATACGACGATAAGTTTATGAAGATATTTGCAAAAAACAGCTAAAAGTGTGCAATATAACCATGCTACATGCCAAGTATGAGATCCCTTAAGGTTACCCATCTTCAGATAGTGTGTTTACAAGCAGTGTCACATACAAACACACACACACATACACACACAGCATCATCGCATAGATTCCTCTTGGCACTATGTCAAGGAATCAACAAAAGCAGGTAATGTGACTTGTACAAGAAGTCTTTCACAATTTACTGTCATACTGTCCAACCTTTTTGGTCAAAGTTCAAGAAATTAACAAAGAGAACTTTTTATGAAGGAAATTCTTTTTGACCCATGACTGATGTCTGCGTAATTATGTAAAACAGGCTTAGGCCTGTCTTGTGTATGCAGTCTCTGTTTGTGTTATGGTAGGGCGCTCGTCGACTGAGGGGCCCTTCGAGTGCACCTCGGCTCTAGCCTAACATTCCACGTCACAATCTTGCAATGATACATTTCCTAGTGCAAATTCAACTGTCACCCTATTATAAATATACTTTCCTTCCCAGCATGCATGGTAAATTGAAATTTGAAGAGAGCCTAGCCTATACCCAACTCGCTTATTTTGATTCCCCCTTTTTATACAAAGTATCTGTCTTGCCAATGCAGTTTCTATTTAGGCCTATGGTGCACTTTCCTTCCCTGCATGCCAGTCTGCAAAGTTCATATCTGCTACACCAAATTTTTACACCAGTCACCTCTTTTCTCAATTTTTACACCATGCCAAATTGTTGCACAGTGTTTTAAGTACAGTGTGTATGTGAAAGACAAGAAAATCATGCCATCAAATTGGTGTAATGGTGTATTTCGTTAGGCTACTGCACGCTGAAGATCTTTGGCATAACATGTTTTCCAGACGGGCATGGATGCATAGTAAATCAAAGATACACAGATCACTCATTTTGATCCCCCATAAAATGCCCTGCAGTGCCAACCCAAAAACAAAATGTTGTTACTAGGCTAGCCTATGTGTTAATGTCAAGCCTAGCTAGGCCTAGAGAAACACTTCACCTGCTGCTTTTGTTGAATGAGGCTTAAGAATTTATGCCGGCAAGTGGAGAAAAAGCCTTTACCTAATGCCATAGGCTAGCCTATTGATATTTGACTAATGACATGTATGGCAAGCCGAATGTTCAATAAATAGAAAATCCAAGATTGTCGGTCGATAATCCAAGATTATCGGTCGAGAATCCAAGATTCTCGACTGATAATCTTGGATTATCAGTCGATAATCTTGGATTATCAATGATAAACCAAGTTTATCTCATGATAATCTTGGATTATCAATGATAAACCAGGTTTATCAACCGATAATCTTGGATTATCAAATGAAAATCCAGGTTTATCCAGACAATCTTGGATTGTCGCCCGATAGGCAATATTATTTTGATAATCTTGGATACTCGAACGAAAATCCAAGATTATCGAACGATAATCTTGGATTATCTATTTAATGAACATTCGGCTCGTCGAACCTGGTTTATCACGCGAAAATCTTGGAATATCACTTTGTTGCACATTTGGCCAGATAATCTAAGATTTTCGATTGATAATCTTGGATTCTCGGCCGACAATCTTGGATTCTCGACCGATAATCTTGGATTCTCGACCGACAATCTTGGATTATCGACCGATAATCTTGGTTTATCGGTCGAGAATCCAAGATTATCAAAATATTTTGCAATAATCCAAGATTATCGGTCGAGAATCCAAGGTTATCAAAATATTTTTCAAGAATCCAAGATTATTGGTCGAGAATCCAAGATTATTGGTTGAGAATCCAAAATTATCAAATTTTTTTCGATAATCCAAGATTATCAGTCGAGAATCCAAGACTATCGGTCGAGAATCCAAGATTATCAAATTATTTTTCGATAATCCAAGATTATCGGTCGAGAATCCAAGATTATCAAAATATTTTTTGATAATCCAAGATTATCGGTCGAGGATCCAAGATTACCGGTCGAGAATCCAAGATTATCGGTCGAGAATCCAAGATTATCGGTCGAGAATCCAAGATTATCAAAATTTTTTCGATAATCCAAGATTATCGATCGAGAATCCAAGATTATCGGTTGAGAATCCAAGATTATCAAAATTCATCGATAATCCAAGATTATCGGTCGAGAATCCAAGATTATCGGTCGAGAATCCAAGATTATCGGTCGAGAATCCAAGATAATCAAAATTTTTTTGATAATCCAAGATTATTGGTCGAGAATCCAAGATTATCAAAGTGTCGCATATCAAAACCTTCAATTTCGCCACGTGTTTGCTTCTAGAAATTTGACCGTTTATCGCTAGAATCGATGACTCATCGTTGGTGAACGAAATTTCTTTAGAGTGTGTGCAGAGCTTGACCGCACACTCAGTGTTGTATGCACTGTGTACTGTGCTAGCATGATATTATACCGACCCGCTGAGCGAACTGTCTGCTCAGCTTCTCCGCTTTCCAACTAATGAAGGAATATGCCATACAGCCTGCTACGTAGCAAGATATTACAGGGAGAAAGAAGGGAATGCTCGAAATATAACACAGATTCTCATTCGATATCTTCCTGGTCCATCAAAGAAAAAGAACCAATGGCAATAAAGTTTATATAAAGAAAAATTTGTTATCTTTCGAATTTTACGAGAGACAACCAGAAGGAAACAGGTTAAAGGTGTGTAGCACTGCTTTCAAAGTAGGGACTCTTCAGGGCTCTAACATCCAGGAAAACACTGTGGCATATCACATTACCGACAAAATTGCAAAAATTGAAGAAGTATACTTCTTTAAACCCTTGGTCCGACAGAGAACGGTAAATTTAGGTTATGAGTCTTGCGGGTATCATTGGAAAGAAAACAAAAAGGTCTTTCAAAAGGCGGAAGAGACAAACTGATGGAATAGAGGTAAGGGCATCATAAATTTGGAAGAAGACAGTGATATGCATTAAATGGCTATACGTGAGTGGTGGGAAGCAGGGGAGTCGCCAGAGCATTTATCAAGGGGGGGTGTGGTGCCGTATTTGCCGACTGAGAAGAAACAAATGCCGACTGAAAGTGTTGATAAGCGATGCAGTTAGAGCTGAGAACCGTTAGTCCAACAGGTAGTGGTCCAGCAGGGGTGGTGCCAGGATTTGCCCAATGGAGGGGGGGTGCAACGACCTGAAGCCTCGACAGCCCCGATGCCGTCGAGGGTTTGTTGAGAGGAGATATGAAGAAAACCTGTGTACTATACCATGCCACTGCGAGGCATAAATTGCATAAAAATTTTGTATATACTCGCAGGCGCCGCAGAACGGAAAAGTATTGGGGGGAGGGGGGGGGGCTGGGTGCCAGCAAGACTATCTAAGCGGAGCGCCACCATCAGTTGAAGCGGAGCGTACAAGAAAATTTTGGCTTTACAAACCCTCCAGATGGCCAGAAACGGCACTTCCCGGGTGTGTACTAAGCTGCATGCATCCAGCCTTGAAATATGGATCTTATGTCTGCAATTTCTTAATGAATGAGAAAAAAAAATCAATCTATGAAAAATGGTTATACATATCAGATGAGTTGAACAAGTATTGGGGGATGAACATACGTTTAGCCCCCTTACTCTTTTCATTGGGGGCTGAGCCCAAGGCCCACCCCCTCCCCCGTTCCGCCGCCACTGTTTACTCAAGGAAAATTCCTGATGTAAGGTTTTCCTCGAAATCTAAACTGTGAAATTGCAAAGCCCGCAAAATTTTTGGGTAAGCTTACACTAAAAAGAATCTGTACCTATTTAAAGCTTATATAGTTTAGTTGTCCAGGCAGTTGGGCCCTATCGGGCACAACTTAAATTGTACTTTCCTCCTCGAGTCACCAGCCGTACCGAAAGACAGACTAAAGAGAACATTAACTTAGTTTAGCAAAATGAGATGAAATTCCCGGCATTTCCATAAAACGATAAATTCTACTTATTAAGTTATTTGAAAAGATGAAAAGGGTTTGTTCCATACTTAGCTATTAGTAACAAAACTGAGAAAAAGTGGGCAAAGTATACCGAAAATTTGGGATTTTATCGCAGAAATGACCCCAAGTTCCAACAGCCCTATGTCGAGGAGTGGTGAGAAGGGGATTTGGGGTTCTGATTACAGAAATTTTCCTCTTCCTTTCACTTCTTTTCCTCTTTCTTTTCCGCACATTTCCTTCATTTTTCCGACTGGTGCAGAATTCACCGACTCAGTGCCAGAATACCACATGAACGATGAACTCCTCTAGTGTACAATGACACTGAAAAGCCCTATGTAGCTTTTTTGCCGACAGAATATGTTTTAAGTTTCAAAAGGTGTTGCTTACGGGCTTTGAAAACATTGTGGTAAACATTGTCTACACATGCATTCCAATCTCCTGTCTTCCGTCTGCACCAACCCCGGCTTTCTTTTGCCCTGCTTTGCCCCTCCCTCCCCTGTTCTTTCTCCGTTCGCTCGGTCTTTCTCTCTCCCTGTTCTCTTTCCCTTTTTTTTTCTCTCTTTCTTCTTCCCTCTAACTTTCCTTCGTTTGCACTTCCACCTTTCCTTCATTTTGCCGACCAGTGCAGGATTTTGCCGACTGTGTGGATGAGTTGGGGGGGGGGGGGGAGGGTGGTGTCACACCCCATCCCGCTCTAGCGACAGCCCTACATCCCCACACCCCCCTCTAGCAATGGTCCTAAGGGGAAGGTTACGTGAGCTGTCGTGCTGCATAGGAAAGAGCGTTGGGGAATTGATGTAGCTACGTTTTATGAGTTGCAAGCCTATGCTGACAACGTTATGATACGCGTCTTACCGTTGCAGCCCATGGCGCAGACATGATACTGTACCCAGTAAAGTATCGATCGATAGCAGAGAAATTCTCTCCTCTCTGTATAGCAATGGTGATAACACAACCCACAGAACTGATGATGAAAATAACATATTCTGATTATAAGATTACCGAAAAGTATTTTGATAATCTTGGATTCTCGACTGATAATCTTGGATTCTCGACCGATAATCTTGGATTCTGGACCGATAATCTTGGATTCTCGACCAATAATCTTGGATTATCGACCGATAATCTTGGATTATCGACCGATAATCTTGGATTATGGAAAAGTATTTTGATAATCTTGGATTCTCGACCGATAATCTTGGATTCTCGACCGATAATCTTGGATTCTCGACCGATAACCTTGGATTCTCGACCGATAACCTTGGATTCTCGACCGATAATCTTGGATTATCGAAAAAAATTTTGATAATCTTGGATTCTCGACCGATGATCTTGGATTCTCGACCGATTATCTTGGATTATCGAAAAATAATTTGATAATCTTGGATTCTCGACCGATAATCTTGGGTTATCGAAAAACATTTTGATAATCTTGGATTCTCGACCGATAATTTTGGATTCTGGAAAAATACTTCGATAATCTTGGATTCTCGACCGACAATCTTGGATTATCGAAAAATATTTTGTTTATCTTGGATTCTTGACCGATAAACTAGGTTTATCAAAATAATTTTTGATAATCTTGGATTATCAAACGATAATCTTGGATTCTCGGATGATAAACCTGGTTTATCAAATTTTTTTTGATAATCTTGGATTCTCAACAGATAAACCAGGATTATCAAAGTGAATGTGATAATCTTGGATTGTCGGTTGATAATCTTGGATTATCAGTCCATAATCTTGGATTATCAGTCGATAATCTTGGATTATCGATGATAATCTTGGATTATCAATTGATAATCCAAGTTTATCGAATGAGGTACACGAAACTCATTGGATAATCCAAGATTTTCGACTGATATAGGCCTACCGAATTAATTCGATAATCTTGGATCATCGGTCGATAATCCTGGATTATCGATCAATAATTCTAGTTATTTTGATAATCTTGTATTCTCGTGATAAACTTGGTTTATCATTGATATTCTTAGATTATCGAAATCTTGGATTCTCGACCGATAATCTTGGATTATCTATTTATTGAACAATCGGCTTGCCATAGACATGTGTTAGCTAACTTTAAAGTAAATAAGCCTAATCCATAGAGTAGGATATAGGAACCTATTGAGGGATTTCATGTGACGTCACGCCCAATGGATTCCCAGGACACTGAAGGGCAAAACACACACGCAGTAAGCGTTTTACAGCACACGCGCACGGCATAACCATAGATACTAAAGTTACTGTGACACAATGGACGCGTTCTCGTCAAAACAAAAAAGACGCGCGACCTTGCCCTTCAAAAGTGCGTCTAGTTGGGTAAAGTCACGTGACTGAAATCCCTCTATATCCTACTCTATGGCCTAATCTTAGGCCTAGGCCTACGCTACATAACCCATAATATAGGCGTAAAGCATAGAGCAGGATGTTCCTATATCCTGCTCTATGGCGTAAAATTAGGCCTAACGTTAGACTCACACAGTATGATAATTTAATGATGTCACTATTGTAAATCTTCAAAAGCCTGGGAGCCGCTTCTCCGCATTCGATGCATACAACCTTTCTCTTCTCCATCTTTCACCACACAAGGTGGTTCTTTCCTTTAAGATTGAAAACTTGAAAAACAAAAGTTAGGCCTAGATAAATTTCGAAATTTCACGCTGTTATACGCTAAATCCAGTAATGTTCATAGTAGTGTGTTTATAAACGGGCGCTGCCATTTTTGTAACCTATGACATCAGGTCAAAATGATTGGCACCAGCTTAGTACAGCGCTAAATAATTACACCCCCTTAATAATATATAGTCGCGTTGTATTCGTAATTTTCATCTCATAAATGGAATTAAGACCAGGGAAAAGGTAATCTCAACGCATTGAAATAGTCATGTTAATTATTGTAATGATTTTCTTCGCAATTTTTAATGATTGCGTTCTCATATACTCACAGTATAATTTAAGCATAAGTGAAAGGGGGAAATTGTCTTACTTGGAACCCAGACAAACTATCTAGTGCATCGCTATCCTGAATCCTTGCCTTCTCATGCACTGCATTATACTGAGTCTAATACTATACTAGCGCCAGGAAGTGCATTCTTCATCATATGCATACCCGTGCGTAGCAGGTCAGCATTCGTGCCAAGAATTGTTTCATCGGCCGTACCGCAGGAGCAATTCCACCGTCTGCTTTCAGTTTAGGACGATTTGGATTTCGTTTGCTCTGCTTTAATTCTTTGGTAGGTGGTTTTCTAGATTTTCTGGTAGCAGAATTCAGTAACTGGGAAAATGAATTACGAGTACGATCGTTGTTTTTCCCTGTGTCAATAGTACGTTAGGCCTAACGGGAGTAGGCTTGCTTTGCCTGAGAAAGACCCATCTTAGGCCACTCGCCACACTTTCAACGTAAGTTCGGCCTAGCGATAGGCCCCGAAACAATATTTTGCCTAGGCTATGGGCTTGGGCGTAGCATAACTTTGTTACGTAGGCTAGCCCATGCTGATGTGAATACGACTTCCAGTATTCTATAGCCTACTAAGTTAGGCCTATTCTAGGTCCCTATATGCCTTGACAGAATACTGCACCCTACCAAGTAGGCCTAGCCTACCATACATTCTGCATTTGATTTTGAGGGTTACTGTCACTGGAGGGAAATTTACACCTTTTATGTACATGAAAGTATAGGAGGAATTGTGGAAAATTTGACTCCCTTCCCAGGAAATAAACATTTGTTCCAGTCCTGGTTACTGTAGGCCTAGTATAACATCAGACATAGGCCTGACATAACATAGCATAACATAACATTACAGGTTAAAGGGCAAAGGAGGGCTAAGGCCCCATAAGGCATTGCAAGGCTCGACATTAGGAAGTTCATCTTTTCTCATAGAGTTGTTAACAAGTGGAATAGTCTGCCTGAGTGGGTAGTTAACTCCACATCTGTGCACTGCTTTAAGGTTAACATTGACAAGTTCTTCCATAAGTGTAGTAGAATCTAATTGTGCTGGGCTCGTTTGGTGTTGGTTGGTTCTTTGTTTTCAGTTAAGGTTGTATGGACTTCAGGGCATCTTATGGGGCCTTAGCCGTCCTTTGCCCTTTAACCTGTTATGTTATGTTATGTTATGTATGAAGAAGGCTAGCCTTCTGCTGATTGTTAAAGATTGAACTGCATTCTAAGAATAGGCTAGTTGCAATGATTTATTCATATAATGATTTATTCATGTAATATATTTTGTTTTTTCAATGTTCTCAGATTAAAAGCTGCAGAATCTTGTTGCTAGGACATTCACACATGTGTGCTAAATAGTACACAGTGTTGTTCATGTGTGACATCAAATGCTGAGAATAGGTTCATAGTTCATACTACAGCAACAATCACTGCAGCCACCTGTGCTGATGCATGTAAATCTCATAGTATCTTGGTCAAAAACTGGACACTTCATAGCCTAGCCTAGGCACAGTCAAGGAACAAAGTGTAGGCCTGCACCTAGGTCTATGCCAACTTGGGCCTAATGTTAGGTCTATTACTAACTTAGCCTAGTTGTAAAGTTTTGCAGTGGTTTAATAGAGTCCAAATTTAAAACTTAGCCTGAGGTGTAATGTTAAAATTTGATCCCTAGGTTAGAGTTTAACCAGACCTGAAATATTGCAGTCTTTGAGGTTTAACAGTAGTGCAGCAGTCGTTTTGACCAAGACCATTATATACTACTTACTAGACGTACCCCAGGTCCATCCACATTTCCTCTTCCCCCCTGCAGTACATGCCTTATTTGTCCATCGGGATTCAAACATCAAAGATGACATACCTGATACATGCCTCAAGCAAAATGTGACGTGAAGTGTGAAACTGACAGACAGAAAATTTGAAAAGTATATAGGACTAGGCCTAGCTCTTGAATAGTACTACATTTGTTTTCACTGCACTCCTCTAGTACAGAGTCTACAAATTTTTCACATCCCCTGACCATAATGCTTGGACACCTCTCACACTCTCAGACAACAATATTCTCCCACCAAACTTCAGTCATTTACCTTATGTACATTACACATGCAGATAATAATCTAATGGTGGTAAACTTTTTCAAAAAGGTATGATGTGAAGCCGAAAATCAGGCTGTGTTCTGTGGTCAATGGTAAAGCATGTTCTCAAAGAGATATCCTGTGGGTGACTCGTTCCTTACACATACGCATCACGTGTGTCTACAGTGCTTTTTTAGTGCATCAATACATCATGCATACAAGTACATACATGTGTACATTGCCAAATATCAGTGTGTAGAATGACATCAGTCATGTAAAGTTCCATGTTTGTTCATGACAAGTGTATAAATCTTTGCAGTGACTGTCGACACCCTTCAATACAAGTGTTGGCTAAGTACATGTATACGTGTACATGTACCAATGTGTGAAATGCATTAAAGTAACATACTTCCAAAACTGAAAGTATTGTAGATGTATGTGGTACATGTCCATAAGGTATGAGTCACCCACAGGATATCTGTATGTGAACATTATGGAATGGGGATGTGAAAAATCACACTCTGTATGAGGGATGTTTTGGAGGAATGCAATGCAGACCCATAGCCCTGTTCAAGGGCTTGTGCAGAGTATACATATTTTTCACATCCCCGAGCAATAATATCTGGGGGACCTCTCATGCTCTCAAATAACAATGTCTCACCAAAGTTTGCCCATCACCTCCCTTTCGTATGTAATACCTGCAGATATTACCTTTACCCTGGCATTTGAACTTTTTTAAAAAGATTTGATTTGAAGCCAAAAATTAGGCACATACTGTGGTCAAAGGTAAAGCATGTTGACATACAGATATCATGTAGGCGACTGGTTCCTTTTGCATGCATATTATGTACATAACTGTAAAGCCAAGAGAAACATTTTGCTAGATTTTTTGCAATGGCCTCAAGTCATTTGAGGAAGCCCCAATTTGCATGCCATCATCTAGCAACACAAGTTTGGCCTATAAGTAAGAACAACATTTTTGTTCTGAAGATGCCTACCTTTACTTTGAAGAACATTAGACCTAAAGTATCACAGACGTACATGTAGTACAGTGTGGTTAATGGTGCTTAATGCAGTAGGTTAGTATGGAAGTACAATCTTAGGGAAAGTTCTTTAAATTCTGTGGACTTCGAGGCTCAGTTACATTGTGTGTTGAATTCAAGCCATCTTGTCTCCCACAATGTTCTGTCTGAGTGTCTGCAGAAAGGTCAGCCACACACTTAACCCATTACCTAGGTGTAGGACTTGTGGATGCAAATATTGTAAAAGGTCTTATTCAGAGGCAAATATGGGTCTCGCAATCAACTCAAGAGCATAATGTTAGGTAAACTAGATTTTTATACTATTTTTTTACGGGAAAAAATAAGTGGGAAAATGGCGTTTTCTATTTTTAATCATTTTCTGAAAACTTTACTGTTTTGGCTGAATCTGAAACGACAAGGTCATGTGATTTCTTCGAAAGGTCATCTGTGACGTCACTGGTCGGAGTCGGGTCAACCTCAAGTGCACAGCATGTTTATGTTACCGCAGCATGCACTGTATCATCTTCAGTAGCTAGTATGTATATCACAGGCCTACTGCTACTGTGCTTTTCTCTTGCATGGTGATCGGAAATGGTGAAGAATTGTATAGTCGGTGGTTGTAATACTACAAAGAATAACCCAGGGATCAGTTTGTACCTGTTTCCAACGTGCAGAGGCAGTGAATCTCGCCTTCGGGCCTGGGTCAGATTCGATAACCCTTAAACGCACATGGGTTTTCTCAACGTTCACCGCCATACACAATTATAACTGTACTGTACTATGGCCAAATTACGCTACATACACTAAGTGCAGAATTTTACAAGTAATGTTTTTCAGATTGTCATCTAAAACTCTTACATCAGACCTTAATCCTTCCTAATCCTTTCGAATTATGTGTTTTCTTTGGATTGGGGTAGAATTTACGCTATCCTTGCTTCAATTCCAAGAATTTTTGCCGATTTTTCAAAGCGATGCTTGAACGTCACGCTTTATACTTATCAGAATTTATACAAGATACTACACCTGTTGTGAAACTCCCATACTCGGCCAGATGAAAAATGACGGATATGATTTCGTTTCGACTACCTCTTTTTGGAGCTAAAACGTCCAATCTTGGGTCACTTTTGGTGGAATTTTGAATATTTCTCGACTACACAACATTGAGGCTTAATCTGCTAAAAGTGTGTTTTGATACCTTTGGCTCATTAAAGAAAAAAATGGGGATTGGGAGTCTCACAGAAGGGTATGATCATTAACGTTGAAACTTTGACGTAAAATTTCGTGATTTTTGTCATTTTTTGTAAAAAATATATACGTTATTTAGAATGACTGTGTGTCAAAATTTAAAGTCCTGCATCAATGACCCATGTGCCAGAGTCAGTGAAATCACGGGGGAGGAGATACAGTTTTAAAATATTCACATGACAACCCGTAATGACCATAAACGACCTTTACGCTCAAGTTCTGGGTGACCAAGAGTTGCCTCATACCAAATGACCATTGTGCCTCAAATTCAAGGTCTGCTATGGGTATGAACATGGCATGGTTTAATTGGCTCTTACAGTTTGAATTTTTCTTATTAAATTTTTTAACGGTAACTTTTATTATTGATAGTGTTTTATCAATTTATATCATTTACAAAGAAAAGACACTGACAAGCATTTAGTGTTTGAAATCATCATACCAACAGATTCGGTGGAAATGATTAAAATTTTTTTGCATGAACTCGACAATTATTTTGACTCCTTACATTTCAGTTTTGACTCTTGAAAATTTACCCTCGAGGGTCAGTGACTTCTGAAAAAAAGAAGAGTGAAGTCCCTGCCTCTCTAACAGAGCACCAGCCATGTGTTCTTCAAGGTGGTCATAATGTTCCTTAGTGCTTCTTTCAGGGTGTACAGAGACTTTGGATTCAAGAGCATGTAAGGTCATAAGAGGTCAAAAAGTGGGAAGTCTTTTATTTGGTATTTATTTGTGATTGTAGGTCATACCACTTTTGTCTGAAGATTAAGAAAGACAAGAAAAGTAAAAAATAACATAATTTCTGATCTTCCAGCTGATGTTACTGCACAGCCTTGGAGGGCAGAAAACCCCAAGTACCTGCACATCTCAGTGCACATTTACATGCTTGAGTATACATGTGTGCATTGCAATATATGCGCTTATGACACTGTATAATGCTGTCCAGTGGTGATGACAAAGGAAGACTCAATACTGTGGAAGTAAATTTGTAACAAAATGAAATACCTAATTAAATATAGCACAAACAGTAAAACCCCATTTATCTGAATTGGCCTCACAATTTTACCTAAGTGGTATTCAGCATAATCAAGGTGCTATCCATCAAGTTTTCAGTGCATAACATGGCAGAAATCAACAGAAATTTCAGCAGAAATACACTTATTTTTCTCAGGGCTTATACAGTCATTGTCAGATGTCACAATGTTTAAAACAGCATGCATCTGGACAGAAAAAAATAATATGTAAATTTGGAAGTAAAATTGTACTTGCTTGTTACTTGCTAGGAGACACAAGTCAGAATAGGCTTGATATTGCCCATATTTGGCTAGTGTAAGACATGGTTTCAGCAGGGAGCTAGCTGTGAGAGATGGAGAAACAATGTTTGTTCCTCCTGTGAAACTGCCAATACTTACACTTACATTGTCTGGTTCCTGAATTGCTCTAAAACTAGAGGGGTTTGGCAGTGGAGACAACTGTTCTTGTCGTCTGCTACATCTGAGAGAGCTCATAGGATGATTTCAACCATTGGTATCAAATGGCCAGTGGTCAAGGAGAGTAACATATATTTCATCTTGTGCCGCCAGGTGCCACTTTTTTAAAGGGTATAGTGTATCATCATGTTACTTTTTGAACAGCTTTTTCATCTTATGCTATTTCAGGAACAATCTGGAACTGCTTGAAATGTCCTCATCAAATTTTAGACTCCTAATGGTTTTTAAAAGGGTGTATTCTCTACTTAATATGGACATTAGAATAGTAATTGAATTTTGCAACTAAAGAGTGCATGAACAGTTGTTTTGATCCGAAATGGTGAAAACATTTCACAATTTTTAGGCCACATAGTTACCTTCAAAGTAGTATCTTGACAGTGGTCTTGTTTCTGGATTACTGGGCTTTGAAAGAAGATCATCATGAAAGAGGAAAGTGAAGTGTGGCTACACAATAAGAACAAAGATACCTGTCAATCAAATTTTGGTACCTGAAAAGGATTTAATTATTCTCAAGTGCGTATTGTCTGACAGGTTTGGTAGATGTTTCTCCATCTCTCACAGCTCCCTGGTTTCAGTAACTCTGAAACATAAGCATCGTAGTGGGCTTGGTACCTTAAAGTAACAACATTAGACCTCACGAAAATTCTGCAAATGGCTCTTTCAGAGTCTTCTACACATCTTCAAAAATTTTGGCCAAATTTATATTTTGGTTACATCTCAAGATCATCAGAGCATCCCTCCTACACATGCATACATTCAGTGTGTGCAAAGCATTGGACATTCAGTTGAATTGCAAATGAACTTTTTTCACCTTTCTAACTTTTATTTTAACTTAACGCAATAAAAAAATAAAGACACGCACACCAAAAACAACATTAAAGGGTAAGTGCAGGCACCCCAGTAGTCCCGAATAACCCAATATAAATATCCATTCCTGGTGTTCTAAATTAGGATTGGATATTTTCTACTCCAGTGGCAGTATATCTGTTAAGTAATTGGTAATTGTGCTCAAAATAAATCTGATTTGCAAGTCCTATGGAGTTTTCGGTACTGTGACACATAAAGATTCTTCTGAAGTTGTGCAGAAAATAAGATTACATTTTAGTGGTTAAAGAAATGTTACATAGTGGGGATGGGGTGACTGTATGTGCCCTTTAAGATGGATTTTCTTTTATCTTGTAACCTTCTATAAAACCCACCTCCTCCTATAAGTAAGGAATTTGAAATCCTCTTTTCAACAGGAGGACTGAGTACTGTGCTTTGTGACAGTTACAGTACAATGAACATCACTGGTTGGTTGCAGCCCCAAATTGCATTTCTTTCCATTGCACAAGGTTGTAAAAGATCCCTTTCCAATTTATGAAGCTACTGAAATTTGTTCACTTGTATACATTACTGATTGAGCTTGTATCTGTTGCTTTGCCCTACCATGGAGTGTTAATCAAATTAAAGTTTTCATGAAGGAAACTGTTTGTAAAGATGTGTTTACAGTGCTTCACACACTGCTGTCTGTGCATTGTATATCCTGTGTGGCTCTGTTTGTTGTGTTGTTACTGAAGGAAGTCAAGCATTAGGTTCAAAGTACTTTCAAAAGTACAAGTGACTCTGGCAGCCAGTTTATTAGCTGCTGAACACCACTATATGCCAGTGATGCATCCAAAATATTTTATCCAAGTGGAATGTGCACTATACAGTGGGGTGTATGCCAAAGGGTTACAGTGGAGTTCAAGCACAGTCTTAGTAATGGTAACAAGGAGAATGGCTTTTAGTGATGCATTCCCAATATGTTTACAGGTTCTGGTTAGGAGCACAGCATGGTAGCATGGGGTGGTAACCTTTGATCTGTAGAAGTTCAAGGAAAACCCAGAATTAACAGATGCCTCATAATTTTGTTCATAGGTATGTTTTGAATTTGTTAGGGGAGAAACTGTCGTCCTGAATCAGACTGAATTTTGCAAGCAAAAGAAAATATAATCATGTAGGTGGCAAATTTTACATCCCTTATGAAGATTTATATAATCATCAAAAGATAGGTTTAGGTCTGTATTGTGATGGTGAGGGTTATGATTGATCAGGTGGGCAAAGAGACATGTAGGCCTACATGGAAGGTGAAAAGTGACTTTGCTTATTTAAAGTTGCATCTGGTATCACATCGCATGTAAAACCATGCAGTTAGTTTGATAATATTTAACGACACACCAACACGAATGTGTTATTTAGTGTCAACTAGATAAATTCGTTTCAAGTCCTCCCCTTTAGTCGCCTCTTACGACAGGTGGGGAATACCGTGGGCATATTCTACAACCCCAGCCCACAAGGGGCGGTAAAACCATGTTATGATATTCTTTAAATGCACAGTATGTCATGCATATCCATTTATTCCCCTGCCTTCCTTCCCCCTCCCCTTTCTCACTTTCTTGACATGTTGTATATCTCTCTGTATGCATTAGACAACAATCTAGGAACTGAAAGTGAAACTGTAACAGTTGTCATACCATGTTAAACTTTTTTTGTCAGTTGTTTCAAAGTGGCCCTACAGTAATATTTCCTTTTTTTGTGCATGTTGTATTTTGAGAAATTTATTTCAATTTATATTCAAGATACTGTAGAGTGTCTTTGCAAAGAGATAATTGTTTAGTTAAATGCTAATATTATACGAGCAATGGTCTTGCTTTGCAAACGGTATTTGCTTAATTAGGCGTAGTATGTAGACAGTTCGTGAATAGATGCCAGCAGTATTATTACTGCTTGTTTACAAGATATCAAATAGTTTATGGACAAAATTCTGCATGATGTTACAATCATAATGATGGGACATACCTTGTTTTATATGTTAATCTATGGCAAATTTAGTAACCAAATGTAGAAGTTTAAGTGTAACAATAAAAATAAGTGTTGTTTGCGCAGTGAATATTTCAATACAAGGACATTTGTTGCAGAAATGACTGGTGGAAATTGAATCCACATGTCCCATAAGCACTCATATTTTAGGCAAAAGCAAAACTTGTAAGATTATAACCTTGAAGTTGAATTTGCTATTTTTGTGTTACATCGTAAATTTTAGCATTCATATAATTGAGTAGCTGCCCTGGGCATGTCCTTCTGTTACAATTTACATGGTCAGTTTAAAACACACTGAAGTTGCAGGCCTGGACATGAGTGCCATTTCATGCAGCTTCTGTTTTTTCTTGATGCACTATGCAGTATCCAGGATGGGTGCATCATTTTTTTCATAGCCGTTGTTTGTACGTGACATACTATGTGATGTCCAGGATGGGTGCATCATATTTTTTGTAGCTGTTGTTTGTGCCATAGTTTCTGTGCCAAACGTTTATGAGGGTGAGCTCATATGTCACGACCCTGAAATAAGGATAGCGCGACCTCTGTGCCAGTTAATTTTACCAAGTCTTTTTCCGTGGTAGGTGGGATTGTTCACATGTATAATAGATGAGGTAAGTAGGGTTTATAGATTCCCAAACCACAGGTAAGTTTTGGGGAATTTGACGTACTCAGCGATGGCCAGGATTGGTGCATCATATCAGTTTGTCTCTGTTATTGGTACTTGACGTGCTGTGTGATGTCCAGGATAGGTGCATCATATTTTAGTCATTTACATAAATTATTAATGTAACTTGTCACTGTCAAGAATGCCAGTTGTCCATCACAATATATGGAATGAGTGGGTCATTGTTAGTCACTCCACATTGGTTCATCTCCAGGATAAGTCTGTTGCATCATTTTAAAAGTCATTTTCAAGCAAGGGTATGTCATCCTTCGAATTATCAGGCAGTTGTACAGTATTTAAGTCACATTACTGTACAGTGCGTCATAGCATAAAGATGTGTAGCATACAAAGCTGCTTGCCTAGGGTTTCCATAATGCATCTTACAAATGACAGGAAGGCTGTATTTCTCTCTCAATGCAAGAGGATTTCTTTCACTTCAAAATGAAGTCATTTTTCGACGAAACTAGTTGGATGCACTTCTTTTGCATTATACAAGTTCGACGTCCAATAATTCTTACAGGCAATGCTGTATGATGTGCAAGTCATTCTCACAACTTTTATCTACACATTTTATTTAAATTTTCTTCTGAAAGGACTCTTGCAGTGGGCCTTGACAGTAGTGCCCATGCATTGTAATTCTAGGTCACAAGATTAACTAAGGTAGGTTTTTCTTTTCTTCATGTAAACTTGGGAAGGTCTAGACAGAGCTAGAAGCAAGCATTTAGTTCCACAGCCTTATTCAAGTTACACTTCCTTGTTTCCTTTTAGCTGACATTCAACTTGTTTTCTTTGGAAATGGCAAATGTTGTCCTTAGGTCTACATTAGCCATTTAATTGGTATTTGTGTAGCCTCTGCAGTTGATGAGAGTCAATTTCATGTCCAAATGAGTCACCTTTTCCAACAAGATGGTTATAACTGAAGTAGTATTGTATTAAGAAAGCAGTCTCTATTAATGTGATGAGTTCATGATTGGAAGGAAGCCAAGAACAGTCTGGATGAAGGAAATGTTTATCATATGTGTTTTAGAATAAAAGGGTAGCTGCAGAGGCCTTGGAATGAATTTAAAAATATTGGAATGGTTTGAATTCAGTTACAGTATCCTGCCTCCTTCCCAAAGATCTTAATCAAGTGGTTAATTTCATGAATTGGTAAATACTATGTGCAATTTTGCATGTATTGTGCACACTGAATACCTCTTTTATTTGATTGTGATATTGGTGCTCTGACACAGGGTGCAATAACAATGGTGAGAAGAACTGGAACAGTGGAAAATGCAAGGGAGTAGGTGGGAGTGCAGCGTGATCAATATTTGATTCTAAAAAGTTTCCTATAACTTTGGTGTGGTATACTTTATCAGAGGTACACTGAGGTACACTGCTTGCCAGTAATCTTCTGATCAAAATTTCATTACTGCTCAAATATGATGTGGACTGTCTCTGTTCTGGGGTGTGGCCAATGTGAGATTAATTAATATGGCAAGCCCCTCACCCTCAGCTCCCTCTTTGCTTCCACCTCCCAAACTGTAACTTTGGTTATTTTACAGAGGCTATTGTTTATTCTACCACCTCTAGCCATCTGTTATTGAGAATCCTGCATTCTGATTGGTTAAACACTGACCTGTTTTTCCACAACACATGGCCAGTAAATGTAAAAGCTGATATAAAATAAGTTTTTTCACACGTTTTCGGTGGTAGAATGGGAACAAACCACATTTGTTGGACTATAATTGTCTCATAAATGGTCTTGACTCCAAATTTGGCAAAATACTGGACTTGGCTTTGCCTCGTCCATTATTTTGCCAAATTTGGAGTCTCGACAGTTTATTCCCCAACAAGAATCCTCCATATGCAATTTATTCCTTAATTGATTCCTTGACGTAGTCAGAAGAATCTAGATGCAATGGTGATGCTGTGCATGTGTGTGTATGTGGCATGTTGCTTGTAAACACTCTATCTCAAGAAAGGTAACCTCAAGGGATCTCATACTTGGCATGTAGATATCCCTTATTGAGTAGATGATCCCTATTGTTTTTGGTGAAGGTCATTTAGGGTCACCAGAGGTCAAATAGTAAATACCTTGGAAATTGCTTGTAAACACTGTATCTCAAGAAGGATAAATGTGAGGGATCTCATACTTACCATGTGGATTGCCCATATTGAGTACATGATCCCTATTGTTTTTAGTGGAGTTCAAAGGTCATTTGGGGTCACCAGAGGTCAAAAAGGTCAAAACTTTATAAATACTTTATCTCAAGAAAAGTAACTTTGAGGGATCTTTCACTTAGCATGTGGATTACCAATGTCAAGTAGATGATCTCTATTATTTTTGGTGGAAGTCAAAGGTCATCTAGGGTCACCAGAGGTCAAAGGTCAAAACCTTGTAAACACTATATCTCAAGAAGGGTAACCAAGATTGATCTCATACTTAGCATGTGAACTGCCCATATTAAGTAGATGATTGCTGTTGTTTATGGTGGAGGTAAAAGGTCATTTGGGGTCACCAGAGGTCAAAAAGTTAAAACCCTGTTAACACTATATCACAAGAAGGGTAGCTTTTGAGGGATATCATACTTAGCATGTGGATTGCCCACATTGAGTAGATGATTTCTGTTCTTTTTGGTGGAGGTCAGAGGTCATTTGGGGTCACCAGAGGTCAAAAGGTCAAAACCTTGTAAACTCTATATCTCAAGAAGGATAACTGTGACGGATCTCATACTTAGCATGTGGATGGCCCATATGGAGTTAGTGATCCCCTTCATTTTTGGTTGATTTCAAAGGTCATTTGGGGTCACCAGAGGTCAAAATTTCACAGTCTTGTACACATGATATCTCCAGAAGGATAACTGTGAGGGATCTCATATGTAGTTTGTGGATTGCCCATACTGAGTAGTTGATCTTTACTTCTTTTGGTGGAGGTCGAAGGTCATTTGGGGTCACCAGAGGCCAAAAGGTTAAAACCTTGTTAACACTGTATCTCAAGAAGAGTAACTTTGAGGGATCTTTTACGTAGGATGTGGATTGTCCATATTGAGTAGATGATCCCTATTGTTTTTGGTAGAGGTCAAAGGTCATTTGGGGTCACCAGAGGTCAGAAGGTTAAAACCTTGTAAACACTATCTCAAGACGGGTAACTGAGGGATCTCATACTTAGCATGTGGATGGCCCACATTGATTAGATGACCCCCTTTGCTTTGGTTGAGGTCAGAGGTCATTTGGGGTAACCAGAGGTCAAAAGACAATTTGAACCTTGTTAACACAGGAGGATCGGATCTCACACTTGACATGTACATTGTGCGATTTAGGAGATATTTTCTATTGGTTTTGGTGGAGACCAAAGGTCATTTAGGGTCAGAAGAGGTCAAAAGGTCAAAATCTTGTAAGCAATACCTCAAGAAGGATAACTGTGAGGGATCTCGTGCTTGTCATGTCATTGTCATGTCACCTCGTACTTGTCATGTGGGTGATCAATGTTTGTTACAATATATCCATATGGCAAGGAATCACTAAGCCTTTTGGCTTTCTGCTTAAATTTCAAGTCAAAATATTCTTCCAGCATTGCAAACCTTATGGACATTTTTGTTTCACCTGTTCACTTAATAAGTGTTAAAAGAATTGAAAGAAACATATTTCTTGCAAGTGTCTTGGAAAGCAGTGACAAAGCCCTTTCCTCTTAACCCTTTGTACACCCTTTGGCAGAAATCCTACCTTGAGAATGTAACCTAATTAAGTTCCTTTCATGTTTCAGAATAAGTCTGGACAACTTCATGTGTCAAAGTTCACTCATACACAGTAAGAGGAGGATACTACTATATGATTTTCATTGTCAGTCCAGTTGGGTGGTCATGAGAGATATCCTGAAAAGCAAACTTAGCTGCAAGCTGTTACAAAATTGCATTGCCAATCCTTCAAGGAACAGGATTAACTGCACCTATTGTGTAACATCCAGAAATGAAGGCTAGCTGAAATGTAACATACAACACTTAAAGGGAATAAGCAGTCATCTCAACCTAGACCTAAATCTTTTGAATATCTTCATATTTTCCTTTCAAGCATCTTTCATGAAGTTCTGAATGTAAGTATTGGCAATGAAAGCTAAACCAAGGAGTTATTGTGGCTGAATTTAACAATTTAGTAACAAATATATTGTCACATGACCAGTGGCGTAGCCAGGATTTTTTGAGCTGGGGTGGCACTGGAGGGTCACGAAGCTTTCCTGGGAGGGCACAATTTCTGAATTCTCTCTCCATAGGACTAATATATATAAAACTGTACATTCCAAAATTTTCTGTAGGGGGCACCTGGGGTGGCAGGGCTTTGTCATGGGGGCAGCATGTGCCCCCTCATGCCCCTCCCCCCATAGCTACACCACTGCATATGACTGAAAAGAGCCATCCATGAATTAGGATACCAGGGTATACTAATTCAAATTCAGGTCACTGCGTTTTCCTTTAAAGTCCAAAAGAGCAAACTGTATTCAAGTTTCTTTATGAAGGAACTGCAGTTTCTGTGGGTTCATTTACTGTACAGTTTTGTTAAAAACTACTCAGTGTACCTAATAGAGCTTATGATGCCTCAATACCATCCTCCTACCATTTCAGGAAACCCAGAATGGCCTTTCTCTTTTCTTTACAATATTTTTTTTTTACTTTCAGTGGTGGCTCAGGTGCTGCTGAAACTTTAGAGATACAGCACTTTGTACATTGACATGAAGGGAAGTACCATGTTAAATGTAATAATGACACATAGTGTCACATAAACGTGATGAAGTAAAGGTCCAAAGTTAGTTAACTGTCTGGTATCAACTTCTCGTAATAGTGTATTATTGTACAAATGGTTTTAAAATAAATGTCAGAAGGTTGGTCACCTTATGAAATCACTTTACAGAGAACCCATTTCAGTATACATGGCTTGAAGAAACAATTACCCATAGAGATATGACAACTTAAGTTGCTAGTAATGTACCAGCTTGAGTAAATTTAACACTAATGAGGTATGCTTTGCTACCTTTTATTATGTTTTGGAGTTTATATGATACAGTGACATACATGCCCACAAAAGCAAAGAGTTGGTAGAACAAGCAAATTTTCCTTTCAAAAGTAACACCCTTTTACTATTTGCCTTGAAAGGAAGATGGCCAATGTGTCAAGAAGAAAAAATAAGTGCTTTTTCATGTGCTGTGGTTAACACGTTGGCAGTTGTCAGTCTTAAATCATGAAATTTTAATTTTCAGCAGGTATAGAGTGGTAGGTTCTCTTAGAAAACCCTCAGTGGTTGAGGAGTGATAAAATAGTGAGCTGATCAGTGTAGTAACGTGATTGTTGTCAAGTAATGCATTATGGCCTTTTTCTCATACCCACATGAGGTCCGTTCATAGTGGGTTACACCTTTAAGTATTTGCTTTTTCACCTAGACCAAGTGTCATATTAGGTGTAATTTAAAGCATGTATAGAATGTTGTAGCGATTATGAGACAGTATTAACTGTTAGCTCAGATGTATACTTAAAGTGTGAGTGAGTTTTAAAGAAAAATGCTGTGCATTTTAAAGGCATTATAGCATTTAAATGATGCATGAATAACTGTTCAATAACATGGACTTTGGAAGTACTACAAAGTTTAACTTCAGTATAAAACATACATTCCTCAGCTGCATTCATCCAATTGTGTTTTCAACACTTGCAGTGCATTTTGGGAGACAGTTTCATGCCTTGCTATTTACAGTATTAAAGTCATCAATTGTGCAATTCTAGTCATGAGGCCTTGAAGGGAGAATGTCTGTGAAATAGATACTGTATGAATATATTGGATACCCCCATACAGTATCCATGTTATGTGTGGCCCATAACTATTGGTTGATATTTTTCTTACTAAATTGTCACATTTCTCAAAGATTACTTGTTTTTAATCTTTAATACAATGCTAAATTTGTTTTTTCAAAACAGCATGAAAGACCCTTGTAAAGGAAATGAGGGAGGTTTGAATTATTTTTTGAAACCACAGTAATGTTGGATTGCACTCTTTGTCAATATGCTACACATCTCATACTCCAGGGTTTCCCCAGGGTTTTAGAAAATGTGAGGTGGTATTAGCCCATTGCAGTAATATCATGCCAGCTTTGGCACTAACAATAAGGGAGAACTATCAATACTTCTATGCCTAGTACAGTACAGGTGGCAATTAGCAAATTTCTTTGAGGTGGTGGCCAAAAACTGTGAGGTGGCCGCCTCACAAAAAGAATGCTAGGGGAAACCCTGTACTCATGCTTCTGGTGGTCATTGAAATTTACTGCAAAGTGCTTTGCCCATCTTCCCTCCTGTAGCAACAAAAGGCTATTTCAGGCCACACCTCTCTAGTCTGACAATTGACACAGAGATTTGTTGCTGGCAAGATGGGATCCCAGACCTGTGAACCTGTCTTCCTTTGAAAAAAGTAAGAGAGAAGAAAAGGACAAACTTTTTTTTGTATATTACACCTTGATGGTGTGTGCTAGCCCCAGGGTCTTCTTATGACATAATTGGTTGTCACTCATCATACTAGTGACATTAAGGAATATTGTAATGTGAGAAATAGAGTTGTTCTCAGTTGGAAGGATAATTTATTTTTCAAAGATGGGGAGTGAAAATACAGACTGTCAGGATCCATGATGCAGTATTATTGATGGTGTCATTATTCTTTGTGGCAGAGCTCTGTAGTAGTGACATCCTATACATATAGACAGAGGATTACATGACCAAAAATGTCGCTAGCATTGGAACAAATTTAGGCTTACCAAGATGTCTACTCTCGTTTACGATGATGAATATGCATAATTTCAGACAAAATATAAATATAGAAGAAATATCAAATTGCTTCATTTGATTTAATTTAATTGATTTTAACCAAGACTTTCATTCTTTGGAAAATTTTCTCAATTTCTTATACATCAAAAGTGAACCCCTAATGTTACACAGAAGACATAGGAGGCAGCCATAGCAGTAAGCCTGAATGTGTACCTTCGGTGGTGACACTCCTCGCATAGTACATTAGGGCAGGATGCTCTGTCCATATTATATAAGTCTGTGAGTTCGGATCTATTTCACTTCTACTTACCTCCCCTATTACTGAAGCACAGCCACCTACAGCAAGCAGATTAGAAAGTACGTAGAACACCATCTACTGGGGATTTATTCGTTGCCAGTCGTTGTTGTGCATTGGATGGGCGATCCACAAGTGCAGTAGTTATAGGTGTGGTAAGTACTGGTAGGGCTCATAGATTCACAAACCCATTGTCCATTTGGCACAACTGTCATTGGAAACTAGTAAAGATACATCAGTATGCAAAAGAGCAAAGGTATAAGGACAGGAGGAAGGGGGAAGCTGCACCCCCTATTTCGAATTTTTGACAGAGAACTTGCTATTTGGGACTTTGGACAAAGTATGCTATTTTTGGTGAAAACTGGTGAAAAGTATACAGCAAATGTGCTTATCCTAAGCACCTCCCCCCTTCCCAGTTGAAAGTGGTTGCAGACTTAATGGAAGAGTGGGTATTATCCCTAAAGAGGTGTTCGGATAGTGTATGTCCCAAAGCATACAAAAGGAATTCTGTAAATGTACAGCACTAAGCATACTCACTTCTTTGTTTCACTGGGTATGGGTAGGGATGTGTGCCCAGGATTGTGAAGTGCTGGGCACATTGACAACCAAAGGGGTGGGTGGTGAGTTTTCTAAGGGGAGGGAATAAATACATTAAAGATTTGCCTGTGCCAGATGGAATAATAGTAGGTCAAATATGGTAGATCGACTATAGATGTATAAGGAGGTTGAAAGATAAGGAATGAGTTTTGATCATATTTTTAATGTGGCAGCCTCCAGGTTAGCCTGCGTAAGCGCCTCTGTGGCTGCCGCCCCTTTAGGCTGCCGCCCCTCAGAGCCTGCCGGCGATAGCCATAAATTCCTTTCACTGAGCCCAAAAGTTGATGAACTTAATATTCATGAGCATGAACGGCAATTGGTCTATTCCTGAGGTAGGCGGTGCTCAATGACTCGGATCTTTGCAACGCTACGTTGACCACAAATTCGTTTAAACCATAAATACATTTCGTCCGTTAAAGCTTCTAATTTAGATGAAAGTCTTGATCATGGACAGTCTCTTACAAACAATGACAACTGATATCAAAGAGTTCGTTTAGAAGCTGACAAATAATCTTCGGTTGAAAGATATCGAACTGTCTTTTCTCGTGGCTGAGGTAGGTTGTTAGTAATTAGTTGAGGAGTCGCTGTACTGTGTGTATGCACACACGGTGCCAGGGAATACCAGGATCGTGTCGAGTTGCATTGACCACTGTGACTCTACGTACTGTTGCGCGATGGTAGCAGAGTTTCTCTTTTAAATAAACATTTGCTTCATCCAATCCCCTTAGAGCTATGTAAATGAAGTTTGCGTTGGATTTCTACGCAGATGAAAGGAATTTGTTTCCAAAGCCTGCGGACGTTTGTTTTTTCGCAGCGATGAGCTGAACGAAAAAATTTTGTCCTCCCCGCGGGGTACCTCCAGGTTGGAGTCCTGGTTATGGCTTAATTCTCTCTGAATTTATTTCTTCTGTTTTTTCCCTTGTTCATAAAGGCCAGTACTTGGGAATTATTAAAAAATATGATTGAAACTAATTACTGATATCTTTTGACCTACATATTTGGTGGAATTTGTAATGTTTTAATTAGTGTTGCTCATCGCCATTGAATATTGGCATAGCCCTAGGTAGAGATGTGGATATGCTATAATTTGTTGCTAGTTTGTCTTAAACAGCAAGACCTTTTATGGATCAGGGGCCGGATTCACAAAGAATACTTACGCACAAAAATTTGCGTAAGTCAGACTTATGAAGCGTATCTTGCTTAGTCGGTATTCACGAAGAGAAAAGTTCTTAAATGTTTTGCGTAACTTTATGCAAGCTTCAGAGTTGTCGTTAGTACAAAATAGCCATAGTAACACATACAGAAGTACGCGTTTAGCACACGGTTGTGTAGAGCATAGGACTGCGTGTGTAGCCACAGAAGACCATGTGCATCGTTTTAACAATGACAATCAATGTGATTGGCTCAAAATGTAACAAAGTAAGATTCAGCCGCACACACGATTGGCTCTTGTGCATTTATTGTAGTTATGCTGCGTATCTTTACGAACTGTGTAAGTTGTTTTAGTGAATACCACTTAAGAAAGTACTTACGCAGTTTGTAAATATTTTGACTTACGCAAGAACTTACGCAAATGTTAGTGAATTCTGCCCCAGGACTCCATTTTACAGCATGTGCAAGAACTAAGAATATTTCTGCAAAAGTGACATTATCAACTTACTTCCCCATATATACAGTAGTGCAGCACCCTGTGCTCTGTAGGAATCATGGTACTTTGCTAATAATAACTGATGTCAATAGGAATCAGAAACGCAAGTGTTTTGGTACAAACTATCTGTACTTTTGAACTTGAACAAAAACACTTTCCTCTTGAAGAATTAAAATAACTTGAAAGATTCTTCCGAACTTCAGTTCCTGACAGTATGTCTTTTGCTTAATCTTCCTGTATATATGCATCATGCACTTTAATGACCAAATTCATCCAAGAGTACCCTGTAGTCCTCCTGAAAACTGCCGAAAAAAAGCTGCATCTTGGTAAAGAAGAACATGAGCTTGATTTACGTTGTGGTAAGTGCACATTGGAAAGGTGCATTTGGCAACATTGGTACTATACATCATTCGTGGCAGAACATCGGCAATAAATGCCTTGGAATTGTAAATTTACTTAGTGTGGAGTACCTCCTTCGCCTTACTCTGGCTAACAACTTCAAGTATTGTGCACTCAAAAGCTTGTAGGCAGAAAATGTTAATTTATGTTTGTGACATAAATATTTGACTCTATTTTTTTAGGTTCTCACCTTTCATTTTGGTCAAGGTTTTGAGCTAGACAGCAAATGGCATTGAGAAATAAGGAAGGTGTTGTCTTGATCCCTTAGGGGAAGAGTTTAATTCTCTTAGTCAAAGATCTGATGACAGAACTGTTACAAGTACAGTATTATCCCAACTATGAAGGTCTCCATCAAAGTCCGAACCATTGATCTGGGGTAGCTGTTACATGGGCATCACCCTTCCTCTTCTGATAGAGTGATTTGTAGAGGTCTGTTACATAGACGTAGGAGTGGGGGGGGGGGTCTAAAGCCCCTTGTCAAAAATGTGAGGTGGAACTATGCTTCCGTCCTCAATCCAAGGATGAAAACCCCTTATTTGTTTCCTCTGTAGATGTCAAAAATTTTCGGTAATTTACCTTAATATTTATCCAAAATGTTGCACCAAATTTGCACCCCCTCCCCATAGACCCCACGCCCCAAATGGTGATTTGAAACAATGGCCATCCCCCCAGTCTCGAACAGCTTCATATGTATTGATCATGAGGACTGGATGAAATGTAACAAAACTTCAAGAGACCAAAACAGCAAAGCAGGTAGCCTAGGTAGGTGTAATGTCCTAGGCTTCATTTACTGTGTAGAAGTTAGTCTCAAATGGAGGAGTACTTACCTACTTCGTGAAGGGAGCTGCTAGTTAGAGTGGCAGCTCCCTGCTTCCTGATAACATTTATACTGCAGTTCTAAGTTACCACCTTTGTTTGCAAAATAGGTCTTTCATGACTCTGGATTAAGTACACAGATACTTACTAGTTAATTATTGGCCTTAAAATGTTCCTATGTAAGGACCCACTGGGAAGGGTGGGGGGAGCAAGGGATACATCAGATGGAATGAAAAAATGTACTTAACATGAAATCTCAAGTGGAAAGCAATGTAAATTTTGACTCTGGAGAAGCACCCCAAAAGCCCAGAGGCTTATATAAGCAGAAGGAAAATGATACCAGTGGGTAATAGCCAGAACGGTGGGTATGTCCGGCTTATGTAGGACACTGTCAGCATTGATGTAACAGGAATATTGCAGACAGATGTAGCAAGGGGTAAGTGTGGTTATTCATGAATAATCCACACATGAAGGTTTTGGAGTTACCTTTCGGAAACAGAAAATGTGCATCTCTTTAGTCTCTTCAGCCAATGTGAAAACAACCCTGATTTACATTGTAACCCAGAGTTAAAAGGTTTAACTCTCTTACCCTGTCCTAGCAGCCTCCCATACCCACAAATAATACCTAGAACAAATTGAAGGCTGACCTCTTGTAAGGAAGTTAGATGCAATTTTTTGACAGAAATAGGGAGGTTGGAAATTTAAAAGCTGAAATAGTTAATCCTAGCATGAGTGAAGTAGAGGATGATAAGTTAAATATTGTGATGACCTGTGTTTTATTCTTTTTTTCTTTGTTCCACGTAATCCTGATCACAAACTTTCTGTTATGAAGGTTTCTTCAAAATTATTGTATAAGTACAATTAGTATGATAATTTTGCAACATTTTTTTTTTATGTACTTCAAATTTCTAAAACCTTCCATTCAATGAAATCAGTGACAAAAGTACATTCACATGTATTAAAATAGTGTACCTTGCATGTTTACAGTCTTTTCTTAGGGGCACAGAGGCACTTGTGGAAGCATTTGACTTGTAGGCTGAATAAGTCTTCTCTGTGTAAACTTTGTTTATGAAAGCAAAACTATTGCCCCAGTGAGTGCAGACACACAGTATCCTTTCCGAATGTAAATTTATGCACTTCATTTTCTATAAGTGCTGTATGTGAGGCCACCTCCCTTAATCCCTCAGGCAAACGAGTGTCCTCTTTCATCCGTCGGGAGACAGTGGCTGCTGAGCACATTCAAAGTAACAACATTCCCCGCAACATCGGGAAGGGATGTAACGCTTTAAAACATCTTTCTCAGATCAGGGTAAAAAGAGACCTAGTATATGGTAGATAACAAACTTTGCTATCACACAGGGATCAAGCACTTGATTTTAAAGTTTGCAGCTACAAACAGAGGTACTGTACGCATAGGTGTTAAAATATGTTAGGAAGTGGGTGTGTATTTTGGCATTCCCACTAGGGAAGTATTTGAATTTGAAATTTATTTTCCTTCCTTTTTAGATGAAAAATAATATCACTTAAATAGTACATTTCACTCATATCACAAATTTTGCATATGGGAGAGCAAGATGTCCTAAAGGCTGATGAAAGGGTTCTTTTCTAGTAAGATGATTTCAACGAGTACGCCGTTGAAGATCTTGACGGCGTACTCGTTGAAATCATCTTACTACAGTAGTATGGATTCCTGTCGTGAAAGCCTTTCTACCTGGGTTCTTTTCTGTTCATACATGGTATATTTATATGATTTCTTTTTATGGTTCTTGAAAGAGCAAATCTTAGACTCACTTGAGAATGAAGTGCAAACCAGTGCTAGCTTCATTGTTAGTGTGAACGCTATCAGAGACTCTGGTGGACATACTCCTTCATCCAGTCACATTAACTTGCTATTTTGATTTTTTTTTCTTCTGTATGCTTTTTCTTTCTTTTTTTTTTGTCAGTAAGTGGTCTTTTATTGTTGTGTTAGGAACATAGCATGTCACTTGTCAGTGTAGAAATGGGGATGCATTCATAATACAGCATGGAGCTAAGTTGGCTTAATTTGTATTATATATATTTTGGGGGGGGGGGGAGGGGGGGAGGGAGGAGGTGACCTAAAAGGACACACAAACCCTGGAAAGAAATGGGTTTCCAGTTGATCATTAATATGTATGAAATATAATTCAAGCAAAGTAAATCCTCATAAGTCAATAGCCTGTCAGCTTAGACACCATTTCAAAGCATGAGAGGAAACTGCCATATTCACTGTTTTGTTAAATTCCAGCCAATCATTACATCAGTACATCACAAAAAAGAGTTTTGTGGCCAATTCTGGGAATACTGCAAATTGTGTTGCATATAGTTCTAGGCTCAGAGACATATTGCTTGGCAGTAACTTTCATAATAGCTCTGTAAACCTCTGAATATTTTTAGTGAGTACCAAAAATATTTTAAAGCCAAATACCACGTAGATATCTATAGGTAAAGATCCATTGAATCTTAATTACATGTATCGGAGATCATGTCATGTATATGTGTCCACAGTTTAAAAAATATTTGCAATGTTATTCTCCTGAACATAATTCTTACTGCTTCAGTATATATTGAAAAGGGTCTATAAAAAAAATTTGAAATTGTTGTGAATTTCTGTTTCCTAAAAGTGTGGAAACCTATTTGTTTTTTTTTTCTTTTCTTTTTTTTTTATCTTCTTTATGCACAGCAGTTTGAACAAAAACTACCTACCCTTGTATAATACTAGTTGCATTGGAAACACTGTTTGCATTAACGAATGTACATAGCAGTAAGTGGAAGTCAATGACACAGTTACACATAGGAATGCAGCTAATCCTTGTAGCAGAAACTTTCAAATGGGACCACCCTCCCTTAGTATTACCACACACATCTTGAAGTGTTGAACTGTAGTTCTTGAAGCAGTGGGTTGTTCATTCTTTTCTGTTGGTTTTCAAAGTGTAATGTTTGCTAGGTACCCCTCATACCAAGGTGAGAATTACATAGCTGCTATAGTTTGGGGATAAAAGCAGTGAGGCTATCAGGGCAAGTTGGAGCTCCATTTAGGGGATGACTCCTTTTGTGACTTTTCATTGATGAGTTTAAATAGAGTGCACTAGCCTTGATGGTTAAGTAAAAGAGCTTAATGGGGTCATTAATCCTCACCCCAAACTTTGCTCAGACAGTCACTATAAGTGGAAATGTCTGCTAATAGAATTTAAAGTGCTTGATATGAAGTTCCCCTCATCCCATCCCCATAGATGCCCCAGTCCCTGAACTGGTTTGGAAAAGATAGACGTGTAGTGTGAGTACATTGTCACGAGAATGAGTACAAGTTGGAGCGACTCTAGTTGTGAGTACTAGTATGAGTACACATCTTTGTCATGAGTATTGAGTACAAAATTTTGCATGAGCACCCGTGCATAATTTTCAAAGTCTGTGAGTATGAGTACAAAGTCCATTCTCACAAGTGTGAGTACAGGCTATTGTGCAGAATTGTGAGTATGAGTACATACTCACTAACAGTCGGGGGAAAGGTATCAAAACAGGAAGGAAAAATGTGAAGGGACTAGATAGTGAAGTATTATACTGTGTTTACAGTAGCTGCAGTTTGTACTGTGTTTGTGTTGAAATGTGGTAAGTGTTACTAGCCGCTGCTATAGATGGGAGTTAACCCATCATGTGTAATAATTAGTAAAGCATATGTGATAATTTTGATAATTCTTAAAGAGTATTGTCCTGGGGAAATTCATTTAGAAGAGACCTGAATACAAACTCTTTGCCAAGTATATATTCATTTTACAAAAACAGATGCTTGTCTGCTTGACAGAATTTATTAGGAATAATATTTAGACTTGTTCTTGCAGTATATTAGCGATAAATAATTTATTATCAGTTGCTTGGCAATATGTTAATGATAAATAATTTGATTATGCTGTTATCAGTTGCTCTTTTGCTGGCACAGTAATGTTTAAGTTTAGCATATATGTACAGTATGTAAAGACTAATTGTTGTAATGGAAGACAGCAGAATTAGTTTTCCAGAGTATTACAGAAAAGTTAACCTTGATTAATTCGGCGTAAGCATGTTTGCTAGTTGAAAATGTTCTGTAGTTATCAGTGTTGGAAATTTGCAAAAACATCTGGTAAGCAGTGTTGGCTTGAGTGCTTTTATACCAACAAGTACTGGATTTTCCAACTTTGGTAAGCCTTTCTAAGATTTTAGTAAGCACACCTTACTCAGTTATGATTGAAGAAAACACCACACACAACCCTTGCAACTTTTCTGTTTCTCAGAAACAAACCTCTCTGACATTGCCAGTATTTTCAAGTATCGTGAAGGCTATCGTATAGTATTTACTGTATTCATTGGTGGTAATGTTATGACAAGGGTAGGGAAGGGGGATGATGGATTTTTTGTGATGGTAGGTGCCCATGATCTTTCCCCTTCCCCAAAGCTATTGCCACATGACTTTAGAGTGGCATTAGGGTCACCCAACTCAGGTTTGGATGGGCTTGGAGATATGAGATTTATGAGCTTTTTGTAACAGTATGTGCCTGGTGAAAGACTTCAAAATGTTTCAGTTTTGACAAGCAAGAATGTTGATAAATAAGACACCCTTACCAGCATCTTAAAAAGGTAAAAACATGGAACACATAAATTTGTAAAAACTTTGGGCAACAGTTATTAGGAAATGTTAGGCCCTGTAGCTCTACAACCAAGCACACTATTTCAGCCCATACACGTGTTGGTTAGTTGCCCATCCATGTATAACATGTTAGGCAATAGCAAGAAAAAAAACCCCAAGAGGATCAAAATCCATTAAATGAAAAGTTGGTAGTTTTCATCCATGAACAAAGCACTAAACATTTAGTACATTATATTATATACCATCTATTTTGCAGTCACATTTTAAACTGAAAATATACTGAAAGCCAAGAAACTCAAGATGTTGGACTGAGACTTAAGGCAACGTTATCATGGGTTTGTGTACTGAGTGTACTGCACGGAGTGTGTTGAGTAACAGTAATGTCCATTGCAGCTTGTGGCACTCCAGGCCACAATGCTTTTTGAACACACATGAATGTGTATCCAGATGTTTTCATTGAATTTGAATGCACCTTTTTTACTATGCTACTACTGTACTTAAACACGCAGGACCAAAACTGGTGGAACAGGTCTTGTGGCCCTGCTTTATCCTCTTCAATTTCACAGTCTAGGGTGATCCATCTAGTTCATAGTATATGTCAATGTTTTCACCCACTGTACTTAGGTAGCACACTACTGTACATTCTATTCCTGAATTGACCCACACTAAGTCTGGTCCATTTCATGGCCTCTGGACTAGTAGAAATATTCAACAGGTACAAGCTACTCCTCATATGAAAGCTTATAGGTGAGCCTTTGATCTGATTTCAAATTTATTTATCGTGATTCTTAACTATTGAGATTTGGAGCTATGAGAGCTTGTACAATAGGGTATTGGTTCCTTCCTATCCAATTCACTCAAAATGCCATTTTGCATAGCAGGATATACAACTATAGTGAAAAAAGTGCCTGAAACACCTTCAATATTTATATTCTTTATTTTTGCATAATCAGTACTTTCTCAGTAATTTCTTTGCTATCATATCCACATTTCATATTGGTGATATCATTTTATCAAGATGGTGTCTGCTGTGTGCCCCCCACCCCACTCTTAAAATATTTTTGGGTGTTCAGTTTCATGAGGTATTATACCTTCCATGGGGAATTCCTCTAAATTATTGGTGGGCTACATTTATGTGAGGCAAATGTTGACATCACATCTGCTTGCATTTATTGGCAAAATTAAAGGTATTGTACTAATGTCAATTACTGTTAAAAATTTCACAAAAAGTCTGTGGGTATGGAATACAAATTCAGAAGAGTCCTGAGCTGCAGTATAGTCTTCAATACATAGTCTTTTTATTCTTCTGTAAAATCCTGGGGTGGTGTATTCCTGCAGTGAAAATATTTGATGACAGCTCAATGTTCCTGTCAGAACTTTTATTGATGTTCAATTCCTCGATGATGGTTATTGCATCAATTATCCTGTAATATCTAAAACATGAGAAAAACAGTTCGATCACATATATAACTTATTCAGAATACATTTCCCTGACTCCAGCAAACTGAAATTAAACTGTCAGTTTCTCATTCTTCAAAACCTTAGAAATGATGCATATCTGTCTTTGATGGATATCATGTTTTATTGAACCTCTCTGCCAAATGTCTACTACGAAATGAGGATGAAAGTTACAAATTTGCAGAAAACACTTAATCTCAAAAGGTCCTTTCGTGGGAATTAAAGGTTCTAGTGGTAATCTGTTTCAATGATCTGCTCAGATACAATCTTTGAGCCAACCTCCCCATTCGTTGGGTGAAGTGTGTAACCCCACAAACCTACCATCCAGGTAGTTCATAAATACATATATCTCCTTGTAAAGTACCTTTCTGTCTGATTTGAAGAAGTTCTAGGAAAATGGGTTGGTCCAGTCACTTGTTTCTTGAAAAGAGTTTCTGGAGTTTGTCGAACTTGATGACACAATTCTCAAAGTATTTGACCCAGCTATTACTCTCATCAGGAGGGTTATTCATTTTAAGCTTCAGGCAGAATCAACTGCTTCTAGTCTCCTGCTTTTCAGCATGACTTGGTGTCAATATGTGATGAATTACCCCAGGAAGAACCCGATCAAGTGTCTAGAATACAGGAAATTTACACATTGCCCAACAGGGTGTTAATTTTCTTGAACTTGAGGCCTGGCACCCCCAACAGAGCGACTTCGATACCTAGTGTGAAATACGTATATGACAAGGTGGTGTCACTGACATATTGCTCCATCAAATTATCATGGTTTGTCTATCTGGTAGTTCGATACCCTGAAATTTTTTCTGTGAAGATATGTCATTCTTTTATCTGTAATGTTAATATAACAGCCAAGGAAACAGACTGAAAAGTAAAGGATGGGGGCTTACAAAAGTATTGGATACAGGAGATCAAGGTCATCAGTCATTCCCATAGTGTAGCTTTTTTACTTGTCTGATCAATATGGGGAAACTTGTCCTCAAAAAGAGGTTTCAACTAAATGCTAAAAAACTTACCAGCTCATACTGAGAAGTCATTTTTGGAGATGCATTTGTAATGGCAGGTGTATTAGGGTGTGTGTTAAATGTGTATGTTTCTGATGCTTAGGCTTAAACATGATTTTTATAGAAGAGAAAATCCATAGTTCTCATAATTGGTATGGGGATGCCCTATATTGAGAGCAAGGGCCCCATTGTTTTTGATTGGTCAAAGGTTATCTGAGATCATAGAAGGTCAAACTCAGAAAACTTTGTTAATACAATATTTTAAGTTAGGAAACATAGATGCATTTCATACTTTGCATTCAGATGCAACACTTATGGAGAGGAAGAACCCTATAATTTTTGCTGGTGTTCAAGGTAATCTGAGATTACCAGTGGTCAAACTCTGACTTTGTTAACAGTGACATCTCAAGATGAGAACCATGGATATTTTTCATACTGAGCCAGTAGATGCATTATATGTGGAGAGTATAGTACCTGACATTGTTTTTGGTAGAGGTCAAAGGTCTCAAGAGATCAAAATCTGAAAAAAATTGAAATGATATTTTGTGCTTGGAAGCATGAAAACTGTCTGTTTATACATGCTTTGCCAAATGTGATTGTCATATTGAATACAAGAATCCTACTGTTGTTGATTTTGGGGGTTAACTGTCATTTGAGGTCACAAGAGGTCAAACTCTGAGAACCTTGTAAGCATGATATCTAAAGATACTATTGTTTATTGTACTCTTATAATCCATGCATGCATTGGTCCAGGACATTGAAGGAGCTGTGAAAGTACTTTTAGTGAAAGCTGGCAATGTCTAGTGAAATGAATTCATCAAAACCTCAGTGCATTACTGCATTATTGTCTGTTCTAGGGCAAATCCAGACTTAGCCCCTAGTGCTGTTAAATACTTAGGAAGTAGGAATTTAAAGCAATCTTGAAAAATATCAATTTTGGAAGTAGGATAATTCACTGGATTGTGTCATGCAATAATTCATCAGGAACTCATTGCCTACACAAAATTGACCATGCGGAATGTTGCAAGGTGTTTGCAAATTTCTTTTGGTATAAACTCTCCAAGAAATTAGATCTAAATCACTGGCTAATAAATAAGTGTGGGGAGTTTTATTGTTACATTTTGAGTGTAAAGACAACTGAGTTAAAAAATAAACCTCATAGGGATTATCATTTTTACAACTGTTTTTATAATGAAGGTTGTAAAACTAAGGGTAACAGTAGACATATTTTCTCAGTCCCTTCCTTCATGTGACCGATTAATATATTTAACCATAAAATGGTCAAATGTTCCTAGTAAAGGTGTAAAAAAGGAGCTTCCCCTTGAAATGATTTAGTTCACTGGTTAAAGAGGAAGAAAGGTAGAGTAAGTTTGTCCGTGAACTCCTAAACTAATTTGAGTTTTGCGAGACCATATGTGTCTTCTGACTTTGATACTCCCTTCCTTGGATAATTTCCTGCATTGAAATGGAGCTAGTCTGACATGGTCCTCCACCATGTGCTGTGGACAGATATATATTTATTGTAACATTGATTTCAAGCAAACATAGTTAATCCATTACTTTTCTTCAAGCACCAATAAACCCTTCCCTTGCTTCTTGTACAAAGGAAAACCCAGAGCTTGTTTTCCTTTTAAAGTATTGCTGTAACATCACCTTATGCTGTGTAAAGAGAATTTGAAAGTTACCTCTGAAAGGAACAACCTCTGTTGTATTTATAGAGAACTTGTTGAGTGTTTTGAAATCATCCTGGCTTGAGTGGCAATGCTGCAATATTCAAAATACATACCTTGTGGCTATAAAACCCTAGTTCTACAGGGTACTTGGCCTTGGCATTCTGGCAAGTGTCAGTCCTTGCGGCAGCACTATACAATGGTTGTTCTTTGTGTTCTGTGAAAATGGGGGATTTTGAAATATTTGCCTCTTTCCTTTTACTATTGGTAATGGAACAATAAGATGGGGATAAAATGACAGGAAACTTGTATAATTTCAAAATATCTGGGTGTCAAATGTGTACCCTCTGTAAAATTTGTTTTCAACCCATGTGTACCATTTTATGTCTCTTTAAAGGCAATGGGCAGTCACCCCAAAATTTTCTTTGAAAAATCAGCAAACTCTTGCAAATCTCCTCTTATTGCATTACAAGCAACTCTGAAGACATTTTGAACATAACTATTACAAACAATAGGTAAAGCAAGGAGAAGTTCTCCTTGAATTTCACAATTCACTAACTAAAATGTTGTCACATGATCAAAATAGGCCAATCATGATCTAGAGTGACCGGGCATACTCATTCTGATTGGGGTGACTGCATTTTACCTTTAAATTAACCAAAGTCAATTTACAATAAGGCATTGATTTTGAACTAGAACATGTGCAAGTAATACATGAGGTGTTTTCATTTTGGGGGGAATGGAGGGATTTTTCAAATTTGTTTTGAAATTTATAAAATTTTAAATAGATTTTTTCTTGTAAAATTTACATAGTGGTAACTTAAAAGAAGCAGAAATCATGGGCATATTAAGAGAAAAATTTGTGCAGGATTCTAGCAGGTATGGGACTTTGCCATTGCAGCTCCTGATGCCAAAACTACTTGCGATGTAACAAACTTCAGTCTGTATTCCATTCTAGCAAGAAGTAAGATATGGGGGATATACCACAATTCATTTATGCACACTGCACAGAAGACGACAGGAAACACTTTATCTGCACCATGCGTAACTGTCTTTGTAAAGCTTCCGTTCACATAAGATTTTACACAGTAATGCTCTATATAACCACGTTGGAGGCTGTTATAGTTACGTAATATCTCAAAGAGCCTGAGAAATTATTGCTTCATGGATTTGAGAACATGTGTAGGTAATCGGTGCTCATGGCCATGAAATTAATTGAGAAATGTATCCATGATGTGACCTAGTATTGTGTCATTTCATGTGTCTCTTATAATATGCTACATTCATGTTTATAGTTTAAATGGTATTCAGTTTCCTGATATTGGACTTACATTCCCAGATAACTGTTTTGAGGTTTAGTAGATGTTTTTAAAGGGAGGGGTAGGGGGTAAAGGGTGGGTAACGGGGTGGGTGAGGGGAGTAGGGAGGATTAGAGAAGTGCCGGGGAGAAAAGGGGCATTAATAGTTGACAAGGGCAGTGCACAAGACACTGCAATGAATGGTCTTACCAGTACTTAAAGGAGAAGCAAACCCACGGATTTTGCAGTAAACCACTAGTAGAGACCAATATTTCAATGCATTTTCTGAAAAAGCTAGTCAAAACAGCATTGCCCCAAATTTCCATGAATTTTCCAATTATTTTTTCACACACATGATGCTAATAGCCATTTTCTTGTTTCCAAAAAAGTTGGCGCTTCAAATATGACGTAAAAGAGCCACATCGTAAGTAACACGATGTCTCAGTCATTGCACATGGAATGCACACTAACATAATAGATACTAAAGGGATCAGTACACAAACAAGTTCTGATGCTTACCTAGAGCAGTTGAAAAAGCGTAATATACCCTTCCTTGGCCTACGAGGACTAGAATCCATTGTCAACAGCTTTGACAATTTCAAGCGATTTTTAGGGCTTCACATAACTGACTATTCCATGGCACTAAAGTAGGCCCGTATACTGCCCCAGTAACTGTAATCTACCTACCTTGTCGTTAGGTGCACTCAGTCCTCTTTTCTTTGCCTCAGTAACTGATCAAAATGGGAATTCAAAAAAGAATTTTCCTCAAATATATTCGGGTATAGTCGGCAAAAAAACACTGTTGCTTACGATACCGTTAGCTCACTCCCCACTTGCGTAGAAAACAAAATCACACAGTTTCACGATCAGTTGACGAGATGGTACTAGTACAAGTGCTAATCATAGGCAACCACCTTCACAACAGATCCTGATCTTGCTCTCTTTGTGTCGATGTTTAAATCCATCCTCAGTATATTCAGGCTCCAAAGGATACAGTAAGATTTGAGTCTGTTTGCTCCCATGTTTTCTTTTACCTACAGGTAGGTTTACTGTTTCAAGTTTGACCGTGTAAGGTAAAGATTACGACTACGTCCTGCTGAGTGCTGCCGTGGTTCTAACGTTACCCTGTATATAATGGCCTACAATTCTACACAGTGTACTATAGTCTGTGTACTGTGTGTGTAAATCAGTGTTGTAGTGTATGGTGAATTACAGTAGTGTTGCCAAGTCACGCAAATTATTTCAGCTACACTTTTGAAAACATATTTTTTTCTTTTTACTGTAATAATGTGTCATGAAAATATATTTAACACGAAACTTCGAATTTTATTCCCCATTACAAGTGGCGAAAGGATTTTTTTCAAGCATTTTATAGTTATTAACCACAGCATGTGCAATTCAAATTACTTCGGGTGGGTTGGTAAATTTTCTGCTGTAATGTGATATGAGGCTCGCTTTCGTCATCGAACATCCGGGAACTGGTAGGATTCAAACAACAATGGCGCGAACCATTAGCAACATAAAAATCATTTTTTAAGGTTGAAATAAATGTATTCAAGCCTTCTATGCGCTTCTTTCGGAAAAAGCGTACATTGAAATAATAGTCTTGATACAGGAAAAGCTAGGGTTTATTTCTCCTTTAAAAAGTCATCAGTGACAAGTTGGAAATGCCAGTGAGGTTGAAATATGAATAAAAATAACAAAGGGCCCCCATATCTCTATGACAACTTCATATATCTTGCTGGGGTGAGCATTGACTGTATGTTTGAGAGGGGGTGCAGAAGTTCTTATCTATATATGAGTTTTATATTGAGGATTCAAGACAACATGGGCATGGATTTAAATAAATGCACTGTTAACTGGAGATCATCCACATTACTGTGCAAGTAGTTTTGTCAGGGCATGTCATTAAGAGGAAGTCGCAGAAGGTGTTATGCTTGCATCAGTCAAGAGATTTGAGTACCAGTACGTAGTATTACTAATGTTATTGTCATAAATACTTCTTGTGCACTTTTCCATACCTTTCCAGTCCAGATTTTTTAATTTTAAGCTAGTAGTAATATAGTTTCTCCATTCTGTGTGTCTTGTTGTGGATTCTAGTTTGTAATTAACAACTACCCAATTCATTTGACAACTTGTTGCTTTGTAAGTTTGTTAAATGTCATGTGACTATGTGAAACTTCTGCTAAGTTTGTTGAAAGCTTATTACAGACTGTAGTCACTGAAAAAATAATTGCCAGTGAATTGTATCTATATATATGCGCACTGAAAGATACCAATGCAGTACACCCATTGTATGTTTGTGCCATAAATTAATTGGATGAATTAAGAGTAGTATGTACAATGTTGTAGAAATTAAAACAAGTTTTAAGTGTTGTGAATAGGAACAGTACTCTTAGGGTACAGTTTCTAGTTAGCTTAGGGAAGCAGAGTTCATCCCTGCTGGGCAGCTATGTACTTTGCAATGAGAAGAGGCATTGCTAATCATTCCATGCAAGACATTGACCTCTACTTCACTTGTACAGAGAGGTATCTGAGAGCAAAATTTTAAGTGTACCTGGACTCATGAAGGTCTTTCAGGAAGTCAGGTTATGTTTCAAGGATGTCGTTGAACTGACGACAAAGGCACCCATCTGTTTGAATACTTTGTGTCACGCACATTCTTGCATCTGTTGTTAATTACGTTACAGTTCCTTTTACTTTTCACTTGGTTTAGAATTCCTTGTGAGGAAATTGTCCCAGTAGATATAAAAATAAAAGAGACAGAGAATGGGCAGATTTGATGGAGGGTAATATTTTGTACAGGTTGTTGAGAGAATGAGCTTAAAATTTACTCGAAAGTAATTTTGCAATATGTTAATCGACTTGTTAAGTCCAAATTTAACTGGAAAGAAATACTGCCGAAAAGAGGTATGGACTTAATATGGTGTTAAGTACAATGCAGTTACAATGGTGATCATTAATTAAAAATGTTTGCATATTAAAAAACCTCTTAGATGCCCCACCCCTCGGGCCCGCCTCCCCCATTCCATCTTGATAATAGTCCATCATTATTGATTCCTTGCCGTAGGCAGGCAAGGAATCTATGCGATGGTGATGTCGTGTGTGTGTGTGTGTGTGTGGGTGTGTGTGTTTGTGTGTATGTGTTTGTGACACTTATTGTAATCGCGATATCTCAAGATAGGAATGACCGATACTTTTCATATTTGGTATGTAGGTTTGTCATGTTGAGAGGAAGAATCCTATTGTTTTTGGCAGAGGTCAAAGGTCATTCGAGGTCACCAGAGGTCGACGTCCAAAAACCTTGTAATCGCAATATCTCGAGATAGGAATGACCGATACTTTTCATATTTGATATGTAGGTTTGTCATGTTGAGAGCAAGAACCCTATTGTTTTTGGCAGAGGTCAAAGGTCATTCGAGGTCACCAGAGGTCGACGTCCAAAAACCTTGTAATCGCAATATCTCGAAATAGGAATGACCGATACTTTTCATAGTTGGTATGTAGATTTGTCATGTCAAGAGGAAGAACCCTATTGTTTTTGGCAGAGGTCAAAGGTCATTCGAGGTCATCAGAGGTCGACGTCCAAAAACCTTGTAATCGCGATATCTCAAGATAGGAATGACCGATACTTTTCATAGTTGGTATGTGGACATGTCATGTTGAGAGGAAGAACCCTATTGTTTTGGGCAGAGGTCAAAGGTCATTTGAGGTCACCAGAGGTGGAAGTCCTAAAACCTTGTAAGCGCAATATCTCGAGATAGGAATGACCGATACTTTTCATAGTTGGTATGTAGATTTGTCATGTCAAGAGGAAGAACCCTATTGTTTTTGGCAGAGGTCAAAGGTCATTCGAGGTCACCAGAGGTCGACATCCAAAAACCTTGTAAGCGCAATATCTCGAGATAGGAATGACATACTTTTCATAGTTGGTATGTAGACATGTCATGTCAAGAGGAAGAACCCTATTGTTTTTGGCAGAGGTCAAAGGTCATTCGAGGTCACCAGAGGTCGACGTCCAAAAACCTTGTAATCGCCATATCTCGAGATAGGAATGACCGATACTCTTCATAGTTAGTATGTAGACATGTCATGTTGAGAGGAAGAACCCTATTGTTTTTGGCAGAGGTCAAAGGTCATTCGAGGTCACCAGAGGTGGAAGTCCAATAACCTTGTAATCGCGATATCTCAAGATAAGAATGACCGATACTTTTCATATTTGATATGTAGGTTTGTCATGTTGAGAGGAAGAACCCTATTGTTTTTGGCAGAGGTCAAAGGTCATTCGAGGTCACCAGAGGTCGACGTCCAAAAACCTTGTAATCGCAATATCTCGAGATAGGAATGACCGATACTTTTCATATTTGATATGTAGGTTTGTCATGTTGAGAGGAAGAACCCTATTGTTTTTGACAGAGGTCAAAGGTCATTCGAGGTCACCAGAGGTCGACGTCCAAAAACCTTGTAAGCGCAATATCTCGAGATAGGAATGACCGATACTTTTCATAGTTGGTATGTAGATTTGTCATGTCAAGAGGAAGAACCCTATTGTTTTTGGCAGAGGTCAAAGGTCATTCGAGGTCACCAGAGGTCGACATCCAAAAACCTTGTAAGCGCAATATCTCAAGATAGGAATGACATACTTTTCATAGTTGGTATGTAGACATGTCATGTCAAGAGGAAGAACCCTATTGTTTTTGGCAGAGGTCAAAGGTCATTCGAGGTCACGTGAGGTCGACGTCCAAAAACCTTGTAATCGCCATATCTCGAGAGGAATGACCGATACTCTTCATAGTTAGTATGTAGACATGTCATGTTGAGAGGAAGAACCCTATTGTTTTTGGCAGAGGTCAAAGGTCATTCGAGGTCACCAGAGGTCAAAGTCCCAAAACCTTGTAATCTTGGTATCTCGAGGTAGGAATGGCCGACACTTTTTATAGTTGGTATGTAGATTTGTCATGTCAAGGGGGAGAACCCTATGGTTTTTGGCAGAGGTCAAAGGTCATTCAAGGTCACCAGAGGTGGAAGTCCAAAAACCTTGTAATTGTGATATCTTGAGATAGGAATGACAGATGGTTTTCATAGGTGGTATGTAGATTTGTCATGTCAAGAGGGAGAACCCTATTGTTTTTGGCAGAGGTCAAAGGTCATTCAAGGTCACCAGAGGTGGAACTCAGAAAACCTTTTTTTTTGTTTTTTTTTTTCATTTTTTTGGTTATTCAAGTTTTGGTTCAAAGGTCATGTGGCATGAGCTGATGTGAGCAGGGGTGAAATTGTGACCACATCATAAAAAATGATGAAGTAGAGAAGTATAAATTTGATGGATGAACCTCAGTGTAACAAAGCACCCCCCTTTTGGCAAGGAATCACGAAGCCTTTTGGCTTTCTGGTGAATACAGATGTGGTGGAAAGTAATCCAATACTTCTACAGTAAGTGTAGCTAAAAATGGCATATTCCAATCCAGATTTTGGATCAGAGGTGTAAATAATATCATTTAAATGAAGATTTATGCTGGTACGTTTATAAATAATAACTGCATATATTCAGCGGGTCCTCCTGTGAGTAAACATCAACTGACCATTCATTCGTCAATGTTGCTAGTTGCAACTTAGATGTAACAGTGACATTATTAGATATTCCTTTTTGACATTTTGGCCCCAGTTGATGTTGGCTTTAAACATCCCTGAAGTGTGAACTCTGAAGTGATAACATGCATGTTTAGTGTGTGTGTAAAAGGTTGAATAACTAACTGGTGTCTGTAACTGCAGTGTTACTGTATTAGCCTGATCCATCAAGAATTGTTTGTTTAATGATCTCTGGGGGCCAGAGTTTGCTCCTTGTATTTTAATTTACTTTTAAAGAACAGTTCTGTACATACCTTGATAGATACAGTACTTTCACCTTGTAGTTGGAGGATTTGATCTTTATCATTGGGTGAAGAGAAAGTTGCTATGGTTATTGTAGTAATGAGGACAGAAAGGGGAGGGGGAAGAATTCTTGTGGGAGGAATGTAAAACTTTCCTGTTTACTGCCCTTCCATATGTTTGATTGGTCAGTAATATTTGCATCGGATGCCCTTCCCTAAAAAAGTATGCAAATTCAAACTGCAAGTTTAAGTATGTACACAACAGGAGCTCAAATTTAATTTAAAGGATGCCACACAGTTATAAAACCAGGAACCACTATATTTACTTACTGCAGCAAAATAAATCTTTTCCAGTATCTTGATAATTAAATGGTTAGGGTATAGGTACTTTTTTTTTCTTCAGAGGAGGAGGAGCTCATACTAAATGGTTTGTAAGAGAAAATTTGCATGAACTATAAAGTTCACAGAGGCTGTTTTGGGGTCCATAGGCCTGCAGGAGCTGTTTTATCATATTTGTGGGCAATTAAGAGGTTAGTAGGGCAAAGTTTATAACATACAGTAGTTTTGTATTTTTTCTGCCCTCCCAACGTCTTTATAGGTGCTTGTGGCCCCTGGGAATTTGTATGTCCCTATAAATGGTAAATAAGATTTAAGAAGTTGGTTTATTATGCACGCTAACTAGCAAGGGAACTGATAACATTTTCGGTTCTTTAAAATAAGGTTGGGAAGCATCCCTTGAAAGGTAATAAATGTCAGCATGATGTCACAATGTTTGTGGGGGTTTCTTGTAAATTAATAGTTTGAAGGAAATCTGCCCAAACCTTGATTCACAAAATAAACATTTCATCTCATAGGTACAGTTTACAGTTGAGTGTCATACAAATTCTTGAAATATTATCCTAGTTGCGATGACTTCTTTCCGCCCTTGCATTACAGACATCCAAAATAAAATTATTTCATTTCAAAATTTCAAATTTGGGTCTGTTTCTCTCCTCCTCACCTCCTAATTGCACATGTAATTCCCCCAACTTACCTGCAAGAGCCCGGTTGGATCATAGATCTCATTAAATTTCAAGGTGGTGGCGCTCTTTCTAAAATCTTTTTGAATTCACGTTTTCTTTTGGGGCAACTTGTTAACCTACATGCCATAAAAAGTATTTATAAGCACTTGTGAATTAATTGTCTGTTAACTATTCCATTAACACCTAAAAGCTGAAGAATCCTGGTTGATTGGAAAAATATAACAATAATTTACAAAGGAAGAGCAGAATTGAAGTGTTTTTATTAGTGCCATAAATTGTTTAGTACAGCCTTTTATAGAGGGTCAAATTTTGAGATAAGCATAAGGTGCTCTCTGTTTCATAAGATGTGCACTTAATTTAGAGAATATATATTTTGGTAAATAACAAATGCTTTGACCAGCTTTTTTGTGCCAAAAGCTGTGTCCCAAATGGTGGAATTAGTGTGACACACCCCTCACCAATAAGAAAGAAATATGTATATTTTTATTTGCAAATTGGCTCTAGCATGTACTGTTGTGTTCCTAGTGTTGAGGAACATATTGTTGTATTAGCATCAAATTACTCTGTACCTGCATACATTGAGTTACTGTCAACTCGCACTTTTGTACTTTTATTGATTCCTTGCCGTAGGCAGGCAAGGAATCTATGCGATGGTGATGTGTGTGTGTGTTTGTGTGTATGCGTGTGTGTGTGTATGTGACGCCGAGCTTGTAAACACGATATCTCAAGATAGCAATGACCGACACTTTTTGTATTTGATATATAGATTGGTCATGTTGAGAGGAAGAACCCTATTGTTTTTGGTAGAGGTCAAAGGTCATCTGAGGTCACCAGAGGTTAAACTGCGAAAACCTTGTAAATGGCTTGTAAACACGATATCTCAAGGTAGCAACGACCGACACTTTTCATATTTGGTATATAGATTTGTCATGTTGAGAGGAAGAACCCTATTGTTTTTGGTGGAGGTCAAAGGTCATCTGAGGTCACCAGAGGTTAAACGGCGAAGACCTCGTAAACACAATATCTCAAGATAGCAAAGGCCGACACTTTTCATGTTTGGTATACAGATTTTGCATGTCAGGAGGAAGAACCCTATCGTTTTTGGTGGAGGTCAAAGGTCATTTGAGGCCACCGCAGGTTAAAAGCCGAAAAGGCTCGTAATCAAGCTATCTCAAGATAGGAATGACTGACACTTTTCATATATGGTATATAGATTCATCATGTTGAGAGGAAGAACCCTGTTATTTTTGGTGAAGGTCAGAGGTCATTTGAGGTCACCTTAGGGAAAAGGCCGAAAAGCTCGTAATCACTATATCTCAAGATATGAGTGACCAACACTTTTCATATGTGGTATATAGATATGTCATATTGAGAGAAAGAACGCTATTGTTTTTGGTGGAGGTCAAAGGTCATTTGAGGTCACCAGAGATCAAAGACCAAAAACCTTGAAATTGGGATATGTCAAGATAGGAATGGCAGATATAGATTTGTCATATTAAGAGGAAGAACGCTATTGTTTTTGGTAGAGGTCAAAGGTCATCTGAGGTCACCAGAGGTTGAACTACAGAAACCTTGTAAATGGCTTGTAATCACGATATCTCAAGATAGCAATGACAGCCACTTTTCATATTTGGTATATAAATTTGCCATGTTGAGAGGAAAAACCCTATCAATTTTGGTGGAGGTCAAGGTCATCTGGGGTTACCAGAGGTCAAAAAAACAAAATTTCCCAAGAATTCCCAAGATTGATATCTGGGGTCACTGAGATCAAAAGCAACATTTCCCAAGAATTCTCAAGATTGTCATCCGGGGTCACTATATGTTAAAAAACAGTTTCCCAAGAATACCCAAGATCATCATATGGGGTCATCAGAGGTCAAAAAGCAAAATATCGCAAGTATTCCCAAGATTGCCCTCTGGGGTCACCAGAGGTCAGAAAGCAAAATTTCCCAAGAATTCCCAAGATCGTTATCTGGGGTTATCAGAGGTCAAAAAGCAAAATTTTCCAAGAATTCCCAAGGTCGTAATCTGAGGTCACCAAGGGTCAAAAAGCAAAATTTCCCAAGAATTCCCAAGATAGTCATCAGGGGTCACCAGAGGTCAAAAAACAAAATTTCCCAAGAATTTTCAAGATCCAAGATCCATTGGAGTTGAATTCCTTTCAAGACACTTTCGTTTTTCTTTTTTGTTATATTTGGTGGGGTTCAAAGTTCATGTGAGGTCAGCAGTGGTGAAATTGTTAAAATATTGTAAAATGATGTAGTCAAGGAAGATAAATTTGAGGGATAAACCTCAGTACAACAAAGCATCCCCATTTGGCAAGGAATCACTAAGCCCTTAGGCTTTCTGGTTTGTACTTTAGTCATGAGAATTGTTCTGTACTCCTTCTTATGCTTATAACTTTTGAAAGAAGACTGTTGATGCCAATTCAAACTTCCATGCAAAAATTGTGTACTCCTCTATGTTATACCTTGACACAGATGAGCTCTACACATAGGAACATGTATTCACACATGAACCCTACTGATTATAAGTGAAAGTGTCTTTGTTCTGAATATTTAAATGTGATTCTGGTGCTGTTGGGAACATAGAAATTAAAGTAAGGGAGAATGACATTTGCCTATCTGGACTGAAGCCAATTGATTTGGCTAGGCTGTACGTAACAGAGCACCGGCATGAAATACAAATATCACGCCATTGCTTTTGCCCCAAGTATTGGCAAGAAACTACAAGTTTTCAAGTTAGGAGTATAAAAGAAAATACTTAAGGCACCATGACTTATTCCTGTTGTGAAAATTACTCCTAATCTTTCGAAAAATGGATAAAAATAAGCTATAACTTCTGCAGCAGAATGCACACTGTATGTACGGAGACACACCAATCAACCGGTCTTTTGCCGTGCAACAAAAGCGCCCTGACAATTTTCGTGGCTTCACCAGTTAAACATGCAGGGATGCATTGTGTCAGCGTTCTCACATACTTTTATTTCTATGGTTGGGAATTCCCTTTGGAAAGTCACTTAAAATTAATTATACAAACTGAAGTATGCTCTTACTAACACAAGGTGGTACCATAAGGAAACAAGATGACTGTTATTGTATCTCCTTTCTTCATAATTGACTTGCAGGTAAGTTTTATGTACTGTTAAAATCAAAACTGTCAAAATATAGTTTTATTCAGATAAATATTAGACAACTTTCTTTTGTAAGCGTTGTAGAATAATGAAAAGAAAATGACTTTTGCATGTGTTTATTTGAAACCTATCTGTACAAAACTTCTAGAATATTAAAGTAACAGCTCCTCAAAATTTATCTGTGCTTCCCTCATATCACTGTTGAAAATGCATTCATGAATAAAATTGCCAGTTTTTATTTCATTTTGTTTCATTTTCAACCTTCTTCATCTAATCTAAGCCTTTTAGTGATATAAGTATGTGGCCCATGGCTAAATATCAAAATTTTCGGATTCTGAGATGATTCACATAAATTTTTAGTAATAATTTGTGTGAAGTCTCTCTCATTAAGTTATATCATATGAAATATCCAACAACCGTTTACTTTTAGAAGACTTAATATCGTAAATAATAAACTTTTTACGGTCTGGCTTTGTAAATTTTATGATTGAGGTTGGAGTACATCATGTTAAGTAAATCCGTATTCCTTATGCACTTAAGAAAAAATTAATGAAGCTACATTGCAAGGTAATCTGACATTTAAAGCTATATGATTTTTTTTATTAGTAATTAATTTAACAATGAAATAGAATCCATCAGTGGATTTAATGGTTTTCTAAATGTTGCTGGCATTGGTAGTATGAAAAAAGCAATTTTCTGCCTCATGAAATGTGATTTTATGAAAGAAATGCAACTGTCTTACAAGTGCTATTTTATTGTACTTGCTGAGTACAGTTTTATACTTACCCTCAGTATGTACAGTAGCTTATACTGTATGCTTACCATGGATCCTTTGTCAGATGGCAATTACAAAGGATTGTGGGATGGAATTTTTGTATGCACATGTTTTACCATTATAAAATATTAAGAAAATGCATAACAAAACACTGTCCCATAATCCTTTGTAGTTGCTATTTGGAAAACCGTCTATAGAGGAAATGGAACATTTGCCTCCAAAGTAAAAACCATCTGTTGAAATGTATACTACGTAAGTGCATTTGAACTTGATTCAAATTTCCATACAGTTTACAGTAATTGATATGTTTGTTATATGTACTGATGGAAATTTTCTCTTTCGAACTTCACTGACTTACTGACATATTTGTGAGCTGTTTACTAACTTGTGTAGGTTTTGTCTAGACTTTCTGAGCTTTTGGTTTTGTACTGTTATGACCATCACATCAGGAGCATCCAGCCTGGCCATGCCCCCACCCCACTTTTTTTGCCAAGGAAAGGAGTAAAAAAATGTTGGCAACAAGCTGGCCCTCATGCCCAGGCGAGAAGGCCATACTACTTTCTTAGAATTTGCAATAGTCCTCAGTACTTTGCTCGATACTTGATAGTGACTGAAAAGTTATCTCCCTTTAAAAATTGTATTTTATTGTTATACTATAGTGTCAGGCATATTGAGATGAATGCTATTGTTTTTGGAGGTCAAAGGCCATGTAAGGTCACCAGAGGTCAAATACTGAAAACCTTGTTATAAATTACAAATCTCAATAAATCAAACTCAACAAGGTCTCATACTTTGTATGTGGATGCACCCTATTCAAAGAACCTTACTGGTTTTGGTAGAGGTCAAAGGTTATATGAGGTCAACAGAGGTCAAACAACAACAAGTGAAAACCTCGAAAAGTGCTCGTAAACATTTCTCAAGAAGAGTAACAGTGAGGGATGTTATACTGTATAGCATGTAGATGACCCGTATTGAGTAGATGATCCCTATTGTTCTTAATGAAGGTCAATGTCATTTGGGGTCACCAGAGGTCTAAAAGTGAAAACCTTATAAAATGCAATATCTTAAGAAGGGTAACCTTGATGGATATCATACTTGTGACTGTCCCATATTCAGTACTACATCCCTACATCTTTTGTGGAGGTCGAAGGTCATTTGTAGTCAACAAGAAATCACTAAGCCATCTGGCTTTCTAATGTAAAGCCGCGGTCACACTACAACGAATTTGGATCGGAGTCCGATCCGATTTTTGTGAGTTTTCATTAAAATCTCCATTTCGGGTCAGAAAGAGCCCAAAATTTGCCAACCAGTGTAAATATATGATTTGCATCAGAGGTCTACGAAAGTGAAATATTAACTGATTTTTTCGTGACGTCACACTGACAGACAGCTTTTATCGGACACGCGTAGTCCGATAAAAGCTGTCTGTCGATGTGACGTCACGAAATAATTCGTAAAAATTTAATTTTCGTAGTCCTGCAATAAAAATCATACAATTACACATGTTGGCAAATTTCGGGTTCTTTCCGACCCGAAATGGAGAAGATTTTAATAAAAACTCACAAAAATCGGATCGGAATCCGATCGGAATTCATTGTAGTGTGACCGCGGCTTTACTAGAGGTCTGGCAAGAAAAAAGCAGGGATGTGCGAAGTGCGGCCAGTGCTGCTTCCACAACCGCCATTTAATGTCCCCATCCAACAGGTGTGTGTATATCCTCATTCTTTATCTACTTTCCAAATGCCTCTATGGGTGGAGGAGAGGATCTTTGCTTTGCATCACTGCTTAACAGCTGAACTGAGCAGAGACCTGAAGTGGTCAATTTCATGAATCAGACAACTTCCTTGAGTTAGACATCCAGAATTTGATTTTTAATGTGCCAAATTGAAACCCCCTCAGCATTACTGTGAATAGCCATACATAATAAGCAACTTTACCAGAATATTTCCTGGTGGTCCTACTGCACTGGAATTTCATCTGGGATCTCTAAGATGCAATGCAGTATACTCAAACACCAAACCAACTTTAACCCATTGTACAAGTGATGCATTTCTAATGGAGCAATTAAAGTTAATCGATGAAAGATGATACAATGATGCAAATAAAATTCTCATAATTTAGGATCATAAATTAGCTAATTTTTGACTGGCAGCAAGAGGAAGTAAAGTATGTGTGTAAAGTACTTCTGAACCCTCTCAAAACTATCCGATGAAAGACCATCTGGAACATCCTGGTTTTGTGTTTTTGATTCCTTGCCGAAGGCAGGCAAGGAATCTATGCAATGGTGATGTCGTGTGTGTGTGTGTGCTTATGTGACGGCTTTGCTTATTTACACGATATCTCAAGAAGGGAAAGTTGGACAGTTCTGAAACTTGGTACATAGATGGCCCATATTAAGAGGAAGAACCCTATTGTTTTTGGTGGAGGTCAAAGGTCATCTGGGGTCACTGGGGTCAAAATCTGAAAACCTTGTTTACACGATATCTCAAGTTAGAAAGCTTAGATAGATTTCATGCTTGGTATGTAGATGCATTGTGGTGAGAGGAAGAACCCTATTGTTTTTGGTGGAGGTCAAAGGTCATGTGGGGTCACCGGGGGCAAAATCTGAAAACCTTGTTTACACGATATCTCAAGTTAGAAAGCTTGGATAGATTTCATGCTTGGTATGTAGATGCATTGTGGTGAGAGGAAGAACCCTATCGTTTTTGGTGGAGGTCAAAGGTCATGTGGGGTCACCGGGGGTCAAAATCTGAAAACCTTGTTTACACGATATCTCAAGTTAGAAAGCTTGGATAGATTTCATGCTTGGTATGTAGATGCATTGAGGTGAGAGGAAGAACCCTATTGTTTTTGTTGGAGGTCAAAGGTCATGTGGGGTCACCGGGGGTCAAAATCTGAAAACCTTGTTTACACGATATCTCAAGTTAGAAAGCTTGGATAGATTTCATGCATGGTATGTAGATGCGTTGTGGTGAGAGGAAGGACCCTATTGTTTTTGGTGCAGGTCAAAGGTCATCTGGGGTCACGGGGGGCCAAAATCTGAAAACCTTGTTTACACGATATCCCAAGGTAGGAAGCTTGGATAGATTTCATACTTAGTATGTGGATGTGTTATAGTAGGAGGAAGAAGCCTATTGTTTTGGGTGGAGGTCAAAGGTCATCTGGGGTCACCGGGGGTCTAAGTCTGAAAACCTTGTTTACACGATATCTCAAGGTGGGAAGCTTGGATAGTTTTCATACTTAGGTTGTGGATGTGTTATGGTGAGAGGAAGAACCCTATCATTTTTGGTGGAGGTCAGAGGTCATCTGTGGTCACTGGGGGTCAAAGTCTGAAAACCTTGTGTGCACGATATCTCAAGGTAGGAAGTTTTGGTAGATCTCATGCTTAGTATGTGGATGTGTTATGGTTAGAGAAAGATTCCTATTGTTTTTGTTGGAGGTCAAAGGTCATGTGGGGTCACCGGGGGTCAAAATCTGAAAACCTTGTTTACACGATATCTCAAGTTAGAAAGCTTGGATAGATTTCATGCTTGGTATGTAGATGCGTTGTGGTGAGAGGAAGGACCCTATTGTTTTTGGTGCAGGTCAAAGGTCATGTGGGGTCACGGGGGGCCAAAATCTGAAAACCTTGTTTACACGATATCCCAAGGTAGGAAGCTTGGATAGATTTCATACTTAGTATGTGGATGCATTTTGGTGAGAGGAAGAACTGTATTGTTTTTGGTGGAGGTCAAAGGTCATCTGGGGTCACCAGGGGTCAAACTCTGAAAACCTTGTTTACACGGTATCTCAAGGTAGGAAGCTTGGATAGATTTCATACTAAGTATGTGGATGTGTTATAGTAGGAGGAAGAAGCCTATTGTTTTGGGTGGAGGTCAAAGGTCATCTGGGGTCACCGGGGGTCTAAGTCTGAAATCCTTGTTTACACGATATCTCAAGGTGGGAAGCTTGGATAGTTTTCATACTTAGGTTGTGGATGTGTTATGGTGAGAGGAAGAACCCTATCTTTTTTGGTGGAGGTCAGAGGTCATCTGTGGTCACTGGGGGTCAAAGTCTGAAAACCTTGTGTGCACGATATCTCAAGGTAGGAAGTTTTGGTAGATCTCATGCTTAGTATGTGGATGTGTTATGGTTAGAGAAAGATACCTATTGTTTTTGTTGGAGGTCAAAGGTTATCTGGGGTCACCAGGGGTCAAACCCTGAAAACCTTATACGATATCTCAAGGTAGGAATCTTGGATAGATTTCATACTAAGTATGTTCATGTGTTGTGGTGCGAGGAAAAACCCTATTGGTTTTCATGGAGGTCACAAGCCATTTGAGGTCATCAGAGGTCAAAACTGAAACTTTGTAAACATGTCATTACAAGGGCGGAAGCACAGACAAATCCCTTCTTTTTTATTTTTTTGGTTATTCAAGTTTTAGTTCAAAGGTCATGTGACATGAGAAGAGGTCAAATTGTGACCACATCATAAAAAATGATGTAGTAGAGAAGTATAAATTTGATGGATGAACCTCAGTGTAGCAAAGCACCCTCCTTTCGGCAAGGAATCGCTAAGCCTTTTGGCTTTCTGGTTTAGAGAAGCTGATTGCAGTAAAGTTACTGTGAAAGGAATATTCAGAGTAGTTTTCTGCAAGTTTTAAACATGCCTTGAAAAATCAGTGACAATTCCTCAAGCAGAAAAGGCACATTAGTATGTATGTCATCTTTTACTGTGGACAGTGCTTCAATAGAAAGCCAGATAGTGATGAAGAGCCAGTCTCCTTTTTTGTAAGCAAAAGAAGGATCCCTCCAGACATTTGCAAGGGAGAAATGTAAGTTAGGTGGAACCAATGTACCAACTTGCCAAAAAAAAAAGAAGAAGAAAAAAACAGGACACTAGTCTCTCAAAAACATTCCAAAATTAAAAGATCCAGGCTTAACTCTAATGAACTTCCATGAGAGTCTGCAGGGTATCCAAATTGGAATAAAAAAATGCTGAATAACCAGTTACTTATATGCATCTAAGTAAGGTGATTAAAGAAAGATTGAGGGGGCACTCTGATAGAGAGCTCCCTTATAAAGGGCTCTCTTCTACTATGCTATGACTCTTGCTAGGTTCTTGAGTGCAGATGTATAAATAGAAGATTAGTATTGGGTCTTGTGGATTTTCAAACCAGGGAGCTTTGTGGATTTACTGAATTACTGGTTTGTTTTCATTCTTTTTATTGTGAAGAAATGACACTTGTTTTGGTAAGGTCAAGACAGTGATATAAAGTATGTATAGTTTAAGAAATTTCTTCCAACAGTAGTTTCTGGGATATTGCCCCTGGTACTTGTACTTCTCAAGACACACTTCAGAGATTAAAAAAAAAAAAAAAACCTGACAAAAACCCTGTGATCATCTTCTTGCATACTGCCTTGCCCTTCTTTACAGATGCCATACCATTGTTTGGCTATGCAAAGGCTTTTAAAGCAGTAAGGCTTTGCAGTTGCAATAAGTTGGTTTGAGATTCAATCCTGACAACTACTAGTAAGGTTGGTTTATCATCCCCAAGAGCAGTCACAACTGATGTTACTTTATGCAAAACAAAAAAAAAAAACAAACAAACAAATACAAAAACAAAAAAAGAAAAAATCCAGATTTGAACTAAATTGTTGAACTGGAAGGCACATGTCACAAGTTACAATCGTAGTACCCAAATGTCATGGTTTTTATTTTTTTATAAAGTAACTGTCCCTCAAGACCTGAATCACAGTATCACTATTTTCATTATTTGCTATAGTCGACTCAAGGCAATTTTCTCCATATTGGCCAAGCTAGCTAATTATTTCATTTTATTTTTTATACTGTATAACCTTTTCATATATTTATGTAATACAGTAAGCTTGAAAAGTAATTTCATACATGTATGCTACTGATGAGATCATGATAACCATGATAACCACACAAGAAGTTTACTCAAGACTTTTTATAGCTCATTTTAGTTGTCTTAACACAGCTTCATTACAAATTGTAAACAATCATTAGGCATTGATTTATTTGGGAATTACCAAGTCCTTTCTCTTTTGAAGTACTCAAAAGTGCAAAACTAACACAAGCAGAGAAAAATTAGTTGTACAAAGGTCATGTTGGCACAGATTGCGTAGACTTTTCACTTGTGAGCTGGAACACTAAAGCTGTCATATAAGCAATTCTAATAATAGACAAGGAAATTGATGACCCTTCCATGGTAGCAAAACAACCAAGAATTTTTTTAGTAAAACTAACCAAAGACTATTTATGCATATATTTTTGTAGTCTAGCTGTCACATTCCTACTAGTCCTCTCTAACTGGCAAAAAATGTTATGAAGCAGCAGGGAGGTGGGACCAGAGTGGAGATGGGGGGGGGGGGAGGGTGTAGATAGAGGGAAGACTTCTAGGATGATGTTACCCAGTTTACTATCACTTTGTTATTTACTTTGCCAAATAGTAGATTACCCACCAGCAAAGGAATACATAGGTAAACTAGAAACATTGTATCCAGTAGACTGCTAAACCAGGTAGATATGGTGATTTATAAATGTCTCTTACTTCAGTACTCAAGGTTGTCTTACTTCCATGGATTCCTAGAGTTCAAAGATATGCACCCCCTCCCCCCATCCTCCCTATCCTCCCCCCATCCTCCCTATCCTCCCCCTTTCATACTTGTATTCATCGTGACTGCAAACTTCTAAAAGGGCTGGATGATACAAAATATCTTTTCAAGAGATAAAAGTTAGATAAGATTTAATGACACACCAACACAAATGTGTTATAGTGTCAACTAGATGAAACAGTTAAGTTCAAATACGGTTTCAAAAATGGTTAAAGTTCAAGTTTGGTATAATTCAGTTCAAATATGGTGCAAGTCCTCCCCTTTAGTCGCTACCTACAACAGGCGGGGAATACCATGGGCATATTCTACAACCCCCAGCCCACAGGGGGCTTCAAGAGATAAAAGAAACATGAGTTCTTCCATTGCAGACGTATACTTCATGTTACTAACTTTGCATTTCTTTCCTCTAATCCATAGTGATTTAATCATAATTCTTGAAAAGATGGGTGTGGCTACACTTCAGATGAATGCACAGTAGTAGCAAGTCATAACGCCAGTCGCTACCTTAGACACACAATTGACTTTTGCAATTCTAAAGAATTTTCTAAGTTAATTGAATTGATGTAACTCAACATATAATCAAGCCATGAATGACTAGAACTCAGATGGGATGTCTGTTTGCAACCTTGGAAAGGGGAATGGGGGGGGGGGGGAGGATTCTGGGGATTTTGATCTATGACATGAGAAGACATTGACTTCAAAACCATTCACTGACCTCCTGAAGGAGCTAATTACAAAATCTGCAAGACAACTTTTTTTTTTGGTACGTTATGTATGTATATTTATTTTTTACTTTATCTAGATTTCAATTTGAACTGAAAGAAATGTAATATAAAACTGAAGCATCCTATAAATAAAATGTGTTGTTAGGACTTTTTCATCACAAGGTGATTAAAAAATCTTTTAAGAGAAGGAAGTAGTGGTGAAATATCCCAACTTATGAAGGGATGTATCTAGTTTTATAGTCAACTATTGGTACCATTTATCAGTTTTATCCTGACCAGTGTGATTGTTTAAAATAATTTAATCCATAAAAAAGACTTGTTGAATATTTCTGGAGTCTTTTAATTTATTTCTGGCAGAGTAATTTTCATCTGTCGCTGTTGCTGGTGCCAACTTACGGTCTGGAATTCACATTATTCTGTAATAACAGTCCCTTCAAATGAGTAACTCATACATGTTTTAAAATACTATGATTCAAAATTACTGAATTGATAAGGAAATGTATTCATTACAGCATTGCATTTGCCAGAAAACCTTGTAGTCGTCACTTCAGATCAGCAGACACGTAAGTGAAGTTCACGCTCTGTGTTTGCTGGGAGATGTCATTGGCCTTTTAATGCTTCTCAAGTTACACTCAGCATTCAAAGAACAACTGAGCTGCTTGTATACTGGGATGAGATTTATTATATTCCTTGTCTGAAATTTGTTTTTTGGAGTCTCTTTTCTGCTGCTGGGATTCTATTGTCCCCCTGATCTGGATCTGAACTAGCCATATCACCCCGTATTGGTTGTTTAAAGTTACATCAAAATGGTTAAATGAAAGACTTTAGACAAATATCGAAGAGTCAGTCATAATTGCAAGATGCATCCAAAATTAGTTGCAGAACCGCGAAATTTGTGGTTGAAAATTCATGAGCTCAGTAAAGCTCAAACCTTAACTCAGCAAGGAATTCATGTAGGTTTTGTTTCTTCTATTAATTTGACAAGATTTGTGAACTATAGAAGAAAGGAGAGTTGCTAGTAAACTTTTACCTGGTGTGAAGTTGTGGGTGGTATGAAATGTACTTTTCAAGTGGAAATTAGAATTCATTCATAAAAAAAAGAGTATTCACACTAAGGTAAAAAATTTTTTTTGTAAAGCAAAAATTATTTTAAATCTAATATTACTGTGTTGATGACTTGGGGTAATAGTAGGATTTAATCAGACTTCATTGAAAGGCATTTAGCAGTTGCCCCAGTATCACCTTTAACTGTCATCTGTACCATATGTCCTGGTATGTAGTTAGATGAGGTTTAATGACAGACCAACACAGATGTGTTATATAGTGTCAACTAGATAAAAAGGTAAAGTTTAAATATGGTTTCAAATACGGTTCAAGTCGGTCTCAAATACAGCTCAAAAATGGTGCAAGTCCTTCCCTTTAGTGGCCTCTTACGACAGGCGGGAAATACCGTGGGCATATTCTACAACCCCCCAAGCCCACAGGGGGCGTCCTGGTATGTAATCGCCTATAGTAGTCCCATTTCTTTTTTCTCTCTGTCTCCTTCTTTCCTGTTTGTTAGTTTCATTTTGTTTTCTTTTGTTAACACTTTAAGTTTGCCACACTGGTGGTGAATCAATGATAATAGACGAGTTGGGAAACTGCGATATACAATGCATGCTGGGAAGGTAAGTGTACCATAACAGAGACTGCATGTGCAAGACAGACATTTTTCGTAAGTCACCCACAATTTTGGAGTATAAAACTATGGTTTGTAGACATCAGTTATGGTTCAAAGAGAATTTTCGTTAGGTAGACAAATTTTTTTAGAAGTTAATCTCCTTAACTTGGACCAAAAATATTAGACAGCATGACGAAAAATTGTGGAAGACAAAAACACAATCGCTCGAAACGTTTGGATCCTGGCGAAAATGTCCTTAGCCTTGATCTGTGGTACTACATGGTACAGAAAAATCTAATTTCCCAACTCATCTATTATTTTGCATTTCTTTAAATGATAAACTACAGTGTTTTCACATGATCTAAAAGAAGTTGAATAGATGATGTAGTATACCTTGGTATACATAGTAAATGTCCATTAGGTGACTGAATGCCTTGCTCTTTAGTAAACTTTGTATACCTGCAGAAAGGTAGTGAAACACTATTTTTCTTTTCGATTAAGATGCCATTTTCCCAAACTGAATTTTTTATGTTTTGGGATAGAATTTCAATAGGATTTGTGGGAATTTCCCCGAAAAATATAGAAAGTAGGGTAGTAGAAAGTTTTTATGCAGCACATGGGCATACATGGAACCTGTCACCTATGTGGCCCATTTTGGTATATTGTTTACAGTATACTGGATCAAGAGTCAACCTGCTTTCACCCATGGAGCTAGTAGTATTTAGTATTCCAAAGAAGCATAGCTTGATGTAAAACCTCTGCAGTGTTTTCAGTTGTCTTCATCAAATGCTTTTGAAGGGTGCAGCCAGTGGTGAGGCTGTTCAGATTGTAAAGAGCCACCGTATCATTGAAAACCATAATGTACTATCGCAATTCATGTCTGGCGTAGAGTAGGGCTTAAACCTAACTTAGTGGGCTTTATGGTAGGATTCCACACTAAATTTTTAATTGATTTCAATTTGAATAATTGTGAGCAGGTCATTTTGGCCTTGTGTGAAGGTTTTAGTACACCAGAAAAAAAAGAAGTATTTTGGGTGTACAATATTTACTGCAGAGCTGTCAGATGGTTTATGTGATGAGAGGGGGCTTAAATTTTATGAATTTTGGCATTTTCTAAGGTAATTTTAGGTTGTTTGGGGCATAGCTTATCATAATTTTTAAAGGAGAAAGTTTCGGACTGAGAATTAAAGTGTGTGTGTGTGTGTGTGTGTGGGGGGGGGAGGGGTAGCCTCCCATGGGCTCCAGTGGGTATGGGAGAGATGGTCAGTGATTAAGCGAGGTCAATTCTTCAATGCAGCATTATGAATGGATGGCCTGGGGGAGAGTTCCAAGGCAAAAGGGTACCCTTCTGCCCTCCGGAAAAAAAAAAATTCAGTTTAAAAGGTACCTAGATGGCAAATGGTGCAATATTTAATCCATATTTACCTTGCAAATGAAGTGAGAATACAATGTGTAATAACTGATTCTTTGCAAAAGTGAATCAAGGTGGCTACTTTGAAATAAACACCTGCTCAGAAATTGCTCTTCAGATTGTTTTATGGGACATTCCTTTGCATTTGTGCAACATTTTGGGCAGAAATACAGGCTGGCTAAATCACTTGGGGAACATCATCCTGGCTCCAGTGGTATATTGCAGTGTGGTATTGATTCTATGGACAACACAAGTTTAATACTACCTATAGTAGTGCTGTATGTAGGCTAAACAGTTTTACTGTGCACCATTTACTGTAAAGTATAGTCAGTTTGCTTGATGGTAGATAAAACAGGTTGAGTTGGATTATACAATTGATTAATGATTCATGCCTCATTTTAGGGGATTGCTTACTTTTAATACAGCAACTGCACTTACTAAAAGATTAATTAATTACTATGTCTAGACTGTTAGGGTTATAACATTGGTGCTATGGTCATTTAGTCACTATGTTGAACATATATTTCTTAACAGAGGAATTCTGTTCCACCTGCTATGTACACACTTTGGCACATTTTCCTTCGGTCTTCTCAAAATGTCAAAACATGTCAAAAAGTGATGGATTGTTGGCTTTAGCAAATTTGCCTTTTATGTAGCAGTGTGTTCATATAAATACTCAACTGGTACCTGAGTATTGACAATACATTAACGTATGAATTATAAACAAAAGTGAGAATTCAATACTCCTTTACCAAAGCTCATATGAAGAACCTTCAGTCTTTTTCTTGAGGTTGTCTTTGCAGTTTTATTGCACTAGTTTATGTAATGGTTTAATTTCTTAAGGCACCATACTTCCTTAACTACGACTCACCGAGTCCCCATCGTCGTCGCCTCCTGATTATAAAACACTTGTTACAGTCAAACACAACGACCCCGGCTCTCCAGGATCAGATAACAATTTAGGATGAACATTCCCAAATTTTCATTTTGTCTGCTCACTGCATCTGTATTGATTAAACTTGCACATTCGAAGAAGACATCATTATGTTTTTCCTTATAAGGAAGAGTAGATTAAAGCTTGATCAGATGCAGGGTCAGGTTTCTTACGCTCTCATATTTCGATAGAAAATGATTTTTTAAGCTTTCCCAGGAGTGCATAGAAAACAGCTGAACTTGATGAGATTGCTTATGTTATCATTTCTACCTTTTTCTTTCTCTCCTCCCTTTGCAAAAGTTACATTCTGAAATAAAAGTTAAAAATAGTTTTTTGAAATAATTACATGTTCTTAAACTTTGGATTGTTGAAGGTGGCTGTAAATCTTCAATTACTGGTGTCGGGCATAATATAGTGAATGCTGTATATGCCTTTTCATTCGTAACTATTTTGTGCGTCTTGGTCTTTGTACTACATTTTTTAAAGTTGCGTAATCTATTACGCTCTTGTGTAATATTCAAGAAGTACGGTAATTGTGTAATATACAAGTAGTACATGCAATAGAAACCCAAAGGTCATGTTCCACTTCGTCACTTTGAAACGATGTTTGGTGACATTTTATCGAGACATACTCTCACATCAAATGCAGCCATGCTCATCCTCTAATATTACACAATAGATGTAGGTCATGAAACAGTTGTATTCTGTAGGAAATTTCTCCTCTCCAACATGGAGCTCTTACGGATGTGAAGACCTGGATTAAAAATATCCTTACCATGTTTGCTTCCTTTGTTTGCCATCACCTTACTATTTTTAAATTTTGAGGCTGTAGATTTTTGTTCTGCCTTGTCATGTTTTTTCAGCTTTAATACTCACATTGTGACTTGATAAAAAGTTAGTCCTACGTCTGTTACCTCCAGTCAGAGGCGCTCAGTCTTGTGAGAATAGGGAAAAAGGAGCCTCCTCGGTGGAAGAAATGAATATAGACCATTGCCTGCTAATGATTCAACTCCTCCTTTTTCTTGCAGCTTTCACTAGGTGAAGGACCTTGACGCTGGAGGTAATTAATCGCGCCCTAGACATCCAAAGTGAAGTTGATAAACACCCGGCATACAGTCACGGAAATAAGCAAGACTCATAGACTGTGGTGAGCTTCCCATGGTTGCCTCCAGTAAGTGATACTTGTTGTCTAAATGTTAGGGCATATTATCAAACTTTCAATTTAGGGGCTTTTTTGAGGTTGGCATTGGCAAAAAGTATGCCCCCAAGGCATCAGACGGGAGTTCAAAGTCCTGCTGTTTAAAGCTAGCATTTTCATACATTTGAGAGAAAAATGACAGAAAGTAGGTTTCATAGTTACCGTAGCTTTCACAAAGGCTTAAGAAGTATGGCAATATACGGCAATGCTTCTGTAATATACCAGTCAGATCTAGCCTATTTTGACTGTAATCAGGTAAGTTTGGGTAAATTTGGGTAAAGTTCTGTTACTTTTGACATGATAAATGGAGACCTGATTCTTGTATTGGAAATCTGCAATAAAATATATGTGGAAATAGATCTAAAAGTCTTTTTTTCCCCATTTCTCTCAAGTACATCAGTGCAGTTCTTTCCATGTGGAAGTTATTTACTAAAAGTATATGATATGAGTGCGGAGTACAGTAGGATATCCATAACAACTTTTAAAAAAAAACACAATGAACTTTTTACGTTTATTATTTTACAAATATTTCAAGTTGATTATTTTACTTCACAAGTTTTTGTTTGTGTGGTAAATATTGCTTGTTTCCTTTTGGGGCTGGAAAGAAAATGTTTAATATATCTTCATGCCGATGGCAGTGCAGCGTTATATTCAAGTACTTTCTTTTCTTTCAGTTTTCCAAATTTTTCAGCTTATTCATTTCTTGAACCAGTTTGTTTTAATCTTTTAACAGCTGTTGTGAAATAAGTTTCCTTTGTTGCTTTTGTAAAAAGTGATAGACTGCTGCTGTACAAGGCCGTAACTACCTTTTTTCTTTAAAAACAGAATACAGTCTAGTAAATCACTGTCATGGAAAATTAATTAATCTTTATGCACTAAAAATAGACACCAGTGGACAGTGTGTGTCAATGAATCAGGACAAATTGGTGATAAATATCTACAATGAGCAACACATATCTTGTATGCAGAGAGAAGGAGATAAACACAAATGTAATGAAAAGATATGGAGAGAAATAGATATAGCCTATTAGTAAAAGGTAGGATAGTGTTGGCATGGGGTAATGTTTTGGGTACCGTAGCTTGAGTGCTCAGTACTTTTAGGAGTGTTATAAACTTGAAGTGTCGTTAATAAAGGCCCTCCATTCACTTTGTAAGCAGATAAATATTGATTAGAGATTTCATGATCATTTTTGGCTGCTATATAAAGTAAAAAAGTTATTGTTAATCACACTTCCTTGGAGTGGATTTATGTGAAGAGTGGCACATAAAATGTGTGTATTTAAATCATGCATATGATATAGAGCATTGGGCTTAGGGATGAACTTGAGCTAAGCAACTGTTGCAATTAGTACTGCAGAGTTCAGTTCCGAAGAATGTGATTTGTATAAATGGTTGTTGGAAAGAGAGAATGAGCAAAAAAGGGAATGTATGCAGTATACAAGTGAGAAAATAGAATAAAGCAATGGAGGATAGACAAAGCGTTAATTTTACACATTTTTAGGTAGTATTGCCAAAAGCATTTTCTTAAACTTCTGTGGTTTGGCCAGTAGCCGCCTACTCAGGTTTGTTGGGGCAGGGCTTCTGTTTGGGTTGGGGGTGGTGGTGGTGGGTGAGGTATTGGCATTGATCCATAATGATGGTGTGCAAAGCAAGTTCAAGCTTTAAAACCATTTAGCATGGAGGTAGAGTTACGTGGTCAAAATTTTGAAGGATCATAGCTCCTAAATCTCCCTCCACATGGCTGATGGCCTTGCCAAAGGTAGGAGTCACAGAAAAGAATGTTTCAGGCTGTGGCGTTAACAAAATGCAATGCAGTGTGGGTAGTTCTACTTCAGTGTAGGGTGTGTGTAGCATGCATGTGCTGTATAAAAGTCTGGTGCACATTTCTAAAATCTAAGTACCGAAGTCAGGAGTAGATTCCAAAGGTTTGCTGTAATGAGATAAATTTATCTTTATAAAGGAGTCATAACTGAGGTATTTAAGTTTCATTAATGGCAAAATAGCTCCAAAAATGAATGTTTACTCGGCCCCGAATTTAATGGCCGTCATTCATTCCCTTTTTGCCATAATGCCCTGGTAAAATGACTAAAAGTCAGGGCCAAAGTTGCCGATGTGCCCAAGGTGTATGGCCTCCGTGCCTTACAGTATAGGCCTAATGTTATTGAACCAACAAACGTAACTACCTAGTAAAGGAACTTGCTAGCTCCTTTGCTAGCACTACCGTGATATCAAACTCTTCCTGTCTGTAAGTGAAAGCTAGCAGAAGGACATGGCAGCGGGAAGCAGAGTGACACACAGCCTAACGATCGCACAGAACTTCATCAGAGCAGTACACAAAATGTGGAGCTCAAGTGATGCTCTGTGTATTTAAACCAGCGAAAATGTGGCGGAAGGAAAGAAACAAGCAGGACTATGGATCCAAAAGTAAAGTAGCAATATCAAAATGTCTATAGTTAGATACAATTTTAAGTAAGTAAAGTACACATTCCCAGTGCAACTCATTTTCAGTACCGTTCGAAGTTCTGACATTATACGAACATGGAGCTAGAACGAGTAGTAGCTCCGTGCTTTCAAGGCTATGGCGATAGGATGCGGGAAACACTGGATTGTTTACATAACGTACAAACTATAGGACCTACACTTAGCCCTTGCCATTTGGAAACGTACATTAGGATTGTATTGTATGTATGTGGCCCAAGATATTGGGCTTTTGAAAATATGGCAAATATCTTGTTCAAAGTCTTTCCCACACGTAGACTGGGTATTTCCGTGACTGTATGCAAACTGGATGATTTTGGAGAGTCTGTTCAAACTCATAGGCCTACACTATCATGGTAATAAATTGAGTTCAGAATTATTTCTGTTGTGTTTGCTAATGTTGTGCTATTTGGAATGGCCTATGCCCTTACTCCAAATTGAAAATGGCCTTAATGCCCTGACTGATGGCCTTGATGCCCTCAAAAATGGAAACTGAACTAAGGCCAAATGACCTTGCCGCTTTGAAAGCTGAAGCGTGAGGCCTGCCAACTGCTTTGCGTTGTTACTAAGGGGTCATGGGTTTCATACATGAACTGGAGATTGAAAACTTACTGACCTGGATGTGTGTCCTGTATTTGGCTTCTTCAACAATGTTTATATGTCATGATCCTATATGTACAATTAACAGATCATTCTTAATTACTTCCACCCCCCACACTTCATCTCCCCCATTCCATGCAGGAAACCAAAATTCCCAAACAGGGAACTATTCAAATTAATGAACATGACTGAATTAATTGAGACATCATAGCTGTCTTCTTTTCACACCTCTTTAAGGTACACAGACTGTTTGCCCGCAGTTGTTACCTTGCTGGGTTTCCTCACATAGATGTTCCCCTCCCTTTACTTGAGAGAATTCAAGCTGTCAGCAGGAGCAAACATAATTAGAGGCTTGACACCTTTGGCAAGTCCACATTGTTTGAGCATGTGCAAGACTCTAGCTAGTAGGTTGGAATCTGTGGTGACTGCAGAGAACCCCACTGGTATGGCAATCGAATTTCACTGTTGATGCAAATTGAATATTTGAAGAGAAAAATGTAATATTGACTGGTATCTGCCCAGCCCTGCTGTGTGTTTGGATCTTATTACATCACAGTTTTTACATGTCCCTTCATTCACATTCCTCTGTTAGCAGCATTGCACAAGATGTTCTGGAGACTAGACTGTTTTTGCTTTGCAAACCATATTATGTCATGAAGTCATACACATGTAATGCTTAAAGAAGATTTCATTGTGTAGGGCTAATTTTCTTTTAACTAAGGTTTTAAAGGCAAAAAAGGCAGTCACACCAAAATTGCTTTGAAAAATCAGCAAACTTTTGCAAATCTCCTCTTATTTGCTTTGCAAGTACCTCTGAAGATGCTTATGAACATAACTATTACAAACAAAAGGTAAAGTAAGGAGTTATTCGCCATGAATTTAACCAATAAGTAACAAAAATATTGTCACATGATTGAAAGGAACCATTCCTGAATTAGGATGATGGGGTATGCTACTTCATATTGGAGAACTGCATTTTCCCTTTAAAGAGCTTTCAGTTGTGGTGTTAGTAGGGGCGGTAATTAATGCAAGCAGGGAGTTGCTATTTGACAAATAGCAACTCCCTGATGCAAGTGAAGAATTGACTGCAGACTAACTGTTTTTTCAATGAAGCTGTTTCATTACAGAATTGTTGTACATGTGGTATTGCTTTTGTAATTCAATACTTTTTTTTTTTTGTTAAAGTGGTGCTAAATGTAGCCACTAGAAGAACCTTACGCTTATTAGGGTGAAATTACTCATAGTGTTGTGTATGTAGGAATTCAAATTCTTGTTAGATACTGGGGGTTCTATAACGTAACAAATCGGTTCCACATTGAACCCTTGTATAGATCTATCTTTGGCAGGTTTGTGTAGGTGCTTTCTCCATTCCAGATATTTTTTTTAAAAAGAGGTATCCCTAAAATCATTTCCAAAGAGCTCCCTCTATAACATTTTAAAATTCCTTTACCTCTAAGATAGAAGTGCTTGATTTGCAATAGCACCACCATTTCAGCAGTCACTCTGAAAAGATAAACTACTAGTAAATGTATTTGTCCCAACACATATCTCCAGGCTCAGACGTCTCTTTCATAAAGTCTAATGAAGTGTGAAAGCTGAGAATTTGCAAGCTGACAAGCTTTTTTTTTTTTGCTTCCAGTGGCTTAAAAAGTCACTGACCTACGTGAGTGTGTGCTGCTCCTTAAATATATTTAAAAGCTTTGGGGATGACTTGAATCAGATAGCATGAAACTGGCGGCATTTTGAGTATGTGTTATTTTTGTCAAAGCCAATAAAACCCTGGCACAAAACTTTAAATCATGGTACACCTGCGCTACTTTCCCCCAGGGGAAAGTGGTTTGATCCATTCACTGGGTAAATGTTCTGAACACATCAGTTTCGTAGATGGATCATTGCGCTACAGATTCACAGCACTCTGCCCAAATTAAGACTGAAAGCCAGAACTTTTGTTAGAGCTTTAAGTAGAACAAATGTTTACTTCACACAAATGGTATCCAGATTACTGTGTGGATTGTCACTGTTGCATTTGCTTTGCCTAAAGATATTTAATGAGTACATGCATTATTTAAAGCAAAGAATTTGTGGGTGGTAATGTTGAGCTTACTTTTAATTAAGCGTAAGGCAGATGTACCATCTGCATTGATTTAAAAGATTCCTTTTTTTGTTATATGTACAGAACTTTGCTGTTTTTAAAGGTTTCGTTGGATTATAAAGGGGAAAAATATAGATGAGCCTTCAATACTTTAAACTTAATTTCGTTGAGTAGCGTAAGCTTCTTCCATTTCCCTCAATACCTGCTTTGGTACTTGCAACTTTGAAACTTACAAAATATAAATAAATGAAAATGCAAAATATTGTAGACATTTAGACCCTGTAAGAATTCATAAAACTTGTATGGACTGTAGATCTACATCGGCCCTCTCTTACCTCCTGTCTACATTTGTAACCCTCACTTACAGTACTGTACCTGTAATAAGGTCCTGGCGAGTCTAGATCACACAGTGGAGGACGCCGGCTTTATAGGTAACAGGTATTGACCTGCAATAAGATAGGTTTCTCATGTGATGTTCAAAGTTAAAAGCCTAGCAGGCACAGTGGCACTCACCTAAAAGTCAAATTTTATCCTAGATCTGAAGGAAATAGTTGTATTGAGCAGCAATGCCTCCTAAAAGGAAATATTGCTACCCCAAAAGTGTCAACCACTTCGTAAAAGTGTGTGTGTGTGTGTTGGGGGGGGGGGGAGGACATGACCTTGACCAGACCTACTGTAAGCACCAAACACAAAGCCTTAGAAGCGGGGAGTCCTGTGTTCACTTAAGGACCCTAGAAAAATTTGGAGGCCACATTGTCATGTTTTTTGAGGCATTCTCCCACGATTTTAATCTATAAGATAGCTGTTTCCACTATTTTAGAGTTTAATCTCATTGAATTAGCTATACTGCAAGCTATGGAATAAAATATATGCTTACCATTTTTGTTAGAGTTCTTGAAAAAGAAGGGGGAATGCCGCCCTCTTTCAAAAGTGGGGGGTATGTCCCGCTCCCCCATCTCCCACTTCTTGATTGATATGTGCTACTCTTTTCAGCCACTGTATGTTAAATGAGGATGATTACACTGTGTGACTGGTCATACTGCAAGTTGCCTTAGTTTTGGTTAAGGTGGAGCAGTATTCATGATATTCAAGTGTACTTTAAAGTTTAATTAATGATGTTGTAAAGGTCATCAAGTGCATGAAGGGAACAGTTTCGTGTTAAATAATGTAAATTTGTGTTCTAAAATGGCAGTATTTTTGGATACCTGAGCCTTGTAATCTGTCAGAGTTGTGTATAACCATCATTTGGAGAAAGAAGCCCTCTTGAAACTTCACCAGGAAGTCATTTAGTCAGAAATAACAAGCTACAGATAATTATCCTGTTTTGGTACCAGACCCTGCTGTGTGAAGGTAGCATAAGTTCCTGCTTGCTTAATGCTTTAACTTAATTTGACACGTGTGATGAAGATTTGATGCCAAAAATTTCAAGTGACCTTGACCTAAATCTAAATTTGTAGTAGAGTCGTTGCGTATATCACGACCATCATTGTTACCCCTCCTGCTGAGGAGAGTTTGAAGCATGCAGACCATTTTGTCCAATTAATGTTGCAGAGAAGTGCTGAGAAATCTGTCCCTGTCAGGGGTTGCCATGATCATCTAGTTACATTACTGATAATCAGTTTACGGTGTGTGTTCCGTTAGAGACTATTGTTTTAGGTAGATGCACTAATTAAAATTCTCAAAACGATGTTTGCCCAGACTTGTCCAATTCACTGACATAAATTGATTGATAAGGAGCTAAATCGACAGTTTGTGATGGCTGTGAAAATATATGACTGTCATCTCACCTGGATAGATTATGAATGTCCTACAGAGTGATTCAAGCATACTGTAGGATGATCATGTTGGGTCTCTTGACCTGTAAGAACTGGATGAAGGAAAGTTGAAGAGACTAGAGAGATGGAAAAGGGGGGACTAGTGGGCCTCAATATAAGAGGATTTGTGCTGAATGAAGATGTGATACCTGTGAGACAGAGGATGATAAGTTGATGGATAGGACTGGATGTAATGATAGGCAGTTTGAGGGTAGGAAATTAGAGGAGAACATTGAACTGTTTTTATGTGACAGAGGAAGCCTTGGCATCAATAGAATACTGGTTTTGTAATTTTGAGGTATCAGAAGTCTGTATTTTTTATAGATAAGAATGTGGATGGTGCCCTCATATGCATATTGAGGTGACTAATATTGAAGTGACTTTATTTCTTCAGTTGAAGGTAAATTTTGAAGGTACATTGATTGAAGTATGGCAGGGTGACAGTATGCGTGTTTGAAGTCGTATGTCAATCATTTAAAAAACGAAGTGAAGTAAGTCATGTACATATGGCAAGTTTTTGTGATTTAGAAGGGTCAGCTTCACTTTTTTTCAGGTCAGATTTCTGGTTTTATTTGTGGCAGTCATCTTTAAATTTTCAAGAATAAAGGCTGAAGCTACAGCATGCATGTCGTTTTAATAGGTGACTATTTTATCATCAGATCTGTATTTCTGCTCTTTTTTTTTATTCTAGCAACTTGGCATCTGTGTTCATTTTGAGGAATGCACAGTATAAAGTAAAAGTTCAATAATATTTGTCATCCCATTCTCAACTTACTTTTTGCAAGCGTGCCGTAGAGGAAGAAATGGGGGAATTTTTAAATACAGCTTGGAGCCAAATGTAACTCCATGTATCTGAAAGTGCAGTTTTTTCCTCTGCTTGGTGATCAGGACTGAAAAAAAATATTAACTTCCCAGGAAGTAAATAAAATTTCCCACAATTTTGTACATGTTTACAAGTACAAAGTGCTAAATTTCCCTTCAAATACCCAAATTTCCCAGTTCAGAACTTCCCAGATTCCTGATTCTTTTCCACCATTGCCAGCAATCCTCCTTTTTAAAATGTATTGTGAAATATGGCACATGAAGGGTACTGTAGGTTTTCTCATGTTGATACGAAATTATAACATAGTACAGTATATATTACATTTTTTGACTTGCAACTTGCAGCTTACTGTAGGTGAAGAGAATGGGTGCTGCATGATTAGGCTTGGGCTCGTTAACTGCCAGTACTTCAGAGTCAATACTGGCTGGGAGTCAAGTAGCGATTCCACATTTTCTAGAATCGCCTCTGCCAGGAATTTCTATTACTGCAATAAGTATGCACAAAAGTCGTATTTTGAAGTTTGCATAAATTTGTGAATATTTTGCAGGTTTCTATGAAGCATTGTGACAAAACTGGCTCTTTTGGTCTTTTCCTTCATTCATGCAGTCACAAATTTCCTCATCAGTTGGCCATTATGATTCTCTGACATTGTCAGTTCAACACCTCATCCATTGAGAATCCTATAGTGTAAGCCTGCTAGTGCATTATGTAATACTCGTTGGTAGACTAGTGCAGTTTGTAGCTGGCAGAGGGTATTTGTTCCTGCTTCAGTTATGACATCATTATAGGGGTTGCAACTCCATTTAGATTCACAACTGATAGGGCCTGGGCTATCCAACTCCAAAAATGTTGGAGTCACCCAGATAATATAATGATAGAGATAGGAATGTTCCTTTCAGAGCAGATCTATTCATTTCTTTGTTTTTTATTTTTATTTGTAGACCTTTTGCATTTAACTGTAAAGATTTAGAGAAGAAAACCTAGAATGTTGGAGTCACTCAAGTATTATAATGATAGAGATAGGAATGTTCCTTTCAGAGTTATTTACTTTGGATCTTTTCATTTCTTTGTTTTTTTTTTTTTGAATTTGTAGACCTTTTGCATTTAACTATAAATATTTAGAGAAGAAAACCTAAGTGGTTGTGGTCAATTTTTGTTTAATCGATGCAGATAAACATTCGAGGGGATTTGCAGTAATTGGTTTGGAGAGAACTCTATAGCTGTTGGATCATCAGCTAGCTTTGCTGTAGATTGTACATTTTATGTTAATAGTGGTTTTCATTCATGCCCTGTATTGGAGCCTCTTGCTCATTTTCCAGCACTCTGTTTAAGTACTTGTTATTATTCATAAAAACAAACCATTAGGACTTAACTCTTTGTGTGATGAAAGGATATGTGTTCGTGGGTTTGCAAAACTTTTGCACTTTTTGTAGTGATTATTTGTCCAAGAAGAAGAAAAATTCATAAGACAAGTATTGCCAGAGGATTTTATGGCAAAGAATACATGAGGGAGAGGGGTAAAGAGGGGTAATTCTTCCCCAGGGTATGCCACTTAGTGAATTAGGTTCAGGTTACATTCATTCGGTGTCCTCTAGTGACCTCAGAAAGTTCGTCTTTCCTACAATAATTCTGGAAATGCCATACCAACCATCCATACCCGGGAAGATAGTAAGGGTTCTATGCCCTTCTTTCAGTAGTTTACAACACTAAATTCACCAAGAAGAGGGTGTCAGGTAACCTAGTTTAGGGGAGCTGCTGTTTGTTGCCACTTTGCACTTTTCAAGTAAACTGTAGACCTGTTCACATAATTTGTGGGTTTTGCTTTGCGGCCATATCTTATCTTTGTGCTCCTGCTGGTTTTATGCATACATGTGGTAGGAGGTTTTTTTCCTAAAGTACCATTCCTAGGGTGCTAGGAGGTGCTGATAAGAATATTTTAGTTGAAAGATAGAGAGAGGGTTGTTGGTGAGAGATGATGATAGGTACATAAATTGATGAGAGATACTGTGTTAAGTAGAGATGGGTACTTATTAAACAGTATGATGCATAAGCAGATACTGATGAGATAAGTGGTGATCAGAGGTGATGCAGGAAAGAGGCTGGTTACTGATGACAGGGGCTCTGATGAGAAGTGAATGATAATGAGACATGAAAGATTTTATGAGAGGGGTCCTTGCAGGGGAGATTCCAATGATGAAATAAAGAAGGGCTGCTGGAGAGTCACTGGTGAAAGATGTTCTCATGAGACAAACCCAACATGGTAACTCCATGATCAAAGGTTTGGTCTTGTGATGGAGAAAGTTCAGATCCGAAGAGGCCAATGAGGGATGTGTTTGTGAGTATGTTGTGGATGGGAAGATGCGGGAATGTAAGAGGCCACCCTGGAAAAGATGCAGTACAGATCAAGTGTTTTATAAGGAAGGCTGGTGTGGATATATGATGGGAGGGGGTGTGAATGTTGCTGTTGATGCTGGTGATAAGAGAAGTCAACTTGAAAAGAGTGGATGAGAGAAGTAGGTCTATGTGGATTGTGGTGCAGAAGATTTGCTGATCAATTCAAGTGGTAGTGAAAATCCTTATAAAAATTAGGATCTATTTCACTCCTTACCTCATCTATGATATTTGTGAACAATCCCATCTACTGTGGAATTAGTCCGAGTGAAGTTAATTGACACAGAGTTGGTACTATACTAACTTCGGGGTGGTGACCTATGAGCTGGCCCTCATTTCACTCACTGCAGAAAATTATGGCTATTATGCTGTGTTAGACACTCATATTTCTTTGGATCTCTTTATCAGTTTTTGTTGCCTTTCTGGACCAAATTTTTGGGCAACATGAAGTAGAAGGCTGGAAAAATCCTTTCAGAGATTTGGACGAGTATCTTTTCCTGCTTTTATTAGGTTCCAATAACTTTATGCACTTCGTAGTTGTTGACTCCATAGTTTGCCAAACGATCATGAGGTTGAGCTCCTAGGTCACAACCCTGAAGTAAGTATATCCCAGCCTAACTTTAATGGGACTGATTCCATAGACGATGGGATTGTTCACACGTTTAACGGTAAAGGTAAGTAGGGTTTGTAGATTCCCAACCCTCAGGTAAGTGTTTGGAAACTCGGTTGATAAGTTATTTTTAGAGTGATCATGATTTGGTTAACATTGAAAGGTGGTGATTGCTTCGTGGCCTTTTGACCAATTAAAAAGGCTTATGTGTTGTTATCTCTCCTTTGCAGCTAAAGTCCCACTCGACAACTGCAAATTTATACAAATTTTGGGATTGAATCAAAAGGCTTTTCCCTGAGCAGAATAGATTCTTCTTAAATGAAAACTTAAATAGTTTACATCCAATTACTGCACACTAATTGCTGTAACCCGTGGCCTACAGTGTTTTGTCTTAAATCATGAGTGTCACATCCACTGAAAGAAGCAGAAAGTAAGCTATCTGACAATTGTCAGGCATCATTCTACCTCTCAATTCTCAACAATTTCTCTTTCAAATTTTAACCACCAATCAATATAAGGCTTTCCAAAAAGTGAGCTTATCTAAGACCCCGGTAACAAATCATCCATCCACTGCTCTCATGTCATTGATGCAAGCTTTGGAGGTAATCGATGGAGGCTGATTTTGAAACCTTGCAGCACTGGCGTCAGGACTCTGAGGTCTAGAGCTGCAGACAGCGAACGTGTGGCCTTGTGTCAAAATTACAAATGACGACCTTTTTGGAAAGAAACATAATTTGAAAAGGTTGCTGGGAACTTAACCTGGTCATAACTTCATAAGAAATGATTTGCTGATATGACTTTTGGAAGATGTTAGCAATTGATTGGCTACTATTTTACTGCCTTTCATAATTTAAGTGACACTTGCCTAGGCGACAAGGTCTAATTTCATGTATCAATTTTTATTCTTCATCAGGTGTTTCACTGTCATGTTGTTGAAAAGAATTCTCCAAATTAAACTAGTTTTAAACACAAGCATTGCAAAAATATTTTATATCAGAAATAAGGAATTGACTAAGGTTTATGAAAAATGTTCTGTTTAAAACTTCCATGGCATTTGCACATGTGCAGTAAGGATGCGGCAGTGATGATCGAGGCTTATTGTCCCAAGGTGGCAGCAATAAGAATTTAGTCCATTGTACATTATTGCACGGTTTAGAAATTCACAGGATATTTATCATGCCCCATTAATATTAAATCTCACTTGAGGAAGGTGTGCTTCCACCTGAACTGCTCTGTCTGAGACAGCAGAGAAGGATGCCTACTGTATAAATAGCTTCCACATATGAATCAAATGTTAGGTTGATGAACTCTAACAAGGAAAGAGTGATATCAGAGCAGACTGTAGAAGTTTGTCAGTGTATCAGAACCAATTTTGTCCATGGGTGATTGGAATTAAGGGTGAGAAGTATTGAAATCATTATAGAGGAGGAGTTCTGGATTTTGTCAGTTTGAGTTACAAATTTAGGTTTGGTTCAGAAATGCTGTTCTTGGTTAATGAATGAGTGATCCCATTGTAAGGCTGGACTTGATCTACTTAAGTCACTGATTTCATAAAAAAGAAATAGAATATCTGTCTTTAGATCTCTCATTGGCAAAAAGCATGTTGAAGAAAGGGGAAGAAAGAACTAACGTATGTTAGATCATAACAGACAGTGAAACAATTCCAAGGTCATGGCAGGGTTCCCATAAAGTGACTGTGATTATGATGGTCAAATGTCCCATGTAGAATTATCGCCGTTAATCAGTGTTGTGAGGAACTGCTTGCAATTCTGGAAGCCAGAAGTGTTGCTCGATTCTCAAATTTTGTGAAATTCTTCTAACATAATTATGATTATTAGAAGTGAAAACTGAGCTGAATCATGTTGACCTGTACTGTAATTGCCCTCATTTTGTTTTAATTCTAAATGAATTCTTTTAAAGTCACCATGTATTTTGACGGGCAGAGTGGAGTTGAATAGTGAATGGAAGAGGGGAAAAAATGGGAGATAAGTACAATTATCTTGATTATACCGGTGATTACAAATTTACATCACCCCTCACTACCTCCTATTTATGTTGTAATCCTCACTTACCTGCAATTAGACCCTAGTAAACTAAAAGCACAGTGGAGAGAGGGCGCCCTCGGGTAGAGGGCAACGTCTTAAGTCCTCTTCGGCTTACCAATAGACCAATAGGAGGTAAGTATTGGGCGGGGCTCATAGATTCCCAGTCTAGGGAGTTTTTGGGGATTGTCTGGATTATACAATGCCAACATTTGTTTGTAGGTGTGCATGATACTTATTGAGAGTGAATTGTCATTTGAAGCATAGGAAACCTTTCAGGTTAATCACAAATGTTAATTCTGCATAGTATATGTTTGTACATCTGAAGTAGGGGACTGCTTTCTGTTCTGACGTGTCTTTGCTCTGACAGCACTATATTGTGACAAGTCTACATAGAGGTCAGTGTTAGGTTAGGGTGAAAGTATTACCGTTAGGTGTATGAAAACAGAGTCATCAGAACATAGAGGTGTAATCCTCAAGGACTTAAAAGCAGATTGACTGGAAGTCTGGGTGTGTAGTGCAATATTTCATTACTTGTGCACATGGTATCATTCATTTCATGTTGCTTTTTCTGTTGACAAATTGTTATTGACACAAACCTGTCTATGAAAAGTGTTTAAATTGAACCAATTAAAGGTGAGGTAGTCTCTTGTCTCCCTTTAATTTTGATTTACTTCTTTGTTTACAAAGGTAGAAGATTTGGTAAATTTGCTGGATTGACCTACGATGTACCAAGTCTTCAAACCATCGTGTATGTCCCCAGAATGCTAACCTTCATAGCAGGTGTCGAATATGTACTCCTCTTTGGCGTACATACTCTATCACCTGCGAACAATGACAGACATCATCCAGTTTGGTTATATTCATGAGCACAATACGATTTTACTCTCTCGACTGTTGATTGGTTTCAATATATGAATATTCATATTGCTCGAAAAGGCTTCAGCTGCATCGTTCACTTTTACACAATAAGTCAATGGGACTACATTGTGTGAGCTTGAAGCAGGCGAAATCACACACTAAAACCCCATTGACATTTGTCGTTTGAAACAGCATGATAATCAAGACTTGCTTTAGTCATTTTTTTTGTTGAATATTTATAATTTTGTTTGTTGTAATCGTATATATGAATAGTTAATAGCGTACAGTTTTGACGCAGTTTGACGGAGAATTCATGCGAAAGTTCGCGGACGTTGGTATTACAAGTGCAAGCCATTATAGGTGCAGGAGTAATGCACGTCTGCCAGGCGGGAAACCAAAATGCCAGCTGAGAAACCTCAGTATAAAAGTCCATAATGTTGTCATGCATGAACTTGCTAAGATCAGTAAATTTCCCAAATTTCCTGTCAACGATCTATATTGCAGAGTGAAATTAAAATTTTTGAAGACAGAAAAGGCTCTAGTCTATTATGCTTCTCTTTACCTCCTATTTACATATGTATTGCACCTAATTGCCTAACAATACTTATCTGGAAGACTCTTAGGACAGCTGGCATTATCACCCTTTCAACTCCACTCCTAACCTTCACCACCTAATGTAGTTAGTATTTATTAAGATTGTGTAATCATAATAAAGTTTGCTTCACTCCTTCTCACCTACCATTTGCATATGTATATACTAATGGCCTGTGATTACTGCCTGGCAATATGAATAGTGCTCAGGGATCCCCTACCTTAGAGGGCATTATACTCCTCAACTATTCCTCTCTTTTTGTATATATAAGGATTATTTAGTCTGTATACTGAGATTTGTCTGAGCATGATGTCTATGAAACGCCCATTGGTTATGATGTGGACTTTCTCCTAGTTAATACAGAGGACTACATCATCTCAGATACCTCGACACTTGTACGATCAGTTCTTCAACTTGCTTGAAGCAACAACACCTACAAAAGTATTTCTGAAGGTGGATAATGGGTTATCACCCCCATAGCCTCACCACCCCACCCTCCCGCCAGGACAATAAGAGGTCAGGGGTATAAAATGCCCAAAGCAATGGAGGATTTGGTGCAGTTTGACATCAGTGGAAGGTGGTAAGCTAAAAATGGTGGTAAGGGTGGAGGCAGGGAGGGCACAAAGAACACAAAGGGTAGAAACATTGACCTACATTATGTCACAATTAATGACACTTCCTTACTAACATTCTGCACATAGCCTGCAAAAAATGTAAGGACTCAATTTGTCATGTAACATTTAGTGTGAAAGGATTCTTATTTATGAGCAGTGTGCTACTAAGATAAAACCTGACACTTTAGGAATCATTGCAGTTTGCCCTCACAATATCCCAAGCAAAACTCAAGGCTAAACTTCAGGTATTTTAAAATGTAAGACTTGTACAAACTAAAAATTGTGCTTGAGGATAAGCCATCTTTGAATCTGTTGCATCCAAATTTTACTAGTGCTTTTTAATGCCCAAGAAAAAGGAATTGCTCTGTGAACATTTATTTCCCTGTTGACCCAAAATCATTCCCCGTACTATCCACCGGGGCCAATACAAGGCTGCCATTTAATACTTCTGGAGCCATGCAAACTTGGGAAGGGGCACGGAGTGGGTGAATCAACACATAGTTTGCTGTTTTTTTTTTGATACACATATTGCTGTAGGTTAAAGATTGCCTTGTATCCCTACAGACATACACTCTTCCATAAATGCTCAGTAATTGATGTATGATAACACATTTTCCATCTGTTTTGTAAGAAACTTAACATGGCTGCATTGTGTCAGTATGTCATTTGATTTTGAAATAGTCTGACAAAGTACCATAGGGCAGGTCAGTTACTTTTAATGAAGTAAATCTCATGTCTCGAAATGGTTTCCAAACTTTCCAGACAAATCCAAGATGCCCTTTAATACTTGACTCTCCTTTCAAATTTTTTGGTGTTCTGTATAGAATCTAAGATCTGTCTTTCCTCCAGAAAGTTTATTCTATATATATATATATATGACCAACAGATGACCTTGATTTTTTTCTCTTTTTAGCTTCAAAAGTGAAACAGTGCAGAGGAAGGGCGATTATTCTATATAGGGAGCTTGTACCAAACGTCAAAAGGTCACATTCGGTGGATGCGCTAGTTGTTCTGGAGGACACTGCGCGATGCACCACATTGCTTTGGTACATGACCTTCGTGCTCCTGAACGTGGTTGCCTTAGTTGACTTTTGCATGCGTAAAGCCTCCCTGTATACTAAATGACTTGGTATCTTGTTCCATACTGATACCAAACCATGGAATATTAAATAGATAATGGTTAATACTGTCTATGTATACTATTTTGTGTACAGCTGTACATAAAAATTTTCATTCTAGTGGTTGAGAGCAAGCTTTTAAAGCTAAGCTGAACTGTTTACAAGAGATAGCTTAATAGATAAAGACAGCTTGGATGATCTTAAAGGAAAGGAAAAGTGGCTCTGTTTGAATCTTGTAATAGTGTATGCCACCCACTGAGTCAGTGTGCATAGTACCCACTCTCTGTACAGGGGGGTATGTAATGAAGTAATAATAGGACTTTTAATGTTTCACTCTAGGCTGTCAGTTGTATGACTACCGGGGTATGTACACATACAAGTGAAACATGTTTGATCAATAAAACAAGGGCATGCATGAATAATCAGATAGTTTATGAATAAATCGTATTATGGTAATGAGGTTTGAGTCCAGAACTGGACACAGTCTGCTTGGCTTGGGGTGGATTGTGTTTGGGAAGCTTTAAAGAGGGGCTGAGCAAACAGTCTGCTCCGTGGAGTATGTCTCCAGCAGCCTTCAATATACTCCTATGCTTTATTGCTTTATTTGAATTTCTTCATGAGTAAATTGTCCTCCATACTTTTTTATGTGCTCTTGGTAAGTCTCACATTTGTCCTAATGAATGGGCAAATTATTAATGCAAATTTGATTTTGATTTTGAAGTGTGATTTGATTATTGTATGTATTTTAACCAAAGTTGCCCATTTTTTAAATTTCATCACTTTTGTGAGACACTTGAAATAATTTCATTTGCAATTTTATGTACTTAGGTTTTAATTATTTACATGGATAATTAGTGAACAGTTTTGTTCACCAATACAATAAAAAGCTTAAGTTAATGTTCAGCTACTTAGGCACTCAGTCATGTGATAAAAATGTTTAAAACTTGTTCCTGCTCACTCAAAAATGCTGAGCATGCTTTAACAGAATCATAATTAAATTACCAAGGACAGAGAAATTTGTTTTAAAGTTCATGTTTGTTATGGATATCCCTACAATCAACAAGGGGTAATTTGATGAAATTTCATTTTCTTTGTTCTTAGAACATTCTATACCTGTCTAGAGGATGTACCCCCTCCCAGCTCCTTGTCTCCACCGCCCAGTTTGACCCAGCAGGGAGTGTCTTTGTTTCTGGAAAGAGAAAGTCTTCCTTCTTTTTCCTCTCAATTATGGTGGATTAGACGGGGTAGAATATGTACACAGACTGAAGGTAGATTTCAGGGTGATGAAGGGAACCCAGTATACAGTAACAATTAACCTTGAATTTAGAGACTAGGCTCACAACATGACTGATGGATGTGCTTATCAAAGATCACATGTCTCCTGTTGCTGGGGTCTATTTGATATTTCAAGGTTATCTACGGAACTTGAATATTAAGGGTTTAAGTGGATGGGTAACATGGTATGTTCAGAGTGATTGTCAATTATAAGTCACCTGATTATTAGTGGCATGGATAAAGTCCCTACATTGAAACATGAGCTAGTATCAGAGCATTATCAGAGCTATGCAAGGAGGTAAGAATGCTGTCCCAGTCGTAAGCCCATGTTGTCTTTAAATGCTACTAGAAAGGACAGTTTAGTAAAAATGTCATTACCAGTGCTTTGGAGGGAAGGGGTTTTTACAGCAGAATCTGTCAGCTCCTCTGATTGGAAGGGATAAACTGTGAGGGGTTTTGTTAATGGGCGTGTGTGAAGGGAGGGGGATGGAGACTAGGGAAATGATATAGTCAACATTGTTGCATTTATAGAGAAGGGGAAAGCTAGGAGAAATTACTATGACTCTTACAGAGATGTAAGTTTGTAACTTAAAAAGTCATCACTTGAGCTTCTTGTTTGAAGCCTTAGTCCTCTCTAAGCTCCTTACTTATTGCCTTGATAACATTCATACAATAGAGCTGTAGTAGTTGTATGCTTAAAAACGTTAGCAAAACTCTTAAGAAGTCCAGGTTTGCCTCTCATAGTTCTCCGTAGTTGGTTTGTCCATTCATGTATATTTCCTTTCTTCATTATTTTGTTTGCTGGAAATAAAGAGGTGAAAAACAGGTGACCTTTGACCTTAGTCACTGCGACCTCACCTCCTTTTCTTCCTCTTGTCTCCAAGTTGACCCCATCTCAGGCACTCATTGAGCTTATCCCACCATCTGTTAGTTTTACTCACTTATCAAACTCCCCCTCCTATTTTGGGGTGCCCCCAAAGATCAGTATTTCTTTCACCTTGTTCTTGAGAGGTAATTGCCATTTCATGCAGAGATGTGGGGTTCTCTAGGTTTGTAACTGACAGACATCTTCACACTTATCCTTTCACCAAAGCTTGAAGTATGCCATTTTGAAAATTAAACGCCAGTGAGTAAATTCCCTGGACTTTTGGTTTGAAACATACTGACAACTGGTGCAGTATGATTGGAACTAGTAAACAGGAAGGAATCATCAACCTGCCTCTGACAACATGGAAAATATTTGAAAATGTCACTAGTGATTTGAGTCAGGTTGATGAAGTCAGTAGTTTGGCTGCTTACTATGAAGGAAATTGAAGAACTGTCGTGAGTTCTGACATGTTGATGTGAGAAGCAGTTGATAGAAATAATATAACCCATTGTGAATGTAGAGCATGTCCTGCCCTCCCTTCCTTCCCTTCCCCCAGCTTTGCCCTCCCCAGTTGGCAGATGGATTAAGACTTAGGGTTGGCTTGTGACTTTGGGAGCTTTATCTTTCTAGAAGGGTAGTCCAAGGCAAAGGGTTCCTAAGGGTGTGGAAAATCTGGCCGAGTCATGAAATTTCCAGGATTTGAAAGTTCATTAAATTGTCAAGGAATGAAAAAGTCCTGGAAAGGCAAATTCAATAAATTATGTTGTTCCTCTCCTTAGTGCCTGGTGTCAACTGTTAACTTGAACAGTTTCAATAGGGTGTCCAAGTTCTATAATTATGACCATATTGAAAAGATGATTATCATGAAATTTTGAAAGGATACTTTTTCATGTTTTGATAGGTCATGAAATTTTTCAAAAAGTCTTGGAAAAGTCCTAGAAAGTTGCACAGAGTTTCAGGTTTGAAGAAGTACAGAATCCACAAGAATCCTCAAATCATGTATCTGAGGACTTGCTTTGTCTTCTTGTAGCATTTAATTTAATATGGCATCCTGTTAATTACCCCAAACATATTTTCTGTATCCCAGTAGAGTAACGCTTGCATTGTTCTTCATTGAACAAGCAAAGAAATTTAGTTATTATGTTTGTCAGTGTAGCATATGAAGAAGGTTATATTACTTGGTAGGTCAACCTACATCACCACTCATTATCTCCGACATGCCATCCTCAAAAATGGCAAACCTTGAGGTTCTCGCAAGAAAACCTGGCACTCACATCTCTAGCTTGAAGATTTTAAAAAATTACTGTAGTCTCATACGTAATTATGAAAAATGTGTTCTAAACAAGGAAAATTTTCTATTTTTTGTTGACCCTCTTAATAAAGTTACGACACTATCTACAAAGCCAACTGTTTGAAAAAATTAGTTACCTTTTTGACAACAATACCTCTGCGATTCAATAATAACTTAACCAGCGATGAAAAACACTGATCTTGGTCTAAATAAGGAAACTTACCTGGCGTTGCCTCAAAGTAATTTTCACCATGTGGTCTGGAATTTTCACTGTGAGATGGTGCCAGAAACCGTGAGACTCACGTTGAAAACGTGAGAGTTGGCAAGTCTGTTATCTCTTGTTTACACATGTAACCTACCCATAAGACCCTGGAAATCCAGTAGCACAGTGGTGGGGTGCTATGCCTTCCTTGTCCTCTTTTCACTTTTCAGCCAGACATCTCTATAGTATGCAATTTGGTCCTGGAATTTTCTCTTTTCACTTTGGACATTATTTTGAAGTTCACAGAGAAAATTTTTACATCATCAAATAGCAGATCTTGTTTACTGATGCCAGCAGTGCTTTGAATGAGTAGCTTTTCTTTTCTGGGGGTTTTCTTGTGAGTTTCGTTCCTCCCCCCCCCCTCCCCCTTTGGATTTTTGTCCTCTTTCTTGTACCATAGGTTAGTTTGTTAATCTGTAATGTGTTTGACATAAGGTATGGTCATAAATAATACAAACTTACAAAGGCATGCAAAGTAAGGAGGTTCTGGATTTTTGCAGAACCCCACCCAGTGCTAACCATGAGGCAGGAAGCCATGTGAAAGGAGTGAAACTACAGGTTGGGCTAAATTTGGAAAAGTACTAGGGATACTCATCCAAAAAATATTCTGTGGTGTTTTCTGAACTTTAGAAAAGTGCTGGAAGTAAGTACTTGTCTTGCTCTGTAGGCAGGGCAAGGTAGGGAAAATAAACTTGACCAAATTGCCCTCAACAGGCATTTAGTGAGATGCGGTACAATACTGATAGCTTTTAGTAGGGAGAGATATACATAAAAGCATAGTGGCAATTGCAATTTTTAGAATTAGGGGAGATTTCTAGAGGGATGCCACCCCCATGGCCCTTCCTTGGCTACAGCTGGCTAGGCCCTCCTGTGGTGGGGAGGGGGATTCACCCTCCAGTGCCATCAGATTATGCCAGATGGTTATTGCAGGCAAGTAGGTGAATGGATATGAGAGGTCAGTGTCCGAGCTCATAGAGATCCGAAACCAGGTGAGTTTTGTAGGTTATGGGGCAGTAATGATGGTAATGGAAAGGACTTGAGAAAGTTTAATTGTTGGTGTGGGAAGGGTGATCCCATAAAACAATCTCATAATGCTAGTATTCTTTTAACACTTCTCTTACAAATAGCCAACAATTCTCAAACTTTTCATCTTTTTGTTCCTCATCATTTGTGTCAAACATGTTCAGTGTTGACGACTATTTGAGTTCTGAGTCATAGTATCATATTTGGCTATTTTTTTTTTTTTTTTAAATAGGAGGTTTTGATTTGAATGTATGTATTCATGCCAGCTTTGACTTTATTTGATATACAATACCCAGAAGAACTCTTGTGAATCAAAGAGAGTTCAAGCAATATAACTTGCGTTTCAGTATTCAACTTCATATTATAATGAAGCCATTTGAATTTCAATGTAAGTTTGGACAGATTTATAGAAGGTTTAATGTTAGAGTATTTTTACTGATTGCTTGAAGTCTCATTTTGTTCTGAGATATGCTGGTGAGACTGATGAGTGTATGTATGCAGAGAGAAATTTAGGGTAAATAATAGCCTGCCTTCTAACAGTCTAAGGGTTTCTACTTCTAGAAAATTTGGGAGTATTTCTTCAGTATGTATCAAAAGTGTAAGACATTTTCCCTTAAAAATATTGATGGTGAAAAATGGGCTGTTTGTGTAAGGGGCTAATAATCTGCTTAGTGTGTATACCTTTCAAACTCTTATTTTGAGAATCCAGACTTTTGTGTTTGGTGCTTTGCACTCACGTGGCATAAACACAATATATTTTTGTGTTCCTGAAGGTGTCTTTAAGAGAAGGTTTCTATGATTATGCTGAAGAAAAAACCATCTTATTGCTGATCCTTTGAGAAATCCATGGTACCCCCTTAGAAACTTTCTTCTGTATTCTACTGTATATTTAGGGCTCCCTAAGGTCTTCCATTTGTAGTGTGGTCACACACTAGCATCACTGTAAAAGTGTCACCTAAACATACCCTTGTACCTGTATCAAAACAATAGCATTCAGGGACCCAAACCACGATAAAAGTGAGAATCAATCAGTAGGCTTAAAAGACTTCAAGGTTTTTGCGGAGTCATGAACTGAGGGTTATAGCCATTACTCTGAATGATATCATAAGCCATGACATCATACACAGTATATTTTCAATAAAAGCTTCACTGTCCTACAACTATAAAACTACCACTTTTACTATACCGCAGATCGTATAATATCATTCTTGGTTAAGTTTGTTCCAAAATATTTCTCAACATTTTATACTTTTTTTTCTTTTTTGCCATGGGTGGAAAGAGGTGTTTGTAGACAGACTGGTGTTTACACTTGTCAAAATTTCATAAGATCACATAAAAAAGAGACATCATACCTCAATTTTATCATCCACAAAATACCATGGAATCGTTGCAATCATAGGTTAGTCCTTCCTCAAGTAGCATCCAGGAGCCACAACTCTGAACTACTGTAGAGTAACTTACCCGAGCCTAACCCAAATTCAGTTGCTAAAGAGATTTGTCATATATCAGGACAGAAATTTATAAAAAAGAGGGTAATAATTTGGTGTAAAGCTGCTTGCTCTGCAGAATTTTAATTTATAATGCTTTTGGAGATGATATTTGCTGGGTATTTCATTAAGATATTGAGAAGAAATATTTGATATGACCAGTCAATACCACTTTGGGGGAAAGTCCCTTCTAAACCTTTTGTTGAAATTATTGTCACTTTCATTCCAAATAAAATACTAGAAAAATTTTCATAAATTGTAACCCTGCCAAGTTCTGCTTGAAAATTGTGATAGCTCTCTAAGGAGGCATGTGACATTGTATAGAATACATGTGTTGATTTTAGGGTTACGAAATGAAGTACTGTAGAACAGGGAAACAACACCACTGTGAAATCAAGACAGCATCTTTTGGAAATTCTAACTGGGGGTGAGGGGGGGGGGTGGGGGAGTAGGGATGATATGAAACTGTTGGTATTAGGTATCTCGAGTGGTGGAATGAAATTGTTGGGTTGTTAGTTTGTAGGCTTGTTACTTAATGGTGCCTGTACTTCTTTAGAAAGAATAGTGTAAGGCAAAAATGTATTTAATGCCAAAAAAGAGGAGGCTGTTGAATTGTATAGTCACTTTGCAGCCAGTCAGTTCTTGAGGTTTGAACAGCTAGCTACCATCTTTTTACTCGAAGCAAGAGGGTGTGATGTCACTTCCTCATATTAATAAACAGCAGTGTTTTCTTTTTGGTTTTAGCTTTCAATATGTTGTTATGGTTACAAGTTTTCCTGTATTTTGATTAGAGGTTGTTGAAGGCCAATAAACCGTAATTCATTCACTCTACAAATTCATCATATTTGATGTTAAGGTATTGAAGGTAACTTTCATCATCCGTGTTCCTCATGTCTATTTTGAACACATCGAAAATAAATTTCTGACTTAAGCAATTCTTATAACCATTGCAAATAGATAGCAGTTAAGATTATTGAATAGTTATACTTTCAGAAGGCACATGTAGATCATAAAGCAGTTAGGAGAAGGCAGTTCACCTGTGGGTGTTTGTGTGTATGCCTGATTAGACAAGTTTCCTGGATGGGCACCAATGACCCTGGAGAAATGAGAACTTCGAAGGCTTACTAGCAGATTAGTCCATTAGAGATACAATTTATACAGCTCATAAAGTGTGTCAAAAAATATTAATATTGTAAAGCTGGTGTTGCACCATCGTAACGGCGAATAAACAGTATATTTCTTATGAAAGCCCTGTTCTTCGGGTCATGAAAGGGTGCTGTTATTTGGTGTTAATGATGTGTAAACATATAAAGGTGAAACAGGAAATGTTTTGTTTTTGAAGGTATGAATGTAATGTAGTGAGAGAGGTAAATTGAAGGGAGTTCATTGGTCTTTTAAAGTAGGTACTCTTTGTCACAGTTGTCTACAAGTGTACCATTTTTTTTGAGCTGTATCTTGTCTAACACATCTCAAGAAGTTTGGAAGATATAGTACACCGCTTCCTTTACCTCTCTCTTTGCATTTCTTGGTGCCTGAGATAGCCGAGCCAGTTTGATAGTAGTGTTACCAGTTCAGGTAGAAACAAAAGATACATTTGATAAGGAGAAGGGGTACTTTAGCAGAGAAACGTAAAAGGATCGAAGTGCTATTAATGTATTGTTTGCTGTCACTTGGGTAGGCTAATCTTGTAGTGGGGACTGCTGTCTGTTCCCACGTCTCTTTGTTCCAACATCTGTACTCTGACAAGTTTACATTGAGCTTAGTGTTAGGATATAGGTTATGTTAGGGTTAGGCTAGTATGAGAGTGTTTGGATTACGCATGTGTTGGAACATAGAGACATCAAACTATAAAGACATTGGAATAAAGAGGTGTAACCGTTATATAATAATTTCCATTTTAGCCGAATATAGGTGTACTACCCTTTACTTCATCAGTGATGCATTACAAACATAATTTAGAGAAGTTTAATAGAATTGAATGAACATGAGGACAGGTCATCTGGTCAATGAACTGTCTTATGTTCATATTGGGGGCAAAGTGCTAATAGGATGTCTGAATACTTGGCTTCACTAAATGCATAATAGATGTACTGTAGGAAGGGTCATAACTTTGTGAACGTGCACCCACACCAGTATGGTTGTGGGGAATTTTGTTATGACAGTAAGTAAATATATATGTAGTCCTTCATATGATATGTATGGTTTAATTATTCACCAGGGAGTACCACAGGGTTTCCAGTCTACCCCCCACCCCCTCCCTTGCCTCCTTACATATGTACCTGTATTGCCCGTAGTAACTATCTAGAGTTTTGGAGAATATGAGTGTCACATTGGTTTAAGAAGTTTAAAAACCCACAATTTTGGGGATGTTTTCCGTAATCTTACATAAAAAAGTACTTTGCCAAATCCCTCATTGCAGCTTTAATATTTTTGGTTTCGATGATAAGAGAAATCTATGCATTCATGATGGCGTGTGTATGTGCGTGTGTGTTTGTGACACTTTGCTTGTTAACATACTATCTCTAGATGGAAAAGTGTGGCAGTTGTCAAACATGGCACATAGATGACCCATGTTAAGAGGAAGGACCCTATTGTTTTTGGTGGGGGTCAAAGGTCACCTGGGGTCAGCAGGGGTCAAAGTCTGAAAACCTTGTTAATGCAATATCTCAAGGTAGGAAGCATGGATGAATTTCGTACGTTGTATGTAGATGCATTATGGTAAGAGGAAGAACCTTATCATTTTTGGTGCAGGTCAAAGGTCTTCTTGGGTCACCGGGGGTCAAACCTTGAAAACCTTGTTAACACGGTATCTCGAGAAGGGAAGCTCTGACAGTTCTCAAACTTCATACATAGATGCCCAATATTTAGAGAAAGAACCCTGTTGTTTTGGGTGGGGTCAAAGGTCACCTGGGGTCACCAGAGGTCAAACGCTGAAATACCAAGATTGTCATCTGGGATTACCAAAGGTCTGATTGCAAAATTTCCCAAGAATTCTAAAGCTCAAATATGAGCACAAAACTGTATTTTGCCAATATGTTAAGATACTGTACGCATTTGACCAGTGACTGAAAGAAACTGGACAACATGGTATTATTTAGAATAAAACATATATCATGGAAACCTAAATGCATTTTTGCATTCTGGTTTTTTCTTTTTTCTTTCTTTTGTTTGTTGTTTTTGTTTTTGTTTTTTTTTTCTTTTACCAGCACAAGGGCTTTGCCATGAAGCTACTACATCTACATTGCCCTTCCTACCTCCTAATTTACATATGTAACCCTCATTTACTGGCAGTATTACTTCAAAAATGAAAGATATCTTATTGGAAGAAAACCCTCTAGCTTTAGTCATAGTTTTTTCACCTGGCTCAGAATTTTACCATTCACCATCCAGGGACTTTTGTCAATTTTTGCATCATATTTGAGTCTTAATGAAGTCATTTGGTACTTTTAGATGGCAACCCTGAAAGTGTATATTATGGTTTGACCTGTGAATATTAAGATACATTATCATCTCACATAATCTCCTCACTGTGTACCTAAACCTTCAGAAGTCGTAATTTGAGACCTTATTACTCCATTGCTATAGCTCTGTCAGATTTATATATCCTTTATATATGTCAATGCTTGGGAGATATATTTTTACTCTTACAGGGTAATTAGGTGATTATTTCTATTCCACTGCACAGTGGTTATCATTAAATGCATAGTTTGTCATCATATTCAACTATTTATAGACTGTGAAAGCTAGTTACTCTACAGGTTATGGTTCAGATATTTTTTTTTGCATAATTTTTGGTACTGTAAATCACGCAGCGTGCAAGGTACTTAACATTGCAACTTTTCTCAACCATACACCTTTGCCATGTGTTGTGATCTCAGATCAGTGTGACAATGCTATGTAAATACATGTATGTATGTATGTATGTATGTATGTATGTATGTATGTATGTATGTATGCATGCATGCATGTGTGTACGTATGTATGTGTATGTATGTATGTTTATGTCTGTGTGTGAGATGCCATGTACTGTGTTCGATAATACAGGATATTTGGAGTGGACAATAAGTAGAGGTTAACAGCTCTTAAGTGGCCAATTGAGGTCTTTGTTTGACAATAAAAACTTTGGCAGATGGTATTGGGGAATTTATGAATTGTTAAACAGGACCTTTGAATATTTGTGTGTGTGTGTATGTGTGTGTGTGCATGTTCAGGAATTAAAGATCTGTGGTCATTGTTCATTTTAAGTTACATTAATGGTGTGCTATACATGCATTGTGAGAACTTTCTCAGGTCACTAATTCAAATTTCATATTGATGCCAATAATAAGCATGTGGAAACACATGATAATCTCTATAATACTTTGAATGTCACAGGGTAACACTCACACTGTTCAGGAAGTACAGTTTTCTCCTACAAAGATGGGCATTCTTTATTAGCAGCCTTAAGAATGGTATTCCATTGCAGACACATTCTTTCTTTAGCATGTTTGATGTAATGGATCCTATTTTTGTCTGATAGTTGTGGAATAAGTACAATAATATTTTTAAGCAATGTGTATGTCATTGTTCAAAGTAATGCTGAAAAATGTGGAAATTACGTGAAATAAATATTTGGACCAAACGAACTCCAGTACTTCAAGTGACATCATCCTTGACATTAAGGGATGCATGCATTCATCAAGACATGAATGAAGTACTTTTGTTGACTAGCTTATATGTCAGAGAGTCTCTATGGTTGGCCTTCCCCTTTAAATATTGACATAGTTGTTTTAAAGATGTCCAATACTTTCTTAAAGTAATGTCAGTTTGAAGTTACCAGTGAGATATGAAGTACCACTTCTCCTATAATCATTGCTAATTGCATACTTATCCATGAAAACTCTACAATGAAATGTTAGCTATGGAAGCAGGTGGAGTGAACCTTATACTTGGGCATCTTTAGCCACACTTCATAGCCTCATCTCCATCAGTCTTCAAAGCAGGGGAATTATATTTGAGGAGTGGGTAACCAGAACTGTGTATCTGTCTTTATTCCTGGTAGCTGTATAATCAAGAAGGACAGGTAACCTTTCTGCGACAGAAATTAGAGCAGTCTCCAGTGAAGAACTACGAAGTGATACATAGATCTCCTTCAGACTAAGTACTGCTTGAAAAAGTACACTGCACATTTCAGGAAATGTAATCCTCAATAACTTTACCAAAGTCTGTACATTCTTTACCTCATTTTAGATCACAGAAAAAAATCTTTTAAAGGGGAGTATGACTGTCTTTTGGATGGTGGTGTTTGTCCTAGAATTGCCTTTGGAAAAAACGATGTCTAGGCATTTTTTTCTTACGGACCCATTAAGGCCTCTTTTCTCAGTTCCTCAAATAACAAGAAGGTGAACGCATGCAAGCCAATAGATTGACACCTTTGTGTTTGGTCTTTGGTAAAGCCTTGGAATCTATTTCACTCCTACTAACCTCATCTATTATACGTGTGAACAGTTTTTGGGAGTTTATCCATGAAGAGTAAAGTTTTGGAAAGGATAGGTGGGAAAGGACGTACTTTGGTAAATGTTTGTTCCTTTATTTGTGGTAGTGAATCTTGAAAAAGTGAAAATTAATGTCATGTTGTGGTTAGTTGCTATGGAAATGCATGTGTCAACAATTTGTGGATATATTTCAAGGAAAATATGGATATTTCAGCATGGTTGCATATACTGTCATTTTAGATAGTGTATTGTTATATGTTTGTGAGTGCAATATTAAAGTACCCTTACTATATGTTTACACACACAATACCCAAGAGTCAATGCCAAACAAAAGGAATCTTGCGTTGTTAAAATCACTCTGATGATATTAATGATGTCAGTTTGTTTTAATGGAGGGATTTTGCATGGTTTGTTTGATCTATATACAGTCTCATAATGTCTAGTAAAAGTTCCATGGAATGCAGGTATATTATACTTGATCTATATATCTGAGCATTCAGGTCAAGTAGCTATGTATTTGGAGTCAGTAATCATAATATTGAATTCTTTTCTTTGAAGTTGTATAAAGTTAAATCTGTAGAAAAGTGGGCATGACTTTACATTCACACCAGGATTAATCAAAGTTACAGTGACATTTTACCAAAAAGAGCTGTTTTTACTTGACATTAAAAGAATAAAATTTCCCAAAGAGAGAACCATGGAAATTATTTTAGTACCTTTTACCATTTTAAAATACATGTCCCTTCAAAATTTGATGCTTTTTGAAGTGATTCATTGCTTATGAAAAAATAATGATGTGGAATATTGCACAATGTTAGCATTTCTTTTGACAACTCATTATAAATTACCTCTTAATTGCTCATCAGTTAGTTAGATAGGGTTTTACCCCTCAACTTATAATGTCTTGGTTTAGTCTAGCGGCGCCCACAGCCTTTTTCCAGTTGTGGGACTCTGGATTGTTTTCCCTTACTCTATTGCTTATGCAGAGCATCACGCACAATGGCAGTAGGTTCCATTTTGAAAGTCTTTGGTATGACTCAACCTGGGAATCGAACCCGGGCCTCCTGCATGAGAGGAGGATGCTATACCTAGTTTAAGCATGGTGAGTGATGTTGATATTTTGCAAAGAGACAATTTTAACTTCCAAAATAAATCCCTCAGGGCATGCCAATGCCACAAGTGTGATTGAAATAATGGTTGAAAAAAAGAAAGTATAACATTAGCCATGTTTGGTAAGTCCCTCTTTCAATGTTGCAAATTTGTATGTTGACCTCACGTTTATTCATAATTTAAGTGTAAAGCAGAAATTACCATGTAAAATGGTCAATATTTGATGGATTTTCATGGAAATTATGGTTATTTTCTAGGTTTGTTTTTTATATCAAATGTCAGACTATGTCATAATTTGTCATGTCACTGGACCTTTAAGGACAGTACAGCCACTGTGCTGAGAGCCTATAAGGAAACTGGGGTCTATGTAAAACCTGATAGTAAAGAGGAATTTATACTTTTAAGCCTGTGCAGACCTACTGTCTATGGACTTTGAAGGCCTTACTCCAAGTCTGTTGTTACATTAGCATATTGTAGTATTTGTAATTTTATGGCTTAGGCCCTATAGAGTTACATGTAATCCAGGATTCAAGTAAGGTCAGGTCAGGGTACCCAACCATTTGGAATTGCTTGACCAGGTTGCTCATTCAGTTGGGAACATTCAACGAGGGTAGTCAACCAGTAGGATCATTTGACAAGATTGCCTATTCAGTTGGGATCATTTGACCAGGGTGCTCATTCAGTTGGGATCGTTTGGCCAGGGTGCTCATTTAGTTGGGATCATTTGACCAGGGTGCTCATTCAGTTGGGATCATTTGACCAGGGTGCTCATTCAGTTGGGATCATTTGACCAGGGTGCCCATTCAGTTGGGATCATTTGACCAGGGTACTCATCCAGTTGGGATAATTTGACCAGAGTGTTCATTCAGTTGGGATCATTTGACCAGGGTGTTCATTCAGTGGGGATCATTTGACTGGTATGCTCATTCAGTTGGGATCATTTGACCAGGGTGCTCATTCCGTTGGGATGATTTGACCAGGATGCTCATTCCGTTGGGATCATTTGACCAGAGTGTTAGTTTAGTTGGGACCATTGGACTAGTGTGCTCATTCAAATGGGATCATTTAACAATGGCACTCACCCAGTTGGGACTTCAGTCTTTTTAAATCAGAGCCCAGTTTGAAAGTTTGGCACTTAGAATTTTGAGCTCACAATGATAAAAGAACTAGGAAAACTAGACAGTTTTGTACTTACAGGCAAGAGCAGATCAAAACCCCTAAAATGGAAACAAAGATACAGAGCCCAGATCTTGGTGTCTTCTGATGTCTCGATCAAATAAATACTGTGTAAGGTACAAGAACGAGAAAATGGGTGTAACTAAGATCGCGGCCTGCTAGCTTAGGTGAAATCCAGACATGACTTCACTGTTTTCTGTCTACCTCTCTCACTGAATGGCCTGCCATGCTAACTTCTGTAAGCAAAAACATTCTGCTGCCAAATTTTCAAACCAACTTTACACTCTATGCAAGAAGCAAATCTTTAAGAAGGCAACAGGCTGTATGGTATGACATTTCAACCCTAGGATCAGGCCTTTTGCATGTACAGCGAAAAGCTAACATGTTCAAATTCATTTGTGCGAGAGATCCATTGTTCATGGGCATCCGGGGGGGGGGGCAAGGGGGGGCACTGTCCAATGCCATAGACCCTTTTCCAAATAGCAGTTACAAAGGATTGTGGGATAGAGTTTGGTGTGCGTCGCTTTTGGCCACAGTAAAATGCCATTGACAAAAGCCACACATACCAAAAACTCTATCCCATAATCCTTTGTGATTGCTATTTAGAAAAGGGTCTATGGCTAGCCTGCATAGCAGCATTCAGTTCTGGAACTATTTTCACCATATTACACTAGTAGTTGGACAAAATAAGAATTAATAAAAAACTGTGTAAGGGTTTATCTTCCTTCAAATGAACTGTTTATCCGATCATATTGGAACACTGTTGAGTTGGTGACATCAACAAAATGGTCAAAACTTTCACGTTATGAAATATTTAAAGAGCAGTACCTATGATACCGAAAACATTAATATACCATGCCATAAAAGAAGGCACAAATCCATATGGAACAAGCAAAGTTGTAGCTTTAACGAGACCTCCAACATTGCAGAACAGTTTGTGTGGTGATGATTGTGTTTTTTTTCCTGAAAGCATTTGACCTGTTACTTTATCCAGATTGACTATATTTAAACTGAAGTAATTATCTCATTTTGACTTTGTCTTTGACATTTGCTTGTAATGGAAGAATTGGTGTATCAACTTTGGAAAGCATTTTGAGAGAAGTTATTGTGTAATCTATCCTATATACTTCCTACTTACCTGTTATAATGATTTGTCATGTGATTTGAAGCTGTGTAGAAGTGGATGATTAGACTATGTACCGTTCATGCTAGAAATATCCCTTACCACTGTTATGTAGCTTTGGCATTATTTTTCTTATTGTAAAATGTAGAAATTTGGGCCACTGACCACTTGCATAGGCCCATAATTCTTGACCATGAGCAATTCCTGTAGTGGTATCAATGGGTTGACCTTGAATGTGCATACCCGTATCGGTGTTTAGTCATGGTAGAGAACATTACATGCATGCTGGAATCTATAAACATAATACCTGTTATAATAACACCACAAGAATGAGTGATTACAGCAAAAATAAGTAACAGAGCAAATGTGCGTCATCTACATCTTATAGATCATGATGTTGAAGCTGGCTTTCATATTTGGTTAGAGACTGAAGTACAGTGGAAAATGCTGGATGTGTTGTACTTTATTAGCATAGTCTGTGTATGGCATTGTATTTACCAAAAGTTCATTAAGTAGAATTCCATCCAGATAATTACTTCCCTCCTTTAGAGTTGGGCTGAGTGATTTTCAATAAATTGCAGCATTCAATGAGTTGGCAAGCTTCCAGTGTTTGATATGCTTAAAGTTAAATGTATCTTTCTAAATAAAAGTCTCATGATAGTTTTAATAATCTATTGCTCTCCTTTTTATTTCAGCACTCTTTCTGTGATTTCAATGAAATGGATACTTTATTTTTTTTCCTTTTTGCTTCATGCTAATTTGCATCATTTTGTCCTCAGCAACCATCTTTAATAATAAGTACATGCTTAGCTGTCCTGGTCCTTTAGGCATAGCTAGTCGCACTCCCATATTTCATGTCTGCTGTAAAAGTAAGAAGATAACCTTATGTATATGCAAGAAATTTTCCATGGCAATGAAAGTGGGGAATGCTAACTTCCATTGACAAGGACATTTGGTGGGAGGGGGGAGAGGAAGGAGGGGGCAGTTGCTTTCCCATTCCTTGCAGTATTGGGTAAAATTAGTAAATATTTGTAAAATGCATTAATTCCGTGTTTTCTTCCCATCACATGACGTCCCCCTCACAACTCCACCTTCACACAATCAGTAACTTTCTTATGCAGGAGTGCATTATGTTTAAGGCTTAGAAATTAACTAAAGTACTTTGACATGCTATATATAACATTTCTTCATGGTCACAAGTTTTTTATTTTCAGTGAATCAGCACGATCAAATCTAATTCATCTCAATTAAGACACGTACACTAAACACTTTGCTTATCACGAGAAATATTTCCAAATTTTTCAGGTGTGAAAATTGCTTTGAAGAGCATTTTTAATAACAGTGCTTTATTCTAGGAGGTCAATAATGCAAATTTAATTTTGGTCACATGCCAATTGATGAATGACCTTTGCAGAGGATTGTTGGTAACATAAACTTGATGTAATGGCAGTACTATGGACATAGTGTTGTACCAATGCTACCAAATGCTAGCAGATAAGTGGTACTTCAGTTCTTGATACTGGCAGATACAATCTGATACTGCGTGATGTTGTAGAAATGAGCAGTCTACTTCACCCCTCATTACCTCCTATCACTGTACACAAACCATGGGCTGTTGTGCCCTCCCTCAAAGTGTCATTTCAATTACATGAAAATATTTTGAACTTGTCACAAAATAGCCTACCGTTTGAATGAACTAAAAGGGAAGTGATATCAGTTGGGTGGGAATGGCATTCTAGGTTACTTTTGCCAGTAAGGATGGAGCATAAATAAGAGGAATGTCAGCTGATACCGATAGTGATGATTGGTCCATCACGACTCTGAAACATCACACATTTCTCTTAGAGACATTGCAGTATAGCACATGAGACCAAACATCAGTTCTCCCATGGGCCAGAGGCACCTCAAATGCACCCCCTCCCTTTCCACAACTCTCTGACCCAATATTTTTCGAAACCTCATGGCCCCTGAACACAGAATCAAGTGGTAACAGTAAATATTTTGAATCTCACTTATTCAAAATGGCTGCCAAAAACTAACCAGCAGCAAAAATTATGAATATCTTGTATTGAATAATGATACAAGAAATAATCTTGAAAAATATTTTTGACACATTCACACTTAAAATCTTCCTATTTTATGAAGAAAGTTCCAACTTAATTTTTGGAACTCTTTTGCCAAGATTCAGATTAACCAAGATGGTGCAAAAGCAAAATGGCTGCCATAATAAAAGAAATTTTTTCAAAAAGTATTCAAAAACATTTTAGGAATCCGCAATCCCCATTCTTAATGATGTACTTTAATGTTTTAAAATCAAAGCTGGATTTTAAAGCCTTGGCACAACAGTACATATCCGCCAATATGGTGGTAAAGCACTAAGAAGGTAAAACAACATAGTAAAATTCTTCCTCCCCCCTCCCCCCCCCCCCAAAAAAAAAATAATAAAATAATTAAAAATATTAAAAAATAATCAGAAAATTCATACAAAATAATCATTAAACGTATATTTCATTCAAAAACCCTTTAAAATATCTTTTTAGAAGATTGTTCATAAAATTTAAAGCATGATTTGTGATACTTTATGTAGGACCCCAACCTAACCAAGATGGTGGAAACAACAAAATGGCTGCCATTGTAATAATTACAACATATAAAAATAAGAAAAATAATTATTTTGACACAGTTGCTCATAATATCTTGCCATATTTTATGATAAATAAAACTGATTTTTCAAAATATTTCTGTTGGATTCAGTTCAACAAAGATAGTAGAATAAGCAACATGGCTGCCAATCAATAATTATATCTATATATTATAATAATAAGGAAAATAATTGCACTAAGAACTACTTTGGACACAGAGATAAACCTAACATTGGTCCATATTCTGTTATAAATATTCAGACAGGGGATCCTGGTCAACCAAGTTGATGGAAATAGTAAAATGGCCACACCACAATTATAATGTATTAAAATAATGAGTAAAATATTCTTTCAAAGTAGCTTTGGCACAGTTGCTCTAAATATCTGTCCATATTTTATGCCAAATAAAAATTGTTTTTCAGAACATTTTTGTTGGAATTCAGGTCAACCAAGATGACGGAAAAAGCAAAGTGGCTGCCAACTGTGTAAAATTCTCTTTAGCCTTGCTGGTTTCAAACTTTGATTGGAAAGGGGAGTGACTTTGCACGTGTGGAAGCTGTTGCGGAGTAGTATCCCCAGTGAATAGGACTCGAGGGTTGCTAGGGCAACGCTTTCGTTACATTGTAGATGTTTAGTCTACCTCTGGTTGTGTGAAGTTGTGTATCTATTTTGCTCCTACTTACCTCCCCTATTACTACTATTGGACAGTCCATATACTGCGGAATGATCACTGACAATGAAAATCCTACCCACACTAGGATAAAAACGGAGAAAAAACTGAGTGAAAATTTGTGATGTTAACCATTCCACTGACAATGAAACAAGGGCGAGTTACAGGGAAACAGCAAGGATATGCTTAGGGCGCCACCTAGTGTGGGTAGGATTTTCATTGTCAGTGATAATTCTGCGGTATATGGACTGTCCAATAGTAGTTATAGGGGAGGTAAGTAGGGCTCATAGATTCGAAAAACAGGTAGGTTTTGGAGAATTAATTTCGCTAGTCAAACCTTAGCTTACCAGTGAAAGTTGAAAATTGCACCATCAATAATAGTGTACACATCCACTGGTGAGACTGCCCTCATAGTGGCTGGGCTTGTAAAAAACATACATATAATATGTATTCCTAATGGTCTGTTTTGTTTGGTGGACCTTTTCAAAATAAAATTTACATGAAAAATTCCCATCTTGCCAAGAAACCTAAACATCGAGTGTTGTTGAACTTTGAAAAAGTACAGCCATCATACATGCTAGTGATGATTTGCTTGAAAGAAGAAAATTGAAGGCCTATAAATTTGTGACATGTTTTTGTTGTGATGCTCAATTGACTGTGTAAGCATAACTTGTGTATTTTGCTTGCGATCAAAAGTGATTGTAAACGTCCTGTTAGGAAATGGAATGTATGTACTTTCTGTTATGAAATCAAGAATATTCATGCTTGAAATAACAACAATTCTGCATTGTCTATGTCATTAACATCTATGATTAATATGTGGAGTCATATTAACTGCCCTCTAATGATTACTTAAGTACTTCTAACATGTAGGCTTCCAATATCCTGCATAATATTACCAAATAATCAAACTTTGATGATTTGAATAGTACCGTACCTAGTCGTGGGAATATAAAAGACGTGGTTATAAAAACAATGGTGGAAAAGTGTATGAGCTGAAAGGGTATTCTATATCAAGGAAAGAGAACAAGAAAATCCACCCACAGTGGTCTGTACGCTTCTTCATACCCAATTTACACACTTTGGTATGCAAAAACCATGATACAGTTCTTTGTAACCATATGACAATTTTGTGAATGAAGTACTACAATTATGCAAAAAACAACTCCATGCAAACTGCCAGAGTTCTGAGGAAATGGAAGTGTCCTTTTGAAAAAGTGTGCAGTACTAAGAGTTCTCACATGGACAGATTGGAAAACCTGTAAAGGCAGAATGTCTTTAAAAGTTAATCTATTTTGGATGCTTCTGTGATTGGTCTAAACTGAAAATTTTAATATATTTAAAAACTGAAAATTTACACATACTGTACTGTACTCTAGATTACTGCATTTCCCTGTCATTGGGTAGTATTGAGCCGATTATCGGTTGGTGTTATCGGTATCGGCCGATAATGACGTTATCGGTTGGATATTGGTATCGGTAAAGTCAGCAGTTGCCGCTGATAACGGCAACCGATATTCAAAAGTCCCCTCACATTGTTGCCAATTTTATGAAAGTCTCAGTGTACAAAATTTTAATCTGTAACGATCCATTTTCCCCTTCTTTTCTTCAGTGAAACCCTAGGCTAGGCCTTTGCCTAAACATTAACAAACGATGCCAGAGGAAAAGCCATGATCACTTCTCAAACGCTGGCATCACATGATCTTTTGTAGGTGTAAAGTTATGAACGTGCATGGTCTAAACTATACAGCATACCGTATCTTTTCCAGCGTTTAAATAGGCCTACCATGTAGTGTATAATTCCCGCCGATTTCTAACATCTCCTGCCAAAAGCTTCAGTTAAAGTTTGAAAGATTCCCGAAGAATTCATCATTACTTTTGCCTCGAATGACTTCCAAAATCGAAATCTTTCTACGTACATTTCTGCATAACTTTCCCGCGGTCCGCTTGGGTGTTCGGTATGTTGCTCACGTGGCTCGCGCAAAATAAACAAATCAGGTACACAGCACGTACTGTGTGGGCTCTTATCTCAATACACACATATTCTATAGTGCAATATATGTGTAAGCATTGTGGCTTCGCGAACTGCCACACAACGTGTGATGCTTGTGGTAACTAATTATATATGCAAGAATTTTTACTGCAAAGGCATGCCCAGCCTTGAACTACTGTACATACAGCATATGGTACTGTATAGTGCAGGGCCTTGGCGCATACTGTACACAGCAAAAAGTCATTGTCATTTTGAATGCACTGTAGCATAGGCCCTACGTTTTATTTTTACAAGAATCACGTAGGTAAGCATATATGGCTACATTCAACAGTACAGTGTGATGTCGTATTTCGCACTGCCTTGGGAATTACGGATTATACGCAATGATCAGACGGCATTTGTTTCATTTTCAGGATTTGTCTGTAAGTTGTACTGGTGTTTTACTGTTTTGGCAGGATTTTAACAATGTGTTAAGCTTAGCTACAGGATAGTTGAAGTGAAGTAGAAAGTCAGCAGGTATTTGTGAGATAGAATGGCGGCTTATACTGTTATGCCTATCACTTGCCGTTGATTTTTAAGTGCGGAGCTATCGTTTGTACATTCCGTTAACAATGTGAGCACATGGCCTCACAGGCCTACCGTAGCAAAGGTAGCTTGACTTAATGTTTGACTTTGTTATCTGTATCGGTATCGGTATCGGGCCGATATCAAGTTTGAATTATAGGTTATCGGCAAGTTCCGATATCACTGTTATCGGCTCAACACTATCATTGGGGCCAGGAGCAATCTACATTGCCCCTCTTTTCCAAGTGGGAATTGCAAGTGTAATACGAGGTAAGTATCTGGGCTCGTAGATTCCCAGTCCAGGGAGTTTGGGGGAATCTATTTCACTCCTACTTACCTCATCTCTTATACGTGTGAACAATCCACATAATATGATTCCCAAACCACAGGTAAGTTTTGGGGAATACATCCTAAAAATTATGTGTTAAGTATTCTTCGAAGGCAGAACTACAGGTTTGAGGACACGTTCATCTCATACCTCCCCATGTGATGAAAAAAAACCCATTAAAAATAGCCACAATTCACATCAAAATCCATCAAATATTGACCATTTTACAAGACAATTACTGTTTTTCAGTCATGAATAAGTGTATGCAAATTTGTGATGTAGAAACAAAGAGGGACTCATTAGATATGCTTTATTCTTTCATTTGTTTTACCTTCATTCCAAGGACAGTTGTGTCCCTAGTGTGCCCTGAGGGGTTAATTATTTTGGAAGTAGCTGTTGACTACTTCAAAAATGTCAACATTAAGCACCAAACCAGGAACTTGCAACTCCCTGACCAAACTAGAACCTAACTGAAAAGTAATCAACAGATAATTTACAAAGGAGAATAAAAATTTATACAGACACTGTGCAACACGTCACTTCTTTTGCAGAGCTACAGTAGTAAGAAATCTCAGAAATGGTCAAGCTTTGAAGAGATATATCTTGTAAACCAAGAAAGATATTCACATGATTGTAACAGACTTTTCATCAGGGGATCTTACTCTATCACTGTTGAAAAAAGGCTGTTTTGGTTACACATCCACATTTCCAAGTGAAAATTGCCATTTTGTTCTTAAATTTCATTGTATCAGAACTGTAGAAACACAGAGTTCCAAGATATAGAGTACTTATTGTTTTGCATTATACAGATTTTGATGTGTGACCAAGGTGTTTAAGTATGCCACCTGTAAGTGATAGCCACATAATTTCCACATGTATAAACATTGAAACACATCATACAGAATTATTACTGTTACCATCCATAAAATATTATGGCTGTTAACTAACTGCAAACCTTTCAGTTTCTGTGAAAATTCCCTTCTTCTAAAGACTTGCAATTAATTCTTCTAGCTGAGGTTTCTTAAATCTTACTGTGGTTTACCAAGCAGAGAACATGAATTTCAACAGTGAATGTAAAATTTGGTTTGTAAAAGTGTTAGTCATATACTACTTAATGTTTACCAGAGGCGAAATTAAGAATTTAATAATTGAAGATAAGTGTGATTGCTTTAATAACTAGTAGTTTGTTCATCTGATATAGCTTATGACGTAGTTTGTGACGTGTGTGTAAATCATCAACGCTAATGGAATTGGTTCCGGCAGGTTAATTACAAAAAAGAAAAGACATAACATTAAAAACGAAAAATCTATGAAAAATTTGTGCTATTTTTGGAAGAATAGTGCTTTTGTTGAATAGTGCTTTTTTTTTTTTTAGGAAATCCTTTTTTTTTTTTTAGGAAAGGCCTGGAGAAACATATCACTTACTGTACCACCCACAAGAAGTATGAACTGGGATGTTTTATTTTGCATCTTGCTTAAAGGGAAGTATTGCGTGTGAGAAAATACCACGATGTGACTCTAATTTAATCCCATTGTGGTCTTTTACCCTTTCTAAACATGGAACACAAATAACATGCAGCAGATCAACAGTAATTGCTCGAAATATGGAAAGAAAGAACCAGCAATTTTTGTATCTAACGGGCTCATTACAGAACGATAGGCCTCGCCCACTCTATGCAACGTTCCTACTGCTACATATTCATTTAGGAAGAGACATACATGCACCCATTATGCAATAGGTGTTGACCTTGCTTACCATAATTCCAACGACTCTGCTCACAACAACAAACTACCACCACATTGCAGTTTCTGTACCACCCCGTGCTGTACAGGATATTGGAATTCAAAACTCACACATGGAGACGCAGCGTCATCTGCCTGGTTGACCGTGAGTGCGCGTTATTAGTCGTTACAGGAGAGTCACTACAAACGTGTAAATTTATCTGCGAAAGACTTGTAGGCCCTGCATATTTCTTTTGTTTTGGACATTTGGCAACCACTGGCATCACAGGTTCGTAAAATTTTCATTTTGTACCATTGCTGAAACACCTACAGTCTCTTTTACATCCAGCTGTTTCGAAAGTAAATCAAACCTGCTATGGCCCAAGGGCTGCAATTCGAATTACGAAATGACTGTAACTTTGTGTACAGTATACCAGGAAGGTGATAAAACCACCTACTGTAATATAACGGTAGTTTCGTTAGGTTGTCAAATAGAAACTCCCTGGTTCAGTAATACAGACGTAATGTAGTAATAATTCCCACTAATATACTGTACTGTACTTAGTTCGTATTTTCCGAACTTTTTGTACATGCTGTAGAAGGCGTTTGTTAATGTCTGACGTAATGTGATAGAAATGATTTGATTGGTGGATTTCAAATCAGGGGTGATGAAGGTGTGGTTTTGCATGCATAATTTTTTGGGTGAACAAATCTATAAGTTGTTACAGAAAGGTTAATTACTAGTTAATAGTGCTCGGAGGGTAGAATGTTTTTTCTTAGTTACCTCTCTTTCATCGAACGGGACCAAATTGCAAGTAAACGAGGATAGATTCAATAAAAAGCCAGACAAATGCAAATATTTCCCTTTAAAGCAGTCTCTTTTGCAGACTGGTATTCAAATCGTGACTTGAGTCACATGATTCACATCCCGCCAACACTACTGACTTGAATAATTCAAGGCAGTTTTTCCCCTATTGAAATAACACAGCAACTTGAGTCAATGACTTGACTCGAGTCCCTAAAATTGCTTCAGTTGACTGACTTGCTGAGAAAAGAGTGACTTACGTACGTCTCTGCTCTTTTGACTGGGTACTCCATCTGTACTAGCTACTGACGGACATTGTATACATAAAGAAAGAGGATCAAGTGATCAAAAGTGTCGCCACAGTTCAAACAAATTGAATTTTTATCAGGGCTTGGCTTCAAAAAGGGCACAACAAAAATGCCTTTGGTAAGTTTTCATAGTGAAAGGCATCTTGTCAAATAAGGAAAGTCATGATGGCAAAGATGATATTAGGGAAGGACATAATAGTATTTTGCATCCAAAGTGCATGAAAACTTAGTTCTGTTGCTCACGTGGTTGAAATCCAGTGCAGAGAAACTTGTTTAGAGTATAATTATCGCCCTGCAAGAGAAAGTCACATATGCACATTTGTCCTCCCTTTCCGTACGTGGTATGTTTGGTGTGACCCAAACCTGTTCACTGATATTCTCTCCACATGGGAAGCTATACTTATGCATTTATTCAGGGGATTTTTGTAGTCTATTTCGCTCCTCCTTACCTCCTGTTTACAATTGTATACCATTATTGCCTGCCAGACGGCAGGGTTTTTGCCACTGTTGCCATTGCTATTGGTTTTTGCCAGATGGTTATTGCAGGCAATAATGGTATACAATGCCATTAGTTGCCATTGCTATTGGTTTTTGCCAGATGGTTATTGCAGGCAATTATGGTATACAGTGCCATTGGTTGCCATTGCTATTCGTTTTTGCCAGATGGTTATTGCAGGCAATAATACATTTGTAAAGAGGAGGTAAGTATTGGAGCTCATAGACTCTCAAACCATGTGAGTTTTGGTGAGTCTATTTCGCTCCTCCTTACCTCCTATTTACATTATTGCGGGCAATAATGGTATACATATGTAAATAGGAGGTAAGTATCGGAGCTCATAGACTCCCAAACCAGGGAGTTTTGGTGATTATATTCCCTCCTAGCTCATAACTTAACACCCGAACTTGAAAACAACTAGATTGTTGTTGTCTCGCAAACAGTGTCAATGGGCCTGAAGTACATGTTTTCCTTAGCTTAAAATGCAAGATTGTCCCTTTCACTTTTATACTGTGTAAAAGGGTTTTAGGAGCAATGTTGCTGTGAATTAGATTTGAAAAGATCTCACAGATATTTGTATGTGGAAAGAAAGAAGACACTAGTCCGTTCACACGTATGTCTGAGGAATGACTAACTTCCAAATCAAGAAACCCCAATGCGAAGGATAATTCAAACAAACAATTCAAACCAGCGAGTTTTGGTGATTACTTTGTACTGCAACTATAACAGTACTTGAAATGTACAGCACTGAAAGGAGTGGAACTGATGACAAAATGAAAAGGGCGTAACAACAACTTTTGCTGTTGCACGGATGTGTTTTTCTGGGGCGTGGCACCAGACATCATGAGCGTGACAGCCCTTTTCAGTTGGTGCCCTCAGTTATGTCTAGCCTTGCTTTTTGAAGATAGCAAGGGCTATTGTCATTTGCATTATATGATGATGAATGTGCAACTTTTGAGACCAAGTACAAACATGAATAGAAAAAAAAATATCAAAGTGCTGTATGCTATTTGTGGATTTTAACGAAGACTTTCCTTTTTTCGAAAATTTCCCAAGTTTGTCCCATATGTCAGAAGGGAACCACTTGAGCAAGTCCAAACTTAACACAGAAGACATAGGAGGCAGTGATATTGGCAAGCCTAAACGTGTACATACAGTACAGTGGCAACACTCTACCCATAGGATGTTAGTGCATGGTGCTCTGTCCATATCAAGTCGCTGCTCCTAATATACATTTTCCCTTTTAAGTGGTACAGTTCATTTCGTGGTGCTGGGCAGACCAATCTTCCTCACATAACTGAAAGTGTGGAAGTTTAGGGGAAGCTTTACAAGTTCATGATAGGAAGGTAGGAGGCTCAAACTGTCTTTCATTTGAAGAAGTAGTATTTTTAAAGAGGGAATACTCTTCAAATATCTGTGCAGCAGAGAGATGCTCGGCCAAGAGGAGATTCACCCTTTTGGCTTCCTACGCGACCATAGATCATTTTAATGTGCCTCACTTGAAGTTGTCAAGTTCTCCTCCTCAGGCCATCCTTTACATAACCACACTTTGTGGCATAGGATCATCTAAATTGAGCAAAAGTCACATAATTTTCGACTCTGCAATTACACATGTTAGGGTGATCCATCTCCCAGTGCCTTGGAAAGATATTAAGTTCTTAAAGCCAGACATGAATGCCCTTAGCAGCAAATAGGAAAAAAATTGAAAAAGCATAAAAACTTACCTTTTCATGTCTTTTTGTAATTTTTATTTTTCTTTGTGACCTAAAATGAAGCGATTTTAAGATTGCCATGCCAAAAGGATATTACTGCAGATACATTGAGTGAACATCAGTTGAAAGTTACTCTGTATTGAAATATACATCTGGAGATGTCACCAAAAATGGGTGAATGATCAAGTGAGATATGAAAATTCAATAAAGACATACAACCCTTCTCTATTGCTATCACACGCGGTTGGTCGTCTGTAGCTGTAGTATACCGTTTTAATGATGGGAAATGTCGTGGTCATTCCGGTGTTAAGACATATGACGGATAGGGTTGGCTTGTAGGAAAGCCAATTTTGGTCATGGTATATGATGATATGGAACACAGACCCAAGGCTAACTTCATGTAAGGTCTTCTCGTGATGAGTACTGTAATCATGTAACTGTCATGTATTGGTATAAGAAGAAATATATTACATTCTCAAGGGTGAATATCTCTCATTGGAGTGATAATTTGCAGTGGCATGTTTAAACTTTGAAATAATGTAACCAAAATTCTTTTGTTCACCATAATTTAGAAAAGTAATCATAACTCAAAAATTAATTTAAAAATGACTGATCAAAGTTAGTTATGGCCATGGGTACCAATAATGTTTTAAATAATTTGAAAAAGTTTGAAAAGAGAACTGTATGTTATAGATGTACTAGTTGTTAAATCTTTTATTGTAGCCCTACTGGAGGTGATTATTGTTTCATTCTCATACTATAGTATTTAAGGGTGTACATTAGACTTTGAATAAATTTAGTTTTATGTGATTAAAAGAAACCTTATGGTATTACATGAGCAATGAACATGGTTGTAGCAGGGCTATTCAGTTCAATTCAAATACTGATATGTTGCAGTGTTTACAGTGTAGAATGATAAAATTGACAAGGGAAAAAAACATCCTTTGAAGGTCAGAGATAATTACCTGCCAAAAACATATGACTTTGTGTCAAGAGGAGATCAAAAGGTAATGGAACAGCCCCACCAAAGATTATGAAGCAAAATGTGAAGTGTTATTAAAGCAAATCTATTTCACTCCTACTTACCTCATGTACTATACATGTGAACAATCCCATTTACCACAGAAGTAGACTTGGTAAAATAAATTGGCACAGAGGTGGCACTATCCTTACTTCGGGGTCATGACCTAGGAGCTAATCCTCATTTCATTTACAGTGAAATTGGGACTATCACACTCTTCTAGATCCTCCATTTTCGTTGACTTTGACTCCATTTTCTCTTACTTACCAGTTCTTTGTGCCCAGTTTTACAACCCGAGTGATAGAGTTTTTACCATTTGAGTGTCTAGCTGTTTTATATAGGAAATAATCAAATGGAACGAAACCTAAGAGTAATACCCATAAAATGGAACATTGAAAGTAGAGCCTTAATATTTATATAAAATAAACAGGTTATGGTACATGAAGTCAAAAAACAATAAAAGTACAAAAAATTTGATTCAAAATTACCCCATATTTAATTCAAAGTATTTCACTGTCTGATCAAGATTCCAGAGAAGGGGTACAGCTACTTTTCCATTAATTAAGCTCCTTGTCATTTGAAATGTCTCACAGTCAGCATTGTAAAACTTTGTACAAGGATCTGTTAAAGGAAAAATGCAGCCAATCCAGTCTGAATTAGAATACCTGGGTCTTTTAGTACAGGAATGACTCCTTTCATTCATGTGATAATATTTTTTTTGCTCATAATTGTTAAATTCATGCAGAATAGCAATTTCATTTTACCTTTAATATTCAATATTTTAATTCAGACACATAATGAAAGACACTTCTAAGGGAAATTAAGAGGATTGCAAGATTTAGCTGATGTGAAAATAAGCTTGAGGGGACTTCTTATTACGTTTAATATATTCAAATATTTTAGATTAGTGGCAAGGATATTGGATGCATTGAAGAACACAAAAATGAAAGTAAATGCATTTTTGCTCTAAGTTAGGTAAACAGTGGATAGTTTGACATAATCTGGGGACCAATGAATCTCTTGAACTGTCAATAACCTTTCTCATAGTGAGAGTTGTCAGAGAAAGTGTAATCTAACCAATTAATTCAAAATGAAGTGGAAAATCTTTCTGTGCATTGGAAGTCAGTAGGTATTTAGACTGGTACCATGGCAAAGATGATCATATTAATACTTGGTGAAAGGTTATTCGTCATTATGTGCTTTTGTATTATTGGTAAAAAAGTTGTTAGCTTGGATGGTGCCTGCATGGCTTCCCCTTGAGTTTAAAGGACATTTTCATTTTTCAAAACTTTTGGAAACCAAAGTAAAGATTAGCCCTCTAAAATTTCTGGCCTACAAATTTTTTAGATTGAAATATGTACTTCAAAGAAAGAAATTTTATTAGTTAAGATGTGGAATTCTTCTCTAAGCTGAAACAAGATAAGAAGGAAAATACACCAGTCCCAAACTGCCGTTTTTCAAGTATTTTCTCCATATCATCAAAATTTCTTTTTATTACAGTCATTACAGGTCTAAGTGAGCCATTCACAAAGGTTTCCCATGTAAAATGGTCTAAAGCATGTCGTTAAAGGTCTGTGGACATGTAATGAATTCAGTTGTTCTACTCAACAAAGTTAGATTAAGATCCCCCGATGAAAAATATGTTGGAATTATTTGAATATCTTTTACCATTCTCAAGATATTTCTCTTCAAAGTTTGACCATTTGTGGGAATTGTCCATTAGCTATGCAAAAGTATGATGTGGAGTGTTGCACAGTATCTGTATTTCTTTTGTTATTCCTTTACAAATTATCAGTTAATCACTTAGTCTCTAGTTTCTAGTATGTTGTTTAATGTGGATATTTTCAAAGAACTAAATAGCTCCTTCCAAAATTAACCCCTGGGGGCATCCCAAAATTACAGCTGTCCTTGGAATGAAGGCTTAACTAACAAAGGATAACATAACACCCAGTTGACAGGTCCCTCTCTGTACGTCACAAATTTGCATAAGTAGCTCATGTTTATTCCTGAGTAGGTGAAAAACAGTAATTGTCTTGTCAAATGGTCAATATTTGATGGATTTTAATGGGAATTGCGGCTATTTTTTTTATCATTTTTAATGCTTTTTACACCAAATAGGCAAGCATCACAACTACATGTCTACAGACCTTTACGTATCTTCTCTCCTATTTGCATATGTAACCCTCACTTACCCACAGTATTACAGGCCTGATTTTTAAGGAAATTTTCAGGTTGCCCATCGGACAACCTGAAGTTAAATTTAGGTTGTCCGAAATAGTTTTTGGTTGTCCGAATGAAAGTGACGAACAAGATATGAACAATTCTATTTCCTGTCCCTGCCATAGAAAACAAACATTTTGCCATATTTATTGGCATGGTACAATGATGAATGGTAGTCGATACCATTGTCTCAGTGCCACCTATTAAGGGGTTTTTTGTGACATACTTTCCTGCTGATGTAGGGAAATATTCAGTTACAAATAAAATCTCCTCGTCCATCGGACAAGTTCAAAGAGAGAAAGTGGTTGTCCGATGCAAGTTTTACCCGTCACGGACGATCAGACGAGTGCTAAATTTCAGCCCTGGTATTACCTGGCAAATGAAACAAAGCTTAGTGAAAAAGATCCCTCTGGAGAGCAGTACTTCTCATCTCTTCATTTGCCTGCCAAGTCTCTGTTGCAGTTTTTGTAAATGTCTGTGTTGCAGTCATATATGTGAATAGGAGGTAAGTATCGGGGCTTGTAGATTTCTAAACCAGGGAGTTTTGTGGATTTTCATTCATTTTTGATACCAATTTTGTGGTGTCCAACACTTCTTCCTGTTTAAGTGTACTAATCATATACTACCCCAAAGACATGGATTTGAAATGTTCCATTTGGTGATGCTATCTGTGTAACCGTGTGTATGCAAGCACCTGACTGAAAATAAACGTATTCATCCCCAAGTTTCAATGTGTAGTGCATAGAGGTTATTAAGAACAAGTGTGCTAAGCATAGTTGTATGTAGATTGAATACATGTAAGATAGGAACTCCATAACCTTTGCTTAACCTAGCCCAGCCCTAGTCGCAAGGTTACAGGGCGGACATGTGATATCGAAAAGGTCTGTGCATAGCCCTGTGGTTTCAGCAAGCATGTTTCTTCAATGATAGAACATTACAGAATATGGATCGTAAGTAATTGATTGCACTAGCTTAAATTATGTTTAAGACAGAGACGATATGGCATCAATAATGGTACGTAGTGAGGGGGATCCTCGTTTTGCCATGGCTATAGGACTACCACTTTCTCTCATTCTTTTGACTTATACTTAGGCTTACAATTTGTACCTATTATATAGCAATGTATTAGCCACTGGCAATAACATACATGTAGGTAGAGAAACACACTGTAGTAGGCATCTGTTCAAAGTCATGCAAATCTGCTTCTCCCGCATTATCTCCTATTTTACTTTAATACCTGCAGCAAGTCCCTGGCAAGCTTTTAACAGCACAGTGGTCCTGGGTGGCCTCCTGAGAGAGGGTGCCCAGGCTAGTCCTCTTCCTGCTTGCCTGTTCAACAGACATGATGCAGTTTTGTTCCTGGTTTTCCAGTTCCAGCAGGGAGCATTGAATCCAGGGAGTTTGGGGGAAACATCTCTCAAGCTTTAAGTCCATACGTTTACTATTAGCCATTGAACTGACGTATGGTAATATTCACATCACGGGCAGACCGTTCTTCGTAAATCCAATAGACAAATGATGCTTAAAAACAGAGAAGAAATTTGAGGAATTCTTCATTTTTACTGAACCTTGAGAAGTGATTATTTTATATGTCTACTATGAAATTGTATTTTAGTTTCGTTAAGCTGTAAGTGGCTGCTAAACCTGTAAATCTGACTCAGAAAGCTGCTTGAACACAATATTTTTATCATGTTTGTAACCAAAATATAAGAAAATTATACAATCTACATCACCCCTCTCTTACCTCCTATTTACCTGTGTAGTCCCACTTACCTGCAACTAAACTCTGGTAAACTAATAGCACAGTAGATAGGGAGGGTGCCCTCCAAAGGAGGCTGACCTCCCATGTTCTCTTCTCACTTACCACCATAGGGTGTACTAATACGCAACTTTTGGCCTTGGTTTGTCTCCTCTGGTTAATCATTCCCAATCCAGTGAGTTTTGGAATGTACATTTGTGGACTGTATCTCATTACTGTACCTACATCTCATCCAGTCTTTGCAGTTTGTTATCATGCAAGTGGATGTTTCAGGTATACCTAAACTTTGTAGACCTGAATTTATCTTTTACATACAAGTAAATCAATGGAAGGACTTTTAGTGTGCCATTGACTTTATTGTCTTGTCAATTATTCAGAACTGTAAATAGCAAGTTAATGTATATTTTAGCATTGTATGATACTATAGTTTAGAAGTGAATGCTTATAACTCATCCATAGACAAAAAGTAGTAGTGACATTCAGAACACCCTGCCGCATCCAATTTCTAACATACCTGTCACCCGCACGACTCAAAAGTTGACCAAAGTTGGCATTTGAGTTAAAACCCTGCAATCTTGAGGTCGTGCATTCAACTTTTGAGTATGGGTCTAATTGTAGATGCGAGTTTTCTTTCATTGTAGCAGTTGATGGTTTTAGCGTCAAAGTTACCTCTGTGTTGTAAGAAGGAAATAATATTGTGAGTGGTTGGACTCACAGTGTAATGCTCAAACATAAAAGCAGCCAGATTTTTCTCACATCTGTCGTTGTTTCTATAATTGAAAAGTGATTGTCCTTACTGCCAAGAAGTAATCTAGTTTGTCGTCCTCTTTGGCATATAGATACTGCTCAAATGGACATTATTTTTTATGCTTTTACGTGATTTGTTCACAAATGGCAAAGAGAAAGTGGAAAACCACACCATATGTTTGCTTTAAATAGCAGTCGCTATAAATTTTGCTATTAAAAGTTCCATTTCTGTAATCTATTGAACACACATTTCCACATTTGGAAAAACAATTTCTTGTCAATTCAAACTGCATGGAACATGCAACTTAGCAGTATGTTTGTTGGAGTGGGGAGTCATGAACAGCTCGGTTGATACCATCCTTATGCTTGTATTACATTTCAATTATTTTGTACTTTTTTCTGTAAAGTGCATTTGAATATGTTTATAGTATTTGCGCTATATATTAAGTACTGTTTTGATAATAATAATACCAAGTGAAATTCATTCAGCAGATTGTTGGGGTACTTTGATGTGGCAAATGGCTACAGTATTGCAAAGTGAAATTTTGGGAAATTGTATGAAAAGATCAAATTGAGTTGCTGAAATTCTGTTCTTGTTTGGAATGGCTCATAAATTTCTAATAAATGGGATGTGGTAAAAGGAAATGTAAGTGGGAGATTAAAGAGGGGGCAAGGGGGGTTGTGTTATAGCACCCTCTAGAATGAATGGTAATGGTTTCAGGCTTAAGTTTCACTTTAGTTTGTTAGTACTGGTAGGAATATGACAGAAAATATTTCAGTTCATGTCTAGGACTGAAGTTACTGGAATGCTTGAGGTGAGCATAACTCAGAGTTACAGAGATATTGAACTGCATTAAATTCTTTAATAGATAAGAAGGAAGTATGAGTCTCATGTATTTTACCTGGTCAGGCATACATAGGCTCTCCCATACAGTCCCTCTCCTGTCCCCACAAAAAAAAAAATCAGTTCCAGAGTTATGGTTAAAAAATTTCCCCCTAAAATCCATAAATCTGTTTTAAAGAGGCATATGTGATTAGAAAATTCAATTTCACTATTGCAGTCGTTTTTGTTTTGTCCAAGTTCAACTGTTGGACAGCTGTTGTATAAATTGAAATCAATTTTTCTCATTTAGAGACTGTAGAGTTCAGCCACATTTAAGTGAAACAAACGCTTGACCAAAACTTTGGATTGGTTCATTTGAAGAAGCACCATCTAGAGGATATTATTTAAGGGGAGTCTGAGCATTTGAAAGATGCTAAGAAGAGTGAATATCAGAAGTATAATATTTTACATCTGTTCTAGGAAACCACTGGTTGATACTTTGATTATTCAGTCTCTGTCGTTGACATGCTTTTAAAAGAGCTCAACAAAATATAATGCTAGAATAATACAATTATGCTTCTCCTTCCTTTGTCTGCTCTCTTTATGCAAAGTACAGTACTTTACTCACTCAGCTTGATCACCAGGCTTTATGTAAATGTTTTGTGATGTTTAATCTGATAAAGATGATCTCTACCAGCAAATTTTGTCGTTTTGCACGTATTTTGCAATCACTAGAAGTCACTGGAATATTGCTCCAAGTTAAGTCTGTGATTCCCAGCACTCCCCATCTGATGTGGGGTCATTGCCCCAGAAAATCCAATTCTTGCGCACTTTAGGGAAAGAATTGATTTTATTAATCTGAATATGTGAGTAAGGTGAGCTGTTGCACATGCTGGGCTTTCGGGAAATTCAATCCACCAATGAAAGTCAACCGTTAGAAAATGGAACAAATGTCTGATTTACACCGTGATCATGCGTGCTGATTTAGAGATCTTAACATTCGCAAAGTAGTCTTTGTTTTTTGTTTAAGAGGACTGGCCAAACGGTGATCCAGGTGGATTGATGCCACTGGAGAGGCTGTGCTCAAAATGTCAATCAAGAGTGACCTTGTTTTAGTATCCAGGGTTTTAACAAAGTGTTTACAGAGAAATAGAATTTTCGTCTTTTGTATATTTGAACTTTATAACAAATTATAAGGAATTTTACCAGTGTCTTTCTTAGAAAGTGCATGGTATGTAATCATGATGTATGTTTTCTTTAAAGTGATGTATAGGTACTGACTGGCCCAAAGAAATTATCTGACATTTCAAGTTGGAATGCAATGAATGTTCAACCCCAAACTGCTTGAACTGTGGAGGTGGAATTAATATGTGCATCATTCATCATACATTTCAAAAATGAATTGTAAAACAAAGGAAAAGTTTAGTCTCACTTGAAAAAGGAGGGAAAGGATTTTTATTACTTACCATACTCTATTTTGTTCAGGTTTAAAAGATGAGAATAAAGAAGTCACTAAAGTACAGTAGTCTTTCCAAAGTTTTAAACATATTTGTGTAAGATTTATTATCCCCTTGTCTCACATGAGTAAAGAAAAATTAAAACCTTCACCTTAAGTTAAATTTTTGTGATTCAAATAATGCACATTGAAAGCAATTATATATCACTCCAAGAGCAAGAGACTGTCATATGTTTAAAAAATCAGACAAATGTCAAGTTTTACTCATTATTACCAGCCACAGACGACTCGTAACTGCTTCTGGAGAATCAGTCCTCCAAGTATTGTAATTGAAATGAATGTATTCCCTTGGTGACAGATAGCAGAGGTTTTAATGTACTGGGCATGCTCTGCTGACTTTAAAAGTCTTCCTGTGCAGCATTTGGTAGGCTTGTCACATCCCAGAGTCAAGGAATTTTGATGACTTTTAACTAGATTTATCATTTCAATCAGCTTAAAAGATGTCTGCTTCTTGCTATTTAATGATTCCTTCCTAATCAATATTATTTGGGTTGCTTATCCCTGAAAGGAGTCCCTTAAGACAAGCTCACAATTTTGTAGACAAGATGCTTGCAAATCAAGGGCAATTGACTTCTTCTGTCCTTCCCGAAAGTATGAAATGGAGTAAAAAGCATCACCATTGTCATTGATATGGTTTAATATTCGTAATTGAACTCCATGGACTGTATAAATTTTAGCGTTAGAATTTTCGGTGAGAGGTCATCAGTAGTGACCTTTGGGTAGTGTCTTGCCTCGTGGAAGAATGACTCCACAGACTGAAAATACTTCATTCATTACCCAGACATGTACCCCGTGAAATATCTTTTAAATATGGTAATTTCCTGCGCAAGCAAGGCATTCAGAAAGTATTTAAGTGATGCATCCCCAGCATGACATGAAGTCATTCCACATACCCAGCCCTTACCCTCCACTCTCATTTTCCTGTGACATCCAGCATGTAAGAGTCTTTGAGGCCTCTTAAAATTTCAGATATTTTGCTTCTTTCACCTTTTAACTTCCAACCACTAGTTTATGTTGTGTCTAAAGTGTGTTGTATTATATTAACGTATTTGTATATTCCTACTCGTAAATTTTTTGTCCCACATGACTCTACAGGATGACTCAGGAGGATGGCTCCATAGCTTGTGAAAGTAATTCATTAAATGTGATCATGTTTGATTGTTAGCTTGCAACACTGGTCAGTACCCAGGCTAGTTTAAGTGAGATCGCAGTCCAACTTCATGCTTGCAAGGCTAGCACCTCGAAGGTGATTACTTATGATCTGGACCATGCAGGAAATCCTAGTCACAGAGTTGGCAGAATTTGTTTCATTCCTCCTTACCTGTGCATGTATTTTCTGCACATGTAGTTGCTTCCAGTACCATCTATCACAAAGTTTCAGAACCAGAACATCGTCCTCTTGGAGGGCACTGTTTGTATCCTTCATCTTTTGCCAGTCTTGTGGATACTAACTTTTCTCATGGATTAGCAGAAGAAAAATAGTTTCAGTTGTGGTGGCAGCTCAAGATCTCAAATAATCATTTGTACAATGGAAAAGAGGGAGAGCAGTATTTTGAGCTGGTGAATCTACATTGCCTCTCCTTACCTCCTATTTACATAACGGGTTTGTGGAGCCCCTCCTTACCTCCTATTTACACTTGTAATCCCCACTTACCCACAGTAAGTCCCTGGCAAGCTTTTAATGGCACAGTGCTCCTGGGTGACCTCCCGAGAGAGGGCGCCGTAGTCCTCTTCCTGCTTGCCTGTCCAAGTGATGTGACACAGTTTGGGGGATTCTATAGCATTATGTATTCATGGTAATAGGTTTTATGGTATTGATTGTGTCAGTTTCTGGGTATGTGACTCCCTATAGTTTTATTACTTTTCTTTTAAAGCCCTTTGTCGATCATCCTTCTGTGCTTTCTTCACTTTTTATTTTATGAAGAACCTTTTATTTTCACATACTTTGGTTTTTCACCTCTTTTTTTTTAACTAAGATTTTCTATGCACTGTTGTAAAATGCATTGAACCGTATTAGGAGAAAATCATTTGATTAGTCAAGATTTACTCACAGTACACAGTAAAGTCAATTTTTTTTTTAACAAAATTAATGATAAAGTTTAAGACTGCCAAGAACTTCTAAGTTTCTATTTAGTGTATCTTTCATGGAAGGGAATAAGCATCATTGTATAAAAGGTGTTTTTTAGGTTACACAGCAACTCACAAAACCGTGCAAGTAAAAGGGGAAAAAAAAGAAAAAAATACAGAAGCTATGGTTACAGACAAAATATCATTAATTTTAATAGCAGAAACAAAAAGTCCACATTAAATATAGCAATGTGTCAACTTCTCAAGATGTCTTGATTAATGTGGCTGTTAGTCTGATCAAATTTCTGTCAAAGCAATTAAAGCTATCATCATTAGCAAATTTTGTTTTGCAGTATACATAATGTAAGTGTATCAGATATCATAGTGTCATGTTATATTAACAAAAATAATTATGGTTTTTTGCTCACAAAGTTTGCTTTTTTTTTGTAAGGAAAAATTATTGATCTCTTAAACTGGTTATAAGCAGTGCTCTAGGAGTGGGAAGTCTGAAAGTATTGCCAACATGTTGATACTACATTGTTTGCATTTAATGATTGGGTACTGTAATTAATGTCAAGTCTGTCTCATCTTTGATTGCTAAAGACAGCAGAGCTCTTTTAATAGTAACAAGCCCAGCACTTGAACACTAAGATCTGGAGGACCTGGCACGCAACTAATTATTGGAAACACAGGTGTGGTTCTATAAGGTTAATGAAATATTTGAAAAGGTTGCTTTGTCTTTTTCATTGTACATGAAATGTTAGCTGTTACCCATTTCAAAGAAATTAATGTTCCCGCAAAGGAGCTGAACCAGTTTTGTCATGAAATGATGGTTTCAGCGGTATACTTTACTTAGTCACAGTGTCAAATATATTTGACTGTTTATATTTCAGGTTTTCAAGGGGGGGGGGGGGAGCATGGGCCATTTACATCCAGCAGTGTGCATTAAGATGGCATATGGAGGATTCTAGGAACCCAAAATTTACTAAAGTAGTTGAAGTTCTGGCTTCTACAGTCATAGGGTAGTTAAAACTCAATTAAAAAGGCCCTATGGCCCAAACACTGGAGAACCCCTGGTGAAGTCTGTACAGTAGTTGTAATGGCTACATTACCAAACCTCACAAGGATTGTGACTGAAATTCATTTGAGCTGGCATTTGTTTCTGTGTTTATATGTTGGTACATACATGTGTGTGAATGTGTTTGTGATACCAGTATGTTTCCATCTAAATGTCAAATAAATATTGTAAATCATAGGTTTATGTTATGTTAGGCTTCCCAACGTAACTTTCACCTCTTGGGGAATAAGTCATGCCGGTCTCACATCATCCATCTCCATGTTAGCTAGAAGCTGCTACTGATGTAAACTTATTACATTTTTATTATAAATACAGTTTGCTGAAAACAAAAATGTATGTGTGAAAAATCAATGTTACTGATACTCATAGGCATAGGAAGCAGGTGTGTGTGTGTGTGGGGGGGGGGGGGTGTAAGTATGGTTACACCCCTTCCGCCCTTAATTCAAGGACAAAAATCCCTTATTTGTTACCTTTGTCAAAAATGTCAAAAAATTGCAGTAAATTTATTTGAAATTTGCCCAATATGTTGTACCACTCTGGACCCTCAAGTATTCCAAATTTTCTGAAGGAGGTAGGGGACATCACCTCTGCTTAGGTCCCTCCCCCAGGGTGGCAGTCTGAAACAATGTTGAGCCCCCCTCTCTACCCATGCAGTCAAGAACAGCTTTCTGTGCCTATGCTAATACTCAATTCAAGGACAAAAATCCCTTATTTGTTACCGTTGTCAAAAATGTCAAAATTTTGCAGTAAATTTATTTGAAATTTGCCCAATATGTTGCACCAAATTGCATCTCTGGACCCTCAAATATTCAAAATTTTCTGAAGGAGGTAGGGGACACCACTTCTGCTCAGATCCCATGCTAGGGTGGCAGTCTGAAACAATGTTGAGTGCCCCTCCCCCTCTCTACCTAGTCAAGAACAGCTTCCTATGCCAGTACTAATACTGTGCCCCACTTTACCTGTGTGGTGGGCTCCCAGACCAGCAAGGGATGTAGGTACATGGCACCCTCTAGGAGTTACTGCTAAATTTTGTGTCCATAACTTTTTTATAAGTATTGTAGTCTATTTCGCTCTTCCTTACCTCCTATTTACATATGTAACCATTATTGCCTGCAATAACCGTCTGGTATCCCCTGCCTATAGAGGGCGCCTACAACCCTAAATCGTCCTTCTGCATTTTTGCCTCTCCGTGTTCAACATGTTCTAAAACTCGTCTGGTGAAAAACTGCATTATTTTCTCCGACCTACCTCTTGGATTATCCCTACCATCGTCTTTTGCACTGTGAAGACGTCCTCATCGTCTACCTCTGCCGAAATCATGAGTATCCTCTTCTCGTTATAACTTTTTTATGAATATTGTATTTGCTAGCAGTGTAGTAAGTAAAAGTGTAAACAGCAGACTTTTGTGTACTGTATCATAAGTACTAGTTAACATGTGTCACAGTATGTCTGTGGTTATGAGTATGAATGCTACACTTATAGTGTGAATACACTGTCATGAGTACTATTAACTAAAGTAGTAACTGTATATGTGTACAAGTACTGCACTTTTACAAGTAAAAAGGCACATCCTTTTTGTAAGTACAAAATTTTCCATATGTACCAGTGCTTAATCTGTGAGCAAAAGAATCAATCTCATGGTTATGAGTACAAATCAATGTGTCAAATCATGGTATTATCATGCACTCCAAGTCAAGTGTAGGCTTTAAGATGTAGTAATCTGAATTCATGGATTCCAATACCAGGTGAGTTTTGTGAGAACCATTAAAATGCAATGAATAAATCTGTACTTATAGTATCTCCATTGTGTCCTGTGCTTGTAATACAGCTCAGCAGATTGGATTTCAATTCCCTTCAAGTTTTCCTTCTTGAAGACTTTGACCCGCTCTGGATTTTTATCAGTCTTGAAAATGTAGAAATCTGTGAATCATGCTTGCACTCTCTCTACTCCAGGGAAATACCATTTTACACCCCCTCTGCTTGTTACATATGAGTGCAGGTACTAGAAGTGGTCATAACCCTTTGAAGACGTTTGTAGGGTTGACCGCAAGGCCACCCACTGAGCAACAACATGAGGTTAATATGTAGGAATAAGTGGCGTAATTCGCCTGGAGTTACATTGGCACATGTCACTGACCTCCACATCTGGATTTCAAGCACATTGCCAAGGCCAAGTACAGGAAACTCAATCCAAATGGTATGATGTGGATGACCTCTTAGGGAAACATTGATGTTTCCAGATTGTTTCATAAAGTTTTAGTATCACCACTCTGTTTTGAATTCAAAAAGCTGTTTGCTGGAAGACTAGATACATAAGGTTGCTTAATATTAATTGGTTCAAGTGCTTTGTGGGATACTTCCAACCCCTCTTGAAAATCAAAAGTATGTCTTGAAAAGCAGTCCACATTGACAGAGCAGTTATCTTGTATCTACACAAAACAATTACTTATTGTATATTTTAGCATTGTAGTCCCTGTAGAAATTTTACCTACAACTTTTTTAAGTTTGAAAACTTCTAGCTCACACATATGTCAAGTGAGCTGACACCAGGCTGCCAAAAGATAAAAACAGAATCAGCATAATCAATATTTGATCAAGTTCTTGTTTGGAATGAATGCACTGTACATACTGATTTTTGTTGAATACTACAATTACAAAGCAAATGGAATTGACACTCTAGCAAAACCTTAAAGGGAAATATTGCATTTAAAATGTACCAACATGGCATACAAAGGAAATACCTTAAATCATTATCAACCATTCAGTCTCACCAATAAACTCTAGTAATAGTTTTATCTCCTCAAAGTATTATACATTTCAAGCGTAACGGATGTTGCGTCATTTGAATTTTTGAAAGTTTGGGTGAACAAATTACTTGCATGCTACAAATAACCAAATTAATTCATGTGAGAGCCTTATTTCTTGAAAAGAAAGTTACCGTACTGCCTTATTTTGAATTGTCTATCATTCTGTATCTATTAATATTGGTTTAAAAAATATGAAAATATTCTGTAAAACAAACGCAATATTTCCCCTTAAAAAAGTGTTCCATCTGTACACATGTGACGAGTGCACTTGAGTCTACAATTTTTTAAGTTTAATTTCACCCACCCATACCTCCTATAAATAGATGTATTCCCTAATTGCTTTAATTAACCGTCTGGCGAAAACTAATAAATTGTAGGGCAATGGTACATAGAAGCTAGATCTTAATGCAAGTAATTATAATTTGCAGATGTAATTTGGTCCTCGTAAAATTGTCAAATGGTCATTGCCATACTATTTGTGTTTTGATGTATTTTTTGATACTTTTGCAACAAAATAGCAGATTACAGAAGTGATGTATTTTTTCTTCAAAATTTACATTTAATGTCGGTGTACATTTAAGCATCGTAGGGAAGCACTATTTTTTTAAACTTTCGTTACTTTGCCGCTCCCTCAAATGTTTCGTTCCAAGCTAGTTACAGGAATGTTTCCTCAAAATACTGAGAAGAAACAATTTTCTTTTTGTGAAAGGAGTATCATTGTTTTTTCTAGTTAAATGTTACTGTTCCTTCCTTAGAGTTAACACTGTATAGCATGGGAACTCATATTGCTAGGAGCTAGAAGAACGATTCTTCCTTAATACTTTTTGGATTCTCCATACTGCTATACATTTTTCTGTTTGTTTAGCTGTCTCTTGTTCCAGCAACGATTCCTAAAGTCGTAATCAATACCCATCTCTCTCTGCTTCCCCCACTTCTACAGGATTAATCAGAGACTCTGGTTTTATGAACTATATAAAGTTGCCACAAAGTATAATAATCCGGTAGAAAATCCCCCAAATTTGCCGGTTGTGGCAGCATTTGCAGACTGCAGGGTGCTGACTGCTACTAGCAACCATTTGCTTTTTCAGGCTGAAGCAGTTTCCAAGGGATAAGTTTAATTGGAGATATGACTGATACGTTCGCCTCATGTGCGAGAACCTCTGCAGTATTGATCGAACTGTATGTCATTCACCTTTACGCTGAACGTTAATTCAGAGCGCATTAAATCCACTCATCTTCTGCGCTGTCTGAAGAACTAAATAACCACTTCTCTGTGTATTCCTATTTCTTGTGTTCTTCATGCATTTTGTCTGACAGTTGAATTCCCTCGGCATAATTTTAACTTATTTCCTCTTGGAGAATTGGCAGTAAGGCTAAATTTTCATTACCATGCATAAGGACTCAAAGCTTTGAAAAATCAAGGTTTCCATTTTGTAGGTCATTATGTGTAAGGCTTAAGTCTTATGTTTCTCGGATTTCATTTCCAGGTCGAAGAGGATAGTAAAATGTAATCAACCTTTACATATCTGTGTAACATAAAATATACATCTTCATTAGACAAAACCGTTTTTAATGTATATGTAGCAAACGTAAAAAAATGTGCATAGAGGAGGACATTGACTGTTACAGCTTAAAGCCTAAGATGATTTCAAAGCAGTTATTGTGAATACAAGGTTTTATGGTAGGGGGAGACATATAGATTCATAAATTCCTAATCTATTCAATTTATAGGAATTGATGTGACATTTTCCAGATGGGCAAAGAATTAAAGTTTCCTGATCAAAAGATGAATAGGTGAAGACCAATGTTTGTACTCCAGTATGAGATTAGACAGGGTGTAGGGGGAAGGGGCCATTTATTAAGTTTTTTTTTTATTTCCTTATCTGCAAGTAGTATATTTGCTCTAGTTAAAAGCAGGTGGGAAGTCTGCACCAGACAGTTTCTTTGAAAGATTGTTGAAGGTGTTTCAGGCCTTGACAAAACTGCTTGCCAATATGCCATTGGCAAGTAGTTTTTTACTCATGGTAACCTTGACTTTCACATGACTGCACTGAATTTTTTATGCCACTCACCACATGGTTTGGTTTGGAAATTTTTGACCAGGCCCAAGGTGATGTGTGAACCCCCACCCCCCAACCCCCAGTCGTCGTGCATTTTAACGAGAATACTGACAGGGACATTCAAAAATCTAAAGAGAATAATCCAGTGAATCAAAAACCATGGCCTATAGTCAACTCCGATGAGATTTTAATTACTTTTGGTATAAGTGCCCTTTTTACTGGATACAGAGACAGTGCACTGCAAACAACAAGAGCCTGTAAAGGGACAAGAGATGGCATGACTTATAAATACAGGGTGCCCTCAATCAGATCAGTCCTTTTGGTGTCTGCTTCACAGATACGGAAATGACAGATGATCACAGGAATTGCCATCATTCAAAGGAGTGAAGGCCTACCAAAACTGATGCCAGACTACTGTCATTTGCATAATGTAATGAAGAATCTGCAGCAGTTTAGACAAAATATACCATGAATAAAGCAAAATATAAAAATCCCAGTTGTGGATTTTTATTGAGCCTTTTACTTCGTTGGAAATTTCTCCAGTTTTGTATCTCAAAAGTTGCATGTTAGTGTTATAGTGTATACTGAACCACTTGAGTAAGTTCAAAACTTTACAGACTGGGTTCTTAAATGGTGGCCTATCATGGGCCATATCTTGCCAGCAAGGTGGTTAATCTGGCCCACCAAGTAAACTGAGATGGTAAAAATAGGGTATAAAAGAAAAAATTCCCCAGCAATTATCCTCAACCCCAAGAACCCTGAACCCCAAGAAGGGCACTGGCATACCCCTAGACACCGTACCCTTGGGAGGAATGCTTCGCCCTTTGGGGCATAGTTTAGTCGTTTCAAAATGAAATCCAAATAAAAAAGCTTGGGTACATGCCTTTCTGTGGCCTGCACGATTTTCTGAATGAAAAATGTGGCCCACCAACAAAAGTAAAGAAGAACCCAGTATGTGAGGAAAGGTGTATGTAGGCACTGCCAAGCAAGCTTGGAAAAGCATTTGAATACACATTCAAATAAATTGGAATAGTATCGTATGTGTGAAGATGACTATGAAAGTTTTGCTGAAGTCTCATTGAGTTACTTGCTGCTAAATGAAATGGAGGTGTGTATTTTGCTCCTTAACTCCTATTTACGTATGTTTACCATATTGCCTGCAATAACCACCTTGCAAAAACTAGTAGCAAGGTGGGATCCCCTATGTACAGAGGGGATACCGTAGAGCCTGACTCTTTCCTCTCCATTTTTGCTTTCTCCATTTTAACACACTTTTTCGATTGTCTAAACCTTTATATCAAGATATTTTTCCATTTGATTTGAAATCGAGCCTTTTTGGACTTCTACGCCAGTGAGAAACACATCTACCACCATTTCCTTCCTCATTATGAGTACCCTTCTTTCTATAGGCGTTTTTAATGCCTTTTTCGTAACCTGTCTAGGTCGAGGATTTTTGCCTTCTGTGATCCTCTTGGTAGTGTAAATTTGTACAGAATACCAATCTAATGCTGCCATCTTGTTCCTTCATGCTTCATCCTGCTTGTGTGCCCTTGGTCTGCAGTCCTTGGGTGGACCCCCCCCCCCCCCACCTTGTCGGTAGCAGGTTGGTGGTTTCCTTATCCTGTGCTTGGGCCAAGGGCAGATTTTTCTTTCCTTTTCCCATTGAGGTTTCCTGTTCAGTGGCCTGTTCCCTACTAGATGAAATAGAGGTACCTTGAAGCAAAATAACAATGTACAAATTTACCATTACCATATCATTTTCACTGCTAATATGATAGGGTGTAATGTTCCATCATTGTTCATCATGTATTACTGTTATGGTGACTTGGACTGGGCAAGAAAGTCTGATAGTGATGAATTTTGACAACTGCACCTGGTTGGCAGTTATTTACTTGTTCTATTTGGTCCCTCTAGAGTGGAAATAACCTGATTTCTCATATTATCAGACTATCAACAATTATTGTCAATTGGTGAGACTAACTGCTGGAAATTGGGTCGGGGTTACCACCTCCTAGGACACATGTACTTCCACAATTCAAAAGAAGAGTTTTCTCTCTCTGAATTGGAGGAACATGTCTGGCACATTTCAAAAACTTTGCAACAACATTTAACTGAAGTGGTTTAAGGAAACAGAATTGACTGAAGTAGGCTATAGATGTTCTTGTATGAAAGAATTTAGCATGCAGTTATGCTATGAGAAGTAATCATTTGAGCTGTTTTGTCACAGAAAGTTTTATATGTAAATGTAGGTAAGTTTTGTGAAAAATGCAGTGGCAAGAACACTGCTCTTCTGAATACGGTAGTGTGCATCTAAATATTAGCTAAATATTAACCCATTAGTCACTGCTAAAAGTGTTATGTGAATGATAATCAGTTACTTAATAAAAGGAAGCTTAAGCAAAGTGTCCGTTTTTTGATATGATAAAAAGGAACTAAATCCATGCAGTCAGATGAAATTGCAGTCATGATGTGTCCTGAGACAATAGCAGATGAAGTTCCAACACCACTCTGCATCTGAAAGGGAACATTGAGTAGCAGTGCTTAGTTTTTGAATTTATTGTTTTGATCATGAAAAGAAAGGAATATGAGTTTTCCATGCAGAGTGTACCGTATTTTGCAAAATCATCAATCCTCACATGTATTCCCATTAGGAATGCATGAGCTCTGAGAAGAGAAAATTGGTTGTAAAGTTTAAACAGTGATCATGAATGTGAGGTTATGAGGTTATGATGTCACATGTGGGTTTAAAGTGTGATAACTTAACTCATCTGCTAGTATCTCATGAACCTGAAGCTGGAATTGAATGCAAATTTCACTTGAATGCGTAGATTAAAGTACCCCTGAAATGTATCTAAACTAAATTTAAACTTTGAATTACAACTCCTAGCTTCCCTTATCTCATGGGTTTCATATCCATGGCAACTCAAGTTTTTCATGGATCTGCGACATGTATTTTGGAAGGGGGGAGGGGGGACTTTCAGGGTAATTCAAGCACATGTGTTTTGCATTCAGAGTAGTAATGGAAATGTGTAGTCTTTCAACTTTTATTAAAGGGGATTACAAAATAGGAGAAAGATAGGGGTAGAGGGAGAACTGAATCTTTTAGATGATAGAGTGTTTATTTCATGCCTGGTTGATATTTTGTCAAGTTGTGAAATACTAGTTTAAAGCACTCTGCTAGCAAGGTAGTATGTAAAGTGAAGTATCAAAGTCTCATGTTTTTCCATTAATATAGTAAATGTAAAAAGTGTACGACATGTATCATTAGCAGTGGAAACACCTGTACCAGGTTTTAACTTCTACGTTAAAGAGTACACAATATTTCAACCTCTATCAGAGAACTTGAACTTTAAACACCAGTCTTGCAGTTCTTATACTCTTGTAACATTTTTGACCTGAGAAGGTGATATCTTGAGACCTATGGATATCTTCTAATCAACGTTTGCATATTGGTGCTACAGTATTTTCCGTTTTTATACATTTGAAAGCTGGAAAAACGATCAAACCAATTCATTCGCATTGCTCCGTTGAAGCATTTGTCTAGGAAAGTTATCATGTCCAATTTGTGTTCTTAATGTACACCGACAACAAACCCAAAGCCAGCATTGCTTCCTGTTTTCACAAGCTTTGTCGGAAACTTCTGTTCCATGATGCCAAGTCCAGATTCAAGGAGATCCGGCGATAGCTTCCTCTGTTTTCTGAACTCCCCAGATATATTCTTATTTCAGAAACCCATCAATTGCTTTGTGTGCCAGTTAAGGGATACCATTGAAGATACTGGCAATAGTGACTATGAAAGGAAAGTCTTTTAAAAGAGCTGGTTTTGGGGGAAAAGGCAAAAAAATCAATATTCATTTATTGTTGCAAAGAATTTTGTGTCTACTTGGAGCCCATTTTTGGTAGCCATCAGTAATCAATAATTTTCTTTTTTCTTTTGAATCTAGCAAAAAGAGATGGGTCGTACTGTCTGAGGAGTCTGTAGATATATAATTGCCAGTCCCTTCAAAATTGGATTTTTTTCTTTTTGTGTGTGTGTTTGGACATTTTCCATACTTTATATTGGAAGGTGAAATTTTTGCATACAATTCTTAAGGGTATAAATAATAATTATAGACTAGCATGGATGCACTGTGAATAAAGAAGGTATTTTTTGGAGGAGATGTATCATGAAAGGGAAATACTTTATTAGGATTTGTAGTTTTAAGTGGACACTATAGCTTTATTATAAAGGGTTGGAGTGAAAATGATCAATACTTAAGCCAACTGTACAACATCTCACTAAATTTAAGATCACCTTGTAGTTTTTTTTTTTTTTTTTTTTGTCTTCAAAATGATAAAGAGAATCGATCATTTGACCTTTTGTTATAAAGTTCAATAGGTAGTGGAGAAGTTGTTAAACTGAGATGGCCACTGAGGTGGTTACCTTAGTAAAAATTGAAAATTTACAGTAGCTTGTCCATTTGTGTATTATACATCTTGTTTTTTGATTGCTGAAGCTGTCAATTTACATCGCAACCTGGGAAGTTTGAGCATTGCTAGCTCATTAGTAATAGAAGTTGGTTACCCTTAGGACTGCTCAAACACAGGGTATTAACTTTAACCTTCTTGGAGGAGGGGGGAAGAGGGGTAAGTGCAAACAAATGCATTTTGCTTTGCATTTTGGCATTTTTTTCTCACCAGTATATAAGTAAAGTAAAATTCCCCCATCCTCCCTCCTCCCCCCCAAAAAAAGAACATGGCACAGGAATGGTTCAGCTCTGGTTTGATGGTATAATATGGTGTGTAAAATAAAGTCAAGTTTGTGACTCTCAAATGGGAAAGTCTTAGTAAAATACGAGTAGAAAACAGATAATCTTTATTTTTGTCATTCTTTTCATATCAAGTAGAAATGCAACTGGAAGGCCACATGCGACTCTATTACCCCATTTTGACAAGTAAGGGTTTTAGTTTGTCAGTCACCACTTGAACATGCTTTTGTCCAAAATTGAATATCTGGGATGCTTCCAGTTGAGCCTCACTGTTGCTAATTTTCTTTGTCTTTGTTTTTTAGCGACAACATTGTCAATACAAAGTGTCAATGAAAGAACAGAAGTGTTCAGCCACAAGTGCAAATTGAGGGGAGTGGGAGGGAGAGACAGATGGGTAAAAACCAGTGGCCATGTGCACAATTGCAGGATTTTGGTGGTATCTATCAAAATACCACCAGAAGGAAAATTTAATCGCCCCTGTAGGCAACTTTCCCTTTTTTTGCCTGAAATAAGTTCCATAGCATACAGGAAAAAGTGAATCCACTTCCAGTTTTAACTTTCTGGGCACTCTGATGAACTGGTAACTTGTTAAGCATTGCTGGAAGTAGTATTGTCAAGATATGCCCCCCTGCCAGTTGGCATTGGGTAATGCCACCTGGCATTCAAGCTTAACACCCCTCATTCATGTAAACATAGCTAGATTGTCTGGGCACTGTTTTCATCTTTCTCAGCTCTGTTAAGTACTGTATACAACTCATTAAAAAAAAAAAACTTTCCAGATTTCACAAACTGACTCTTGCACCATTTTGAAAGGATGCTGGAACCTTGAAAAAAAGAATTTTTTTATAAGGGAGCTTGAAACCCTTCCGAATAGACCGGTTGGAATTAACCTGGCACTCAGAATCAGATCCATGCCTCTGGCTCCAAACCAACTTGCCATTTGGTGAGTGACATCAACAACCCTCTCTTTGCTAGTAAAGGTGAAGTCATCATGAGGAAAATGTTACTCACCAATAGCGAGTTGGTGAGGGGTTTTGTGGAGGAATGGTCAGGTCCTCGTATTGTTGGGACCCCAAAATAATGTAATGTGCAGGGCAGCAAATGGAACTGTTTGACCCCTTTTGAGGTTGTAGGGTGTGCTTGGAATTTTGTCTCAATGAAGTTTGAAGAGATCACATGCAAAGGAAAGCAAGTATGCAGAACTGTGGTCAGTTTGGGTGCTTTTAAGCTACAATCTTGGACAAAGCAGTTGGCATGTACAATATGATGCCTTGCACGATTTACAAACCCCTGCCCCCAAGTACAGTGTTGTGCACGATTTACGAAACCCTCGTCCCCCAGTACAATGTTGTGTTCAAACAAAAGCAGTGTATCCAGAATTGACATTATTATCTCCAACATGGTACGGGTGAGAGGGGGTGCAGGGGTGTTTCAGCGAGTTTTGTCCAAGATTGTATCCACACACTACATAAGTTTGCATGACCAAACTCAACTTGATTGTCTTGATGTAGTTTCTTACAGTTGGCATAACTTTCATTCTTACGATTGACAGTTCATACTACATGACAGGCTAGCCTGTTTTGAAAGGGTTGCCCTATGAAATATGGCACTTATGTTTCATCATTGTGCAACAGTCATGGTGCCTGATTAGTCAAAATGCTTAAAACTGGTCTTGAAACTGTCTGTCGCAGTTATAAGACCCATGCATACTACACAACTGTTGGCGATGCCAGGGTTGAGTTGCATCACGCAAAGTGGAGTCATGTGTGGCTAGCGTAATGTATGGCTAGGTCATGTGTGGCTCGCACCATCAGTAACTCTCGTATTTTTTTCATTGTAGGTTTGAACTATTGGGGGTTGGAACATGTTTTGATTTTCTGGAAAGGATCACTTTGGAGATCACTTAGTATTGCAAACGGTGAGTACATTGTGTTATATATTCTTTTAAAAGACATTTGTTAACATTGTTAACAGAATGAAAGACAAAATAAGGTGAACAAATAAGATTAACTTACTTCCAGGGGCTTGATTACAGGGGTGGGGTTGTCTACCCCACCCAATTTGGTCATTGTGGCAATAGTTGGAAAGTTATAATGCAACAGTGGAAATTTTGATTGCCATTGATCATAAGAATTTCTGACTGCTGCTCTCCCAAGTTTCCAACTGTAGGCTGTTCATATACACCTGAAACAGAAAACTCAGATTTTCAGGCTAATATTTAAAATTCTGATTGCTGGATTCATAACAAAATGGCAGGCGTTGTGCACAGTTGTGTCTGTTTTGTTATGTGGTGTCATTTCATTGTGCCAAATATGAATTTTTGACCAATGGGGTAATAATTTTTGACCAGTGGGGTAAAATTGGGGCATAGCTGATGTATTGACTGGCACACAAGAAAGAAAATGAATTAAAGCAACTAAAGTTTCTGGTAAATACTTTCAAGTGAAACTTTTCCTGCATGTAAGTTTTTGTCTCATCTGTTCCAAAGCAATCTTTAATGATTCATCTGAAAGTTGTTGGGACACCTTTACCAGATAGCACTGTCCAGAATTCATTTTGTAAACTCAACAGAGCACTGAGACCCTTTCTGTCTTCCATCTTCACTAGGGACCATCCCCTTCCCCTTAATCACTAGACAACTTTGCTTATTTTAGAGCAAAAAGCAAAAGTGATAAATACTACAAGGCTTATATCAAAGCCCTCACATTGGAACATTCCCTGGGGTTAACCCCATGCACAAGGTGACAAAGGCCAAAGATCTGCCCTGGGTACTATCGTGGTATGACATATCCAGGGAGTTTGGGGGATTTGTTGGCTGAAATCCCTCCTACTGTAATATGAATTTAGCCCCCTACACCTCCCACCCACACCTCATTCATCAGGCACTGGTTACATTTCTGTTTATTATAATCATCTGATAGCATTTCACTGTTAAGCAATAGGCTTTGTTGGATGAATTTGGTTAGTTTATTGTTATTGGTACAGTCCATCCCAGCATCATGATGATGAGAAATCAAACCCATCTAGCTCTTGTTAAACCTATCTCCATACTTACTCTCTGAACTACCATATACCAGCATCCCACAAAGTAGTTGGACCTTAGGTGTTTTGCTAGTCTTCCAGGAAAGATGCATTGTGGCATCCATGTAAACTTTGTTGTGGATTTTCACCTATTTAGTAGGATTCCAGTATCTCCCAGGTTTTCATCTTTGCTGGCTATTTGAGAGAAAACTTTCCTTGCTTGGTTGGATGAGGCCTCTGTAGTCCTGCAGAAGCTACAGTCTTAAATGTTTCTGTGAAGGTGGTGTTTGTTTCCCTGATAGGTGGTAGCTGTGTGTGCCTGTTGACGGGTGTACCCATAGCTATATCTTTCCCTGCCCCTGGTGGTTTTGCTGAGACTACTTATGTCTTACTCAGGATGCCTGGTTCTGCTGCTGGTTGGGTTTATCAAGCTTTCTCCATTTCTCATATCCAGCTCTCTTGATTCCTCCCAGTTCTACCTTGGCTCTCTCCATCTCTCACGTGATGTCTTCCTCATAGTACCTTCTCTTGGTTTGGCCTAGGCTCTCTCCATCTCTCACATCCAGGTCTCCTGGTCCCTTCTCTCATTTGTCCATGGTTCTCTTCAATTTTTATCCAGCCATAGTAGTTCCTTTTCTTAGGTTAAAGGGAAAATGTAGTCACCCCAATAAAGAATTGTATAGTAGACTAACCTATTTCCTGAATGGATCTTGAGAATCATGTGACAGTATTTTTCTCACTCAATTGTAAAATTTACAAGGAGCAACTGTTTGGTTTACCTTGAATATGCAATATTTATGTCCTAAAATATTATGAAAGATACTTGGAAGAGAAATAAGAAGAAATTTGTGACATTTAGCTGTTGTTTCAAAATAAGTTTGGGGTGACTGCTTTTGACCTTTAACCTTACTAACCCTGTGTTTGCCTTCAATTAATGTACGATGACCACATCTATTACATCATCTCCCACTGGTCTCACTTTCACTGCAGTCTTTCCCTTTCTCTCTGACCTTACAAATCCTTCCTACTTTTTCTTAACTGTAAATATCATTCATTCCCCAGAAGTGTCATTTTTGGGGGCATATTTATTCCCGCCATTTGTCTATGTCAACCCAAGTTGCCTCCAAAAGGTGTGAACATGATTCCTAGGCTAACCATTCCACTGCATCATCTGTTGCATTGCACTTTTCATGCTTTTTGTTCAGAGTATGCCCTTACATGTGAGGTCATCCGTTCATGATCTTTCCTCCTTTGATTTAAGAAGAACTTCCAATGGCAGGATAGATCAAAATTGTTACAATTACTTTTTAGGCTTTGTCAAGAAAAGTGGATGAAAAAATAACATTTTTAGATCCACTGCTGGAGTCACTTAGCAAAAGTGTCTGTATACCCTTTGAAAATAAAAATGGAGGTGCTGTAAGATAGGAGAAATACTTCCCTTCAGATGTTTGTACAACTAAATCAAATCTGTTGTATTTTGAATATATGTAACCAGATACTGTCAATCTTATAAAAACTGTGTTTTGCACTTTGCGGTATCAGTTTCACAAGGTTATTTGAAATGGAATGCAATCATATATGTAAAGCAGAACCATCTCACATGTACATTTGTTGATTATGGTTTCTTCTTGTATCCAACACAACAGAAGCTTCGTATTAAGAGTTAACAGAGTTCTATGAAATAAAAGTGAACAACTTTTTACTTCATCACAAGGTAACTTGAACAACCTTTACCTAAAACCTGATTAGATTTTCATCTTTTACCCATCATGCATTTCACAGCAGATAACATTTTATGCTTCTTGTTTTATCCTTGGCTGTGATCACAAGCCACAGAGATGTATGAGAGTAAGTGTAGCATCTCGATGTTAGAGCAGCATCTCCCTGCAAACAATACATGACCAGATTCTGGTGATAAATAGCCAGGGTGTGGTCACATATAACCTTACAGCAAGGAAGCACCCTGGTAGTGAATGAATTACAACATTTTCACACTCACAGTATGATTGTTAACTACTTGCACTGCACTGTATCAGTTGAAAGAGAAATTTCGATTGGCTGTCTGCTTTGCATTATATAAGAGTAGGCCTTTTAAGATTTTTGACATTTCACTGTCAGAAGCTTGGGCCTTTTCCACATTTGTGTGAAGGAGATGTCACGGCAAGGTAGCTCTGAAAGCAGGCAGTTGAGTCATGGTGATGGGTAAGATAACATGGATATCAATAATGCATGAAATATGACACGAGTCAAAGAGATCTGTCCTAGTGTTAACTGATGAATGCCATGACATGGTCAAAGGATCTCACCAAAGTTACCGCTGATGACATAGCCATTACAATGGGCCCCACAGGTATGGTGGGCCCTTTACAGTATGATGAAGTTTAGGCAGCACTCTTGATGAGAACATTATCCATCATATTGACTCATTCCTATCTAGAAAAATCCTAGTAATATTTCTTCCTTTTGTGTGGTTTGTTTTATAACTTTTTGTTTTGAATGGTGAGTACCAGTATGTACAAAATTCAGATGATTTCAGGTGAAACAGAAACTTTAACGGATGTAAGTACACAAGATTTTATTTAATTCATTTAAGTAGGTTCCTTCCATTCTCATTTACAACATGGAAAGGCTAAATATGAATCTTGGAAAGTTTGAGGTTGAGCTATGTATGGAGAATTGTTCAAGCTGGATCAAATGGAGTTGCCATATTCTAAGAAATTTGTTGTAACTTCTGTGGCATACTGTATGTATGCTGTGACATTGCTGTGTCTATACTAATACTTAATTCAAAATTCTACAGAAACATACACTTCATGCATCCTTTCACCGCCCATTCTTATAAATTTTCCAAGTTTTCCACAATATACCGAGATATTTTCCTATAACAGAATGTTTATCATAAAAACTGTGATGTCATTTGTGTTTAATTAATGTTTTAGTGTTCGTTAAATGTTCTAACAATATAAGTCACAGGTGAGACAGTTTAAATCCTCTATAGCAGTAACATACCAGCTTCTAAATGCCTTTTTTTCTGCTCAAGGTTGATAAATTTAAAACAAGGTATCATTAAGTGATTAGCAAGAAATTACTTTTGTGGGGAATTGAACTAAGGGATGCTATTACCTCAGAACTCTTTCACATGTGAGGGAGAGTTCTTTAGTCGAGGTGATACTTCTTGATTACTCTCTGACACCTTTAACCCTGGAACATGGAAAGATGTTAACATTCGGTGTGATCAGACGTAATTGCACATAGATGTACCATCACATACATGTATGTGAAAAGAATGTGACAAGAGGAATATCTTCCCAAAGACGTGTAGAGTCAGTGCCTTTAACAAAGGAGGATTATGGGTTGCTCTTCTGCTAGACACAGCTGGGTCATAAATAATCAATGGAGAATGGTTGTTTCAGAATTAATACCCCATTAGTGACTGAATCTGCAAATTTTTTGAAGAGGATGTTGTTGTATATTTAAAGCTGAAGATTTTCTTCTGGAAGAGTGTAGGTGATGAGCGGTTAATGGCTGAGTTATGAATATGTATTATGTGGGAAGGGAGGAATGAAAGAGTATGAGGAGAGATAACTGTGGTAGGTTCGACTTTGGTTTTAACATTGTTTTCTTTTTTGAAGTGAAGGTTGATATGAAAAGAAAGAAAGAGGATGGGGTCTGTGAGGGCTTCCCTGGATGAGGGCTTGAAGTGGAATTTAAAGGTTCTACTATCTGTGGATTGAGTTATACTGTGTATGTCAAAAATATCTGTTGAAAACTAGATCAACTTAACAATGTGTTAATAGTCAGATGATGACTCCACAGAAATTTTCAGGTGTTCTTTTTGTTTGTTTCTAGTTTGCCAATTTGCTAAATATTTTGTGGCCTCTCTTCCCAGGTGCCCCCTAAATCACAGGATCTTTAGATCCATTAGTGTTGTAAGATACACCAAAGGGCAATCATTGATTTAATGATGAGAGGAGTATTTTAGTTGTCTGTGCAAACTGAAAAAAAAAACGTGTTTTCCTGTATTAGAAAGTATGTGAACATCAACATATGAAAGTCTTTGGCCATTACGCCAGTGGGGAATTAAACATGGTGTTTCTTAAGGCTGCTCTGAGTCTCTAAACAGTATGCATTACAAAGGGTAATCATGACACATTTTACCGATTTGAACTCTTTACGCTATGTACAGGGGTATTTCTTGTCCTAACAAAAGTTAGCGCCATAAATTATTAAACTAAGATTGTTGACTGTGTATCATAGTTGGCTAACTGATCTATTGTTATACTTTGTCAGTTGTATGGGTATCAATGAACCGTGACCTTCGTTAGCTCACATCAAGAAACAGATAGCACCATTTATGTGTCAATATTACCCAATCTGTGAGAACCTGCTTAAACGTTTTGGTCAAATAATTGTCACCTTTAATCGTTGTTATCAAATCTGTGAGTTTGATTTCAAGCATCTTCATGCATCATAATGTTTGCAAAGTTCCACAGTGTGCTTTAATTATTAATGTAAAATATTTTGTAGCATGCAAACCCATTTGCAAATTTCCATACAATATATAGATGTTGGTACTGTATGATTGAATCTACATCGCCCCTCGACGTAGGCAGGAATCTATGCGATGGTTTTGTCATGTGTGTGTTTGTTTGTTTGTGTGTGTGCAGGGAATGTATATGACCTTTTGCTGGTAATTATTACATCCTGATAAGGGTAACCTTTAGGGAGATCTGTTACATAGCATGTGAATAAACTTTATTGAATAGATGATCACTGTTGCTTTCAGTAGAGGTCAAAGTTCATTTGGTTTCACTAAGGGTCATACTGTGCAAACTCTTCAAACTTGAATGATATCTCAAGGAGGGAACCTTTGAAGGATCTCATTCTTGGCATGTAGGTGTTCCATATTGAAGAGTAGAAGACTTTTGATTATGATGAATTCAAATGTTTCTTGGGGTCACCAGAGGTGAAACTTTGAAAAACCGTGTAGAACACTCTGTGTCAAGAAGAGAAACTTTCATGAATCTAATACTTGACATGTCGATACATAATAACTGAGTAAAAAATCCTTATAGATTATGGTGGGTCAAAGGTCATTTGGGATCACAAGAGGTCAATTGTTAAAACCCTGTAAATACAATATCTCAAGAAAATTTGATGGATCTCATACTTGGACATATGTGGATACCCCATATTGAAGAGAAGACACTGTTTTTTGGTAGTCATAATTCATTTGAGATCATTTTGAGGTCACCAGAGGTCCAACTGGAAATCTTGTAAACATCAAGCAGGAAATGCATTGTGTACAGTATTGGGAATGTAATACTCAAATGTCAACAGCAGAGTTCTCACCATGTTAGAATAACATCAATGTGCTTGAACCATGTCCGTGATTCTTAAACATTGTACAATCGGCACAGACTCGTTGAAAATGGTAGATTTGATAGATTTGATACCACAGTGGTATTTGCATGATATTTCCTAGAGGCAAGGAATCACTTACTCTTTTGGTTTTCTGGTTTTATATTTAGAGCTTCAAATCACCTTTGGGGGAAAGAAAACACATTGTCATTATTAGTGTTTGCACCGGGTCCAAAATTCGGAACCGGGTACCCGAAATCGATGGTTGGTCGGGTACCCGAAAATATAACTTCTGTTAATAGGCTACAAGTTTGTTGTAAAGTCATAATAAGAAATTTTGCTTTGCACGTTGATATAATATAACACCAACGTATCTTACATATGGGCATGACAAGTGTTCTTAGGCATGTGCATGATAAATTTTTCCAGGAAAAAGTAACAGGTTAGGTGTTCTGTCACATGTGCAGTCTGTGTTAGTGAAACTTTAGACCTGGGTAGCAATTTCAGAACCAGGTCCTGACATCGTCAGTCAGGTACCTGGTGCAAACACTAGTCATTATATGGGAACAGTGATGGGTGGGCATGGCTAAAATCTACATCCCCCCCCCCCGCTCTTTTACCTTCTACTTACACATGTAATCCCCACCTGCCTGCAACTAGACCCTGGTAAACTAATATCACAGTGAAGAGAGAGGGTGCCCTCTGAGGGAGGGTGCCTCCCAAGTCCTCTTCCCACTTTTACGAGGGTTTTTGGACAGCTGCTTTAAATTTATTAAAGCTGTTTATACTAAATTCCTATGTGTCTAGGAATTTTTAAGTGTAAAATCTCACCTTTGATTATGAAATTTGGGAACTATTTTATCCTTTGTGCCTTTTAACTTAATACTCTTATTGTTTCCTGTCAAAGGGTAATTTGTACCTTCTGAAGGCAGTTTTTCCATGGTCTGTGGGTAGTTGTAATGCTGAGAATAACCAAACATGTCAGATACCTCACCCCCTCCTCTTTTTTTCCTACTCCCCCTCCTCTCTCCCTCTCCCATTGTGAAATCTTGCCTTTTGTCTTCCATGCATCTAGTGTAATGGGGGGGGGGGGGGAGGGGGCCTTTGTCAAGAAAGAACTTACACAGTAGTTATATGTACTGTAGGTGTTAAGATTGAATTTTCAAAGTAAATCTAAATCTAGATCGATCTTGTTTAGAAAGCAGCTAGGGTCATTTTCATCCTATATCGGTACCAGTAAAATTTACCTTAACTATATTTACCTAACTGGTATTGATAATTGTCCCATATGTCACTAAGGTTCATATAGTTGCCGAATGCTTATCCTAAATATCAGTCTTGGATCGGTATCAGCTGATATTGAGAACTGAAATGTCAGTATTGGTAACAGCAGCTACTTGCAATATCAGTACAACGCTATAGTTCCAATGCTCCTTATCCAATGACTTTTCTGCGTCACACCCTATGGGGGCAGCTTTACTTGTGTTGAATAAGGACATATGACCATTGTTGGCAGTGGGAAGTTTACTCAGCTTAGCTCACTTTACAGTATAAATGTGTCACATTGTCCGGAAAGGAACATTATGTATTGTTTTCTCTCTCCCACCAAAGTAGGATGTTTACAATGTGCAGTGAAGCAGTTTGCTCTATTGTAGAATAATGGGAGTGTATTAATGTGCATTTTCTTTCATGACTTTGTTATCCCTTATACTATTCTGTAGTTTGTCGCGTCTTCACCTCATTCTTTGATTCTCAAACCTTAGTGGGAAAAATAAGCTCATATATGCTATTTTCCTAGGTTCGGAAGGAGTCTTTAGGATTTTAATCACTACTGAATGCTGAAAGTGCACCTGTGGTAAGGAGATTGAAAATGCACCATGTAATGTGATTTGCAGAACATACAGTATATATAATAGCTTGACCCCCCTTCCTCTCCCCTCTCTCCTTCCATGGACCTGCTTCTCCCATATCCCATCTCACATCTATATGCAAATCCACACAACCTCATCTCATATCCCACAAATGTGCACTTTTGAAAATTGAATGCCCACAAATGATCTAACTCAAACTGAGTTCATTGTGTTGCAGTGGAAACTTGCTCTGTTAACTAATGCATTATGTGACAGACTAACAGTTACTGCTAAGTTGATTTCAGTGGTGGGATTTCTGAAAGTATTTGAAGCATTCATAATTGATTGGTCTATTTTAACATAATTGATGTGGTGTGATGTTGATTTAGTGTTAAAACACCTACCTTCACTTTGCTGGCAGAGTTTTAGCTATCAATTTATGCCTTCATCTGATACCAAGCCATGAAGTTGCTCAGATCAAATGACAGGGCTCATCAGAGGTCACCTTGCACATGAGCTGAGTGTCTGATGGTAAAATGTTGTAAGGAGGTGGCATGTAAATTATATAGTGCATGCATGAGCATACATGTGTGTCGTAATATGGGGCATAAATTGCATAATGTACGTACTACTTATGTGCCTATAGTGCCCTACAGTATATGTAGTGGTGTGTATTTGTGGAATAGATTATGAGTATGCGTCGTGTTTTGGTCACAATAACATGCCATTGACATAAACAGCGTATACCAAAACTCTATCTCACAATCAGCCTATGTAATTGCTATTTAGAAAAAGGTCTATTAGATTTTATTAAAGGCCCTACCAAGTCAACCAGGCCGTGCTAAGAAACATCAGTTGTATCTTATATGATGTTTAGTAATGCGCATGGCACATCACAGGTAAACCAAGGCAGTAAGCCCTATATAAAATTATATATTTAGTATGGGCGTGGAGCTGGGGAAGGGGAGACCACATGCTTACAACCAGACACAAAGCCAAGGTGGGTTAGGGGGAGCCATCCGTGGAGAGACATTTTCCCCCTCTCCCAGAAAATTAAAAATTAGTATTGGCTTCGTGCATTTTAGCATATGTGAACCTCTCCCTGCCCAAATTTTCCCCTTCCAAAACTAACCTCACCCCTCTTTAGAATTTTTCTGGCTATGGGCTTACTTATAATATGCAGCTTGGATATATTTTTCCTTAAAAAGTACACCTTCAAAGCTCTCATAAGCATAAATGTGTGCATCTCCAAACAGAGTAGTTTTTACAGCCTCAGTGAATCATTGGATATTCATTTAAGAATGAGGTATAGAGTGTACTTTGTATGTTCTTTTACACCAAAATTGGGATGCATCACAATAATCATTAGCATAGCAGGTACAATGTCAGCTGTTCTTTCTCATGCATTTCCTTCCTTATGTATTTCAAAGACATTAAGCAAGGATTCTTGTGTTACTGCTGTTAAATCTCTGTATGTCACATTGAATGCATTGCTTAATTGTCTTTGACTCACCATTTTGCATGGTAATTAATTTCATTACTGTGGTTAATTTACATAGTATGATGTAAAAAGAATTTGTTTGTCAGCAGTTTCAGCATCTTCTCTTTTTCTTTGAAGGTAGGTTGGTTTGTTAATTGACTGGGGAATACAACATTGTCGAAAAACATATCCTTTAAATACACAGCTGCCCCAAAATTGGTGTGGAAAATTAACTAGCATACTCTAGCAAATTTCCTCATATTTGCATTACAAGTACCTCTGAAGATGTTTTTGAAAATTAATATTACAAACAAAATGTAAAGCAAGGATTATTCTCCATGATATTAACAATTCAGTAACAAAAATGCCACATGATCAAAAAGAGCCATCCATGTATTAGGATACTGGGTATACTTATTCTTATTGGGGCATTTCCCTTAAAGGTCTTATTCAGAGGCAAAGTGCATTTTCATTTCATTGGGAGTGAGCACAAACTGCTGTTTGTCCTGACCCTAACACACCTCGAATTTTTAGAGTACCCCTTGTCACTGGTGAGAAAATATGTTCTAATAATACGAGAAAACGGCTAAATATCGTCATTTTAAATGACTGAATGAAAACGGGGGCGTGGCTAAAGTCAAGCCTATTACATCACTGGCCGGAGTCGTGTTGACATGCAAAGGAATAATTAGTACAAACGTAGTCGTAGGCATATATGAGGTTACTTTCAGCACAAACCAGTGAAGAATTGACAGACAAATATTTGTTGAAAGAGATACGATGATGTATTTAAAGCTTTTGCCTATATCATGAAGGGGATCACGTATTACATGATCGGGTTTTTTTCCTTAAAAAATATAACAGTTCATCAACTAGTTGGAAACGTCATAGAGTGATTCACCAACTTGACCTTCTTTTCACTTTATTTTGCTTCTTTTCTTCTGAAAGAGACTTAGGTTAGATGGACTGAGATTTTTGGAAGGAATTGCTGACCGAAAGAAAACACTCGTACATCCTTTCACCCCCCTTCTCCTCCCCAAAACGGATTATAAACACCTAAAAACAGTAAAAAAGAACAATCTAGAACAAATACTGTGTAATATTTACCAAGATATTGTCTATTTGAGATTCAGCCAATCAGCACTTAGAATTGTGGGTATTCTCTTTCACGTCCAAATACATGCATATAATTAAAAGTAAACAAGCCACGAGGTTGACTCGTGTCATTCTCCTATCATAGTCATAGTATACTAGCGTAGTATCGTAACACTAACACACAGACTGAATGGATTTAATACTGGATTTATATCCCTGGATATACATACTACGAATACCTGCCTTATACCAAAAGACACCACACATCTCTGAAGAAGAGAAAATAACTTGTGATTCTTCTAAAAGAAGAAAAATTCAAGGTCCTACAACTTGCTGTTGATAGCCCAGCAATTATCTTCAAGCCACAACCATTGGCCATACTTCCGAATTTTCAGAATTGCTCCTAGGAGTTTTAACGTTACAACTTTTGAGATTCTTTGAGCTAGGAGGTTTGCAAAGTGTGGCGTCAGCCTAAGGAACACATTGAAAAGAATTGATTTCGGAAGGAGAGAGGCCGTTAGACAAACTTCCCATGTCATCACTCACGAACTTGAAGGGTAAAGACAAGTCGAGGCACCAAAAAGCCCAAGACGAAGACCTGGCGTAGCCTGCAGAGAAAACCTGATACAAACCAAACAGCTCTCTTTTTAGGGCTACTAATTTCTTCTGAAAGAGCGGCTTCTTTCCTCTGCAAACATGCTTAAAATGTAGGATACTCTAACCGTTAAGTTTTTTTTTCTTTTTTTGGCAAGTCGAACCTACAGAATGCTTAACCGTAAACGTTAGAGTTAACGAGTAACGTTACGAACATTAGGCCTAGCTTACTAGACTGCTGCCCTCCAGTAGTAGTAGGACGTACCAGGTCTACTCTTAAACCTACGCTGACTAAAAAGCGTAAATTTGATTTGATCACAACAAGAATAAATCTTTATAACTATACTGTACAATTTTTTGCAATTTCCGATTACCAAGTGTAACTTAGGCTACTAGGGTATGCTACTATCCTACTACTAGTACTAACTTTACTAGTATTATATACACTGCTTGCAGTACTGGTACAGTATATGCTGGCTAGCTGTGTGGTCATAGTTTGACCTTTCGAAGAAATCACGTGATGTTATCCTTTCAGTATGGGCTTAAAACAAAAAGGTTTTCAAAAATGATTAAAAATAGAAAACGCAGTCTTTTTGCTCTGTTGTTCCTATAGAAAAATAATATAAAATTATAGTTTACCTAAAATTATTCTTTTGAGTCAATTGTATGACCCATATTTGCCTCTGAATAAGACCTTTAAATCTTATGTACATCAACCTGGGTTGTTTCCACTCCTGGGGTCCAAGTTCTGCAAAGACAACAACCTAATGGTCTGTCTTGCTCCTCATCACCTCCTATTTACATATGTAATTCCCCATCTTGCCTGCCCGGCGGACGTGTATTACTCCTGCACCTATATTGGCTGCACTCATAATACCAATGTCTGCAAACTTTGGCAAGAATTCTTTGTCAAACTGCGTAAAAACCGTACGCTATTTAACTATTCATATATACGATCACAATAAACAGAATTATAAATATTCAACGAAAAAACAACTAAAGCAAGTCTTGATTATCATGCTTTTTCGAACGACAAGAGTCAGTGGGGTTTTAGTGTGTGATTTCGCTCGCTTCAAGCTCACACAGTGAAGTCCCATTGACTTACTGTGTAAGTGAACGTTGCAGCAGAAGCCTTTTCATGCAATATGAATATTCATATATTGAAACCAATCAACAGTCGAGAGAGAAAAATTGTATTGAGCTCATGAATATAATGAAATTGGATGATCTCTGTCATTGTTCGCAGGTGTTAGAGTATGTATGCCAAAGAGGAGTACATATTCGACCTGCTATGAAGGTAATTCCCCATCTTGCCTGGAAGCACCACGTGGCATTATTCTTTAGCCAGATTTGAGGGAGATCCATTCCTTGTGTAAAATAGCAACAATTCACTGGTAATCTGCTTTACTGGCAATAGCGTGGGTATGGTCTTATCTGTATTGAAATATATACCTTTTGAACAAGTTGCTGGCTGTGCTGGTCAAGTTAAATTTATATTTTATGAGTCCCATCTGTAGATTTATTAGAAAATTATATGTTGGGCTACTACTCACTGCTAAGACCAGTAGATTACCGTTTGCTGGTTTTCAGACACCAGGGATAAGGAAAGTTCTATTCCTCCTGTGCACATCACTCTATAGTACACAAGTTCATTTAAATTAAGTCACAATACAAAGCCTAGGCTGGATAAAAATCAGAAAAATTGTCTTTCGGCATATGTCGTTGATGGGACATGATAACTGACTACAGTGTATACATTACAACAAATAGTTAGTACTTAGGGTATTATTCAATAAGGCTTAAATTTGTCTCTGCAGTGCAATATTTTTAATGCAATTTTATCCTGAGACTAGCCCTTTGTACATGAAGTCTTCTCAAATTTCGCCCCATCAATTTCTGATATTAACATTGTGCTAAAGTTTAACCATTTTGGTGAATAAGTAAACTAAAGGTAAGTTTTCATTTCTTTCACCAGTGAGAAAAATGGTTTATAAGTTGTTAAGTGGGTTTATTCAAGAGACAACTCACATTGACATTCATACTCAGGGTTTGATATTTGTCTAACCAATGTTACCAACACAGAATTTACTTGTACCTAAGGAGTGTGTTTTGATAACTCTTTTAGCATTTATCCCCTCCCACAGGAAAACTTAGCTGTAAAGCCACTACAATTGGCTTTTGTGATCTTTTGAGTCTTGTTACACAACACCAGTCTTTCATACATTTTTACTATGCTCTTTTTGAGTCTCGTGTGAAGCTCTGGTAGGCCCTACAAAATGTTAACATTCAAAGTCTTAGTTATCACTGACATATTGACATTGAAGTTGATCAGTAACATCCTTGTCCAGTTTGCTTTGACTTTTTGAGGAATAACAGGAAATAAGGTTTCACGGTATACCGGTACCAATACGGTACGGTACCACCAATCTTAAGTTACCGAAGTATCGCTAAGAACCGTACCCTACGGTACCGCGAAAATATTTTTAAAAATGCTACAGTTTAATGAAATATTACTGAAATATATAAATACCGTATCCATTAGATAACTCTCTTGTGTTTTTTGGTTCCTTGCGTTAGCAAAAGGAACCTATGTAGTCAGCTTGGCGTGTGTGTGTGTGTATGTGTGTGTGTGCGTGTGTGTGTGTGTGTGTGACACTTGCTTCGGTACGCTGTAACTCAACAAGGGATAGTTGGACTAACCTGAAACTTGGTATATGGATCTGTCATAGTGAGAAGGTGTGCCCTATTGTTTTGGTGGAGGTCAAAGGTCATGTGGGGTCACCAGGGGTCAAAGACCGAAAACCTTGTTTGCACGATATCTCAAGGTAGGAAGCTTGGATAAATTTCATACTTGGTATGTAGATGCATTATGGAGAGAAGATGAATGCTGTAGCTTTTGGTGGAGGTCAAAGGTCATCTGGGGTCACCAGCAGTCAAACACTGAAAACTTGTTGTTAAAACAATATCTCAAGGTAGGAAGCTTGGATAGATTTCATACTTGGTATGTGGATGACTTATGGTGAGAAGATGAATCCTGTCATTTTTGGTGGAGGTCAAAGGTCATTTGGGGTCACTGAGAGTCAAATACTGAAAACCTTGTTAACGCAATATCTCAAGGAAAAAATCTTGGATAGATTTCATACTTGGTATATAGATCCACCATAGTGAGAAGCTGTGCCATACAGTTTTGGGTGGAGGTCAATGGTCATCTGGGGTCACCAAGGGTCAAAAACTGATAACCTTGTTGTTAGCACAATATCTCAAGGTAGGAAGCTTGGATAAATTTCATACTTAGTGGATGCCTTATGGTGGGGAAAAAATTTTGGTGGAGACCAAAGGTCATCTGGGGTCACTGGAGGTCAAACTCTGCAAACCTTTTCAACTCTATATCTCAGTGTAGGAGGCTTGAATAGATTTTTGCTTTGAGGTGTTGCATTAAATCTAGCAGAATACCCATATGAGATTTGTTGGATGTCAGAGTTGAAATCACCAGATGCCAAAAAGCAAATTCCCAAGAATTCCTAAAGTCAAAAAATATAAGCACAAAACTGTATCATTGACTGAAAGATGTGGGACATCTTTTAGAGATGCCAAGTATCTCAATTTTAATTGAAATTATAGTATTATGATTTTAATCCATAATCCTGCCATTATGAAAACGTGCATCAAGTACTACTTTTTAATATTGCAGAAGATTCTCTGCCCACAAAGCAGAGGACTGTTGTGAAAGTTCACTAGACAGACAACATTTGTCCTTAGATTAGGACATGTGAGCTTGCAGGAATTGGAAATTAGAATTGATTAATTAAATGCTACTATGGGTTGTTAGTTTTATAAAGAGAACCAAGTTACTGATCATTTGGATCAGATACCATTGAGCGTGCATGAATTGTGATTGCTTAATTGAATAAAACAAATTGTAACTGTATACTGTCTGTGTTGGTATCCCCTGAAGTGCCTGTAGGCCGTATTTCTTCAGAACAATTTATTTATGCTTGAATGTGTTAACACAAGATGTGCATTGTCTACAGAGCAGATTTTGTGAATCAACAGAAATACTGGTTCATTCAGTAGTTGGCTCAGTTTCATTACATTCAACAAGGAACCACAGTGCCCATTGGGCTCTTGTTTTTATTTTCTCTCCCCCGTGTTTTGCTTTGATATCTTTTCATTAAAACAAATAAAGCTCGAAAATAAACTGTCGTAAGTTGGTGACTATTCATTTATAGCATATGTGTGATTCTTTCACGACTCACAGTAGGCCTACCAATTCCCCTAAACAAAATGCAATGCCATTGTTATCCCGTTTGTAGCAGTAGCCCACACCTGCTTATCACAACACAATAGGGCTTTATAAGCTGATTCAATCTACATCGCCCCTCGTTTCTCAGTTTAGACCATAATCGTAGCCCAAGTTATTCACAGAACGAACGGTAAGACAGAAACACTTTAGAAGCTTGCAATATTTCATTGCAGTTACTTAGCTATTTCACACCATCCTACCGTGTATTACCTATACATGAACAGGTGTAGGCTTACACGTTTGTTTTAAGTGTTATAGTTTCATACAGCAGCACGTAATGCATACACGTACTATACATACCTATGTAAATATCTGTTTGATGCTATGCACAAGTGGAGCTACCTGTAGTACTGTTCCCAGTTTCCAAGTACAAGTCACATACGAAATTGAGAGTGCCAAACGTTCTCGCACAACATTATTATGGGGGCTACGTTTCAGTCATGTAATTGCGTAAATCATTTATTGATTCCTTGCCGAAGGCAGGCAAGGAATCTATGTGATGGTTATGTCGTGTGTGTGTGTGTGTGTGTGTGTGTGTATGTGACGGCTTTGCTTGTTTACACGATATCTCAAGAAGGGAAAGTTGGACAGTTCTGAAACTTGGTACATAGATGGCCCATATTGAGAGGAAGAACCCTATTGTTTTTGGTGGAGGTCAAAGGTCACCTGGGGTCACTGGGGGTCAAAATCTGAAAACCTTGTTTATACGATATCTCAAGTTAGAAAGCTTGGATAGATTTCATGCATGGTATGTAGATGCATTGTGGTGAGAGGAAGAACCCTATTGTTTTTGGTGGAAGTCAAAGGTCATCTGGGGTCACCGGGGGTCAAAATCTGAAAACCTTGTTTTCACGATATCTCAAGTTAGAAAGCTTGGATAGATTTCATGCTTGGTATGTAGATGCGTTGTGGTGAGAGGAAGAACCCTATTGTTTTTGGTGGAGGTCAAAGGTCATCTGGGGTCACCGGGGGTCAAAATCTGAAAACCTTGTTTACACGATATCTCAAGTTAGAAAGCTTGGATAGATTTCATGCTTGGTATGTAGATGCCTTGTGGTGAGAGGAAGAACCCTATCATTTTTGGTGGAGGTCAAAGGTCATCTGGGGTCACCGGGGGTCAAAATCTGAAAACCTTGTTTACACGATATCTCAAGTTAGAAAGCTTGGATAGATTTCATGCTTGGTATGTAGATGCGTTGTGGTGAGAGGAAGAACCCTCTCATTTTTGGTGGAGGTCAAAGGTCATCTGGGGTCACCGGGGGTCAAAACCTGAAAACCTTGTTTACACGATATCTCAAGTTAGAAAGCTTGGATAGATTTCATGCTTGGTATGTAGATGTGTTGTGGTGAGTGGAAGAACCCTATTGTTTTTGGTGGAGGTCAAAGGTCTTCTTGGGTCACCGGGGGTCAAAATCTGAAAACCTTGTTTACACGATATCTCAAGTTAGAAAGCTTGGATAGATTTCATGCTTGGTATGTAGATGCGTTGTGGTGAGAGAAAGAACCCTATTGTTTTTGGTGGAGGTCAAAGGTCATCTTGGGTCACAATCTGAAAACCATTGTTTACACGATATCTCAAGTTAAAAAGCTTGGATAGATTTCATGCTTGGTATGTAGATGCGTTGTGGTGAGAGGAAGAACCTTATTGTTTTTGGTGGAGGTCAAAGGTCATCTTGGATGACCGGGGGTCAAAATCTGAAAACCTTGTTTACACGATATCCCAAGGTAGGAAGCTTGGATAGATTTCATACTTCGTATGTGGATGCGTTTTGGTGAGAGGAAGAACCCTATCATTTTTGGTGGAGGTCAAAGGTCATCTGGGGTCACCAGGGGTCAAACTCTGAAAACCTTGTTTACACGGTATCTCAAGGTAGGAAGCTTGGATAGATTTCATACTAAGTATGTGGATGTGTTATAGTAAGAGGAAGAAGCCTATTGTTTTCGGTGGAGGTCAAAGGTCATCTGGGGTCACCGGGGGGCAAAGTCTGAAAACCTTGTTTACATGATATTTCAAGGTAGGAAGCTTGGATACATTTCATACTTAGTATATGGATGTGTTATGGTAAGAGGAAGAACCCTATCATTTTTGGTGGAGGTCAAAGGTCATATGGGGTCACCGGGGGTCAAAGTCTGAAAACCTTGTTTACACGATATCTCAAGGTGGGTAGCTTGGATAGTTTTCATACTTAGTTTGTGGATGTGTTATGGTGAGAGGAAGAACCCTATCATTTTTGGTGGAGGTCAGAGGTCATCTGGGGTCACCGGGGGTCAAAGTCTGAAAACCTTGTGTGCACGATATCTCAAGGTAGGAAGCTTTGGTAGATCTCATGCTTAGTATGTGGATGTGTTATGGTTAGAGAAAGATACCTATTGTTTTTGTTGGAGGTCAAAGGTTATCTGGGGTCACCAGGGGTCAAACCCTGAAAACCTCATACGATATCTCAAGGTAGGAATCTTGGATAGATTTCATACTAAGTATGTTCATGTGTTATTGTGCGAGGAAAAACCCTATTGTTTTTCATGGAGGTCACAAGCCATTTGAGGTCATCAGAGGTCAAAACTGAAACTTTGTAAACATGTCATTACAAGGAAGCACAGACAAATCCCTTTTTTTTTTTTTTTTCATTTGTTTGGTTATTCAAGTTTTAGTTCAAAGGTCATGTGACATGAGCTGACATGAGAAGAGGTCAAATTGTGACCACATCATAAAAAATGATGTAGTAGAGAAGTATAAATTTGATGGATGAACCTCAGTGTAGCAAAGCACCCTCCTTTCGGCAAGGAATCACTAAGCCTTTTGGCTTTCTGGTTAAAGTACAAGGCACATTTTGATATCACACAAATTAACAAGTGTGTTATGTTTTACATAAAAGCACCCACCTTTTCTACTGAAGTAACAAATTTAGTTGTAAAAGCAGCAATCGAAAAAATATTGTACCCCAGTGTTCTTGCAATGTAAGCATAGGCGTAGGAAGTGAGGGGGGGGGGGGCTGGGGGACTTTAGACCCCCAGTCAAAAATGTGGGGGGCTGAAGTATGTTTCCACCCCCAAGATCCAAGGCCCAAAACCCCTTATTTGTCTCATCTGTAAGTAATGTCAGAAATTTGCAGTAATTTTCCTTAAAATTTGTCCAAAATGTTGCACCAGTTGATACCAAACATGGACACTGTTTAACCATTGAACTAACATTTATTCCAACTGTTTAAATGTTTAGGAGATTAACAGAAATTGACAGCCCTGCTACAAAGAGACAAAGAGTTTGTGTACTGGTGACAAAGCATTTGGATTTTGTAAATTCTGCACGTTTTCTCTTATTTTTTCATGTTTTTTTCATGGTACATTTTGCCAATAATAAAATTTCACGACATTGTATTGACTCTTTATCATTTGTAAGCTTATAGCAGATGAATCAAATATTTTTTCAGGGTATTTTCTTGTGTTGAAAATGGGAGTTCTTTCTCTTATGGTACCGGTATTGCAGTATTACTGGTACTGTTTGGTATTGGCGGTACCAATTTTTGGCAGTACTGTGAAACCTTAACAGGAAATACTTTGTAGCAATCAAGCCTGTAGCTATGAGAAAATCCCTTAAAAAATAAAAAATAAAAAAATACCATTGCCTCAGTGCATTTTAATATATGCACCCTCAACAATATCTCCCTGGAAACTAACCCTCCCCCCCCCCCCTTCAATAACTTGTCTGGATACAGGCCTGGTAGTGTTCAAGGGGATTTAAGCACATCTGATAAGTCCCACCACGGGAAACATTACAGAGATTGTGCTTTGTGCATGGGACACTATGGCAGTAGAAAATGTTATCTTAAGATTGTAAACCTGTGAATCAGACCTTCCCAGAGTGTTGACACTTGACAAGGTTATCTTCCTTAGGTTATCAATTAACTTTATACCTGATTGCACTGTCTGTCCTTACTGAGGACAATTTCTCTCAATTGGCTACTTAATGTTAGTTGTTCAGCTTGTTTTGATATTGTTTTCAAGCAGTTTATTGGTTGAATGACAGAGTTCTTTGAACACCTTACTGTCTTAAAAATAATGTCTGCTCCACCAACTGAAATGTTGTATGCTACGGTGGGTAAGGCAAGTGCATGGCTTTGTAAATGAGTGTGCTACAGGGTTGAAAAATTGGTTAGAGTGTTAGTCATAGTATAGGGAACTATAGTGTTGGTTTTTAGGGTCCCTATGGTATAATATGAGAGGATATACAGATTGTTACCCATGAAGGGTAAGCTTTGTGAGGAGGGGAGAATAATTGCACCACTACAGCAGTGGTCAGCCCCAGGATTTGTCGAGGGAACTGGAAGACATACTCCCTAATCTGACAGACTGTAGCTCAGTGTGTGGCCATGACCTCTATCTGCGGAGACTAATGAAACAAAAACTTTTCTTTGAGAATGAATAGGATTTACTAGTGGGAGTGGAAGCGGTTTTCGGGTTTGGTAAAACTGAAAGAGAAAGTTGGTATAAAGTTAGGATTCGCAACTTCAAATGTGCAACACAGTGTATTTTGCAGGACAATGTTTCAGTAGTTACCATTTGCTCATCAACTGTAAGCACCAAGATGTTCAGGCCTGGTCAGGAGTTTTGAGGCAGACGGGCAATGGTTGCCCGTCTTAGGCAAGTTCTAACAGTTATTTTTAGGAGCCAAGATGGGCGCATAGGCGGGCACGGGCAATTTCCCGTCTTATAATGCCAGGCCTAAAGATGTTCATATCAGCAGTTCTAAAGAATTTTGTAAGATTTTAAGTTTTGGAGATTTTACTGTGTTGCAATATTGGAGTAAAGGTTGATAAGAAATCAACCTCACTTGCATACAGTCCATCTTTGAAGGGATTACGCATGCAGGTAACACAACAGTACTCTGAAACATAATGTTAACTTATAAATGGAATCTATATCACCCCTTATGCTATCCAATCCCCACTCACCATAGAGGACAATGGAGGATGCTCTCTACAAGAGGGTGCCCTCTACCACTGTGCTATTTAATCTGTTTTGCCAGGATCTAATTACAGGTAAGTAGGGATCACATGCAAATTGGAATTAAGGTATTTGGGCTTGTAGATTCCCAAACCAGGGAGTTTTGGAGAATGTTCACTCGTATTCTTCACAAGTGCCTTTCATGACATAGTACATCATGAGTATTGAGTATCATGTGTTACAAACCATTCATTAATCTTAAAGAAATGTTGTATGATTAAAAGAACAGTAAGTGAATGGCGATAGGGAGGATTTCTAATTCAAATTGCAGTGATTATGTGCCCTGTAAAGTGCTTTTGTATCAATCACTGAATTCATCCAGGACTGGGTCATGGTAATTTATAGTCATATGGATTATCTAGTAGTAATCAAGTCCAGTCTGTAAGTAGTATGTTTTTGCACATTAAGTTTTCAACTAACCCCAGACCTAGGATTCTTGCAACAAGAAAGGAATATTTAAACCAACAATTGTGGAGGATGAGTTTGCTGGAGTTTGTGCCATGATGTACAGTTCTGGAGTTTGGATGCTTACCTTGGCTATGCACAAGGCATGTCAATCCAGATCTTTTTTAAGTCACGTTATTCAAAAGATATGCTACATGATTTGAAGACTGGGCCATCGTATTAAATCTCCAGTCCTAGATTCCCCATTGACAGGATAATCCAAACAAAATCTGCTATAAACGAATTAGTGAGCTACACAGACTGTATTGTCATATCAAGAGCTCAGAACTTCCAGGAGAGTGTGATTGAACTTGTTTAGGACCATGACTGTGTGTGCCATTTAGGTCCTTTTTGGTTCAGAAATAACTCTAGGATGACTATTAAAAGAAAGGAATCTCTCAATCAGCAACTTGCATTTTGTAATTGTGACAGTGTAAATGCCATCATTAAGGTTACAGTTGTGTGACCCTAGTTAGGGATATTTCTACCCTTACTGGACTTGCAAATTTTCAATGTCCATGAATGTTGACATATAACAACAACTTCATAAGGTTGGGGGGGGCGGGGGGAGACCGGAGATGGGGCAAGGGCAATTAAATCCATCTGACTCAAGTTTCCTGAGACAAGTGCTGATATTCTACATGGCAGTCTTTAAGTTTGGATTGTATTCATCTAACCCCTCCCACTTTCCTCTCCTCTGATTTACCTTAGGTTACCCCCTTCCCTTCTTTCACCTCCTGTACTGCTGATGTTACTTTAAGTGATCCTTGTAGATTTAGAGATATCATGTTCAGGGGAACCTGGAAGAGATCCAGTGTGTAAATTAAGTATCACATGGCATATGTTATACCCTGCAGGACAGATCTTAGGTTACACCTCCCCAGCTTCACAAGCCAGCACCAACAAGGAGAGACATGTTGTGTATGCAGGCTATGTTGAGCAACAGTTTTCCAAAGAGCATTGAAAGAAATTTCCCCTCAACTCTTCAAGTGTAGGCAACTTTAGTTATACAGTAAACTGACCATAAAAAGGGGGGAAAATTCTGTAAGTGGCATTTTTTTGTCTCTTCCCTTGATTGTCATTCAAACCTGTGATACATGCAAGGCCACAAAAACGTGGGAATTCACTGTCTTAAAAATGAGAGGGAAATGTTTTTTAATTTGGTATAATGTCCAATCATTTCTCCTTCATCTTCCAATTTCCTCCATTCATCTGTCATAATGAAAAACAAAGAAAAAAATAAAAATCACAGTATTAGGTAGACGTTATTATCAACTGTTATTGATATATCAAACATTGTTAAAAGGAAATTTATGTCCATCAGTGATACAATTATGATATTCTACTGAGTTTTAAAATTAAATTATTTTGCTAATTTTCTTAATATTTCATGCTCCGCTTCCCAATTTGGCTACACTGGTGACAACAATAGCCTTCCATGGAATTAACGACAGGCATCAAGGAAATTCTCTGCATCACTCACTACTGTCCGCAGTCTATCGTCTTCATGCACTGCACCGTCTTTAATCCATTAGCACATTCTGTGCCAAGGCGACTCACAGAGAAATAGATAAAAAGGAGAAAATATTAGTTATCGATAGAAATGTCTACCTATCATATCTTGGTTATGAATATTCATAAAGCTATAGCCATTAACAAGGTAGAAACAGATGTCAATTTCCTTTGAGCCATTGAGTTGCTTTTTCGATCCAGCGGACTCCTTTCCCCAACTCTATCTATAAATATATTTCACACACACACCAGCACACAGCATAGCGGCAGGCAGGCAGGCAAAGCCTTGTGCTGAGTGCATGTGAAGTGCAGTGCCTATCTACGTACACTTGTGTCCTTTCAATAGCACAGGCAGTTTCAGCAGCTGTGCTGTGCACTAACTTGAAACAGCAGATCTAAGGCCTGACAGTGACCTCAGGTGAACTCTCTCAAAATAGGCCAAACCTGGCGACCATTGTTAGGATGTTTTGGGCTTGGTAATTGATTGTGACATTCAGCGAAGACCTTTGCATTAGTGTAAGGGTGGGTTACTGCAGAGATTTAATGGCATGTGCTGTTTACACAGTTTATCTCAACCTCAGCAAGGAAGAAAAATTAAAAAATACACATAGGGAAAAAATAGGAAAGGCAACTGCAAGCAGGGAGAGCTATCTGGTTGTGTTTGATGTCTGTGATCAGTTGAGGTGTAATTGGTCGAAGTGCATGCAGCAGTCATCAGTAGTGGCAATAGACAGTGCAGCAGTCAATACTCCACACAAGTTCACTAGTTGGAATTAAAACTGTGCTGGCAGGCAAGCGCAGAACCAGTAAATGTTGGGAAACTGGAGTACTACGGTAGAAGTAACAGCAGTAGTGAGCGAGTGCTTATGTCAGCCATCCAGCCAGGTTTGGATGTAACTAACAGTGGAACAATTAGTGCAGTCATTTTGTGTACGATACAGAACAGTGTATACTCTGGGACAACAGTTTGTAAGCGTACCTGAATGTGGTTGTTTTATATTTCAGCCACCATTGCTGGTCCTATTATTATTGGCTCATATTGATCTGAGGGATGCATTGTATTGGATCTGTATGATACACATATAACCATACTGTGTAACTCTTCAGTGTACCCTACTTCATGTGTGTAGGTACAGTTGCTTTGGAATAAGTGTATTTTTGGTGTATAGAAAATTTTTTCTTGTGAATATTGCAGTTTTACTACACTTTTTGAATCAAGAGCAGTTTAGTTTGTCTGCCTTTCAGGAAGGACATTACTTTCATGTTTTGTGCATATGTGTACCATTTCTGTGGAAAGTTGTTTTAGGGAATGATACCAAAAATTTAATAAATTGTAAAAACATTGTTTCATCAGAATTAGATTGATAATATTAGATGCAGCTACTGTTAATGTTGTGTCATGACCATATATAAGGGGAAGTTAGTGGTGTGTCTCAAGAGTTCCTTTGTAGCCTGGTAGTAAATGACTTAATACATGTACATACCAATTATATGGTCGCAAGCTACAAACCAGTTGTCTCGTTTTGGAAACAGGGTGGGTTCCTGTGCAATTTGCTTTTATTCTAGGCCTATAAACCACAAGGAATTCAGTTGTGGGTTACAGGAAAGAAATGAAAAGTACCAATAAACAGGGGTGACTTAAGTTTTTATCATTGCAACAGGAAAGTAAAAATAGAGACCACAATCTGCAATCTGGATTCAGTTGCCTCTCTCTCTCTCGTTTTGGAAGACAGCTTTTTGTGAAAACTGAAATTGTTTTCATTGGTGTATCTTTAATATTTGTCACTTGAGTCAATGGACTACACAGACTAACAGTGGACAAGCTGTTTGTTGTTTAATGTGTCATGTGTACTTTTTTTTGTGATACCTACAACATACCAACACTATTGTAAAAGAAATCAGTTTTTTTTTTGGAGAAAAAAATTGTCAAATTACGGTACCAGAAATTTCACCATGCCTACGGATGTTCTTTCTGCTGCCCAGTCGGAAGGGAGTTGTGGCAGCAGTGAAATGCCCCTGTCACCAATGGATGATACCAGCAAATCACCCATAGCTGCACCTCCTCCACCTGTACCTCCTACCAAGAGAACAAGGTAAGAAAAAATATGCTTTTATTTCCCCAGGGCTCAACCAATGCTTTACTTCCCCAGGGCCCAATCAATAATTTGTCTTGAGCTCTCTCTTGGGTATGAAGTCATAAAGTTTACCTTCCCATCCCATAAATATGGAAAGCAGAATTGGACAGAAATGTGAAGTGGTTATTTCTTTTTTAATAGTGAGGCTACATTTTTTTCTTCTTTCGTTGTTCCATGTATCATGTTTGTGACTACCTGGAGAAAGGCGCTTAAGGCAAAGCAAACTTCCCCACGTGAGCCTCCATTGTACTGAGATGCTATTTCCTACTCGTGGAAAAGTACATGACTATAAAGGTTGTAACTTTTGGAGGTGATTCTGTAATGTACATGAATAGAGTGTGACATTGTCCTTATCTTCTAAAAAGGCCTATTGTCTCCTTATATTGTTTTTTCATGTATTTTTTGTTTGTTTTTTTTATTTATTTTTTTTTCATTATCAGATACAGGTCTTTGTCCTTTGCTGACTGATTCTTCAGATTGGTACATTTTAAGTTCATTGCTACTGCCATAAACAGCTCAGTCCTTTCTTTGCACTGACATAAGACTTGTCAAAAAGCTCCACACAATGGAAACATAAGAACACTTTTGAAAAAAGCGAAGACAAAAGAAAAACATTTCATAGTTTAAATTTTTCCTGGGCATCTTTACTTAAAATGTTTTTTTTTATAATAAAATTTATTTTTGTAACAAATATTTAAGATGGTTTTGGTTTGGTTGTAAATCATCTTATTAAGGTTGGCAACATCTGTTCATGATCAGTAAATGCTTTGCTACAGTTTTAGATCATGATTGGACAAGAATTGAGGTAGAGGTTTCATTATGAGATAGAAATTACTACCACATTCCAAGATTTTGTGAAATGGCCTAGACCTAAAAGAATTTGAAAATAAATTGGTTGATGGAATTGACAGCATTAGTTCACCTTTCTAGCTAGCTGTCATTGGTAAGTGCTTCTGGATTAACTGCAACTTTATGTCACTCAAACTGTATCCTGGTCACTTGCAAATTAAATCTTGTACCTCAAAGACTTGTCTTGCATGAAATAAAATTTGAGGCTTAGGTTTATGCAGTAGATGTGTGGTAAATCGATGTATTAGTATAATAGCAAAGACTTCATGGCTATATTCAGGAAATTGGCATCATGCTTTGAGGCTGGATCAAGAAATTGATGAATTTCAAAGGGGTGTTTATCTGCAGTAATACTTAGCACAAGTTTTGGAAGGATTAAAATTTATTCCTACCTACCCTTCAAGTTACCTATTGATCTTCCTAGCGGCCTCAGAATTTCTACTTACATGTATGTATACTTGACCTAGGTACACCTAGGTATTGCAAAATATTACAAGATGTTATCTTTATAAATACATTAGTTTCTTTTGAAAGCAGGAGATCAGTTTTAATTGTTCTTTTTTTTTATGGGTACCTTCCAACTTTACCTTATATGAGATATGCTAAGGCTGTAGTAATGGTACTGGTAGGTTGGGTTATCTTACCTCTAGAAAAGATATTTACCTGTCCATGAATTTGTTAGACATGGCTCATTATCTTACTGCCAGGACTTGCCACTAGTAGCCATTAAGACTGGAATTAACCGGGGGGGGGGGAAGGGGGGGTGGTAACAGGGATATTGAGAGAAAACATACTTTGCTGGCAAAGGAAATGAGGTCACTTTATTAGATACATTTGGCAACTCAAAATGAGGCAGATAGGCCCTTGAAGAAGCAGTTGTATCTAAACTGATTTTTTTTTATCAATACTGCTTGGTAACTCCTGATTTCATTTAATAGAAGAAAGCCTACATGTACACTATACATATAGTTTTATTATTTTCTTGTAAATCCCATGCATAAAACTGTGCTGAAGACCTTTCCTCTTAATAGTGTTATTCAGCAGGTCTGTCTATCTTTCTTTGTTTTCTTTCTTTTCTTTTTCTTTTTGTTTTCATAGTAAAAAAAAACAAAAGAGGAAATGGATGCTTCAACACATGCATATTTTCTAGTGTAAAAGTATGTCTGCCCTTCAGGTTAGGTGTAAATACAAATTTGAGATGGCCTACAGTACACACCACCAGCTTTCATGCAAAGAGCAATCATTGTTATTAACCTATAACAACGGCTGACTGCTACGCTACCATTGGCTGGATCTGCAGCTAGTACATGTCACATGACTAGTGGTACACATTTTCTGTACCCTCATCAGTAAGGTAGCTGATGGTGATTTACAATGGAGCACCTATTCAGTATATGGTAATTTATTCCATCAGATGTTTTTTGCAGGGTACTTGGACCTACTTGTTTTTTTCATCTGATTACTGTCGGTAAAATCAAAAGCTGGTCCCCACTCCTGAGTACCTTCATGTAATAGCAAGACCGGTATCCTGAAAGGTACCATTGGAAAGATAAATATCTAACCAATGATATTAACTCATGATGGATAGTCTGGTCCAACAAATTGTCCTTCCCAGTCAAAAGAAGAACACTACCATTTCAAGTTTGTAACGTCATTTCAACATCAGCTGTAACAGAGCATTTCTGTTAGCTCTTTGCAACCATTATTATCATATTTAACTATCAGAGGAATTTTGTAGCATTTGTCAAGGATAGGATCTCTTTGGAAAGCTGCAGTTTATTGTGTATTTAGATAAATAACAAAGATTAGGTGTGTTTTGAGTAACACTAGCAACCAGCAACTGTACATGAGAAAAGATAGGTAACCAGGAGTGGGACAAAATTTTATATTCTCATATCAATCAGTGAGGTAAGTCAGAATACGAGCAGTGTGTCAGCGACAGGATTCATTATTTCCAGCATGGTCTGTGTAAGAAGATGATAAAGTGCAAAATTTATAAATAACTAGCAACAGCTGGTTTTGGTAGAAACTCAACTATATCTTATTTTTGGGTAGTCAGTGGTGTCTGTGTCACAGCTGTATAGGGCTCAGAAAGTGCTGTAGGCCTACATAGTCATATAACTTTAATATGGCAGCATATCATGTGCAGTAATCTATGAAGGATGGTTCAAATGGTGTGTGCCATCATGAGATGTTTTGTCTTTGTGGGGTGAGGGGTAGAGATGGGTTGTAAAGGAACTGCTTATGATAGGTGGGGAGTAAATGTAAGGAATTTGCCAGGCATAAGTCATTTTTACAATGAGGTTGGTTAATGTACTCTGATTTGACCTTAAAATTGTAAAATATGGTACATTAACATAATTATGCACTTAGGAGGCTTATTTGTGACATGCAGACTAATGAGACAGACATGTCCTAGATGAGTAAGTGCTGTAGGCTTTAGACCTGTGACTAGCTATGTGATATGCTTAGGAAATAAATTGGCCTTGTGAGCCAGGAATCTCTGTGTCAAGTATGCTCCATTCAAGATTTGAGAGAAATGTTAAAAAAGTTCCAACAGTCTTGAAAAAAAAAAAAAAAAACTGGTAGAACATGAACTTTTGAAAACAATTTATTCAGAAAGACAAGTTTTGCTATTACATCAAGATTTTAGGATTTTACTAACAAAGGATTCATTATTCCTACCAGGAATTTAAAGTTCATTATCCAGATATGTTTTTCAACAAAATGTGAAATTGACATTATGGACCTTATAACATATCAAATCATGTAACGTTTTTTTAACATTAAAGTCATGTGAAAGCCATGTTACTTTTGTTTGGGAAATTTGCACAAGAACAGCTAGTACAGTTGTATGCATACATTGGATGTGAAAAAGTAGTCCTTAAGCATATCAGAGCTTTCCAGTACAATAGCATTGTCATCAAGAACCAGTCTGTTGTATCGTAATATCTATTTCGCTCCCCATTACCTCCTATTTACATATGTATTCCGTTATTGCCTGCAATAACCATCTGAGGTTTAACTAACAGCACCACAGTAACCTCTACGAATAAAGGGCACTGCATGACCTGTAGTAGCTCATCCTTTTTCATTTTTGCCTTCATTGTGTTAGCACATTATAAACTTCATCTGGTGAAAACATCGAGATTTTTTACTTCTTACAAAGTTGGATTCTTTCTAAATCCTTTCTCATTGCACCATGTATTCACTACAGCAACAACACCTACCAGAATCATGGGTACCCTCTTTTTGTTAGGCATTTTTGTTGTAGGCCTATCGTAATATCAATTTCACTCTAACCCTATTTCAGTTAATTATAAAACTGAACACAAAGAGTTTGCTCTTGTATTAAATTTTTTTTTTTTTTTTTTTGCTGGTGAGGTGAACAAAAGAAGTGCTTCCTATGTATCTTCTTGATTTTAATAATTTGATATTAATCCTAACACCCTGTGCAGTATACAGTTGTTTCCATCTCTCTGGCAAAAGAATGATTGCATACCACACTCAAAATGATTTTCTGATGAAGCTTTCACGACTTCAAAATAAAGTACCAGATTTATGATGGTACTTTGAGATTTAGGAGATGTTATACCACATTTAAATACCAATGACAATGTTTTTAAAGTGATCTAAAGTTTAATGGAACAAATGTACTGTTCATGATGTGGTCGTAAAATGCCACATCTTAAAATTTCAGCTTTTTTTTAAGGAAACACATGAAAGTCAAATACCACATACTTGGTGGTACCCTTCAAAGAAAGTATCGGTTTCTTCATTTAAATGTTTAAGGCCTAACATGGAATATTTTGTTTCTCTGGAACTGATAATGTACAATCTACTGTAATTACAGTGGTATTGATTTTTATGCACACACACTTTAAACAAAGTGAGAGGATGCTTTTATGGTCAGGAGTAGAATTTCTGTATGACGCCTTTCCCCAAGTTTTCCAAGAAAGGAAAGTTGCAGGTGTTACTTTAATATTGTATTACTGTATGTCTTTGACTTAGTCAGCTAAGGAAAATCCTCTCTTTGCTCGCCAGCAATAGTAATCTAGATTGCTCCTATTTACAATATATATTACCTAATGCCATACAAAAAAAAAATAATAAAAAAAAAACTTAGGTACTTTGTACTGATATTACCACCCCAATATTCAAGTTCTCAGTGTGGGCATGCAGATACCAATATGACACCATTATTATAGAAATGAGCATACAGTATGATACTTCACATAGGTGTAAGTGGCTGTTCTGGACTGGGGCACTAAGTATGTCCCCTCCCCCTTTGGAAACTTTTTGAATATTTGAAGGTTTTTATATGCTATTTGGTGCAAGATTTGAGCAAATTTTAAGGAAAGTTTCTGCAAATTTTTGACATTGCATACAGAGGGAACAAGTAAGGAGTTTTCGTCCTTGAATTGAGGGGAGGGGAATGGAAGTATGCTTCTGCCCTCCTCACTTTTGACTAGGGCCTTACCCCCCCCTCCCCCATTTCCTACACGCTTGATACTGCACACAAATCATAGGTTATTGTGCACTACCATGATTGTTATATTACTGACAACAGGTAAAATAAAGTCAGATACAAGAAAAATTACATAACCTTTGATTTGGGCAATGTCAGCATTGTAGTTTAATTTTACTGAGGGGAGTAGAGGACGGATGAGGCATGTCAGCTGATTTGCCAATTTGCTGAATAGTACTGATGATTGTTGCAACACTAGTTATAACTCCTTGCTCATGTAAGTAGAAAGGCTTTTACGATGGGAATCCATACTAGTAAGATGATTTCAAGGAGTATGCCATCAATTTAGGTCTTAAAATAGTCAAGCTTTCATCAGAAGTGGCTCTGACTTCTTCAGGACTGATGATGGATCTTCAGGACCTTGCTTATCTTTTTTCTCAATCACTACCTAGTAAACACCTTTAGAGCACCTTCCACTCTTGTGCCCAGATGTTGACACATTCAGTTGTCGGTGTACTTTTGTTCAAAAATAGGCTATAAACTGGCAATAATGCAGGTAGTTGCCAAATTCTTGAACCAGGTGTGTTTTCTGCTTTGTAAAACTATTTATGTATTGATACCAATGTAAAAATTCATACTCTATAAAGAGGATGGCATTAGTACTCAATATGGTGTTTGTTCTCCAAATGATGGCAAATGTACCCATACTCATTGAAAGTTGCATTAGCTAAATTATGTAAGATGTGGTGGTACTTGTGCTCAAAAGGATGGCATTGGTATGCAATGTGGCATTGGTAGTCTGTGTGGTATATATACTCAGGGATGATAATGGTACTAACGGAAGTTACCATTGTGATACCTACTTTAAATATGGTTATTTTAGTCAAAAGGGTCGCAGTGGTACTACTGATACCACTTCAGAATATGGTACGAGGAAGGGACACAAGGTTTCATACTTAGTAGTTTATGCATTGATACCAGTCTTTAATATGGCACTCATATGAGGATGGTATTGGTAGTCTATTTCACTCCTCAGTACCCTATTTACATATGTGTACCATTATTGCCCACAATAACCATCTGGCAAAAACCAATGACACCACAGGATCCCCTACCAACAGAGGGCACCCTAGAACCTAACTCTTTCTTCCATTTTGCCTTCTCTGTGTCAACATTTTCCGATTTTCTATACTCATACTGTAGGGACCCAGTCAGAGACAATTAAATGGCTGCACGCATGCCACAAGTATATCAACATGGTTTCTTTCACTACAGTTCTTTACAGACATGGGACTGGTAACAAAGCCAGCATTCTGAAGGAAATTTCTCTTTTTTTTTTTTTTTGTTTTTGTTTGAAGATGAGCAGATAGCCTGGCAGTGTCATTTACCACACTCTAAAAACGGTCGGTTCAAATTTCAACCGACCGGGGTCGGAGGGGCAACTAACCAAAATCTGTTCAGACAATTGACTAGATTTGGTTTAAAGTTAAACAAACTTGGTTCAGTTTTGAACCAAATCTAGTTAAAGTTTTGAACAGATCCTGGGAAGTTGCCCCTCTGACCCCGATCAGTTCAAATTGAACCGACTGCTTTTAGAGTGTAGGAGTATTTGGATTCTCATAGAGTAAAATCCAGAGCATCAAACTTTTCATGAGATAACTCACAGAACTCTCCATTAGGAAATATACTGTTTTAGGTACAGTAAATCCACTGATGTTAAACTGTTCAATTAACTTGTGACTTGTACAGAATTTTTTGTGTGTTCTTCTAGTCCCAGCATATGGAATAAAGGTTACCAGCCTTTAATGACTTGTGCAGTGAATGTTATGTATTGAGTGGTTTCATAGTTTCCTTGTTTAGATAAAGCAGGACTGAAACCTGCATATATACATTCTTCTTTAAACATGATACTGTGTGAAGTTTTATTAGAGAATACATGTAGATTTACAATTTTGGCTTGAATTGTGTCCAACCGTGTGTACACAGGAAGAATATGAATAGTGTGCCCTGGCTGGAAATCACATGAGGGCCTGAACTTCAATTTCAGTACACACAGGTAAAGCTGAGTATATACACTGATGCTTGGTCAAGTTCGTGTTGCCTCCTTAGTCATGACAAATTTTACCGATGCACACCTGCTATCCTGAGTGAGATCTACTAGAACAATTTAGCTGTTTTGGGTTACTTGTGTCTGGCGGGGAGGATAGTTTAGGAGGTGTTTGAAGTTAGGATCATAATGGCACGTGGCTTATAACAGCAATTTTTTGTAAAATTCTAATGATAAAAAATAATTCTGTTAAGTTATTTAGGGCAACCAAAATTGAAAAATTTCAATCACCATTGGCTCATGAAACAAAGTGGTCCCATGGACAAAAAATTGGTCACCAATGCAACCACAACAGTTGCTATGTACAGCTTTGCTTTTTTTTCAATTTGAGTTCCTCTACAAGGTATTGACTTTGACAATGGTGATGGAAATTATATACATACATACATACATACATACATACATACATACATACATACATACATACATACATACATACATACATACATACATACATACATGCATGCATGCATGCATGCATGCATGCATGCATGCATGCATGCATGCATACATACATACATACATACATACATACATACATACATACATACATACAACAGTCATTACAAATGAAGATGTGGGTAGGATTTCTTCCTTCAGTATTTGAGTGAATACCTACCTTCCTCCTCCCCCCTCTTCCAACCTCAAGTTTTCTAGGTCACCATTTTTTCTCATTCTTTTCCCATACCCCAACCAGTGAAATGCTATGTGCATGTTCATTATTAAGGAGCCGTTTCATTGGAGTGGCTGTGTAATCATCCGGCCTTATTTTCAATGATACAAAGTTCCCTCATGGGTATCATTTGAAATGAAGATTTAGGTTTATGATTGGCTCCTAAAGGAAATTTCATTTAAGTAGAAATATCCTGTTGCCCTCAATTAGTTGGCAAATTAAATGTAACCCTAATGAGTTGGTTAGTAACCTAGACTGCTCAATGTCTAAAAATTATGAGAGATATTTTGAACAAGTTTTTCCCTTATTTTAGCAGAAGTCTTCACCCACTGGTGTGGCTTATAACAAGGGGAATTTCAGAAATGGTGGTGGGGAATCTGCAGTGTTTGTAACCTGTCTATAGTACATCTAGTGATACACCCTAGCACACTGTACATATATACTACAGGAGTAGAACGCACTAAAAAATTTCATAGGTGAAGACCCTATAAAGTCCAGAAGAGTCAAGTACAAGGTGAGGGAAGTAGTTCCATCTATGGATTGCATTATGATGCAAACTTTAAAAGAAGTTTAATTGATGGATAAGACAGGTATTGCAAGCTATTTGTGAATACTTGTCACCAAGGCCAGTGCACAGTAGCTATTATTATCTGTGTACGGAAATAATCCTCTCATCATATTGAACTGTTATGGCATATCAGGTGTCCGGGAAATGTAAAGGAATACTAAACTAACTGCTGCCCTCAACTCTGGAGTCTGGCTTATTACCTTCTATTCAATGATCAAATGAAACTTCATAAGGAAAATGCCCGACCTGATATTGTAGCTATTAAACTTGTCTGTCTCAATGCCAAAGTTACGAGCTATCGCTTTTACAAATGCAAGTAATCTGATCCCAGACGGCCATGTCTGGTGAATTAAAGCTCACTACCCAAACTGAATGACACATTTCCTGAGAGACAGGATATAATTATCAACCAGCCTTCAAATTATGATTACAAACTCCTTCTAGCAAATGGTATCAAGCACTGCCTTGTAATGGGAAAAGCATGTAGCTTCCCCAACCTCGACTCAACTTTGACATTTCATAGGAATCCATGTGAGTCCTGATTAGAAAAAAAAAAGGGAGGAACAAAGGAAGGGGACTATGTTGCTCTATCTGCAACCATAGGCCTACCATGTATGCTGAGATGCCATGGATATTAACTGGTACCAAGATGAGGGGGGGGGGGGGGGGGCTGAGACCAACAAAATGGATGATTTGATATGATAATAAGGATTACTTACTGGCAAATCAGGAAGTAAGACTGTATTAAGGTGAAATGTCCCATTTCTGGATCAAGGCCTTTTTTATACTTGTCTTAGTGTCATGTTTCCAAATGTGGTTCTGAACTCTCTGTGCCTATCTCATGCACTTCAGATCCCCAGGTGGTACCTAAGTCTAAACCTCCTTTCCAAATTGGCAATGTAATTGACCCCCTGTGTGAAATGCATGTTTACTCTGGTATTGGCAACATGTGCACTCAGAGATGAGGGTATATTATATCTTGTAGTAGCTCTACTAGTACTGACAAGACAGAAATTCGTTGTTAGCAATGAAAATTGATTCTCTAATCATGGTTATTCTTTTGTACTTGAGCTTTGCTTGTAATGTTTTCTCTGTCTGTAAACTGTACTTTTTGCTTCCATCTTAATTAACTATGAGGTCCCCTATCAGTTGGGAACCTTGGATAAATGTACTAATGGCTTAAACTATTAAGTGAGTCACGTCCTAACCTTTTCCAAAGCTTCCCAGAAAACAGAGAACATGAGAATAAGCAAGGAAGTTTTGCTTTGGCTATCTGGAAGTACAATGCTTTAATCCTTGCAAGTACATAGTGAGGTAGCTAAGTTGTTCATTCAAGCAAGAGCAGTCTATGTTGCTCCTACTTTACCTCCTATTTACATATATATTTCCCTAATCTACATCGCCCCTCCTTACCTCCTATTTACATAATTATGTAATTCCCACTTACCCACAGTTAGACCCTGGCAAACCAATAGCACAGTGGAGGATTTCCGTAATTGCCTGCAACTCCAAGGGAAGATACCTTCTCTCAAACAGAGAATGTCACTCGTGAGATAAGTGCTTGGTAAGTTGGGTCAGGGGTGCCCTCTGTTGGTAGGAAGTCTTTGCCTTGGAATTGCAGGCAATTAGGGAAATACATGTGTAAATAGACGGTAAGTATCATCGCTCATAGACTCCCAGACCAGGTATGTTTGGGGAGTCTGTAGTGTTCTCATAACAACTGATCATATTAGTTGAACAGATTCCATAACTTGAGAGCTAAAATGTTGAATTGGGAGCTATCCAGTATGAACTTGTAACTAACAAGCCCTTTGCTTGTCCTCATATTTTGTAGTGAGGTATCCATATAATTGAAATTACCCTTTCAGGTCTTTTAGTAGACTGTTTCAAGTAACTATGGGAGGAGGAATTGTATCTAAATCATTGAGGAGTCACAGGTTTCAATCCACGGCTGGGTCAAAGTAAAATGTTTCTTGATTCAAGTGTGCATTAACGACAATTTTGGAATGGAAAATTGCTATGTAAGTGCCATCATGCCCTTGATGATTTCAATGGTGCCCCTCAAAAAGACATCTGGGCAATTGTAAATGTTGGTGTTAGTAACCAGCACTCAACTTTTGTCTTCTCCTGAACACTTTTTGAGGCATATGCCAAGACCTGAATGTCCCACAATGTGTAAAATAATAACTGAATAAAAGGATTAGCAACATCTTGTTGTTTCTTTGTTCATCTTATTTTGAAAAATAAAAGCATGAAAAGTTATCTCATTTAATATCATAAACTCCACTTTGTATCTAGTGAATTTTACAACTCTTTCGAGTATGTGCTCAAGTCAATGTGTAGTTTTCAGCTTTTTAAGGTCAACTCAGTATTTGAAATTTTGAACTTTTTACAACTTAATTAACTAGGCACTTATGAACTCACTATGGCAGTATAAACATTGCATGAAAGAATTTCAAGTTTGCTATTAGTTCCTGAACAGTGTAACAAGTGTTAAACTATGGTACCAAACAGCCCTGACTTTGCTTTGTAATCTAAGTGTACAGGACTGCTTCTGCTTCCATTTGGGAGGTGGGAAGGGAGTGGGTGGGTGTGGGAGAGGGGTCAGTGCAGCACTTTTGCCTGAAATTTTTATGCATGTTTGTATAGAAAAGGCATATATTTTGCCCCGAAGTAACACATATTGTACCAGAAAACAGGAAATCTGTCACCCAACGAGGGGGGGGGAGCAAACTGAAGCCCACACCACTGCCTTGTATGCTTATGTTTGTAATGTTTTGTTTTTTTTTTTAATGTATGAAAATTTCTTTTAACCTTGGAATCAACAGGAAATGACACAAGGTGATTTTAAACAAGAAAAAGTAGGCAGAGAATTAAAAGCTTAATAAAACTCACCCGAATTGGCTGTTTTGTAGTGTTGTCATTTGAAAGAAGGAAAAGTCTGAAAACACACACACATACCCACACACTCACTGATAGACTGTTTTGACTGTCATTCATGTATAAATTGTGAACTCTTGAAGAGTATATATATTAGAAGTAGATATTGGTTTTGATTTAAGTTTAATCACAATCTGATGCTAGTATTAATTGTCACAAATGTGTGAGAGAAGTGTATAAACTGAAATGTAACGTTGATATGTTACAGTGGTATACTTTTCCAAGCATTTCAGTGAAATTCCCATAATTCCTTTTTGTGGGCCTTGAGATAAAAATAGATGAAGGTGTAATATTTCCAACCCTAAGTGAACTTAAAAGAAAGCTATCATAACCTGCCATTAATCAACACTGTTTCGTTTTTCTGTAAAGATAGTCTATTTCGCTCCTCCTTACCTCCCATTTACATGTATACCATTATTGCCTCCAAGTTAATATAAGCCATTTTCTCTACCATAATCTCAAACTTAGGTGAAATAAGAGAGGCAAAGGAATTTTACCAACTGTACATCTCTAGGGGAAATCATATTCTTCTTTATTTTTTCAATTGGAAAAAAAGGAAACGAAGCATTGCTCATCAATTTAAGGAGATAACATCATCACTCCTGTTTTCTTCAAGTTCACTCTTGGTTACAGATATAGTAACTTCATCTGCCATTATCTCAAGAAATACACACAGGGATTGAACAGAAATTTCACCAGATTGCTAACATGTAATTACTCTGTTTTAGTTATACTCATTAAGTATTGCGTAAACCCTTCCTCTAAGTGGAGTTCTTAAAAGCATAAAAAAGTGTGGTATGGTCCCAGGGAATTGGCAAGATGGTGTAATTGTAAATTAATTTCTTTCTTTGAATGTAGAACACTTTGATGGCACAAACCCAGACCTTCATATCATAAAAATTGTTCAGAAACTTGTCACACCTGTATCAATAGATACATGCCCCTCAATTATTAATAGTATTGGTATTTTATGACCGTCACACATGGATGCGCAGAGCTTGATGAAGGCCCAGGCCGGATGGGACAAGTGAGCTCTAGTATGTCAAACTAATATAAGCAGTCTATCACAAAAAAAAAATTGAGATTCACCTTGTTTTTCTTGCATAGGAATCTACCCCGCCCCCATCTTAGATTTAGAGACCCATGCCTACTGGCTTACGTGCCCACTTGCTCCTGAATTCAAGATAAAGGTTCAGTACTGCAGTTGTAACATATAATTAGTTTAGAAGGAAATTGTGTGTGAGGGGAGGGGGAAGGGAGAGGAGAGCTAGAAAAATAGCAAACCTCTTAATAACAACAACATATCTTTAAACAGCTTGGATTCCCTTACCAGCCTGTTAGTTTAACTGATGTGACAATTGTATCATTTAAATGTTTCCTTAATTATAATTCCAGTTCCATTTAACAGATCACGTAGTTACTAAACTGTGTAAAGTAGATAAGGTTTCACTCTAATGATGTAAGTATAAAATGAAAACATGCATGTAGACGTTTTCCTTTTCTCTGTACAACGACGGATTCCCTACTAAGCGATCTCAAGGACATTTTGCGAAAGTGTCGGTGTCATGCAGAGTTTTTGGAAATAGGACACACGCTTGTCATTACAATGGATTCTGTTATAGCCTATAGTCTTTACATGCAACGGAGCATAGAGAACCTGCTGGGACTACATGAGTAATGATGCCATAGGGGTCATCATTATGATTTCAAAAGCTTACCAAGTTGCAATCATGGCTTGCGGGAAGTACATATGCTGAGAGCCATAGACATTCTGGAGAGATGAATTTTATGTAGTGTATTTGGGTGTTATTGCAATGTGAAAAACTAGGCTGCAGTATTTTGGTGGTGGTAAGAGCGAAAACTGATTACTGGACTCATGGATCAATGGTTTCTGGAATAAGACATTTTAGAGAAAAATATTGATGACTACAGAACCAACCAGGGATTGACCTTGAGGGGTAGATATGCAAACGTAATTATGATAAAGGTTTTGCATGTGACCTCATTTCATAACACAGCTGTATATTGACATTATTATTAGTCACAGTTCTTTCAATTAGTGCACAAGATAGTTTACCCACACAGTATGCTGGCCTGTTATATTACCTCAAGTCTTACGCTTATTGTGTGCATGTCAGACCAGATTGAATTGATTGAAATCTGTCGAAATACATTGTCAGCAACAAACATAAGGACCCTAAACTAGTGAAGATAAACTTTGAAGCAGTTAAGTTTTTTTGTGCAAGTGAGGTCACAGTTTTGCTTTGAACAGTATACTGTACCCTGTACCTGATGCACAGATACGTAATTTAGCTGTAATGGAAGCATGTACATAAAGGTCACAAGACATATTCTGTTCTTTAAACCTGTTCAGAATTTAACTGGTGTTTTAATTTGTAAAGGAAATGATAAAAAACAAAGACAGATTACAACAACAATGTAATGTTTTGTTCAGACTACCCTGAATTAAATTTATTCAGTTTTGATCAAAATGGATTTGAAACATCCATGAATGCATGCTGAAAGCATATCTGTGGGTGTGTTTCTTGTCATCAAATTGACATGTTATAAGGCCATAGACACTTGAACAGAGAATAGATTACACTTATTCAACTATAAATTGCATAAACCTGTGATCAACTTGACAGTTTATTAAGATGTTTAAAGTTGTTTAAGTTCATGGTAAGATGAGAAACATCGTTAAGGAACACATATGGAGCTGTAAACACCAAGACAGTAGGCAACCCCAATGTGTAAGAGGATGTAATGCAATACTTTGAATGGCAATTTAAATTACATGTATGTGATCATTGAAAAATGAAGACCCACCAATTTGACTTAATAATTTTTGCGCTAATGTGTGTTAAGAAATAGTTGTTACCCTCATCGGCAATTTAATTGAACAAACCATACCCGTGTACATAAAACGTTCATAATGCAAGCCTATTAATTATTAAACATGGTGTTCAGATTAAGAGTCAGACCACCGGATGTTTCTCTATTCATACAGTATTTGTTGTGGTCTGTGTTCCATTGCATTGGACATCTGTTATGCCATACGAGTATTCAGTTAGTACACATATCAAGCATACAAAGGCAAACATCTCGTAAGTAGTTATTGATTTAAAATGAGTCCCACTTTGAAAAGCTTTTAATTTAATTGCAAAGTCATGAGTCTCCCATGTTAAGCTATGAGTATCAAAGGCTGTATCATTAATTCTGTAAAACATTAGACAGCTGTGCATGTGTATAGCTAGACTTGAATAGGTGCCATCTGGCCCTGAAATAGGAACCCTTTGAATCCAGAACCTGGGATCATGTGGCCAGATGGTAAATATAGAAGAAATTAAGGTGTTAAGTCTTTTACATTGCAAATTTCAGTACAATTTGATAAAATACTGTAACTTGAAAGTAGTGAAAGTATGACTTGTTTTGTTCACATTCATGTAAACATGTGTTTGTGTTAATCACTCATCTTGCATTCTTTTCCATTCTGGCCATGATATTATAGAAATATTTATTAGTCTGTTTCACTCCTCATTACCTCCTGTTTACATAGAATTTGTGTAAGATGATCAAATTATATTTATTGCTAGTTTACATGGACATTCTGTTCTCATAGAAGTTGTGTCATTTAAATTGAAAGTGACAGTGAAAGGTATGAGAGGATAAACCATCTATGGAGTCAGATTCCCAGCCACTGAAGGGCAAAACACACACACAAGCTAAGCTTATTTACAGCACATACGCAAGGCATAACCATGATACTGTACTTCTGTGACACAATGGACACATGCCCTTCAAAACCAAAAAGACGTGCGATCTTGCCCTTCAAAACCAGAGAGACAGGCAATCACGTGACGTTGGTGAAATCCCGCTATAGAGGTGTTTCACAGACATCACATTATGGCGCATCTCTTTGGTTGTTAGTTATTTTGCTGGGCAAGCGTCCATTGTTTCACAGTAGTATCAATGGTTATGCCATGCATGTGTGCTGGAAACATGCTTACTGCATGTGTACTGTGCCCGGCAATGTCGGGTAATACCAGTAGCGTGACATCACAAGATATACCTCTACTGGTTTGTTTAGTGCCTTACACAGGACTACAGGTGTATAGCAAAATAATCCATAGCTTCCTGGTACTGTGTGTATGATACTGTATACTTTATGCTTGAAAAGGCCATATATGATCTCTGAGTCCCATCTTCTGAACATCCCTGTTATATACATTTACATTACACAGTGTCAGATGTATAAAAATTACAAGTCAATGTATTATTGATAAGACTAAATTAATTATTTACCATGAATGGTTTCAATTTCTCATTTAGTAAACAGACAGTTTAGTATCTAGTTTAGCTATTAGCATGCATACTCATACAGTCTCACAGTCAAATCTGTCAAGTGCTAGAGTTTCACATTCATAGAGTGAATGTAATACTATGACCTTTTTTGATGGTGTATTTGGATAATTGGATTTTTAATACTTTTACTTGTTCCTCTTTCCACCTTGAGAGTAATGTCCTTGGAAGTTCCTGCATTGTTTAAATCAATAATGTGCATCAATCAATTCATACATGAGTGTGCAATATGCAGGTAAAATTACAGCTATACTCAAATTTTGGGGACAAATTTGGAATTGTGCTTAGTCTCACATCTGTTATGCCAACATTAGCCATTATCTCCAATATTCATACTCCATATTTCAGTTCTCAATGTCAGCTGATAAAAGATGCATTATTTTAGAAATGAGCACTCTGTACACTAACCATAAGTAATTACTGAGCACTGAGCAATACTACAAAGTATTGTTACAGTCACATTAGGAGCTCAAGTATTGAGATGTACTGTATTGTCAGACATTAGAATGTAGGCAAATTTTGTATTTTAGGTAAATGGCATGAGGAATATCCTGCCATTACCTTTATTAATCCCTTTATTAGTAATTCTTTCCTGTACATGTCACCTGTACCTGCTACTATTTGATCATATATGCTTTTGTGATTATAGAAGATTCTGTGACATTGATGTTGTTACCTGACATTGCTTTCTGACACTTTTATCTTCATATCTGCCTGTCCTTTATCCCTGTTATACCCACCCTGTTTGTGAAAGCACGATATCATATCAAACTGTTACTTTCTGTGGAACCTTTGAAGAGCCTCAAAGTTTGATTGGTTATAGAAAAACCATTCATATAGGCCTAAATGGAGAGTTGAGTCAAATATGCTTTCACTGCAAAATGAAGTCACAGGTAGTCAGAGTCTCTACACAGGATACCTCGATCCTCTCAGGGCTGGAAAAAATGTATATTTCCTGGGAAGGCAGTTCAAACCCAGAAAGGAACCTCCCAGCTTCCCAACTTTTTCCACACATGCCCCCAACCTTACCCAGAGGGGTCAGTCCTTTTGCTTCTGCTGGACATAGCTCATATCCTTGTCCTATGAGTGTCAAGGGACACCTTGCAATGTGAATACAGGAAGTTTGAAAGTACTAGTCAGTCTGTTACTGTCATCATGAAGAATACGAGTATTGTAGAGAGCAGACATATCACGTCCTTGACTTTCCTGTTTGCCTGTGTAACCCCACATCATCACAACAGTATGTATGTCATTGGTCATAAACCGTCACACATTCTGTGATGAAGAGTTAATCTTATAGGCCTATAATTAATGGACAGGGTTCAAGCAGGTATTATGGGGATCATTTAGGGCTGCACCTTCCACTAATGCCAAAAACTTTATTTATACAGGTATTAGCCATTCCTGAACGTAATTTTCAAATGTGTTATCCCTGAAATCAATAAAGTGTCCATTTTTTTTCCTCAAATGTCTGGAAATTTGCACAAATTAAAGCCTGGAGTTGTTAAAACAAATAGCCAAAAAATGCTCATTTTTTATCTTGACTGGAGATTGATTTAAATTCAAAGTCACTTTTTGTTTGAGTCCATAATACTTGGTCTCAGACTTGGGGAGTGGGGGGATCTCCTTAAGTTGCAACATACAAAGTCAACTTTTTCCCAACAGGTGTGGGAAATCCCCGCGTGTGATTTAAAAAGTTGTAGGATTGCAAAGTACAGTGTGGGACTCGCTATCACACTCCCAAATGCCAACACTGATATCACCCATATAAACCAATAATGAACCATTTATAGTGCAAGTTCTTAGTGTTGCCACAATGATCCACCAATATTACAGTTAAATATTTCCAGCCTCTGTATATAACATACACGCAGTTGATCTGATAGTGTTGTATATATACTGGTGTGTTTCAAACAGATTCAATCATTTGAGATGCTGATTATTAATTTTGCCAATGATTAGACCAACAGTATAGTAGTGATCAGTGCAATGATATTGTGAATTGAAAAGCTTGTCCAGATGTGACACTCAAAACACGGCAGTAGTAGCAACAGGTGTTATAGGAAGTATTGAAGGTTTGGTATTAGCTAACTTGGAATTCACAAGTTTGATGTAAAATTTTAATTGCTTCAGATCAAGAAACAGGCTTCGATAAATTCTTTTTTCATTACTTGTCCATCGGGCAAGTTGTTCTCTTAGTCTACTTGTTCGTGTGAATGAAGCTTGTTCACTCTTACTATGCCTTTAAAACTCCTTTGGGGAGACTTTGCAAGGGTACTTGCCCAGCGGGCTATGATATTTAACAATGTACTTGCCTAAGTAACTTTTTGCTTGTCCCAGACTGTCGGGCGGGAGATTTGTCGAAGCCTGCAAAAAAGCATCCCAAAATGGTGCTATTATTAGGTTTGCCATTGTATTGCATTGTTTTGCCATTGCATTTATTGAATACTGTTCAATGGAGGTCTCTTACTACATCATTGGTCTTCACACCATGCATTCATACACCCCATTCATATACCCCATTCATATATCCATTAGAAAGGGTATTTTTGATATAACATATTGTAACCTTTTTTACTTTTTGAGATCTAAGCCACTTCCATAAATATGTAACATGTTTGGTCCAGTTGATAGGTTTGTCATCCAGTCACTTTCATAGACTACCTCCATGGTTGTACTATAGTGCTGCATATATGTGTGTTGTTGCAGGATCAGTTAAAGACTGATTACCCTATTGTTACCTGTCAGACACTATGATTTATTGTTTGTCATAATTGTAGCAACATAATATGAGGGTCAAAGTTCACTGTATAGCCTCCGTAGCATTACACTGTACACGTACAATGTACCCATGAGGCCTAATGCAAAGAGGAAAGAATAGGCAGCAATCAATAAATATTAAGTTTGGTATGGAATTGTTGGAAAAACAGTTTCACAAATGGTTTTCTATAAATAGTCCAAAGACAGATTTACATTACACTGTAAACTTTTAATTTTTGAAGACTTAAAAACAACAGGAAGGAGGTAGTAGTGGGATGGAAGAATTAAGGGAGAGAAGATATTTTTATTGTAATATTTTCTTTCCTTATTTTATGTCAACCCTCTCTTTGTGGTTGACATAACATAATGTCTGTACACAATGAAAAATAAAATGATTCCTTGGTTCAGTGACAGGTTTTGTATTACTCAGAGCCGAATCTGCTGTGAATATTACCTGTAGTATACATTACCGATTACCATTGTTGTCTTTCCAAAGTTCATTCTGCCACAATTGTTTTTGTGGTAACGCCACGATATTTGTGTAACAGTCTTTGAACTTCCTCCTTGCCATCGTCCACAGATTGGAAAAGTCGTCTCTTGTACTTTTGTGAATGCTCCCAAATATAGGCCAACCTATGTAACAAATTACATTTGACCAGATTTTATTAAAAATGTGGGTATTAAGACAGGCTATGTGTTATTCATACATGTGTGCTTGTTAATACTGCTGTATTCTGAAGGGTATAAAGACTATTAGTTTGGGGATATTGAGTGCTGTAGCATCAACGTTTCACTTACCTTCATTATTGGAACGTTTGAAAGGGATTCCCTTTAGGGTTGTCCATGTATTTATAATTTCCACAAGTGTAATTATTTTGCATTGGGGGTAGAGGGTCAAAGGCCAGTGAATGCTTTTCTGAAAGTGGTTATTTTCTGTTTTCAAAATAGGCTGTATGCTAGAGGGGGGGGGGGGTGGTGTGAAGAAAGAGTGCATCTTGTAAGCCAGCTGGAGAAAAGAAAAAGTTGAAATACCCCCTTACAGAATGTAATTATACTATAAGGCAATACATTTCTTCATCATTAAGCATTATAGAGAAAATTTTTGTTTAGTTCTTTAGATGTCCATTGAATATGATAGTGGAAGTTGATACTGGGTGGAATTCTCAAAAATGTTTTTCTTTTTCTTTTGTAGAGCTAATGGATGGGGGATTAGATGCACAGTGAATGGATGTTTTTACAGCACATGTACCATGGTTTTGCACATTTTGTCATATTTTTACATGAGTACAAATGTACTCTTTCCTCAGACTGTCTCCCCACTCTGAGAGCACCATCTACTTCACTCGTCATTACCTCCTATTTACTGCGGGTAAGTGGGGATTACAGGTGTAAATAGGAGGTAAGTATCGGGGCTGGTAGATTCCCAAACCAGGGAGTTTTAGGGAATTTAAAAAGTGTGAAAACTAGTGATGGCAAGCATCATCATTAATTACACTTTGGAAAAGTGTTCATGAGTATCTGGCCCCCTCCCCCACCAAAGTACATTTTGATTATTGTATACATAGGTGCTGTATGATAGCACCAAAACCGTCTGGCTGGTAAGCAGGGTCCGCAATAGCCATATCGCATCGCAGTTTTGCGATGCAAATGAGTACAGTAGCGATACAAAAATTGAAAAAATAACTGTTAATTGCTATACAACATGAAAAATGCATAGCAGTTTTGCTATGCAAAACAAAATCCTTAATGCGGATTCTGCTGGTAAGCAGAAGAGGATGAGGAAGGCTGCCCTCTCCTGGAGGGTGCCCTCCTCGACTGTGCTGTTGGTTTACCCAAGTCTTATTGCGGGTAAGTGGGGATTACATGTGTAAATAGGAGGCAAGATCGAGTCAGGGCTTGTAGATTTCCAAACCAGGGAGTTTTCGGGATTACAAGTTGAGCATTGATGATGAGGGATGATAGAGGTGCTCAAATTAGACGAGTTGGGAAATAAGATTTTGCTGTACCATGTGGTACCACAGATCAAAGTCTACAGACATTTTCACACAGGTACGAAGGTTTCGAGCGGCTGTTGTTTTTGTCTTCCACAACTTACCGTCATTCTTTCCAACCTTTTTGGTCCAAGATAAGGAGAATATAAACTTCAAAGAGAACTTTTCAGCTAAAGAAAATTTTCTCTGACCCTTGACTGATATCTAGAAAACCATAGTTTTAAACTCAAAATTGTACTTGATTATACAAAATATCTGTCTTGCACATGCAGTCTCTGTTACTGTACAATTTCCTTCCCAGCATGCATTGTACATGTATCGAAGTTTCCTAACTCATCTGTTGTACTGTAGTATATGCTATGTTTTAGACGCTATTTAGAACATCGAAAACAGCAACAAACAATTTGGGTGATAGTCATTTCAAAACTATTTGTTTTTTTCCAGTGCAAAAGCAGGATCCAGAACAAAGAAAAGAAAGTTTCCTATCTCAGTTTTATGTAATCTAATCTAAGTTTTGCCTTCACCACAAAAATGGTCTTATGATTTAAAGAAAAATAGAACAAGATATAGTTTAACAGGTGAAAAGTTGATCAGGAATCAGTTATCAATTGCTTTTTGGTCTGAACCATATCATATTTGGTTATAACTGGTCTATACTCTTGAGACAAGGTAAAATACAAACAGACCTACTGTGCATTAGGCTAGGGTGACCCCAATATTTTTGGAGTCGGCTACCTGCTGTCAGAAGTCCAATCAGTCACAACCCTGTTGCAACCCTCGCAACATGTACAATGACGTCATAACTGATGTAGGTACATACACCTTATAGCTGTTGATTACTAGCCTATAAATGAGCTTTGATGCACTCGTAAGCTTGTGATGTAGGTCTGGGGTTCGACTCCTGGCTGGGTCATATACCAATGACTTCAAAAATGGAACCTACTGCCATTGTGCTTGGTGCTCAGCATAAGAAGTGGAGTAGGGAAAACAAGCCAGTGAACCACAACAAAAAAGGCCGTGGCCAGCCCAATTGGTTAGAAACTGAGCCGTAAAACCTCATCTAACTCTTAACTCTCTAAAGCTGAGTGTTAAACTACCAATCTTGGATAATCAAAGTGGTCAATTGAAGAGAAATCTTGTCATCAGATAAAGGGGATGCCCATAAGAGTAATTAAAACCTGCAAAACCAAATGCAAACTCGAAATTGTGATGTTTGCGTACATGTTTTTGACACTATTAAAATTGCCGAGGATTTGAGATTCCAAGAAAAGTGGAGTCAATACTCAACGGGGAACAACTCAATGTTCATAAGGTTTTTTACTCGTGTGGGTTACTGTTCATAAGGTTCTATAGTCATAAGGGTCATTTATCATAAGGTTCAATATTCATAAAAGAAGAAAGAAAGGGTTCGTTATTCATAATGGCAAAAATGTTCAATATTTATAATGGGGAAAAGGGTTCGCTGTTCGTAATAGGAAACACGATGCGTTATTCGTAATAAGAAGGGTTTGTTCTTCATAACAAAATCAAAGGTTTTGGAGTAGGGGATTCAAGAATAACAAAATTTTTCCTCCATTTTATAGGCTAAGTTGGGCTTTCTATTGCAGTTGGGAATCTAAGCTACCTCTATTCTTATGTGAATATAGAATCCTTTTCCTAATTATGAATAACGAACCTCTTTCCACATTATGAATAGCGAACGCTTTCCCCATTAAGAATAGTGAACCCTTTTGTCCATTATGAATATCAAACCCTTTTTGCCATTATGAATAGCAAACCTTTTTTGCCATTATAGTGAACCTACGACTAATAAACCCCTTTTTATCTTTCTTTTATGAATAACGAACCTTACGAACAGTGAACCTTATTTTTTGTGGAAGAGCATGTAATAAATAAGATCCTTTTGAACAATGACCCAATTATGACTAACAGCTCTTATGGATAGTGGGTAGACCCTACTCAACTCACGGCCATGAGTTGCGACTCTGAGGTAGAGTCAGCCAACTGACCAAAGCCTCTGGTAAATCCATTACCCCACCTTCTCACTGTTTTTCCTTAATCTGCGTACTAAACAAGGTGCTATAAGATACTTTTTCTAACATTCGTAGGTATATAGCGCCATGTTGATACACTGTCTGGGTTTATGTTACATCTACAAACCATGAAAGTACATTACTGTTTTGTCCAATAGAATCAATGGTTACCATGGTAATATCTGAATCATTCAATAAATTGCTATTCAAACATATAATAGTCACAACCTTCCTGCATCCATCAAGTATGACGAGAACACTGAGCTTAAGCTATCAAGTGCGTACCACCAAACACCATTGAATGCTTTATAGCTCACGAACACATTAATGTGATGAACAGTGAAAGGGTGTTGATTTCACAGCTATGCACCCTGTTACAACAGCAAACAATGTCACAGGTGCAATCAGACAGGACGGAATCAAAATCAATTTATGACCTACTTTTGGGTGATAAATTATTGTCGGTTTCAGCTCCTATTGTCACCTCGCAGCCAGGCTGTCCGTTTGTGCCCTCCGCCCTGCCAGCAAACGCAACACTTGGTTATTCGACTTGGCTGAGTTCTATAGTTAATCAACTGGAAAAGTAGGCTGTTGCAAGCCAGGATAGCAGTAGGCCTACATCACAAGTATCAAACGAATTTGCACCTCCTGTCTGTCTGTGTACCCTAATTTAACTGTTTTCTTCTGTTCGTCAGCCTTTGAATGTGAGACAGAATTTTGGAACGTGGGCAGTAGGCAGTCACAAAGGGTGTATTCCATTCAGTAAAGATATAACCCCTGCTGTGCAGGAAAATGTAGCAAATGGTTTTCAGATGATCCCAAAGAGCTAGACGCTCTGTTTACCTTACGGCTTTCTATGGTCCAAGTGTTGCATATCACCTAATGGGTTGTCACCTGGGTGCTGCATAGTTGGAGGAAGCCTTTCAACTATCAAGTTATTTGTGTCAAGCAGCTTTTGTCTTTAATGTGCTTGTCTTTTGCATATATAGCTGGAGTATGGGAAGAAAGAGGCGAAAGAAAGAAAATAGTCCCACCATTGAAAATTTATTCTTTTCTCAGTATTAATTTAGTTAATAGCCTGTCAGCTGAACTTACTTGTACACCAAGTTTAGGATGTGTCAGTTATTGGTCATGATGCCACAGGGCTGAAAGTTTAAGACATCATATGGGCAAGATTATTTTCATACAAGCTTTTAGGGCACATTTATGCCTCTCAAAGGGCACCAGTGTCAAACAGAATATTTTGTATCTAGTAGGCTAATATGTTTGGTTGTATTTTGTTGAGAAGGGCACAAAGGCCAAGGTGTTCTTGAAAAGTGTGCAGTTTTGTAGGGCACCAAGGTCATTGCCAAAAACGTGAAGGCCATGGCCTCTGCAGCCTTTGTTTTTTTCATCCCTGGTGTCAGGAATCTACATCACCCCTTGTTACCTCCTATTTACAGGTGTTTTGGGGATTCTGAGCCCTGGGTCGTATCATCATTCTTTCTCACCCTGAAGTACCCCCTATCTGCACATGTAATACCCTCATACCCACAGATAAGTCCATGGGAAGTTTAATAACAGTGGTGGAAAGATTCCTCCAATCAAGTGAACTCAACCTTTATATTTATGAACAGGTTTTACTAACTAGTTTACTATGCTTACTCCTTAGAGAAAGATACAATAGATAGCAATTTCATGGTCCTTTGATTGTACAGTGTATTACCTATACTGTATAGAAATGTGTTGCTAACAATGTTATCCCAAAATTTTGTTATTGAAATTATTTCTTCTGCTTGCCCTGTCTGAGGCTAATTCCCACCCCATCACTTGTCTCCCTTTTGTTACATCCTTCTAGACTTATAAGTCAGGTGACAAAACTGGTTAGAACTGCTTTTCAGCCAAACCCTGCTTGTGTATTGGAAGCACTACCTTGCACATCCAACTAGTTCATGTGGACTTCAAAGTATCTTCCACAAATAGCATAGGTTGATCAGTAGTACCTCCAAGACCTCATGCAGCCAACTAAAGGGCTACTGCTGTTCCTGGTTGAACTGTACCCACAGTAAACATCACGTTTTATGTGAAAGTGCTAGCGTGTAATGACCTTGGGAGGCTGTTGATCTGAGGGTCACACGACAGCATGAAAACATGATTACTGGAAGATAATAAACATCACTGATCGGTTCATATTTCTAATAATGTCCCTCTAGGCAGTCCTTGAAAGTATTCTCTGAACTAATTCAATCTTCAAACGAGTCTGCCATCTGGGCAATGAAATCCCTATCCCTTCTACTTGCTCCTAATTTACCACAGCCCTCAGTTAGGTCGTTAAGAGTCCCATTGGGGAGTCATGTTGCCGTTTTGCATGAGGCAGAGGGAATCAGTCAGGAACCTCACTTTAAACCCTAAAAACTCCAGACAGAGATTATTCCCTGTTTGTCCTGCATACGCCAGTTAAAAGAGCACAGTCTAATTCCTTTGCGAGCCTCTATTCAAGTTCAAATATCAAACAGGCATATCCTTAAAGGTAAGGCAGGACTGGAAACTATCCTGAGTTGAAGCAACTCTAAGTTTTTACAAGGCATTGAATACTTACCCTAGGGGATAATTCATTGACTTCAGCATTATTCACCACTCTCATGGCAACCAAGCTACAAGGCTTACTCCCATCATGAAAGGGTGTTTGACCTGCCTGTTCGCAGACTGCTCACTGCCACCTGGGAAAGCCAATTTAAGTGGGGAGAATAAATCTTTGCCAAGTTCAACACCACTTGGAAGTGCTGGTTTATCACCAGCCTTTCTGTAATATATGGCCAGAGAGAGGAAATAGATTGTTGTTCAGTCTGGGGGTTTGGGAGACTTGAGTGTCTACATTTTGGTGGTGTCCTAAGGTGCTCATTTTTGTGTGAAATATGAAGGAAGTAGATCCTGTGGTATGTTAATGGATGAGGAGTGAAGATTAAATCGTTGTGTAATTTATTCCTGAACAATGCTCTATGGCATTTTTATGGCAGCTAGGTTGCAGGTATAGTTTTCTCAGAGGGCTACTTGGGAATCATTGTGTCGGTGATGAATTGTTGAAGGCAGAAGGATACAGGTTAGGTTGTTATCAAGGTTAACTGTGTGACTTCTCTTTAAAGGCAGCTTATTATGACAACCGTTGAGTCAGTCAGTAAATAAACTTATTGACACCCGATGACATAAATATAGATATTGAGGTTGGACAAAACCATAAGCTATCTGGAATTGCATACAGACTTGCTATTTTAATGGCCATAATTGATCTGGAATGATATGAGACTGGATTAACTTTAACATGCAAAGGTGTAGTGAGCAGAAGTGTAGCAGACAAGATAATAGGGGAGGGGGAGGAGGTAGCTTCCAGGGGCAAAATATTTGGGGTATGGGAGATAGCTCCTGCCACTTCCTGTCTCCTTGCCACCTTCCCACCACTTTGCTACAGGCTTGGTAGTGAGAGAACATAGGAGTGCATCATTGTATGACCAGCAATGGCTATTCATGTGTATGTCTTGGAGGAATGGTCATATTTAGTACTGAAAATAATTGATCCCATGGAAAGGGTTCAGTATCATTTATACCTCAGTCAAATGAAAGTTGACAAAATGTGAAAAAAAGTTGATGTACCATAACTACTTATTTTTTAGACTCTTTGTTGAATCATTATATCCGGTATGAACAGTGATGAAAGTTCTCAAAGAGAGAGGGGGGGGGGGGAGATACTTTTCTATCATAAGATTATGATTTAATCTTCACTCCTTTTCCATTAACTAGGATTCTTTTCTAGGTTAAACTAGGGCACTGTTTGCAATAGGACTCTGCTGTTATGTAGGGTTTTAAGGACAGCAAGGCTCCAGTACGCTTCTCCCCTCTCACTCACACATACACAGTTTCCCACCCCATGACAAAAGACGAGTTGGGAAATGTCTCCACGCACTGCAATATGGGAATGGGTCAAAGGTAAAGTGTACCACGCTTACAGTGTCCCAGCGCGAGTGTTGCATGCTGAGCGTGCAGAACTAAACACATTACCCATTGTCATGGTACACTTGACCTTGTGACCCGACCAGAAGTACCAAATTTCCCAGCATGTCTATACTTATAATTGCTGAAACGACTTCTTTCTTTGCTCATCGTAGACAGTTCTTCATGTGGCTGACCTTCAGTGTGGCTGCCCTAAATGTATAGTGGTCACAACTCTTGGCAACTATAAAATGGTGCAACAGTAATTCTAAGTGACAAATTTAAACACCTTTTTCTTGACCATATTTCTAATTACACATAGAATACATTTGGATAATGATTTGGTTTTTGGTGTATGACTTGAAGGTGCCCCATTTCTTGTAGGGTACCTCATACTTCAGATGTCAAAGGCAATTACATCTGACACTGTCAAACTGCCAGTGGGATGATGAATGTCAGTTGAGAATGGACATAAAAGTGACCAGTAGACCAAAAGACCTCATCATAGACCTCATAGATATCAGAAATTTAACCTCAATAAGGCAGAGCTCAAATATGTCATAAGTTTTATCTTTTTTTTTTTTCATTTTGATACTGTATTAGTATAGGCTGTTGTCCAAACATCTGTAAGAAAGGTCTAATTCTCATGAATATACTGTAAATATCATTCTCAACCTCACTTTGTGGAAATGTACAGTTTTTGAGGGAACAATGGCATGATTGCCCCTAAAGTCTGTTTTCTTCATAACCTGCAGTTGAAAAACAAAACTAAATGAAAAGAAAATGATCATTTCGTTTAATGCCATGTTACACGAGGATAATATTATTTTTGTTTGTCATTCGGTTAGGTGCTTAAAGATATTTCAGGACACTATACAGGTAGGGAGGCAATTATCACAGGTGTGTGAAGCTGTTCTTAACTGGAGGTGTGGGCGGGGGGACTGAAAAGTTTAGACTGTCATCCAGGGAGTGGGGTGTTCTGCTTCCCTTTGGAAAAGTAATTTTAGTATGTGAGGTTGAGTAGATTCACTTTAGGGCTAAATTTTAGGCAGTTTTAAAAGTACATTTATTCAAAAAGTTTGATGTGTTTATTGAAAAAGTTTTATTTACTTCACAGTTTTGGTCTTTGAAAAGTGGAAGGGAAAGCATTATTTAGCCCCTTTATTGTTTGGACTGGGGTCTTTATCCTCCTCCTCCCATCCACCTCCCCCACTCTTCCTTATACCTATGGCAATAATGGTATAAAAAAAAGGATTGGGGTACTGTAAGCTTAAAAGGAAAAAGCAGTCGCTCCAAGTTTATTTTCAAAAATCTGCTAAATCTTACAGATCTCCTCTTATTTGGCTCACACATATCATTATATTTCTGCACAACAGTACTGAGTGCTGAAGGTAAACCACAGTCTTATTCTGCATGAATTTTACAAAGAAGCAACAAAAATATTGTCACATGATTGAAAGAAGCCATTCCTGAATTAGGATGATGGGGTACACTAATTCAAATTGGGGGGACGGCATTTTCTGTTTAATACTTTAATTTCTGATGTGAGGTTGATATATGCCACTTCCAATACCTGTTGAATCATTGTTCTGTACAGGCATGTAAAGTGTGATTTTACAGTTATGAACTTTTTGCTGTTCATTTCATTGCTGACTTTACATCTCTCAAAATAAAATGTGATTAGTGTGGGGTATCAGTTGCTTTGTATTTCGTGCATTGGATTAACATTTTTATGTGTGTTAACAACAACTGCTTTTAAGAAAGGAAATTTGTTTATACAAAGATGAATAGTTTGCTAAATCTGATTAGCAAAGTGGGACTTCCGTTGTTTGGCATGGTAGTGTAAGGGTATATGTTATTTTACAAATAGTGACATTGAAGCAGAAATAACTGTCAGTTTCAAGGGCCGGATTCACAAATGATACTTCAGCACAAAAAGTCAGACTTATGCAGCAATTATAGTATTCACAAAAGGAAAAGTGCTTTAATATTGTATGTAACATTATGGCACGCTTCAGAGTTTTCGTAAGTGACATAGGCATAGGAAGTTGTTTGAAATAGGGGACTGAACATTGTTTCAAACCACTGTCCTGGGGGAGGGATGTAAGGGGAGGAGATACTCCCCCCCCCTTGGGAAATTTTGACAATATTTACAGAGGAAACAAATAAGGGTTTTTGTCCTTGAATTGGGGGGGTTCCACACACCACATTTTTGACTAGGGGACTAAAACCAGCCCCCCCCCCCTCCATGGTATGCACAAAATATCCACAACAACATGCATGCTGGGGCACGATAATTGTGAACAACATAGAACTGTACATGCAAGCACAAGACCATGCTTACCATTTAACAACAAGTCAATAGTTACTGTGATTGGCTTAGAATGTGACAAAACAAGATACTACTGCAAAGATGTTTGGCTCGTACATTTCTTGCAGGTGTGGTGTGTATTTTTGTAAACAGTGTATGTTGACTTTGTAAGAGAGTACATGGAACCAAAGTTACTACTCAGTACATAAACATTGTGACTTGCAGAAAAGCTAAAATCACTTCCTAGTGAATCCCGCCCCAGATTCTTTAATCACCAATTATGATGAGAATCGAGGTGTTTCTTTTTTTTTCTTGTCCGCACTTTATTCAATAAAATCTGGATTGAAATACCAGTAGGCTAGTATTTTTATGGGATTTATTTGAAGTTCTGAAATTTTGTTCTACATTTTTCATCTAAATTTAAGTTGCATTTTTGACTGAATTTATGGGTCCTTACTTTCCTGTTTGGTATTGAAAGTATATTAAGTGAGCATGTAAGGAAGACCAATTAACAAATGTTTTAAATGACAGTATCAAGCTTTTGGAAAACCCCAGAAAAATTCAAAATTTTAAAGTGAGTCATACAGACTGCCTTTACCTTATTACAATATCCTCTCAGTAATCTCATCCCTTCCACTATGAAAATAAAAGTGGGGGGAAAGACCTTCTGTAATTGAAATACAAAAGAAAAAGTGTGTAACTTTGACAAGAAGGCTGACCATTATGAGTATGTAAACACAAGGCCCCTCCTAGCAGGTGATGATGATTTTGTATATTTGTCACTCCCAAACATCCTGAATATTCTTTGTTCCTCATTTGTCCCTCAAGGGCTCTCATATTTCTCATCTCAGAGCTGCCTCCCAATATCATTTTCACCTTCGTGTGAAGCACCTTGACTACACTTGGTAGAGAGCTCGGCGAAAAAATCCAGAAATCATTAAAGGAAATGCTCAAAATTGGAACATAACGTTGTTTTAAGCCCTGGCCTGGGGCCTGCTTTTGTTATTCAGTTTATGAAATTAAGTGCTAAAGTCCCCTACTTGACTTGATTTCATTTATTTATAATATCCTTTCTAAAGAAACAATGTAACACCAGTTGTAGGTTACTTTGGGACAATTTCCATATGGTGACACAGGCACACTCAATTGGAGAGGGTATCCCTAGGGACTCAGAGCCTTTGCCCTGGGATGGGAAGTACCTGGCTTTTCTTTCATTGTGGTTGGCCACTGAATAGCAGACAAGAGCGAGGTAAATGACCTATCAAGACTTTAACATTGTGCAGAGTAGCAAGAAGGAAGTAGACAAGGGGAGATAGGATAACTGGTTGAGGGAGCTTTTCAGACTATTGCAGCTGTCCCTGCTTATTGGGTTGTCAGTGTGGATTAGGTCAGCATTGACTTATGTAAGGGAAGCTTGTCAGACTTGGTAGGCCTAAACTGTAAGGCTTTGTGGCAGATGAGGAAACTGTCTGCCTTACCCCTTCAGGGATAACGACAACAGCGGTATTATGATATTTTCATATTCCTTAGATTATTTTGCCCATACCTTTTAGGAGATGCCAAATGGAATTGGGTAACCTCTGATGTTACTCTGTCAGTATTGTTTAGGAATGGAATAAATCAGTGACAGTATCAAATCATAGCTTTCCAGCTAAGGTTTTTCCAGGTTGCAATGTACCTATACAGATAGCTTCCTTGGTTACAGGGGAGAGCTGGTATTTGTTACTGTCAAATTTTATGAGAGGTGAACCCTTTTGTCACTCAATATTAGCAGTTGGTGCCTGTGCTCAGTGTTAAAGATATAATATATACAGTATATATAGAGTGTATATACTGTGTCTTTATGAAGTTTGTTAATGACATGGTTTTGGACCTGTACTGAAAATTAACCACACTTAGTACAACTGGCATAGTGTCTAGATGCTCAATACAATGGCAACTCATAGTACTTGCTAGTATACTTTGTTCAAATTTTTGACTGGTACATTTGTCTCCCCTTAATTGCTGCACAGGACAATTTGCATTTGAGGGCAGTAAAGTTAATATTACGCTATAGTAAATGTTACTTTCTCATAAGAATGCAAAACGCATTGTGTTGCAGTGGAACTACACCTCATCTGTTAAGAGTGTCACTAGAAATCGTGATTAATAGCAAGGAAGTTGGCACAGTTTTAATCTTCTATCTATAGCAAGATAATATTGGGGTGGAGGGGAGGGAGGGAAGGGTGGATGAGCCATAATAACTTGACAAAGACCTTGAGAAAGTTGCCTGAAGTTTTCCAATCATCTGCATGGTAAATTAGTTTTGCAACAACTCCTGTCTGGCCAATCCACCTCAGAGTATAGAATAGTCATATTGTCACCCCAGTGTCATTAAGAAGGATATTACTATCCCCTATCCCCTCCCGTTCTCTGAGGAGTCCAATAAGTAGATTGGAATAAAACTTCCTTTATAGGGAGAAAGCAGTCGCCCTAAGTTTATTTTCAAAAATCTGCTAAATCTACAGATTTCTTATTTCGCTCACAAGTGTTTTTCATTTTTTCTGTATAAAAGCATTGCATATTGAAGGTAAACCAAGGAGTTATTCTGCAGGAATTACACAAATAAGTAACAAAAATATTGTTACATGATTCAAAGGAGTCAGTCCTGAATTAGGATAATGGGGTATACTAATTCAAACTGGGGGGGGGGGGGGCTGCATTTTCCCTTTAAATCTTACAGGTCTTTTCTTAAATATATGATACCAGTATCTTTAATGATGGGTCAGATGATTAATATTGTGTACTTTGTGATTTTGCATGAAGTTTTCTCATGGAAAAAATATTGTCACTTGATTACAAGTCATGAATTAGGATGAAAGGATGTACTAATTATGTTAGTTGGGATGACTATATTTTTCCTCACGAAATAGACTTGGTGCAACCCATGTGCCTTCTATCAAACCTGTGTTAACTTGAAAGTACTACACAGTTGACTGAACTTGTGTCTGAAACAAAAACTTGTTCTGTATTGAGCCAAGTTTGTTTTTTTCTTGAAGATAGATTCAGGTTCTTTCCAAAACTATCTCAGTTTAGTTTTGTCTGGCCAACACCCCCTTTTTCACAGCCTGTTGAAATCTTTTTTGTTTTTTTCTTTTTTACAGTTTTGGATGAGTTCATTCAAAGATCATAGCTGTCAATTATTAGTATTTTCAGAGATTTCACTTTCTTTTCATAGTAGCTACTAGAGTTTTACTATTTTAAACTGAGTTTTAGTGGGACTTTGCTGCAGCTAGGGGCAAATCATTTTACAAACGTGTCTTTCTGTAAACAGGTAAGAAGCCAGTTCTAATCAGAAATATACCAATATACCACATGTCGCATGTCTTTATCATGTCACATAGCAAATTTGTGACTATGATTACAAACATTTTCCACTTTATTTTGAGGAATTTCTTTCCTACAGGGTTATATTGTACCCCCTACAAATGAAATATCATTCACTTTATCGGAACTGGACTCCTGATTTTACAAGACTTATATTCAACACAATTAAGGTAGCATCTACCAAAATTTCAGTGCATTACAAGCAAAACTCAACAGAAATTTCAGCAGAAATGCTTTTTTTTTCTCAGAACATTTACTATCACGGTTAGATGCTACAATAACTAAAACAGCACACATGTGGGCATAGACACATTAACTCTTTGTCAAAGTTGGAAGAAAAATTGTAGAGGTTTGTTTTGAAATTCTTGCTAGGAGTTATGATTCAGTACTTGTTATGGCTCGATGTCCCACATATAATATAGGTTAGGATAGCGTAAAACCTGTAGTTTCACTAAATCTGAAAAGTAATGTACTGAGCTTTGTACTAAAAAATCATAACAGCAGACATGAAAACATTGCAAGTGGCTGTTTGACAGTCTTCTGTGTATGTGTCTTCAATATTTTTGAAACTTTATGCACAAGATGAGAGCTTCTCTTCAGCACATATACACATTTTAGTGAACATAGCCGCCTTGCCAATTCAGGGGACAACAGCTGGGCTTAGATTTTGGGAATAAAATCTCTGAGATCTATTTTGCTCCTACTTACCTCCTCTAGGTTACTACTATTGGATGTGATCCTTGCTTCACAGTCAGACCAGGTGTATTATTGTTGGTATTTCCTTGGGAATTTTGGGAATAGGTTTTAAAAGTCTACAATATTGTCTGTTGTATCTTTGGTCACAAAAAATAAATATTTTGGGAGGATGTTTTGCTGTAAGTTTGAAGTCATTTCAAAATTATTTGGGAAGGTTTTGGCACACTTTCTTAGGGACCCAGTGTACATGAAGCAAAGCCCGTTTATCCAAATTTTTCCATTGTCCTAACCCCCTAAGTTACATAAAAACAGGGTTTTAGTGTAATTGATAGCAATGTCCCTACAGCTTCAGTCATCCTTTGCATGTCGGACAACTTGAACAAGGTTACATGTCAGGATAAATTCAAAGTGCAATATTACTTATACTCCATTAATGTGTGCATCATAGGTATGACATTAACATAAGGGTAGGAAGCTCTTTGAAAGTGGAGGGGGCGGAAGTAAATGTTAGTGATTAGTGTCCTGGGGGAGGGGTCCAAGGGGAGGGGGTGTTCTCTCCCCTTTGGAAATTTTTTGACTATTTTAAGTGCTCTAGATGCAAAATGGTGCAATATTTGACAAACTTTGAAGTAATGTTACCCTATTCCATGCCATATTTTGGCAGCATATCATCCAAAGTAGGGGGCAGAAACCTTGTTTCTCCCCCCACCAATCAGTGCGGGGGTGACCCCCTAGTCCCCTCCCTTTTCCTATGCCTGTGATTAATGACTATGAGGTAAATGTGTGAATCTATTTCACTCCTACTTACCTCCCCTATTACTACAATTGAACAGCCCATTTACTGCGGAATAACTCTTGGCAATGAATAAATCCCCAGTAGAGGGGCCCTACTCACCTCCTAACCTCCTATCCTGCTTGTTATAAGTCGCTCTTGCTTCATTGCCAGCGGAATGACTTACTATGAGTTTTGCTTAGCTCTTGTGTGAAATTCTGTCATCCCTAAATGAGAAAGATTTTTGGTGTCTACCTTTTCCAGTTTCTGTAGATAATGTAGAAAGGTATCTTTAAAAGATGTTGAAAGAATTTTGAGATATATACACTTAGTTGAATGTGAACTAAGCAACAAATATGTAGGCTGTATATGACTACTACTTCAGCAACAGCAATAGTATTGTTTATAGAATTGAAAATCAATCAAAGAACCACCTGCAGGCAAAAGAAGAGAATGTTAAAACAATAAGTCAAGGTGGCAGGGAATGGACCATATCTGGCAGTAGTGGGCTATTGTCAATTTTCTATAACTTTTGTAAGTATGGAGGTCACTTCACTAATTAATGTACATCATTAAACTACTTTTTGTTTCTTTCTGCTGTACATGTACGATAGTAAGGAATTTTGAAACTTTGTGCATTCCACTGTATCTAGGAAATGATAAGCTTTTGTAGTCATCTTTCTCAAATGGTTAGTGTTTAGAAAACTGTTTTGTTTTACTTTAAATAGATTGCTCTCAGAGAATAGAATGGTACACTGCAGTAAAAAATGAGGTGTCATCCGTAGTTTCTTTCAGTTTTGCTTCCTATTAATAGTTTCAAAAGAAAGGTTGCTCAGCTGCTTTTCGTTAAGGCTGTTAAAAATTGTGAGTCTTTGAAAAGAAAACCTTGACAGACGGTATTTCACAGACGTTGAACTCTGGGCAACCTGCTTATGATAAAGTGGCATTTAGGTTGGGGAAGTTCAAATAAAGCTCATTGGTTGGAAACTATTTGATTGGTTACCATAATAAATTGAGAATAACAGGAGTTTGCTATTAATACTGGTCCATCATTTTCCTTGTTTTTTCAATCTTTATTTGTACAGAAATACTCAGATGTCTCAGATAATCTTTTTCACTAATACTTACCTCATCTATTACATGTGTGAAAAGTCGCACTTACTGCTGAATTAGACTTGGTAAAGATAATTGGCACAGAGGTGGCGCTATCCCTACTTCGAGTTGTGTGGCCTAGGAGCTAGCCCTCATTTTGTTTAATGATGAATTAAGTCTATCACACCCTTTTGGATGCTCAAATTCTTTGCCCTTTTTTCATGGGTTTTTTTATTATTGTATGATACATGAAGTAAGTAGGGCTTACAGATTCCCAAACCACAGTTAAATTTTGGGGATTTTAAAGCTTAAATCCACAATACGAATCCCACCTTTTTATTTGGGCATGTACCTACCATTACTTCTTCACTCTCACAGGATGCTTTATTTGAGCATCTACACTGCCAATGGCTTACGTTCTTGCAAATAAAGTATTTGCTAGCTATTTTCATGTTCAATACCCAGTCTAGCATTTCTATACAAATTCTTTGTGCACAAATTACGCTTTCATTCTATGCTACCTGTGCACCCCCTTTTGAGATTTCAGTGGCAAACATGCTAGTGGCGATTGTGGCAGTTGTACATGCTTTCAGCATTTGATTTTGTTACTCACCTGCATGTTTGTGTGTTGATTGCTGCATCGTTGGAGAGAATATGAGAGTCGCTTCAAGTCACAAGACCACTTAAAATCTATTTCACTTCAGGCCATGTTTACCAAAAAGTTCACAAATGTTAGAAGGACTTTCTCCATGCTCTTTACATGATAGTAGTCAAGTACCTGAACAGTAGGCTTGTATATCTGTGTTTATACTACAAAGGAAAATGAGAAGGGGATGTTCCCCCTTCTATAAATGGGGTTTCCCCTTCTATAATTGGGGATGGGGTTCAGATTTTGAGCTTTGCTTGTATGTAATTAAATTATGCAAGCCAACTAAAACTTTGCAGATATTGTCGACGTGAAAATACATGTGATGGATTTTAGTCGATGATGTACAAATCTAGCAATTGTGTGTCTTAAATTCCTGTATAGAGAATGCGTAGATGACGTATTTTATACCACGTGATTAATTTCTCTGGACGGCAAACCCGCTCCTTATTACATTGACTTACTACGCAAGGCTGGTTCAAAAAGGGCTGTTTACCTGGCTGGTGTATAATATTTTTGGCCAAAATTGTTACTTATTGCATATCATTTGTTGCACATATCTCTAAGAGCAGAAAAAGAATGTTTCACCTAAAGAAATTCAAGATTTGGAAAGACAGAAGAAATAAGCAACCAGCTGTAGTAGGAGGCAGTTCCTTTTTGCTGTCCAAAATGAACGACAAAACCATGTGCTATGACATCAATGCACGACTTCTATACAAGCAGTGCCATACATACAGTGTTTAAGTTTGTCCCTTTTTCATTTTGGGTTGATCCTTTTTAATATAGTAGTTACCGAAGGTTTAATTATCCCCCATAACAGAATAGTTAGGTTTGAGTTGATTTAAGTGTGAAGTTGAAATTTCTTTTGCCATGGGGTGAAAATGCTGGTTGTAGCATATTTAACAAAGAAGGACACCGAAGGATTCCATACCTAACAAAATTTGATAATATTCCTGAAAATAGTTTCATTTTTGCTGTTTTGGTCTCCTGAAGAAATACCTTTGGAACTCACAGGCTGTAATTGATTTTTGCAAAACATTGGTAGGATTGGTAATATTGTCAGGGACCTTGGTCAAAACAAACTTCTCATCATTAGATGAAGACAAGGGCATCTCACTAGAAGCTTGTAGCTTGTAGTCGAGAGATTATGACCATAATTTTCTGCAATAACTGGTTGCAGAAAATGGAGGCTAGTGTTTAGTGTCTAGTTTGGTGTTTTCCAAAGTTGTTTCAGTAAGCCTTTATAGAGGTATATGCACATTTGTATAGCACTATCACTTTTCTATGGGGAATACCAATGCATTCATAATTTAGAGTAAAGCTATAATGTACCTTTCACATACTGCAGTTTTGATGCTCATATCACTATGCACAGTTTGAGAAAAGAAATATACTTCACACATGATGCATTGTTTGGAATTGTAAGCAGGGTTTCCCCTCGGTTTTAGAGAATGTGAGGTGGTATTAGTCCATGGGGTAATATGGCGCCAGCTTTGGAGGGAGAACTATCAATACTTCTATAGCTAGTACAGTAGAGGTAGTAAACTATAGGGAATTTCTGTGAGGTGGTGGCCAAAACTCTGAGGTGGCCACCTCACAAAAGGAATACCAGGGGAAACCCTGTTGTAAGGATGGAAAATGTTTAATGATGTAAAATGTGATTTTCATAGGAAATAGTTTACAAATTTTAAACTTGAAATTGTTATGAGAGAATGGTTGACCTGTGTTGTCCCTTTCTATCATTTAATTTTCTGACAAATGTTCTGAAAGATTTGATATTTTCCAAATAAAAAAAAAAAGAAAATAAAACAATTACCACACTTCCAAAAGTTGTCCCAGCAAGATGTTAACACGTTACACCAATTCTTGCACCACCTACATGAACGTTACGGCTCGACTATACTGAAAAAAAAATAAAAAAATACCAAAAACCAAAAACCCCCAAATACATTCAAGTATGGTACTACCTCAATTTTTGTATTACCTCGGTTTTAACAGTTAGCAAAGTTGAAAGTGATAAATTTTTCACCTTCCAGTATAAAGAAAAAGAATTAAGAACACTTGGTGGTAAAATCTGCGTGCTTTTGTCACTTTGTAAATCCTTCGTGTCAGTCAGATGGCTATCTTTTTCGCAGCTCCAGTCATGTTGCTTTCCCTTTCCTGCCAAGTACCCCATCTAGCTCTGTCTCTTCATCGCTGTTCTTGCAACTTTTCCTCGTCTCCTTCAGGTGAATCCGTGTAGTTTGTCGGGAGGCTCAGATTCCCATCATCATGTTCTGGGAAGCAAAACCCATTTATCTAAGTTCACTTTTCACGCACTCCGTGCAACTCGCGGGAGTGTTTTCAAGCACTCAGAAGGGTCAACGAACCTAACGACACAGCCTGAAAGGAAATAAATTGCAGGGATTTTGCAATTTGTTGGAATAGATTGGATTCAGTATGAAATGTGATAAGATAAGGACAGATTCATGTCTTATGGCGACCTGTCATGCCAGCGAGAACAGCTTAAGAATAAAAGATGAAATTGTGATGGAAAGCCATTTTCTGTGTCTCATTTTGTCTTGAATAAATCTGATTAAGGGAGGATTGATTTGTACGAGGAAACAGCTGAAAGTTATGGCTCTAGAGCATTCATTTAAAACTAAATTAGTGTGAAATGCAAGTTGAAGGTCGGATTTAAGTAGCTATTGTAAAAACTGGGAAATGGTGAGCGGGTGACATTCACACAGTAAGCAATGACCGTGAACGACCATTAAAAGCTTGTCGATGTAGGGGCGAATGATGTCGCTCTTAGTAATCTTTCATGATGTGTTATGAAAGAGAGACTTTGATGGTACTGTGATCATCAAAACTTTTGTCTTTGTGTCTTCATCATGGGAAAACCATGATTTCTTTATAATTGTTGCATTCCACACCCATTTGATATAAATATTTTGAGTGGGATTTTTACATATATCTATATAAAAAAATAGTTTGATGAATATTATTCATGGCTGCATTCATTTCAGTTTTTCAAAGTTTTTCCTGCTAATATATAAGCCCTACAAAGTTTTATATCATATTTTGGTGCTTCCCCAGCATCTCAAATTCAGCATCCTCCAGACAGCATGTTAGGTTCCATACCAATGCATTCTCTCCAATTCCTATGGCCCTGTCACCATGGTAGTTCCCTTGTTGAAGTTACCTACAATTTTGCTGTAGGTGAACAAAACTTAAAAAATAACTCTTTGAAAATCTGCATCACCAATTATTACCTCCTATTTACACATGTAACCCTACTTACCCACAGTGAGTCCCTGGCAAGTTTTAATATCACAGTGGTATTGGGTGGCCTACGGCAGATGGTGCCTGACCTAGCCCTCCTCCTGCTTGCCTGTCCAATGAACTAGATGCAGTTTTGTCACTAGGGACTTCTGAGGATTTTACTCCAAAATTCCTTCAGAACCAGTGAAGATCATACATACTACATTTATTGATGAAGTTAGTATCTGGCACTGCTAATTCTTTCTGGTCATTCACTGGAGGTACCACCACATACTATAGCCACAAGGGTACTTTGAGAACCTGCTATTATTTTCTTGATCACCTTACTTTCATGTAGGTTACAAGTCTAAAATTTGCTCAGAAATAATGTGCTGTTTATATGTACATTTTTACTGTACCTTCATACTTAAGACTGTAACAAATGACAGTATATTTACAATGCGGTACAGATGTTATGCTGCATTGCAGCTGTTACAGTGTAGACCAGCTTTTAAGTGTTCCTTGGTGCCTTATGCCATGGAATCGTTACGTACCTGTGCTAAGTTGTATGCCTCTTATGTGTGTGCAAGTGAGCGGAACCTTGTGAACAGTTCTAGAGTTTATTTTTGTAGCTCTGATCTAAAGGTTTACCTTTAAGGAGAAAATTGCAGGTAGGAAAGAGTATGCATTGTTATTTGGCCCTGAAAATGAGTAATAGCATACAGATATTTGTATAAAGTCTACATTCTCAAACTATGATGTTTTCTGCAAACATTTGCTCTGGCCCAAATTGTCTACAGTCATTGGTTCTGGTTACATACAAAGAACTGTCTTTATCTTTACATCTAGGTATAAAGAAACATCCCACTGGAGAAGGAATAGCAGAGAGTCTCACGGGAGGTAGGTCATATTTTATGGAAATCACAGCGGCTTTAAGGAAATCGATCAAAAATGCTGGCAAGCTCTTCTGTTTCTGTGTAGTCCATTAATTGTTTGGTCAGGTTTAAATGCAAATGTCCTTTCATCTTTATAAGTGGCTGTGGGTTATGATTGTGGATTTCTAGTTTATGGTGAAGGGATGGTCAGGTAAATGAACTTTGTGAAATACAGTGTCTACTTGTGTTTCAGGCATGCTGGGGTACATGTGGGAGTCTAGATACAGCTGTTTCCTGAGATTTTTGTTGTACTCTGTCATAAAATTCCTGTCTCTACATAATTTCTTGTCAGATTTGTACCTTAGAACTAAATACCTTGGGATTCATACTTCAAACACACTGCACAATTTTGTGGTCAATACTTTAAAGGGTGTTTGTGCAGTTTTGAAAAATATTGAAAGGAGCTATGATGTTTGTTCCAAATGTAGTGTGTTTCAGCATACGTGGCCCAAAATATGAAATGAAAAGTGCTATGAGAATAAAAAGGCAATGAAATGCCAAAAGCTGGATGGTTTAAACAGGCAACTAGATTACGAAGCGTGTGTCGATATTTTTAATGAATCATTCTGTTGTGAAGATTTCAAAGATGACTGATACCTCTAAAATTTACAACTGTATTTGCTTCTTTGCAAGAATCTTACATCTGCAAGATGTTTTGATTACATACCTCTTGCACGAACATGCTTATTTACCTAATTTGACTTCACAGTACCATTTATGCCATGGCTAGCAAGTACTATGACATCAAAGTGTCATTCTTGTAATTACTCAGCGCTTTCACTCTTCCTTATCTCCTGCCTACATATGTTCCCCTTTTATTGCCTACAAATACTCTCTAGCAAATCTACATTGCCCCTCATTAACTCCTATTTACATATGTAGTCCCCACTTACCCACAACAAGACCCTGGTAAGCTAATAGCACAGTGATGGAGGGCACCATCCGGTAGAGGGCAGCTTCCTTTGTCCTCTTCTCACTTACCAGCCAGTTGGTTTACATGCATGTTTGGCCTACGGCAGGGGGACACATCATCCCAGAAGGCCTGCCCGTCTTCCTACCCCTTTTGCTTTCACAGGTAAACACTAAATTGCTTGGTATGTTGTTCAAAGCATTTATACTGTTATATTGCCTTATGAACAGTGAAATGGGGGTGGAAGTGTTGGGGGGGGGGGGCATTGTGTGGAATAATGAATACATCAGTGGAAAATTTGAACTTTTGCTAGACTGGGACTTTGGAAAGGTGTAATTGTAAAAAGGTGTGCATTACAAGTTGAAAACAAAACACAAGTGTATATTTACATTATAAAAACATAATGTAGAATTGGAAGAAACTTTTAAAAATTTTCACAGGAACTACACATGGTATGTACACGCAGTTTTTGGACTATGGAATTCTTCGGTTTTTGGCGTATTAACTGTTCAGATGTCTGTAAGTCTACAGCCATGTAGATTTGGGCTGTTGGCATGTGTATTTCTACAGTGGGATAATTTCTATAAAATCCTGCTAATCTTACTAAGTATTCTCATCTAAAAGGCAGTATATTTGTCACATTTTGAGCAATAATTTTAAGAAGCATCAAACAGAAACTCCCATTGACACCTACAGCTAATATTGATTTCATCCAAGAATTATACGCCTCTATGCATGCTGAATTAATAGCTTGGAGATAATTTGCACCCAGAGTGAATGTTGATGGCTGATCCTCAGGCTGTATGTATTCAAGTTGAGGCAGTCTGTAAATTGGTAGATTTGCAAAATTTACTTGGTCATTGCACATTAGAGTAGTATGCATCATTTTTAAAGGACACCTTTGAGGACAAAAGAGAGACAATTTGCCCATGAAATATACCAAATATTTGCAAAAGACAATTTTTAATGTCCTCTGATGGCCATTTATTTGTTGAATGCTCACATGTTAGCCCAGCGTTAACCTCCAAAAAACTTTGTTTTATTTGAATACCCCAAGGTTGGTAGAATTGGTAGATTTCAGCAAAATGTTGAAAGTGATTTACCATTGAGGTGGAAGAAAAGAAAGTGAAATTGATTTCTTTTCAATTTCAGTAAAGGAGGTAAATATAAGTATCAACTTTAGGACATGACAGTGATGTACATAGACGACAATGCAAGCGGTGCTTTTTGTTTGTAGCTTAGTGGCTATGACTGTCTGTGGCAAGATTTTTTTGAATTCTTGTTCAGATTTTGAATTCCTAGTTTGGAAAAGTTTCTTCTGTAATACTTTTTTTTTTGGGGGGGGGGGGGCGGACCAAGGGTAGGGGGTACTATTCATTTTGAATGGGATCAGTTACATAGTTACAGGTCTTCACATCAATAATTGTGGCATGTCAATAGTGGAAGTGGAACCCTTTTTGCATTATTATGTCGGCCTGTAGAAAAAAGCATTAAAATAAGGACCCACTTTTAATTCAGAATATATTTTACAACACAAGAAGAGTTTTGGTTTCTCAAAAGATGTTGAATGTGAGTTCCTTAAATTGTCTTAAAAGGCAACTCATCTGTAACAACTAGTGAAGAACAACCCCTCTACCATGTAATTATGCCTTGAAGGCTAGTTATGGTACAGACTAGCTTGTTAGCAAACATGATGATGGGACAGAAGTTAGTAATGGCTAGTATGTTACGTCTTCTAGTGGTTTTCAACAATCTATTTCGCTCTTACTTACCTCCCCTATAACTATTTGACAGTCCATATACCGCAGATTGATCACTGGCAATGAATCCTTACCTAGATGGGGTTCTATGCATATCCTGAATCATCTACTCTGACTTGCCCTTGTTTCATTACCAGCGGAATGGTTAACTTTGTATTCTCTATTGCGCTGTTTGTAAAGTTTCTTCACTTGGTTTTTGACTGTTCTGCCTTTCCATCCTCCTACAATGAGAGAAAGAAATGCTTCCCCATCAGTTTATGGAAGTTTGATGAGTATACTTATTTTAGCTCAAATTTGGAAGTTTTTTAAACATTATAGAAGATGAGCTGGGGTGTGAAAACCTCATCCTTGATACAGGGGTGATTGAACCCCTCCTGCCATCCCTCCCCCTTGCCTACTTCATGATTGTCAAGCCACATTGCTTCAAATGCTACTGCCTTTATCCACTTGGGTAATATAACTATTACAGGATTCTGTCAGCATATCATACCATGTTGATGTTTGCATGTATAACTCTGCAAGTATGGGCTGAGTAACCATGTCACTATCAGTAAATGGCCATGCTTTACCTTTATGAGTGAAGTATCATGTGACATTTTGTAGAGTGTATACATGAACCAAATCAATATTATAAGTGGAAACTACATAAAAACTTGTCCCTGAAATGAATTGATATTGACCTCTGCTGAAATTGTAATGTATACATACAAAGTGTTGAATCCTAAAAAGTGAAAAAAAGTGAACGCTCTTGAAAATAGCTGGACAATGCTATCCTCAACCACTTTTCTTTTGTTCTGTTTTTGTATGGGTACTTATTTGTTCACCTGTAAATAATTGGATAACATGTAAATCTACTTTAACTCAGTTTTCCTCTTTCTGTTAGGATAAACCTGGTTACATCTCATGTAGAGAATAAGTGTGGAAGTTTTAGATGACTAGCTTTCAAAAGTGTCTGAGGACTTTTGTTGAAATAGTTGTTCTTTATTTTAATAAAGGGTCCATTATGTTCTCCCTTGCTTCATAAAGACAAAAATATAAAAAATGTTAAAGTTGTCACCTTTTCCTCTTTGTTGTAATATTGTTAGATGTATAACTTATTTTATACACCTTCCAGGGAAACAGTTGAAAAAGAAACCATTTGTATAGACTGTTCTTCAAACTTGCTCTCATGTTATTTAAATTTTTGAAAGTGTTTAGATCTACAGTGGAGTTAGTTTCAGTTCGGGAGGTGTATAATTAAAACATCTTGCAGATGCGAGATTCTTGCAAAGAAGCACATACAGTTGTAAACTAAAGAGGTATCAGTCATCTTTGAAATCTTCATAAAAGAATGATTCATCAAAATCTATGGGGATTACATATGTAAATAGGATGTAAGTATCGGGGCTTGTAGATCCCCATTAATCCGGGGAGTTTTGGGGAATCTATGCCCATTCCTTCTTCTCTATCTAAAATGTGTGTATTTAAAGGTGCCTGCTATTACCATCTCACTAGGTGATGAGTACCAAAGATATTATAAGCATAGATTCCAAACTTAAAATGGTACGTTGAATCCCCATTGAGCAAATATATCGTGGTGGAATTAGTGCTGATCACTTTTCAGTCATTTTGAAAAGAAAGAGGCAAATGAATGTCTTACAAAAGTGTTAACACTTATTATTCAGAGCATTGTTAAATCTAAGATGTATCACTTCTCAATTACACTTACAAGGTTATTTTTTCCTCACAGCATTCCACATAAAGGTACACATGAACACACAATGACTGGTTTGAAGTTCATAGACACATTCATTGGTCAGTTTCTGTGGTATCTTTAGGTAGCACACTTTTTTAATAATGTGTAATTTCTTATGCTGTCACAACCGGAAAGCAGCCAGTGCCAGCAGCCAGAAGTGTGCATCAAGTGTTCGGGATAACTTACACAGAGAAATATACACAACAGGTCACACTGTTCTAACAATGGCATTTCCTGTAATGCGTAGTTATAATTCTATGCAGACATCACCGAGCAGAAAAGCATGAATGTAAAATTCACACTTCTGCCCTGATATTTGCGTCTCCATGAGGAGTCAGTTTCCGTAACAGTGTAGGTATAGGAGTTTGGAATCTATGTGCATAATATCTTTGATGAGTACAATGGATGCTGTCCTCATAGAGGGCAACCTTTCTTCAGCAGTCTGCTGGTTTCTTCCAGTGATACATGACAATGGTATCATCTGCAGTATGAAAATTGTCGCAAGTTGCTAATAAGATTCATCTATAGTAGATATCAGAGAAAAGGAAAAATGTCTTCACTGTTGCAAAGCTTGAAAATTTGTTACTCGGTGCGTCTACGACAGTGCAATGACACACATCATTTTGTTATCACATACTTTGCATTTGCCCATTTGTTTGCATATATCATTGTTATTGTGTTGGCCTGCATCGCTCTAGGCATGGACAGTTTGTTTATTGTAAATAAAATCAGATATAATCTGTTGAGATAAAAATAGGTTTTATGTGTCCCAATCACAAATTCACAGGAAATCTTGTCTTACCATTGAATCAGCAACTGGATATTGGTTGTGAATGTGAGATTATATCTTTAGTTACTTGGGAATATACCTATGTATGGTTCAAAAATTCCAGCCACTCCTGCAAACTTTAAAAACTTTTGTACATCCGGACATGCATGGTCATGGATGACTATAGGGTTTTCACTTTTTGTGATGTTACAGAATGCCTGGTAAGTAGAAAATGAGCTTTGATCTCATATTTTCCTTAGAGGAACAATAATCCCATTCCAGTTGGGTAAAAGTCTCTCACCTAAGTTTTCTGCTATGCTCCACCAATTAAAAGGTTTACTTTACCCCCAAGACAAAGCTAACGTAGCCTTTACTCAGTTTAAATTATTCAGAGTCATATTCTGTTCAATACACTTGCCTTACTGTGTGTGATTTTACAGCTAATTTGACCTGTTAATGCAATAGACCAAGGGTGGGGAATCTCCGGCCCATGGGCCATATGCGGCCCACGAGACCATCTAGCCCCCAAGGCAAATTTAAAATCAGAAAATCTTGAAAAGTAATTGATTTTAGCCCACGGTGCCTGCTGCTGTGCTTGAAATCCTTTCACTAGTAGTAATGTTGCTTTCGCAGGAGCTCCAGTAAGCAAGGCTTGCGCATAACCAGCTCCTGTGCTGAAAACATTTCCCACACTTATCCTCACATGCTAAGTACATGTAAGAGTTGGAGGACATTTCCAAAAGTGAAGAGGAAAAAGTCCAGGAAGGCAAGGTAGTACAAAAGTAAAATGAATGTCCACAACGGGAAACACTACTGAGGTAAAAACGAATGTCCACAATGGTAAATACAACTGAGGTATTAACAATAACAAAGAACAGAATTGCACTATCACATGTATAGGTCTATATATTACAGTATGAATCAGTGAGCACTGTACTTATTCAGGTAGATTCAGGAGGGAGGGAGCACAGTTAGAACTGTCCCTCCAGTGAGTAAACTAAACTTTAAGAAGTGGATGATTTTGCAATATAAAGTGAGAAAAACTTAAGTTGGTCTCAAAATAAGCTTCCCTTTTTTCGGCACGCTTTACATGCACTTTTCGTGTGTGCAAATTCATTGCACAAATGGTCGTATTGTGATACTTTGGTCTGTGTATTAATCGTGCAAATTCTGTGTCATGTAAAGATAGTGGATGAAAATTCTATTAACTACAAATGTACAAAATCCACAGCTTATGGGGACTTCACTCCATTTTCTTATCTGGGCATTTCCCCCACCCTAGACCCCATCAGGGCCTGTTCCCGGCCCCATTTCCCGAGCCCTATAGAAAAGCTTGATGCGCCCTCCCAGTATGAAGCCTGAAAGTGGATTATGACTACCAACACGGCCCATCAGAGGAAAAGCTAGGTTCCCCACCACTGCAATAGACTAGTCTATTTCGCTCCTTACCTCCTATTTACTGTATCACAATTCACTGATCTCTACAAGTCATTATTGACCAATCAGAGGGAAGCTGTTGACTGAATTATGGTAATTAAATTATAAACAGGTGTACCCTGAGTTCCCTAAGTATGTTTGGAGTGATACAACAGCCCCTAGCTGTAAAGTTTGCATCATAGTCATGTTCTTAACTTGTTGAAAACAATATGCTAATAAATTTGTGGTATCTTTTCTTTTTAAAACCTTCAAATTGCTTTTGTATTATTGGCAGTACCTTTTTGCAGTGGATTCCTCAGTATAGACTTTTCCTTTTACTTTTTTGGGGGGTCTTTTGGGGGAGGGGTCTACATTGCCTCAGACCCCAGTGGCTGATAATATTTGAGTTTAACAGTACAGGTGGGAATATCACTAATTGGCCAATTTTAGAAGATGTCAGCATATCATTGACTGTGTCAATTGGTAATTTACATACTCTTAGTTTTTTTTCCTTGGGATAAAATTGATCAGATTGTAAGGGCATACTTAAAAGTTCCATAAGTTTTAGTTGTCAGTTTGAGGGCATTCCTCACCCTTTGACATTAAAAGAAAGCAATGTATTTTTTTCTTTTTCTTTTTGGTTTTTGTCTTCTTTCCCTTTACATATTTTTGTTTTCAGATATTTTCGTACCTAATTTACTCCTAGAGTATATGCTTTTAAAGTGAAGAAAACTTTTACTGAGAAAAAGCAAAACTTGACATCTCTGTTCTGGCCCTCTGGGAATCTTTAAGATCAGGATCAGACCTCAAGGTCAGGACAGAGAGAGTACACTCTCTGCCAGGAGGGATTGTTTTCTTGAACAAGAAAATCTTCGCAGCCTTTGACCCTTTATGAGGTTGATGTCCTTGTTTGACAGACCAGGGGAAGTCTGTAGAAGTAGAGAAGTATGTTCACTTTTTATTGTCAGAAAGAAAGTTCTGCTCAGTAAGTGACCATGTTGGAATTTTAAAATTACTTTCAAGTTCCACTTTCACATAGTCAGATTCCCAGTTGAATGGTAAGGGATAAAGTGCACAATAGAACCTCAGAATGTTTATTTAGTACAGGTGTGCCTTTTCTCCTTCTTCGGAAAATTACATTAACATTACCACGGGTAATATTTAACAAGTTTGTTTGCTGTACCCTATATCTGGTGTAGTATTATGCTTAGCTCTACAAGGAAACATATTCAAACATTACAATGGTATCAAATTTCGAGGACAAACAGGACATTCATTTACAAACAAAAGGAAACTGAGGCAATGTACCCACTTAAATTAACATTACATTCTGTGCCCTAATTGATAGGAACTGAAGATTTTTTTGACAGAAGTAACCAGTCTTTAAAATGAGGTATCTTGAGTTAGCAGTGGAGTATTTCTACAGGATTTGGAAGAAATATTTTTTTTTTTCTTTTTCACATGATACCCTTGTAAAGTGCCATTGGAATAGGATTGGGTGACATGAAAAAAAAAATCAATAAATCACAAAAATGTGGCTAAACTTATGTAATATATAGATGTTGCCACAAATGGGTCAACATATAGACAAGGATGAATATGGGTCAATACTATGCAAAGAAATTTGTAGACCTAATTTTCTAAATTAGGCCAGTATCCATGATTGCTGAAATAATCAATGCTGTTTCATCTTGGAAAGTACCTAAATTTCAGTCCCAAAAGTCAGAGCTACAATCTATCAATAGATCAACTTTGCTACTGCTTTCACTTAAATATACTTACTGTGTATGCTAGGCCTACACGTGATAAAGGGTCTCACAAAGGTTGTCAGATTTAGAGCCATCCAAAAAGTATCCAATGGAAAAACATTTGTTAAAATATGCATGGGACATGTGCGAAAGACTTTAAAAAAGCCTTTTACAATATTTTTGGAAGCTTTACTAAGTGTTAAGTTTTCCATACCATCCTTTTTCTTCGGAGTCCCTTTTTCTGTACAGCTTGTAAATTCAGTAACACTGTGTGAAAACTAGGCTTACATATAGTAAAGAGGTCTCACAACATTTGTCAGATTTAGAGCTCTCCAAAAATTATCCAGTGGGCAAACATTTCTTAAAGTATGCATGGGGCGTGTGTAAAAGACTTTTACTAGACCCAGTGCAACATTATTGACAACTTTACCTGCGTGGCTTTTCCGTACGATTTATTTCTTCAGACTTAGTTGTACTAGCTCTTAGGCTCGCCTAATGTATAGTACATATTGGATAAGTTGTCGAGCCTATAAGGTGGCCACATCATGCCTCCTAGCAAGATTTATGTCGCGATACTTTGTTACTTCTGTTACATCTAAGCATCAGAGTGATCATAAATTCTACTATACTCAAGATTGTTTTAGTATTTACAATTTGTAGGTCATGTGTTTAAATCAGTGCAAATTTCTGGATTGATTTAGTGTGAACATCGAATAAAATTGATGATTTTATGTAAGTTTTCATATTGTGATATTGCGATAACTTGTTCTTCATATTCCAATCGCAATATGAGTTCCTGGTGGCAATATAATGATATTGGCCAACCCTACACTGGAGTATGCCTTTATAAGTGTGGTTTGATGCTTATCTTAGGTGAGAAAGAGCAGCTTATGAAAGTTTATAATTTGACACTACCTTATTGAGTTGTGTTAACACGATGTCTAACCCATTTCCATTGCCTGCATGTGAATCAATGTGTATCAATGGATAGTGATTCATTTCATTAGTTCCTTTATGTGAAGTACATGTACAAAATAGGTAGGATCTTTTACTTTATTTCATTTCATTAATTTTTTCGTTTTTTTATTTTTTACTTATTTTTGAACTCTGCTGTATAGTGTTCCCAATTTTCACATCATTAATGCTTGTGAAATTCAGTGAGCTAATGTGTTGCTCATGCATGAAGGGAAATGTATATTTATTTCCATATCGGCACGCTGGTGCGACATGGTGGAATTAATGTATCATAAGTAGAAATCGCAATATCCTTGGCAGGTAGGTAACTCAGACTTGTGGTAAGTCTTCCTGGAAGTATTTTGTACAGGAATACCATTGGTGAAGTCTATGCATCAGTTGCTTTTTCATTTCCTGTTATGTCAGGGTCATATTGGAAATCAAAGGTTATTAACTTGGTAATACATGGCTGTTCTAGTGTAAAATAAATCCCTGTAGTGCTGTGGGCAGTATGTGATTATGAAGATGTTTATGGTCATGTTAGAGGCTCAGGAAGGGGAAGCCTATGTCATTTACCAACTATTTACATATGTATTTGTTGTGGTGTAGTCCTTGGGCTGTGACGGACCTCATGGTTCGAGGGCTTTACCACCACCAATACATACTATAAATAGGTGGTAAGTATTTGAGCTCATAGACTCCCAAACCAGGTAAGTTTTGGGGAATACAGCATTGAGATGGATGTCAACCAATGTGTCTTCCTCCCTCCTACCTCCTCCCTTAAGTTCAGTCATCGGTAGGTGGGGTTGTAGGGAAGGATAAGGAAGGCACTTGACTGAGATGAAAAGTGGGTTTAGTATCCAGGTAGTACATTGTATGTCATACTGGGAAAGCTGGAGAGGAGGTGAAATAACTCCCCCCTCCTCCACACCGCAGTGATATGTAATTTAACTGTGCCTTGCATGGTCTTGATAACATCTACCAAATTTCGTTAACAACTATACTGGTATATAAATATTTGAGCTCTAGAGTAAACTTCCACCTCATTACCTGGTAATAAAGTTGACATATTTACCCAAATAAATATGTTATCTTAAGCCCCTCTGAAACTCTTGTCATGAGGATAACAAGATTGTGTTGACTTTTGTGTGTGTTTTAGTCAGAATAGCAGGTTTATTTCATATTATAGTATGGTATGAATTAACTTGTTGTCATCATAGATCATCTTTAGTCCATACAACAGTCTGGGAATGAGAATATTAAAGTCTATTTCTTGTATTCTACAAGAACTAATACATGTTCTCCATTTCTTGTTTGTAAATGTAGTCCCCCTCCCCCCTCATGTAGTCCCTCTCCCCTCCTGTTGGAATACCTCCCTGCAGTACATATACTTAGTCCAAGTATGATTCTTTTTATTAGGTCAGCAAATTTTGTTCATGAGTTGTTAAATTCATGCAGAATTTCTCCTTTGTTTACCTTTAAATGTACAATATTCATGTTCATGAAAAGTAAGGCTTATTTGGGATGCTTTGTAGCTAATGTTTTAAAATAAGTGTGAGGTGACTGGGTATATAGCTTTGTTTCCATCTGTATTCCAAGAAATTACTTCCTTACCACACAGTCTTGCCAATAATCTCATCTTATGTGCATTTGCTAAACATAAATACCCTTACATATTTTCAAATCTGCATTCTAAGTGGTTGTTATACACATAACTACCTATGAATTGGACTCTTGCAAAGGGCAGTCCTTAATGGCCGTTGATGATTGCACAAGTCTGTCATTTTGAACAGAATCAAACAAGTGTTGTGTATTTGATACCTTTGTGACAAGGTGATATGACCAGCATATTTTGACAATGCCGGTGTTTGTTCTTTTCAAGTCCTTTCAAGTTTCCTTGCTTTAGCTATCTTCTGTGACTTTGAAAATTACATTCCTACAAGTGTATTTAGGTGTACTCATTTTGGCTCTTGTTCAACATTTGTTTAAGGTTTATTGCCCAGGTAATTTAGTTCATGAAGCCTTTTAGAATACTGAAGTGCATCTTTTACAGATTACTCCCTTAATTCACTACTATTCACGTGGTATTAAAATAAGAAGTGGTGGTACCAGGGTTTTGAAATGGGTAAAGGAGGGAACTATGTGTGGGAAATACCTGGTCTGCTGCACAATTTTTCATGCTTGGTGGAAAGACTTAGAGGAAGTGGAGTTAGAGTTAGATGAGGTTTTATGCTCAGTTTCTAACCAGTTGGGTTAAGTTAGGCCGGCCACGGTTTTTTTTTCCAGTTGTGGCTCACTGGCTTGTTTTCACTACTCCATTGCTTATGCTGAGCACCAAGCACAACTGAAGTAGGTTCCATTGTTAAAGTCTTTGGTATGACCCGGCAAGAGTCAAACCTCAGACCTTTTGGCTGCGAGTCGGATGCTCTAACCTCTTGACCATGCAGTTGGTCAATAGGAAGTGGAGGGAGCAAAATATGTCATTGGTAGAGGGGAGAGGGAGTTTAATATTACTGCTCCCCCATTCCTAAATAATGTCACTGCATAGTATAGGGATATGCAGATGTAAATATAGTTTTTTGGGTGATTTGGGTGACTCCAATCATTTTGGAGTCAGGTACCTGTGGCATTACTAGTTGTGACCCTGAATAGACCCTTTTCCAAATAGCAGTTACAAAGGATTATGGGATAGTTTTGTTGTGGGTCATTTTTGGCCTCAGTAAAATACCATTAACAAAAATGAAGGGTACCAAAACTCTATCCCACTATCCTTCATAATTGCTATTTGGAAAAAGGTCTGTGGAGTTGCAACTCCTACAATCATGTGCTGCGGCAGGAACATGTGAAACATCAGTTCTAGACTAGTGTTGTACAGATACCAATTCTGATATTTCAGTTTTCAGTATTGGCTGATACTGATCCAATACCAGATGTTTGGAAAATAAGCATTCTTCATACTAAACATAGGCTCTGGAGCACCACAACTATTGCCTTTACATCTTGATGAGTAAAAATATTGGAACTTGCATTCAAAAATTCAAATAGTGTAGCATTTGCTTGACATATGGGATGATAAATATCAGTTAGGTAATATTAGCATTTCGGGTAAATTTTACAGATACCGATACAGGATGAAAGTGGGAAATATTGGCCGATACTGACATTGAATATAGATAATAGGTCCATCACTATTCTAAACTGTCAAACAATAGCTTTCACTAAATGTTCTTTCGGTGATTGAGGTGCTGAATGTGCTCATGTGGGAGAATTGCTGATAATTGCAGGATAACTTTTGATCAGAGAAAGAAGTGGAATGTTAAGTCCAGTTTTGTTACATCACTTAATAAAAACATGAAAAGAAACGCAGATTGCAGATATTTAGTGAACAGAAATGTATTTTGGTGCATTTTTACCTAAGTAAGTAATGAAAATTCTTTGTCAACAGACAACTGAATTTGTCCTTCAAATGTACCTTGTTCCCTCCCTGACCGTGGGAACTGCTGCTTGTAGGACATGATAATTACTGCGTAAATGCAGTCATTGACAAGGGTTGACTTCTCTTTAGGCAGGAAACCATCCCTTGTATACTTAATGAAGCAAATCCTGTTATTACCTGGACATCGTTCATCGTGACATCTTGATGTATCTTGTTGTTCGTCATATAATTGTAATATCTTTGCAAACTTGTGTAGTGTACGTGTTAATTGTGTCCCAGCGAAAAATGTAAAGGAATTATATGTGGACTTGGCATACTCCATGTGTGTCTATGTGACATTGCGCTATTTGAATACTGTTATAACCATGTAATACTGCATGTTTAGGTTCGTTAAAAAGTTATATGCAAAGATCACATGTGAACTTAACTCATGACATATGTGTAAACTACATGTTTAGTTGTCACAGAGTTATATGAAGAGATTACATGTAACCAAACTTATATCTGAATACAGTTACTACATGTTTAGTTCTGTTACAGAGTTTCATGAAGAGATTACACGTAACCAGACGTATAATATTATATCTGAATACTGTTACGGCATGTTTAGTTTTGTTACATAATTACATGAAGAGATTACATGTAACTAGACTGATATTAAAGCGGCACATTGAGTTGGTTCATGAAATTCATCAAATTTTGCCAAACCTGTTAAGTTCTCTTCACATACTAATGACAAATGGTCAAACTTAAACAATCCCCACATCTTGCATACAAATAAATGTTTTATAAGTGAGTAATAAACAATTCAATTCAGTTTTCAAAAATTCGTGACCAGACATTTTTTCAAATTATGCACACAACCGTTACAAGCAGGATACCAAAAAATTCACAGTTTTAACTTTATGCGTAACTATTGGATGTGAAACTTGACTAATTATGCTAATAATAATCATTGTCATGTGGAAGTACCCTTCAACACCCTCGTTGAGTTATCAATATCAACTCAATGTGCCCCTTTAATATATCTGAATACTGTTACTACATTCTGTTACAGAGTTATATGAAGATGTTACATGTAACCAGACTCATAATGTATATGAATATTGTTACTACATGTTTAGTTCTATTACATAGTTACATGAAGAGATTACATGTAACCAGACCCATAATATATCTGAATACTGTTATGATATGTTTAGTTCTGTTACATAATTATATATAGCAGTAAGAGGCGGGGGGATATGTACGTGTTGAACATAACATAACATAACATAGCATAACATATTTGATTACTGTTACTATATGTTTGGTTCTATTACAGAGTTATATGATGATAAAAAGATTACATGTAACAAGACTTGTAATGTAAGTACTGTGCCATGAATAGAAATGAGTTTTCTCTGGTTGTTTAAGTGCTAGTAGGCATCACTTTTCATGAGTACAAAATTTTACATTAGCAACAGTTCTTATCTTCCTAAGTGTGTGAGTGTGAACACATACGACAAGCCTGAGTGTGAAACAGACTTGCCGAGAAGATCTTTGTACATTTATATGATTCCATTAGTAAACTTTTGTTTAACCGACAAAGACGAAACAAATGTGGTATCAATTCTACATATGATAAATATGATACTTGATTTTAAACAATTAAAAGAAGAATGGTCAGAAACATTGTAATAACCATTTGGCATTTTGTATGTTGGTGAAATGTACTTGTCTTGTAGCGTGTACAAGATTGCATTGCTGTAAGTCGGCCTTGCTGTTTTTGATTCATTAGGTGAGTTTTGCTACTCCAAAGTGTGGCACCTCTGCCATGTAGATACCCTGAACTTGCTTTCCTGAAATTCCACAATGCTGTCATTGTGTTCTAGCCATGAGATTGCTGGATTATGTGATTCCTGGGATAGATGCATGGTTGTCATCATTGTTACAAGAGTTTATTGCACTTTCGGTTGAACTTTTCCATGTTTACTCAGAGGCTTTAACAGAAGACTTGACAGAATTGACCCACGTGTTATTTCCCTGAGTTCTGTGACCTGGTTTCCTTCTGTGCTGCTTCGTTATGCCATCAGTGAAGTGGTCAGGATACGAGACTTCCCCTTAGAAAGGAAATTCTACCCAAAAGAAACTCAATTCTGGGCAGAGTAAAGGGAAATATGGTATCACTTAGCCCGTAAGTTGCACCAAATCTTGTAAATCAAATTTGCCATCTTCAGAAAAATTATCGTTGGAGCCAATAATTGCTTTACCACATGGCATGAAAAAAATAATTTATGGAATCCGCGTTCATGAACCTTACTGGTGTTTTTCTTTTAGATTATGTTCCTTATAGGTGGTATTTGTTTAAAGTTTATGTCAAAAGAAGGACAACTTAAAAAGCTACGTTTGTAAAGAAAATTCATCATGTTTGAATTTTAATGAATACTTCCTTGTTCATTTGTTAGGATTTGTGTTCATATTTAGCAAAATCTGTATAATTATTACACCACTTGTTTTACTTGGTTCTTATATTGTTGTGATAAGTGACTTTGTCGGACATTTCAGCTGATAATTCAAATGGAATGTGTTTTCACATCTTGGCATTTAAAGTTGACCTAAATTTGTGAATGTTTTAAAGCACAGAACCTAGTAATAGCTGACCGTATAAGGATAAGAGACGTGAGTTTTAATTGGGATCCAAACCCATGCTACCCCCCCCCCCCCCCCATCCTTGTCTCACCTGCCTCCTGCTGCTAAGCATTATTACCAAAAGACTTTCAAACTCGAAATTATTTGAAGGGGAGCTGCAGCCTTCCCCGCCCCTGATTTTTACGGCCCTGATTCCTCATTTTAGTGTACACATGAATCAAATACCATTTTTGTCTTCAAACAGTTTTGAGTTGGGTGGTCAAGGTTCTACTATACTTTCAAAGGGAGTACATAACTGGTATTTTGACAGTCACAAATAACCTGGAGAAAGTTTTATGATATTATGAAAATGATATGTTCACGCTTGGGAAATGTAATTGCTGAGAAAGTCATGGAATTTGACAGGTGAAAATCATAAATGAAATTTCAATTGTTCTTAGATAAGTAAAGTAGAACCAAGTTAATTCTAATCCAGAAAATTTTTTTCAAAAGGCAGAAAAAAATTTTGACCTTATATAAATTATATGTAAAATGGATTAATCTGTGTTATGGATTATATTTTGCAAAAAAGTTATCATTAAATTAATGAATTAATCCTTAACAAATTGTGGTTAAGTTGAAAAGTTGGGGCAGTGTGCAGAAATCCTAATTGAAACTGCATGTAAAAGCAATTATAGGTTGTACTGACAAACTGCTCAAAAGGCCTACACACTCAATCACCTAGTAACATAGAAACAGATCCCAGCTGCCTTGCACTTAAAGTCTGTTTTTAGTCCTTTCTTTCTTTATGGGCCGTAGCTGATTGCAGTAGAGTTTTAGATTCTGTGTCAAGTGAAGCATGTTTTTCATTGTCTGCAGATGTAACATGAAAACCACCAGTTTTAATACACTGTACCTGGCAATGTCGTCGTGCGATTGCAGGCGTCTAGTTGTCTTCTATGCTTGACAACACTTAATTTACTCGTATTTGCCCACTTTTCACAAAGCTGTTGGAGCCCTACGTTCATGTACGTTCATGACATCACAGCCATGGGCTGTTTGTATCGTTTGATGAGTTTTCACAAGAGAAACTAAATGACACACATTTGTACCATTGATCTGTGGCCTACTTCGCCATGTGTAGCAATTCATTAGTCGGATGTATTAACTGCTATCTTGTCACCTCCCTTTTTACGTTGGCAAACTTTGAATGATTCGGCCGTTGATTTGTTGGGCTTGTCGTAAGAGATGTTACCTTTCAGTGGCCTGACAACTACACCGACTCTTGTCCCAGATGCTGTTTGGCACTGTGAGGGACATTTTAAGTGATCTGAGTTTAATGGGTTCAGACTTTCTCCCACCAGCTATAAGTCAGTCACTGAAGACAAAGGAAGATGGGAAAGGGTTTTATGCAGATTTGTGATCAAACTCTTTGAAAGGAGCATTGCTCTTTGTGAAGGGCTTTTGAAGTAATGGGCTGGCAAAAACATTGTGAATTGAAAGAAAGGTAAATGAAGGGAAGACATGAGCCTTAAGAACAAGAGAATAATTTTCCATGTAAATAAAGGAAACATGAAATTGTTAAAGGTGGACATGTTATGAGGAAACAGATGTTTGGTATTTTTGTTTTGTTTTATGGGTTTGGGGAGTTTAAAGGTTAGAAGGCAAGTTTTGCGTGGGAAGTGGTAAAATATTTTACTTTTGACTAGAATGTTTCAGGTTTATGAAGTATCATTTGTGTGGCTTGTAAGTGTTGTCACCTGTCTGCATTTGTTAGATTTTAACCTGTATTGTTGAGTGTAAAATGAGCTCTAGTATGATGGTACAGGCCTTGAATTTTGAGGCATGCAAGTGCGATTGCACACCATCACTCAACCTCAAGTCACTGTGAGGAGTGTGAGTTTTTGCTCACCTAGATAAAGAATGGGAACTCAGGTAAATCTATTAAAGTTTAATAAAACAGCACACCTACCACACTCCTTAATTTCTACAACTCAAGGCCTGTTCATATTTTGAAAACTTAGAAAAGGATGGAAAGTTTTCAAAAAACCATCTTCCCTAAGGTGATTTTTGTTGTTGGTGTTATTATTAAGCAGATTTATAAGATCATCAAGTTTCCAGAGTGTTAGTCTTATTACGGTTCCACAAAATCACAAAGGGGTGACCTTCATTATCTCATACTTGGTATGTAAGATAAAGCATAGGTCCAACTGTGAACACTTTGTATATGTGGTTTATAAGTTGTAAAAATAATCATGCTGATTCAGCTTAATGTACTTATGAATGCTGGTTTGTGAATGTCACACCCATGGCACATCTAAAATATTTAGAGTCACAGATGCTTTCATGGAATTTTCACTCTGAATGTGAAAAGCAGATATTGTATTACATGGTAGATATTTTAGTACTACTGTTGTTTGCCTGAATGCATGAAAGGGTAACATATTTTAACAGTTTGAAGTCAAAACCTGTGTACTAAATTTTGTGAGCCAGCTTGACCTCATTTAATATTTTTGATTGCCGTGATTTCTGTAGAGATATGAAAACATTAGAACTAAAATTAGATTTAATTTATACCCATCGTAACACATTGCTCAACAGTGGTCCATATGTATCCGTTGCTCTACCTACCGGTGTCCACGTGCATTTCATGCTCCTCCCAAACCCCACAGTTGTTGTAGTATGTTACATATAAGGGCCTCTCATATAAACTTTAAGCAATGCAAAGGACAATTCCCCCAGTGGCTCCTGCAGGTATAGGCTATGGGCCTATAAATTTTGCAATTATTTCATTCTGTCGGTCACAGCAATATTCTTCAGAACAGACAAAATATAATAATTGTGCTATCCACCATGAGTTGGCAATTGTCCAAAACTAACACAAATGATCAGTAAAGCAAGGAAGCTGCTGCACCATTCGTTGAACAGCTTAAAGAGGGAAAGTAAAGGCTGTATAACTTACCCTTTAAAATTGAATTAGTAAAAAAAAGAGTTGTTGATGTTGATTTCTTCTACTTCCATCGTATTGTCACTGAAACTTGTGTAATGTAAAGGGTCGGGGATCATACAAGTAATCCTCATCAGTTGTATCAAAACAGGCATACTTGACAATAAGTTTTCATGCCATACTGCTTTACAGTAAGCCCACAGAAATTTTGGTAATCTACCTCATTCCTCCTTACCTCCTATTTACATATGTAGCCCTCACTTACCCTCAGTATTACCTGGAAAATAAAAGATAGCTTAGTGGAAAAGAGCTGCTGCACAGTACTTTTTTATGTTCAATTGTCTACTTCTGTATCCTGTTTTTATAGGGAAAATGCTGTCCCCCTAGTTTGAATTAGTGTACTCCCATCATCCTAATTCAGGAATGGCTCCTACCAATCATGTGACAATATTTTTCTTACTTATTTGTTAAATTCATGCCAAATTACTCCTTTGTTTACCCTCAGTTTTCAGTCTTTTTCAGAAACATAATGAAAGATACTCATGAGCAAAATTAGAGATTTGTAAGATTTAGAAGATTTTTGAAAATAAACTTGCGGCGACTGCCATCTCCTTTTAAGGCTTTTCGAGTTCATTCTCAGTGACCTTACATAACTGTATAGCTTTAGATACCAGCCAACTTGACTATAGGCCTATGTTGAAGCAGTGTGCTAAATTTTAGGCTATTCTTTGACATGTTTGTGCATTTGGTATGGGATTACCTCAAACTTTAGTGATTAACATAACAAGCCTGATTGACAGTTTTTACATTATTATGTATAGAACACCTATACACTACTACTGGGGTACATTTTCTGCTACAGAAATATCCAGGTATTTTGGGACACTGGCACAATTGGCTTTCTCCATATTGCTGGAGGGTACAAATGTATTTGTTGTTGCCCTGGGTTGAGTTCAGTGCTTCCAAGTGTGATTACTAGCAGAATCTCATTTTTCATCCACTATTTCAAAAATGCCACACGTACTGAAACCAGCATTTTAATTAATGAAAAGGTCTTTTTTTCAACAACTGTATCCTCAAAGAGTTAAGTGTCTTCCTTAATTTGCAGTCTGGTATGGATCGTCTATCTTTCTGTAGTTAATTCACTTCTATTATTGGATACCTTCGAGGTACACCTGTTACTAAGGCTATTGGCTGTTTTTACATTCTCAATGGTTATTCAAGCTGTCAGTGTTACCAGTAGAACACACCTATTGGACCCTCAGTATTACCAGGAAAATAAAAGATAGCTTAGTGGAAGCGAGCTGCTGCACAATAGGCCTACTTTTTTATGTTCAATTGTCATTTCTGTATCTTGTCTTTGTAGGGAAAATGCTGTCCCCCTAGTTTGAATTAGTGTACTCCCATCATCCTAATTCAGGAATGGCTCCTACCAATCATGTGACAATATTTTTCTTACTTATTTGTTAAATTCATGCAGAATTACTCCTTTGTTTACCCTCAGTTTTCAGTCTTTTTCAGAAACATAATGAAAGATACTCATGAGCAAAATTAGAGATTTGTAAGATTTAGAAGATTTTTGAAAATAAACTTGCGGCGACTGCCATCTCCTTTTAAGGCTTTTCGAGTTCATTCTCAGTGACCTTACATAACTGCATAGCTTTAGATACCAGCCAACTTGACTATAGGCCTATGTTGAAGCAGTGTGCTAAATTTTAGGCTACTATTTGACATGTTTGTGCATTTGTTATGGGATTACCTCAAACTTTAGTGATTAACATAACAAGCCCGATTGACAGTTTTTACATTATTATGTATAGAACACCTATACACTTCTAAAAATGGAACCTACTGCCGTTGTGCGTGATGCTCCACATAAGCAATGGAGTAGGGAAAACAAGCCAGTGAGCCACAACTGGAAAAAAGGCTGTGGCCGGCTCGACTTGAACCAATGGGTTGTAAACTGGGCCGTAAAACTCCATCTAACTAACTAACTAACCTATACACTTCTACTGGGGTACATTTTCTGCTACAGAAATATCCAGATATTTTGGGACACTGGCACAATTGGCTTTCTCCATATTGCTGGAGGGTACAAATGTATATGTTGTTGCCCTGGGTTGAGTTCAGTGCTTCCAAGTGTGGTTACTAGCAGAATCTCATTTTTCATCTACTATTTCAAAAATGCCACACGTACTGAAATCAGCATTTTAATTAATGAAACGGTCTTTTTTCAACAACTGTATCCTCAAAGAGTTAAGTGTCTTCCTTAATTTGCAGTCTGGTATGGATCGTCTATCTTTCTGTAGTTAATTCACTTCTATTATTGGATACCTTCAAGGTACACCTGTTACTAAGGCTATTGGCTGTTTTTACATTCTCAATGGTTATTCCAGCTGCCAGTGTTACCAGTAGAACACACCTATGGGGTTGTATCACCACGGGTATCCTTGCTTTTGATTTACCAGGTTCCTTAAATTACTTCCAAGTGCCAAGTGACGAGAAGGTATATGATTTAACATTTACAGGACAGTAACCTTCCCAACATGGTTTCTCTCTGACTTTCATATTCCTTTTGTGAGATGGTGTTCATTTCAGTTTGGTCTCAAGCATTTCATCTCCTGAGTCCCTGGGCTTTTCCGGTTTGATTACTGGTGGGAGGAACTTATATAGGAAAATGCCCTACATATTGAGTTACTGTCAGTTTGTTTAAAATTCCCCAGATATGTAAACAACTGGAGATGAAACATAATCATCCAAGTAGTGACCCACTTTCCAGGAATGTGGCATTGACAGGCTTCAGCTACTACTATACTTGATACATTCTGCCATTTTGATTAGCAGGCCAGCCGTGTAGGATGTTTCTTCCCCCTGGGGGCAAACTACGACATTTTCAAGTTTGATCAATCCTCTCTGAACAAGCATTTCCTTGCTTTTTCCTCTTTGAGCTAAGAGAGTTTGCTCATACATTGCTCGATCTCACTGATTTTGTCATTTGTCAATTGTACAGACTTAGTCCCTCCTCTCATATACCAGAAATGTTCAGCTTTCAACTTGAATAAATCAGAATGCATAGCAGGTAGGTATAGCTGGCTCAACAGTTATGGGTTGTACGTTACATAAGCAATCTCCACCCCTTTCCCCTCCCTTCTCACCATGTGTTAGGCAGTTAGAGTATTATCATGTGTTTATTAATTCATATATTTATTATCTAAGTTGTTCATTAGCTTTGATAACAATTTTCCTCAGTTTTCTAGTGTCCATCATATGTTTTTTCATCCACACATTTTTGTTGCAACTCGTTATCTCTGCAAAACGTGAAAAAGGAATTGCATCCTTACCATCACTGCCGTAGAATCTTACCTGGCATTACATGATAGGTCCACATGACCTTCCACAGGTTGACTTCCTTTTGAGATGACCTACTTTCTTTGTTATGCCCATCAATCAGTTGCATCTTTGTCTTCCTATCTTGCCTTCAGATATCAGGCAGCAAGGATCACTTTTCTGATTTAGGCACCATGTTAGAGTTTATCTTGCATTTGGTGTAATGTAATATGCTCATTCTATGAAACTCTATGCTCTAGAAGTCATCTTGTAAAGTCAGGACGCTTGAAAATGCTGTTTGTAAACCCATCCCCTTCCAACAAGTAATTTGCTGCGAAGCAGAAAGCACTTAACAAATGCAAGCGATACATGTAGGAAGAACTGGGGAACTGGGCAAGGGATCCTCTACTGCTGGGCGAGCTAGACCTGCGTGCTTGAAAAGAGAGACAGGGTCAAGTGACACAAGTATTCACATGAATGTAATGTAACCATGTGATATAATTGTTGAAGATACCCTGGATTTGTAATTTACAGGTCCCTGGTAGTCAAGTCATGCTTTCAATAATTGTTTGAAGGGGGATCGTGCAAGGGAAACAAGCAACCAGCAAAACTATGTAATTGAGGCAACATCAGTCTGGTATCCTTTAACCTACATCATTAAACATCATAACTTTTATACATGTTGGCTATACTTCAACTGAAGACCTAAGGCTGAGCCTTGTAGTACTTCTCATGCTAGACTAAACACATTTTGTGTGTTTGCAGTAATCAGTGAGGTCCCTCATATGTGGCCTAAAGAGGATGATGGTCCCTCATGTCTGACCTGCACTAGGCCCCTCACAAGCTGGTAGTTATAAACGGCTTTATAATAATACAAAAGAACTGGAGGAAGTATTTTTAAAGAGCAGTCCAAAGTAACATCAGTATTGCTTTTAATTTCTGTTGAATTGTTATTTCATGTCTTTCCATAACAACAGAATAGGAATGGGGTGGGGATGAAGGTAGGGGGTTTAGGGGTTAGTTGGTGCATCAGTCACTCAAAACTTGTTTAGAATAGATATGAGTTGGTTGAGTTCTGTTTCCCTTGCAAGTCATTCCTCCATGGTAGCAGTTCAGGTGTGCATCCTTTGTGAGTTTGATAGCCAGCAGAAATTTTCATGAAAGCAATCTCTTCCTTACAGATTGTGCCACCCCATTCACGTAACCAGAGGCAGTAAACATCTGCTTGTGCCCATGCATTTGTCCTAGCTCCCACCAGCAGGGTGCAATATCTTTTTGAATAAATATTGCAGTCTCCAAACCCTAGAAACCATGTGGTTAGCATTTATCATGCAGAAGGACTTGAATAAAAATTGGAAAATGTTCTTCATAGATTGGTAAGAACATTGCCATTGTGAATAAAGCAGATGCACATACAAAACATATGCAACAATTCTCCCTAGACTGAGTACATGATACATTTATATACTGCACATTTTGCATCCCTGTTTGTTCAATGTTTTAGTTTATTGTGAGGCTCAAAAGTAAACTGGACCATTTGGAAGCAATTTTTTATTGGTCTAATTCCCCTCAGCCTCATAAACATGTGTAATAGAAATACCGTAAGTTTAAAGCCACAAGGCAGTGTTGTCGATGTCTTCATGAACTGTCGTACATCCATCGCCACCTATATCATTGCTCTCAAATTCCTGCCTCTGAAGTGCTCGACAATTTTTATCGGCCAGTATCCCACTTCATCCTGTCTTAGGTCAGAGCATTTAGGTCAATAATGTACGTCTGTTGCGACGGTGATGGCACATTTCCTGTCCATCATGCAACTCGTTTCTTCATCTCTAACGTGTCAAGGAGGGCATCGCGGATCACCTTATGTGCATCAGGAACTTTGCACGTGACCATGAATGAAGTCCTTGCAATCTGCCTGAAAAGTCAAGTTTTTATGAATTTCATAAGGCGTCACTGAACGTTTAAAATGCTTTCCAATGTAGGTCAGTGTGTTTGAGAAGTCTTTGGTTTCCACATGAAATCAATGAAGGAATTTTGGGGGCTTGGGTAATGGAATTAATTTTCTGTTGTTTTTGAAAGCATTTCTTCAAAGCTGGTTGAAAGAAGAACCTTTTATTGATTTCCTGTTCTCAAAATGGGCTGGAGACAGGTTTGTGAAATTTTGTCTCTCAGACTTCAGTGCACTTGGTCAACTTTACATAATAATTTCAAAGAGCACAGTATTTGTATACTGGGACATCTTGGATTGAATTCTTGAAAATATGTTAGTTAGCAATGTCATCTGTGTTAATCTGTGACTATTAGTATATAGTATTTATAGTAAGATAGCAATAGCATCGGTCTTCTCCAGGAGGGGGGGGGGGGGGTGGATTGAAGGATAATAATGAAGGCAATATGCAGTCGCCCCAAAATTGCTTTGAAAAATTATCAAACTTTTGCAAATCTCCACTTATTTACCTTACAAGTACCTCTGAAGATGTTTTTGAACATAACTATTATAATCGTGAGGAAAAGCAAGGAGATATTTGCCATGAATTTAACAATTCAGTAACAAAAATAATGTCACTTTATCCGAAAAAGCCATTCATGAATTAGGATGATAGGGTATTTTAATTCTGATTGAGGTGACTGCATACATTTTCCCTTTAAAGCTCTTTTTTTTTGCTTTTTGTAAGTTCCATAAGCCACTAGTAGCATGGACGGAATATTTGGTCCTACCACCTTCCTCATCCAGATGGCAAAAGCATGTGAGCCCTGAGTTTCATGTATTTTTCCTCTAAGCAGTTTTCTTGTATGTCTTGTATTTTAAGTGTTTTACTATGTCCTTCCAGTGACGTGCACAATTTTGATAGCCAAACAGTGTTGTTTCTGAATCTACATCAGTCCTTTGGAAAAATTTCTGCTTTGAATTGAAGGAAATATGTGTTAAGATGTTCAGAAAGATATGCCTTCTTGAAATGTAAGGTAAATGTGGCTTTTTTACCGTGTCATTTTTTTTTAGAACATGACGTTGCAGTTGGTAAGGACAGTTTATTGAGTTTCATATGGCCCATTAAAATTTGAGGTATCTTCAGTCATGAACTGTATTTGCAGGGCTGAAAAAAAATGCATTTCCCAGCAAGCAGGTCAATTTTCCCACAGTCTTTACTTGTTTTAATGTACAAAACTAGCCACATTTCCTTCCAACTGCCCATATTTCCCTTCAAATACCAAAATTTCCCTCAGAAGAGCTTCCCACATGGCTGATTTTTCCATGATGTATATTTGTGTATAAAACACCTGAATATTCTTTGGGTGAAGTATCAGTTGTGTAATATTTTAACTTATGACTGCACCCACAAGTGTGAAAAATTATAACACAGTACAGAAGATGGGTCTTTAACCTCAGATGTACTTGACCCTGTCACAGATTTATTACTGTACAAATATTCACATCAAATAGGTAATAAATCTCTTTTCCATGCTACTTTGAGGATGAAAACAGTGTAGAGGGCAGCATTACAGAATCTGAATGTCTTAAAAGAAGTGTTGCAAAGGTTCATAAAGCAATCATTCCCAATCCTACCAGACTCTGAAGTGGAATGCAATTGCTGATTACTACACCAGCTTATGTTTCCAATAAAAACCTGAAATGAAGTTGGCTGGGCCATGTTCATTAATTTTTGGCAACATTTGCTGGTAAAATTTGTCTCACCATAAAGGTAGAAGGTTAGCATGAAAGCAGATGGTGTGGCTATATTCCAAGGAAATGTGAGCTTTTTTGGGACGAAACGAGGAGCTATTGTGTAGCTTAGTAGGCGATGACTTTTTATGTAGCAGCACCCTCGGGGAGCAGAAAGCTGACACCGCTCAAGTTCATCCACCTCGAGATGAGATTTCCTACAAGATTGAAAGGAAATGATTCACCAGACGAATTAAAAAGTGAAAAAAAAAGGATAGAAATGGCATTAAAGAACTGGCTCGGCTCACTGGCAATCTGAGTATGGAGGTCTTATCTTGCAGTGTATCAGAGGGGTTGACACAGTTCATTTGTACAAGATGGATATGATGGGAAGTGAAGGCCAAATATATTTTGTAGCAGGTTGTTTTGATTAGCTTAAAACAGGATGTGTAGATGATGGAGCTATTTGTAGCCAACAGCAATCCTAAAATCCTTACCAAAGCAAAAAGGCCTTTTTCTGATATTATAAAGGATAACCACTGGATAAGGTCGTTCTTATCTTGCTTGATTTGTTTGTGTGTTTTGTTGTAAAAGGTAACAAAACAAAAATAGAGCAATTTGACATGGGTTATGAAACAGGCTTACTTGTATAACGTGGGTTGTGTAGAGTCCAAGGAAGTGTAGGAATCATCCACAGGAAAATGTTGTACCATATGTGATTCATTTGTGGTACATTCATGAAAAATCTCAAAGTACACTTGAACTTATGGGGGCTTCTCCCTCCGCTCCCCTCCCTTCCCATCCGCCTCCCCCTCCTTAATGCAGTCTGTTTTGAAGGACTTGTTCTTCAATGATGTGTATATTCCATGGGAATCTGTTAAGAGATGAAGGGAATAGAGGGAGGGAAGCATATTAAAACAGTATTTACAGCAATGCATAATGCCCCCCACCTCCACCCCCACTGAAAGAAAAATGAAGAAAGGTTATGTCTAAACTCCATTGATTTGGAATTGACCTACTTCTGTTACATTTTATTACTTGCAGTTTCATGGGCTTTCATTTATATTTATACTTTAATTTACATCGATTGTCTCTTTTACCTGCAGGTAGAGCCATCTATCAAGGCACTGATTTTAAATAGACTTTGAACAGGTTTTTGTTTCAGTAAATAAAAATCATGTCAAAAATGGGACATTCCCTTGTGCCACCAAATTTGTGTTTGGGAAACCCCAAAAGAGAGATTAACAAATTGCCACAGTTGCATCCATCATTTCTGCTCATTGAGCATCCACAGAGACTCAGCTTGCAGAGTTGTAACTAGGTCAGTGTGACGTTGCACTTTTTGATACTTGGACAGAAACCCAAGTGGGTTAGCTGCTGGTAATTTATGGAGCATTTGGCTGGGAAGCTGTCATGAAGCCTGCCTTGCATTGATTTAGGGTTGTTGAACATGTCTGGTAAAGAAGTAAGAGTTGTCTGTGTCATCACTCACTTGGTCTCTGCTATGCTCACTAAGTTCTGTTTTTTTTTTTTTATTTTAAATCCTAGAGGAGAACAAGTAGTCTTCTATAAACAGACACACTGTATTTTCATCTTTCCAGGAAAAAATATTCATAGTCAGTCGGTCAGGAGTTGTGTTGAGGAAATGACTTCAATTGTTGGAGGTATAGGACAGTTCACATTTTCACAGGTTTGGAAGGAGTTACTAGGCTTTAATGTTTATCACAATGACACGATTCAGATACAAGATCTGTATTCTCATGGTGGTTTGAGCACATAGCTCCCTGTGTACATTTACACTTAAATAACACTCACATGTCACATTCCCATGCCAGCTAGTTACCCTGGGGAGCTTTGTGCATATCCTAAATGTCTGGGGTCATTGACCGTGGTGCGATTCTACATTGTATACATATTCATGAGGAATGGGAGGCATGCTGTTAAATTGAGCGTTGTGCATTTTCAGTATTGTGTAGAATGGTTTGAAAATCCATAATATAGCCTGTGGGCCCAGTGTTGTGAGATGATAGATTATTATTGGAGATAATTTTGTCAGTGACTGCAGCGCTGCAGCTCATTCAGATATAATTGCAGAATGCCTCTTTGAAATAATCCATTTGTATATGCTATAATGTTAGGTCTTTCAATGTTTGAATATATGTTTTGTGAATGTGTCCATACCAGTTTGAGGAAGTAATTGGAAAAATTGTCAACTTTTTTGCTATAGGTCTATGTGATGCAAAGTGACAGATCTGATATTATGCACATGATGTGTGTATCTAGTTGAGCTGCAGTTAATTTTAGATGCATATTAATTCTTTGAAATTTACATTAAAGTAAGGCATTTTCACCTAATTTCCTTAAGGCATTTTCACCCAATTTCCTGAAGACACTGTTGTAAGATACCAAGAAGATGTTGTACTTTGACATAATGTAAGTTATCCACCCCTCAGTTATGATAATATCATAATGCAACTGTGTTTGCAGGTCAATCTTTTTATGATTTGAAGTTATGCAATTGGGATGGAGGCGCAGTGATGCATGGGTAAATTTGGCAAGGTAGTTAGATGTCAGTAAAATGCAGAGGGAATAAATAGCAGCTAGTTTATACATGAATGTAATAACCGTGTAGTAATTATGTTATTTATTTCGCTCCTACTTACATCCTTTATTACTATTATTGGACAGTCCATCAACCATGGTATGATCACTGGCAATGAATTTCCTAAACTAGGTGGCACTATACTATATCCTTGAGCTGACTGCCCTAACTCTTCCTTGTTTCATTGCCAGCAGAATGGTTTACTTCATGCATTAATATTTAGCTCATTATTTATTGTTTTTTTTTCACTTGGCTTTTGTCCTCTAGGACTTTCCATCTTCCTTCAGGTTTGGAAGCGTTTTCCCAACAAGTTTTAGGTAAATTAATAGAGAACTTGTGGCCCATCTTTTTTAGTTTGTGATGTCAGCTTTGGGGATCACCAGTTAGTCCTGCAGGAAAAAGTCTATACAATGATGTGGATATCACATTTAAAGCCAGAATTAGGGCATATTTGGGCAAAAATACTTCAACGATGGGAAAAATAAGTATTAATCATGACAATCTTTGGCTAAAATATATTTTTCTTCATTGATGATTTACCAGTATTGTGATGTGGGATGGCGTTAGGGATTGCGAAGGAGATAATGGATATTGAGGGCGCTCTTATTCTTTCCAGAATATGCTCCTTCAGGGTAATGTGAAAGAGGAGTCTTTTGGACTACATTGAATTCTGGATTGTGTTATATATTTGGGAGCATGGTGGTACCATGAGTCAGTCAGTTAAGGGAACTTTGACTGAAAAGATGCTCGTACGAAAGAAATATATCGTTTAAACTTATTCATTGTTCATATCAACATTCTTTCTCATAATCGTCCAAGTTAGAGTGTGGTCCATGCACACATTTTGAAGAAACAGAAAGTCAGACCACATGTTTCAAATGCCTTAGGTTCGAGAATGGTACTTTGAGTCAGTCACCCAAATATTATGCAAGCCCATAAGAATGATTTCAGAATATATTGGATGAAATTGTATTGTCATGATAAGAAAAAAATCATCAGATAGTCGAAGGAGACCATTCTCAGTGATTTGGAGAAATATTTTAAATAATTCTTGAGGATATTTTGAGAATGTCTGAAGTCACCATTAGTTAATGCTGGATACAGGCTAGGCTGCATAAATTTCTTCAAAGTATGGGATTAAATGCTTATTTTGGACAGATTTTGAGTTGTTGTCATCTTGTGCTGAAGTTTCTCGAATATTAGATGTTTATTTATAGACCATAGAAAGAAACCCTATTGTGCATTTTGTATGCAGTGACCGACTCAAGGTACACTCACTGTACATTACAATATTATATTAGGCTTCTTGAAGTCATCATCCTGGCTAAAGCCGTGCCCTTCACTGGATAGGCGCAGGTAATGGGTGCTGCAAGACCCATCCCCTATCATACATGCATGAGTGATCCCCAGGCAGTGCAAAAAGTAAAGATAAGGCCCAGATTACCCAAAAAGTATACATGCATTCCATTACAAGTTTGATACAAATTACCCATATGGTTACCCAGTATCCACATGACTACTTCACCACCATATACTTTTTTACCTCTTGCTCCCTTTACACCCATTCACCCTCCTGATCTGCCCTGTACACCCATAGTAGAGCTTACAGAAATTGCAAAGAGCTTTGTAAGTTAGAGGAGATTTTTAAGAGTTTGCTGATTTTCAAAGCAATTTGGGGGTGACTGCTTAGTCCCTTTAAAACCTTGTTTATCTGAATTTTTCAGTTATACAAACTACATTAGTCCTGACGCATTCAGATTAACAGGGTTTTACTGTACGTGACTGCTGCTGTGTAAGCTCCTTTGCCCAAAAATTTCACAAGATTTGCATTTTCTTTATTGCATCATTGTATGCCCACAGAAAATGTAATTCCTCTATAAAGTGTGTTTGTAGGTCAGCATAGTGGGTGGTAGTTTGATAGCCTGCACTACTTTTCTTGGTAAGTGGGGTCATTGTCTTGTAGACTCCCCAGTCGCAATTAAGCATTCAAGTTATCTTCATTAGGCAAATGAGTTTAAAGACGCAACATATGTTTCTGCTCTCTTTCCGTTGTTCAAGTGGCCAAGCTCTTGTTGAGGTAGGTTGGTTTTAAATTTGCTTCCATTTCAAAGAAGTTATACATTTTAATGAGGGAATTAGAGTTGTATTTACTCTCCACAAATCACTACCCATGTGACATGGGTTTGACCTAATTTTTGTAATTCTTTAGTATCTGTATGAGCTGAAACTTACAGGTAGGTTGTCATTGATTTAGTCGAGTGATGACTTGTATTCATGAATAAATCACTTTTCCTTGTTAAAATGGTGGGTATCATTTGCACTGAGTAACTGGATTTGTGGATTAGTGCAAAACTAATGACTCAGAATTTCATTTGAAAGAGGTGGAATATGGAAAAAACATGCTATTCATCCAAAATGGCTATCATGTCCCTTTAACATCTGCCCTTACTTTGGATAATTGGTAGGATTTTCTTTTTTTTTATTTTTGTGCATTGAAACCATTGTTTTGCTACCATAAGCCTGTCAATCCTCCATTCCCCCTCCCCTCTTCCCCCCAGTTTAACCTCATGAAATTTCTTTGGAAGTCATGAGTAATGAACACTCTCTAGCTAATTAATTAAGTTCTAATTAAGTGTTATCAAGGGACTCAAGAACATCTTGCCTTTGTAACCATGTTTAAATTTAAAATTTTAAGCGTCAACCCTTAAAGCCTGCAATCAATATACCTTTTGGAATCCTTCATATTTCTTCATCAAACAGACTTGATTAAAAGTGTTTCTGATTGCTAGATTTTAATCTACTAGTTGCTTGTTTTACATGGACTAGTGTTCTTCTTTGAATGATGTAACAATTCTCACCAGTCTGCTTGTTAATTATTTATCTTCGCACCCTGTGGATCTGAGTAGAGATAAAAATGAGAGAAAATTACTTTGATCAGTTTTTTTCTTAATCAGTAGGGTAGAGGTAACCAGGCATGTACAATATTAATTTCGAGTGGTTTTACAAGGCACAATTTCAAGTGCAGTGTAATGAGAGCAGAGTTAAGAAATTGCAAAAAAAAGAGAAAAAAAAACATGAGGGGTTGCATGAAGGGTTAAGTTTCATTTTCACTAAAGCAGGTTGGCAGAACTTATTTTTCCTCCATCCTGCCAACTAATACAAAGCAGTTTCTAAGGGGATAAGGGGAGGCTGCATAGAATTGCATCATATTAAGCATCTATTTATAGCTAACTAAGAGTTAGCTGAGTGCTTGGATTAAAATAGTTTTTATGTGAATTTAGCTTTCATTTTTTCAGGACATAGTCACTCCCACCCCCTCGCCCTCATTTGTGACTGAGAGTTGTGGGTCTATTTCGCTCCTCCTTACCTCTCCTATTTACATATGTATACCATTATTGCCTGCAATAACCGTCTGGTTATGTTGTAGTTATATGTCAACAAGGGCGTAGCCTACCTAGTTCCTACCAGTAGGAGAATCTTTTTTAAGTTTTTGTCATAAGACCATATTCAAAATTTTGTTTTAAGTGCTTTAAAGTGGCAAGTTCGAACTGTATAGTTTACATGTGCAGTTGTCACTACATCTGCTTAAAACCCAGAAAATCATGTTTATTTAGGAATTTCTGCACCTTTTTAGCCTGCATCTTTCAGCTAGTTGTATGAGTAAAAATCAAATATCTGATAATTTGTCCAAGTTTTTCGGACACTCCTCCCTTTCCGAGCTTTGTCGAAAAGCCCCTCCCCCCCCCCATCCATTTTGATTTCTTTCTTATTTGTGCTCTGGGGCCTGCACATACACTGCAGTTAATTATCTTGCAATTCTAAGCCCACTGGAATAAGTATGTGTACTAATAAAGTAACTTTGTAATGATGAGCACTAGTGATGTTAACAGAGATCAGTTGGTCTGGCATGTCTTTCAAGAAATATGTTATCATTCTAAGAAGCTCTTGGACATTGTGTGTGTATCAAGTTTGTAACTTCTGGTTATAAACGTAAACTTTGGATTTTCATGGATATATATATCCAAAGGTAATTTGGATGTTGAAAGCTTGAAAAGCAGTTCTGAGATTTGTTGAGTTTGTACAAAAAAAAACACATACACACACACATAAACACATTTAAAAAAGTGTTATGCATATTGCTTTCATGATGCACAGTAAGTTATTCAATATCCTGGTTACCTTCTACGAACTTTTGTCAATAGATATATGTGGAGTGTAAAAAAGGCATTCAAAGAAACCGTGTACAGAAAAGATCACTTTTAAAATGAAAGTAGACTTAATATTTACATTAGATAAACTTGATACCGAAATTTTTACATTGTTCCAAAACCTTCTGGCTGTTGGAGAAATCATGTAAATCCTCTATGAGAAGAAAGGAAATGTTTTCTTTATATTTACTTGCTTCTGGCATACCTGTTCACAGGATTAAAATGTCATGTTACTGATAGGTATTACTGTCTTACAATAATTATCATGTTGATCTCTTAATGTTATCAGACATTCTCTCACTCATAATCCCCAGTTTCAACTCTCTTTGTCTGTGTAAAGCTCTTCCTAACAAAAGTAGGCTAATCAGTTGACAGATCTCAGTAAAAGTTGGAGAAATGGCAAATAGAGGGCAGCCTGCCAGTTTAACTACTGATGATTTGAGATGTAGTCAAAATCTGACATTGTGACTGTTCAAAAATGTTTGGGTCATACGCAATTTGAAATGATCAGATGGTAAGGTGTGTCGCTATGGAAACTTAGATTATGAAATCTTAAAATGAAATATTCATTATATGCATAATTAGTGAACCCTATCTTGAAGTTAGAGAAATACAATGATTAGGGTTTCAAACAACGATTAGGATTTCATTTTCACAGACCTGGGAGAGGAATGGCAATCTGTCCATAAGTAATGTAGGTAAGAGGTTGAGATTGTGGAAGTATGAAATGCAAGAGATATGGAAATGAAAAAAAAACATGTCTGCTGATTAGAATTACATTTCTGTATAAGATAATTACACTCTGAAGTTGTTTGAACAGCTTACCCATTCAAAAATTGCATTGTAGTTTTGAATGTTATATTTTAATTGTTACATTTTCTTATTGCCTTATTAATCTGTGCATAGTTTTACAACAGTTTCAAGTCAAAGGTTTAAACAGTTGTCCAACATACTTTCTGGATTACGACATGGGTTGAGGATGAGAGGTGCAGATTTGTTGCTATCATGAAGTCACAAAGCTGTGACTTTACAAAAATTTCTCAAATTTTGCAAGAAACTTTTGTATCGTTTGTTATGGGATGAAGAACTACTGTCCTACCCCTTCACCATGTTCTAAGTTCATGGAGATTTATTCTTCAGTCCTCAATTTTCATCATTGCTCAGACTGCAAGATATCCCAGGTAAACAATGTTTTCTTCTTGAAAATTTTTAAGTCATTTCGTAAGAGCATGGCTTCTAAACTTCTGTGTGAAGTCCAGGAAGCATTTAACAACTCCTCAGATTATCAAATGCCTTACTGAAGCCATATTCCCCATAACTGCCCAATATTGAAGCCCTCATGTAAATTGAGCCCCACCAACACTAACTTATGGCACTGCATAACTTTTCCCATTGCAAGTATCTTGTAATTGAGTATAGCGCCATCATTAGCTTGGAAACTTTGAGACTACAGTTTCAACTTTATTGCTATTTAGAAAGATTGAAATGTCGCCCTCTATTAGGTTTTGTTTGTGTCAGTTTGGTTTTAGTTGCTTTTATCTTTTAAGAAGTGCTCATCCCTAACTTATGCAAAAGTTTTGGAAATTTATTTCTTTGTTTATGGAGAGAGTTGATTCCTTGAATTTTGAGCTACACATGTATATATGTCAAAGAATTTTATCAATACCACATTAAGAGTGTCAAAATGTCCATTCTCCATTGAACATTTTTTTTTCAGCTAGTTATCCCAAGGAAGCCTGGGCTAGCCCAGTTTTACCAAATTTAATATGTTTTTGTGTACGAAGAAGTAAACTTTTTTACATTCAAGAGGAGAGAGCTTGGAAATGTGATAAAAATTGTGGCACATGAGTGCCAAAGTTGTATGGAAAAGATTGAAGGAGAGGTGGAGAAAGGGGAGAGTAGGGAAGGGGAAGTTTTATGGAGAGGCTATATATTTGGGCTAGTTACAGTTGAGTCTTGACAACAGTGCATTCTTTTGTAAAGCATGAAAACTTCATTAAAAAAAAATTGAATGTAAAAGGTAGGGAAATTTTTACATTTTAAGAGAGAAAACAGACCACATCATTTCTCTTTGCCTTTCATTAAAACCTGTCTTGCCATTTGCTTTTAATTTTAAAAATAGGTATCCCTTCCTAAATATCTGATCGGATTAGTCAGACAATTTTGAAATGCCCTTGCCCTAAATAAACCACATGGCAAAATTAATTTACATAATTTTTGTGATCAAGCAGGGCTGCACTTTACCATTAGACCGTTCAGTCCTTTAAAATCCTGGCAATTAATAGGCAATTCATTAAATACATTTGATTTATTAACGGTAACAAGGACCATAGTGATTTCAAACTTTCCTTGCCTGTAGGCATGGCACACGGATGGAGGTGCATATAATTAGGTTTGACAAGCATTAATTTCTGTAGGTTAGTCAATTTCCTTCTATAGAGAGATATAAGCAACAAGCCAACATCAAAATGGCTTGCAAAATGGCAGGCTCTAGTTGTAAATTTTGTACTGTATTTTCTCCAAAAAAGCATTTGTTGTCTTCCCTTGGGGGTTTGTTGCCATTTCCTGAGAATACAAGTGAATTTTGTCCAACAAAGAGAAGCCGACATAACCCTTGTGTAGGATAAGATTTTTACTCTTGGATGGAAAGGGGGAAAAATTGTAAATTGTTAGTGTTGCTATGAGAATAGATATTGGCTTAAGTTGAGGGGTTGAGGAATTTTGTGTATGCTCCTTAGAAGGGAAGGCAAAATTTCATTGTGAGCCATATCCACTGCTTTCCCCGTTCATATGCAAATTCTCATTTAAGTTGCATTTTTTAAGGAATGGGAAATTTATAATATCTGCTATTACAGTCAAACCCTGTCCAGTGTCCAGTTAAAACAAAAATTTCATATATTGTTCTGGTAAGCTTTTTAAGCAAAAGTTATATTCTTCAAGTAATCTGTTATTAATTGCCTTCTGATGAAAGTTTAGTCAGAATAACAGGGAGCTGAGGTCATTCATGAGCCTTACCCTCTAGAGGTGGATCAACCATGGAGCTACCACCTCGGAGTACTGTACTGAGCAGGGTCGTGTGAAAAACTTTGAACATTTTGTATAAACTTTTCATACTTTTATATTGAGCAAAGTTTGATATCATTCATGTTCTTTTATATTTATCATGTTGCTGTTTTTAAGCTTGAATAAGAATTGGTTAATATGGCCATGAAATGTGGGAAATTGTTCTCAAGGTTGTTCTCAAGGGTGAAGAGGAGGTAGACACAGTTATAGTAAATGACATTAATTTTAATAAGGGGTGGGAGGAGAAGTGAATGTGCTGAATTTTTTAAAGTGTGAAATCTTAAACCAGCCATTTTACACCAAAGCAGCCTAAAATTTACAAGTCCATAGATGTCCACATTATCATAACTTTCTTTGCCTGTAGAGAACCAAAGGAGATGTCAGTGATGAGTACTGTACTTGTGCTAAGTCTAATTTGGCAGTATTAGTTACTCTTTTTGAAGTGATAGTACATAGCTTTGTAAGTCAGAATTGTTTTGTCTATGTTTATGTGACTTCCAGTACATAGGACCAGATTTACCAAGAATCAAGGCAACCTGTAAATTAGGGGCCACACCCATTATTAACCTTAGGGAAAACCTCCAAAATTGTCATAAAACTGAGAATGTTTTTTGCAAAATGTTTTTTATCTATTTCTACTGAGTGAAATAGAAATCCTGCCCAGATTCCTGTCTATCAAATTATAAACTACAGATGGCACATGTGGTAATTTTATGACCCTTAATCTTTCCTTATGTTGCCAGAAATGTGGTCTATTAAAGGATGAATTTCCTCACTCAAGACTAATTAAACGTCTTTCGACCATGTTTACTTCTATCCCATCCTCCAGTTCAATGGCATGCTAACATGGGAGGTAACAGGGTGGTCTATCTAGCTTACCATCTAAGAGAGCATGCCATGTCACAGTTCAAAATAAACTCAAACAATCAGTGAATAATAAGAATTGCTAGAAACATCTTCAGTTCAAGACTTTGCCAGAGATTGCACCATTTTACATTTACTTCACTTCACAATAAAAACAAAAATGCTCTCCAAAATGACTGATTTCCCACCTTAGCCTTGAAAACCAGTGAAAAACTACAAGCGTGTATACTAAATAAAAACTAGGTAAAAACTCTTCAATATATGTCAAAGACCACAATTTTTGCAGCTTAGCCAGCTAACATTAACATAAGGTTCTTTAAGGGAAAGGGATCCCTACCTTGAAACCTTTCTTCAGGACAGCATTCCCTACCGTGGATGACAAAGTAAGGATCTGCCCTATGTGTCAGCTAATCTAGGAACATCGCAACTCTTATGAAAAAATACTTGTCTATGGAACTTCTCAGACAATGATTTAGCCTGTACTGAGTTTAATTTCCAAGGCCAAACAAGTTCAGAAATTAACGCTGGGTGTCTAATAATTTTGTGCCTGTACTTGAATCGACAATAAATTCAAAAGATACCTTCAAATACAAACCATTCTGACTAATGAGATGAATTCTGCAGGTAAGTGAGATGTTTGCAATGGTGTTAGAGCTACTTCATAATTTATCACTATGAATGTACACATGACAGCACACTGTTATTGCTGATGAAAATGTTGAAAATGAAATTGTCCTCATTACGATTGTAAGGCCATCAGAAGCCCAGGAATAGGTCTTTTTCATTTCACATTGTCCCAAGGGAGCCCCCCCCCCCCCCCCAGCTTGCAGTAGAAGCACCTTCCTTGTCCTTTGTGAGGGTTTCACACTTCCCATTCTACATAACTGAAATCTTGGACCTACTCTTGTATATCGAGGGCATTTATATCAAAATGTAACCTTCAGTTGTTTCTGTATAAAAACAAAAATGATAAAAGAGGATCTTACTTAGTAGCATTTAGCGCTCTCTTCTAGTTTCCCCTTAGATTGTGATTTTACCAAGAAAAATTTCCCCTTTTTCATTTTTTTTTTTTTTATTGTGAAAGTTTTTCTGAAATATGAGCTCTTAAAATCACAGAATATTTACACACCCCCTGGAAATTAAGAAACATTTTGCCAAAATTTTTGGGGTAAGTACACTATGCACTTTTATGATGTCGTCTTATGTACTTAAAGCACTCCACCCCCCTGATGTCATTACAACCTTGCTAGAAAAAGGCACCTCATATCCATGGCTATGGCTATAGCCTTAAGCCATGTTTGTTCATTTTTGACCTTTGAAAAAAACCCATATTTGTGATATATATCTGGGAGACCTGTGATAGTTGCATTTCATAAGTTTGTAACACTTGTAATTTCTTTATGTTTGGGATGGGTATGAACATGCAATTCCTAAATCAGTTCCTGTGAGTTTTGCCTACCATGTAAGGGTCAGGTGGTGTACCAGAACTGTGAATGTCGAATGATTTAGTTGGTATTGCAACTATAGCGGTATAGGTGGCATTGACTTTGAAGCCACACAGGCTACCATACATCATACCAAAATACAGGCCTTCCCAGGGGAGTTGGTATATCAGCTAGGATGTAGACTTATTGCTCAGTACAGTGCTTCACTGCTCTAGGTGCAAAACCTCATAATTGGCCTTGCTCTTTGATCCTTCTCTAGGAGTCCACTGGAAGAATTCTACTCCCCCATAATGACATCCCTTCCCAGTTTCCTTCCATAATGTACATGGCCCCTCACTTACCTCCTATCTACATTTCTTCCATATTATCTATACATACTCTCTATCAGGTGTCCTCCTGTGGTGAATACATAACTCAGGATGGGGCACAGTGGATTTGATTTGAGGTAACCATTTGAAAAGGATTCACCATAATAAAAGCTTTGCAAAATCGCCTTCAAATATTGACAGAATGAGGGGTAATGGACACTTTCCTTCACATGAACAGACGTGAATTGGCATACTACTGGCAGACTTCGTTCAACAACAAATGTTGCAAAACCTCAATGTTCCTACAATTTCAGTATCCTTATTAATTGAATGTGAGATATTCTTGATCCTACATCTAGGTCTGATGTTGACCTAACAATTGCTTTTCTGTGGTAACTCAATGATTTGGCCCTGTAACAACTAGCTCTCTCATGATGCTGTGTTTCCCTTAAGTTTTCTACATGGCCTAGCATGTACCTCAAGCTCTACCAAAATAATATCGGAAAGAATCCTCTTTATACTTCCTGGATAACATTGTCCAGCATGACTGTAAAGATCCATTTGAATTATTTTACCCTGTCTTTTGGGATATGAAAAAATGCTACATATTTTCACTTCATAGGAGGTGAATGATTTACTACACACGCCTGCAGTATACACCTGTTAGCATGTTAGTGATCTACGGCATCGGACAAGTCTGTTAGACAGCACACATTTAAGTTATTCTATTCCCATACCCATGGTGCATCAAGGGCTGTATTGAAATCAAAGTGAAATAAACATTGGTGTTTGGCGTTGCCAACAATTAAATATTCCATTGGTAAAGCTTAGGTTAGTGCCTTGAGAGTGATAAAATAAAAGCAACAGAATAAAATGGTTTTCCCTAATGTTTCTCTTGTTCTATTAGAGTTAATTTGAATAAGAGTGTGAAAATGTTCTAGATTTATTATTAAGATATACTTCAATGGGAGTTTGATGGGAATTTGTGTGCAATTACTTTATCATGTTATTGCCTTATATTGTCTCAAAGGGGATTACAATCACTTGATGAAGTTACATTGTGGCATGCTTGTCTAGAGCATTTAGCCAGAAGCCCTTGGTTTTGTCTTTCCGTTTCTAGTGCTCCATGAAACAGGCACACGGTGAAAGTTAAATGTTAATACAATAATCCCTTGTGGAATTTTGTTTGGCTGTTCTGTTTAGTAAGGCATTGCATTGCACTATTCAGTAACCTTTCAACTTGGGACATAAAATTTTTCAAAATGCTTTTGACGTGTCTTTCATCACAGTGCACTTAGGAGTTGTTACTGGAACCTTTAGAATGCTTCCTTTCTGCCACTGCATAGAGACAGTGCCATAAGAGGCAGAATTCCACAAGGGGACTTGTCTGGTGTCATGTTCAGAGAAATCCAATAACTTTTTCATACACCAATATTGCAGCCGCTTAGGGTACGAGTTTATAGGACCACGAAATGTCAGGAAATTTCCTGAAATTGTGATACAGCCCTTGTCATCTCTGGTTTGCATCTGGTCTATCTCATTTCTGGTTTTCTAGTCTGGTTCATTTCAAGTCTGATTCCCTTGATTAGAGGTCAACTGTCATTCCAACTTGCACTTTTGTTTTGTGGAAGTTTCGACTTTGTCTCCTACTGCCTCTTCCATTCCCTTCCTATAACAAGACTCCGACTTATTATCAGGATTGGCTGGTTTTCAAAGGACCATGTTTAGTTTTGCTATTGTGTATATAGTGTAAAGCATTTAGTGGGAAATTCCATGAAAAAGTCAACTTTTAGTTTGAGGTATTCCAATAGGGTTTGTCTTTCTCTTTATACCCACATTTCTGTAATATGTACTCAAACGTTTAAAATTACAAAATAGCTATTACATACAGAGGGTAGAAGGTGAATCTTACTCGTCCAAACCCCATTTTGATAGCTTCTTTTTCATTGCTGGAGATACAAAATTTTGAAACTAAGCCCATTAATTTGCACTGAGTCCATTGCTTGTGATTCCCATTGTGTGGAGCTCACAAACAATAACTGTTTGCTGTTGAAATCAGTGTTAAGCCTGTGTAGCTGTAAAAATTACTTTTGCGTAGTTTTTTTTTTTGAGGAGGGCTTGTATAGCACAGGCAGAGAGCTCACTTGTACAAGAGATATAGGCAAGGGACGGTTGTTGCACCTTGCCTTACCATCAACATCATGTTTGTCTCAAACATCACTTTCTACAACCAAAAAATATTGCCCTGACACAGCTGTTGCTGCATCAACTCTTTGGTTATGCTGTGTATTTTTCAAACAAAAATGTTGGTGGTTTTATCTGTGTGTCTGATGATTTACAGGTGCTCGTAAATATTTAAATATTTGTATCCTGTATCACCTGAAAGGGAGATAGTCAGAAAATGTGAAATAAACTGTTGTTAAAACATTCCAAAGATTCTTCATTGTGGAAAATGTGACTTGATCATAAATTAAATGGTGTCTTGGTGGATAGAGGTCATGACACCTGACCACATTGGCAAGCAATATTTTTCACCTTTGGGAGATGGTATCCCCCAGCCTAGAAGGAAAGAGAAGCATTGTGAATGGGAATACTTTAGATCATTATATTATCAAAACTTGCAGGTAAGACACTGTACTTTTTACCAGTTGCACAAGTATGTCAAGAATAAAAAAAAAAAAGTGATTCTGTTAAGGGTATCATTTTAATTACATCAAACTAGAAATTTGGATTCATGGAAAATCCTTCCATCAAACCATAAAAGAGATGTGTAGCATTCTGTTGTGGGCTCATTTCAAATTTTTTAGCAAACTTTTTACCTTAAGCATCTGTGGGAAAGAGAAGTTTGTAGAAAAGCTTTCCTTAACCCCAAAGCCTTCACTATATCTGTCCCTGCTGGTCACCTTTTCAAGTGTCCCAGCCATAATGCCTGGTAGATGAGGGTAGTTAATTGAGAAAATTGGTTGTGAGTAAAAAGCAGTTCCTGGCTTTTAGTCAACCGAAACGGCCTTGGTTGTGGCAATCCCACCATATGTAGTGCTTATGCTGCTGTGGCCTGTATGAATAATTAAAAGCTGCTCATGTCCGGCAGGTTACGCACTTCCTTCATAAATTATTGTAATCTAAGTCCATCAAGGGACTGCATAGAGGCTAACCTATCAACCAATTAATTAACTTTTGTTTCACAGGTCAATTAAATCCTACCCAGCTTTGATTGAAACTTAATTCTGAAATGGTATTATTTTCAGCTTACTTGTATCAACATTATTGTTCTCCAGTTCCATACACCATTGTGCTGATATTTCTTTCTTTCAAAAATCTGATATGAGGAGTTGATTCAAAAAGTTGTGATCAGTTATTTGTTTCTTAAAGGAGCAAGGGATGATGAGGGGCTTAATATCATGGTGATACCCCAAAGACCATTTGATTCATAGCTACCTTTGCATAAAATGTCATTAGTTAGGATAAAAAGTGCAGTCTGGTATTGACCCTGAGAGTTCAAAGAGGTCAACGTACATAGTCTTGATGTAAAGATGGAAGTAGGCAGCTTTAAGTCAGCTTGAGTATGTTGTTTTATTGTTCATGGAATTCCCCTTTTACCCCCTTCCTTCCATCTCCCATACCCCAGTCCTGTGCCCATTTAGTGGGGGAGTGTGTCTGTGGAGGCAGGATGTATTTTAGTACCAATGATGTAGTTGAAATTGGATCATTTACCTGTGATTAGAAGTGATTTCCATGGATATACCAGACTTGTAGGTAACTATGATGCTTTGGTACATTTACCAGTACAAACTTTTCAGTTAGTGTCATATACTTATCGGTATGTGTGAGTAGTTATGAATACTTGCATGTATGAGTACTTATGAACTATACTCACCCTTACATACTATGTGAGTACTTATGTATATTCATGTGTGAGTACTTATAAACTTCTCATCCTTACAGACTTGTCAGTATGTGTGACTACTTATGAATATTTGCATAAGTACTTACAAATTACTCTCTCTCTAAGATATTTGTCAGTATAAGTACTTACAGTATTCACACAGATAAGTACATAGGTCTATTCCCGAACATATAAACTGTGTGAGTATTTGTGGGAGGTTTGGCTTTTAGTGGCTATTCCTTTACGTGACAGTAAGTGTCAGTTAACAGATGAATCTCAGTACATGGAGTACATTATACTTGAGGTGAGCCTGACCACATGCCATAGTTTGAGCCACTAGTACACAGCCATTGGCTGTCAGATTTTACAACTTAATAAGAAGGGTGGACAACCATGTAAAGGCAGGCAGAGTATTCTGTGTCATAATTAGAAACTAGCATCAAGGAAGTTAATGATGAATTTGAGAACATCTCTAGATACTATGAACAGTAAAGGCATTGATTGGTCTCAGTTATAAACCTCATGCCAAGTTGTAAAGAATGCTCCTTTGTTTCAAACTGACAATCTACTTCGCCCCTCCTTACCTCCTATTTACACTTTGTAATCCCCACTTACCTGCAGTAAGTCCCTGGCAAGCTTTTAATAGCACAGTGACTCCAGGTGACCTCTGGGAGAGGTCACCTGGAGAGGTCCTCTTTCCTGCTTGCCTTTTTAATGTTACAAAAGAGCTTACAAAGTCACCATTATTCCAGTTGAAAAATTAAGATTAGATCTCCTCAGCAGTCTGGGTTCAGCTTTGAAATTAATTTTGTGTGATAGCTCTGCTGTCATGGTCTATAGTTTTCCATTGGATAATATTGCATATGTTTCAGCACACCCCTAGGCAAAGGGGTCTAGCACACCCCCAGCTCCCTGAAAGTGAAAAGTTGCTATTTCCTTCATGTACTTAACCATATCTCACCCCTAAATCATATTTTAGCTTCCCCCTTGAACCTGCTTGTGAGACATATTGAATATGAAGAATACTAATGCAGCTGAAAAGCGGTTGTAAGTAGGTCACATAATGAACCTATAAAGTATGACTGTATTGACCAGTAAATATGTGACTAAAGTGGTCAAAGAACATGTTTTGGATTCGCATTTGAATTGCCTGTTTGCTTGTTTGGAAAACTTTGAAATGATTTACACCAATAATTAAAGTGAAATGGAGTTTCTTCACAGGTTTTGTGAAAAAATAGAATGTAACATAAACAAAAGACATACACATCATCTTGTTACCTTTAATGTTTTGAAGGTTTTTGTCTCAAAATCTGATTGGTACTTGCAAGAATGGCTGAGTGACAATGGTGCCTCCGTAAACACGTATATGCACTCTCCAACATGAAGACGACACATTTGGTGAGGAGTATGAATCACGATAGATGTACATGCATTATCTATTGATGGAGATTTCACACCAAGCATAGCCATTAAACTTCAGGTATTGTTTGGTAGTGGCAACATAAAAGTGATGATTTACTGGGCAACTTTGAAAATTTCTAAACAAGGGGCTGCTGCATAATGTCGGAGGCAGCAATATATATCCATCTCTTAACGATGCCCTAATTGCAAGCATAGTCCGAAAGTTTCAGAAAAGGTTAAGTGGGTTGTTTTTCATTTGTGGATGTTGTAGAAGACCCTTGGAATGAACATTCATTCTTTTCTATCTCGGTCAGGTCAAGAAATTAGTCTGGGCACAAAAATATTGAATGATTGATTGGGAAAATATCAAACTTTTTACAGAAATGACTCGTTTGAATGTCGCTGTGGGACTAAACGGTTTTATGGTAGAAAGCTGTAAAGGAAAAGATGGCTCAGTGAGCTGACTGAAGAAAACCAGGTCTTTCTCCCCCCCCCCCCCCCCACCCCCCCCCCCCCCCACCCCCCCGCCCCGGCCACTCGCCCGCCCTCCCCCCCCCCCCACCCCCCCCCCACGACACACCCCCCCCCCCCACCGCCACCCCCACCCCCCCCCCACCCCCCAGCCCCCCCCCACACCCCCCGAGGCCACCCACCCCCCCCCCCCCCCACGCCCCCCACCCCCCCAACCCCCCCACAACACCCCCCCACCCCCCACCCCCCCGACCCCCCCCCCGCCCCCCCCCCCCCCCCCCCCACCCCCCCCCCCCCCCACCCACCCCCCACTCCGCCCCCACCCCCCCCCCCCCCCACCACAAATTAGAAAATGATTAGATGCAACTCACAAGGCATTGGAATTCCATTTTCAGCGATCTGAGAGGCATTTCGGTCAAAATTTTCTTGGCGCTTTGCGCCAAACTATGGTGGCGCTACGCTTAGATAGCTTGCCTACAGGTTTCACCCCCGGCAAATTCCTAGCCACACCCCTGTACAAGATGCCAACATTTAGCAATTAAGCTCTTTTCTGGGAGTAAACATTTCCCCTGATTTAATCAATTAAAAGTCCCCCTCCCCCAATTTTTTTTTCTGCGGACGCCCATGGTCATAACATACATAATGGTCCTTGCATACACAATACAGAAACCAAGCGTAATAAACGAATACAAAGGAATTCATATGCTTTATATAAAAATTTCGGCACGCTTTCCGTGTGCCCCAATTTAATTAAGCCTAGGAGTCTCATTGTTAATGTTGTCTGTACAAAACCTTAAAAGAGGAATTACCTAGTTATTACTACCTGTAGTATAGCTTGAGTGAAAATATTGTTTTCAAAACCCTTGCAATCCCTCCCGCTGTCCACTTTTGCCACCAACTACTTACCACCATTCTCATCAACTTGACTGACGGTTGACTATTATTTTAAATTGCAATTATCATCAGTCAAAACGTTTTCGTTGATATTTCAAATTACACCTGGAGGATTTTTTTCTGGAAATGGGCCATGCAGAATGGCCACAAGAGCCATCGAATTAAAGAAAAAATTCGGGGAGGACCCTCAGTCCCAAGCCTCTGGTGCCGCGTAAATGTTTATGTACTCACTGACCTTTGAATAAGATTGTGTAGTGAGTAATATACTGCAACTAATCTACACTACGCTACAATGTTGCCCACAATAAAAGATTGCCACATAATCGCCTCTTGATGCAAACCTAAAGTTGGACTTGACAAGTTTTCGTCAAGTTGTTGTCGCCAGAATAATTCCGTGCATTTCGTCGTTATAATGGTCATGATTCATCAGCAAGAAGTGTAAACCGTGGCAATTGCGTTCGAAATTTTGAGTTAGAATTGTTATAAAACCCTCACCCGTAGCTTTCAACAAACATTTTTAGAATGTACTAAAGAAAAAAGAACTGGATGTTTAAGCTCGCCGAGCGTGCGAAAAATTTGATAGTTCACAATGGATTTACGAAAATTTTGTTACCGGTATTTTGCGAACGATTTTTGACAGAAAATAATTAAAACAGATCTCATTACTCAGTAGAAAATGATTTTCGAAAATCGATTGGGGGAGTGCGCCCCCGTCCGGCGCTACTGCCTTGCAAATTAACTGTTGAATTTTGGGTAACGCTATTATGAAGATGATCAAATTGTGAGTTTTGTAATCTGCTGAGTGTGCATTCGATGCTATTTGAAAAAAGCCAAATACTGCATTCTAATGGTCGTAAATATTTGAATATAGAGCTTCTGAAGACTTTGCCTCAGATTCCCCATCGGATGGTGCTCCTGGTGCCCACAAGAGGCCGTGCGGCGGCAGGCACGGATTTAGGGAGGGGCCTATGGGCTCGTGCCCCTCCCCCAATCGAGACGATGACCAGAATGCACAAATGCATTTAGGTTTCGATGAATTCAAAACTCACTTCACCATATTGCAGCTTTTTCACTAGCAATAGCTCCTACATCGTACAAGGATTTACATCTTTGACTTCTATAACCTCAGATGAAATTTGAACACCACTGAAAACGATAGGGCTCATTTACTTAGTATAACTTATCTATATTCTGCTTCTAGTATGGAAAGTATCCATTATTCCTAGCTAAAACTATTGTGAAGACAAGGTTATACACACATGACCCCTGGTGACCTCAAGAGACCCGTGACCTCCAGAGAAAACAGTGGGGCATATCTACTTACATATCTACATCATAGAGCAGGATGTAGGACCCTGCTCTATGACACATCTACACACTACTTACCCAAAGTATCCATGATTCCTACCTTGAGATATCGTATAAGTAATGTTCTATGTCTATGACTCTGGTGACCTTAGATGACTTTAAGTGTAACGCATCTACATGCTAATTATGAAAAGTATCCATGATTCCTGCCTTTAGATATCATGCAAGGCTTTCGGTATTTGACCTTCCGTGACCTAAGATGAGCTTTGACCTCCACCAAAACTGATAGGATTTATCTACTCAGTATAACACACATCTACATGCTAAAGTATGAAAAGTATCTATGATTGTTATCTTGAGATATTGTTTAAACAAGATTTTCATGTGCCTAACTTCTGATGGCATTAGATGACCTATGACCTCCACCAAAAACGATAGGGTTCATATTCTTAGTATAGCACATCAACATGCTAGGTATGAAAGGTTTCTGTGTTTCGTATCTTGAGATATCGTGTAAACAAAGTTTGCAGCGTTTGACGTCTGGTGACTTCGGATGACCTTTAACCTCCATTAAAAACAATAGGGTTCTTCCCTTTAGTATGATACACCTACAAACCAAGTATGATGACTTTCAAAGAATCCTTCTTGAGATATCGTGTAAACAAACTAAGTGTCACAAACACATATATACACAGGCACACATACTCACACACAAGCCATCATGATTGCATAGGTTTCTCTTATCATTGAAGCCAAAAACAAAGGGGAAGTGAAAGCACTAAAAGAAGTTACAGGAAGCCAAAACAGGAGGAAAAAGAAAACATTTCCTAAAACATGCCTATTATGTATAATTTTTGGTAGGTTTGGGTGAGGTTTTTCTTGTAGGTGATTATATGAGCGTCCTAATAAAAACCACTGGCAACCCAGAGAAGGCCAGACTGAGGGCTACACGGTGCGAAGAGCAGCTGAGTTGCTCGCCATTGACGCTAATTTACATATCGTTGGTTGCCAACTTTAGGAATTAGTTCCGCATTTCCGCCGGGGGAGGGGGGGGGCACATACGGTAAAAGTGAAACTGCAGTGACAAACTTGTCTTGAAGGGTACGATTCCCTGCAAGCTTGGGGTGGAATGCTTCGCACTCATGGTATCTCTTCAGTGCAATTGAGATTTGCCATCGTGGGCCCCCAACCCTTAAAAATTCCTGGATCGACGCCTGTACAGCGGTCCACTGAACCCCACGCCTTCAAGGGTGCGCTTTGAGCTCCCAGGTGCCTTAGACGCCTTCGGCCATTTTGCCCGAGTGCTTCCCACTTTGAGACATCAAACCTCCTACCCCTCCCTGTGCTTCATTTCTAAATCGACGAATACATCAAACGTCTACTTATACTCGTCAATCTTACCACGTACAACTACTTCTTATCCAGTCCCTAAATAGAGACCTCGAAATATAAACACAATCTTTTATTTACATCGAAATGTCAGAATGCAAATATTCAAATCCTGTCAACTCCAAAATCTATAAATTCTGAAAAATTGAAAATCTGAAATCTGAAACTTAATCTCAGTTGTGTGTCTAAACTTAAATTTATAAATGTTAAGATCAATCCCTTAATTTGAAATTGTGAATCACTGCAAGAATTTAGCCTGCTGAAGGTAGCGAGACGGCTTCCAGGGGGTGAAACATTTTAAGGGGCGAGGTATACTAAAATGCATCAAGGCATGGTAGGTTTTTTTTTCATTTTCTAGGGAGGGTGAAAATTCTTTAAAGAGGTGCCGCCCCCCTGACCCCCCGCCTTGGTTACGGGCTTGTTTTCTTTACCAGGGGTTCAGCAAGGGTGGGAGAGGTAGGGCAAGTACTCTGGGACTATAATGGGGCACCTCTGCACATTTTTCTGTTTATCTTAAATAAAACTTCTGTTTTGTAAACCTGAAATTAACTCTTAAATCTCGCACGGTAATCTACATCTGTTGTTTAAATTTAAATACGTCATGGTAATACATATTTGCCTCTACATATGATATTAAATCATCTAAATTTAAATGTGCCTTAAACTAACCTCTTCTTTCCTACATTGTATAAATATGACAAATCAGTTAATCTGAATCTACATTTAACTCTACATTTATATATAAGCATTACAAACTAATCTGTCAATTGTCGGGCTGATCCAAGCCTGTAGCCAAAGGGGAGGGGACAGGGGTGAAGCCCCCAGAAAAGTCCCCCCCTAAAATATTTTAACGTTGCCTTAATAACACATTTTTTTACACATTTCACCCCCTGAAAAAATATTTTCGCCCCTTTCACTGAGAGCCATCCCCCCCCCCTCATTTGCTTGTCTGGCTGTGAGTCTGGACTGATCTTAATCTAGATTTCTTAACTTCTAAGGCTTGTGTAATTGCTATTCTTAGAAAACCAAAAGAAGAATATTCTCTCCGATGTGCTACGGAAATGCCCCAAGAGTGGAGACACCATTTGTCAGGAATAAAAGAAAAGCTTGCAGAAATTACACTTTAGACCAGATGTCAAAGTGGCACATGATTTGACCATTTTGCGACGGATAACATTTGGCAGATTAAACATCTTGTTATTCTGATTTCAAAACACAGTTACAGAATTCATTTAAAACATGCTGTTCGAAATTGACCGTCTCAACGGTCTACCCGCTATTCCGTAGCAAGTGCAACGGTGCAATAGGGGATTACGCATTACGTTAAGCACACGTTCTGCCAATAGGTGGCGTCGTTCCAGAATATGAGGTCTATACTCCATGTAACAAAATTTCGCGCTTGGTGATGAACCCACAGAAATATTTCTGTCAATGGACCTTAATTGTATAACCAGCTATAAGCAAGAGCGAACAGCTACTAGGGAACTCTGGTAAACATGCTTCAAAACGGATGGGAGTCAAGTCATCCAGCTAGGAGCGTCGACAGGAAGTGAAAACTGTAGGCATAAAAAATTGCCATACATGTAAGAATGACCCAACAGTACCGACCGCTGAAGCACCGTACGGATCGTGGGGCCCAAAGACAAACCCCTGTAAGGTTCTGGTGGGTTTAAGGTTACACCCTGTTGTTAATCAGGGGACTTTTGGAACTATACTTTAGCGTAGAGAACATTAAACCGAAGCATTTAGATGTCTTCAAAAGACAATGGATGAGCAGAAAACAGCTCAGAACCATGCCATTCGAACAATTTACTCAGAATAATGGCCGAAATATCTTTATGGTGCAAGCATGGGCGTCCGCAGAAAAAAATTCAAGGGGAGGGGGGGCAAAATTTTTTAGGGGCCCAACTTTTTTCATGGGAAATATTTTACTCAGAGAAAAGAGTTTAGATGCTACTTCCACACAGTGTTGACAAAGACGTAGCCAGGAATTTGTCAAGGCGGGGGAGGGGGCGAAGCCCATAGACAGACTCTCAGCGCTCCGCGCCACCATGGGTTGGCGCGGAGCGCAAGAAAATTTTGGCCCAAAATACTTCCCAGATCGCTGGAAATGGCACCTCCAAGGCCTATTTACCGCATATAAAAAGGGGAAACACTAGCAATATCCTAAATATAAACTTTAAAAATACCAAAAATATGCTCGGGGGGCTGATGGGGCCTGAGTGTTGATATTTTTATTCAATTCCTGTTTTGAGAGTAGAAATTTACACTGGTTGAACTGTTAAGAAATGTTAATGTTATATTTTCTTCGTTTTTTCTTCGTTTTTGATTTTCCAGGGGAAAAGTGCCCCCTTGCCCCCCCCTCCGGACGCCCATGGGTGCAAGTTGCTTGTGGTATAGGGAGGAATGAAAGATAGATCGTTGCAGGGTTTCCCTGGAGATTTGGAAACAGGAGTCAGGTAGCGCGGTGAAGTGGGGGTGCACGAATCTTCCTTGATGCCACACTTCTGATCAGGGCCGTCAGGACCGGGGGTGTGTGGGTGTCTCACCCCCAAAGTTCTTCAAAGCGACGATAAGTCGGAAAATCTGAAATACCAGTTGGAATTTCTGATATCTCAGTCTAGCACACTTTTCCGACTGAGCCTATGTCAACTTTGTATATATTTTCCAACTACATCAATTGAGGATAATACCAGACGTTATTTTCCTCACGTAAAGTAGAATCAAAACTGTCCTTTGTCACGGGATATTTGTGTACTTATGTATGTGATGGATCTATTGTAACCATTTATATCACAAATGCTTTTCAAACTATCAGAATTTTCGCAAATTCTGCTCAAACTATCAAAATTTCCGAGGGCTTTAAACCTTACCTCAGTGTTTTTCTTGCTGTCAATATCTTCCGATAGCAACTTTCGGAGAAGCACATGCAGCAGCAGAAGTTGACAGCTGTTTTACGAATTACCAGGTAAAAGACTGGCTTTTTGAGTGGCATGATGGTTTGTAACGCAACTGAAAGGGTCTCGATGCAGATTCTGAATGCAGGTTTTGTCATGAAAATCTTATTTAATGAAAAATTTTGGCGCGCTTCGCGCGCGTGCGTCACGATTTGCACTCCATCTCATGACCATCATTAAGGTAATTATATCTGGCGCGGTTCTACGGTGGCTAGGTCGGGGGGGGGGGGGGCTCCAAAAATTGCGCAAAATTTTATATAGACTAATACTGGTGAAGACACAGGTATGCTCAGAAAATATTCCAAATGCCTATTATCAGGCCAGCAGCCAGTAAGTTCTGTAACGATGCTTTTTTTTAACTTCAAAAAATTTTCGCGCGTTACGCATGCTCCATTTATAGTTCTATCTAGTGGTAATGCCCGCCGTTTCACACATATTGGATTTATTCAACGTTTCCACAAACATTGTTCTGCCGTGTAGGCGTGATTCTAGAGAAACACGAAAATGAATAGTTGCGAATTCCTATCCTTTTTCCTAACTTTTGGAAGATTCTTTCTTCAGTCTCGCCATCGTGGCAAACATATTTTTTTTAAAAAATTAGATTTTTTAGTTTCGTAGGCAGAGCTCCCAACATTTCTGAATTCAAAATAGGGATATAAGGATATGATAAATAAAAATGCGCATGAAGTGCACAGCGAGCGCAAAGCGCAAGCCCAAAGCCCTTAATGGGTGGGGTCCACGGGCTTGCCATACGGTAGGTGTACATTCTGAAACGCGCTTGTTAGTCCATCACTCCTTTTGCTATACCTATCAGGGAAGTCTAATATCACCTTCCTGCACCTATACTATCCCCATTCCCTATTGCTGGAAGCTGTCCGTCTGGATTTTCTTTCAAAATTAGTAAAAATACGATAGATGTATAGTGCTTGGCGTCATACTCTATATTATCATTTGGATATCACGTAATAAGTATTAATTATGTCACTGCCCCCATTTTATTCACTCAGAGCTTCCAGGAGGCCCTATCTGCCAGCCTTAGATGCCCTTTTTAATGTACAATGGAGGAAAGGAAAATTTTCAAAAATGGTCCAAGACAGTTTCTGTTGACTGCATGCACGCATTTTTTTGTAAAAGCTTTGCCCGAATAGAAGGCAGTAAAGTAGCCAAAAAGGGGGCTTTTCAGGAGTTTTGTTGACAACGTATTCTTCTCTTAGACAACATACTCTCTGCTTTTACCTAACCAAAATTAGAAATCACTGAATTATGGATATTTTCCAGCAGTGGCGTAGCTAGGATTTTTTTGTTTTGGGGGTCTGGGGGATGGAGATTTTGTGGGGGGCTCCCGTTTACTCTTAGAGACCCTATAGTCCCACTATAGGGTCTCTATTTACTATCTAAGCGGAGCGCCACTATGAGTTGGCGCGGAGCGTACCAAGAAAATTTGAGATTTTAGTTTATCCCAGATGGCAGGAAATGGCACTTATCAGGCTTGATAGCAGCCATCAAGAAGTGCAATTTTTGTGAATAAAATGTGTAGTTTGATTTTATTGTATTACAAATTTCTGTGAGGACGGATTAGCTCAGCTGTTCGGACTTTTGGTCCAAAAATTGCAAGTTTGAATCCCGTTTGCTCAGTGGCGTACCCAGGATTTCTCTCACAGGGGAGGGATGCAGTATGTTGTGTGATCGCCTGCCTGGGGGAGGGGTCTAAAGGGAGGAGGACACCCCTCCCCCTGAAAATTTTTGAAAAATTTGGTGTCCTTACATGCAATCTGGTGCCACATATATGCTACCTTTTGAAGTAAAATTTGTGTTAAAAAATTTACGTATTTTGGGGAACTAAAAAAAATCGGCATCAGTGAGGGGGGCATGACCCAGTGGCCTCCTTGTGTACGCCACTGCGTTTACTATCTAAGCGGAGCGCCACTATAGGGTGGCGCGGAGCCGTGGTCGAAGAAAACTTGAGGTTTTAATACATCCCAGATGACCGGAAATGGCACTGGCCAGGCTTGATAGCAACCCATCAAGATGTGCAGTTTTTGTGAAAAAATGTAAACTTTGATTTTACTTTATTCTCAAACACATTTCTGTGAGCACAGATTAGCTCAGCCGGCCGGACTTGGATTGCAAGTCTGGAGAGTTCCAAAAAAAAATGGAAGTTTTAATACATCCCAGATCGCCGGAAATGGAACTTGCAAGGCTTGATAGCAGCCATCAAGATGTGCAATTTTGGTGGGAAAATGTAAACTTTGATTTTATTTTATTCTCAAACACATTGAGTTTGTCACAATCAATCCGAATGTATTCAAAATAATTATTCAGAGTGGGTGAATTTTTTGCCCAGATCGCCAGTGGGGGGGGGGGGGGAGGTTGGGCGCGGCGATTTTGTGGGGGCGCCCCCAAACCCCACTCCCGTAGCTACGCGCCTGTTTCCAGCCATATATGATCAGTTCCAAAAATGTCCCAAAGGTAGCACCAGTTTGCACCTAAGCAACCTTAACTTAACAAAAGTTTCTCTAAGGGAGTGTCCCCCTCCCCCAGGACGACACCTTTATGTAGTGACAAAGGAAGGATCCCCACTGCTGTATATAAACGCAGGGTGCGTAAAAAACTATGCAATTTACGTGCCACCATTCAGGTGGACAAAAAAATTCATCCAGTCGGAATTTGGGACCTTCACCCCCCCCCCCCCCCCAAACATATGACCCTATCTACGGTCCTGCTTCTGATGTCAACCCCCAAAGCCGTGGGTTCAAGAATAATGGAGACTTAGGGATGGAAGGGCTGCGAAAGGTGACAGGAGGTTGGAGAGAGGAAAATCTTACGAATGGTAGGCTTCAATTCCTTTGAGACCGCTTGTCAGGGCTACATGGTAAGGGGTGAATGGAACTTATACTTACTTAGCTCTACGAACCAAACTGAATATAAAAGAAAACAATGAATCTACGGAGCGTACCATAATTTGGGGCGTCATTTCGAGCATGTGCTGTATAGCATGAGTTGTCTAGACTGATCTGCCTTCTGCAGCCTGCAGTTTGACAGTCTTAAGGCTGAGTGTCTAGAATACAAAAATCTTAGCATCAAATTATTCTGTACAGGGGTACCGGAGAACATAAATTTTTGTCGGTAGGAACGTACTTCCTTGCTTTTCCACTCTTAAAAACAATAAACCCACTCCAGCTGCTCGCGAAAACATAGCCTTTTAAATTACGTTTTAGTTATGTTTTATTTTCATTTTACATTGCAAACATCGTCCGTTACTTCACATGCAGCTATAGGGAAATCCATAACTGGTTCCTTATTTATGAGGTAGACGATTAATAATGAGCCTGCTATTGTCTGGCGCCTATGTAAGTCAGTCACTAGATTTGGGGGTTAGCTATTGTATCCCACATCTTTGGGAAAGTAGGAAGATGTATCCCCCTCTCAGACTATTACTGACACCTATCCAAATAGCTAATCTAGTCCGCTTCAAATTACTTGATTCCCGTGTTTTAAATATTGATAAAGGCGGGGCAGAAATAGCACCATCAAAAAGTCTGACCTTTTAGATAAAGTATACAAGTTCTACTACTATTATATGGCACAGTCCATTTACTCCATTACATTGACCCTGTAGCTTTGTTTCTCTCAGTAGATTCCAGGATAAATTTCTGCATGCTTGTGCCAAACGTAATTCACCTTCCATACAGCTTTTTATCATTAAGTGTTTTGATGGTTCATTTCAGTCACGTATCCAGGTGGCGGGGGCATTGCGGTTGCTCGTCCCCGGGTTGAAAGAAAATTAAAGAAAGTTGCTATGCACTTTCTCAAAGACCGCTACACTCAGCGCTTGTCAAAATTCATATCAAGCCAAACCCCCACAGCCCTCCCCCGATTAAAAAATCTTGCAAACGCGGGTGTACTTGGAGGGATTTCAGTAAACTTTAAGTAATGCACGGGTTTATAGGCGTCAATTGTAATCAAAAGCTCCTAAGCAAGCTTGTTTATTGGCAATAATTTAATGATATAATGCGATATTTTCTTTGCATTAAGTCATTCCTCTTTTTATGACCAATTCGGACTTTCACATTACTTTGATACTGCATGACCAACGTGATAGTTTACATACCAATGAGCTTATACAGCATGTTGTATTTTACAGGTTTCATGTTAAGGGCACTGGCGTACGTATAAAACTATATATTAAGTGAAATATTAGTATAAAATTAACAGCTGTTCGAAATCATGAGTCCGAGGCGTGACACTTAAAAGAGGTTAGACCATACCGTTCTTGAACACTTCATATCGCGTGGTCATTAAAAACAGAATTCATGAGCACACTAATATCTTAACGCTTAATTGAGGGCACATTAAACATATAGACACCACTAAACCGTTTACAGGCTAAGTTTAATGTATGCAAAAAATGTTTATACACACAATTTGCTACTTATGTTATATTAAACATAATTATAAACGCGACAATTTCAGTTCATGGAGAAATCTCGTGCTCTAACTAAATGGCCTAATGTTCAAAAACAATTCAGTACAATTAAGTTTTTGTGTGTCTTCTTTACCAGGGGGCTGATCCCACTCATATTTTCTTCCCTTAACTAGCATTTTGAATAGACGAGTTGGGAAATTAGATTTTGCTGTACCATGGAGTACTACAGGTTTATTCCATGGACATTTTCGCGAAGATACGAAGGCTTCAAGCAACTGTTGCTTGGTTTTCTTTCTTTTTGTCTTCAACAATTTACCGCCATACTGTTCAACCTTTTCGGTCCAAGTTAAGGAGAGTATCTTCAAAGAGAACTTTGCTCTAACAGTCTAAAGAAAATTCTCTTTGATTCGTGACTGATATAGAGAACTCCCACAGTGGGTGATTATACAAATATCTGTCTTGCATATGCAGTCTCCGTAATGGTACACTTTCATTCTCAGCATGCATTGTATATCGAAGTTATTGAGGAATAACACTATACACTAACAGTGGTGGCACCAGTGGTGGCGCCACCGGGGGAGGTGGTGACAGCACCCTGAAGCATTGACAGAGGTGACAGGACGGCGAAGCCAAAATTTTCGGCGGCCCCGCACGCCGAAAATTTGGGGCTTTAATTAAAGAAAATCTGAAAAGTTTTACTTTTATTGAAAACTGTTTATCTATAAAATTTTGCTTTTTCTTGAAGAGACTTGAAAGTTATGGATTTTAATTGAAAAACATGCCCTCCTGGGAACAAAACAAGGAAACTGATGGGCAGATGGTCGCTGTCGGTAACTACATACACTTTAACCATACCCACTAGGCTCTACAAAATTTGAAAATTTCCTCCACAAGAGGAAGCCTTCCCTTTCAGGAGAAGGCATTGCCGCCCCCGCCCTCCTCGGCGCCCTCCCTTATACGAACGTTGAACAAAGCTTAGCGACATGAATATTTACCTTCGTAGCAGATGTATGTATATACGCCCCTCTGTCTCGTACGTACTTTACGAGTGCAGCCAATATAGGCGCAGGAGTAATACATGTCTGCCCTGAGGGTTAGTTAGTTAGTTTGGAGGTTTTACGGACCAATTGGATTAAGTCGGGCCGGTTACGGCCTTTTTCCAGTTGTAGCTCACTGGCTTGTTTTCCGAACTCCATTGCTTGAGCTGAGCACCAAGCACAATGGCAGTAGGTTCTATTTTTAAAGTCTTTGGTATGACCCGACCAGGGGTCGAACCCCAGACCTTCCGGCTGCAAGTCGGATGCGGTCATGTGCACATGACCATAAAGTCGGTTAAGGGCAACATGAATATAGGCTGTATGAGTTTTATAAGCTTTTCATAATATTCGAGCAGGGAATACAAAGGGTTTTCTTTACTAGAAAGGTCAACTATAATTGCCTAAAAGTGCCAATATCTTCAGGAAAATAGCTACTCTATACTTAATATAAGAATACCCAGCCAACATGCCCAGCTGGGCCCCAGCTGGGTTTTAGATGGGAAAGCTGGGCTTAGGTGGGCTGACGGATGTAATTGGGATATTGGTGTTTTGAACAAGCCAGACTTGCTAATGGCACGATGAGAATGTGGAAAAAGATTTTTTCGTTATTTCTGTAATCTTTTGTCCGAAATTGTTTTCAGTTTTTTCCGGGTTTTAGCTGGGTTTTTGCTGGGCTTACCCACATTTTGGAGCCCGGCAATAGCCCAGTTGGTGCCCAACTCGGCACGTTTGGAATTAAATGCCCTCAGTTGAAATTTTTTTGCTGTTTCAGACAACGTTGAAAGTTTTCTTGAAAATAAAATAGCAAGACAAAATAATCCAAGTTTTATAATTGGGCTATAGCTGGGATATTGATGGGTTTCCCAAACCAGAGGAGCCCAAACAGGACCCGGTTGGGGCCCAGCTGGGGGAACACATTCATGTATGAATGCTATTTCACTCTTTTAAAATTCCTTTTGTTAACTTTTCGTAGTATTGGCGCTTGTAGGCTAAAGGTAGGCATGCGTATTTAAAATGAAGTTCATCTTCGAAGTTTATTTTGTTTTAATGGGCTCTAGCCTGGCTAAAGCTGGGCTAGCCCAACATGTTTGGCCCAGCTGGGGCCTAGATGGGGCCCAGATGGGCTCAATTAGGAAAATTTTGAAAACATAATTTCATTGAGGTGATTGACTCTTTTTGCTTCAGAAAATGTATGTCCTAGGTATTTTATCATAAATTTTTTTTTTAACTAAACATGTGGAAATTTTTGGCAAAGACAATTTGAGAAAAGTATATGTTTAAAATGATGTAAAATTATATTGGAACACCAGGCTTATATACCGTTCATCTTAATGGAGCATTCCAAATTTTTCAAAGGAAATTTGTGTTTATCACTTAATGCAGGTCTAATTAAAATAAAGTGAAGCTGGCAGTGGTGAATTCTTGCAGAAAACCATGTTTCTCAATTATTCAATACAACATTAAGAAGGAGAAATTGAAATATCATGAAGAAAATTGCATTCTCAATCGTTAATAATAACAAACAAGTATCACTGAATATATATAATAGCCGAACCAAAATATTTACTTAAATAAGAACATTCCAGCAATATCCTTCTACCTTTGAAAGTGGCTGGCACTAGCAATGCCGGTAGCTTTTAAGGCTTGTAGAAGGAAAGTTACCTCAGATTTTCCATTGCTAAGCCAGCTGGACCCCAAGTGGGACCAACCTCAGCTGGGGTAGCCCAGTTGGATCCCAACCTGGAACACCTGACAAACACGGATTTGCCCCAGCATAGACCCAGCATGTAGCCCAGATGGGGCCTACTCCAGCCCAGATGGGCTAGCCCAGTTGGGGCCCAACCGGGAACACCTGACAAACACGGATTTGCCCCAGCATAAGCCCAGCATGTAGCCCAGCAGGGGCCCAGATGGGGCCCGACTCCAACCCAGATGGGCTAGCCCATTTGGGGCCCAACTGGGAACACCTGACAAACACAGACTGGCCCCAGCTGGGACCCAGAATGTAGCCCAGCAGGGACCCAGTTGGGGCCCACCTGGGAATGTTGGCTGGGTACAGTCCCCATTTTCCAGTCCGAAAGTTTTTCTTAAGTCTCAGCCCTCTCCTCCCCCAAGCAGAACCTTTTCTCGCCATCGTGACTGAAATAACATTGTAAGCCTACATTGTACACAGTTATGGCTGACATAGAAAGAAATCCCGAGTGGACGGGGAAGCTATTTTACCTCCCCTCCAAAGTCGTGAACATGCTCGCATTGACTCAAACATTTTCTCCCAATAATTTTGCCACACTTGTTTTTATCATCTTGTTGTTAACACCCTCACCCCCACCTTTCACACAAATATCCCATATATATATATATATATATATATATATATATATATATATATATATATATATATATATATATATATATATATATATATATATATATATATATATATATATATTTCTACTTTTGTATGTTTACGTTAAAACGTGTAGGGGCTGTGAGCCGAGTGCACCCAACGCCAACGCGTGACATGTTTAGGGAAGGAAGGGCAAGACCACTTCCATTTTTTCACGGACCCTAGAGTGGGCAATTAGCCCGTTTAAAAGTGCATTGCATTGGATCTTATTAAGGTCATGCATCCTGCCCCCCCCCCCCCCAAATGGTAAGGGACCCCGTAGTACTTACCAAGCCTTGTTTTCTCTTCATTTTTTTTGTCTTCGCAATCGTAAAAGTCGTTACGCACATCATAGCTCTCAGCAAATGAAGAATGGATACTGTTTAATGGTTATGCTGTAACATCCTGAAGGCGATAGCTGTCTTGCAAACACAAGTGCCCGTCCTTCGCTCCTCTGGATTAGATACCAAATTTCTGGACATGTTCCAATTAATGTCACCATTTTGCTCTTTATCCCTGTTGTTCTCGCAAAGCCCCTGCATGTTTCCAGGTTCCTTTTGTGCATACTGGGGCAAAAGTTATACATTGCAGTTCCTTGCAAAAATTCTCCTAGACGGAATAGATGAAGGATAGTGGAAGCCAAGAATAATATTTTTTATCCGGATATTATGGTTATGGTTCAGCTGAATCCCTAGAGACATAAAAAATTTTATGTCAAGTTTGTTTCATAAACGAAATCTCCTCTTTGAGTAGAAACAAACTTTCCATATATATCTGAATGTTCACTGTTTGTAGACTATGTGTTCGCATATACTCCACAGTGAAATATTCCTTTGTGTTTGTTAATTTGGATAATGTTTGCAACAAATGTCAATCTCATGACTACTAAAATGACCTCCAAAAGTGTAATCCGTACATCATACAGCTCCTCGAAGAGAAGAATCAATCCCACTACATGAAAGATTGCATGCTTCATATAAAAAGCGCCTTCATAGCCACATAATATGATGTAAGCCTGGATGGTAAAATCTGTTCCAAAGCGTTTACTTCGTAAATACAAAGTAAGAATCTCCAGAAAACGTTAGGCTAGGTTCTCAAACCTACCATCACGTTAATACTCATGAAATTTAGAAAACTAAACAGAATGTTCCAAGTAATATTTGGATATGTTGATGACTCGCCAGCTCATCCGCAGGTCTTCGAAAGTATGAAAGTTGTTGATGTTAATAATTTAACTAAGTAAAGGGATATCACCCCATAATAGTACTATCTTTACTGACTCCATGTGTTGGCTTTCGTCTCTGTATCTGTTCCTAGTCCACAACAACTCTTTTATCTTCGCTTTGCTTTACACGAATGTTTTGTGTAGAAAATCAGTCCCCCGGATTAACATGCTTGCTTATGCTAATCCACATTGTGATGAAAAGCATTCTACGAACCAGTATGCATATGCATAAATACACTTTATCGTACCCAATTACGGCTCCCCGACGAAACTGGAAAAATTCTTTAACGGGGAGGGGAGCAGACAGGTCTCGTGAGCGGGATTTGATGTCTGAAGGTGGGGGAGAGGTAAACCTGGGTGGAATATCAAACGGTATCAAAGGCGTCGCGGGAGAGGGAAGAACTCTCTTGAAGAAGTGGGGTTCAGGAGTCCGATGTAGGGCCCCTGGTAGGGTCCAGGGACAACGCCCCGGTAGGGGTTCAGGGAGCAAAGCCCTCAGAAACTTTGAGGCATTTAAGGGATTTAAAACCATCAGAATGAAGCATTTGGATTTCTTAAAACTCATCGGATGTGCACTAAATAGATAACAAAAATCACATTTTGCCATTTTAAGAACAGCCTTAGCTTACTAGGCTCAGAAAAGCAGGCCATTTTATGATGAAGAGGGCTTCAGTGGCTTTTTGGTGGTTACAGTGATAATGGAAGAGTTTGTACGAAGCTACGAAGCTAAAAAAATACAAGAGGTTGTACAGGAAGTAACTACGGAACGATACTTAACACAGATGTGGGCGAAGCGCTCTCTTGAAGGTGTGGAGTCCAGGGGTTCTCCGTAGGACCCATGGTAGGGTCTATGGGGCAAAGTCCCCCCCCCCGAAAACACTGAGGTATTTAAAGGATTAAAACCATTAGCATGAAGCATATGACCTTCTGAAAACTCATCGGATGTGCACCAAACAGATCACAAAATCACATTTGTACCATTTTAAAAATTAGCCTAGGCTTCCTCAGAATACAGCAGAATACAACAGTTCATTTTTATGATGAAGAGGGTTTGGTTTTGGGTGGTTACAATGATAATGGAAGAGTTTGTACGAAGCTTGGAACAAGCAAGATGTTCTACCGTACGTAACTACGAAAAATACTTAAATCGGATGAGGGCGAAGTACGTCGAAGATAGCAGCGTTATTTACAGGCCCGTAGCCAGGCCGGGGCACGGGGGGCCGTGCCCCCCGTGCGGACCACTGTGCCCCACCATATGAAAATCGATCGAAAATAAAATTTTAATGCCGTGTAAACGATGGCTCTGGTATTACACCAGGCGATTTTTGACTAAAAATGATCCCAAAAGTCGTTAAATAATGAACGTATTTTGCTTTCTGTAACATTTTTGTTACACAATTACGAAAATTCTCGCGCGCTACGCGCGCTTTCGTCTTCACTTACATATGGCTTTAACACCGGGTTCAGATATGTTGGCTTTATATAAAGGTAAAGGTTCCACAATCAGGCTATTGTTCTTTCGTGTAGGTGTGATTCCCGGAAAAACACAAACTGAATCCAAGAGAAGTTCTATCCTCTTTCTCTTATGATCAGGAAGATTCTTAATTCAGACTCAACATCATGATAAACATATTTTGTAAGAAAGGTACAGTGTCTCAATGTCCAGGGGTGGTGGAAGGTCGCCCTGCGACCAGTCGCCCGGCGTCTTGGTTTTGCTCTTAAAGACAGACACATATCACCCCACATACATTTTGGTTGAGAGAAAGCAAAATTCTCCATTGGTCAGTAGTGAATGCTCTTTGATTGACATCAAAGTCAAAAGATGCAGAGTAGCTCACATTACACACCATGAGCAAAGAATGTTGTGATTACATATTATGGCCTTGTATGCCCATCAGGATATGACCTTAAGCAATAAACTAGGTTTGTGTCTGCACAAGGGTGTCTGCACAAGAAGGGGCTCAATACAGTTTTGGAAGGAGTAACTTAGTCGGGAGAACTGGAACTATCTAGGACGAGCAGGGCAGATTCTTCCATAGAAACCCAGAGTTTCTAATTTTTCTTAATAAGAACCAAATATTTTTAATTTTTTGTCAACAGAATCCCAAATTTTTCGTCGCGCGCCAAAAATTTCGCGTTCGGCATCCTTTCTGTAACCCATTGCTTCTAGCCGGGCTTCGGGTTGATGGACCCCTAAGGGGAGCTTCGTCCCTTCGTCGGGCTTATCTTTTCACCAGCTTTTGATGAGTCTGTATGCAGGTTTTACCGTGGTAACAATTTTCCTTCAAAATTTCGGCGCGCTTCGTGCGCAATTCTCACAAGCGAAGTTATATCGCCTATGAACATTATTAGCATAAAAATTCCAGTGAACTATTCTAGCCAAAGCTAGGTGAAGGCTCAAACTTAGATGCTGGGTATCAAGGGGTTTTCATGTAGTAATCTAGTAACTTGAGTAACATTCGTAACGCGATGAATACATGGTTTGAAGGTAAATTTAATCGTACCCATATTTATTCCAAAATTTATTTTTTTTTTCTGTTCGTGCAAAATTTCGTTCAAAGTAGAAATACGATAATGACCATCTGAATTTTGAACTGTGAATAGATTGGTGTGCTCTCACTCTCATTCAAAGTCCTACTCAAAGCTGCATGTTAGTGCTCCCATTTTGCTATTTCCTCAGACATTTGGGGAATTTCCCTCTGGGTCCCTAACAAAATCATACTGGACCACACCAAGACTGCCTAATGGCAGCTCCTGGTCCCCTCGCCGTTTGCAAAGTACTCAACTCTTCACCTGCGCTTGCGAAGCTGAAGAAACATCATCGTGATCATAGTCTTGTTCCCTTCACTTGTGGAGACTTTCCACGTCTTTGTATTGCAAAAGGAGACGAAAATGTCCATCTCAAGAGTGAAATTTTCGCGCGCTTTGCGCGTATGTGCACACGAAAAACCGATACCTTTAAGGTGGCTGTGGTAAGCTTGAGATATCACCCCCTGTAGTTCCCGCAAACTGTAATCATATGGTGGCTCTACTGTCTACAAACATAATTATCTTCTTCGGTGCCCCCCTATGAGGTGCCGGTGCCCCCCCCCCCCCCCATGTAAGAATTCCTGGCTACGGGCCTGGTTATTTAAGACATTTTATTGTAGCCTATTGACTTTATTTTAAATGCAATATTAGCCATTACATAACAGATTCTCCCGCTTTCCCCAACCACCTCTTCTTTCCTTTATGTATCCTTTTTGCCAATGGTCTGACCCCTCAAGTTTTTTATTACTGTGAAAACTGAAAAGAAGATCGAAGTATGAGGGTTATAGGATATATAATACTTTCCCAAATCAATAAAATGTGGTTATGGGTGATTCTAAGAGATACATGGCTATGGGCGTCCGCATGTGAAAATGCCAGGGAACAGTGGCGCCGCCAGAAGGGGGTGATGGGGGGCATAAAAGTTTATGTTGTGATATCTCACCCTAAAAAAGGTGCTTAGGACTTAAACGATTTTCTAAACACTTTTTTACCCCACTTTGTACACATGTTTAGCAGTGGCGTTGCCAGGATTTTTTTAGTAGGGGGGGTGCTGGGGGGCTTGACCATTTCATGGGAGGGCGCCTTGTTACTATCTAAGCGGAGCGCCACCATGAGTTAGCGCGGAGCGTACCAAGAAAATTTGAGATTTTAATACATCCCAGATCGCCGGAAATGGCACTTGCCAGGCTTGATAGCAGCCATCAAGATGTGCAGTTTTGGTAAAAAAAACGTGTAGTTTCATTTTATTTTATTCTCACGAGGTAGCGGTGGGCTAGGTTCCTGCACATACTGATACTCGCTGTCAGTGACAAAAGCCACGCACCTAGGCCTAGACTATGGTGGGTACTTTTATAGCCTATGATAACCATTGCATTCGGCGTAAATTGTGAAGTTCACATACCATTGGTCTCTTTGTAATTCACAGCAGGGGTGGTGCTAGGATTTGCCCGTCGCGGGGCCAGCGACCCCAAGTGACGACATCCCCGATTTTTTGAGGGGTTGGTGAGGGGGATTTGAAGAAAATCTGTGTACTATACCATGCCATACTGATATATTGCATAAAATTTGTATATACTAGAGAAGCAGAGGCACTGATTTCATGTTTCTCCCGGAATCTAACTTCGTTTCCCTTTTCATTTCGTTTCGTTTCGTTTATTTGTTTTATCACTTCACGCATACATACAAAAGCACATGATGAATGGTAATAGAGACATATGTACATGAGGTGAAGGGAAGTACACGAAAACCCCTGCTGGGCTTGAAAATATGAACTCCCCAGAAATACAAATCAAACGACGTGCAATAGCAGAATAACTTCAGAATAACTTCTGAAATTGCAAAGCGCGCGAAGCGCGCGAAAATTTTTTGGGTAAGCTTACATTAGAAAAGTCTGTAGGCCTACTTATTTAAAGCTTATATAGGTCAATTGTCCGAGCAGTTGGGCCTTATCTTGCATAACGTATATTGTACTTCCCTTCTAGAATCACTAGCCGTACCGCACGACAGTCACAAAAGAACATTAACTATAGGTTTAGCGAAATGAGATGAAATTTCCGACATTTACATAAATCCATGTATTCTACTTATTAAGTTACCTGAAAAGGAGGAAAGGGTTTGTACTAAATTTAGCTATAAGTAACGGAACTGAGGAAGAGCGTGCAGAGCGTACCGAAAATTTTGGGTTTTATTGCGGAAACGATCCTTTTGAAAGCCAAAATAGTAAATGGACAATGGGTAGCGACAGAATTTTCCCCACAGGGGCCGGGTCATGCCAGTGACCCCAAGTTCCGACAGCCCCTTTATTGAGGGGTGGTGAGAAGGGGATATGAAAGAGCCGAACTATCGGCCAACGCCATTGCAGGACATATTTTGCATAACATTACTTAATACTTTAACAGCCGAGTTGAACTGATAGTGTTCTTTTGAATCTGAATTTTGACACTGCAAAGCGCGCGAATCGCGTGAAAATTTTTGGTAGGCTTACACAAAACCCATATGAAATCATTGAGTACAAAGACAAAAAAATAAAAACGGTTGGGGTTGTAACTTGTAAACCGTATCGGAGAAAACATACATTGTGTCGACACCACCTGGACTACCTGATGAAATAGCCAAACTTTCCTCTGTGAGTCGCTCACCAACTGACCCTACCGCATGACACACACTAGAGAACAGCAACTAGGCTTTGCGATATGGGATGCAATTGACGACATCTATAACCTGTGTACTGTGCCTACATTTTTCTTGGTAAGGTTGACAGGACTTATGCTATCTAGCTATGTGGAATGGAACTATTGAAGAAACTGGAGTGAATCTAAAGTGGGCGTAGCGCGCCAAAAATTTTGGGTTCTGATTAAAGAAATTGTCCTCTTGGAGCCACCCTGGCGCCACCCCTGCCTCAAAGTCTAGAGTATAGAATTTAAATGTCCAATTTTCCGCCCGACTGAGACAAAATATCTGCCCGATTTAGTCAGGTTTCTGACATTTGGGGGCGGCTGCCCCCCTCCCTCGGCCCGTACGGCCATGCCTGGACTACCACATGAAATAGCCAAACTTTGCTCAGTGAGTAGCTCAGCAACCGACCGTACCGTATGACACACACAAGATAACAGCAACTATAGGCTTTGCGATCTTGGGATGATATTTACTATCATCTCCATATAAACTGTGTACTCTACCTACCGTGTAACTTGTAAAGTGAACAGGACTTATGCTATCTAGCTATGTGGAATGGAACTTACAATATATTGGAGAAACAAGAGTAATTCACAGCGCGCGAAGCGCGCCGAAAATTTTGGGTCATTTATAAGAGAAATTGCCCTCTTCAGAGCAAAAAAAAAATAGGTATATCGTATATTATTATCAAGTTGAGTAGTGAGTTGAGTGAATTTTTTTTTGGCCCAGATCGCCAGTGGGGGGGGGGGCGACTGGGGGGACAAGCTTTCATGGGGGGCTGGCGCCCCCACGCCCTCCCCTGGCTACGCCACTGATGTTTAGATGCTAAACACACGTGTCTAATTCCTCAACATTCTGTTTCAAAACACGTTTAATTGCTAAACCTTTAGTGTTTAATCGCCAATGCCCCTTCCCCCTGTAATCCCACCTCCGACGGGGAGCCATGCCGCCTGCCCCCCCCCCGTCCCACCTGTTCAGCATTCTAAGAAACACTCATGTATAGGCCTATGCATACATGCATCTTTCTCTAAAGTCCCCTCGACTCTCTAGTGTAGAGGGGGCGAAATCAAACTTACTCCTGGAGGAGTTCTGCTCCCCAAGGGAGCTACGTCCCCGAAAGGACAATAAATTTAACAGACCAACCTCTCGACCCTCAGACCTCTACATCAAGGGTCTTTCGTGCTTGTTGCCAGTATCAACTGGCTCAAAAGAACATAACATAATACGTTAGAGGGGAAAAGAGGGCAAAAGCCCCATAAGATGCCCTATATTCCAGACCCAAAACAAAGCTTAAACCAAACCAAATACCCAACAAAGCCAAGCACAATCAGATTCTGCCACAGTCACAATAAAACTTGTCAATGTTCATTCAGGCGCGTGTCCAGGGTTCTCTACTGGTCTGTTTTCTGTCTGGGGGCTCTTGTGATCGCCGTCCTGGGGGACGCTCCCCTTTGGGAAAATTTTGACAATTTAGGAGGGCTTAGATCGCAAATGGTGCAATCCACGGCCTTGTTCTTAGCCTTCCCTATGTGTTCAAATCTGGGCATTTTGTGGTCATTTTTTATTGCAAATTGCATTTTCTAAATATCTTTGACTTTACTTGCAGATCTGAAGCTCCAGTTTCCACTTGGACGGATTCAAGAATGAAGTAGTTCACTTTAATGCAAATTTTGGGTGAAAATCGAGAAACCTAGGGGACAGTTCAATTGAATGGTTTCGTTTAGTGTATGAGTTTGATGGTAACGGATTCCTACTGTGGAAACATATGAAAGAAATGCAGTAGCCTAAGTGCATATTGAATGATATAAGAGCTCAGGTGCAAGTGAGCTGGGTTTGCATCTCCGATGTTTTGATATACACAACTTGTAATGAGTATTTGAAATCAAATATAAAAGGCAGTCAAATGACTTTGAGTTGTGGTGTTTGTGATTGAGTGTACAGACAACTTGTTGACCGGGCGGGTCAATTTTCTGTGCGGGCGGCAAAGTTTTGTCCTGGCGCTAAAGTAGTTTGGCAGATTTTGTACGGGCGGAGCCCCAGGACAAAACAGCTAGTGGAGAACACTGGTGTTCAAAGGTGGGCCCGGGGGGGGGGGTCCGGACCGGCCCCCTGCTCTCGCCGACCTTAAGATTTTTAAGACTTTTTTTAAGTTTTCGACCCAAAATACCCTCCTCATCTGAAAAATCTCTGGCCCCCTGCTGAAAATCCTGGACACGCGCCTGTCATCTTGAAACAATTGACTGAAGTGGAATTAACAATCCACCGGCAGGCAGGCTGTTCCACTCATTGACAACTCAATGAGAGAAGCTGAACTTTCTAATGTCTAGTCTAGAGGAATACTTGACCAGCTTCTTATCATGGCCTCGAACACGGGAATTAGCACAAACCCCCAAGTAGTTACAATTAGACAGAGAATGGCGACCTGAAAGAAATTTGAAAACCTGCAGCATATCTCCCCTAACCCTTCTTAACTCAAGGACAGTATTAAAGTCCCAGACATTTGAGCTTATCAGGATAAGAGAGATAACGGGGATGTAAAGCCGAGTGACCCTCCTCTGAACCTGCTCTAAAAGAAATTTGTCCTTTTCATAAAAAAGATTCCAAGCCTGCTCAGCATAATCAAGATGTGGCCTAACCAACTGCTTGTACAGATTCAGCACAATATCCTTACTAAAATTACTGAAATTCCTTTTGATCAATCCAAGCACCCTATTTGCCTTAGCAGCAACAGCTGCAAACTGCCAAGAAGGCTTCCGATCACTTGAAATGACAACACCTAGGTCTTTTTTCAGAAGTCACATTACTCAAAATACTACCAGCCTGTATAATCATACCTCAAATTTTTAGATCCAAAGTGAAGAACTTTGCATCTATCAACATTAAAAGACATTTGCCAAGCCTGAGACTAAGTAGATAACCTATCTATTAAAGTCCCCTTGCAACAGTGAAACATCCCTCTCACCCTTTACTTTCCTATAGACCTTAGTGTCATCAGTATACTTACTAGATGTGAGAGAGCTATCAGCCTATCAATATCATTGACTCATTGATGAGATGAAAACTAGAAAAGAAGTGGCCCAAGAACAGAACCCTGCGGTACTCTGCCTGGGACTTCTTTCCAAGAAGAGAAATTACCATCAACAACTACTCTCTGAGATCTCCCATGAAGCCATTTGTCCAGTCAGCACAACTGCCCTTGATGCCTAACCTATGCAGTTTTACCATGTGTCTACCTAATGGAACTTTATCAAAGGCTTTTTGAAAATCAAGGGAGGCCTAGGCCTAAATGACATCAACAGATACTACACATGATCGTAGCCTGGCCAAAAGGCCGACTCGGGGGTCAGGTAAGTACATGCATGCAAAGATGCAATTTGTGTAGTATACGAGCTCCTAATTTAAATAAACTGCTACAGAACTTTTGTGCCATGGTGATCAGAATTTCGACTGACATGTGAAGGTGGAAGGCTAAAAAGCTAGTTTCTAGTTGGTGTTTAATGTGTTCATTTTTAAAGTTGTCCAAAGTAATCCCAAGTGTCTTTCTGATCCTTGACTTTAAATGAAATCTAAGTACTCACCACAGAGTAGGTTACAGGATCCTGAATTGATATCCGGGCATCCAAGAAACTCCCTCAGATTCAACAGATTTGCTCCCTTCCTGCCCCGTGTTTTGTTCAATTTGAATGTTTTCAGTAATTCTCGATTTTACCTTTTTGAGTAGCCTATCTGAATGATCCCGTGTCCAACTCTGTGGCATTTCTTGTTTTCTTTCCGTTGTTCTCTTTGACACTCCTTTCCTGCAGTGGATCCTTTCTTCCAGTCTTCTCTCAGGCTTTTAAAAAGAGGTCGCACACCTCGAAACAAGTGCATGAACAGGTGTTCTCCGTTGTTGGAAGTGGATTCACTGGTATGATACTGCATATGGTTTTATGATACACCTGTTGCAAACTAGCACCCAATCAAAACTCCGGAAATCCGATGTCACGCCCCTTCGCTCCCCTTCCCCTACTTGAAGTGCGTCGTTACCACTGACTTCTTATATATGTGGACAGAGCATACTGCACTTACGTCCTATGCGTAAATTGTCGCCACCGTACGTACACGGGTAGGCTTACCAATATGGCTGCCTGCTATAGTCTGGTGTGTAAAAGTTTGGACTTGCTCAAGTGGCTTGGTATCGACAGATTGTGAGAAAAACTTGTGATATTTTCGAAGGAATGCAAGCCCAGGTCAAATTCAGCAAATAGAATGAAGAACTGTGATATTGTTGTTCCATTCATGTTTATATTTTGTCTGAAATGTTGCAAATTCATGGTCAAATTGGGCAAATAGTAGTAGCCCGGCGGCCATCTCGGTAAGCCTAAATTTGTTCGAACGGTGTCGACCGTATTGGTCCCATGATCCTCGTCCATATATGAGAAGTCCTTGGTCGTTACACTGCACAATTGCAGGAAATGACCAATCAGCGTAGGTTACACAGCACCAGATCATCCCATGCAGTCAGACAAAACCGTTGGAACGGTTACCGTAGACCCTTATTACATAGGACCTGCCGCTTGGAAATCTCGATTGGACAAACGGGACGAAGTACGTTCGATGCCACTGAAACCATACCATTTATGATCATAAATTAGCTACTAAATGAATTGTCATTGATAAAATCCAAAGTTGTGAAAACATTCATTTAAATGTGTCCTGTTGTCAATGGTAACTGCATAGTGCAATCGTGTGCGTCATGTACATCTGTCGTCTGCTAAAAAGTAGATACCAACATCTCCGGTATACCGGAATACCGGAAAGGATAACACAACAGCCTTGCAAAATAGTCAGGTTAGTCCTGCTGTGAGGGATGTGCTTTCTTTGGTCTTTCACTTACCTTCGTCTAGGCAGGGAGCTGGAAGACGTGTCCTCCAGCTCCCTGGTCGAGGGAGAAGTGAAGATAGCGGACCACTAATTCAACCTTTTGCGACACGGAAAAATATTGACTGACGAATTCATACTCCTTAAAAAAATTGGGGAGCTTGTTTCATATCGTGTTGCTTACTAAATATGATCAATTTTTTACTTGGTTGTTATAGGAAATGAGTTGAAATACACACTATGCAAAATTCAAGGCAACTTGACCAATTTTTGTGTCATTTTTTTTTTTGTATTACTCCGCTTTGTGAAGTGCCTTCGTTGAGTGGTGATCTGGGCTGGGAACACGCACCTATCATTCAAACCCTTCTAGCTCAAAACAGCGGCTTATAGGAAGATGTTTGACATTGGGGGGGGGGGGGCAGACCAGATGTGATTTTTCGACCTTGATACCCCTTCCCACACCAGAACATCATATTTGCTCATTATAATTTTTCCGATTTTAATTTAAGCAAAATAAAAATATTCAAAGAAAAAGGAAACAACTACAACATCAACACCATGCAGCCGTGGTGTAGCTAAGATTTTTTTGTTTGGGAGGCTCTGGAGGACTGGAGTTATTTTTTTTTTTGGGGGGGGGGGGAGGGGGACTCCCGTTTACTATCTTAGCGGCGCGGCACCATAGGTTGGCGTGGAGCGTACCAAAAAAATTTGAGATTGAATACATCCTTGATCGCCGGAAATGGCACTTGCCAGGCTTGATAGCAGCCATCAAGATGTGCAATTTTGTGAAAAAAAATGTAAAGCTTGATTTGATTTTATTCTAAAACACATTTCTGTGAGGACGGATTAGCTGAGCTGGCCAGACTTAGGGTCCGAGGATTGCTAGTTTGAATCCCATTTATTATCTAAGCGGAACACCACCATAGGTTTGTACGGAGCAAAACGAGAAAATTTGAGATTTTAATACATCCCAGATCGCCGGAAATGGCACTTGCCAGGCTTGATAGCAGCCTTTAAGATGTGCAATTGTTGTGAAAATTTTTTAAAGGTTGATTTGAATTTGTTCTAAAACACATTAAGTTTGTGACAATCTATCCGACTTTATTCAAAATTATTCAGAGTGGAGTTAGCCCCATGGATTTCGGTGGATTGATTGGAATGGAGATTTTCCACAGCCAGAGTCTACTATTATTAAGTTTGTGGCGCCAAGATTTTCCCGACGGGGTCCACCGACCCGAATCCCCGACAGCCCCAATGCCGTCGGGTATAAGTGGGATTTGAAGTAAACCTGTTTACTAGACCATTTCATTCGGGGCATACATTGCATAAAATTTGTATATACTAGAGAAGCATAGTTCCGCGTTGATTAAATGTTTTCCTGGAATCTAAGCTGTAAAAATTGCAAAGCGCGCGAAGCGCGAAAATTTTTGGTAGGTTTTCACAAAAAACATATGTAAACATTAAGAACAAAAAAAAAGAAAGAAAATCTGTAGGGGTTCTAGACCGTGTAGGAGATAATATGCAATGTATCGAAACTACCTTACCTATGCGATGAAATAGCCAAATATTGCTCCGTGAGTCCCTCACCAACTGAAAGTACCGCTTGCCGGACACACAAAAGAGAAAAGTTACTAAGCTTTGCGATATGGGATGTATTTTGCGACCTCTACATAAACTGTGTACTTTATCTACATGTCACTTGGAAAGGTGGAAAGGAGTGGCCTATCTAGCGATGTAGAATGGAACCATTGAAGAAAGTAGAGTAGCTCTTCTGCGCGCTTAGCGCGCCGAAAATTTTGCGTTCTTATTAGAGAAATTGTCCTCTTTCGAGCAAAAACGGGTAAAACGAAACTGCAAACTGTCGCAATATTGGGGGGGGGGCAAAATGACATTTGGCCCCCCACAAATCATATTGGGGGCCATGGCCCCCTTGCCCCCCCCCTCTCCCGAGCGGTTCCTACGCCACTGCAAAATCTCAATGTTCATGATACGGACATTTAAAAGAGTCATAAGAGCCCACATTGTGAGCTTAAACCAAAAGGGGTGGCATGTCCAGGGTCCTGTTTCATAAAAAGTTATGATCAGTCTTAAGTTTGATCTGCCACGCAATTGTTATTGAAATCAAACTTAAGATCTTAACCCCTTTATGAAACAGGGTCCAGGTTGAGAACTTCTACAAGAAGCTATGGGGTGGAGTTAGAGTTAGATGGGGTTTTAAGTCTCAGTTTCTAGCCAATTGGTTTAAGTCGGGCCGGCCACGGCCTTTTTTTTCCAGTTGTGGCTCCCTGGCTTGTTTTCCCTACTCCATTGCTTATGTTGAGCACCAAGCACAATGACAGTAGGTTCCATTTTTAATGTCTTCGGTATGACCCGGCCAGGAGTCGAACCCCAGACCTTCCGGCTGCAAGTCGGATAGAGTGGAGAAGTGACCTGATTAGTTTGTAAGTCAATAGAGCAATAATTAATGGTGCGCTTTCTTAAAAGACCAAAAGTAAATACGTCCCCCTCACAACAGGGTGACCACATACAGCAGGATATAGGAACAATATCCTGCTCTATGGGTGACCATGACTAGTGCTACACTTGACTTGGTTAAGTAGACTGCCACAGTGCCACTCCTCCCACTAACCGTACCCGTGGCTCCAGCGTTTGGGAATTTTCTCAAGAAGTTGGGACTTTACCAGGTCGTTTAGGAACTGGGCCAAATATCTTTGGAATTTGAGGAATTATTTGGGAATTTGAAAATTTGGGACCGAATATCTTAGAAATTTGAGTCATTTTCAGACATTTTGACATCAGATTGCAAAACACGAAAATATGAATTTTTGCAATCATCTTTCTCTAGCAGACAACCATTGACTATAATTTACTGCCCTTGTTAGAATTCGCTAGACGACTTTGTTACTGCCACTTAAGAGTGTACAGATACTTGCCCTGCCTCTAACACTACATAACGGTGTGATCTTTACAACCAGTGGTGCGGTACATGACATGTACTCTTCCTTCTGAAGTTGAAATGCATCCCATAGATACACGTACATGTATTGTTAATCAATACCTTAGTTCACTCATTTTAGCCAGAGGTTTTGGCAAGCTTTGGAGGCTTTCAGTAAACGGAACCAAACAGAATGAAGGGCAGCGGGTGAAAAGGGGTATACACGGCAGATGGTTTAATGGAAAATGTCGTCCCCCAATTCGAAGTAGTGTATTACTATACCCAGGTCAGTAGCCAGAACAATCGTTTCAAAATCTCCATCGATGATGGAGTTTCGCCGCCCTAGGGGAGGGGTGTAAGGGGAGGGGTTTCCCCTCTCCTTTGAAACTTTTTTTGCCTATTCTAAACGCAAAATGGTGAGAGATTTCCTTTTTTCCTTCTTATGTTTGTATTCCAAAAGTGCTGGTCTCGTAATAAATTTTTCCTCCTTCAGAGCAAGCCCTTTTATTGAAAATTTTGGGGGAGGGGGCACGTGCCTCCGTTCCCCCGTGCCCCCGTGCCCCCGTGGCTACGTGCCTGCTACTACCCAGGCCGGTAGTCGGGCAAGGTACTGAAGAAAGGTGAGATGGCTTCCAAGGGGGCCAAAAAGCAGGGGGCGAGATGTGTAAAAATGTGTGAAGCCAATGGCACTACTTAAAATTTTCAAGGGGGCAAAATTTTTCTAGGGGCTTTACCCCCTGTCCCCCTTGGCTACAGGGTTGCCACTACCCCGGTACCCTTAATTATGAATGGCTCTGTTTTGAGTCATGTGACATACTTTTGTTCCTGAATTTTGTTCAATTTATGCAGAATAACTACCTAGCTTATCTTAATTTGAAATGTTATTTTGGAAAATCAAACAAGCTATCAGTAAAGGGAAAAGCGGAATTTGTAAGATTTAGTTAATGTTGCCAAATAACAAAGGGAGATTGCAGTCGCCCCAAGTTTACTTTAAAAAATCTGCCAAATCTTAAAATATCCGCTTATTTTGCTCACGAGTATGTTTCATTATGTTTCTGTATAAAAAAAACTGAATATTGAAGGTAAACCATGGAGTTATTCTGCATGAATTTAACAAATAAGTAAAAAAAAAATATTGTCACATGATTGATCGGAGCCATTCCTGAATTAGGGGTACACTAATTCAAATTTGGTGGACCTCATTTTCCCCTTATCAAGCTCTTCAGTTTAAATGCAGTAGGCAGTCGCCCCGAAATTGCTTTGAAAAATAAGCAAATTCTTGCAAATCTCCTCTTATTGCATTACAAGCACCTCTAACAATGTTTTGAACATAACTATTACAAATAATAGGTAAAGCAAGGAGAAATTCTCCTTGAATTTTACAATTCACTAACAAAACATTGTCACATAATCAAAATAGGCCATTCATGAACCAGTGACGGGGCACACTAACTCTGATTGGGGTGACTGCCTATTGCTTTTAAAGTAAAAGGGTATATGGACAGAGGTGCATAACACTGAATGATGTCTATCTGTTTTGTTTTTGTTTATTCTCGATCATTTAAAGGAAAGTAAACTGGGTTAGGTTAGGTTAGATGAGGTTTAACGTCCCAGTTTCCAACCAATTGGTTCAAGTCGAGACGGCCACGGCCTTTTTTCCAGTTGTGGCTCACTGGCTTGTTTTCCCTACTCCATTGTTTATGCTGAGCACCAAGCACAAAGGCAGTAGGTTCCATTTTTAGAGTCTTTGGTATGACCCGGCCAGGATTTGAACCTTAGACCTTCCGGCTGGAAAGTAAACTGGGAGGCAGCTAACGCCGAAATCACTGACATTTGTCTCTTTCTAGTACGCGCTATAATTACAAAAGACACAGAGTGATGCCAAGCAAGCAAGCAAGCTCTATTGGGTCCCAATTGGGTTTTACGTGGGAAGCTTGGGCTTAATTGTGCTTGGACTGAGGTTGGTGTTTACCAGCTCGGGTCCCAACTGGGGCCCAATTGGGCTCATGAGAGAGATGAGAGGGCTGTTAACTCATTTGGGCCAAGATGGGACCCAGTTGGGATTAATTGGGGTAAGCTAGCCTAATTGGGGCCAGATGAAATCCGTGTGACAAAACAGATTGGGCCCCAATCGGTAGCCGAATTTGGCCCAAATTATAGGACCCACTGTGCTGTTGGGGTGCGTGCATAACATAACATGACAGGTTTAAGAGCAAAGGAGGGCTAAAAGCTCTCCAAAATGCCCTGTGGACTCAAGCCCGAATTCAAAAGACAAAAACGACCCAAACCAAGCCAAAATACAATCAAATTGGTGCACTATCAATAAAAAGCTTATCAAGGTTAACCTTGAAAGAGTGAACAGAACTAGACTTGTAGTTGTAGACTTGATAACCCACTCGGGCAGGCTGTTCAATTCATTAAACCCCTTTTGAGAGAAACTGAACTTCCTAATATCAAGTCTAGAAAATGATTTGTCCAACTTTTTACTACATGACCCCGGACCCTGGAGTTAGAACAAACCTTCAGAAAAGCTACATGATGACAGCTAGAGCATTATTCCCAGAGAGAAATCGAAAAACCTGGATCATGTTACTCCTTTCCCTCCTTACATCAATGGTTGTAAGTCCTAGCATCCCTAGTCTTTCATGATAAGGAAAATCTCTGGAGTATGATAAGCCTAGTGGCCTTTCGTTGGACCTGCTCCACAAGAAACTTATCCTTTTCATAGAAAGGATTCCAGGTCTGCACAGCATAATCAAGATGAGGTTTATCCAACTGCTTTTACAAATTCAAGACAATATCCTTATATTAATACTGCTAATGGCTGGTGCATCCCTTCTGAAAAATTGACAGTATGGTTTGCTTACAATTCCTCAACAGCCACTTTGAGATCTATGACACCCTAAACATGGATATTTCAAAAATTCAACAAAGAATCAGAAAATGACATCCACCACAAGTCATTCCAAATTCCAGACATCTCTGAAACATAGGTTAATGTGAATATAGTACAACCATTCTACATTTCATACTACCCTTTTAAAGTCTGGTGACATGGAAAAGTTACAACCACTAAATGGGAAAAGCATTCGAAATTTGAAAAACAGCTAGTACCAATAAAGGTGGCTCTTGGCCAGAGAGTTAAGGGAACTTTTGAAAAAATGCCATATTCTACTCGTTCACAATGGAAGCATAAATAAACTTTAGCAAAACATACTAATCTGTGATGTGAAAGGGAATCATTAGAAATTTCTGATGTTACCTTTGCTTATTCAACATTTTTAAAGTATACTCCTTTTTTTGAAGTCACAGTTGTCAATTTGATTTGAAGCAAAAAAACATTAAAAACCAAATTGTATACTGGGTGGCAAGTATTTAACAGGTAATTTATTAAAGGTTTTAACAAAAATGGCCCTTAGCAAAATGTTACTCACATCATTTTGGTGAGCTAATGAGTTATCTTAGAAATGCACAAACTTTGGAAAGATTTATCTTGAGTAGATACAATAAATTAAACAATACCAAAGGATATGGCAATAAAACAGTTGCATCTGTAACTGCTGAGTAAACACAGACCTCTGTTTACATGTCACATACTCATACCTTTATGATTACAGTATCTTTCTAGAACTATGACTTTCTACCATTTGAATCTGATGGGCCAGTAGCCACTTAAAACCAGATTGTAATTCTTACTGACTGAAGCTTCTAACCCTGTACCTACTGTAAAGTGTTCTTGCAGACAATGGTCATTTCAGCTGAAGAGTCACTGGATTAAAAATCACATGTAATATGAATTAACAATGAGATCAATAAGTAACACATGGTGTCCCTGGTGGCCCATATGATTATTTCCTGCCAAATAGGAAAAATGTACATAAATTTTGGCAGTAGTATGATATGTATCAGTGTAGCGTACGTAAGTACAGTATACGTACATATAGTATGTAGTATACATAAATATAGTATACATATGCGTATATGTATACGTACACATATAGTTAAATGTATTGTGTGTATTCAGTTTGTAGCGGCATTGGCGCGCAATTTTGGAACTTTGCAATTACATTCCGCGCGCAGTTAACAAACTATGCAATCTGGGGATGGACCAGTTAACTAGCCGACTTTGCTTTTGCACTAACGTCCCATGCGTAAGTTGTCGCTACACGTACATACACGAGTAGGCTTACCAATACGGCTGCCTGCTATAGCCTTCTGTGTAAAAGTTTGGACTTGCTCAAGTGGCTTGGTATCGACACATCGTGTGAGAAACTTGTAATATTTTCGAAAGAATGCAAGCTCAGGTCAAATTCAACAAATAGAATGAAGGACTGTGATATTGTTCATCCATTCATGTTTATAGTTTGTCTACAATGTTGCATATTCATCGTCAAATTGGGCAAATGGTGGCAACCCGGCGGCCATCTTGGTAAGCCTAAATTTGTTCGAACGGTGGCGACCGTATTGGGCCTGGGCACGTTGTCCTCTGTCCATGTTTATGGGAAGTCCGTGGTCGGGATAAGAGAAATGACCAAATGTAAACAGGTTCCCTGACGTCAGGGTTACTCTGACTATCGGCCTGCTGTGCATCCATAGAGCAGGATATGCTCTATGTGTGCATCATAGAAATAAAAGTAAGGCCTTACTTTAATTTCTATGCTGTGCATAGCGCATAGACTAGACCATAGAAGTTTAATTAAGTTAGTAACGCAGTGGCAAAACTAGGAAGCTTCGACATGTCCAGGATATACGACAATAAACCACTTAATTCGATTCCAGTAGAAAATCATTCGTTGTCTGCGTCATGGGAATCCATAACTAAAAGCAGGTACATTTAATTTTCAGAGTTTAAAATTTTTATTGCAATAAATAAACTGTTATTGACCGTGTAGTCTATGTGCAATGTGTATTTCGCGAAACTAGCCTAGGCCTAACGTTAGGCCAACTTCTTATGTTGCTTGTATAGAATCACAGTTCACATATCTTTTAGAGGGTTGTCACCTTTATCTTTTATTTTGCATTTCCTTTCTCTTCTTTTCCACTTAATTCTGTGTCCTTACTCACACGGCTAACGTAAGGTAAAAGACGGTATCAGAACTGCGGTCGCCATTTTGTTCCCTTTTTGAGATCCCTTAAATCACGCCCTCTAATTAGTTAAATCAACATGTAAACACTACTGTCATCTTGAAAACTACATTCCGGCCCCAGTTGCACTGATACAGTGCAATAACCTTTACTGTTTTCAAGAAATAATTCATGAACCACTAACAAAATGTTCAATCAGTCTCAGTCCAAACAATTGAAAGTTAACACTTAACAAATCAACTATCCCAATTAATGAAAGTTCAAAATTCAACTGAACTGTAAATTTGTAAAGCCCCACAAAATTTGGTCTAAACCACCTAACCCATTTCTTCCTCAAGAAGTAAGCACAATTTGGTCACTGGCCTGACAAGACTAGCAGTTTTTGTTTTAATTTTGGCGCTCCTGACTAATCCCCTTTTATCCCTATATGTTTCCAAGATAACCCCCAAAAGCCAAGAATTTCTAGGAGCTTGGTCATCCACAATTAGCACCACGTCTCCAACTGCCAGGCATCTCTTTGGCTGCAACCACTTCTGACGTCTCTGTAGAGTTGGTAAGTATTCTTTGGTCCATCTCTTCCAGAAGAGATCTGCCAGATACTGCATCTGCTTCCAACGGCGTCTAGCATACAAGTCCATTTCGTTGAACTTCCCTGGAGGAATATTTACAGGTGGTTTCATCAGCAGCAAACTGTTTGGTGTAATGACATCTAGGTCACCTGCATCATCTGAGACTCGGGTTAAGGGTCTGCTGTTTACAATGGCTTCTACTTCACACATTAGTGTGTGTAACTGTTCCTCATTTTGACAGGTCTTTAGATATTGTTCAGTAAGAATGGCTTGCAAGATTTTACGGACAGTTCTTATCTGCCTTTCCCACACTCCACCATGGTGTGAAGCAGCTGGGGGATTGAAATTCCATTTGAACCCATGATTGCTTGAAAATGCACTCAGTTCATCTCTGTTAAATTCTTTCAGTGCATTCTGCAACTCCTTCTTTGCTCCCACCAAATTTGAGCCATTGTCGGAGTGAAATTCTTTTACATGTCCCCTCCTGGCTATGAAACGCCTCAAAGCACTGATACAGGAACTTGTGTCCATAGAGTGGGCAATTTCTATGTGTATTGCTCGACTTGACAAGCAAGTGAAAAGCACTCCATACCTTTTGTACAAACTTCGACCATGTTTGATTTCAAAAGGTCCAAAATAATCCACTCCACATCGTGTGAAGGCCCCTTCGTCTGACTGAAGCCTGTAAGATGGTAAGTCAGCCATTTTCTGAGTGCTGGCTTTTGCCTGGTATTTCCTGCAAGTAACACATCTCTTTAACATTTGTTTCACAGCTCCACCAGCATTGAGGATCCAATACTTTTGCCTCATTTCTGCAAGGATGTGGTTTCTTCCTTGATGCCCCACCAGATGATGTACGTGTCTAATAATAAGTGAAGACACATGACAATCCTTAGGAAGAATAACTTGATGTTTGGCATTAAACGGAATACTTGCATTTCTCAATCTTCCTCCGACCCTCAGAATTCCTTCATGCAGTTCAGGGTCTAGGCCAGTGAGTCTCCCTTGAATTGACCTTTCCTCCCTGCCACTGCTTCCTTCAGTGATAACCCTTTTGCCATTGTTATCACATTTGTTTGCATCAGCACCTTGCAAGGTAGCAATCTCTTTTGGGAATGCCTGTTTCTGAATGTAAATAATAATGGCATTTCCTGCAGCTTGTAATTCATCAGAGTCTAGAGAGGAGGAAAATTCTCTTGTATCACGTTTCCCTCCTTTCTGTAGCAATATGGCCTTCAAACGTAGCCACCATGCAACAGATCTTTTCAGCCTGTTCCATTCTGAGAAATACTTTATCAGGTTGTCGACAGGACTATCAAAACTTCCCATCTGTACGTTGACAGAATTGACTGTTACTTCACATTCAAGATCTTGTACATCTGAACTTTCTTTCTGACTGTCATTTTCTTCTTCTTTTGGCCAGAATTCCTCAGATTTTGTAAGAAACTCTGGACCTTTCAGCCACTCTGTTTTGCTACTTAGTTCATGGGCACTCAGTCCACGGGATGCATGGTCTGCTGGATTGAGTTTAGAGTTCACATATCTCCACTGGTGGACTTCAGAGCCATCACGAATAACTGCAACTCGATTTGCCACAAATACCGGGTGCCTCGCCTTTTCACTTCTGATGTATTTTAAGACTGTTTGACTGTCCGTCCAAAAAACTGTTTTGTTGACTCCCAAGGAAAGTTCTCTTTTAAGCACACTGTCTTGACGCACGGCCGACGTTGCAGCAGTGAGTTCCATTTTAACGATGGTGTGTGGGCTTTAGTGGAGCAACACGAGCCTTACCGGTGACGAAGGCGCAGTGAATTTCACCTTTGTCGTTAGTAAACCTCAGGTATGTTGCTGTTCCATAACCATCTTGACTTGCGTCAGAAAAGTGGTGCATTTGTGTGTTCACCACATTTCCAAACTCTTTAGGTTTGTAACATCGTCTCAATTTGAGATTCTCTATTTCCGGAGTTCCTTTAACCACTCTTTCCACTCTCGTTCTTGCTCATTTGGTATTTCACTGTCCCAATCTAATTTCAATCTGCACAGAACTTGCAGTATTTCTTTGCCTTCAGGAGGAATGGTGCAGCATTGCCAATAGGATCATAGACAGCACTCACTACAGATAATATGTTCCTCCTTGTGGGTTTCTTGTTCACCACCTTTGCACTGAATCCAAGCTGGTCTTTCTCTGCACACCATTGTACTCCTAGTACTCTTTCTTTGGGTAGTGAGTCATTCTGTAGATTAAGGTCTTTTACATCTTTTGCCCTGTCTTCTTTTGGAATAGATTCAAGCAACTTTCTACTGTTGCTTACCCACTTTGTCAGATTGAATCCACCTTCTGACATACTTTTCTTCAAGTCATGGCATAACTGGATACCTTCTTCTTCAGTAGCCACAGATTTTAGAAAATCATCTACGTAGAAGTCATTTTGGATTGACGATGTGACTTCTTGGCCAAATTTACATTCGTTGTCAAGAGCTGTTCTTTTCAAGGCAAAGTTTGCACAACTAGGCGATGAGACGGCACCAAATGGATGAGCTAACATTCTGTAATCCTTCGGTTCACCATTCAAGTCACCTTTGGGCCACCATAGATATCTTAGCAGGTCACAGTCCTTCTTTCTTACTTTAACCTGATAAAACATGGCTTCGATGTCTGCCATTATAGCCACACTTTCTTTTCTCCACCTCATGAGGACGCCATACAGGTGATTAGTAAGATCAGGTCCAGGAAGCAGTTGTTCATTTAAGGACATTCCCTCATAGATGACAGGGCAATTAAACACCACCCTAACCTTGTCTGGTTTCCTTGGGTTGTAAACACTGTGGTGAGGTATGTACCAAACCTTACGGTCTCCCCTGTCTAGTTCCTCATCTGGGATTTGTTCAGCATACCCTTTCCTTTCTAGAGTTTCCATAAACTCTGTATATTCTTTGGCTAACTGCTGGTTGTGCTTTAACCTCCTCTGTAGTCGTAAGGAAAATAACTGTGCCTGAACCTTGTTATTAGGCATTGTGACATCTTTGTTTCTCAATGGAAGGGCTGTCTCATAATGGCCCTCCACCTTTGTTATTGATTCCTGCATAATTTGCATAAATTTCCTGTCTTCTGCTGATAAGCTCTTTTTCTCATCAGAGAGACGTTCAGTGAAATCCATATTAATGTAGTTCTTTAACTGTTGTTCCAACTGTTCATTCCCATTCATGACAGTACCATTGCCAATTCTGCAGAAATTGACGTTCACTTGAGGGTTTTCAGTCAGTTTCCCTTCAAGGCCATACACCAGCCATCCTATTGGTGACCTGATAGCATATGGTTCACCAACTTTTCCTGATGAAATCTCTAGTGGCATTGAGACCCCTGGTACATTACTTCCAATCATCAGAGTCACATGGGGAATACTGGAAGAACCTTGTACAGCTGGGAGATCAATGTGACGTAAATGATCCCAGCCACGCAGGTCACTCGGGGTTGGTGAATCAGCCATGGTTGCTGGAATGTTGTCCTTGACATACACAGAAGGCAAGTCTATGAAAGCACTTCCATCCATATTTCCAACTTGCAATTCATCAAGTAGAATATCCATGGGAAGAACTTCCTGTAAATTCAACGTTTTCAAATGGACTTTTGTCCTTCTTGTCCTCAGCTGCAGTGCTCTTTGAAGCACATTATCTATGAAAACAGCACCACACCCATTATCAATAAATGCATAAGTAGCTACACATTTGTTACTCGCCTTCGGCTTGATCAGCACTGGTGTTATTGCCATCAGAGTACTAGTATCTTCATTTCTTTGTTTTCTTTTAGGCTTTACTTTATTTATGGCAACACGCCCAGTGGTAACGGTTGGTGTGATCTGGTCTTCTGACTGGTTCCTTGATTCCTTTTCTCTGGTAGGATCGTGTAAATTGTAACATGAGCTTTGTCACATTTTCACATTTAGCCCATTCCTTATTTGGGCAGTTTCTTTTAAGATGCCCAGGATTTAAACAACCAAAACAGAGTCCCTTATTCATGCAGACATCTGACTTCTCTTTTAGGCTGAGATTTCCAAACTTTCTGCAACTCAGCAAGTTGTGATTACTTCCACTGCCACAATAAAGACAAGGTGATACTGCAGCTTTGTTTTCTTTTGATTGTTTACCTCCTGCTGTATTTGTGCTTTGCTTCTTACCCTTATCATGTAACGTTGCAGCAAAAGCCCTTTTCTGTGAAGGTAGTGTCTTCCCTTCTGATTTTCTGTGCTGATAACCCAGTCCTGCCACTCTAGGGTCATTCTCATTTCTTGAGAGTTGCCCAACAAAACTCTCAAAATCTTCAAGTGTTGGAGATCTCATTTCTGTTTCCCTGAAATGGCCCATTTTCTTAATCCATTGTTGTTGCATTCCCACTGGCAATTTTTTGGCTAAGACTTTCAAGAAATCATAACCATTCAAACGTTCCATCTCAGGATTGCCATATTTCATATTGCAACAGTTGACAAGGAAAATGGAGAACTTTCTCAGGGCAGCTTTGTCTCCAGTAGGAATCTTTTCCCAACTTTCTGCTTTAGACTGGTAAGCAGCAGCTAAAATTTGAGGTTGGCCATAATCTCTCCTTAGCAAAAATTTTGCCCTTTCAAATCCTTTAGAGGGGGGCTCTATGGATGTGCACTCTCTAATGAGAGTATGTGCTTCTCCTTCAGTGAATCTGAGTAATAATTCCAATCTTCTTGCTGGGTTTTGGGTCTTTTCTTCCACAACATGTTTAAAGTTCCTCATAAACGGTGTGAACTCTAAGATGTCACTACCATCAAATTTGTCGATTTCAGGTGATGGTAAGGCAGATTCTCTTTGATGGTCTACAATTTTGGTCAGAAGAGTAGCCATCGTCACATTATCCCTGTCATTTTTTTCTTTTGATTCTGGGGCTATACTTGGGTACTTGGAAGGTAGACAAGCCTCTGCAAAACTTTTCTGGTTAATTTCTCTCGTCTTTTCCCCCCATTGCTCTTCATTATTGTGTGAAGATTTGTAAACTGGCATCCGACTACTGACCTTTGATTTCTCATATGTGGGTTTCCCCTCAGCTTCAGACTTCTGGCTACTAGCAAAAATTTTAGCCTCTGGGTTCAACTGACCATTGGGTATAGTGTGTTGTTCCCTTGTGACAACTGTATCTTGTTTTGGATATGTGGGTGATTTCATCTTTATGCTCTCCTCTACTTCTAGAGCAATCTTAGAAGAGATATCATGACTGGTCTCTATCTTATCTTCATGATGCTGTAATAACTTTGAAACAGCTTTAGCTGCCTGTAATTCAGCATGCATATCAATTTCCTGCTGCTCAATTTCAATATTTGCTCTCTCCTCTTCCATTGCATTAAGGAGCCTCACTCTTGCAGCCTTCTGTTGAGCAATTCTTAGCTCTTCTTCAGCTTCATTTAGATCTAATTCTGCTTGAATTTGTCTTTTTCTTTCTTCTAGTTTATTCTTTTTCCTTTGAGCTGCCGCTTTTGCAACTAACTCTATTTCTTTCTGTTGGGTTCTGTATAACAGTGCTGACACTGTAGTCTTTATTGACACCTCACTATCTGCCGTGCTTTGTCTTGACCTATTAGTGCCTGACTTTCTGTTTACTACAGACACACTGTCATCTGGGCCAATTTCGCCTTCATTATCACCGGCCCCATTATCAGATGGAGCCATCTGGCTGGACCCCGAACTATACGACATCCTGCTTTAATGTCTCACTAGGAGCTTCAAAAGCTTCTTCATTGATTCACTTAATGTTTTCTGTTGTTGTTGCCTGATCTTTATCCTAAGATTAGGCTTTTCTGAGTTCACTTTAGGTTTCACTATCGTATACGCTATATCGTAGTATACAGTTTGCACACGATCAGTTCCACGAAATATAGTCGATGGGATCGCATAATTTCCATAATAGGCTCACACTGTAATGGTAGCCTAGCCCATGCGATGATTGTTACGTTAAGCGTGTGCTTATGATTTCGACGTTCTGTCGTCTTTTACTAGAATATAGAATCACAGTTCACATATCTTTTAGAGGGTTGTCACCTTTATCTTTTATTTTGCATTTCCTTTCTCTTCTTTTCCACTTAATTCTGTGTCCTTACTCACACGGCTAACGTAAGGTAAAAGACGGTATCAGAACTGCGGTCGCCATTTTGTTCCCTTTTTGAGATCCCTTAAATCACGCCCTCTAATTAGTTAAATCAACATGTAAACACTACTGTCATCTTGAAAACTACAGCTTGCACTGTTTACAAACATACAGGTGCAACTGAAATAGACCTTTCGGCTTTGGAAATAGGTTAGGCTAATTAGGATTTAGCGTGACCATTTCCTAATTCCCCAAAAAGGAGGACATGACTGCCTTCAGCCATATCAGGTCACTGCCACACTGAGCATTGTGTATAGCCTAGGCACATATTGCAATAGATGCACACATCACAAAGTTACTGCGTGTGCAGGATTAAATATGTTTGTCTAAGAATGTCACCGACAAGTACCACTCATATGTTGCCCATATAAATCTGTAGTTCTCTTTTTTCATGTGGGATATGATAGGGATAAATGTAGGCCTAGCCTAGGCTATTTGTGATTTGCTTTTTTTTTCATTCAAAATATGTAAGGTTTGTAATTGCAACCTCCCAGACAAACAATAGGGCCGGCCGAGGACAATTCAACATCTGATGTCAAGTACTGTAACATGGGACAGAGGACAAGCTGCCTAAAAGCCTGATAATTCCTTGAAAAGCAGGAGGTATGACCTCCGTGCCCATGGTCAACTGTCAGTAGGCCAGTGGGTCAAGATGATAGTATTTGCACTGAACATAATGGTAATCTAGGTGGTCTCACCAAAATTTTATACATGGGTGCATATAGCTGTATTGAAGAAGATTTTTAGGTTTTTAATTTTCACATTTATATTTTAATGTTTGCCATGTTACTTTGCTTTCAACAGTGGAAATGGAATAGTTCTAGAAGCTATTATTGACAAAAGGTCAAGACATGTCATTACAGATGCTGCCAATAAAAAGGTAATGCATGATATTATTGGACATCATAGCTCACACCTGGTATCTATGGGTCATTCCTCGAGGTTGGGGCACAAAGTGTGACATTCATGTCAAATTATGAATACAGTGTATTAGTGTTCGATCATCTGTTAGATAATCGGCATCGGGCCGATTATCGCACAATCGGTAAATAATCGGCATCGGTAAAATTTTGTCCTTCAACCGATTACCACCACCGATTATTTGAAAACTGGAAACAGGGCTAAAATACACTTCAAAGTTTCTGCAAAAATGTTTATAATTCTCCAAAACATGCATTTCTTTAAGTTCCCACCCAAAATATCAGCACTGATACTCACAAAACTTGCATCATTTTAAGCTCTCCAAATGATAGCGATCATCGTAATTGTTGCCGTAACTCTCAGTGCAGCACAGTTCAGGTGCGTGAAAGGGCACACAGTATTACCTAGAAGGTGTGCATGCCATGGACCATGCCGCACATCTGCATACAAATTGTACTACAGGAAGAAATGACTTCGCGCTACCTTTTTGCAAGTTTCAGTGCAAACCACATCATCTGTACACGTTTGGTGCACGTACTGTACTGTAGCAACTTTGGAAACTCGAGGCTTATTATCCTGCATAAATTATGCCACTTCCCACATTCTTTTCGTTAAGTTTTTAATTACCTATGACCTGCACATGCGAACACGTAACTGCCGTACAGTTCTTGCGAAGTTGAAGTTCACCTACGAAAGCACACCAGTACAGTGTGTAATATGTAATGCAAGGCTAAGTGCATTGCTTGCGCATTTATGTAGCATGTTGGTCATGAACTCCGTCCGTGCTCCTAACTGATGAACGAAGAGAAACGGGCCCCGTGTTAAATTCACGCTGGAACGGCAACAGTTTTTCGATTACGGGACTCTATCGGGAATTAGTTTTACGTTGCATTTGGAGAATCTTTTACATAAGACGTAAGTGTTGGGCAAGACGCATTACAAAAAATATATCCATATCGTTAAGGGAGCATGGGATGAGTAAATCAAGCAAATTGAGTGGAATGTTTAGTGGCCCCGAAGTGCCAAGGTAGTTAGATTTTTTTTTGCCTAAATCTGGGTGGATAGGCTACTATATAGCACTACTACAGTCCAGTACAGACCTTTGCACGGAATCTTCCGACATGATCGGTGGATAGAACTACTGTAGGTAGAGCCGTATGTAAGCCGACAGACTCTTTGGCTAACGTTAAGCTGTGACATCGTACGAAAGCATGTATTTATGGTTGATTTTTATCATAGTATTTGGAAAGGAAATCCTTCAAAAACATTTAATATTCTACTCGTGGATCGTTGGGAACTGTTCTTAATCGTTCATCTCCAGTGTGAAGGTTATGTTATGGTGTGTGTACAAAGTTAGAAATATGCGACAGACGGCGAGAAAACATGACCTTCCTATACTGTACATGTAAATAATCGGTGATCGGTAATCGGCATCGGCCCGATTGTGTAATTGAATAATCGGTAATCGGTGATTACCGATTATGGCATAATCGGTCGAACACTACAGTGTATTAGGTACAGATCATTGCCTTTTTCTTAATTAATCATCTTAAGACAAACAAACAATGAAGAATTTCTTTATATAAATATATATTACACAATGTTGATTTCATTTTTCCTCCTATGTTATACTGTGCTAATATAGATGTAAAGAAGACACTGTCTTATGGACTCCAGTACAAGTGGGTTGGCCTGCAGTACAGTAGTCATAATCTAACTTGGCAATGTGATCAGACTTAGCAGATCCTTTAACTCATTCCTTTTGCATATATTCCATGAAAAAACAGAAATGATATACCAAATAAATTTTTTGTGGGAAGATAACCAGTACCGATGTAACTCCAAGTACCCACATATCAGATGGACACCATGAACATATTTGCATGTTTCACAATCTGTGTGCTTCCAATTTTTACCAAATCTGCATGGATATGACTGTTGCATTGACCTTCACATGTTATTATTCTTTGTGTGAAGCAGTGAAGGAAATGCCATCTTAATTTTAGGATTTTTATTATACCCACATAACATTGAGCATGTGGACACTATTGTGTAAATTTCATCTGTAATCTAGTCTTTTAAAATATATAGCTTGACTCTATGGCCTGGATTCTCTGTTTTCTAGATGATAGCTTATTGTCCTTTTGCTATTGGAGAGAGTTTGGTGGTGAGGGCATTTCAGTGGAAAATCATGTGAACTAAAAAATACCTACATAACATACCTAAGAAAAGTGGACACCATGCGTTACGTGGGTATGACCTAATTTCTTGCAAACACTGAAAAAGAAGTTGGTACCATTGTCATTGTCTGATAATAACAAGTTTTTGTATAGTCTGTGTTCTGAAAATGCCTGGATGAGGCAAGGTGAAATTACATCTGTAAAAGGAATGGGAAGAACCTAATTTTTGCAACATTTTAGGTCACAAATTTTTCACCGATTTGTCATGTGACACCAATAAAAAATAGGGAAAAACTCCAAAATTCATGGGAGTATGTTAATTGCATTATTACATAACAAAACAAACAGTTAATGCAGTTCATCCCATACCAAACTTAAATTGATCATGTTTTCACGTCAGATTTAATAAGTATCTCTCCCAGGTTATGCACATATATTGATTGTGCCCCAACCTCATGGAATGACCCCTACGGTACAATATCAGGGTTTCCCCTGGCACTCTTTTTGTGAGGCGGCCACCTCACAGTTTTTGGTCACCACCTCACTGTACTTGCCACATGTACTGTACTAGCTATGGAAGTATTGATAGTTCTCACTCACTGACGGTACCAAAGCTGGCATCATATTACCTCCATGGACTAGTACCACCTCACATTCTCTAAAACCCAGGGGAAACCCTGCAATATTGTAATACACTAGTTGTAAAACACTGCAGTGTTCTAAGCTGGATCATGCAAACACTTTATGGTTATTTGGAGTGGTGTTTTGTGTATTTTCATGTATAGTAAGCACTGGCAGCATGATTTAAAATATCATAAATGGTACTTTGTGTTTTTTTTATTTTAACCCCCCCCCCCCCCCCCCCATACCTTTTTGAGCTGAAAGTTGTGCTTGTAATCAATTGAACATTACATGATGTTTTATGCATGTAATTATTTCTAAAAATTTTTCATTAAACAATAGTCAATGATATATAAATATATAATACTCACTTTTGCCCCAGTATGGCCCTCCTTGTGCAGAGTGAAAAACAAATGAGTTGCCATGGGTGCTAACTATACTTGGTATGCCACCATGCTGCTGAGCTGGAAAAACTTCTTTAATGCAACACTCATTTCGGCTCTCTTTCCATTTTATAGTATAGGTATGTAGTCTTCCATGTAAGGCCAAAGTTCATTTTAAAGAGGAAGTTTAATGCTCAAGGTGATGAAGTGGAACCAAACTTTGACCTTACTCAGAAGGTCAACACTGGCTACTTACATTCTTCTTACAGTGAGTCATATAAATGTCTTGATGTTGTGCACTTTCATTCTACCAAAACATGATCAATTTTTCACACAAAATTAAATATCCATCCAGTTTTTTGAGTTTGAATTTTCAGATTTTAATGTTGCATTTTATTTCAAGAAACATGGCTTCCCTCATAAGTTACCTTTAATATTCAATACTATTCCATATTGGAAGCAGCTTAAAGTTATACTTTCATATCTGCAAAGTATTTTGGAAAGTTATTTCATTTTGTTCTTCATCACCCTGGCAACATGAGACTGCAACAAGTTCTCTCGGACCAGTCTTGTCTTTGGCAGCTTGTTCTGCTGTTGAACATGTTTTAAATCCACTCAGTGCTGAAGTGGAAGTCAGTCCCCATATGGATTTTGGTAGGGTTTCTCTCCTGCAGAATGCCCATCTAAGTTTGATCTGTGTTACCTTGGCACATGACCAAGCCATCTAAGTGTGCAAAAGTTATCCACACTGGCTCATCTGCTATTAGTTTCCTTTTGCAGATTGGCATATGATGTCTTTTGTTGGTAAAAGTTTTTATAGATTTTTTAGAGTGATTTTATTTTAGCCTTTACAATGCATAGATATTGCTCCATGAATATAACCTGGTTAGGAAGACTGAGTGTAATAATTTGCATGTTTTTAAAAATAACTTTTTTTAGTCTTTGTCTGTTAAGATCAGTGCTCATTTTCTGTTTCACCCCTTAACAGAAACTGAAGCTAAAGGAACGTCTGATAAGATCTCACAAGCAGAAGCTGGTAGACTTGTGAGCAAACCCTCACTTAACACATGGACACAGAAGTATTGCACCTTTGGAGCTCTTTCTTTCTGGATTGAAGAAAAAGAATTGGATCCACTAGAAGTGGAGGATGGAGACAAGGTCAGAATCAAAACCAAGGGAGATGGACCCTTTATCTGTGAGTAATTTTTTCATTACATTATAACAGTATGATATTAAATGTGATTTATATTGCACCAGTATTGACTCTTTTGAGTGCTTAAGGACTCGTAATTCATTAATGTCTGTTTCAAACTCTTTTTGTTGAGATAGATTGGCCCTATGTCCAGCTTTTGCGGGATTGTCTGTCCTTTGAGAAGCCTGTCCTCCCCCTGGCATTACTTGATGCCAGACCTTGATTTGTCTTCCTTTTCATAGAGCTATGAGGTCACAATGACAAATCTTACAAAATTAGAATAGAAAAATCAATCACAAATAAATTCATTCCTATCACATAAGATATTTAAAGGTGAGAAAAAAGGAAAACTAAGGAATATCTCAAAATAGAGCGGTACTCATCAGTCAAATATACACAGATGACCATATTATAATCCTGTGAACATGTTCTTGATCTACATGATGCTAGCAAAAGGCTTAGACATTTCTCTTTGAGTAGCATCAAAAATATTTCCCTGGGAATAATAATAACAAGAATACCCAAAGACTTAGGTGATTCCTTGCCTTTAAAAATATGTAAACTACTCTGACTTTCAAATTGACAGAGTTTGCATGAATTTCTCCTTAAGAAAAGTTCTCCAGGCTATCCTACACTTTAAAGTGGACCTAAAGTCTAAAAATTCAAAAATATATATTTTAGAGGTTACAAAATTAATCTTATTGGTCCAACTCCCATTGTCATAGCTTATTCCATTGCTGAGATATTAAATGTTAAAATTTATTCACTTAAATCCAAACAGTTCATTGCACAATAATTTTTGACATTCTTGTTGTACAACTCACATTAAATGCTTTGTTTTCTTTTAAAATTAAAAATGTTTATATGACCTTGACTGCTTCCTGTTTTCTTGCATGACATGCTGTACAGAGAGGGCTTATATAGTCAAGTCACCCCAAAGCAGTAAGAACGCGATCACATTTTGGCACAAGGTGCGGTGGCTTTCAGAAAAACAAAGAAATACAAAGATTGTAATTTGAGTAGTACAACAATGACATCACAAATTATTGCGCAATCTACCTTTTTAAATCGAGTGAATAAACTTCAACATTTTATATCTCAGCTTAAGAAAGTCCTGTGAAGATGGGAATTGGACCATTGAAATTCAGTTTTCATGCTCTGTAATATATATTTTTGAATTTTCAGACTTTAGGTACACTTTAAGTCCAAGGTTCTTCAAACCACTTCAAAATGGTCATTTTCTGAAAGTCCCTTTGGGGGATGTTGGTGGGCAAAATCCAAACATTACACCCAAGGGGTTCTGCTCCCCAGTGGGAATGACAGGACGCTATAACGTAAAATAGCCTTCTCTCACCCATTAGACTCTTACATCTTGAATGACCCTGTTCTAGACTAGGCTGAAAAGGACAGTGCTTTGGGCAAGTAACAGCAAGAATTAACCTTCACAGCTTGAAAATATCACTATTCTAAATGGTCTTTTGTCTTAAATTCATTCAGCTTGGTGGCCTCTGATGACCTCACATAACCATTGACCTCACTAAAAAACTATGAGCATCTTTTACTGACTATAGTGCATCCACATGCCAAATATGAAAAGCATACATGGTTCTTGCCCTAAGATATTGTACAAAGTTTTCAGTTTTCGACCTCCATTGACCTCAAAGACCCTTGACCTTTTTTTAAAAATAATGGTTCACTTTTCTTAATATGAAGAATCTTTACACCAGATATGAATAGTATTTTTCATTGCAGTCTTTAGATATCATGTTTGCAAGCAATTTCCGAGGCTTTCGTAGTTTCACCTTCAGTGACCCCGGATAACCTTTGACCGCTACCAAAAATAATAGGTTCTTTCTACTGACTAGTATGCATTATATATGGATGCCACGTATGAAAAGCATCCATGCTTCCTACCTGGAGATATTGTGATCAGAAGGTTTTACAGTTTTTGACCTCTGGTGACCTCATATGACCTTTGGCCACCACAGAAAACTACAGGAACCACCTCTTCATGTGATACATCTATATACCATGTATGAAAAGTTAAAAGTACCCATCATTGCTCTCTTGAGATATATTTACAAGCTGAGCATCACAAACACACACACACACATATATACTTACCAGCATGATTGCATGTAAATCCTTGGACTTTAGCAAGGAATCATTAATGATATTCGCATTTGTGCACCAATATCTAGGCAATCCAGTTCAAAGGAGCAGCACAATATTACCCCTGCGTAACAATAAATCATCCCAGACACAATCCCTCCAGTGTGGCAGCAGCTTTAGCAGGGTGTTGGATGACAATTTACCTCATATATAATATGATGTATTAAAGGCACCTTGCCCAAGGGCACAGCATAATGACCCGGGAGAGTCGAACCAGCAATCCTTAGATCACAAGGCCAGCAACTTTAACAACCCAATAGGCCACCATGCTTTCAAGAGAAGAGAAAGGATGAAGTCACACTGAGATTACATTTAAAATTGTTGGTGTATTAAACAATCTAACAGATTTATTGAATTTCTTTTATACGTAAATCAGGTAATTGTATGGATATTTATGCTGACATTTCTCTCCTGAAGATGTCTTCAAAAGTAATTGTCGTTTACTGGAATACCCCCACAAACTCTCACTAAGACCTCACTGCCTTTTGTTTTCTTGATAAAGTCACACTTCCTTGTCCATCCTTCATGCCACCATTTTCTCGTTTTTCTCGATTGGTTCTAGATTCCATTTCCAAGATTGAAGCGGAGACAAAGACAATCAGTAATGCAGCTGGTGTAGAGACACAGGTTGGAGAATCATGGACAGACAAGATCATGGGGATGAAAGGGCAAGACCAGTTACCCCAGCCTGAAGAATCAGCAAAAACAGAAGGGGATGGGGCTGAGGATGATGAATGGGTATGTGGTTGGCCTAGGATGAGTCTGTGATTACAACAAGAAATTTGACGAAATTTCTCTCCTTCTCAGAAAAATAAGTGTAGGAATTTTAAATTGGAAGGAAATTTTTTGTTTTTATGCTTGGCTGAAGAATATCTGCCATTCTGGGAAGAACTTTTTGCATGAGAATAATTTTTGTGCCATTTAGCATTTGTTGCAGGAATCCCTCAGTAATGTGTCCAAATGCCAATAATGAGTATACAGATGTTTCAGATTTTGTTTTGGTTAGACTTGATGTAGAATAAAATTTCTGTCCATATTCAAATGTTCATCATGAATAGAGTGTGGTTTAAAGAATACATGCTGTGACACTCTTGCTAAAAATCATGTTTCCACACCCCAGTGGGCTAGAGAGGTATGTAAATTTAATTACAGTCCAGTGACAATTGATGAATGGACAAGTGTTTTTAATATGCTGTATCTAATAAGCACAATTCACATGTTATTTAGCTGTTTATGATTGCAAGTAGACATAGTTCTTATTTGTCAATCAGTGTTTGTGTCTTATTGCACAGATCTGTCAATCCAAGGCTTAAGTATTATGAGGAACATAGTGTAAGGTATACCCTTTTTACCTCAAAATTTAAATCATGTACAAAATGTTCACATTTGTATATCTGCTTCCTTGTGTTTTTTACAGGATGACTGAGCTGGGGTTAAGAATAATGGACAGCATTCACTCAAATCTCACCATGGTCTTGCCTTACATTGCTGAAACAACACAACTCAACAGAGTAATGTTTTCCTGTGAATATTTTTCTTAAGAAAAGATTTTATATTTCTTTTTTTTTTATATGGTATGCTTCTCTGATCTTGTTTTGGTCCTTTTGTAATGGTAATGTATTATTTCATGTCAAACTTTGAGTATGAGAAAATTCTGTAGCAAAATTTTTCTCAACTTTTCACTGGGCTGAACAATATGTACTTTACCAGTATTTATACTAAAATTACCTCAATTTATGTTTGATGCTGGAATCGGCATTTTCACAACTGCGGATTGTATCCTTATGACTTAAGATGTGGTTGTGTCTTAAAGCTGAAAATTATTTTACCTGTTTTTGTGTAAAAAATTTCACCTTATTTTGGACAGTAAACCTGATTACATGTAAATATTTCCATATGCTTTAGAGCATCGGGGAAATTAGTCACAAGTGAGGTGACAAGTTTTCCTTGAACAATGTAAATTTTTTCTTAGCACCATAAACCTCCCTCAGTTACCTTAAAGAGGGATTTGCATCACCCTAAGTATGACTTTTACCTGGTGGTAAGCCCTGCCCATAATTGTCTTTACTGCTTCTCCTTGTGCAGACACAAACATAGTTCAATGCTCAAGGCCACATCCTGGTGAGCATAAAAGACCCCATGTGTAATCAAAACATTCTCTGTGCGTGTTGTGTAATATAAGCTGCTCTGCATCTTTTGAATTTTGTAACTCTGATGTCAATCAAAGAGTAGTCACCAACTGAGACTTTTGCTTACCCCTGTGTAAAAGTCATACTTGGGGTGATGCAAATCTGTCTTTAACTAGCATCAACCCCCCCCCCTGTAGATTGATAGATCATTAATTTTCATCCCATTTTAAGCAAAATATGATAAAAGGGTTTGCAAAATTTATTTGCAATATGATTGAAGGAAATTGTAACTTAATTAGGTTTTGGGGGCATACCTGTGTTTGTTTCAACTGCATAGACTAGTTCAGTCACCACAACTCATCTGCCATCTCTATTGCCACTGTAAGGAGCTCTCCCCATCATCTTCTGTCCCTGGCAACATGGTTGAAATCTTTCCATGTCTTCCAACTAGTTTCTTTTTCCATTGTGTGCTGCCAATTTGTCTTTGGGTTAACAGCAGTATAGTTATAGCACAGCTTCTGTGGAATTGGTCCTTACAGTGAATAAAGTAGATATTAAGTAGACACATAGAGGTATTTTAACTTAAAGAGCTTTCATTGGTTGACTTCTCATAGAGTCTAATGAGTAGTGTGTTGTGCAATTCACATATTACATTATTAATCCTGTAATTGGATTTTGAGTTTGAGGTATGAAATTACTTATCATCAAAGGACTTAATTTGAAATGGTAAATTATTGTATGTTACAACAAAAATTATTTTTCTACTTTTCAATTTGTTTGTGTATTAAATTGTAGGAAGACTTGATCTTCAACTGAGGGTTTTGTTGCTTGTATGACTTGTCTATGCTTTCTGAAATATTACAAGCTATTAATACAATATTAGCAAGTATTGCATGACATGTAAAGGCAGATTCTCAGGCCCATACCACATTTGCTTCTGCTTAATAAGCAGTGGCATAGCTATGGGGGTGGGGTGGGGGACATGAGGGGGTATGTGCCCCCATGACAAAGCCGTGCCCCGTGCCCCCCCGTGGAAAATTTTGGAATGCACAGTTCTGTATATAAGCCCTATAGAGAGGGAGAGAATTCACAAATTGTGCCCCCCTAGGAAAGGTTTGTGACCCCCCAGTGACCCCTGCTAAAAAAAAATCCTGGCTATGCCACTGTTAATAAGCCCTTCTACTTTTTCATTAAAGGGACTGTTGCATCACCCAAAACATATTTAGGAATCTCTGAATACTTCTGATTTCTATTCATTATTGGTGACTGCACTTTGATTGATGGAAATTCAACTCTTCTTTCTGATCAGTCAGTGATGACTTGTACAGATTAGTAGTGTAGCCAGTGCACACACACAGTAATGTGTGGATATGGCCTTGAGCAATGAATGGTGCAGATCAGTGAGATGTGAATTTACACAACTCCTTACAGGCTAATGTAGCTTTGTCTGGAAGGTGCACTAGGCAGAAACTTTGTTTTTAAATTGGAGGAGGGGCTAGAAGTAAGACTTAGATGGGAGCACTTTTATTGTGTGGGACAAGATAATTTGCCCTCTGTCTTCAACACTAGATGCATTTAGTTTCATCACCCAAGGCTTGTACTGCTGGACATACTAAAGAATGTTAACCCTTTCCACACAATCTACTGTAGAACCTGCTCTAATTTGAGAATCTGTGTTGAGACACCTGGCTGTGTAAATTCACATCTCACTGATCTGCACCATTCATTGACCATTTTATAGAGATGATTTTGCAATTTAAGGTACACTTTGAATTTGCCATTTTTATGTGGATGGGCTGTGCCAATGCATTTGAAAATGTATTATGGTGCGATAAGAGTCTGCCTTGAAAGGCACCTCTCAGCATTTTGTACTTAAACAGTTACCTGTACTTTACCAAGTTTCTGGTTACTATACATTAATAGTTATAAAATGTATTTTGAAGTAATTGTAATTTATTACCTAACCATGTACAAGAGATAATGCTTATAAAATGTACATTGTTTTATCCTTGAAATTTTCTTGTGGAGGAATTGCAGACTCCCTTGAAGTTACTTGGACCCCAATTGTGAATTCTCCTTTATTACAGTTGTAAGTTATCTTAGGAAAAGTAGTGCACATTTCCTAAGGATGGAGAGCACCATCAGTTTCCTTTTAAGGAACTCTTTTGATCTCAGAGTAAGGTGTTGGAAAATTCAGTCTGCCCACATTGCCTACAAAATCATGTACATACTTAGAAATTGTAAAACAGTACTTCAGGGTCAAGTGCCAGGATATCCTCAGTTTAAAGTATGTTTTAAGAAGTAATAAAAAATACAAACTTTGTTTAAATACTTATCTCATTTACTTGATTTTTTCAAAGCCCTCTCAAAAATATTAATATTGAAAAGAAATTATGCATGGACACAGCACATGTTGGTAAAGTATAATTTGTAGAGGGTAACAATGTTTTCTCTAAGACCAATGGCCAAATTTCAGAGACATAAGGGATAAAGTTTGTAGGAAATAACAAAATAGCCAATTTCTGTGGGAAACACGAAAATGCCAAAATAAATAAGGAACATGTCGTCCACAAGATATCTGTAATTGAACGTTTCGCCACTGGCCTAAGTGCGTAGCATGATTTTCAGCTTCAAATCACATCTTTTGCAAAAAGTTTGCCTGGGTTAAGAGTATATTATCTGCAGATGTAATGTGTGAAAGAGAGTTGATGGACAAAGTTCAGTGAGAAAATGTTATTTGAGAGAGTGGGAGGTCCCTGGACAAAATATCTAGGGAAGGTGAAAAATTTGTACACACTGCACAAGGGCTATGATGGAGGAGTGTAATGGAAACACATAGCACTGTTCAAGGGCTAGTTCAGGTAGTGCTTTGAAGTGAGCCTATCTTTGTCAAGGACCAACTTCAATAAAAAATTTCCCATAAATACAATTGTCCACAAACTTTTAAATGATCTACAGGACATGAGGCTGTGATTTTTATGTGTTATATGCTTTACACATTTTCTGGACTGCAAACATTTTCTACTGCTTAACAAATTTCTGATGATGAACTTTCAGGTTTAAGATGATTGTGTGGCAACTTGCGAGGATAGTCACTGCACTACTGGTGCGGAGTAATCTAAACCTATACTATTTGTAACTGTGTTGAAGGCTTGAAGATGAACTCACAATTGTAATTGCAAACAAACAAGTCATGCTTGAAAAGTTTCAGAAGTTGTACCTTCTCCTTCCAAACAGCTCAGTTGGTTAAACATTGACTAGAACTGAACAATAAGAGTCTTCCAGTTCAGTCTTTCTTTGTAAGAATGGCCAAGCTTTATGTCACAAATTCTAAGAGTATATCAGTTTAATCACTTTATCAGAGTACAAGCAACATTTCAGGAACCAATTAAAAATTGAAAGATCAAACCAATTTCTCTTGGCTACAATTTATCATTTTCTTTTTACCTTACCAGTTGTATTTTAATTCACTGTTTCCAAGAACATATATTGCACCTTACATAAACATCATTCATACATTATGGGATACTGTTGATGTGGCAAAAGATTAATGAACTTGGTTACCTTACCAACTTATTAACAACTTAAATACACTAACGCTGAGCACACACCTTCCCCCTCCACTGCTATTATAACATTAAACATTTGGCAGAATTTGAACAGGATCTTACAACTTCTCATGACATGAAAATGGTAACATTTTATAAGTGAGGCACTATGGCTGATTATTCAGTCTGCCATTGTCCATACTAAGTTTTCAGGACCATTAAAAGAGCACATTCAAAGATTCCTGTTGATACTGAAATCATAGGAATATCATTTTTGTTGTAGCTCAACAGCTGCAGCATACAAGCCTTCTTAATACCTACTCAGCCAAGGTCTAGCACAGGTCTACCATAAACCACTGATGATGGGTTTGTCAGGACATTTTTCCCAACCTCACAGCCCCTCCTCACAAACGAGCAAGTTCTCTGAGAAAGAGCGAACCCTCTCCTTTTTTCTCATCCCACCTTTCTCACACATGGCTGACTACAACGCTGCAGTAAAAAGATGTATTTTAACCTCCTTAAGGTGTGAAAAGAGTCAGGGAGGAAGAGGGGTCCCAAGTTTTTGAACATGCTTCATAGAAAAGTGGCGAAGCACTCTGTTTATTCTAAATTTTTATAAGTTTCTCATTTCATTTGGTGAGGAGACAAAAAATGTTCATCTTTAAACTATTTTGCCTTCATTGATACATAACCAGATATATATATATATATATATATATACATATATATACATATATATACATATATATACATATACATATATATATATTATATATCGACCTGTTAGGCGAAATCGGTATACGGCCAATACAACCAGCGAAGAAAAAAACAATAAAATACATAAGATTATATTTTCCCTTTTGGTTCTGAGATATATATGCACGTTATTTCAATGGCCCGTAAGTCCTTAGTGTTAACGGATACATGCACGTTAAGTTGGTGTGCAGTTAAGTAATTGCATAAACATTATGTGGTGAATCGAACTTGCGTATAGAGTTATGCATTCCTATATAAGAAGTGTGTAAAACGTTAAGGCGAAACGATTTTTTCGCCTAAATCCCAAATTATAGATATATATATATATATATATATTTCACTAATTCCCACCTTAAGGGGAAAAAAGTTGTTGAAAAGTCGACCATAGAGCGAAGAAAAAAATGGGGCAAAAAAACGGATTTGACTTAACGTTTTCACACATTTTTTATATAGGAATACGTAAACGTATGAAAGCGCCCTCTTTAACACGCAATCTATAAGTAATTACTGCAATGTCGACAAATTTACAGACACCTAACTGTTACCATGTACGTATGGCAGGAAACTGAAATAACGTTGATTATATCATGAGGACGGTTGGGCGAAATATATGCTTATGTATTTTATTATTTTTTTTTTCGCCTTAACATAGGAAGATATAAAGATATATATATTCTGTTAACTTACGATCAATTTTACGTAAAAAGCAAAACGAATCTACCTGAAGATGCCCCTCCCTCAAATATGTGATCTCAATCACACAAGTAATGCATAACACATGAAATTCTAACTTGCCTAATTCTAACTATCGTAGTATGGCAGAGGAAAGAATGAAAGAATGGGAGGGAGGGTGATAGACATTTCTGTCATGAAATCCTCCAGCCAGATAAGATTTACTATCTGCATTATAAAACACAACCTCCAATCTAATTCAAATTAATTTCTCAACTTTCTACTACCTAACATCACCACATAGTCAGGCCAACACATGCCAATACATCCACATGCAACTTTTGCCAATGTAAGTATTTTACTCACATTTTCATTAAATATAAAGAAACTTTTTATTCCTAAAGTAATGTCAAACTACCTATGATAGCAAAAATCCTACCAAAAGACAGGCTTTTCATACCTCACACGATAACATAGCACATTCACTGGCCTTACATTTCCATAACATCAACAGTCTCTTCCCTTCACCAAACTGATAGATTTGACACTGATATCCACTAATTCAGTCTGCCTTTTAACCACAGTTTTAAATTATTCCCCCCATCCCACCTCAAAAATTTTTCAAAGGGACCAGAGAGGGGTTAAAAGTATCTCCACACATACTCGTCTTATCCAACCTTTATGAAAGGTAACAATATAGGATGCTCTTTTAAACAAAATACATATCCCTCCCATTGACCAAAATAGGGATGAGCCCAATTTGAATTTGGTTGCTTAAGCCAAACTTTCCATGCAAGCAGGGTCTATTAGCACCACCTCCAACTTGCTGTATACCCTATAGTACACTGTGCACTGTTATCATTAGTTAATGCCACTCTGTACATGAGTACTATCTATGTTAAAGACTGACACTGAACCCCAAATGATCCCTGTGGATGAGAGATCAAACATACTATACATAATACAGCTGACAAAAGTTTGTTCATCCTGCAAATTAGTGGTATATGAACTATGTTACACACTAATTCTGTGTCACTGAGCTAAGTATTTGGAACACTATGAGATGTATACTACTGTCCAACCATGGCACCTTTTAACAGTCACATTTTTATCTTAAATTAAGAAAGTGACACAAAGCCTTTCCCTGGCCCCACCCTTGAGACAGTGTTGTCATCACTATTGAAACACTTAGCTAACTATCAAATAGCAAGTCTTCATCTTTATCATCATCTATAAGATTTCCTACGTCTCGGTCATTCCCGCTTTCCTTCGAAAGAGCTTCTGCCTTGTCTCTAGCTTCCTTTTTCTTCCCCTGAATCTTTTTCAGCCTGTAAAACTCCTCTCGCTCCATCTCGTCCAGCTCTGATATGATGTGTGAGATGGTGTTTGCAATTCTTGGAATGATGACTGTTCATGGAAAGAAAGAAAAGGTCAATGATATACATATATCAGTGTTCTCCACTGATTTAATTTTTGTCCAGGTGCTCCGAAGGTTAAAGGTTAATAGTGATCGCTGTCTATAAAGAGAGAGGGTGCTCTCTTTAATGTTTGCTAAAAAATATGATAAATTTAATTATGGCCTATGATGACTAACTACATTTCTGATTATCATTACTCAATGTTCACACCAAAATTGTTGCTGTTGGCTCTGTTTTAAGGTTTTGAATTGATAATTTCTGTCCGGGTGGCTCAACTTTTTGTCCACGTGGTACATTTTTGGTCCAGGTGCTGAGCACCCTCTGCAAACTTTGTCTGGGTGCAGCACCCTAACAAAACAGCTAAATTTGGTATTATGACAAAGAATATATGAAGCACCACGTTGATACCAGCAGACGTCAATCATGGTGTTTCAATTTGATTGCCACTTTTTCTGGTTTGTTCTCTCTTATAATAAAATATGACACCTTGTTCTGTACTCTTGTGATTTTATCTGACCTCTGCAACAATCTCAATTTCAGAAAGCTGACAAAATATCTTTCCACTTGTATTTTTTTTTCAATGCTACAAAATTAATCACAGGAGCATTTTTCCTCCTTCAAACAAAAAAAAAAAATAAAGATTTTTCAAGTTTGGCCATGATTTTTAGTCTTTTACTTAATGTGTTAAACTTACTTTGGCTTCCTTAAAAAAGGGGCAATTCCTGGAGAAGAATATTTATATTCAAAGACTGTTGCAGTTGCTGTCAGAATCCCCAAAATGCTCATGCTAATGCAACACTTAACTGAAGAGTTGAAGCTCATGGACAGCACTGTTCAGCCTCTCACAGAGGTCACTACAACATACAGGTGGCAAAGTTTGTGCCTGAGTTCTCAGAATTGGAAATTGCACAAGAAATGGGAGGCAGGCATGGTAACTTTCAAATTCACATACAGGTTCAGTTACAGTAATAAATTTGTTTTAAAATAAGAGTAATCTAGAGTCTTCACATCTAAAATCATCTGAATATGTACCATTTCATTAAGAACCTCCTGCACACTCTGGCCTATAAGCTCATAGTATGAGCCCTGCCAGCTACCAAGCAGACACACAGATGCAAAGCCCATTCAAAACCTCCTGATGTATGGGTATGTGCTAATAGGATGATGAGATGACCTGGTAATGCCTATCAGCAATAAAACTAACACAGTTATATCTATCAGGCCATGCCTCCCTTCTGGCCATGCCCTATGCATATGTAAGGAGGCAAACGAGACTAATTTCTGCATTTCAGTTCAACGTGCATTTTCTGTACATCCGTTTGGATGAAGGTCTCGATTTCAAATCATTAATGGTTACAGAAGGGTGTATAGTTGCATCACCCGGGACACACGGCTGGCCACGCAGCGCAGAAGCATACTAACTCTTATAATTGTAACTATTGATTTTCCGTTGGTTCAATGGTGTACATGCAATATGAATTTATGCAAGTTATTGCACATGCTGCCCTCTGTCCAGCTGCAAAACTTGAATAATATTAACGGTTCACCATAACAGTATTGAAAGTAAACAATCACACTTAAAGTAGGCTAGAAAATTTTGTCACAATAGTCGATATTAATATAACTATAAATACATAGAGTACCACTTTAGCTACATACACTCTCCTACATGTATCCTTGTTTTATAATGACTTTCTGACTATCCATGTTACCTGGCATCATGCTGTATTCATATAAAATCCAATCAAAAACCTCTCTACATTTGAACGCAGTGAGAAATTTCACAACTGTGAGAGAAACAAGAACCAGCTATTGAAATAAATACCATATTCTATGGCGTTGACTCTCCTGTTTGTAATTTTGATGACTTCATCTAATGTAACAAAAGATGTTTGGAGGGAGGCTAACTCTACCAGCAATTCAACTGCTTTGGCAAAGTTTTTCTTGACTTTGTCCAATTGTTGACCTCCTCTGGATAAACCAGTCAGTTCATATGCTATAGAAAAAGATGATACAAAAGTTCATTTTCTAGATGTTTTCTTAGTTTCTGACCGCTGCACAAGGGCAGAATGGATAATCAGACAGGAAGGCTGAGAGTTAAAACCCCAGTCCTCTCAAAGTAGACAATTCTTCAAATAAACTCTTTATTTTCACCATCTGAACTAACCTTTTAAGCTGGGAAAATTCCAAATTATATGCCACTTGACATACCCTCTTCCTCCTGCTCCTTCCTGATCCCTCCCCCCCTAACCCTGGCTACAACATCACATTATTATGTCATTAATCTACATATGAAGATAAGCAATGGGTGCTCCCACTGCAATGTGCATAACAGTCTGCTGCTAAGATAAAATTAAGAATTCAAAGATCAATAACCACTCATTTGCAAAACATGTTCCATGCGTTGTACATAGTTTGGATAAAGCAGGGTTACATAGACCAGGGGTCACTATTATTGTTTCACTCTGTGTAATCACTTTCTACAAGTTATATCAACTTAAGTGAATTAGGACATATTTGGTATTTTATGCCAATGTCACGGAATCACTCATCTTCACCTTGCAAAATGTAAGTACTACACTTTTATACCACCAAATACAGAAATTTTTTAAGTCTACTGTAATTTCATGCTGTTTCCAAAGAGCAGATGCATAGCCACAAGGCAGGAACTACCACTCTGTCACTGTGTGGATAAATACTTCCTGAAGCCGTTTCTGCTAGCATATGACTATTCACGAGTATTTAAACTATCAAAGTAAGAAAAAACAATGAAAAATCATTTAATTATGACTATCCTTAAGGAGTAGATTGTACTACTTACTATCTGCACCGTCTGTAAAGTGTTCAAAGATGGGCAAGTTAACACCTGCAAAAGAGAGCACATAGAAAAGAGAGCCATTAAGAAAAATTCCCATGCTAGGAACTGTTTAAGTAGCCTCAGCATACATATGGTGGTGTAGAATGCCAAGACTCGGAAACAGACAAATAGCTACAGACTTTATTTTATTCCAAAAGGGATCATAGATTTTTGGTGGTTTTCCTCTCACCATATCCCATCCAACCATATCCAACATTGGCACTCTTAAGCAGTCCACTGAGGCATATCATATGGTGTGAAAAGCGCATTCATTTACTATGATTTTTATAGGCCTCAATAACAGTAAAAACATTCCACATATATGAATAAAACAGAATGTGGGACATTCCCACTCATGAATCCAGATTTCAAACTGGTGAAGAGCAGCCATAAAGAAATGTAGGAGTGTAATTGAATGATAATTTGCAGTTGGAATGGTGCAACTTAAGCCCAACTGAAACACTGGGGAGGCATTCCATCCACTTGTCAGGATCTACGCTATATATTCTGTAAGGTACGCACAGTTGTCACATTCAGTAGGCCTACTTTTTGCGTACCCAAATTTCATGTTGGGACAGAGCACATGAACCCCTAAAAGACTCACCTCCATACGAATTACTGCATAATGACAAAGCAGGCAACAAAAGACACAACAAGAACTGATTTACAAAATCTGCTGGAAAACCTGTAAAAGGTAAATACCAGGGAGGGGGGGGGGGGGGGAATGGAACTCACTGCCTACAAAACCCATGCATCAAAGTTAGAGGAATTCTTGACCATGCTACAACTTCTCCACCATGTGGCAATTTTAATAATACTTAACTCTTGAAGCCTTCACAGACTGTGCATTTGTAGATGATTAAATTAGTGTAGCTAATTTATGTACCAGAGTCTTGCTTGTTCAGAGATGTTTTTTTCCTCTATAATTTGAGATTGTACAAAAAGTACAGCCCTCAATTTTTGGTGGTTGTGAAAAACAATTTGGAAGATGGCCTACAGCATAAAAGGCTTCAGAGACTCCCACCATTTATGGAGTCAGGTACCTGCAGCCCATTAGTTGCCACTCTGAAGGAGTTGCGACTCCATAATGATGTCATAACTGATCCAGGAACGTAATACCTCAGCAACTATAAATTATTGACTACCAGAGTACCAATGAATTTTAACACACCAGTAGGCTTACATTACAGGTTAATTGACAATGTCAGAGAATCATGGCTAACTGAAGGGTACACTGGTCACTGAATACAGAAAAAGATCAGAAGAGCCAGTTGTGTTAATATAGCACTTTGTTTATAACCTGCAAAAAAGCACAAATGTAAACCATAAATATGAATACTGTGCACATTTTTGACAGTACTGAAAATAACACTGAAGTTACAATTCCAAGGAAAATGAGGACTCCACTTAACTCCAGCCAGGAGTTATGGTACGACTTGAGTCAGGTAACCCACCCAAACCTCCTACTACACTAACTGGTACATACAGTGGTAACATCACAGTCACATGTATAAAGCATGTGTGTGTGAAACGTCAGCTTTGGTTCATTGCATGGAGTCACTGACCCTTGATGTATGCATATGCATGAGATGTTATTGATACAGCACTCAGAAATAGGGCAACCTAGTTTTGAACTAAATACTCCTAAGTAAAATCTTATTTCTGGGATTGACATCGTTCCATTTTAACAGTCACCTATTTCATGTTTGCACTCATTTCTTTGGAGCTAGTTGTGCATTATCAACTGTTTATCTAAATATTGCTATTAAGGGAAAGGAATAAAATGTGCTTGGAACAGCATTTTACAAAAACCATAAGAGGCAGCTTTAAGCTAAAAGCTGCGCTTCAGATAGTTCCTACAAGAAGGTAACACAGATATATTTCTTCAAATAGTCACCAATTCCTTATTTTGACATTGAACTTGCATGAAATATTTTTATTTGAAAATGATAAAGTGCTGTCTTTATCAACCACAGACTAGGATAACACAACAGAAATGAAACATGTGGGACTTAAAGACTGTAACAAGTCTAAAACATGACAGATATACTTCACTATTGGCTGAGCATAAAAAAAAAAGTATACACAAGTTGGCTACAACACAACTAGAAGGCTTCAAAAACCACGCACAGGCAATGGTATCATATTCTCTTTCATAAGAAGTAACAGCGTCATTACTCCTCACTTATTATGACTGACATTTTAATATTAAAAGGTTCAGCCTATTAGAAGGTTTCAATTGGTCACTGATGTCCATGAGGTTGGTCAGGTTTTCTACACTTTTTCATCTGTTGATTAGCTCCTAGTCACAAATAATGGCAAACTGACTTGCACATTACAGGATTTCCATAACTTTCATACACCTCTCGATGAGAAAGAGAGAGAAAGAGACAAAGCTTCTGGTCAGTTCCACCTCTTACCTGCTACATTGTCTTTTCTAGACCTTACTTTTGTCTGGGCCTTTGTGACATTCTGTAGAACATTATGACTGCAAAGAAAATGAGATGGGCTTGTATTAATTCGAAACTAAATGTTTGTTGTACAAGGACATACAAACATGAGATCTACGGTATGACATGTCAACTATCGGTCAAGTTCAAATGACAGTGAGTGTGTGCTATGGATGATAAACACATTTATGACTGTTAGGTTCCCCTCAAGGAAAAAATTCAGAGTCACTTGTGAAAGAACTTTGCAGTGATAGCATTTTAAGTTAAAGCGTCATCAGATGTTCTGCTTCACACAACTGCTCTGTACAATAACATGACAAAGGTCTACAAAAGGTCACTCATATAGAGTTTGCTGTTTAGATCTCACTGAGGTTTGCTGCATTTCAGTGGGCCTTCTTTGACCATAAACAGTGAGTACATCTCACTTTTCAGTGCAAGAACAGCAATTCATGACATTGTTGGCTACAGAAGAATACAGTACTTTCAAACTGGTGGATGGGAAGAAATATTAATTCCTGAAGAGTTCTCAGTGATATGAAAAACAGATGAGAATATTTGAAATTACAATTTTATATCAGCCGTTTCAATAATTATAACCATCTGGTTTATTTCTAATAACCACCTGTGACCCATAATGGAATAAAAATCAAAAATTAAACAGTATGTAAAATGTCTGGCAGTGTTAATTTTCTTCTCTTTTTCTGCTTTTAACCAATCCATGACTGAGACAGTGATATAGTTAGAACTGCAATCTACCACTCCCCCTCCCCCCCTTCCTCCACCCCTATAATCCATACACATCTTCCACTGGTCTTGTCATTATAAGTAGCAGTACAGTTTACCTAGTATGACATGACATTTTGTAACACATGTGGTTCAAATTAAAATACTGTAAACACATTCAAAATGGATTAGCTACATTTTTGTATGAATAACCCAAGATTTTTCACTGATTTTATAATAAAGAAACTGATCACACCCAAACCTCTTAAGCAAATTTAGCACCAAATTATTTCCTGGCATTACACTGGCAATGCAATCACAGCTTACCTAAAATCACCCATTGCAAATTTGGTCTCAGCCAGGGATAAAGAAGCATTCTTCATGACATCTCCCATCAATGTCTTTGTCTGGAAAAGAAATGTAAAGTTACCTGTGCTGATAGGCACATTACAGTATGATCCCCATGAACTCTCTCAAGCATGCTGGCAGACCTTTCAGACTTAACTAAATAATGACAAGTACACCATTAAGAATGTCCACATCTAGACTAAATCAGGGCTAAAGTAACCATAGGAAACAGAGGCCATGGCTGATGTACACCTTTGCTTTGATTTGCCTTGCTTTGCCTTGATGAAGTTTCAAAATTCTGGGCTTGATTTTCTCTCTTGCTTGGCCTCTGTGCATTGACAAGTTTCTGCCATCTGAATGCCACTTTCCAGAGTTTTTTTTTCCTGCCCTGATAAATTATGTTCTTTGAGTCTGACATAAACAAATAAACTGTACTTTCTATACAATACAGTAATACACAAACTATTAATAAGTAAATTTAAGTAACTATATATGTCAAATTAGCACCATAAAATATAAACAGCATGACACAAGGATTTTCTATGAAGTCATTACACATTACAGCAGTGTACCACAAGATATCCATTCACCTCAAGTACAGTATCACTAGTAAATTGCCACGTTTGTAAGAATGTACAACCTTCCCCATTTTATATAGTGAATATACTGAAACGTGTGTCCTAAAATACTGATCATCATGCTCATATGTGAACCTCACTTGGCAGTACAGTATATATAACACTAACCTGGAAGGTATTAAAGGCTAAGTGCTTGTTCTATAAAACATATCATTGAAATGCCTCAAATGACTGTTAACAGTTTTCCATATCAGTCACATACAAGAATTTGAGAATTTTCATAAATTTACTGCCTGCTAGGCATTAAAGAAGAGGTATTCTATTCTGCTATTCCCAATCCCACCAATCTGCCAGACCAAACAACACAGCATTCTGACAGCAGGATCTCTTTCAAATTTCAAGCTCCTCTAATTCATAGTATTTCAAAAATTTCTGACTCACTAGTAGTTTTCAAAAAGGACATGGCAACTGAACAGAAAATTTGAAGTTATGGTAAGTATTGCTAAAATAAATTGAGTTTATAATGTGGTCTAATGGGTGGCTACCCACTAAATCTGATTTAAAATATCATCAAATCCTGATAAGGCTCAGCTGAATATTACTTTGTTACCGGTAGAAAGAAGACACAATGGAAATCATGACGAGGAATTCCCGAAGAAAAAGCATAAGCACAAGGGAATCCCGCCTATGCCAGTTGGATTCAGAAGATGGTTAGTAAGGTATGACCAAGGTTTGCATTTCATGATCATGTCACATACATATACCTCTATGATTTTCTTGAGAATTTGTCTAAATCGTAAAGTCAAGGCGTCTGCTTTTTTCTTCAATAAGCTGTGACCTTTCTCTGCTCCTTTTAATCGTGACTTCATGATGGTCAAAGCCCTGCGGAGTGAAATGAGTATTGGATCAATCAATCAATCATCTTGTATGAAATTGTGTTGTAAGCACAGGAGTCATTAAACCAAATTCATAAAGTAAGAAAACTCCTCATCTTGAACATTGCCTTAATTCATCCTTTCTGAATTCAGGCTCAGAAGAAAAAAGTTACATCCATATCCATCCATGCTCTCTATTCTCAAAAAAGCAGGTGCAATGTTTCTAGTTTGACCATACATGTAGAGAATACCCCACATTCTGGTCTCTGATTGGTTGCAATTAATATGCTTTAAATGTCGCAATAGCTTTGAGTTTAGCTGGCTCTTAGTGTCAGAGAGTGTGCTTGAAATCAATCTGAGAAAATTATAGGACCTTATAAATATTCAGTTTCTTTAACTGATAACTTTCTTTGTTTCCTTTAGAAATAGGTCACTGTGCACTGTGCACTCCACAAATGACATTAAGTCTCCGTAATACTGTATGCGGCACACGCATTCTCAGCATTCCACATACACTACACATGTACTAACAAGGTAGGACACCTTCCACTGCAACCAACCTTGTCAATGGCTATTAACAGCATACATAGCTGCAGTATCCATATGGTCTCTCTCACAAAACACGTAATGCAAGGTATAAAAGCAGAGCAGAAGAAGGCAAGTCTGCTTTGCAGATATAGGCCAACACAAATTCTCATCATTCCCCAGTCACAACGCATGTTAGTACTGTGAATAGCAATTGATGCAGTTACTTGCTCATGAGAAGTGTCTTAACAGCCTATAGTTCTGTTTAATGCTGAGGACACCTGTGATATTGGGTACCTGGGTACATGGCAGATACAGTGATCAATTACCATTCCTGTTTTTGCACCTGTGGAAGGATTAACTGCAGAATACTCCAGTCAATTTTTGAAGAACTCTTTGAGAAAATCTGAGTCACAGTGGACAACATTCATAACGATTTCTTTGGCACAGGCTTCATTAAAAGACTTCAAAGTTATAACGCTACCTATATACATTAGTCTTACGATAGTGACTGTACTTTCAACAATCTTTCAGTTTTTTTTTTTTTTTGCAACATTCCACCTGTGGCGTACTGTGTCACTGGGCACAGCATACAGTAAGGCCTGTTTGTCCGACTGGTATACATGAGAGCTTTGCCATTATCCATAATTATTTTGAGAACGACAGTACACAGTCAACTCTTTTGAGAACAGCAATACACAGAGACTGTGCCTGTGACTCGATGGAAGGACAGCACATACTTAATATATTCTGAGCACGACAATAAACAATCAATTCTTCACACAACAATAGAATACCCCATCGATAATAAACCTCACCTCACCTCAGGACTTGCAATCACAGTAAAGGACAATTGTAAAAGTAACAAATAACTCACATTCATATATTAGCCACTGCAACTGTGCCTCCTCTCAATACTGGAGGATGGGTGGACTTCAACATTTTTCAAAAACATTTACACAAAACACACATAATAATGGTGTTGCAAAATAATACAAATTCACAAACTGCCACTATGACCACACCTCCTCTCAAAACTGAAAGCAGATCTTGTCCCAGTTCTTGCCGGTTTGCACAAACTGGGCTCAACAGCCTCAACTACTACACAAGAAGGGGTATTTAATACTTCCACTTTGGTTGCTTTAACAGTGGATGAAGTGTCATTCTCAGAGTAACACTTTTGGAGTTATTTCTGAACACTTATAAAACAAGCAGACCACAAAATTTTCAGAACAACCCTCTTTATACTATGACAAAAACATGTTAAAGATAAGTTATTCCTTCCTATGTTATGAACTTGACTCTTAAATTTGATGCAAACTGGCAAGATATGGGACAAGATCCCTGCGAGGCTTGGTTAACTTCGAGACTTTTTTTAAAACGTTCACACAAAACACTTGTTGACTGGTTCTCAAAATTACATCTCGTGGCACCTTGGCCACTGAAACTAGGCTACAGTATGCCTCTTTGTTTTCAAAAGGGCGCTTTTGGACACTGGTGCTCCTAGTATCCCAAATGACAATATTTTCTCACAAAACTTTGTCCATCAACTCTCTTTCACATGATACACCTGAAAATAATACTCTTACCCTGCCAAACTTTTTCAAAAGGATGCAATCTGAAGCCGAAGTAAGGCTATGTGTTGTGGTCTACGGCACAGCATGTTCACTTACGGATATCATGTGGGTGACTTGGTTCTTACGCATATGTGTAGTATACATCTACAATGCTTTAAGTAGGCCTTTGTCATTACATCATACACAGTAGTATGTATGTGTGTACAAGGCCATATCTATACAGTAGTATGACATCTGTCGTCTAGGAGATTTCCATGCATGTTCATGAAAAGTGTAAGGAAATCTGCGTGGTGACTAACGTCACTCTTTAAGAAGTGTTGGCAATGTAGACACGACCTAATATGTGAAATGCAATAAATTTACGTATTTCCAACAGCATTGTTGATATATACTGTATGTACAGTACGCGTAAGAACCAAGTCACCCACATGATATAGTATGTGAACATGCTTTGCCATTGACAAAACATGTAGTCTCATTTCGGCTTCAAATCGCATCTTTTTGAAAAAGTTTGTCAGGGTAAGATTAGTATCTACAGCCTGCAGGTGTATGGTGTGAAAGAGCATTGATGGACAAAGTTTGGTGAGAAAATATTGTCATTTGAGGGTGTCAGAGGTCCCCGGACAATAGATTGGAAAGCTTGCAAAAATGCGCGCCGGATTTTAATAATGGCCAAGAGGATCGCATGGCTAATACTGTCTAAGCAGAGCGCCACCATCTGTTGGCGCGGAGCATACCGAGAATATTTTGGCCAAAACTACCTCCTAGATTGCAGGAAATTGCCTTTCCCAGGAAACTTGGGTGGTTGCTGCCAATAAGTTTGCGCAGCTGCAGTTGTCAGTTGTTTAATTTGCACGGCTGGCAACTTCGAAATTCATATTCTGCGCGGGGGATTTATCCCCCGCGCAGAGCAAACTTTCCAATCTGGCCCGGACATCATAGCTGGGGGATGTGAAAAACTTGTACACAGCTGCACAAGGGCTGTGATATCTTAGGATACCACCGCGTGTTTGGTTTAGCGGGAGAGCATCCGCCTCTCACGCGGAAGGCCCGGGTTCGATTCCCAGGTCGAGTCATACCAAAGACTCTAAAAATGGAACCTACTGCCGTTGTGCGTGATGCTCCCCATAAGCAATGGAGTAGGGAAAACAAGCCAGTGAGCCACAACTGGAAAAAAGGCCGTGGCCGGCTCGACTTGAACCAATAGGTTGGAAACTGGGCCGTAAAACTCCATCTAACTAACTAACTAACTTAGGATACCTTAGGAACCTCAGTGGACGCAGGTCTAGTGACCGCTATGTCTGCATCTTCTTAATCTTCATGATCTGGAACTGTAGTAATGATGGAGGAGTGTAACGGAAACACACAGCACTGCTCCAGGGCTAGTGCAAACACTAATTGATACCACTAAGTTAGGCCTAGGCTAGTCCTCAGTAAAGGCCCGTGTATAGCCGGTCGCCGATAGCTCCCTATACACGGTCCTTACTCCGACTCATTGAAAACCCGGGGTCTTCGACCAGCACAGTGCTGGTCGAAATTGATTTTCTTCTTATTGCAAAGTTAGGACCTAAAGTCTTAATAAACTACCATAACTTTTCCTTCCCATGTCTTACACTTATATTGCAGTTGTTTTTTATCACTTTTAACCTCGGAAAAGTTCCAAAAATTTGAAGTAAAATCATCAACTTGGCCGTTTCTTAACAATTTACTGTAGCGCTCGAAATATTTGTTGACATCTGAATGCCGTGTGCGTAACATTGTGACGTCACGCACAACATTTTGATTACTGTAGTTCCTATGCATACACATGGCAACTACCTCTGCAGGCATTCTATACTGACGTAACGACGTAGCTCATTAGCATACTGTTGTAAACAAAGTTCCAAAGTCACACAGTAAATTTTACAGAGCAAAAAAGTTGCTGATTTCATTTCATATTTTTGGCACTTTCCGGAAATTCTCGGAGATCCAGAACAGCTGCATTACTCTTGTAAGATCTGGAGAAGAAAATTCCTGGTTGTAAATTAGGATTTTTCTTTCAGAATTTGCTGTGAGAAGACAGAAAATTTCAACCATTACAGACGGCCGATCCCCCGCTATTTTCAATGGTCGGTGTAAGGACTGTGTATAGAGAGCTGTAGGCTAGGCACATGCGACTAAGGAGAGAACGTCACCCTATTGTTAAAACGGGGTTTTTCAGGGGTTCCACCTGGGGTTCGATTTTGCCTGGGGTTCGGTTAGGGATAAGGTTAGGGTTAAGTCAGTTTAGGGGTTTGGTTAGGGTTAAGTGGCCTCTAAAATAAGCAATCTCCGAATCACAAATAACAAGGATATCATACGAATGAGTACTATTTAACTGTATTTTGGGGTTTAGGGATGACGTTCTCTCCCTAGACTCATGTAGGCTAGGCGAACGACCACAGTCCTTTACTGAGGTCTAGGCCTAGGCTAGCCTGGCCTATTAGGCATATTTCATAACGTTTTGCTTTCCCATACCAAATTAACACACCTAGGCCTAAGCATTGGATAGTTACACACTAGGTTAACATTAGGCCTAACGCTGGGCTTGTAGAAGGGAGCCTAGGGTACCTAGGCCTAGTTCTCACGTACACTGCGGACTAGGCCTAACGTTAGGCCTCCCTTCTACAAGCCCAGCGTTAGGCCTATTGTAAAAAAAATACTCACATCCTCGAAGGGAAAACAGGAATTTTGTCTTTGCCTGACATTTTGGATATGAGACCTTGCTACTTTTTCTTCAGTGTTACAACACTGCGGTTTTCGTTTTAACAAAGGAAACAGACGACAGAAGCGGCGTAAACCACCGAGCGAGATTTATTAACCCTTACTAGGCCTACGTTAGTATAATTTGCAATATGATGTACGTACGTAGGCCAGGCCTAACTATTATACACAAAACACACTACACAGTAACTAGTAATCATATGACTGGTTTTTATGACCAAAATCAAAACACTTTATGGATGGCGCTATTGAACTTCATAGTAAAAGAACGTTGAAGATTTCTGTCTGACCTGTTAGTAGTCAAGTGATTGGGATGACGGCCACCATGATGCTTTTGACATTACGCTTTCAGGAGAGAAACTGAATGGTGAATGGTGAAAGGGAGAGGGAAGGGGAAGGGGATCTCCTTATTTCTGGCTCCTCTACCCATCACTTCTTACCGTTAAGTTTTCAGTTGTTTGTCTTCATTTCTGAAATAAGTTTTAATATATCCTTCATATGTGCCTACATTCCTGAGATGTTGACTGATGATGGTAGAAATTAATTGAATTGAGATATTGCAGTGAATGGTGAAAGAGGGACCAGGGGCGTAGCGAAGGTGTAATCTTTGGGGGGGGGGGGTGTGGAGATTATGTTTTGCCGATGGATCTGGTAATGCGTAGTGCGAAAACGAGCTCTAGCGGGTGGGGTCCAGGGCTCCGCCTAAGGACCCCTGGTGGGTCCAGGGGGCGCAGCCCCCGGAAGCTCTGAGGTTTAAGTATATCTCTGAGTGAAAAATTATGTCTAAGGATGGATATATTTTGGTTCATAATGCATCGTCAAATAAAAACTAGGTCCCTCTAATTTTAATGTATTAGGCTATTCCTCTCGTCAGGCCACTATTGTTGTAAGCGGTTGGGATCCAGAGGTCCAATAGTGCTTTAGCAAGGACGTTTTCTCAATGTGGCATTTACTGATCTGTGGCCTGGGGGAGGGGTCTAAGGGGGAGGGGGTGTCCCCCTCCCCTTTGGAAATTTTTGGAATTTGTAGGGTGCCCAGATCGCAAATGGTACAATATTTGAGTGAATTTCTGCCCTAACGAGGAACCTCAGAAATTACACCCGGGTATAGAATTTGCTTGTCAGATCTGTTTTTTGCGACATTTGTCGCCGTTTATGCGACATTGTCCCACAAATAGGGACTGGCTAAAACACTGGGCCCGCCTAAGGACCCCTAGTGGATTCCGGAGGGCGAAGCCCCCGGAAGGTCTGAGGTTTAAGTATATATCTGGGTGAAAAATTTAGTCTCAGGATGGATATATTTTGGTTTATAATGCATCATCAAATGCAAAGATTCCCATTAATTTTAATGTATTAAGCTATCCCTCTCGTCAGGCCGCTATAGTTTTAAGTGGTTGGGAGGAGGCCCGCCAGTGTTTTAATTAGGACGTTTTCTCAATGTGACATTTACTGATCTGTGGCCTGGGGGAGAGGTCTAAGGGGAGGGGGTGTCTCCCTCCCGTTTGGAAATTTTTGGAATTTGTAAGGTGCCTAGATCGCAAATGGTACAATATTTAAGTGGATTTCTGCCCTAATGAGGAACCTCAAAAATTACACCCGGGTATAGAATTTGCTTGTCAGATCTTTTTTTGTGCGACATTTGTCGCCGTTTATGCGTCATTGTCCCACAAATAGGGGCTGGCTAAAACACTGGGCCGGCTCCTTGGTGGGAGCCCGTGGGGCTTCGCTCCTGCAGGATTGGTATATTTTGGTTCATAATGCATTATCCAATGCAAAGATTCCCATTAATTTTAATGTGTTAGGCTATTCCTCCCGTCATACCACTATACTTCAGGAGCTGAACCTGTCCTTCACAATTGGAACGCTACGATAGGCCTAAGTGGATAGGCGTCCGGCGTTCAAAAAGGGAGAGAAAGTGTTTAGAATCTTAACACAAGCGTTCAAAATATGTTTTGAACGCCAGAATCTGAAGATGGGTTCTGTATCTGTTTCATTTCAGTGTTCAAAAGTTTAAAGCCTGAGATTGCAGTGAAGGGAAGACATGTGCGGCACGCATTATTTTTCCCAGGATGTTTGTGGGTAGACTGGATCCTCAGAAGTTTGCAAAATGTGTTTTAAGTCAAGGTTAGGGTTTAGAAGACGGACTAAGGATACCCTCTCCATGGGTAATCGGGTGCTGCTCCCCATGGTGATGATAAAAGTGAGGAATAATGTGCAGAAAGTGTTTTTTCAAGAATGTCATATGACCCGAAATAGTGCACCTATACGGAAGCCGTTAAGTCCCTTTCTTTTCCCGAGTTGCCGACGGACTCAGTCACTCGTCCAATTACACCGACGGCCGTTGATGCTGCCGTATAAGGCCGTCACATTCATAATCAATTTGCCGACGGGCTTTCAACATGAATGGGCCAATTAGATGAAGAACCGAAAATCGAAAGAACCGAAAATCGAAATAGCCGATAACAGACTGGCCCGTTCTCTCTTTCTCTTTTTTTTTTCTTTCTCCGTCTTCCCTTTCACTCCCTTCCTTTCCCTTTCTTTTCCCTTCTTCTCTTCTTTTCCTCCTCTCCTCTTTTCCTCTTCTTTTCCTTTCCCTCTCCTCTTTTTGTCTTTTTGCCGACAGACCGTAAATTTGCCGACGGGCGACCAAATATTGGGGGGTGACACCCCCACACCCCCCGCTCGCTACGGCCCTGAGAGGGACTGAGGGGAGGAGCGGCATCCCGAAACTGATTTTATGAGACCTTGGGGAGAATGATAAAAACGACAAATAAAAGAAAGGTAAGGGAACGTAGACCATAGAAATTAGAAATTCTCTTTCTGAGAGTATGAAATTACAAGTACGGTACTCCTGGCCGATCCCCAGCCTATCACAACTTGCAAGTGTCAAATTTAGCTTTCAGCTATACTTAGCCTATGTAGACTAATGGAAATGAATGTTTTGTGGAAATATTCTGAAAGTCTTTCTTCATTAAAAAGGAAAAAGATTATATATGTTGAGAATTGCTAACAAACGTGTAACTGTTCTTGTCGGTGTGTCACAGTATAATAAAAGAATACTACCAATAATTCCTACGACGGATTTTTGCTTCTTCTTTTTTTGTGTGTGTGTGAGTGTGCAGGGGCTTATCCAGAAATTTGTCAAGGGGGGCACAGCCCATAGACCGACTCCCAGCGCTTCGCGCCACCGTGAGTTGGCGCGAAGCGCAAAAAAATTTTGGCCCAAAACGCCTCCCAGATCGCTGGAAACTGCCCAGGCCTATTTACCGCATATAAATAGAGAAAACACTAGCAATATTGTAAAAATAAACATTAAAAAATACCAAAAATATGTTCAAGGGGGAGGGGGAGGCTTTCTCCTTCGCCCCCTCCCTTGGCTACCCGCCTATGTGTGTGTGTGTGTTTGTTGATTTGTCTGCAATCATTTCGTCGGGTGAAAAAAGAACTTTCGAAATCGACCAGTTTTAATTTACGGATACCTCTCCCAAACACGTAATATGTTAGCGGTCAAAGTCCATGATGATGTTTTCTAAACTGTAATTAATGTTGATTATGTTTTACCCGCGAAAATTATGTCCCACCTTTTTTGAAGTATGTTCAGGAGAGGTAAGGTCGGAACAAAACATTTGTAGCGTACACCCTGGCGAGAAAAAGTCCACAGCCAACCCGGCCAAGGGGGGTAGTGGTTCACCCTAGAGAAATTTTTTCTTCCCCCCCCCCCCAATAACAAATAATCACCATTGCCTTGAAAAATTTTACTGTTTATATCTCTCACCCTTAAAATATTTTCCCCGGAAGCTACCTCAGTCACCCCCTTCACTAGTACCAGTACGTTGTCTGGCTATGAGCCTGTTAGGAATGATGAAAAAATGGAAGACATATCTTTACAAAAAAGACATTTTGAAAGCGCGTAGCCAGGTGGGCATGGAGGACGAAGCTCTCCTACGAAATTTTCGCCCCTAAAAATTTTAAGTTAAAAATTGCCTCATAAAAATTTTTTACACATTGTGCCCCTCCCCCCGAAAAAATATTTCGCTCCCTCCCCCGTTGAAGCCACCTTACCCCCTTCAGTAACTTGTCTGGGTACGGGCATGCTCTCCCATGGCAAACTGAAAAAGCCCCATTCTCCAGCAAAAGTTTACAAAATCTCAAGCAAATTGGCACACCTCCTAGGCAGGCCTGCTTCAAAGTTTGTTTGATAGCTAGCTAGGTAGGACATGTCGTTGTGAGCGATGTCCTTATTTCCCACCCCCACACATAAATTGTTCCTTCGTGCAATTTTACGGGGAGGGCTTGGGTTAGTATCCTTTTATCCTGGGTATATAACGGAGTTTCTGTACATGTGAAGTGATTTACTTTCAATACATTCAAGCGCGGGTCACTGGCAGCTGGAGCTCGACAGGCTTTACGGTTCTCGCATTTATTTCACGGGCCTGACTGTAATTGTAAGGCCCTTCTTGCACCCGGGACCTTGGTTTGCAGCTGGCACCCCATCTGGAATACCCCCTCCCCGTCGAGCAAATCCTGGCGCCACACATGCAACGTGGTTATTGAAATAAACGTTTCAACAGTGGGTGTCATTGGTAATGAACATTCCAGATTGTAATTGATCAGCTTTTGTTTTGAAGTACTGTATTATAAAACTCGGAATAACAGTCGGTCGAGTTGATGTGGGTATGGTAGGAAAATGAACTGGAGGAGAGGTAGCAACACATAGGCGTTGGAAGCTTTTCGAGACTGGGGGGGGGGGGGGGGGGGCTGAACCTTGTTTCGAATAGCCGGCCTGGGGAAGAGGTCTAAGGGGAGGGGTGTCCCTCTCCCCCTTTGGAAAATTTTTGGGTATTTTAGGGTCCTCAGATGCAATTTGGTGCAACATTTTGAACAAATTTTAAGGAAAATTACTGCAAATTTTTGACATTTCTTACAGAAGAGAAAAATAAGGGGTTTTTGGCCTTTGATCTTGGGTGGGGGGGGGGCGGAAGCATACTTCAGCCCCCACATTTTTGACTGGGGACTAAAGCCCCCCCCCCACTTCCTACGCCTATGTAGCAACAAATTCTACTAATTGTCTCACAGAAATCGGTAATAATCAGACAACTTTTTATGTTGGGTGCACGAAAAATAGGCAGGTTTCTTAATAGTGTATGGAAGGACCACTGTGTATGCTGCAAAAAGATTTCCTTCTTTGGAGGCTTTGGGGGAGGGAAACCTCTCAATGTCCACCTCTTTCCTCTAACTACGCCGCCCACTGGCATTTGGCAAAAATTTCTCCGTACACTATGCGCTAACTGCATAGACCCTTTTCAAAATAGCAATTACAAAGAATTGTGGGACAGAGTTTGGTATGCGTCGTTTTTCGCCACAGTAATATACCACTGACAAAAACGACGCATACCAAACTCTATCCCACAATCCTTTGTAATTGTTATTTGCAAAAGGGTCTATCGTGGCGCTTCACTACTCAAGGACACAAAAGTTCGTCATTAGGCCTGGAATCATTCTTACACCCATTTGCTTACACCCTACGGAAAACAGGTTACCTCTTCTGAAATTTTGCGGCCCTTCAGAGACTTAAAAATGACCCCGTGATGTCAGATGGGTGCAGCCGACTTCATAGGGGCACAGCAAGAGACCACTTTTTATAGGAAGCCGTCGCTGGGCACTTTTTGCTGGCAATTTATTTTGTCAAGTATAAGTTTATATTCAATCTGAACAGAAGGGGAGGTCAGCCCCATGAACCCTAAACCCCATAGTATATCACTGGCATGTGTGTTTAAAGGCTCAGACAACCCATACCTTTCCAGCAAACCCCCCACTTGAGAGAAAACCCCTCATATCAGGGGCAGATCCAGGGGGCATTCACAATGTCTGGAATCACCCCTCCCCCTCAAATCCCATACCTCCTGTGCAGTGGCATATTTAGGGGGGCCATTGGGCCCCCTCCACTGATGCTTTCAAGTATCTAAATTACACAACTGTTTGAACACAAGTTCTTCAAAGTTTTCAAAAAGATAACCCCCAGGCCGGCAATCACACAACATACTGCATGTCCCCCGTCCCCGAGAGAAATTCTAGCTATGCCACTGCTTTAATTCTGTGCATCAATAGTAGGTTAGGGTCAGTTACCCTTGACTCTATACTATAAAGTTGCACAAAATGCAAATTTCGACGTTTATAAGTGTTCTTGTGCAGGATACAATAATGAAGTACTGAAACAGAACCGATCCTTTTGGTCTTTTTTCATTTGATGGTTAAGTATTCTCTTCAAATGCCTTTTACAGTTCGCAGATATTGCCAGTTCGGCAGTTAAGAAGCCTGTAGTATGACTTACAGATGTATTAATACTCATTAGTTACGATAGTTATCAGCCCTTTTTGACTGCCGAGCTGTATGTTCCAGTCTCAGTTGTGACGTCATTTTAGGGATCAAAACTTGTACCGTACCAGTCTTCAAAAATATTGGTGTCAGGGGAAATTAAAAAGCTGAAAAGCAACTTTCTAACGATGTGTCTATCAAAGAGATCTTATTTCAATATTTCTCTGGGTTTCTGGGAAAACAGTTTAGTACAAGGTAAATGTTCCATAAAACAAAACTTAAATCTACCCATTGACAGCCATTAAGATAGGGGTAAACAAGTTGTATGAATTGCAATTCTGAATTTATGGATTCTCTATTGAGAGTGCTGGGACAAAAGCAGACAAGGCTTACCAGGGTAACATTCTTTGACATTTTGGAAATATGGGATTGCTAAGCATTTAAAACTGCTGAAAACATAAGAACAGTTTGTAATTTGTTCATATTCAACATCTTTTATTACTTTCTGTTACTCTAGCAAACATTACTTCACCATAGAAATGCTTCAAATCAACAAGGGTTACTTAGTATGCACTGTCAACACAATGAGAAACTGTTAAGAAAGGACATGTTAAGCTATTTGCATATTTTCATCTGGGATTCCACGGCAGATTTTAACTTCGTCCACTAGCAATGCCAGTAATAAGCACAACTAAGGCAAAGTGTTTCCAAAGTGAGCACGCAAATTGTTATTCTTCAAATAATGTAGTTTCTCTAAGTTTGCATGCATCTGCAAAAAGTTAAGGTTATGCCAAAAACCTGAAAAGTTGGAAACTGCCGTGTAAAGTGCAGGTCACACTAGAGAGATTTTGGATAGGATTATGGTCCAATTTTTTTGAGTTTCAGTAAAAATCTTCTCCATATCTGGTGGGAAAGAGCCAAAAGTTTGCCAACCTGTGTAAATATATGATTTGCATCAGAGGACAATGAAAGTAAAATGTTAACTAATTATTTCGTGACATCACAATGGCAGACAGCATTTATTGGACATGCTATTGATTTTCGGACACATACCACTCTGTTGAGCTGTATAAGTTATATAATGGTAGCAGAACAGTTTATCGTGAGACAAACTAGGATGAGTTATCGATATAATGGAACTATTGTTCCAATTTAGAAAAATTCAAATCAGATTTTGGATTGAAAATCGCTGTAGTGTGACCTGCCCTTCAGACTTTCTTGCATTGTAATCTTTTACAAATTACCTGGTTTCATCACTTGCAATTACTTCTTCGAAAATGTAATATGATTAGATTTGATAAAATTCTGTGGGACTGGCGATTTAGAAGTAATGAAGATCTGTCGTCAGCAGGTGCGTCATACCAAGGATCCAACACTACATACATATGCACTATGCACAAAGAAACACTGATGATTAGATTTACCAACAATGATTTGATAGCTACTCAAGAAAAGCTTGCCACACTCCTCTATTTACAGTCTATAGTAACAAATGTTTTGACTTGACACCTGTTTCCAAGGTGATGTAAAAATATGATATCTTTTCTTGAGTATGCAACAGTTAACTTAGTGAAAAACATTGTGAAAGATTCTCATGTATTAATGACACCACCATGATGGATGCAAATTTTTTAATAAGCACACAAAGTGAGTGTCATCTAAACTTAAAGCAGAAAAGTTGCCAAGTATCAAACTACATTTCTCTTGCACGTGAGTATGAATGTCGGACATTTTGCACCATGTGTATCCATCAGCTGGCTCAAAGCCATCGCTGGAGACTTTCTTCTCAGAGATGAATCCATTCTTTTAATCGACCTCTTCCATCCTTGACACATCTTCTTCGTCACCCTCCAGAGGTGGCAGGTCTTCGCTTGCTGGCTCCTCCATGCTTGGGTCTTCTTCGTCAATTCCTGTAAACAAAAGTAAAAGGTCAAATGTTAACGTAATGTTTGTCATTACCAGAAGAAGTCGAAAAGCTATGACCTGAATTACCATATTTCAAGCAAGGCTATCAATGTAGCAGCTGGGAGAGGACCACTGCCATAAGACAGTCAAAGACATGTCTTTACAGTGGTATGCCCCTCCACAGCACTCTGCACTGCTGAGCCAACTCCAAAGATCTCAGATCCTTGATTGAACAAAGCTGTGAAGTTTATGTTCTTCCATAAGCACCATCCAAACCCGCACAATTACCTCACCAGACGGTGTTAACAGAGAACACTCCTGACGGAATGAGCCAGCCAACACGCACTCCCGTAATGGCAATTAGGGCCAGATGCATATAGTGCAGGAAGTTCATCAAGCTGCCCACTTGAGTAAGTCTACAGTATTTTCACAAGACAAGCAAGGCTTGAAATAACTGAAGGCCCTGGATGGCATAACTGGCACTTTTTCAGTTTCCCATAAACCCCTTATTTCCAGCAAAGGTTGTAGCAAATTCTGGTATTTTCTTTATTACAGGTCATATCTTTATTACTAATTTCTCTTGCTTTGTATTAATACCCTTGCAAATTCTTGTCGGTCAGAAGCCCCTTGGCCTCCAGCCTTCTTTCTGCATTTTCATGTTTAGTACCATCCAAGAAACTTTTAGTGCCTCTTGCTTGTGTGCTTCAGTATAATCCTGATGTCACTTGTGCCACTGGTAAATGCTGTTCAAGTATTATACTGGAAGTGCTCAGGGAAATAATTAAACTATTACCCTAACTCCACTGACACATCAGCTCCATTAATAATAACTATGAAACTTCTGCTTACCAAGTCCAAGCTTGATCATTCTGTAGATCCTACTTGTGTGTGTCTGTGGGTCTTCAAGGCTGAATCCAGATGACAGAAGAGCAGTCTCAAACAAGAGCATCACAAAGTCTTTAACAGATTTGTCATTTTTGTCGGCATCCACCTTCTTCCTTAGAGTTTCAACAATTGGATGGTCTGGGTTAATTTCCAAGTGTTTTTTGGCAGACATGTATCCCATGGTACTGGTGTCCCGAAGGGCTTGGGCTTTCATGATACGTTCCATGTTGGCAGTCCAGCCGTACTGGCTTGTGACAATACAGCATGGTGAGCTGACTAATCTGTTGGAGACTGTGACCTGTTAACACAAAACAATGGAAGTGATGTGAATAATGACTGCATTGGTTCAACTACAGACCAATAATTAAAAGCTCAGTTAACATTTTGTGCTGCAAATGAAACTAATAGCTTGAATTCTGGTGACATTTGCATTTGATTTGCATATGTGATTTTTAAGATGAAACAACCCACTTTTTCAATAGTTTTGCTCTTCTTTACACCCAATTATATCACCAGCCCCTGTTTCATAACAAATTAATCTTGACTTGAAACATTACTTTAACTACTGTGAATACTCACTCCACCCCCTCCACCCCCTCCTCCCCCCCCCACCCCAACACACATATGAAGGAGGTACCTCTGTCACGTTATGAGCATACCCTTGCTCTGTAATTGACTTCACATCTCTTACCTTTTCTACTTTCTTGTCAAGAATGTCTTTGATAACTTTGCAGAGGTTCTCAAACTTGGCATTGGCCTCCTCTCTCTTTTTCTTCTCTTCCTCATCCTCTGGGAGCTCCAGGCCCTCTTTGGTGACAGATGTCAGGTTCTTGCCCTCAAACTCCTTCAACTGTTGGACGCAGTACTCATCAATAGGCTCCACCATATACAGCACCTCAAAGCCTCGCTTCTTAACTCTCTCAACAAATGCAGAGTTGGCAACCTGTTCTTTGTTCTCACCTGACAAAAACAAAAGAGCAGTCATTGAAATATGCATACATTAGGCACAACTCATTGTGTATCCTTCACTTTGTACAATGACAAGCTACTACCCCAAAAACTAAACCATAGTCCCCTCACAGGAGGATCTGCCTTTTTGCCATTATGTTTATCTCATACTAGAGTAAACCACACCATTCCTCCATCATAACATCACAAATGTACCACGTGCAGCCAGGGATCGAAACTGTTTACTTCCCACAAAAGGAGTCACATTTTGCACAATTCTCTTCGTACTTCCTTGTACTGAAAAGGTAAACTTTCTGCCAATTTCCAAAATTTCCCTCAAAATGTCCCAAATTTCCCAGAAAGGAGCCTCCTTCCTTCCTGCCTTCTTCCACCCATGGGTGCCAAGTAATAAGTCCCTGTTCCCTCTTTCTCTAATGCAATTTCCAGGATTTCCAAGCTAGAGCCTTTTAAACCACAGTTCTTGCAGATATTTTTAAATGCCAGTTTGTCTCTCCCACTCCCAACTCAAAAAAGAGATGACACAAACCTGTAATATAGTAAATCTGTGTTTGGTTGTCCTTCATCCTAGAGACGTAGTCTTTAAGCGATGTCATCTCATCGCCAGAACTTGATGAGTGGTACCTCAAAAATGAAGCCAGCTTTGCTCTGTTTTGAGAATCTTCGTGAATACCAAGCTGAATGGAAAGAACAGACGACAGATTTACTTCATGTGAAAACAGAGCAAAATTCACTCATAACCTTTTTAATAATTTAATGGCACATGGAGATTCATCACACCAATTTTCTGCCATATTACAGACTGCAGTAAAAGGTGCTCGGGATATATAAAATACACTCTTCTTCAACTGGAAGCTTCTCTTTCCTCTTAATCATGAAGCAGAACATTACTGATAAAGGAAATGCTGATAAAAAGCTTACCTTAAGGTTTTTGCTGAACTGTTCATAGAATTTCTTGTAGTTGTCTTTGTCCTCTGAGAGCTCATTAATAAGTTCCATGCATTTCTTGACAATGTTTTTACGGATTACTTTCAGAATCTTGCTCTGTTGAAGCATCTCACGAGAGATATTGAGAGGAAGATCTTCAGAGTCAACCACACCCTTGACAAAATCTGCAAGTAAATCATACATATTTCTGCTTACAGTTGAATTGTTTTTAGATAGTGGTAAAAAAGCAACCCCAGCTATCTCATCTAACACAAGTTCCACTGAAGTCAGAAGGGGGGTGGGGCTGCCTACCTTTTCATCAGCTGCCCCCCCCCCCCCCAACAAATCAGAAACAAACAGGAATTTCACATATGAAGTGTGTTTCCTTCTTGAAGCCAAAAAATATTTTAGACAACATTTAAAGCCAGCTTTTCTCTTATCTTACAAGTTTTTCAGCGAGGTAAGAAGAGGAGGGGGGAAGGAGAGGAGGGGTAATTTAATATTACTTTAATACTGTAATATAATACTGTCTACCTTAATACAGCCTACTTTGATTGCATCCCATTAGCCTCCCTTCCTACAACGCCCCCCCTCCAGCACATTCAGACAAAACCTGGAAATGAACTACACATTTTCTGAGTCAGAACAAGGGGGGCTTATTAACGGTGAAATTATATCTATCTCTTCAACTACATTCCTCCTCCCCTGTGTTTTCGCTTGCATGCCACGCATTCAGCATTATACCTTAGTGATTAGAATCCACATAATCAAGAACTCTATAGCACAGACTCTGCTTTCAAAGTAGTCAACTATGAAAACATATGATATGCATCAGGTCGAAAGTAACCTTGCAGTGTGAATATCTAGTGCTTAAAAAGATCACTACTTACTGAGATACTCTGGAATAAGATCTTCACAGTTGTCCATGATGAAGACTCTCCTTACATAAAGTTTGATGTTGTTCTTCTTCTTCTTGTTTTCAAAGAGATCAAAAGGAGCCCTCTTTGGAACAAAGAGGAGTGCCCTGAACTCAAGCTGACCCTCAACAGAAAAATGCTGCAAAAAAGAAGAACAGATTCCCATTGTATTATTTCTAGTTACTTCTAATTAAACACTTCTCCAACAAAGGCCCTTTTTAGTTAACTGGCAACCAAGTAGCATTTTTAAGTGTAAATTATTTTTAGAGATAACCAACACATAACCAAGTAGAGGACCAGAATTACATTCTTCAGAGATTTTGATCCACACATCCCATTTCTCTCAAAATTCAAGAATACTCTTGAGAGAATGCTTGAGGTTTCCTCACCTTCACAGCCAGATGTTCTTCCCAATCGTTGGTAAGACTCTTGTAAAACTCGCCATACTCCTCATTAGTGATGTCATCAGCATTTCTTGTCCAGATAGGTTTGGTTTTGTTCAGTTCCTCTTCATCAATGTACTTTTCCTATTAACAGAAAAATGTTGATGAGAATGATACATTTTTAGTACACATCACTTATGAACTCAAGTATCATTTTCTCTTCCACTAAGAACCTTTGGAATCCAAGGAAAAATTCACTGGTACAAATTTAAGATAAAGATACCACCATCCAAGCCTACCTGATTGTAATTTGCTTGAAGATTGTTAAGTACTAGCATCTGTGGTGCACAAAATTTGCCTATCTTTGAAATTCTGATTAATATAATGGGCAACTTTACTTCTAGGAAGTGAGGTTCTCACAGAAAGTAATTCCCTTCTCAGACCTCCTAATTTGTGTGCATTATTTAATATCTTATGCACCCTACTATTCAACCTTTCAAAATACGCAAAATTCCTTACCCACGGCAATTAGAGATATTTTGAGGAAGTAGAGCTATTGCTGAATTTGTAAATGGGTCTAACTACATTTATATTACAAAAAGACATCACCCAGACCCTCAACTTCATCCTCACCTTAATCTTCTTCTTCTTTTTGTCTTTCTTCTTGCCATCCTCATCATCTTCTACATCTTCAATCTCTGGTGTATCTTCATCTTTTTCTTCTTTTTCTCCATCCTTGTCTTCCTCCTTTTTCTCCTCATCCTCTTTTTTGTCTTCTTCCTCCTCATCATCACTCACCTCTTTCTCTCTTTCCTTCTCAAGCTGAAAAGACAGAAATACTTGATTTACTTAAATGTTCACTACTTGACATGTCAATATAGGTTTATCAATGAATGATATAACATTAAGATGTCTTTAAATGAAACACTTCCAGATGATCTTGTAAAACCACAAGTCTGGTACCCCAAAATGTAATTTACAACATCTATTTTGGTTTATCTACTTGATATGCACTCTTCTAATACCATATGTTTAAAACTGCTATAGAGGAACCTTACATAAGGGTCCTTCACATTATGGAAAAGACAATGTTCCCTATAAAATGTTCTGAAATAATTGTCTACAAAGTGAATGTATTCTACAACCATAAGGATACAACTTATGTATAGAACATGCTTTCATCAAATATTGTACACAATTTTTGACCAATTTATGAGATGGTTTTCAGTTTGTCACAAGGGCAACGTGCGTACGTTCTTAAATCAGGCTTGTTAAGGAATTTGTGTCTGGGACACAAAACATATCTACACGGGGCTATGACGTTCAACAGTGAGCGGACCAAAACAATGCGCCTACAGGTCATGACCCCAGCATAAACCATTGCATGCATCATGTCTCTTTCAATGGCACCATGTAAACATCAAAGGTAAAGCAGCTTCTTGCCATCAATTAATATTGTCAGTTATATAAAGACCTAAAACTTGAAAGCCAGAATATCACAAAACTTTTATTTCACCTGTAATTTGATTGGATAACCAATAAACTGACTGTGCTTCTTGACAACATCCTTGATTCTCTTTTCTTCAAGATACTCTGCCATGTCTTCCTTCAAATGAAGTGTAATCTGGGTGCCCCTGCCCAAGTCCTCAGGTGCTAAGGAAAAGAAGAGAGGAATTGTCACTTTTTGATCAAGAAATTATAAACTGTTTGTTCTACACCACACAAAATCTTGTGAAGAAAACTGGCTTTGCCATGGAGAACCTGTTGCAGAACGATCTTAAAAGAATGTGAAAACAGCAAACATATATCACCTACATAAACACAGGTAATGCAGCACTAATGAACGGAATCTTTCACCAATGTATGAATGGCAGCATAGGACAGGAATACCTTTTTCCAAGGGGTATGGAAAAGGAGGGGGGGGGTTAAGGAATGATAATATTTTGTACACCAAAATTGGTACTTTTGCCAAGAGATTAAACACTGAAGATCTGAAGAGTCTTAGGCAGTGCTTTCCAGTAATGAGTATATACAAACTGTAAGACATCACCAGCAAAACAAAATACCACTTATGACTCCAAAAGATTGCCAAAAACATTAATGTGAAGAAAATGGCAAGAAAAAGAGGCATTTTTCCATCCTCGTACCCAGACAAGCTGACAGACATATATGATGTCGACTTACTTGGAATCTGTGTAACAGTGAAGCTGCCACCTGCAGAAGACTCCCACTTGTAGGTTTCATCATCATTGTGTTTACTGATGACAGTGACCTTTTCTGCGACCAGATAGGCAGAGTAGAAACCCACACCAAACTGACCAATCATAGAAATGTCTGCTCCGGCCTGCAAATACCAAGAATGGAATAAAATTAATGCAGTTGAATACACTATGCTACCATTCCAGGATCTCTGTTAATGAAACTTCCTTATGCTAGCACCCCCTGTGGGCTGGGGGTTGTAGAATATGCCCACGATATTTCCCGCCTGCCGTAAGAGGCAACTAAAGGGAAGAACTTGCACTGTATTGGAACTGTGTTTAAAACCAAACTTGGAACTTGAACCTTTTTTGAGACCGTATTTAACCTTTCCCTTCTTATCTAGTTGACACTATATAACACATTTGTATTGGTGTGTCGTTAAATATTATCTAACTAACTATCCTTACGCTAGCTGTTGTCTTTGTATCATTTTGTGTTGCCCACCCTGCAACCTGTAAACCCTACATGCATAAAACAGTACGTCACTCAGTTGTACATTTTATGTTCTAACTAAAACATGAACATAAACTGACAATTTAAATCTTACAGTGGGTAGTTTGCAGCTCAATTTCACTTAATCTGCATTACTCATGCATAGTGTACCTGCAAAATTACATACCGTACCTCTGAAGAGGGAGCCATTATTAGTCATGAAGAGCAATTTCTTGTTAAGTATCATGTCATAGCAAAGCAAAAAAAAAAAAAAAATCTAGCCTTGTATCCCATTTTGTCATACAAACTGGTCATGCTGTATGAAGTCTGCAACTACTACCATACATTTAACTGCTGCTGTGAGTTGTGAGGAAGAGACGTCAAATTTTGATCAACATTACTAGGATGGGAGGGTGGGGTGGTGGTTGAGAAGTACACCACTGACTTTGCAATATATTTGGGTTGTGTTTTGTTTCTGCTTGTAGATGTGTGAAAGTACCCTCACGTCTTAAACTTGTAACTGTGTAACTGTCTTGCACTATTTCATATGCATGGGTTGAAAAAGTTGGGAAGCTGGGAGGCTCCTTCCTGGGAAATTTTGGAATCTGGAGGGAAATTTTGAAAATTGGAGGGCAATTTGTTGTTTAAGCATGTGAAAATTCAGAAGCAATCGTGCAAAATTTGACTTTCTTCCCAGGAAATGAACAATTTTTGCACTATTTCATATGGTTCCTCTTACTTACCTGAAGGGCTTCCATGAAGGCCTTGGTACCACTTTTGGCAATGGTTCCCAGATTGTTGATGAGGTGGGCCTTGGTCATACCAATACCACTATCCTGAATGGTGATGGTCTTGGCATCTGCATCTGGGATGATCTTGATGAAAAATTCTTTCCCACTATCCAGCTTGCTGGGATCAGTCAAACTCTCATAACGGATTTTGTCAAGAGCCTGTCATCCAAAGTGAGACAGTTATTTAAGAAACAGTCACAAATTAGGGTCCCTTCTGAACCTAGCCTGCGGAGCAGACTCTGTAAAAGATTCTAAAAGATGGCACTCTCTCAGAAATCATAATACACCCTGTAAATATATTCTATACAGAGTCTGCAAACCTTCGTCCAGTTTTCATTTACACGAATCCCCAAAATGCGGGATAAATTATTATTCATAAGCAGGTCACATGGTGTTCACGGTACTAACTATTCATGCTATCAACGGCCTGCGACGATGCACATACGAATACTTCTGAAGATACCGTGACATCTTAAAAAGGTACGTAATTATCATGTATGGGATAAACATGGAGCTAATTCTTGCAGTGAAAAGTCAAGCCTAACGTTAGGCGGAGGATCTTGTCCCAGATCTTGCCGGTTTGTACAAACTGGCCTGTCTATAGGCCCCCGCATGGCCGCAAGACAACAACGTTCCTTGCTAGCTGTATATGTATACATTGTACACGGTAGCAGCTAAGCCAGTAACTATACAGTAATAGCCGTACTGCACTGCATAACGTGTATACAAGTGAAAAGAGCTGTCTGCTGTAGCGGAGCAACCGGTCGCTCATGTTGACTCCACTCCTTACCAACGTTGATGACGTGTATTTATTAACATGAAGTTATTTTTGTCTCGGAAATGAGATTGGCTAGAAAGTTGGCAGGCTATTGTATTGTATTAAACTTCGTCTGTGTACTGTACATTAACATTAGGTAAGCAAATACTAAGAATTGTACTTGTAGCTGATAAAACTCAACAATAGCCTGCTTACAGCAGGCTATTCTGAACCTTACTTGAAGGGTACAACAGTACATGTCAAAGATGAATACATTTGGGATCTCAATTAAAACTCTCTGCAATGGTCATAAAATATTCGATTCTGAATGAATAAACATGTATAAAATGACTATGAAGGCCACAGGACGTTCCCAATAGAATGAGAGGTTTAAGGTCAAAATAACTTGGATATTAAAGAAAAACTGACCAGTATCATGTGCCAAAAAGTAGGCCTATCCCTCCAATCTACACAAATATGGCATACTGAAATAAGCAATGCAGCCTGTGAGCAAAAGCTTGTCCTTGCCAAAAGATGAACCTTTTCAAAAGAACAACTGACCTAATGATCATGGTCCTTTGAACCAAAGGAAAAGCTTTTCAGTCCTAACACCTCTGAGACCTTTAAACCTTTTTGCAATTAAAAATTCTTAGATGATACCCCTCTGATACAGAACATGCTTATCAACCATGTTTGAATGTAATTTTCCCAAAGTTCTAAGTTCTCTAGTGTTTCTAAATAACGCTACTTCCACTTACATCAGAGGAGTTGGAAATAAGTTCTCTCAAGAAAATTTCCTTGTTGGAGTAGAAAGTGTTGATGATCAAACTCATCAGTTGAGCAATCTCTGCTTGGAATGCAAAGGTTTCAGTCTCCCCCTCAACCTCTTCCATTGGTTCTGTCTCTGTAATTTCAGGCATCTGTAGGGAAAGCATAAAACTGAGTAGTTGGAAAATCCAATCTGCTCCCAGAAACTGCAAGACTAAAAAGCAATTGCATTTATGCTATATTGAATCTAAGGCAATATAGAAAGAACTTTGTCACATCAGGATGGAGAGTTTAGAAGTAGTAATGTAATCATGTGGAAACGGGCCAAATCTGTCTTTACCTGCTTGAAGATATTAATTGAAAGAGCTTAATGCACCTTTCCTTTACGTGGCCAAATGTTAGACCTGGGCTAACTTACAGCTGAATCCACAAATCACAGCCAGTTCTATTATCACACACATAGGTTACACCAACAAGGCAAACAACATGTTAGTACCAACTTTAAAACCAAACACTCTTGTCTCCAGTTTCACCTCTTTCAAATATACATGAAAATGTTTCACTTTTTTTCGATCAAGTGAATGACTTCATACCAGCTTCTGTACCAATATCTTCAAGAGAGTGACAATTTGACAAAATGACAATAAGGCTACCAAGATTATGAAGTTTCCACGCTAGGTGGAAAATCCTTCCCTGGCCATTTTGCTCCTCTATCAGTTCTTGCTATTAAGTACCCACCAGCCCCATATAAGGCTAAGTAAAATAAATAACAAATTTCCCGTACCGCCCGCATCCCTTTTTGGAGGCCGCATTGTGTTTTTTTTATTTTTGAACAGCGGAAATCACATTTTATTTCAACACCTTCAGGACTTGACCACAAATTGCAGCAATGTTCCTTATTGATACATAAAATGGAACAACTGGACACCGCGACTGTCTGTTTTTACCGAAACTTCACCGAGCAGCGCACAAATGTGATGCAATAACTATACAAGACAAGTTTACTTTGTTTGATATACTCACTTACAGTTGTGCATGCAACTTTTTTGTCTTCTTTTTTAGGCAGTTTTGACACGTGAGTTAAAAAAAAGGGCCTCATCCTCCTTTTCTGAAAAATTCCGGACGGGAAACATTTTTTTTTACTTGGCCTAACTAACCAGTGTGCCATTGTGAAAATTTGTCAACTGGATTTATAAGCCTACATACTTAATGGAGAAATCAGGGCTCTAATTTCATCATCCAAGATTATATTCGAATTGGGAGGAGGGTTACATGTACAATTTTGTTTTATCAGGTGGGACAATCTGCAAAAAGAAAAATCGTGACTAATGGCACAACTTTTTGGTGAAGGCAAGTCACATGATCCCTTCATCACTCTTTGTACTGAATTATGCAAAGGCAACACTCAAATGACTTTTGGCAGTTCTTTACAAAATGACTTGCCAGTTCTTCTCACTGTGAAACTGTTGACACAAATACTCAAAATTCTAACATCACTTTGAACATTGGTCAGGCCTGACATTGTTAACTTCCTTCTTTCCCTTTTTATCTGCCTAGCCTTATGCGTACTACGTACTAGTGTTGGGCGATATTGACATTTTTACCATCGCGATAACAAAATAAAATTTATCGCGCATAACTCGATATTCACGATAATTTTCATAAAGAACATTCCCTTGAAGTTTGCTTCTCATGCATGTAAGAATATTCAAGGTCAATTTTAATCACAGTCATTTCTCCGTCTTGCCGTTCTGTAAACCCTGTGCAGGTTCTAATTGTGGGATGAAAAGTAAGAAGGGTAAAATATTGCCGCCGCACCGCTATCCTTTTTTCTCAGTTTAAAACATTTTGGAGACAGCAGGAAGAAATAACGCATTACAAGGCAAATTGTTCCACATTTTTTGTACAAGAAATTATTGTGATAACAATTTTTTGCGATATATCGCCCAACACAAGGAATAAGGAATGAGTTGCCCATTTGACTTCTGTTGGTAAACTTGCCTTGTCGATGACCACACTAAAGTACATACAGTACTGCATTGTCCCCATCAAATCACACCTTTAAGAAGTTTGCCAGGGTGAAAGTATTACCTGAAAGTGACATGTATGCAAGAGAGTTGTTTGGTCAAAAAATGTTCTCATTTAAGAGCATGAGATGTCCCTGGACCAGATTGAAAGTTTTTGCTTTGTGAGAGCAAACTCGTGTTTTGTGATGTTAATATTTTGTGCGCATGTAACTCAATTTCATAGAAATCTGTGGGGTCCAGGGTGGTTAATTATCTGTACAGTACTATGGTCTAATAACACTCATCAGTACACCTATGGATAGGACAATCTGGAGTTTTCGGGCATAGTACTGCATGTGAACGGTCAGATAAAATGTCCAGCATTGTTTTGCACAGCCAGGTACCAAACCATACAAGCTAGCTGCAAGGGACCGATTGTGGGCCTGTACAGCCAACATTTTTGTCTGGTCCTTAAATTTCAGGATGGGGAGTGAGAAAATTTTGTACCCTCTGCACAAGGGCTGTTGAGGTAGTAAAACAAGCACATAGCACTGTTCAATGGCTATGCTAAAGTATGAAACCCTTTTACCAGTGGCAGTAGCAAATGAAGTACTACCGTTATAGGGATGGATACCCCTGTCTGGAAAGCATGCATGTTACGCCGAACACCTTTGGTGTGCAGTAAAGAACTTATGCACCAATTTGATGGCCTGATTTTCTTGTCTTTAACATACACACTGCACTTAAACACAGTACAACAATTTGGCGTGGCGTAAAAATTGAGAAAAGGGGTGGCTGGGGTAAAAATTTGGTGTAGCAGATCCGAACTTTCCAGACTGGTGGATACCTGTCTACAAGCTACAAGAAAATCAACCAATCCGAGACGCTGATAATTCACCACCACCATTTTATAAACGAGATTGATGGGGCACAATTTCATCAAATACGCCAAGTGCTAATAAACATATTAAAAATTCATATCAACTTAAAAAGGTTGAATACCGCATTAAATCTCTCTAAGCTAGGCCTATATCATCTCTAAACTTTGCCCATGCCAAACTGGTCTTTGTTCGTCTTCAAGAGCTTTGAGCTTTCCAGACATGCCAACCTCAAGAATGGCAAGCCTGAGGTTCTCGAAAGAAAACCTGGAAACCACATCTCGAACCTCCCCAACCCGGAGAATTTAAACAATTAGTCTCATACGTTATCATCAAAAGTGTTTTCTAAACTAGGAAGATTTACATTTTTTGTTCACCCTCTTAATAAAGTTTATGATGCCATCTACAAAGTCGACTGTTTGAATTTAAAAAAAATTAGGTTAGTCACCTTTCTGACAAGGATGCGTCATTTGCGATTAAATGATAACTTAACCTGCGATGAAAAGAACTGATCTTGTTCTAAATAAGGAAACTTATGCCTATATGGCGTTGCCTCAAAGTGATTTTCACCGTGTGATCTGGCATTTTCACCGTGAGACGATGCCTGAAACGGTGTAACCGTGAGAGTTGGCAAGTCTGAGCTATCGGCTACACGTGCCTTTACTGATGCCTAGCCTGAGTCTAGGCCTACTTGTATTTGTAATCACAGCGTTCTCTTTACTGAATAGCTGTAGGCCTAGGCGTAAAAATGGTCTGTTCTTTTTTCGGCTATTTTTACTAAAACTGAAAAATGTGACAAAAAGAACTACATGAAACTACACTTAGTTATAGGCCTAGGCTACTGTCACACAAAGAGCATTTACCATGACAATGTGACAGTGTGTGAAGAGTATAAACGCTACAATACGAGTTGCTAGTTTGGTGAGGGAAGATCAGTTTTTATCAGACCTTTCTAAATACGAAAACCTTACCTTCGATGAATTTACTTGATCAATTTCAGTGAATACGATGTAGAAAATATGTCAGCCTAGGTGTCGTGGACAAGTTTCTTTGTGGCCACAGCGTGCAAATTACAATTTCGACTGATCACGTCCGCCTTTTGTACCGATGAGTTCACGTGTAGAAGTTACAGGAATTTCTAGACATGTGCTTTTCGGAAAATCGCAATTTAAATGTCTGACTGACTTATTATCATATATTCTTCCACCGAGTGAGACAAAAAGGTCATCCCTATTTTGGAAAAACGAGTAAATGTCGCAAGCTTACATAGAAAAATGAGCTTTGCTATATTAGTACAATGAAATATTGTACTTTTTCTCCGTAAACTATCTAAAATAAAGTATTGAAAGTAGGAATTATTTTAGTGGAAGTAAAATATTATTCTGCAGTGAACTCATAGCTCGTATCCTTCCAGAAAGTTCTACTCGGAAGTGGTATAGACTCTTTCATTTTCACGAAGTAGGTAAGTAGTATTTGAATATCACCAGAAAATAGAACAACCACGTGCACGTTATTTCTCGCTATGTAGAAGATAATGTGCGTTTTATGTGATCACTGACTGACTCTCCGAAATGTTTCCTTGGCCAAAGCCCAAAGAGTTTTATCTTCTGAAGGATGAAGAGAACAAGGACTCGCTCAGGATTTATGCTGTCAACTTGTCAAGCATGGCATGTTGGAATGGCCAAGGAGTAACTTGTTATTCAACGATGAAATTATTTTGTAATATAACTCCTCCCTTTTTAATTAATGGTATAGTCACTAATGCTTCCGTGAAGAAGCTTCTAGACTACCCCGACAATGACCAAATAAAACTGGTGACGATTGGGGAGTGTCCTTTGGGGAAATTCCCTGTTTCTAAAAGGGACCGATCTCTGGTAGGGAAGATAGGAAGATATTCCTAGCTGGCAAGGTGGGGGGGGGGGGGGACGCTAAGGTGGGGGAGAAGGGAAAGGGAGGGAGGGAGAAGGGGAAATGAGGGAAAGGAAGAAATGTTACACGTTTCATATCATCGCACAGCCTGCGGGGTAAAGCTCAAATAAAAGGTATACCCTCATTTTTTTATTTTATTTTTTATTTATTTATCTATTTGTTTTTTTTTTTTTACTTTTTTGAGGTTTCGTAACAATAGGTGAAATAAGGGTACAATGTGCGTAAGCTTCGTTACTTTAAATTCTCGCATTCCGGATACTTTGAGACTGGGTACGCTACGCATTTTTAATTACTTTTGGACTCGATTCGTGGCCAAACAAGGAGTTGAAGGGTGGGGGAATAGGTGAAGGCAATTTTGTAAACCTGTTCTCCAGAATAGTTTTAGGGGGATTTTCTAGGGTTGGCGTTCCTCCCTCCCTTTGGCGAGTGGCCGGAGAAGCCTGATAACAGATTCCTGTTAGCGTTTCAAAGTATAATTAAAAGGTTACCGAAGATCACCATTTTCAAAATAAGCTCTAGGGTCTAGGGGAAAACTTTTGAAAACTGTTCGTGAGTATGATGTAAACAGTGGGAGAACTCTTACGTTTATATTCACATACAAACAAGTCATTTACAAACGTACTATGTTCCTGGCACAACCAAATGAGCACTCTCGGGGTTAAACTGAGATCACTTTTAATTGGGTGGGCTGAGACTTTTGCTCGAAATTGTGAGCATCTTGCCCGATAATCAGATAATAGCATATATATTGCCCAGAAAATAGCTAATTTAGCTTCCGAATTGGGGAGGGGGAATGCGGGACCCGGCCCGCCTCCTACCGACTGCAGGAGGAAATGCCGTCTAATATTTAGGCCTAGTGACGCGATAAACGTATTAAGGTTTATGAAGTTTTATTGACTAATCAGAAGAGTACGTTCCGCAAAAGTTCGACATATTCAAAGAGGGAACGAGTTACGTCCCCCACCTCACCGCTGCCTTTGGGACTACCCTTTGGGGTGCATACGAGCTTAGCAAAAAAGTCATCCCCTCTGAGGGGATGGTAGTGTCATACCTACAACAATGGTGGGAAGTGTTCCAACAGTTTTTTTTTTTTGGCTTTGAGTTAGTTATAAAAACGTGAAGCCCGAAGAGGAAGACCCATTTTTAAAGGAAGTTCTCTACAGTATTTATATACTTATTGTGCATATGCAGTTTGGTGGGTCGGTATTTTTAAATGTAGCACGCCACTTAACTATTCCTTCATTGACTAACTAAATTTGGTCCGTCTCGTGGCCTGAATCCATGTAGAAGTTGTAAAAGATGCAAGCTATTCCTCATAGGAAAAATGACATGTAGGCCTTTCACTCTGTTTTCAAATTCTTGACCGTTATGAATTTGAGATAAGAGAGCTATTGTACAAGGGTGAAGGCTCCTTCCTTGACACCTTACTCAAAATGGCGTTTTGCAAAGAAGACGGATATGCCAAAAAAAAAAAAAGGATCTATTAAATACCTTACATTTTCTTTCGCTTTTACATAACGAGCACTTTAATTCACTTACTACAGCATCCACATCACAACTTGAGCACATTCTCTCAGAAGCAGGTTCTACTCTACACCGTGCCCCCTCCCCCCCCCACCCTTCTTCCCCCTTCTTAAAGAATTACATTTGTGAGAACACGCTCTTTGCAGAGAAGTCCGTCGAATTGGTAGAGTGCTGTCGGAGAAGCTTTCCGAGATAATTACAATAATGGATAGGTCATCGTTTTTTATGTTTCTCTGATCAGGCCCTGCTCGGATAAAATAAATTGTATAACAAGGACGATGCATCTTCTAAGGACTCTTCAATGTGGTTACCTAAAATAAATTCGGGTCACTGCTGGTCCATTCCTCTAAGTCTGAATGGATCGACCCCAGGACCCCACTCGCACCTCTTCGAACACTGCCTATATGGCCTTCAAATTGCCGCACTTCGAGTGAAAATATATGTATCAGAGCCGAAATCTCTATGGGACAGTTCATGACACTGTCAAAGCGGAGCACAAAGTGGTGTAACCATGATATACACCCGGGCGGACCCTTTTTTACCCGTGCATGGGTATCATCCTGTGGAAGGGTGGTGAGAGGAAGGGTGACATGCATGACTTAGGTGCAAAATGTTTCTATCTTTGGTAAAGATTTGAACTGATTGTATGCTTAGAAACTGTCGTTATTTAGTGATTTTGTTTGGCGAGCGTAAGCAGGTAAGGCAAGAGGTGTTCAAGTTGCCTAAGAGGAGGCCTGATCTTGGGAAATTTGTGTCCATGTTGAAGTGGCTCAGATGATCTTAGAGAAATTTGCTTTGTTCTAAGGCTTCCTAAATCCAAAATGGTGCTTTGGTAAAGCTTTGAACAGATTATATATTTAGAAATTCTAAATATTTAGTGAATTTTTTGGTTGTCCCGTGGTATACCTGGCTCGAGTTGCGCCCTTATATGCCACAGGGGGAGCCACCATCGGATGTCGCGTAGCCGTAGTGTAGGCTTTGCAAGAAAATGTTTGGAGGAATTGTCTCCCAGATGGAGGGGTGGAGCCTCACATTTATAGACCTTGTAAGTATCATCTTAACATTCTATATTGTTAGATTCCTTGAGAAACAAATTTAGATTTCAAGAACAAAGGGTAGACTTGGTTAAACTTAAAAGTTACTTTAAATATTATCTCACTGGATTTAGCATTTAATTAAAGGTAATCCTAGGATATTTTATTAAAGTATGCTGTGGCAGTATGAGAAATAATACTAACGAGCTTTAGCCAGCGTATATGGTGTATTCAATATGTGTACCATGTAGGAGGAAGAGGGTACATTCGTCAGGAAGAGTAACATACATAAGAACGCGTTATAGGGGTCCAGGAACCTCCTAAGGAGATTTCGGGAAAAGGGAACCCTTACAGCCTATGCGACTTCCCAGGTTCTTAGGGCCCTAAAATTAAAATTAGGACAATGAAATTTTCAGCATTTCGGTATATTCTTCTCAAGAAGGCCAACTTTCATTTACGGTTTGGAAATCTCAGGGGGCAACTTCCCCTTGGTTGCCCCATTCCCCCATGCTACTGCCCTGTATATTGAACGAAATGGAACTAGCCGCGGATGATACAACATTTAGATACAAGTTGTAAATATCTAAAAACGTCTGTACTAGAATATTCTGAGACACACATAGGCTGCTGTAGGCTTAATCAGGGAGGTGGGTTTAATCATGTAACCATACAGTGCGCGTATCACGAGGTGCGGGCAGTATATACGGGCATCATATTGTTCTGTCTTAATGTGCTAGAATAATCTACAAGGTGTACTCAGTAGGGTCAGGATTCCGATCTGCAAGCAAACAGTTTATTGTTAATATGTTTGTCAAAATGCTATAAATGCATTATATTGGCGTACCATGCCATATTTAGATCACTTTGCATCAACGCTTCTATTGTATTGGGCTAAATGGCTTACTTTGTGGTTAGTCAGAGTTCGCGAATTTTCCATTAGGCTAACCTGTTAACTCAAAAATTAAATGAAGCAGGTAGAAACCATGATAAAGGAAAAGAAACCTTGATAAAGGACGCTAGGGCCTCGTGACTGGGGATGTAGGCACTAAAACTCCAACTAGGTGGGTTTTGAAACCAGTAAATTCCGTCCAACTGTCGCCATACTGTCGTTCAGTGATGTACCAATAGGTTTGTCCTATTGGCACCCATCATGTGTCTTGGTCTTTGTCACAGTGTGCCAGGGGCGTCGATCCTGAGGGCAGGGTGGGCAATTGCCCCCCAAAGAAAATATTGGGGAGGCAAACATATCTTTTGGCCTCCCCCAATAATTCAGGCAGAGTGAAAAAAAAACAGGCAGAATAAAAAATATATAATATTGTGGAATACGGATGACTTTACGAAGTCTGAGAAAAAGCCAATTTGAGCCAATTTAAGTATTAATGTGAATCTCCCATCTAACCCTTTCAACATAATGCATATCCCCGTATCCCATATGCTATTTTTCAACACGTCAGATAACTATTTACACATTTTCTATTGAAATTAGGGTTGTCAGAAATTTTGCCCCCCCCCATCCCCAAACCCGATCTACGCCCCTGCAGTGTGCATGGGGTGCCGTGCTGGAAGGGATCCAATGGTACAGCATAACCCCTCCTAGAATTTTTCGTTCATTTCAATCTTATGTTCAAATCTCTTAATCTGCTCAAATTTTCTGAACTCATAAGCCTGAACATCGCTAAGTTTGTTTATCGCTCTCAACATGCACAATCAACTGTCACCATCTTTGAACGAACTTTCAAGTTCACTCAGTTACCCAGTCTGCAATACATGACCACTGTTCTAGACAATCTGATTACATAGGCTGTATCTCTAGCTGCGGCACACCGTGCAGCTATCTTGTGGAATTCACTAAAAGGTATTTTAAAACAGAAAATGTTCAACTTTTAGAGGGACTAACGCAACGTATTGTATCTGAATGTATTATGTACATTTTTGTAGTTGATCCACAGTAAGCATCGTGTTTGTTCCTAGTATGTGAAGGGTTTAGAAACATGGTTTACCTTTTAGAGCGTTGGCGTGAGTGGGTGGCCTGTGTACGCCCATGTGACTGCACAATTCAGGAATTAGGCCTATCATCCCCGCAGCTGAGCTGGTGACGTTTTCACTATAAACTCATGCATCCCAAAGGGTAGACTCAAAGGCAGTGGTAAGGTGGGAGATGTTATTCGCTCCCTCTTTGAATATGTCGAACATTTTTGAAGCGTACTCTTATGATTGGGTCAATAAAAACTTATAAATAATGCTTTCAGTGTCTTCATCACTTAGAGTCAGATTCCACTGAGACTTCTTCTACGGAACTTTACTCCGAATTTTTAAGGGAGTGTACTGCAGGGGCGTTAATACGGGGGGGGGGTGACACCCCCGTGAAAATCAATAGTCGATCTCTGAGCGCCGAAAATTCGGTCTCAAATGCATTTAGTTAAAATATTAATTAGGGCCTAATCTTTTACATGCCCTGATTTTCGTCTGTTCCCGTGGAAAAATAGGGAAAGTTGTAGTTGGTCCCAAAATAGTTCACACCCGCCCTGCGAATTCATGTATATTACGCCCCTGGTGTTCTTCCTTTTACGTTAGCCCAGCAGGGTTTTTGTGGTTCACTTCCTTTCGCTACTATGATTAATTACATTGTAATTGAAAGACTGTTAATTTTGTGACATTGTACACTGTAGTGGAGAAACGAATGAAAATGAAACTGTCAGGTTCTTCATGCAGATGCAAGATGGCGCTGTCTTTGGCAAAAAATTGAACTGATCATATGATGAAAATTCAGGGCAAAGTTCGTCATCCCAGAGACCCAGACATACAATTGAGAATTTTCGTTGCCTCAAACCAAAAATGTATCCTTGGGGTGATGAGGGTCTGCCCAGGCACCGGTAGCTGGAAGACACCGCTGGACCCTGGTGCGCCTTGATTATCCTATTTTTAGGGCTGGGGGTCGGTAGTTGTCCGGAAGGAATAATCCGGGTGGGAATTGTCCGAGGGAAGTTGTCCGGAAACCATATAGGCCAATGTAAATGTCTGAATAACCATATATTATTATGAAAATAAATAAAAAGTTGGAGTTTTGATAGAAACTTTACTGTGATAATCACTTTGCAATAAGTCAATAAATAAACAGAATTGTCCAGCGATTGAGGGGCAGAGGTTATTTGTATGAGGATAGGCGAAAGGTAGAGGTAGACGAAATGGGTATCAGTGCTCCGAGGAGTATGACACAAGAATTCCTCGTTCCCTATGTAAGGGTGCCCTAACGACTGTCAAATCGATCATTAGACTGCTATATATAGAATGGATACGAGTGACGCTAACAGAAGTTACTTTGAAAGGCTTTGAATAATTTAACTGTTTGGGGTGTGATGTTCTCATGTTGCCCCTGTTGCTCAGCTCTCGCCTGTATATGCCACGGGTTCCTGGAAGTTTATATCTAAGGAGAGATGAAACTAAGAATTTTTTGGGTGGTTGGATGCCGTGCTTAATGGTGCAGCAATTCCTAATTTTTCAAGTGAATTTATGCTCAAAATTTTGTCACACTAACTCTTTTTGAAGGTCTTATCCGACCCCTTAGATTACGAGCCTGGATTAGTCAATATTTCTAAGGCAGATTTTCTCAACTATTGGCCCGCAAGCTACTGGCAGACTGCTGGCGCGCGGCACATTTTAGATGGCGCGCGTCGGGCCGGCTGGCTGCATGACAAATGGAACGAACTGCGGAACGTACACTATATTATTCAGACATTCACACTCTCAACCTGTCACTGACTGGGCGCACTTACGAGCATTCCGGTAGCTACAGTTACTGTAGGTAACAGGTGGGGAAGCCCCTGTAATGCAAGCCTCACAGTTGCAAGCTTCACTACAGCGACGGTACACGGAAATGTTGCTATGCGAAACGCTACCGTATACCAATTTATTGTGAGCGTTATTATCAGGCACGTAGCCACGGGAGGGGGAACGTGTCCCCCCCCCCAAAAAAAAAATTCAATGTCTTACACTGAAGAAGGAAAAATTTATTATGAGACCAACCTTTGGAATACAAATATGGGAAGCAAATGGGAAAAAAGGGCACCTTTTTGCATCTAGAGTCCTTAAAATAGGCAAAATTTTTCAAAGACCCCTCCCCAGGCCGCCTAAATCCAACATCGATGTGCCCCCTCCCAAATTGAGGCAACGAAAAGGACCCAAAACGCCGCTGAGCCACTGACTCTGATAAACTTGTCAATGAAACCTTCGCTTTGACGAAGATTAGTCAGTCACCTGCAATGTGCCTCGAGCGCATCCACTTTGTTCGTTTTTCGATACATATGTAATTTTGTTGTTATACTTGCATCGTCCCCCCGCCCCACGAACATATGCTCTTTTTTCTAAGGTCTAGAAACAAGTCATGTATTACTGTTGAAGAGTAAGGTATACTTTCGAAGGAGATGCTGTTATTGTAGGCAGTTCATACAAAGATACAGTAACGGGCGTCTGTATGCAAAGAATTATATATACCATTGCAAACTACTTGTCAACTGAGACCGCATTCTCGTAGGGTGTGGCCGACAAAGGTCACACTGCACGCCCCGAAGGCGCAAAACCACGGTCGGGGTGTCTAGAGGTCATCAAATGGTCATCGCGTCTATACTGACAAAATTCTGCGTCCCACATTATGTAATTTGTAACGCTTTAAAATGTTTTGACTGACTACAAAGCAAATAACGTGCTGACCGAAAACCTTCATTTGCAATAAGCAAAGCCCCTGCCTGGAGGGCTTCGCGCCTTCAGTAAACGTGCGACCCAGGGTACATCTTAGGCCTACTGGTGGGTCCCGGGCCACGTACCAACAGCAAGCCCTAGAAAATCTGTAGTATTTACAAACTTGTGGCTATTAGAATGAAGCTATCAACTACATACATATGATACTGGTATTGAATAGGCCATAAAGATCATAAACTGGACTTTCTGTCTATTCGTGGCTATTCCAATGCCTTGATTTTCCGATGCTACGAACTTGCATCTAACAGTGTCTAATTTTATTGTTTTCCCGTGGACCACCAGACCCTTCAAAAAGGCTTTTTTCCTCCAGAGCTCAAGCTCGCCGTCACAAAGCGAGCCCCCATATTTTCTTTATAAAATCAGTGGATCCAGGCCCTTTTCATTGTCAAATCAATCAAATTAATTTCCTGTATAAGGTATGAATGTTGTCCACGTGCAGAATTCTATACTGTGGCTTTTGTATCGACGTATTGCTGTCGGTAAATTTGCAAAAGTTAACTTGAAACATTAACCATTTTCCTCCTTGCTTAATCCTCAAACCCTCTCACTCTTGTAACCCTAGCTTATGCTACAGAACTTTCAGTTTGGATCTTGATAAAAAAAATGTTACGATTAGCCTTCGTCTCTCTATAGGTCAGTGAGATACGTCATAAGTAGGCTTGAATAGCGTACTAAATCTGTTCTGCGGGATATGTTAGAATTTGATATACTTTTATCTTTGTGTGGGGGAGGAGTGGAGGAGGGGGTGGGGGATAAGGCGGTTACGTGTTTCTCTTGGTTAACTCATACCGTCACCTTTCGTTATCATCTGGGGTCAACTTAAGACTTTCTACGGGTCCATGAAAGCTTTTGGATGTTAACACCTGCACGTTTTTATTGGGGGTGTGAAATCCTACCCCTGGCATATTTACCACATGCTCGTGCTGTTCAAATATAAAACATGATCGTGCATTCATGCATAACTTGCTGTCATTAAAAATCTATGTAGGCAATACGCTATTGAAACACATCTGAATTCTAGTTTCGAGAAATTCCCATAGCATATCCGACTGTAACCTTTCAATATCTGTACACGAAATACCAACTAGTCGGAATCATTTAAAACAAACAACTGTATTAGAAAAAGGATTGGTTAACGCCATGACAATATTCGATAATTTAGCACCTCACCCAAATAATAGCCTCGCATATACGTACAGCTGGAATATCTTCATGTGCAATCATAACCATTTTATTTCACTACGACGTATCTATGCAGTATTTATGTATTGCACACACCCAGGGCGTTAACGGTAGCATTATTTAGTCGAACATTTCAAAGTGGATGCAAACTTATCTTTCAGTCTTCACTTTAGACATGTTTGGTAGCTAGAACGGTACACCAAACGCGTCAAACCCAAACATTTTCAAACAAAACGCAGTAACAACCATCTCATTATACAGATCATCAGTTTTATGGTGGAAAATCTTATTCATTTTTATTTGGCGGAACTTTGGGGCAGTGGTGTAAGGTCCTCAGCTAATTCTCAGGCTGTTGATTTAATAAATTGAAAACTTTGTTCATGTTGTACATTTTTGGTTGTGAAATCTACTAATCAATTTGAAGGAATTCGTCTGAAGACTCCAAAATGGACGATATTTCTTTGTCAGGTGTAACGACCACAGAAAGTATCACCTCTGGCGGAGAACTCCACGTCATAGAAGAAGCGGCAGAGATTCATCGGGAAAATGAGCCGGAACAAATATCTATGATGAGTCTGCCTCTTCCTCCCACTGATGAGGAATTGAAGTCTGCATCTGGTATCAAGAAGACTGACAGCGGCTATGGGGGCACTGTTTACGCTGACCTAAAATTTGAAGATTTCGAAAAAGCATCGAAGGTAATTCTATAGGTGATATCTCATTTGGAAGGGCTATCATACTAGTTATACCCAACTCGTGTTCTGTACAAAACCCTCCCCTTCATCCAGCCACCCCAACTCCCCGATAATGTTTATCCAAAACGTTCTAAGGTCTCCAAATTGAAATCAAAATGGTCGATTGTAACCTGTAGAGGAAAATTTTTCAGCCTGTCAGTTATAATTCAGGAGCTAATGTCAGTGTTTTGCTAAAAGTTTTGGCAATGTTACCATTCGGGCTTAAAGGGGCTGTGACACCCCAAAACATATTTAGGAATAACACTATAGTTACAAGTACAACTAGTGACTGTACTTTGATTGACATTCATTGAAACAATAGCTCCACTCCGGCTGGTCAATGGTAACTTGTACAGTCATTTGAGTTTCCAATTAGGCCTAAATTCACACAGCTGTGTGTCAATATGGCCTTGAGGAATTGAAACTCAGTACAGACTGTGCAGACTGTGGCTCTGTCTTAGAGGTGTACTATAGACAGATGTTTTTGTTTAAATTGGAGGAGGGGCTTAAAGTAAAGTTACTAGAGAGAGTTTTTACTGTTTAGGGTGACATTGCCGTGGAGTCTTTAAGGACTCTCAATAACGCGTACGTATGGCAACAAACCATTTTGTCAGTACTTTTAACCGGCAATTACTGTCCGGTTGGCCAGCTCCTTTTCCGTACTGACACCCATATGTATGTACAGTAACGGGCGGAGGTAGTAAACCATTATAATTTATTAGATTTTCCATAACACCCACTCTAAATGAAGTCCAGAGGTTGACTCTAAATAATTTCTTGTACTAGGCTACACGTTTCTGGTATTTTGGGGTTATACATTTGCAAAGGGAGCAGAAGTGCGATTAGACTTGTAAAAGGTTTTGGGAGAGATTGAATTTGTGGCGTATTCAGGAATGTTTCAGGGGAAAAAGTTATTTAAAAAGGGGAAAATGCAGTAACCCCAATTTGAATTAATGTACTCAGGTATCCTATTTCATGAATGCATCTTTTAATCATGTGACAAAATTGTTGTCGCCGAATTGTTAAATTTATGCAGAATAACTCCTTATTTTACCTTAAAGGGCAAAAGCAGTTGCCCCAAACTTAGTTTAAAACAACAGTTAAATCTCACAGATATCCTCTTAATTTCCCTTCCAACTGTCTAAGTAACTTTCATGATATCTAAGGATGTGGATATTACATTTTCATGGTAAACCAAGCAGTTACTCCGTGTGCATTTCACATATCAGTGAGAAAAATATTGTCACATGATTCTCAAGAGCCATTCACGAAATAGTATAGGCTACTCGAGCATACACTAATTCAAATTTAGGTGACTGCATTTCTCTTTATAGATTTAATATTTATGTTTGGAAACATCATTAAATGTAACTGAAAGTGAAATAAGAGGAGATTTGAAAGACTTAGCTGATGTTTCAAAATAAATTTGGGGTGATAGTATTCCCTTTTTTAGAAGGCGCCGTCCAGGACCAACTTAGTGGACCTCAGCTCGGACCTCATCTCCACCGTATAGTTGGGGCCGAGATAAGAAAATTTGGCACACCAAACGCTGTATTGATTGCAGTAATCGCACTACTAAGTGGTTACTGTATGCCTCTATATGAGAGTCGCCGTGCATGGTAGGGCTCCAAATGTCAGGGTTTTTGTGGCACCCCCCCCCCCCCGCACTGAACCTTTCACCCGAACGTGCTCCATATGTCCTTTGAATCTTGGAATCGCATTATATTGAGATTTCGCCAGCAAATTTTCAAGTGATTTTCACTGCATATAAGACAAAATAACGATAAATAGAAAGAAGTATGACAAAGTAGAAAGTGACGTAGGATTCAAATGAAATTTCATATCATGCTAATTGAATTATGATCTGGTTGTCCGTCTTAGGAAGTCTGACGGTCCGCTTTGCTCGGTTCAAACGTCGACCAGTGGTACAAGGCAAGGTTCCTCCATTCCTTCCAGCCTTTGGGGAATGGGGATACACTTGTGTCCGTCGGATGGAAAAGGGGGAGGGGGTTAAATGGCGGTCCGGGAGCAGGATTAAACAAAACAAATGCTAAACAATGGTGACGAGAAGAATCAGATAGTAGCCTAACTCCTGCTCTGTAGACAAAGACTCAGAGTTTTTCACTTTCTTTTCTAAAACTTCAAACCAATGGTGGAGTTATCATTACGGACCTACTCCCTTTGACTAGAGAAATATTATACTTCCCTCTGACTGCAAGTGTTAACGTTTACAACTTACAATGATACCATTTAAGGCAGTCTCACACTTCAGTATAGCGCTATAAATCTATGAAAGTTGAACACCGTTCAACTCTGCGCTATACGTCTGTTATTGGCCCGGAAGAGCCAGGGATGACTATGATTCTCATAGCTTTATAGCGTGTGAAAATTTCTATGATATGAACCGGCCTTTCACTCTTAGATGTGTTTGATACTTGGTAAAAAGTTGCTGTCAAACTTGACGCAAGCATAAAACAGGCGGAAGCATAAAATGATTATAGCAGCCAACAATGAACGAACTGCGCAGTAAATTTTTACATAGGCCAATAGTATTAGATCACTAGAACCACGATCGACGACACCCAGCTACGTAGCGGCTCTCTGGCTTCCCTAACAATGTCGATGTTTTCATGAGCTCAGCGAAAAACTTCATACGTCCTGCAAACTACTCAGTAACGGAAATAAGGGAAAGGTCATATACTTGTTTTAGTCTTTGTCTACCACTGCAGCTTTATAAAATATAAGGAAACTAAACAGAAAGTTCCTGCCTGCGAGTGTGTGCGCATCCAGTTCTCTGACATATAGGTCTTGACAAATTTCCATACTCCTGATGATTCACATATAACATGTTATAGTAAACAAACCGACTTACAGTTATCCGATATACCTCCAATCAGGGATGTAGCTAGGGTGGGCGGCGCTGGGCGGTGACACCCAGCACTCGATATTCCCCGCCCGGCACTCTAGGCAAACACACATTCCCCCGCCCACCACAAATCTGCCTACAGAGACCTAAAACTAGCCCTAAATTTACTCTCTAAAGTAAAATGAGGGAAAAATGAAAAATTAATGGCTGATAAATGGGGTAGATGCCATGGGGTGGGGTAAGGTGCTTTCCCCAGATGAGACAATTCCCCAGCACTCAAATTTTGCTACCTACGTCCCTGCCCCCAATGAAGAAATGGTTCCAAGACTCCTCCTCGTCCGAACAATTCCCAGTCCCTCCGACAACCGCTCACCGGACCATATAGATAATTGTACCCACTATAAGACAATTCCCACCCGGATAACCCCCCAGTGAAATAGTTTGCATGTCTGCTTTCACGGTGAAGGTACAATATACAGTTGTCCGAGGGTAGTTGCCAGGGTTGGGAATTTTCCAAATGTATTCGATAATATTCGCCAGGGGGAGGCGTTGCTCGAGAGGAAATCGTCAGGGTGGAAATGATCCAGCAAAAATGAAAAAATCCTTAACATTCACTTAAAGAAACTGATTTCATTTTTCTAAGTTGGATAAAAGTGCATTTGTCCTTTCAAGTTTGCAGATGAGCTTTACTGAAACACTAAAATTGTTGAATCATGGGATAAGGGGAAGAGGGGTAATAAAAGAATATGTCTAATGCAATATTTAAGGTTAAACCCTTGAAAGCTGATAGCTGAATTCACACTTTTCCCAAATACTTAAGGTTACATTTCATGTCGCTCCTGATAACGTCAAGTAATTTTATTTATATTGAGGTCTTACTTATAACAGTACTTAAAGGAACGTAGGCATAAAAGTGTAAGTTGAAAATAGTTTTTCCTCCGTTAGACAGGTGGAATGAAACTGGGGCCGGCGTTTTCCGATCTCGACAGTCTGGACGTAAGCTGTCAGGACGATGACGAGGACGAACAGAAGCAAGACCGAAATGGTGACGTCAAGATTGAAGGTAAAGAGAAGACGAATCCTCTGTTTCATACCCTCCATAGGAACGTCAACCGACCAGAAAGCGATTTGGAGAGACGAATCTCACACCGTGATTCTACCCGGAACCTATTGCCGGAGGATGACGATGACAGCACCCACTCAATCGACGTTCAACCGTCAGTTCTCATACGTCGTCAGCCGTCATCATCCGGTATGGTGGTGTTCCCATACGACCCTCAATCGAAAGAGACCCTTGAGAGACTTTCGGTGGAACATACCTCCCATATGCAACTGAAGAGACTTATCAATAAAGAGCTGAATAAAATCTCACGAGATGCTGATGTTCGGATTCAACATCTAAACGGTGGACTGTCATATCCTGCTTTTTTGAAAGGTAAGAAACATGCCCCGCACAGTAGACTTTATAAATTAAAGAGATGTTAGTATATACCACCCTACTTAAACAGTTAAATGTCACACTTTTAGCGGCTGAGCGGTGGGTCAGGTAAGTTTCGTTCTATTCTGGGACGTAACTCCTTGAGAGCATCTCCAGAGTTTTGGCTGCAGTGGGAACTAGAAATATGGTTAATGCCAGAGTGGCAGAATGGCCCGTAGGACTCACCATTGACCTACACACTAAATCGGGCACTTCCCCGCCCCCTAGATCCTTGCAGAAGTTATCAACCAGGACATGCTACCCCTCTGGTTAAAGCTCTTATGGCACTTTCAAATTTTCATACCATGATCACTGAGATGTTGAGCCAGAAGGGCTTGCATAATAGGTTCATGTTTCCAGCCCTGATCACTATTCAAAGACGGCAATTCACAGAACGGAGAAATACTATAAAAAGTTGGCCCTAAAATTAGTCAAATTGCCTTGAATTTTGCACAGTCTGTATTTCAACTCATTTCCTACAACAACCGAATCAAAAGTTGATCACATTTAGTAAATAACACAGTCAGAAACAAGCTCCCAAAATTTTTCAAGGCATTAAATTTGTTAGTCAATATTTTCCCGCGTAGCAAAAGTTTGAATTAGTGGTCCGCTACCTACAAGTATGACCACATTGAATGTTCTATACTGCCGCAAGGAAGGGAGAGTATTAACAGTGTCTTGATGGCTAGCACATTAGACAATAACCATATATTCTGTATTCCTATTGACATTTGCATTTGGATTGGGCCCCACGGTATTGTATTTAACTTAGGTTTAAAGAAAAAGTTAAATCATTACAGGATGACGACTAATTTCACTCTATTTGAAATCAACTTTAACAGATATCTTATTCGATGATGAGCTGTACATGTTCAACAATGGTCACCTTCGGTTCTCCTCCGTCGTCTTCCATAATTTACAAGAGGTTATTAGTGATTCAGTTCAGGGACCAGGGAGGGCCAGAACGTTTGGAGTTAAAGCTCCACAGAAACCACCATTTCTCTCGGGTCGGGCGTACTTGACTAACCATCGCTTGATTTTGATATCGGCTGAGAAGCAAAGAGGTAAACCTATTCTTTCAATCTTCCGTAAAAACATTGACTTTTAAATCACTTGCATTCGTCCTAACATTACTTTGTGTAGTCTTGGAAGTATAATTATTTAAAAATGTTTCATGTATTTTACAAACTGACAAAGGAGACAAACTTTGTCTTCGAAAAGTGTGGGCTGAAACATAATGTAGCACCCACATGTTTGTTTTGGGGATAAACCCTGATTCCCCTCACTTTCTACACTTACGAGTTATCTTACCTAGTAGCAAAGCGTTAGTAACAAATAAAGATCACATGAATGAAAAGAGGCATGTGTGATTTACAATACCTGCATATACCGTATGTAAGTTAATTGAAACTGGATGATAACAGATTATTCTATTGCAGTAAAAATAACAGAACGCGTAACCGTATATCATGTTTTTAGATGACATTAGTAACATCCAAGGTTTTCACATTCTATATTTGTAAGTTTCCTAATTTAAAATATTGTGTAAGCTATTGTGAGATAATATGGTACGGTGTGTAGCTCGGTACGCGGCTCCACCACAGAAGAGATTCAGTACAGGGATACAATTTGAGTGCTCTTGACTTTATTCCAGTGATTATTCTTCAGATTAAATTATATGCACAGGATGACTGGAGATGATTTCAAATTACTGGCCTGTCTAAAAATGATTCATTACAGAGTGGATGGTACATACTCCTTGCATAAAGAAAAACCCTACCTGTCTTGCGCCTGCAGTATAATTTCAAGTGCATGTGCTATCTGCAAGTGCACCCAAAGTGCGAATATGCGAGGTTTGCTCGCTGTCACCCATATTGTGCCTGGATAACTTTATCAGTTTGCCGGTTAGGGCTGGGATTGCTGAAAAGTTGCCAGGCTCAAACATTGGCCATTCACAAAGGGGATCAAGGACCCAAAATGAACTTGAGTGGGGTGTGAAGACCAGACGTTGACGAGTCATGTAAATAAGCTGGTATTGTACCATCATGTTCATTTCACTATATATTATTCTCATTAAGTGTCATTTTCTTTCACATTGTTTACTCTTTAAGGGGCGTCTGTTGCTTCGAAGGGCACCAGGTCCAGTAGTTATTATCTCAAGGCCCTTAACAGAGATACCCTTGATTTTATGAGCATTCCTCTTACAAACATAAGGGGTATGGAGCTGCATGCATCTCTGGGGTACAGTGCAAGTGCTAATATCAGTAGCAGAAATGTCTTCTTCGGCCTGCTGGACTGTTGTGAGGTAAGCTAGAGTTACCCTCACCCCACCCCCATATTTTCATAACGATATAGGAAACAGGGAAGAACAATAAAAGGTTGCTTAGTGAATTACTATAAAGTAGGATTCGATGGTTTATGTCCCAAAATTTCAAGTTTTAGATTAAATCAACAAAATGCTCCCAGGTGCAAATGAATGTTGTTCTATTTGATTGTTTTAGGGGGTTGGGGTGGGGTTAATGGGGTGATGGGTAGTATTGAGTCGACTTGTAAAATTGTTAGTCGCTGGACATCACATTCTCACTTTGAAACCTCGGCTGAGGATTTTTACGTTGTTTGATAACTGGGATTTCTTATGATGTTTGTATGAAATCGGCATCACGTGATACCGGTGACCACTGTTTAAGTATTTATCACCGACCTTCTCATTTAAAATGAAGCCTTACATATCGTATTGCAATTTTTTCAACAGTCCATGTTGCCGGGAGAGAGCAGTTGCACTAAATGGTTTACTAGTGACAGGACATCACATGGCTCAAATAACCGCACACTAACACTGGGGGTGATGCTGCCACCGTGGTTGCACCCAACAAACGTGTGCATCCATGCATCCCAAGAGGTTGGAATGAGGACCATCCGTGACTTTATGGTTGAACTTCAACACATAACACCTGCGCTCAGAACATACCCACAGAGGCCATCCAACGAGAACTGACGGATTCAAGTATTGAACGATTCATAAACCAAAAATAAATCCCCAAACAACATTCCTTCAATCTCATCCATCCAGCAAAAAGTATTTCACTTATTTATGGATCATATGTTATATCAGGGGCGTAGCCACTAGCCAGTCCTCTTATATCCAAGGTTGCGAATATTTTCCACAAGAGAGAAAAGCGGGAACAGTCTGCACCAGAGTAACTGATAACAAATTTCAGCCCAAAGTTCCGCAAGGTGCCCACCTCGCCCAGCACTAGCTATACCACCGTATAGTACAACGGACACAACTTCCAACGTATCCAGTTTATAGGAGTATGTGCACCAATTAATTTCATAGCAATACTTTTCCTTTTAAGTCAGAGGTGGAACTAGGAGGGGGACTAAGTAATGTCCCCGTAGGGAAAGGCTGGCTCCACCCCCATCGGGAATCTTAACCCTGTCGTCGGGCAAGTTCAAGCGCCACCTCTAGACTCAAATAAACTTCACTGGCTAACATTACAGTCCTGGCTCAACACGTGATTCTGGTCGTCCCTAATCTTAAACCGACCTAGGTGGTGAAGTCTCAGTACATATTTTTTACAAGAGGAGAAAGGGGATTGTTATTCCTTGATCTAACCACGACAATCAACCGAAGTTTCCTTTAGACGAAGAGTCATATGAGACGTGCTTCAGGTTAAGTTGAAGAACAACAAGTATTAAATGGAGCACGATGTGTGTTGGGGAGGGGGGGGGGGGAGGGAGGCGTAAAAGAAGTTGGAATTTTGTTGATTTGAGGTCATGAGTGAAGATGTAACAATGGAAAATTTATGAAAGAGACTGGCATAAGAAAAATTCGTCAACTAAACAAGCGCCCTGCCCATAGCTTTCTTCTCTGTACTTCAGTGATGACCACAAGTAATCGCCTGAACTGTAGGCGTAGGAAGCTGTTCTCGACTGGGGAGGGGGAGGCTGAACGTTGTTTCGGAAAGAGCTCGAGGAGGGGTATATGGTAGATGAAACTGAGCAAATTTGAAGGTAAATTGCTGCAAATTTTTGACATTTTTTACAGAGGGATCAAATAAGGGGTTTTCGTCAAAGCAAACTTCCGCCCCATCACATTTTTGACTGGGGGTTTAGTCCCCCAGCCCCAATTCGCCTGAACATCATTGTGATGACAACGAGTTAACCCTTACCCTATGCAGTTGTTTGCATACTAGCAAACACTGTATAAACCATAAATGTACAAATGTCAAAAATTCTGGGGCAACTGAAGTGGAATCCACTGGAAGATTTTGAGTAGAGAAACATCCTATTGAAATTAAGAAAGTTGTAGATCCCTTTTGTGTGAAAAATATTATTTTTAGTTTATATGCCAACATTTGGCTAAATACGGGCATAGCATTTTTGTTTCGGAAATTCAAAGTGTGCTAATCAGTTGCTTACTGGTAATAATGATTTTGCAAGCTTCTGAGCTTGTTGCATTATTCTCACTCATCGTCTTTCAAGGTTAACTAGAAAGTTTACATTCAATTCAATTCAATTCAATTCAATTCATTTATTTTGTTTTATCACAACAATATATAAACATAGTGACAGATTATACAGTTAACAACAAATTAATAAAATGAGTGTTGTGAATGGAAGTACTCTTAAAAACCCTTCAGGGCTTAAAAACAAAAGTACTCCCAGAGAGAATAAACAAATGTAAACAGAGAAAAACAAAAGAAACAATCGCTCCCATACCCCCCTCACCAAACACCCACCATCCTACCGACCCCCGCCTACAGCATTAATAGGCAGTAATAAAATATTTTAGTAAACCTTTCCTCAGAGACGCAACAGAAGGACTTAGCTGGTAATTTTGGGGCAGTGTATTCCAAATCATAATAGATCTATCCTTGAGACTTTTTTTAAAAGCATCTCTATCGACGAAAAGAGTATGAAGTTTGTTAGATTGTCTAGTTTGGTAGTTATAAACAGAATTGTTAACGGTATAAAAGGAAGAAAAAGAACTTGGGAGTAGCTTATTCAAACAGCGAAAGGTAAATATAATTAAACTTATATTAACTACATCATGAAATTTGAGTAAATTCAACGAGGCAAACAGACCACTGGTCTCGTCCCGTGGAGCAGAGCAAGTGATATGTCTGACGGCCCTTTTTTGAAGAATAAAAAGTTTATTTAGAATTGATTTAGTAGTACCGGACCAGATACTACAACAGTATGAGAGGTGAGGTAAGACTAGGCTTAAATAAATTAACCTCAAAGCTCTTTGAGGTAGAGTAAATTTTAATTTTGATAAGATGCCTATGCCTTTTGAAATTTGTGCTGATACGTACTGTACATGATCTTTCCACGAGAGCTTATCGTCAATATAAACTCCTAAGAATTTAGTGCAATGAACGTTCAGAAGGGGCTTATTATTCATACTTATATTAAAGTTATAGTTATTTCTACCTTTGTTGAACACCATATAATTAGTTTTGTCAACATTCAATGATAATTTATTCGACACAAACCATTTGTAGAACCTACATAATTCATCATTTACGGTTTTCTCTAAGTTGCTGTCATTGTCTGTGAAGAAAATATTGGTGTCATCTGCAAACAGTACCAAGGAACAAGACGCAGAAACGTTACACATATCATTAACATAGATAATGAAGAGTAAAGGTCCTAAAATGGACCCCTGAGGAACTCCACATGTTACTTTAAGGGATGTGGAATGCACATTATTAAAAGATGTGAACTGTTGCCTTGAAGTCAAGTAGCTTTTCATCCAGAGGTAAGCATTTCCTCTTATCCCATAATGTGATAACTTACGAAGGAGTATATTATGATCTATGGTATCGAAAGCTTTTGAGAGGTCAAGAAACACACCAATTGAGTTTTGTTTACGTTGAATGGCAGAATAAAGTTTATCCACAGCGTCAGCTAGCGCCAACTCAGTGGAATGACCAGAGCGAAAACCATATTGACAATCACTTAATATACTATGTTTTGTTACAAAAGAGTACAGTCGGTTAAACATAAGTCTTTCCAAAATTTTCGCGAAACAAGGCAATATGGATATTGGACGATAATTACAGAAAATATCAGCACTTCCTTTCTTAAAAACAGGAATGATCTTGGCTTTTTTCAAGAGATCAGGGAAAGTACCTGTCTCGAAGGATCTGTTAAAAATATGGGTGAGCGGTTGTAAAATATAAGGAATGACCTCTAACACAATTTTTGGACGAATATTATCAAACCCAGCCGATTTTCTGGGATTTAGAGAGGCATAGGCAATTTTGGCAATTTCATGTTCGGTTGCTGGGAGAAGAAAGAGGGATGAAAGATTAGGACTGCCCAAGTAGCTATCATCAAAAGGCACTCGGGGAATCTTCTCTGCAAGAGAGGGCCCAAGGTTAACAAAAAATTTGTTAAACTCATCAGCAATGTCACTTGAGCCGGTGATGTTATGATCCCCTTTCTTGAAAGTATCGGGAAGTGAGGACGTACTCTCACCCTTAAGAAGCCCATTGATTGTCTTCCATGTTTCTTTGCAATCGTTTTTACAATCAGCAAACTTTTTGATGTAGAAATGTTTTTTCACAGTTCTAATAATATGGTTCAGTTTGTTTCTATACTTTCTATAATTGAGCCTGTTATCTGGAGTTGGGGCTTTCAAGTATCTTCTGTACAATTTTTCCTTACTTCTTATCGATTTTAATATACCAGGAGTGATCCATGGGGCACTGTTTTTCTTACTCCTTTTATTCCTAATTTTTACAAATGGAAAACAAACGTCATGCGTTTTCTTGAATGTATCATGAAACTTATTAAAGGCAACATTAGCATCATTTTCTTCAAGAACATGATTCCAGTTCATACTGGCCATACTACGGACAAATGTATTTATATTACTAGTAGAAAAATTTTGGATCAATTTGCCATGGTCCTCTTTCATATTCACTCCTATTCTAATGCTTATGAATATGGGAAAATGATCACTGATATCAGTGGGCAGGATTCCCGTCGATACGATTTTAACTTCATTGCACAAAGCGACATTAGTGAGGATGTTGTCAATCAGTGAGGCAGAATGATCAGTAATACGAGTAGGTCTAGTAATAGTGGGGTAGAACCCACATGAGGACACAGTATTCAGAAAGTCTGAAGATCCATTACTAAGAAGATCAATATTGTAATCGCCTAAGATAAAACAGTGCTTCTTTTCGTTTGAAATTTTAGAAAGTGTGTCATAAAGATAATCATTAAATGATGACATATTCCCGCTAGGAGGTCGGTATACAACACCTACAACAACTTTCGTTCCACAATGAGGAATACTTAGTTCAATAAATAAGCTTTCGATATTGTTGTTGAAAATTGATAGGTCAGTACGTTCAACATACTTATACTTCTGTCGGACAAAGAGACACACGCCCCCTCCTCGTCTGTTCAGACGATGATTCTCAACCAATGAATAATTATCAAGGCGAATTAGAGGTGAAATATTGTCAGTCAACCACGTTTCAGTGAAACCTATTACAGAAAAATTATGATTAAGTAAGGAAAGATAATCAACAGTTTTGTCCAAGTTTCTGTTTAGACTTCGACAATTTAAGTGAAACAAATCAAAATTGCTATCACTAGATAGAGCGTTAAAGTCGTCAGTAGCATAATAATCACAGTCATCTGGCATACAATCGAGCTTATCAGTGAAAGTGCATATATTGCTTAAAAAATTCTGACTTTTGTCTATTGATAAAAATGATTTTAAATTGTCAGATGTATCAACATCACTGGCTTGAAAGAAAGGGAGAGCTTTCTGTAAACAACTTGGACATAACCAAGAAGAATGCATAGAATCATTACAAGACATATGCGCCAAGTGTAAACAGGAACGGCACTGAATTGTACTTAACATGTCGTAGATACCCCTATTACATAATAAACAGACGGGGATTTCAGAAGTCATAGCCTTAGAAACCCACAATACAAAAGAACAAGAAGGGAACAAGGAAAGAAAAAGAAGAAGAAAAAAGAACTTAGTGAAAAAAGAAAAGAGAAGTTACTTCAAGAATACGAGTTACAAGAAAATCAGATTACAAGCCCTAAGTATAGTTCACCAGACATAGCAATGTATTGCTGTAAGCTTTAAGTTTAGAATAATACAAGGTTTTGAGTGATGACTTACTGCAGCTGCGTACCGGTGATGAATTTAAACGGCATTGTAACAAAGAGTGTGCTATTCAAGAGAGTCAACCCACGAATTGCCTCTTTGTAGATCCAGGATAGGACAAATTAAAGCTACATGGTTAAATTGGTGCCAAGAAAAATCATTTTGCATATTTATCTAGGTCTGCCAAATCCTTAATTCTTCTTACTACTTTATCTTCATCCTTTATAAAATGTGCGAATATTTTGCCGTCCTTCGACCATCCATTGTTGGTCCCGCTATGTTGCTGGGTAGCCTTCAAAAGCTGCTGGTTTTGGTATGTTAGGTCTTCCTTAACGACAATTTTTGAGCCCTTCAGCTTTCTGCGATTTTGTATAAATTGAGACCTAATTTTATAGCTCATGAATTTGACAATAATACCGCGATGTCTGCCTTCGGTAGGTCGTCCCACTCTATGAGAACGCTCAATATCGTCGGAGGTAATGCTCGTAATACCTAGTTTCTGATTTGCTAAGTTAATGATGATCTCTTCTGGGTTCTCCCCCTGTCTTTCCTCCACACCAAACACTCTGATACAGTTACGCCTGGAGTATTGCTCGAGCTCATTTATGTCGTCATGACTCTTCTTCAGTGTGGATTTCATTTCCTTAATATCCTCAGCATATCGTTTAAGTTCACTTTCCTTTGACTCTAGCTTCTCCTCGAGATCAAAAATTCTTGCCTCCTGTCTTTCTTGCTCCTCTGTAATTTGAGTTAGCTTCCTCTTGATGGCTATCTCAATACAAGTTTGCAGTAATGATTTAAAGTTCTCGTTTTCGGTTAATTCTTTGAGAATTTCCGCAACCAGCTCATCAGATCTTGGTGATGTCTTTGATTGCTCCTGCTTCTTTGGCGGCATGGTGTCGGTACAGCTACAGCACGTTTAAGTTCAGATTAATAAAAGGCTAAAGGCACAACATATCACATTATCTCTTCTGGTTTGGGTATTTTATTTGAATTTTGTGCGGGATTTATTTGCTATCGTAGTTGAAATAATGGTGTAAAAAAACCCTTTTCACGAGATTTTAAATAGATATTGGAAAAATTGAACATTTAAAAGAATTAAGATATTTAGATGAACTCTTATCAACTGCATATCGCTTCAATACCAACATTTCGACGAAGGGTAAGTGAAAGACCAAAAGCCTCACCCGTTCTTCAAATATACGTAACACGTATAAGATATTGTGCCACACTTCTCACTTACTGACTGGACCTGTAGTCTGACGAAGTTCACCCATGTGATCTTCTCAAATACAATACTTTCGGAAGGTTTTTTAATAGGAGGGCACATTTTGGAGGGACGTTTTGAGACAAAAAAACTTCATCCTGAACATTACTGGGCCTGCTCCGACAGCCCTGCAAATAAGGCAAGGGAGCGTCAGTGTGGGCTGTGGGAGTGGGGATAATTGATTTTTTATTTAGTGCACCATTTACTTTGCCAATTCTTTTTCTTTGCCACCGTCTGGGTGAGGGCGTAAACACATATATGGCTCTGGACTAAACAACTAAAGACGCTCTCTTTTTGCCTTTATTAGGATAAACTTCTACAAAAACGAAAGTCTACAGTTTTATCACACTTTTAGTGTTATGTTAGATTTCAGTGACGGATTTTAGGCGGACGTGAGTAAAGAGGGCAGCATTGTAGACGTAGAACTGCTGTGACACATATTTTGTGATAGCGCTTTTAGGCAGGGAGCTGTAACAGTTTCCTTGTTTAGGATAACAAATGACCTGACCTCAGTCCAATCATGATGGGGCTGGACCCAGGACTAACACCATCAGACTATAAGATTTGGTTTCATTGGAAGAAAATGTGGAACAGGACCGAGGTTAAAAAGATGATAAGGTTTTTTCCAGGATCATTTCTTAATGATTTATGAATAATTCATGCACTTTCAATTGTGTCATAAGAATACTATATATTAGCCTAATAAGCATCGTTTAAACCTTTCAGGATGTAGTGAATTAATGTTTACCAAACAATAAAAACTTGTACTGGTACCTATTAAAAGACTAGAATTTTTATTCGAATGTAAATATTTTGAATGTTAATATGTTTTCGCTGTACATAAGAGCTAACTTATCCATTTCATATTTTACATTGACAAAATTAAAAACAAAGTAATGCGTCTTTAGGATGTGAGATTAGGGTCTTTTCGTGATAGTTTCTTATCTTTGAATGTTACATGCCACACAAAATGATATATTTGTGCATTTTGCTTCAGGACATATATGTAAAGTTACGAAACTTTGACTTTTTAACAGGGGGCAAGATGCTGAAGGGACGAGACAGTTTCCATGGGGCGAAATGTTTTTAGGGCGGGGTTTTAGGGAGGGAAATATAGCAAAATGCATTAAAAGCAATCGTAATTTTTATTTTCTGAGGGTGTCTTAGGAGGCACCGTCCCTCCTAGGCCCCTTGGCCACGGGCTTGCTTTTGTAAATCCTCCCCTTTGTCCATTAAAGAGGGTCCTCAGTCAAATAGTAAACATTCCTGTAACATTTAGTGGCACTTGCTACCTTGCTACCTTCTAATAGGCATATACATACATCCAGTAAGGAAGATTTATGTGAAAAAGTGTGTGTGTGTGTGTGTGTGTGTGTGGCCGGGGGGAGGGTGAGTCACCTCGAAGCAAAATTTAATAGATGAAAGGTGAAAGTCATTGGGAAAGTCTCCAAAAAGTTGGTGGTATATACATCCCCCATCCTCCTCAGGATTTCTGCCTATGTATGCATCTCGTATAGACGTGACGTGACAGCCCCGGTACAATGTGATCATGTTATGTACTCTGACGCCCCGCCATTTCGTGAATTTCTTTAAACTGCATGTTGAATAAAGCAAAGATATGACGGGAAACCTTTTAAAAGATCAAGACAGTGATTCTGGCAAACTAATAAGTGCAAGGAGTAATAATTATAACCCTAAATGATGTCACAAGACATTCATGATGAGAAAGAAATGTGTTTTAAAAGAAATGAATCAGGCTGTTTCTGTATATACTGTACTGCTATTTAATTGTAATAAATGAAAAGAAAAGAAAAATACTGTAGCTTCCCGTTCACAATATTTTTTAAATGGCTGATTGTTCCTGTCATATGTTGATGCCTGTCATGATGGAGGTTTGAACTCCACAGGTGAAGTATAGACCGCCTCTTTGGAACAAATCTGAGACAAGCAACATAGACCAATTTACTCAGTTTATACTTTACACATGATATGCTACATCGTGCTGTCTAGTTAAAGGGAAAATGCAGCCCCCCCCCCTCCATTTAAAAAATAGTTTGCCCCGTCATCCTAATTCAGGAATGGTTCCTTTCAATCATGTGACTATATTTTTGGTATACTTATTTGCTAAACTCAATCAATCAGGATAACTCCTTGCTTTACCTTCAGTATGCAATGTCTTTACACAGAGACGTAATGAGAAATACTTTGAGCGAAATAAGAAGAAATCTGTAGATTTAGCACATTTTTGTTTAAAATAAACTTGGGGCGAACTGCTTTCTCCCTTTAAGACAGAAATTATGGTGTTTCTAAAATTGCGATGATCCATAGCAATATTTTTAGTTTACGGCATAGTACAGTTGCTACGTGCTAACCAGTTGTTACAACAAACAGCTGGTGGCACCGTCATTGTCAAGTGGTATAACAGTTATCGATCGCACAAACTTACAAATACTAAAAATCACGTGACGAGTTACGTGTACTTTCCTTGAACTGTCAAAAGGGTGATAATGAAAAACAATAACACACATACACACACAAAAGATATTGCTCTACCCGAAACAATCAGTCACTTGACAAGTAAACGTCATCACCACTTCCATTACTTTTACCATCAAATTTTGTCACCACTGTGGTCCACCGTACAATCTTAAGACCTTAGCATTATCGTGCACAGTACAACTTTTACTGTCAGAGCCGTATAGGCTCTACAGGAAGTACTATGAGCGCGCCCTCCACAGGACCGTAGCATGCAGGCCCTGAGATTTCAAAACCGTACATAAAAATTGGCTTACTTTAGAAAAATCCTGAAATACTGAAGATTTCACTGTCCGAATTATGATTTCAAGGCCCATGATCGAATTTTATGGTTCTTTCCCCCAAATTTTCCCGGAGAGGTCTCCGGACCCTCGACATGGACGCATTCTCATGTGGGTTTCTCTTCCTGACGAAGAACTCCTCTTCCTCCTATAAGATACACATCTTGAATACACCTGCATATACGCAGGCTAATGATAAAATAGCCTATTGTTAACTTTAATTATAAACTAAACTCAATGAACTTGAAAAGTAACTTTTAATTTAAATCAGAGCTAAATTTGTTTCTAAAGCATGACATCCATAAAAAAGAATGTTTAGATGTAACTCACAATATCTAAAATTTGCTATTTCTCCCTATCTGGGAGGCATTTTGACCGAACATTTTCTTGCAAGGCCTACGCTACGGCTATGCGCCAACCGATGGAGGCTCCCCAGTAACGGACTAAGCCCGCACAGGCTAACAGCCTTTTTGCATCCAAGCCACGTATCTCACATAGACAAAATTTCTCAAAGACTAGGGGTGTCGTGTCCCCTTCCCTTAGACAGCACCTCTTTCCTTACGCCCAGCCAAAAATTGGAAGAATATCACTAAATAATGACAATTTACAAAGATATAATCAGTTTAATGCTTTGTCCACGATAGCACCGTTCTGTACCTAAACCAGGCCTTACATGTACCCACTCTCCTCAGCAGCCTCCCCCAGGATAGCATCCATTCACTGAGGCGTAAAAGGAAGGGTCCGCCAGGGTGTCAGCTATATTAGCACACCACTTGGTGGCCCGCTTAGACAGTGTCATGAAGTGCCCCCCTTGGGATTTTGCCCAGGCTACGGCCTGGTCTTGTCCCAAGACGTTATAGATACGTTCTATCTTTTATCTTCCATTCGCACAAAATGAGGGCGTATGTCAACTGAACTGTATGCCAACTCAAACGTTATGTCTATAGATCATAGAGTTCAATAGTAGAGTGTAGAGGGCGCACTGGTACGTATGCTTCACAGCCGATATGTGGTGGACGGAAATGAACTTAGAGTCCTGCACAAGACTAGCTACGGCCCTGCTCTGTATACCTCGCGTTCCTGGTTTGACAGAATACTCCGAGTTTATGAGGGCACAACACCATTTCTTCGCACATTGACAGCCCTTCACGCACTAAACTGCCTAATTCCACGGTACCCAACGCCTGTAGAAGTTCACAACTTAACTGTAACATGCTGCCCACAAAACGAAAGCTATATAGCTAAGCGGTTTTTACCATGGAAGTAATAAAATACCGTGGCTTGAACGTTTAGATTTTGAGTCAAGTTAAGGACAAACTTAAAACGTAGTTTTCGATTTAAGTCCCGTCTACAGGATCACACATTTGTTTAAAGTTTCATCATACGTTTGTATGTCCATGGACATATATATGACCGTATAACCAGTTTTCCAACAAAGTTGAACAGCGTCCAACATGTATGACTGTTCAAATTTTTAGCTGCTTATTTCATATTTCCAAAAAAATGTCCAAAATATTTGAAAAATCCGATCCATTCTTATCATTTAATCATAATTTATGCTCACTGTAAGAGACATAATCGCCTAAACTTTTGCCTTACCCAACTATAGGAATTTTCACCAAAAATCAACGATGTAGGACATTTTACGTCCGAGAGTTTAGGACTTAATTATATCGAACAGGGGTGAGGGACCTTTTCCCCTTGACGGGCCGTTTTGATAGTCATAATTCACTCGCGGGCAGCAGAGAGTGTGGGCGCAAAAAGCTTCCCCCATAGGGCGCAGACAAAGGGGCCCCAAAAAGAAAACGCCTAGATAAGGAACTTGTGCGATGCCCCCAGAAGCTATTGAGTTTGTACAAATTTGTAGGCAATAGAATGTTCATCCACTAACTTTAAATTATTGCGTTGACTGTCAGTCAATACAGTGCCCTCGTATTGTAATAGATAGATCTACACATGTGGCAGTGCAATTCTGTTCAATGCTTTGTAGCCTACCACTAGAAGTATCAGGATTCTGCACCTGGTTTGTCTTAAGAACCAGTAGGCATGTTATGTTGTGCGTAGTATACTGGTAGGGTTTCGCAGCAGTTTTAAGTGAAATATCCGGAAAGTGGTATGCAGAACTAATGATGAATACCTTGGGCTGAAGCAGAAAAACGATGGGAACCATAGGCTAAAAGATTATTATCAATTACTCTTCAAGTGATTCTGCATATGCATTTATAAATTGCCTTGCGGGCCGGATAAAATTGTCCAGCGGGCCGCAAACGGCCCGAGGGCCGGAGGTTCCCCACCTCTGATATCGAACATGAAATTCCATGTACAGTGCACGATGCTGCATATTCCAAGTGGTAATTTGTGAAACAATGTCATACATTTGTATGGGATGTTCATGGACGTATGATAGTGTAGACGGGCCTTTATATGTCACTCAAATTGTAGTCACCAATCTGCCAATTGTTCATAGAAATAAAGAGATATTCCTCCATAAGTCTGAGGTGATCGACGCAGCAACCTCTTTAATTAATTGTTGAAACTTCTTGTGCAGACTCTCCCAGTTTCGAGCAGTTTACCCGTATAAACACGAATGTGCAAAGCAGGGCCACGACGAAATAAAAAAGGTTTACAAAACATCCAAAGCCATGGCTCGGAACTACAGTTCAAGTGGCATACCCTAATAAATCCTCCCATTGACTTACACACTGATTTAAAAAAGTAAAGTGGCCTCTAAAACCTTGTAGAAGTTTTTGCCAGGTACAAGCTACCCATCACAAGAAAGCTGACAAACTGGCCATTTATGGCACTTTCAGTTTACCATACATATCTCTGAAGATTTTTTTGCAAGAGGAGCTCAAAGTTTTCGTACCTTTACCCAGGCCTTTTTACCCTCTCAAAGCCTGATATACTTACTGTGCCAGCTTCTAAGCCTATGATTTCCCAAAAATTGCTTCAATTGACCCCATTTTGGCACCAGTGATACTTCATCTGGTCAACTTTAATTTCAAATTGACAAAACATCCCTATCCTATTTGGTAACATATCGAAAAACTACCAATGTCTCCTCTTGGTATATTTGTGAAGGGTGAACTAATGGACGCATTTGTATGTGTGCTAATTTGGGCATACACTTCAGTCAAATGATTTTACAGACAGTGGAGGGCGCTATGCACATAAAAATAAACGGATATTACGAAAATACAAGCTGGGTAACATCCGGCTTGGCTTGTAAAACGAGGTGTAACACTTATCGAATGTCCATGTTTTTCTATCAGATCAGACATGTATTTTTCCTTTGATTGCATTAAAATGGTGATTTTTCCACCGCCATAATACACATCAGTTGATATAGTTTACAAACCTCGAGAATAAGACCAATATATACAACGTTACTAAGGCCTATCATGTCTTGAACATATCACATAGGTGCGAAGGTTTGGACCTTGAGAGGGCCAGGTAGACCCGGCATGTTTGTTTTTAGAGAGAGGTTCTAGTCTACTCTGCAAAAAGACCAAAAGACTCTTTGAATGCCATCGGGGTCCTTCCATGACAACAGGGTCCCAGGAAGAAACCTTGGGCTGCCCTGCCCTCTCAACAGCTACTAATCTGGCTGTTATGGCATATATCAGAATATTAGTTTTAAAAGATTTTCTGAAATTCAGATGAAGGCCTGCAAAATTTTGCTTGCCTGCATGGTCCGTCCCTGAATCAGCGATATTCTTTGCAACTCAGTCAAGAAAGTGTTAACCACAGAGCTGATACTCGAACAACTAATATTTGCCATCATTGTCGTACGAGCGGTGCGGGCTGGCGGGGGATGCAGCTCCAGAGGGGTTCGGTGTTCGGGCAGATTTTTGAGGAAAGAATAGGGCAATTTTGTCGGGTAACAAAGGATTTTCTCGGGCAAAAACGGCTCTTCCCCAATAAAAAATATGTCCCAAATACCCAAGACCTTTGTTCTTCTATGTAGGGTGTTATCAGTGATCTGCTGTTATTATCTGGCTGGTATTATACAAAAGATGAATGCTGCACCGCTTTGAAAAGCAGTATTGAGCACTGGCAGTGACTGCCTAGTCATGCTGATCTATGAATCGCCTGAGGCAGGATTTCAGGGAGAGGTGCAAATCCCCCACTTTTTCCCCGACCTTAAAAATATGACAAAAAAAAGATAAAAATAAAAAAACTTAAGTGAACGAAAGGGAGACCAAAGAAATTATGAGAGAATTTTAAATATAATGGATACATTTTGAAATGTTAAACGAATGAAAATATTCCCATCAAATACCACCAGACTGGTAGAAAAATTTTTCTCGGCTCGCTTAGCACGCACTAGCAATGAAAACTAGTTAAAACATCCGGAAATCAAAAGTGGGGAGACAAGGGGCCATGGTTGTTGAAATATTTTGTTCATAGTGCCTAAATTAAAATTTCTTTCGCGCCATGTTGCTTGCATACACAATTCAGAAATCTACCCGGTACCTACAATTAGCAATTCTCAATAAACTTTTCGACGTACAGCACTTAGTGTTAGCCCAATATAAATAGGTGTCTTATTATTACTGCTGAACGTATGGGGAAAGTTTGATGAAAACTATTTCATTTGTATTTTAAAGTGCACCTGGGGGACGCAGGATTTTCTGAAAAAAATGGTTCAGAATGGCCGCAAAGGCCAGTAAGTTTAAGAAGAAATTACCGGGAGGACCCTCAGTTTTTAGCCTTCGGCATCGCGCCTTGCGGTTGGACTCTGCCCGCCACACCTTACGAAGAATTTGCGTCCTTGGCATTTTACTGAGGGCACCTATGGCGGTGTCTACGTATGAACTACCCATAGCATTCATGATTCCGGAAAGTATAACCCTCAAAACTTTGATCGTCGTTATGAAACTGTACTCTAACCTGTATTACGAAACTACCTTATTTTTCATGGTAATAAAAAGTTTGAGGGGGCACTTGTGCCAGACTATCGACATAAAGGTAACAAAAGAAAGAGTAGGTGGCTAGGAAAGTAAGAAAATTTTTACGGTACTGGACACTATCGCATTTAAAAAATACAGAAAAACAGTAAGCTACGATAAAATGTCATAAATAATGCTGATTTCCTAGATGCGCTTCGCGCGCAACCGTTTACATATTACTTCATTACTTCCTGTAGGACACCTTACATGTTCCATAGCTTCGTAGAAAGTCATCCGTTATCATTGTAACTACCTACAAGCTGACAAGCCAAAAGCTCACTTCGTCATAAGGCTGGCCCTGTTATTCTGAGTATTAAGTCTATTATTAAAATGGTAAAATGTGATTTTTTATGATCTGTTTAATGCAAATCTGAGGAGTTATAAGAGCTACATGCTACATTCTAATGACTTTAATCTTGAATAACTCAGGGAATAGGCGGGATTACGGGGGCAAGCGGTGGCACTCCCCCCCTTTTTTTTCCAGATCTTGAAAATAAAAATAATAAAAAATGAGCAAAATTAAGTGAGACCAGAGAAATTATAAGAGAATTTTCAAGAGCCTATTATGATTTTGAATGAAGGAAAATATTAATATCAAAATTCATAAAATTGCTGGAAAATTTTTTCGGCGCGCTTCGCTCGCACCTCCAGATAAAACTGAATACTACTGAATTGAAAATTTTGTCTGGCAACGTAAATTTCTTTCTTCCTACGCGTCACACTATTGTGACTTGAAGCTCTAAAATAAGGGTCACTGAAAGAAGTAATGTACGTCATAAAATGCACCATGGTCCTCGCAAACAAAGTCTCAAGCCATACCCATGTATAGGGAATCGCATTATTCTCGAAGAAAAAAAAAAGAGGAAAACTCGGCGTGCTTCGCATGAGCCTTATATAAATCGATGTCTAATTAGTACTGCTATGCGTAAGAAAACTCTGGTGGAATTGCCTCGTTATTACTTCCTGTAGGACAGCTTGACTAAATTACCATTTTCAAAACCTTTGCTACACCTCTCGCTGTTCACTTTCCTTTATACCAACTATCACCATCTTCAGCAAATTGACTGACGGTTACTATCTTAAATTTGCGGTCATCATATGAAACCTATTTCATAAGCATTTCAAATTACTCCTGGTAGAAGCAGGATTTTCTGACTAAATGGTCCAGAATGTCCGCAAAAGCCGTCAATGTTAAGAAAGATTTCTTGTGGAGGACCCTCAGTCCCCAGCCTCCGGCTTCGCGCCTTTTACGATCGCGGTTAAAGGCTTCGCCGGTCACAACTTCCCAAGATGCAGCCTCCAATGAAATTACTTCCCTGGCACTTTAACTACCGATGCCCTTGACAATGTCCATGTAAAAACTACCGACAAAAGATTTCATTGACTTCAAGTATCACATAGTCTATAACCTTAACAAAATCGACACTACCTTATTTTTCACACTATAAAATAGTTGAGGGGCACTTGTCCGAGACCATCGACAAAATAGCATGAAAGTAAGCCTCCATGCAAGGTATAGGTCCAGGCGCGGATCCAGAAATTTTGAGGGGGGGGGGGCCAAGATGGAAAATCTCATGTGCACCGAAGGTGCACCACGAGCGCGAAGCGCGATTTCCTACGCGTGGGGTCCAGGGGCCCGCGTTAGGGCCCCTGGCGGGGTCCAGGGGCGGAGCCCCGGTGGGGGTCCAGGGCCGAAGCCCCCGGAAGCTCTCGCAATATTGCATTTTAAGAGCACAGAAATCGACCTCCAATTCTTATGTCAGTGAGATTTTATACCTTTTCATGTTTCATGGAATTTGATGTGTATGGCTCAGTGTAAGTTACTATATGTAACTGCAGAAGTTCCGGAGAATATAAGTTATCTTGAAACTTACACGCCAACATTATGAGCCCTTGTAGGTAACCTTAAATGATTTTTGCCATAATAAGTGTTTGATTTTCGTTATACGGTATTCGGGTTTAGAACGTTAGATGAAACAATTGCGCGCGAAGCGCGCCGAAAATGTGAATTTACATTTAAAACCATTGCTATGACTAACGGTGTCAATTCCCTTTATGTGTGTATATCAATTAGAAGGTGGGTTCGATACTAAGTTTTCAGTTCTCATAAGAAGAGGAGGGTGAAAAAATGAATATCAGTCGCTTTACATCCTTACAATGCTGGCTCCTCTGAAATCACGTTTATGCACACGAATAATTGACTTATGGTAGAACCCCACTGATGAGTAATGCGAAAACGTTTGGGACCTTATTGATAGTAAAAGGAGCAATTCAAGGCTAAAAGTGCGCAGATCAAGCGAGAATCAAGAAATATTGAGAAGACTTTGCAAAAATCGTGAAAGATTCCAAATGATTTTTGGTAAAAAGTGATAAGAATAAATCAATCACTCAATAAAAAAGTACCTCTCTCCGTAAGCGTAAACAATTGCGCGCGAAGCGCGCCGAAAATTTTCGGTATAGAGCCTCCCGGGAGCTCTGCATTAATTGTACACTGAAATTGGGGACCAACAGGCCTCCCACAACCTTACATCCATATGGGAGGAGAGATGATATATCACCTACTTTATGGATTTCTGAAGGTTATACCCTTCAGAAATCTATGACCGATGGTGCCGGCGGGAGTTGGTGATTGGGGGAACCGCAGATAACTGCTAAACCGTGCCTTTTAGGAAGTGTGATTTTGTATACGCTACATACAAGAGTGGGAGAACCTTTTCTTGTTAGTACATGAGAGTACAATCCCAGGAAGGGGTTTACCCTTCCCTTTGAGAAATTTTTGTTAATTTTAGGGGGCCTATATGCAAAATGGTGGTATCTTTGGGTCATTCTAAAGTGATTGTATGTTTAAAATATGTCCAAAATTTAGTGAATTCTAACTTTTGTTTGGGTGAAAAAGAGGAGTAAGAGACGGTTAATATATTGTCTTCAAACCTCCTTAAGTCCCAGGAAAGTCATGGGCGTGGATCCATCTCCAAAAGTGGGGGGAGGGACTTTTTCACATTTGTGAATCGCCGTCCTGGTGGAAGAAGCAGTGGTGGTAACCAGAATTTGCGTCACGGGGAGACAATAAGTTTTGTAATCGTCGGCATGGGGGAGGGGTCTAAGGGAAATTTTTCTGGAACTGAATACCCTCAGAAGCGATTTGGTGCAACAAAAGTGTAGGATTTTTAGGTTATTTTTCCTCTAAAAATTTCGTTTTCCTAGGCATAATTGCAGTCTGTTCCATCATTTTTGAAAAAGTGAGGGGGACTTTTTGACGATGTCCCTCCTTCCTAAAAGTGAGGGGGACGCGTGCCCCCGTCCCCCAATGATCCAAGCCCATGGGAAAATTGTACACGCAATTATACCTGGGTGGAGTACACAGAAACATTCTTGGACTATAATAAAATTTTTCCTTTACATTTTAAAAGGATATCCAAGGTTGACAGATAACAGTATAGAACCTCCCGGAAGCTCTGAATTAGTTACAGTACACAAAAGAGGGACCAACGGGATTCTCACTACCCGAAATACATGTGGGAGGAGATATGATATATCACATTCTTTTTAGGTATAGCAAGAGGGATGGTGGACAGGCAAAATTCGTTTCAGAAAGATTTTCGTCGTTATTGAACGTCGCGGTAAAATGTTTGGAAAATAAGCAACGGCAATTACGTACTTTCAATCTTTCAAATGATGTGGTAGACTAGATTAGTCAAAGATCCGTTAATGATGAGAGCCCTACAGAGGAGATGTACTTTTTACAAATATGTTTGCATTGGAATAATTTCTTGCGTCATAGCTTTGTCAATGGTATATGAAATCGGGTGTAAACCCTGTCGTATGCGCGCGAAGCGCGCCGAAATTTTGAGTAAAATATTAGTCCATGACAAAACCTGCATTCAGAACCTGCATCGGACACTTTCACTTTCCCACCAACCTGTGCTATTCAGAAACGAATTTTCTGACTGAGAATTCTTAAAAAGCACTTTGCTCCTTTGTTCCTCCGTGAGTAGTTACCGAAAGCTATTGATAATAAGGACAACTCTGACACAAGGCTTGACGCTAGCGGAGCGTGCGAAAATTTGGAATTTGTCAAGAATTTCCAAAACTTATGATAGTTTGAGAACAGTTTGTGAAAGAAAATGGTTAGAAAAATAAACCAATCATCAAAAATACATCTCACCCTACACCCTCCACAGAAATCTGTAGCTTAAATGACTTTTGGGGCCATTTTAAAAATTTTCAAGAATCGATGGGGGGAGGGGGACACACATCACCCATTGCCCACAGTGCCGAAGCCACTGTCTGTAGCTTAAAAGCCTTTTTAAGTTCATTTTAAAACTTCAGACAGTTTCGAAATCGAACAGGATATGCACGCCGCTACTTTGCCTGCAACAGCTGGTGCCACTGTGCACAGTATCACGTCACCTGACAGCTTGTCTTCTGTATTCATTCTGCAAGGTTTGTATGGCGAAAACTTTGCCTCTCAATCCCTCTAGATTACAAAAAATTTCACTCTTTAACGCAAAATTGTTACTACATTTCAGTGCAGCTAGCCGGGCCCATACTGCATATGTCACGATGTTTACTTATTAAGATCTCAAGTCAAGGATCATTACTCAGCTATTCACCTGTTTCGAACATTGTAGCTCTCCTTTCGTCGCCAACCTTTGAAAGATACCGAAAGAGATAATCCAGCTATAGCTCCACCCAACCCCTACAGAAATATATACTTTGAATACGTTCTTAGACACTTTTATTCATTTTTTGCTCTTATTTTTTTCTTTCTCCTTTTCTTTTTTTTTTTCTTTTTCTCCTTTCGTTTTTTTTTCGTGGCGAGGGGGGGGGGGCCGGGCCCCCCAGGCCCCCCTGGATCCGCGCCTGGTATTGGTTCCCATATCTTGCTCCATGAAAAGAACAGGCACCTGGGGAATGTAGGAAAATTTTTTTGGCATTAAAAATATTGCATTTAGAACTAAAAAGCAATAGGTTACAATTGTCTTAAAAGCTCTCTCAACGCTGTTTTCTTCTGCGCGCTTCGCGCGCACCAGTTTTAAATATTGCTTCCGGGTTTCGGGGCTACTTCCTGTAGAACATCCTGCTTGTCATAACTTCTTACAAACTCTTCTATTATCATTGAAACCACCAATGCTCACATGGTCGTGCGCAGCCTAGGGAAAGCCCCCCTCCACAAGAAGATTTTCAAAGCAAAATTTTTATCTCCATCGATCTGTTGTAAATTTACCGACTCTCTAAAGATTGTTTAGATTCTTCAGGCAAGGGATGGGTCATCTCCGGAACCGTAATAAGGGACAGACGCTTAGCGAAGGGCGGGGGCAAGAGCACTCTCCTTGAGGAAACTTTTCTTTCTTAGAATTTCTATTACACATCAAAAATGCCATTTTTAGCGCGCTTCACGCACACCCATTCTGAATACTAGATCTCCCATTTTTAAAATTATTTTTCCCAAGCCCCGGGTAACTCAAAATAATCTGTTCTCCCCTTCTTCCATGGGCGTCCGCAGAAAAAATTCAAGGGGGGGCAAAACTTTTTAGTCTGGGCAACTTTTATCATGGGAAATATTTTACTCCCAGAAGAGAGTTTAGATGCTACTTTTTTTCACACAGTGTTGACAAAGGCGTGGCCAAGAATTTGCCAAGGGGGGGGGGGGTGGCGAAGCCCATAGACAGACTCTCAGCGCTCCGCGCCACCATGGGTTGGCGCGGAGCGCAAGAAAATTTTGGCCCAAAATGCTTCCCAGATCGCTGGAAATGGAACTTCCAAGGCTTATTTACCGTATATAAAAAGGGGAAACATAAGCAATATCGTAAATATAAACTTTAAAAAAATACCAAAAATATGCTCGGGGGGCTGCTGGGGCCTTAGTGTTGATATTTTTATTCAATTCCTGTTTTGAGAGTAGAAATTCACACTGATTGAACTGTTAAGAAATGTTGATGTTATATTTTCTTCGTTTTTTTCTTTATTTTTTCTTCGTTTTTGATTTTCCAGGGGGGCAAGTGCCCCCCCTTGCCCCCCTCCGGACGCCCATGCCTTCTTCCTAAAGCCCTCAGTATTATCGATCCCATCTGACCGTTGGTCACATGGAATAAGAATATAATCGAAGAAAGTCAAACTGTGATTTTTGTGGTATGTTAATTGCCCACATTATGTCGTTTAAAGTTGAAGCTAAAATGCATCATTTTAATGCCTACAATTTCGTAAATATCTCAGAGCTTCCGGGGACTTTGCCCCCTGGCCCTCGCCGGGGCTCTGCCCCTGGACCCCACCAAGGGCCTGAGGCGGGCCCCTGGACCCCACGCCGTTGGGGGAGCGCTTCGCGCTCCCACAGCGCCGTTTGGCAGTCCACCTGGCTTTGCCCCCCCCCACTTTCAGACATCAAATCCCGCCCCTGACTGAGGGCATACATGCCCTCTGAACCTTCACCGGGGGTGCCTCTGGACCCCACCAGTGGGCCTACAGTGGGCCCATGGACCCCAATGCCTTTCAAGGGAGCTTCCGCAGCGCCGTTTGATATCCTGCTCAGGTTTGCCCACACTTTCAGACATCAAGTCCCGCCCGTCTGAATGTGTAACCTATTTGTGACTTCCTGGAATGTGCTGAAATGGTAACAGATATTTTTCCAGCCAGAATTACTGACAGAACATGAATGTACAATTCAAGTTTTGCAAAGATTGGTTAGCAAGTGACTCCACAGGCTCCCCTTAAGAAAAACTAATGAGCCATGTCTTAACAGCTTTGGCATACATCACTTCAGAATTTTCTTCTTTAGGGACTTTGGTAGAAAGCTGCTTTTCTGTATAATGTACTCTAACTCAGGCTTAGTTTTGCCACTGCTTACATAGGTGAAATTTTTCTATACCCACATGAATCTTGCTAAGATGTTTACATAGCTAACTTACACCAACACATTGAGGTCAGTGTTGGCTGCAATGTATTATGTAACAGCATACCTGCATAAAGTATGTCATTTATGAAATCAACCCCAGTTGTATCTGCGGGTGATACATAATACTTAATATAACTAAAAGGATACGACAATTCACGAAACAAAACAAAATGAAATAGCCCCTGAAAATATAATTAAAGTTTTATTCAGAATTGAAATTCAATGGTGTGACCAAAATTCATTGAAATTGAAAAATTGGGCAATATCATGAAGAAACATGTGTTTCACAAACAAAGTTATCTTAAATCACTTTCATTTTAAATGTAAACTTGCATTACGTTAAAGACTGCAAACCTTTCAATGTGCTAATTATAAACATAACCTGTATGATGCATTAGAAAAATCCACTGAAACAGCTATTTTTTCAAGAGTGATATATCTGAAGTAGAACAAATATCACTAAGTGCAGACATTATACACATCATGGCACTTTATGGTTCATGGTTCCATTCACAATTAGACAATAGCTTATGGATCACTCACTGAAACTCTTATTTCAAACAACCTTCATTTTAGAGAGAGAGTGAGAGAGAGAAAAAAAACAAACAAAAGAAAGAGAGAAGGAAAGAAAACTTACCAACATTTGTCTACCTGAGAGAGGTTATTTCATAAGCATCAAGTCAGCCATGCTGTGTTACTAACCTAGGCTACAGACAGCACTGAGGCACATCTGACTTGAATATGTATAAAAAGCAGCTTTGGCTGGATTCATTCAGGTGCCACCAAGGGAAGGGGGGTGGGGAGGAGACTAGGGTGTGAATGGTCTCCTTTCCTGGTTCAAATACTATTGCTTACATACGCCTTTTATTACACCTTAATTTTGCTACTGCTTTCTCTTTTTTGGGAACAATCCCTTTTGATATGTACTAGTGACACCTTTCGCATTGTCCATTCAGCTACATGGTTACTGTAACATCCCTGAGAGCTTAGGCACACACATACTGCATTTCAGCTATTTTTATGATAAGGAGATCGAAATCTCCCAAGGCTTTTCCTAACTTGTCTGACAAGCGGACTTGCATTAACTTTGCAACTGTACATTGACTGCACTTGTAATAATAGTACCAATGGAATATATATGGGGAAAAAAGGTACATATACGTGACACCTGCTGCACAGTTATTTCCTGGTGAGTCAATTAAATGGGCACACACTAACAGCCTCATTGGAAGTTAACTACCAGCCTATGCTAAATCACGAAGGAAATTTTTAACTAACTTTCACTTGAAAACCTTTTATTATTTTACTAAATATATGGTTTACCTGTGATATGCAATATTTTCCCCCACGAAACATACTTGTGAGGTTGTGAAGGATAAGAGATATGATAGGTTCAACCGATACTTTTAGTAGAGCTGAGTTGTGGCATCTCTTTGCGCTTATGCCTCACTGTAGCATATGTACACTATGATGGTATGCGTGAGAATACACTTTTACCTGCTTTCGTAGGTACAGTATTACAAATTATGCGTTGGTACTGATACAAAATTTTGTACTTGTATTAAGTAAAGGGCTGTGTACTCCTTCCTACCTGTACCCACAACCAAAGCCCCTACAGTTGTACTTATTTATACTCATGACATTGCACTCATACTTCATGTCTATTTTACAGCATGGTTAGGATGGCTACAAATGTACTTAAAAGGGGATATGGCATCCCCCAAACCAGGGAGTTGCTAGCAACTTTCTGCCAAAACATATTTAGGAATAGCTGTAGAGTTCTAAATACAGTTGATAACTACTTTGATTCACATTCATTCAAACAATACAGTTTCACTCTGGTTGGTCAACAATGACTTGTAGTGTCATTTGTGTTCCAAATTAAGCTCACACAAACTGTGTTTGACAATACTGCCTCAAAAAATTTAAACTCAGTGCAGGCCACTGTGGCTGTATCTTTGAGGTTTACTCAGTGGTGTAGCTAGATATTTTTGTAGGGGGGCAAAAGCAAAAAAATTCCAACAGACTGTTACCTTGATAGCTGTACGATTCGAAATTCTGGGGCCTTTTTTCTTTTCTTTTGCTTTCCGGGCAATTTTGAGACCGACTTTTGATTTTCACGTTGACATATCGATGTGTAATCTGCTTAAAACATAAGAAGTGTTGTCAGTGTTTCAAATGAATTGTTTTTATTTATTTCCGACAGAGACTAGGAATTTCTGACAGAGGCCTTCGGAGGCTTTGTGGGGGGAGGGGGCGGCTCCCCCCCCTCTAGCTACGCCACTGGGTTTACTAGAAAAGAGGCTTGGTTTAAATTGGAGGAGGGGGTCCAAGTTAACTTAATAGAGAGAATTGTTACTGCCTGGGGTGAAACTAGAGAGCCTTTAAGTACCACATTGAGATCCAGAATAACTGCAATTTGCTCAGTTTTGAAGATAACAACCAGGGTCTTGGAACATGATATAAGCCTAATCAATACCTTAGCAACATTGCTAAGTTGAACTTCTTAACTCCTCAAAACAAATTACTGTTTGATTTTTACCTTAAGAGGTACTATTGTCATAAATTTACTCAAAATAATGAATGTGCCAACATTTATTTCATTCGTACTACTCATCAACCCTAAAGAAAAATAACATGTTAACAGTATCTTCAAGACAGAAAAAATAACCTGTTTCAAACAAGCATTTATAGCATGCTGGGCTTTGCCATCAACATGGCTAATTTCTAAATCAGATGACATTTTGGTCCATATGGATTTCTTCTGAACATGCGTTTGTAGTCATCATCAAGGTGATCTTAGGGTTTGCATTGGAAAGCTTTTTTTAAAAAGTTACAAAATGAAAAAAAAAACAAATCAGATTAGACTTGCACCACAGCATCACTCTCATTTCCCAAACTGTACATTTTTATCTTCTAAAACAAACTATAATTGCCAAACTCTTGAGCTACTGAAGTTGGTGGGTGACACAACAAATATGATTACTGGGATGCATATATAACTGGACAATCTGTTCAAAGTGTACCATGGTACATAATATTTTGGAGCGAGTTTTGAGAACCACACAGAATTAGCCAGTTATCGTTGCATTCTAAAGGTCATAGGTTATAAGGGTACGGTATCCTGTCTTGCAATAGACCCTTTTCCAACTAGCAATTACAAAGAATTGTGGGACAGTGTTTTTGTATGCGTCGTTTTTCGCCACAGTAATATGCCACTGACAAAAACGACACATACCAAACTCTATCCCACAATCCTTTGCAACTGTTATTTGGAAAAGGGTCTATGAGTGAATGCTACTATAGCAATGCATAGACCGATGTACAAACCCATGCACAGTGTGTGACATACGAATGCAGTCTATACCCCTATGACCTGAAGAGACGGCACATGTGCAGTAACAACTCTTAACTGGCTTATTATGGACAATGCGACTTCTGAAGTGGGTATCTGTACGATGGCAACGTATACGTACATCCTACTATGAATAGGCATTGTATCTTACACAGTACAGTATGTGAAAACTAAACTGGAAAGTTAGCTGAGCTTATCGCCTAGAGTGTACAACCCAAAGTCCTATACAACTTGAACTCTGTGTAGGAAGAGTCCCCTCTTTGTGTGAAACTACACATTTGTAGTACTTGGTGATGCAGGCTGCAGTACATGGCAGTCATTGTTTCAGATCAGTTATTTTACATCTGAGGGCAAACAGGAAGGGGTAGACCCCACATTTTAACCACTCAGCATCAGACAACATTACTTTGTTATTTGAGTACGGAGGATCCCATCCTTTAAGCCCTGTTTCAAGGTTAAAAGTTAAAGACAGAGAAAGACGACCTACAGTCAAGACATTGATAATAAGGTAGTTGCAAGGTACAGTACATGTGTAAAGGTGACAGAAAAATTTTTGAGAAAAAATACTCTTCATGGGTGCAAAAGGTGGTCTTTTCAAATAGTCAACTTTCTCAAAAGTTCCTTACTTCCTTACAAAACCTTCTGTTCAAATATGTGGCCCACTTAATTGAAACCGGAATGAAGGGCTTAGTAAGAAAATACATATTAACAACTGTACATATGACCAGTGCAAAAAGTAAACATTTGCAATAGTAGACTACCACTTCAATGCCTGGCAGTGTAGCTTTTTTGGTGAAATTCATGTAAGCTAAAGCTAACCTCAGACTGAAGTGAACAGACACCTGCTAATCAGAGCCCCTAAGGTGTATATTCATGTAAGGTTGAGGTAGGCTTACATTAAGAATCTCCCTTTTGACTGACTAGGAACAGTGACATTAATCACATTATTGTACAGTTACATACCCTAACACAGCTTGCCATGGCAAAGACAGCCTGAAACTGCTCAAGAATTATGCAAAGGTTTTTTTCTCCTTGTTTAGCCCCCACAGTTGAAACTTAATGTAGCCATTCTATTCCTAAAAATAAAGGACTGTTATAAGGAAACTGAAGTAGGCGGCAAAAAAGTCAACACCTCTACAAAAATAATGACTGTTTCAAATGGTCAAACCTAGAAGGCAATCAAACTTACCGATTCTGATAGATTAAGGCAGTGATCATTATGTCTGAACTAGCCAGTATTATTCCTTTTTGGTTTTTACTAAAAATTTACTCTACATGGTATGAATTATTTGTAGAACTGTACAATGTAATGGAATCAATTGATTTATTGCTTCTCCAGGCAAGAGAGAGAGAGAAAAAAAAATAAATAAAATTGCCAAAAAATGTATACAGTAAAACGAAATTTACTTTTGTGCTTTGTTTTCCAGCAAAACATGAACAACAAGTGCTATGTATTGTTTTTTGATATTATTTGTTGCTTTTGTGCATTAATGCCTAGTTCACTCTTTCCTAGGTAAGGCCTAGTAAGGTCCATAATGTGACAAGTACAGTATGCACTGCAGACAGACTAAATTTAGCGGGAGCTACACTCTCAGAGGCTTGGCCTCAAATAAAAATTACAATTTTCTTTGGCTTTGATAAAATACCAACATTCCATTCAATAAATTGTTTATTTTTGTAAAAACCCAGACTAACTGTCTTTTTTCTTTTACAAACTAATATGATGTTAATGGATTTGTTCCTCATGAAGGAAATTTGTATGAAAGTACAGTATTAAAAAGTACTATCAGATGGACTCTGATTGACTCGACATATGTTTGAAAATTAAGCTGGAGGAAATAATTACCAATTTTCTCTGATCCTTGAATTACAATGCAGCATCTAATCATCTAAATCAAACATGACCTCATTTGAAAATGAGACTGCACTGGTTGTATGATGGTCCATGTGCTCAAGGGGTATGTTGTCTTCTTTCTCTTGTTTCACATCACTCTTGTTGTTAGTTTTTGAACATTCTCCATCTTCATCAGCACCTTCCTCCTTGACATGCTCATCTTCCTGTCCTAACCCTTCTACTTGCTTATCCTTCTGTCCTTCCTTTTTTCTGGGATGTCTCTTCTTGCTGACAGTGGTCCACTCTTCATCTTCCTCTCCATCACTTACTCGACTCTCATGGTTGCCTTCAAACTCCTCTTCCTTGCCAGAGATGTCCTCAATGGCTTTGCTTACAACTTTGCCATCTCCCCCTGAGGACATCAAAGATTCTTCTGAAGTAATACTCTCAGCCTCTCTTGAAGATGATGTATCCGAAGCTTCATCTGTGACAAGCACTGTCTCACTCTTCATATCCAAATGATTTGACTTCACAGGAGACTTGATTCCACTGGTGTCTGCTTGAATCAAACCAGGCTCTGTTTCTTCTGATGAACTCTCCTTAAGCAAAGCTCTTCTTGCTTTTTCTTTTCTCCTCTGTCTAGAGCCTTTGGACTTTTTATGTTTCCCCCTTGGTGATAACAGTCCATCAGATTCTGATTCACTACTGGACTGACGAGAGACTGTCCTTCTCACTGGAACTATATTCCAGATATCCTCCTCGCTCTCTTCTCCATCTTTGCATGACAAGATCAGTTCTGAGTCACTGCAAGTCTCCTGTGCAGGAGCTTTCAATTTCTCCTTTGATCTACGGATAAAAGGAGACTTCTTCCTACCCCTCTTACCTTTATCATACAGGAATGTCTCCACGGTAACCTCCTCACTGAAACTGACTGACTTAGAGCAGCGCTTCCTCTGGGTTCTGAGAGAGCTCTTCAGTTTACTGTCAGGAGAAAGTGGGGAAGTCTCTGAGGATGTTGAGTCTGCTTCTGACAAATTGAAATCAATGTTCAGCTGTGTATCACTTGACTTGCCATCATCTTTGTTCACATCTCCATCATGGACATTGGCCAATGATGGGTCTTGGTCAGAGTTCTCTTCCATTTGTAGGATCTGAAAATTTTGAAAAACTACAGATATTAATTTCTACTACTATGGTAAGTATTTAGAGCAAATAAGTATTAGAAATCTTGAAACAAAGGAAAGTGATATGCCATGCAGTGTGGATGGAAATTATTGCACACTTTGCTGTGGTATTGGGTAAAACTTAGCAGAAACATATAAAAGAACAGCGACTGCAGTGCAAAAGAAGTGAGCAATTTGATCTTTAACAGTACTCTTGACTCCAAATGTGAAGTTAGGATGCAATAAATTTCAGTATGCACATAATACGCTATACAAACTATACAGTTCCAATCTGCAAATTGGTAAGTGATGCATGACAAATATCAGTACCTAAGTAGTTTCATTATGCCATCAGTACTGAAATACAACAACCTCACATTTGAAAGGTTAAGTCATACTAAACACTACCACTACAACCAACAGACTAGTGGTACTCTCTTTAGGAAATTAAATTTTTTGTCTATTTACGATATTAATCGCTATCAATGTGGTATTTTTGTCTACAATTTTTTCTTTATAGACTTCAGTCCTCCCTCCACTGTGTTTGTTATGTTCAGGGTTGGAAAAAATGTTTATTTTCAGGGAAGAGAGTCAAATTTTCCTCAATTCTTCTCATACTTTCATGTACATAAAAGGTGTAAATTTCCCTCCAGCGACCAAAATTTCCCTCCAAATGCCCAAATTTCCCGGGAAGGAGCCTCCCAGCTTCCCAACTTTTTCCACCCAGGGTTATGTTACCCCTCATGTTTGGAATTCCTTTCCTCGCAATACAATCATTTGCTGGTATTCTTCCCTTTACAACTTCAAAAGCAAATTAAAGTGTTATCTCTCGTCAAGTCTCCCGTTATAATGGCTCTAAGTCAAGAAGATCTTCTCTCCTGTTGATGGCAGTGTTTAGTGTCTGTCATTGTTTCTCTTGTTATTGTTATTGTTTTTCTGTAAATTATTAAGTTGCACTTTCTATATTTAAGGGGGTATCCACGCTCATAAACTTTGCTAAGCTTCTTGTGGATAGCCCTTGGTCTTTTATTTCTGTATATATGTATGGAAACTGTTTATAACACAGGACCAAAGTAAATGTTGTTGAAACCGTACTGTAAATTCAAACCAATTCTTCTTCTCTCCACCAATACTGATCTGACTACTGTACAAATTTGAAGCAAAATGCTGAATATAGGCAATATTGTGCCTCCCCGCTGAGTCACAGAATACAAAAATTGAGTTACTCTTTAAAAGGTAACAAGACTACAGGTAACAAGACATGGATACAGCCTTTAAAATGGCTTTCAAATATTAGATGCTTTTGTATGTCACTGCTGTAGAGCCTATTTAGCCATTTTGGGATATCAGTTAATATGCCACACATCCTTGCACTTGAGTGGGCATGCTATGACTGCAAAAACTGCCTTAGAAACCACATTCTACAGTGTGTGTTCCCAACTTTTTACTCCTAATAATAAATAAATGCAGTTATGTCAACACTTCTGTATTTGTTCACTCAGTGCTATGTACAAACCTCAAGTTTGCATTTAGCAGAGCTTGAAGTCTGGTTCTCTTACTACAGTACTGTACACAGTTTTTAAAATAAAACTAGCAAAATTACAAATCATTTCCATAATTTTACTGTTCATTGGAAGAACTAAACATACCTGTATGCTTTGCAAGGAACCAAAAAGAGCTTTTGTACAGTATGGTACTCAACATCTAAAGAATAGAGACCCCTAATGAAAGATACATTTCTTCAATATCATTTGCTGTTCTCCCAATATACCAGTGTTCCAGTACCTCTTCAAAGTTCCTGAAGAAGTTACTTTCCTAAACATGACACACTTAGGTGTTGCATGGTGTCAATATTCCTTTTGTTAACCCTTTATACATTATCTCTTAACTTCTAACCAGATAGTTTACAGTTTTGCCAAAACTTCAAGTTGACAACTTTGAAATTCCAAAATAAATACCCTAGCATATGGAATGTTACACCAGTGAGTCCTTGAAATGACGGTTGAAATATTCTAAGGATGATAACATTAGTTGAGTCCCTCCTTCCACGTCACAAATTTTCATGTTCAGCAGATGTTTATCAATGACATAAAAAACACATAAATTGACCTGTATAATGATCAATATTTGAAGTATTTTGATGGGAATGCCTCTTACATCACATAAGAAACTACATTTCATTTTCATGTTAGGAAGGCTGGTTCTGCAAAACGTAAACCAACTACTTATGGAGCAGAGCAAACAAGCAAGTTTCCTAATAATGTTCAAACTCACACGATAACTTTAGAAAGACAAAGATCAGCTACTCTCAATAGTACTGTATGTGCATCCTGTTTGGTCATGCTGGCCAGTGCACTATTACACTTAACGGGAAAATACAGTCACCCCAATCAGAGTTAGTATGCCCCGTCACTCTAGTTCATGAATGGCCTTCTTTGATCATGTGACAATGTTTTTGTTAGTGAATTGTGAAATTTAAGGAGAATTTCTCCTTGCTTTACCTGTTGTTTGTAATAGTTAATATGTTCAAAACATCTTCAGAGGTGCTTGTAAAGCAATAAGAGATTTGCATGAGTTTGCTGACTTTCAAAGCAAATTTTGGGGTGACTGCCTATTGCCTTTAAAGTTTACCCTTGTCACTATGTATTCCTTCCCCGAAAGAGAGGTGCCTCACTGTTGTATCTTCCTTAAATACATGCAGTAGAGCAAATTGAGTAAATTTCTATGGTAGAATTTCACTCAAAATTGTTTTGGTGCATTTATGAAAACAGTACTTTAGTACAGTTGTATGAAAATGTCTGTGATGCAGATCTATATACAGTATACAAACCTACTTTATACAACAATGAAAGGTTACTTTCAATTATATCCTTGTTGAAGTATATACTGTATAATAAACCAAAGTTCCTCACCTCAACATCAAGCACTACACTGTCAGGGCTCTGTTCCTTCACCTTACATACAGCTCTGGTCATCTCTGTCACTTTGTCAGACTGTTCTGCAGTCAACTGAAGCTCTTCCAAAGATTCTTGAATATTGCTCTGTGTTGTGAATTTCTTCAACTATACAAAACAGGAATAAACAAAACAAACATGAGAACAATACTGCTAGCTCCATTCACTGTGTGTTTATAGTTTACTGCAGGGCTGGAAATAACAGTTCAAGTCCATGCAGGCCATGGCCTTTGTATTTTTGGCAATGGTCTATTAGTGCCCTATGAAATAGCACACTTTTCAAGGCCATTTTGGCCTACAGTACATGCCCTACCTAACAAAATACATGTATCCAAAAGTATACTGTACATAACACAATACCTTTTGTAGGTCTAGACCCTAAAGACCTAAAGAGGACATGCCTTATGTGCCCTCAAAGCTAATATTGTATGTAATGACCTTGCCCTTCTGATGTCACATTTCCAGCCCTGTCACTGTACTGAAATGTATTTCATGCTCCTTATAAAGTTTGACCTGTGGTGCCCTGAAATGGTCTTTTGACAACAAACAAAAACAACTACTGTACAGCAGGATTCTTGTATAAAATGTATTAAATACATACCATGTGTAAAAGTTTTTCAAGTTTCCAAGCATGAATATATCCTGTTTTAAAGTACGGGAATTTTAGGTGATGACTGACCTTTGACCTATACCAAGCACAGCAGCCCTGGCACTGTACTCAATATAATGCATAGTCTACATGCTAACTTTGAAGACTATAGCTACTTCTTATCTTGAGATAATTGTTTACAAGCTTATCAGAATTTGACAAAATGACTGTTCTACAGCCATTTTTCATTTTTGTGAAAATTTTTTGACTCTTTGTATGTTTATTTTATTTTCTTGCCATTTTCTTTACTGTATTCTGAAATTTTAGCAATCACAGTGCATCACATCTGCATGGCAAATTTCAAGAAATGCGTCGCATGAGCAAGAAAGAGTGAGGCATTATGTAATGTGATATATCCATTTTGAAGCTTGTAATGAATGTTTAATGTTGGCAAAGGCCTCTTGGGTATAGTGCTGTTTAATGTCAGAACATGTTTTTAATCAAAACAGAAATTTCTAAACATGTGGGATGATTAGTACTGAAATACCACATTGCTCTTCCATTGCATTTAGTATCCAGCAGAGTGAATTGTTACTGTAGTTGCATTGGTGACATTCTACTCTCCCTCATCCCCACCTAAAAACTGAGAAAAAAAAACAAGAGACACCTACCTGCAAGTCATCTCTACTTAGTCCAGCATTAATTGACTTCCATTCACCTTCAGATTCAGTCTTTTTCTGGAGAATGAACACGACATTGGTACTGCTAACATCAAAGGTTACAGATGTGACCCCTAACCCTTCAGAGAACATCAACTGGAGTCCATAGGACATTCCTCCTTTCTGGCCATCCTCCTGGGTATAATACTGAAGCCAGCATCCATCCCCTTCCTCTGACAATTCAGATCTTACTGAGTCTATTGCTACTGAGGGTGTCATCATGATGATAGTTAATGATTTAACATCTTGGTAGAAAGAGTACTTGGGCAAAATAAAAGTTTTTGTGACACTGGCTGCTATGTCTGACTGTAATTCTGTTGAATTCTGCTTTGCATGGTTACTGTCATCTTCAAGTAAGGCACAGTGATTTTCACTTGGGGTTTCTTTGGTAGAATTACTTTGTATTTTACTAGTTCCCTCACTTTCTAATTCAAAAGGTATTTTGTCAACGTTTCCATTGACATCATTCACTTCCAAATCCTTCTCTAAGTAAGAGATATTTGCAATAACCTCTGATTCTTTAGAAATCAATGCATTTTCACAAAAACCCTCATTCTCACCATTGGTTGGGACTGCCATGTCAGCTGTTTCAAGGTATGATTTGTTCTCATCTGGGCTACCCTGAGTACTTGCTTCTACATCTGCTATTTCTTGCACTAGTGGCTTCTCAACCCCATTGGGGGCAAATGACGGTAATGCTGGAATTTCGGGAGGAAGTACAGGAAGGGTCACAATCATGCAAGATTTACTTTTGTCAAACTTAGCATTTCCGTGATCCTCATCAACAGGGAAAGGAAGGGTCAAATCCAGTTTGTATGAAGCTGGGGTGTTACTCTCAAGACAAAGTCTCCTTTCAAAAACATCAAGCTGGATATTCATGGCAGACTTTAACAATGGCAGTTCAATCCTGATGATCAATTCTTGTGGCCGCGTTGATGGCCTGGAATCAGGGGCATTCACGAACTGCTGCATGTCCAAAACTCCGCGATGAGTTATTGTATATTTGGGCTCTATTGGTGATAAACTAGGTATTTTACCATTGACGTCTCCCTTTGGTTTGGACTGTATCTTTGCACAACTAATATCTGAGTTTAAGCTTTTAGAGGATGGTTTGTTGGAGTTAATATTACTGTCATCATAGGGGTAAGAAAGATTAAGTGCAGAAACACTATCATTTTGAGATGTTGGTCCCTGAGAGTTTGGAGTTCGAATCACAGTTGTTGTAGCATTACCCTTATATTTCATGTTTTTCAAACGTTTCAGATTTTTGCGATCCAATGCAACTTGGAATTCCCTTTCAACAGCATCAAATGCTGTATCCTCAATCACCTTCTGAAATCGGGCATCCTTTTCTGCTAATTTAAAGCACTCTGGGTTAAACACACAATCGAATACAATGCATTTGCTGCCTGTTTTATCCAAATCATCTCTGCTTGGAGACATACTATGTGGGATTGACCACTGAAATCCTGACTGACCATTCTGTGTTGTAAACTTTGACACCGGTTTTCCGACATTTTCATTCATACAGAAATTAATGAAACCTTTTTTCACACCATCAACACTTGTTTTAATAACGTAACCAGGTTCTGGGTTGATAAATTTAACGTCCATACCTCGATTTCTTTCCAGTTCTGCGATCTCTGCTTCGTATTTCTTTCGGTTCTCAGGGTTACTGATTTCCTCAGCATACTCAACGAACATTTTACGAAATTTTTCATCTTTTAGAGCTTTCTGAAGGCGATCTAGTTCTTCCTTTGTGATATCAAGATCCTTTAAATCCTCGTTAGCAGCCATTCTTGATATCTTTCGAGAACACGAATCTCGAATTTTCCAAAATTTCTTTACAAGTAAGCTGACGAAACTTTAGCCTGTCACTGTGTATGGAAAAGTACCGAGTGCATGCAGTAGTACTAGTCTGGATAACGTGATGTGTACATACTCTGCATACAATCAAACCACGCACGAGTATATGCTGTGTTGTTGTTTACAAAATTTAAAGCACCTTGGTAAACTGGTAAAGCAGCTGTGCTGGAGCTTGTAGCTTTGGCGTTCCAGCCGTTTGGCGAAACTTAATGGGTATGAGAACAGAGTTGCCCTCGTGACTGCGCACAGTCGCGGCAACTCTTTGGCATGAGGAAGGGGCGCAAATCCTGGGGGAGGAGAGGGGGACCTTTGCCCCTCAAGTGAAAAAGTGGGGGGCAAACCCTAATTCCCTCCCCCCCCCCAAAAAAATGTGAATAGCATTATTTATTTTTTTTTCGCCGCTTGGCCACTTTTGACATCCCTTTGATAACAACACATGACAACAATACAATTATAGGCTATAACTGACATAGTATTTGAATGTCTGTTGACCAAGGCCGTATGGAATATCATCTGAAGCTGAAACTCGGAGCAGAGGAATCAATTTTCAGTCGAAAACACTTAAGACATGTCTTAGTTATACCTTCACTTCGTTTCCTAATCTAGCCCCCTGTGGGCTGGGGGTTGTAGAATATGCCCACGGTATTTCCCGCCTGTCGTAAGAGGCGACTAAAGGGAAGGACTTGCACCGTATTTAAACTTTGCTTGACACCATATAACACATTTGTGTTAATGTGTGGTTAAATTTTATCTAACTAACTAACTAACTAACTAACTAACTAACTAACTAACTAACTAACTAACTAACTAACTAACTAACTAACTAACTAACTAACTAACTAACTAACTAACTAACTAACTAACTAACTAACTAACTAACTGTTTCCTAATCTAGGCCAGAGCGATCTATCTCAGCATTTTGTGCCCCAGTTCGTGAAGCACATCAGTAGTATTAATTAACTTTGTGCCCTAACTAACCCTTTTGACCAGTGTAAATGTTCTAAAACCCAGCAGCCTTTACACTAAAAAACTTCCGTTCGAAATGATCTTTCTGCAGCTTCTGAAATACTAAAACCCAGGAGCTTCCGGGGGCTTCCCCCCTGGAGCTCCACTGGGGCTTTGCCCCTAGACCCCACCAGGGGCCCTAAGGCGGGCCCCTGGACCCCACCCACGAGGGCTTCGCGCTTTGCGCTTCGCTCTCGCGGTGCACGCTACGCACAGTTTCAAATCCACGCATACACCATATTTATTTTCACCCCCCCCCCACTCTCAAACAGAGATTTGTGCCCCTGGCATGAGGTACGTTCTTTCTACGTAAAAGGAATTAATCGCATTTTAAGAAGCCTAGAGGAATAAGAATTGGTAAGAATATAGATGGGAATGGAGGCTTTAGGCCTATTCTGAGACCAAAACAGGCGCGTAGCTACAGGGGTGTGGCTGGCCCCCCAGAAATTGTGTGTGTCCTAATAAAATGTGAAAGAATTAAGAAAGGCGATCAATGTCGTGACCCCCCATTTGATATCTAGCCCCTCAAAAAATTATCCTAGCTAGCCCCTGGACCAAAAGATCTTTTGGGGGAGGAGGTAGGGTACGTGGGATGGGGGTGGGTCGTATATATGTGGCACATCCAAAGATATTATAACCTTATAATATCTTTGGGCACATCTAAGCGAAGCACCACCATTACGGCCGGAAGCGTACCAACATTTTGCCCAATTCCTACCAGATTGCCTAAACTTCCTGTTCCTTTTTAAACTGTATTTAAATACCCTTTGAGATACAATGGTTTAAAAATACCTATTTTCAGAGAAAAGATAAAATTTTGGGCAATTTGGGGTGCTAGAAAATAAATTTTTTGTTAGGGGTAGGGTAAATTACCTCATTCGTCACAGGAACGCCGCTGTTGGCGCCTGTGAAACTGCGGCACAGCGGCGAAACGATTTTGAAAGTGAGGGAAGATACAAGGGGTAAGTATCCCTGGGTGCATGTGTATTCTAGGGATCCCGGAGCAAAATCTCAGTGGAAGAAGAGGAGCAATCCATCGGAAGTTCCGGGGATATTTATCTTCATATGTCATTGCTGGAATGTGTACTAAACAGACCTCAAATATTGCAATTCGACCATGGCATTTCCTTCTAATAGCCATTTTCCTTTCAATTTTTAAAGGCCCAACTCCCCAACAGCACACCATATTGGGTCCTAATTAAGGCCAAATTGGGCCACCGATTGGGGCCCAATCTGTTTTGTCACACGGATTTCACCTTGCCCCAATTGAGCTAACGTAGCCCAATTAATCCCAACTGGGTCCCAACTTGGCCCCAATGAGTTAACAACATCTCTCTCATCTCTCTCATCTCTCCCATGGGCCCAGTTGGGACGCGAGGTAAACACCAACCTCAGCTCAAGCCCAATTAAGCCCAAGCTTCCCAAGTTAAACCCAATTGGGACCCAATAGGGCTTGCTTGCTGGACTCGGACCAACGCCTGGTCGCTTTAACGATGAAAGAAGGTTTAGGGTGGGGAAGGATGAATGAATTCCATCGGGGATGGAGATGTCTGGCCTGTAATATACCATAATTGGCAAAAGAAAAAAAAACATTATGACATAAGAGCCGCGTGGTAAGTGACAGTGACCTGAACACAGCTGGTTGGGCCATGAAAGTACTACCGAGGTAGTACTTCCATGGTAGGGCCTGGCTTTGAAAATAATTCCAGTTAAGCTTTCGTAGAGCAAGAAAAGAAAGTGAATGAGATACATAGCCGGTAACCACCCCAGGGGGGATATAGGGGCCAGGACGGAGACTAGGGTGACTAGTCAGCTTGCTTACTTTTTTAAGATTCATATATGGTTAAATCACTTAAAAACAATTGAGCAATTGGACACATAATATGCGCAATCCTGAGGCAGATGTTGATCGCACCGAACACCCTTCTCGCCCAGCTCTCTTAAGTAGCATATACATACCGAAAAAACGGTAACATTGCCCGCAACACGCTAACATGTTTCTCAATGTATTCACAATTTTTGACCCTGTACATTACATAATCGTTGAGAGTACTAAGTATTGAATTTGTCCGCTTATAAAGTGAACTTTACTAGACCGTCGAGGCGACCTGTGCCAGCCAGCAGGGGATTACATACTTTATATTACCCATTGAGGCTCCCGGACGAAAACGGAAAGTTGCTCTGAAAGGGGGGGGGGGGAGGGGCAGCCTCCCGATGTGGTTGCATGGCCCCTGTCCCTCCACCCCTTGCGCCATCCAGCAAGGAGAGGCAGAAACGGGGGATGGAAATGTCTGGCCTATTATATACCCTAATTGGACAAAACCATCATGGCATAAGAGCCATGTGGTAAGTGACCGTGTCCTGAACACAAGTTTTGCCCTCAAACAGGGGTTTTTAATTATTCTTGTTGGCAGGCCACGTTTTCATCAGAAACATCTCGCAGAACAACAGGCTTGTAATTTAATCCTTTGGGTCTCATTTTGAGATAACTAAACGACCACATAGAAACACGAAGTGACCCACTCCACAGCGAGATGTCTAGGAGCCCATCGAAGGGCCCTGGTCGTATCCAGGGCAACGCCCCAGTAGAACAACGGGAGACAAAGTCCCACAGGCTCTAGAGCAGAAAAAAAGACTTTTTAAGTTGGACTGGAACATATGATTATCTCTAAATTCCATTTGAAACGCACAAAGCAGATGATCACAAGTGTAACAATTTGACCATTATTTTTTAAATAGGGAAAATCCCGGGCCATGCAGAGCGGGTAATTTACTCATGCCAGATACCGCGGTGAACAAAAAAATATGTAAGGGCGGGGTCGGGGTGATTTTGTCACAATACTTCTGACCGGACGTCACCTAAGCTTGAAATGTAGAACACCAACTTTTTTTGCTTAAATATTTTCCACATTGTCGTAAATGACACTTACACATGGGCGTAAATCCCGGTGGGATGGGGATATGACTAGGGGGATGGCCCATGTTATCATCCCCCCCCCCCAATGTTTCAGTCTACAGATACGTGTATGATGGAAAGGATATTTTATTCTTCATTTTCGTAAGCAATTTTTTCAATCTAGCTTCACTTTCTACGACAAATGTTTCTCAAACAATCAGAATTTTAGCAAATCGTTGGCAATCTATCAAAATTTTCGCGCGCTCCGCGCGCTTCCAACCTTACGTCAGTGTCACTCAATATCTTCCGATAGCAACTTTCGGAGAAGCACAGCAGCAAAATGTTGAAAGTTTACGAATTAATAGGTAAAAGACTGGCTTATGGCAGTGGCATGATGTAGGTTTGTTGGGCAATTGAAAGTGTCTCGATGTAGAGTCTGAATGCAGGTTTTGTAATGGAAATATTATTCGTCACTGTTTACACTCCAAGTCATGACCATTATTAAGGTAATAATACACGAAACTGTTCTGATCACGACACTTTCCGAAGAACAGATATACATCTCCAGACATCTGTGGGGGACCTCGCACTAATATGGGATCTTTCAATCTAATATATAGCATGATGTAGAAGGTTGGAAGTACGTATCTGCCGTTATACATTTTTTAAAAAATTTTACAAGAGCTTCGCCAGTTCGCGCTGAGCAATTATCGGTATAGATGGTGATTGTTAATATACTTATGATGAAAACAGCACCCTGTAACGCTCTTATTAGTCCTTCACCCCTTTTGCTACACCTGTCAGGGAGGTCTAATATCACCTCCCTGCACCTATACTCTCCCTCCCTCTCATTTTTCATTGCCGGCAGCTGTTTGTCCGGATTTTAGTTCAAAAGTAGTAACAATACGATAGTTGTAAAGTGTTCGGCGTCGTACTCTATATTATCATTTGGATGTCAGGTAGTATACGCATTATTTACCCCCCCCCCCCAAAAAAATAATATGATTAATGCAGAGCTTTCAGGAGGTCCCATTATGGTATCTGCTAGCCTTAGATGCCCTTCCACAATGCACAATGAAGGAAAGGACATATTTTGTAATAACTCAAGAATGTTTCTGTGAACTCCACGCACATATTTTTGTCTAAAAACTTTTCCGAAATAGAAGGCAGTAAAATAGGCAGAAGGGAGGGGGCTTCAGGAAATTTGTTGGCAACGTATCTGTCTCTTAATAGACAACATATTCTCCTCTTTTACCTTACCAAAAATTAACATTCACTAAATTATGGACATTTTCCGGCCATATATGATCAGTTCCAAAAACATCCCAAAGATAGCACCATTTTGCATCTAAAAGACCTTAAATTAATAAAAAATTCTTAAAGGGGAGGGGAACCCCTTCCCCAGGACGACACCTTTATGTAGTGACAAACGAAAAATCAAAACTGCTGCATGCAAATGCAGGAACGCATGAAAAATAAAGGTGCCATTTAAGCAGACTTGGGGGAACTGAGGTATTATTACGACATCATCTATGGGCCCCCAATCACAAAAAATCTGGCGACGCCACTGATCTCAAGCCAACTTGCAGGTCTTGCAATGATCTCCGAATTCAAAAGCCAGTTGTCTAGTATGACCCTATATGTTGATCCCTGCCTTTTATGCTTAACAGGACATTGTTGCTCTTGTACAATTTCAATCCAGTGCAGCTTATCAACGAGTTTTGTGCTCAAAATAGTAGGCTATTTCCTAAATGCATGAATATACCAATAGCCTACCAAAGAACATTACCACTGAAAATAACCCCTTAAAACAGTCTTCCTGGCACTTCTGAGACATTAAAACCCAGGAGCTTCCGGGGGCTTCGCCCCCTGGACCCCCACCCGGGCTCTGCCCCTGGGCCCCACCAGGGGCCCTAAGGCGACCCCTGGACCCCACCCGTCATGCGCTCGCGCTTCGCGTGCACATTTTCCACATTTGCGATAGTTCACCCCATCCCCCTCCCCCAAAGTTGAACAGAAATCTACGTCCCTGCACTTACAAAGCCTTGTAAATTGTATCAAACGATCTTCATTTTTATATCTCATGATTAAGAAATACGCACTTCCAAAAAAGGAAACGGCAAATAAAAGAAAACCTTTTTGGTCTGTACAATTTTGCTACCAAAAGGCATAAGTCCCCTCAAAATTGGTCAGCCCATATAACATGGCCTACCTGGATCTCCCTTGCCCGACCATCACTGATCCATCCTATGTTTGTCGTGCTAAGATATCGAGTTGTTTATACAGTGGGCGTGCGGGTGACGTGGGTACGGAGGATGCATTATGTTAGGTGTTGAGGGACATATTTAGGGCCAGTGGTGGGGAGGTGGAGCTGAAATTCCAATAAGGCGTTTTCTGATGCCAGAAAACTCCATTTTCTTCAGCCTACACCGTTAATTAATTGTGGTGTGTTATGTAATTTTGTTGATGAGAATGTACATATGAGAAATGAATTGAATTAATAGACGAGTTGGGATATGTTTCCACGCAATGCAATATGGGAATAGGTCAAAGGTGAAGTGTACCACGTTTACAGTGTCCCGGCGCAGGTGTTGCATGCTGAGCACGCAGAGCTCAACTCGTTGCCGTTGTCATGGTACACTTGACCTTGTGACCCGACCGGAAGTACGGAATTTCCCAACTCGTCCATTATTCTTCATTTTGACCAAAGTATATTCAGCACCTTACCCCTAGCGCCCATCTTTTTTTCCAAAACTGGTGTGTTGTCGGTCCAAGTGTTATTGTGTTGATAAATCTGTACCCCATGCCCCACGCTATTCATAAACGTCGGTATTTGTCATACTCATGTGTAGAAACAGGGTTTGCAGAAATTGGGCTCATTCAGGAGGAAGACATCCTTACATTAGAGCACCGGTGGTATATCTGTATATAGGGGAGATCCCTTATATGCAGTTTCCTTTTTTTCCGAAAGCCTTAAGGCCCTTCTCAGTACACGATCATAAATTTGTCCATGGATATCGTTATAAAAATGTTTGAACACTTGCTGGGAAGATGAAACATGCAGCTATATGTTTGAACACCTTCATACATATTGAACGTTGTTCAAATTTGTTGGGAAAGCAGTCCACGGTATACAGGTATAATACGTCTGTCTATCAGCATCGTCATCATGGGCGCAGATCGGCCGTCTTGAATAATGGTGGGGACGCGTGTCTGTTCCCTGATACTAAGCGCTGAACGCGATCGTGGGTTCGCGCGTAGCGCACAAGAAAATATACCTCCAAGATCGCCGGAAATAACACTTCACAGACCCAAAATGCCCCAAACCTCCTTAGTGTTTAGATTTCACAGCTTAGAAATTTGGTTTTGGGAATTACATGGGCGTCTGACAAATAACCCAAGTAGTCTTTTGTATACGATGGATCTGGGTCCACTCCCAGAAAAACAATTATAAACTGCCGCAATACAGGGGAATTCGAAATGTAGCGTTTGGTCAAGGCAAATTGGTGGAGACACGGTATATCATGTCCCAGCCACTGAAAAAATTGGTGGGGACGCGTCCCGCTGTTCCCATCAGATCTGAGTCCATGATCGTCATACATATGTATGATGATGTTTTTCACCAAGTGTATCATCATATAGACAGGGCTTTATCATCATATCAGGACAATGACATTTGCAGCAGTTTAGTGAGCAGCACATGGGATGCGGAATCGCCTGCTTACAAAGGGGAATATACGAACCAAGCCGGTGAAGCATTTGCCTGGAGCGGAACTTCCATGACCCTGGTTAGGCATCTGATTTTAACTTTCAGATTGAACTCTTAAATGAACTAGAAAGCCCAAATGCTTAGTGATTCCTTGCTAAAGGGGGTAATTTGTTGCGCTGAAGTTCATCCCTCAAATTTATTCTTCTTGACTATATCATTTTTAAAGATGTTTTCACTATTTGACCTCTGCTAACCTCATATGACCTTTGAACCCCACCAAAAACTGAATAACAAAAAACGGTAACGTGAAAAAACCACGTCTTAAGATGTGTTCATACCAAAAACGGAATCTACCCCGTTTTGCGAGCGGGAACCAAGGGTGGCGCCAGCAGGGGGGGGGGGGAGGCAGGGCGCCATGCCCCCGTCACCCCGTCGGGGAAGTTTTCCAATTTCGTCGGGAGCCCTAATCCGCACGATAAAATGTGTAATTCCAATGACCTTCATACTAGGCCGTCAAAGAACTCGTTAAGCGTATGATATTTCTATGATGCTATAGTAGCAGCATTCCTTTCAAGTGTGTATAATTACGTAATTTAAATTAGTATTATTACTGTAACAGATATGCTCTTGAAAAAAATAAATGTTGTTCTTTATAACTTTATCTTTTGAATGGTAGAAAAATTCAGCCCTAACTTACCGTTAGTCACGAAACGCCGTACACAATTTGGAGGTACCACCCACTGTCTGTTTAGTTTACGAGATCTTCGTAGTTGCATGCTGATGACCTCATATGACCTTCGACCTCCAACAAACTCATAGGGTTCCCTCTCTCTTAAAGTAACACATCTATACACCAAGTATGAAAAGGATCCATCATCCCTGTCTTGAAATATCGTGTTTTTTCAAGGTTTTCGGTTTTTGACCTCTGAGGGCCTCAAATGACCTTTGACCTTCACTGAAAACAATAGGGATCTTCCTCTAGATATGATAAAGTTATATACCCAGTATTAAGATTGTCCATCATTGCTATCTTGAGATATCGTGTTTACAAGCAGTTTTTCAAAATTTCGTATTTTCACCCCCGGTGATCTCAGATAACCTTCGACCTTTACCAAAATCAATGGAGTTTATCTTTTCACTATAACGCATTCACATGCCAAGTATGAAAAGCATCCATACTTCCTACCTAGCGATATCGTGTTTACAAGGTTTTCGGTTTTCTGACCTTGGTGACCTCAAATGACCTGTGACTTCCACCAAGACAATAGGGATCTTCCTCTTAATGTGTTGATTCTGTATACCAAGTATGAAATATATCTGTCATTGCTATCTTGAGATGTGCTTATTAGCCAAGCGTCACAAACACACATACATACACAGCTAACATACACACACACACACTCGCCCGTGTGATTGCATAGATTCTTTTTGCCTTCGGCAAGGAATCAAAAAGAGTGGGCCTGCGCGAAAATCATGATAGTTTTGAACGGTTTGTGCTAGAAGAAATGAAGAAGTCAATTATTTGAATATACATGAAACTATCTTTTCACCCGTTCTCCCGTCTACTCTGATTTTTTAATTAGCCTGTTAATCTATTCATTCTTGTGAACAAAAAATAAGAGAAGCAGTATGGCTGCAAAATTTTAGACAGACTGCTATACTTATTATACAAATTAGCTGTGCGGCAGTGGAAAATTCCTACTTTCGCGTCGCAGTTTTTGCAACTCCCATTGTCAAGTTTACCAAGATGTTTGGGGTAGACACTCCCACACTCATTATAACCTCGTCCCTGGATGGATTTAGTTTTGAAATATTTGATGCACCCACGTTGTCCAAAGAAGTAATAATGCGGGAATTGAAAACGACAGATGCGCTCATATCGCGCAGAAAAGCAGCGTTTTGAACAACACACTTTCGTATGTTTTACTTCATTTTAAAGGGAGAATGCGGTCACCCCAATAAAGAATTGTATAGTAGACTATCCTATTTCCTGAATGGATCTTGAGAATCATGTGACAGTATATTTCTCACTCAATTGTAAAATTTACAAGGAGCAACTGCTTGGTTTACCTTGAATATGCAATATTTATGTCCTAAAATATTATGAAAGATACTTGGAAGAGAAATAAGAAATTTGTGACATTTAGTTATTGTTTCAAAATAAGTTTTTGGTGACTGCTTTTGCCCTTTAAGTAACAAAATAATCCTTCTGTCCACTGTACACTAAAGTATCTAGCAAAGATTGAAGGTGCCCCCTAAAAGGGTACAGAGTGTACCGATATGATATGTAGGTTATGTTTTGTTAGGGAATACGTTTCGCTTTTCCGGGAACAATCCGGTGTTTTCAATTAAAATTTACAAACTTCAGACTCCTAATGCTTTACTAACAGATGTTTTTTTCAATGAAGGAAGCCTTGAAACCAGAAAAAAAAAACATCGAATTGTGCATGTACTGTCGTTTAACCCATGGATCTATTCATGTGGGCGGCAATCACGGGGGGGGGGGGGGGCAGGGGAGGCATGTCCTCAATATTTTTATTGGAGGATATGATATCAAATGCCCCCAAATATTAGAGGTATGCAGAAAAAGTAATTGTTACACACATTATCGATGTGAATAACTGTGATATTAGCCTATTAATGGCATCTGGGGAGAAATTTAGTTCAGAAATGTATCTTTGTCCTCTAGAATGCACCAAATCGTTTGGTCCCCTGTAAACCCCTGGCTGAAGGTGCAAAGTGTTCACTCAAGCAGGTGTCTTCCCCCCTCCCCCAATAATTTTAACAGATCGCTGCCCCTAGATCTATTACACATGTTTATTAACTACAAAGGCAAATAAAGTTTTTACCCCTACTGGTTTGACTGCAAAGCATTGTCTTAGAAGTGGACTTTTGTTGTTTCCGGCGAGTTTCTTTCCTCCCTCTGGAAACACTAGCTGTTAACTTCTCTTTGTTTAAATCCTTGGAATGCCAGGCAAGGGTTTACACAGCCTAAATTGTAGGTGTTTATTCATTGTCAAGGGGAAATAGATGAGGGATATTTTTTTACCCAAATGCCTTGACAAAGACTAATGGTCGTCTAGAAGAGTTTTGACAATGGCCTTTGATATCATGCGATATAAGCTATCTTTGTGTAAGTGTAAGGTGGTGCAGAGTGATCCTAGCATAGCAAGAATTGTAACCTTTTTCAGAAAGGTTCTTATTTTATGTTTTGGAAAAACTGACCACTGACAAAAGTTAATGCAGACTGTTATAGGGCCCTCAGGATCTATTTTTGCTGTTTTTATTGACATTTATTCAGGAGGGGAGGAGGCAATATTTGCAAAATTTCTTACTTCCACTCCCTAGGGTCTTGGAGGGAAATTCTAGCTGCAAATGGAGGGGGGGGGGGCATGAAATCACTACCATGAACTTTGAAGGCCAGTATGTACACTGCTTATATAGCTTAAATGTGTGTTTATGGAATGCAAACACAGAAACACTATCATAAAATCTCCAAGCAACATTTTCCTTCAGACTGAGCTGTATTGTACACTTCGTAGCAATTCACATGACTATATTATATTACAAAATAAGTGTACAGGACACAAGACCAATTCTTGTTCATATTCAGCAGACATTTATTTAAGAAAACTTATATAACATTAGAAATATACCAATTTATAAAGTAGCCAAAATAACAGCATAATTTCCTGTTTTCTGATAGCTGAAACCTCAGTCAGGCTGAAAAAATTTCTCTGATGGTCAAAACAAAAAAGGACAGATACCATAACCACACATGTAGCCTTGTACACGTTCTCTTACTCATTGCCTGAACTCTTACACTCTTCATACTCACTCATTGGCTGTATTTGACACCCTGTTCTGGAACAGAGAACAGTGTTCTCGTACGAGTCAATCATGAAAGAACACGTTGGCGAACTGTTCTTGCACCCAAATCTTACACCACCTCGGTTGGTGGTGCAGTGAGAATGAACATAAACAAAGATGGTGGAGATGTCTTCTCACAGAAGAAATGCTAGGGAAACCTCAGCATAATGTCCTTTGTAATTGTACTTACGCCATTTTTCGAATGACAACAACTTAAACATAACATGTACCCGACAGGAGTAAATGACCTAACAACAGTCTTGTGGACTTATTATGAAAAATGAAGTTACTAAGTGAACGTATGACACGGTACAGTACCATGGCACGGTAGGGCCTATGTACCTAGAGTGACGTTAGACCAAATACTGTACATAATCTAATAAAACAGTATTGTCACATTTGTTTAGCGTTGCTGTTTAGTACAGACAGGATGGTTATGAATACAATGCATGTACTCTATTTGAGGTACCTGAAAATCAGGTGCTATGAAGTTTGACTAAGTGTGCAGTCCATGTATTCATGGCAACTATAACTGCACTGAAGGGTCCGTGTTCAACACTGTAGAACGAGTTCCCATGTTCTCATCATGTTCCGGAACAGTCAAGAACAGGGTGTCGAATACAGCCATTGGTGTGTACTTTAACTCAAGACCAGAGACACTTTCCTTTGTACACAGAGTTTCAGCTACACCATTAGCAATTGACATGAGCAACCTAAAATCCCATATCCAATTGTTCAACAAGTCCTCTGTGTGAATTTGCATTTTGCTGACTGCAAAGAAGTGAACAGAAAAAAAAAAACATGATACGGTCATGCGAAATTTACATCCCAAACTGTACAATTTCAGAAGACCAATAAGGTTCAAAAGGTACTCCACACGGGGCCTGCTAGTCCCTTGCTCTTAGACAATCCACTTTCTGCACTCTACCAGGGTACTTTTTTTTGAAAGCCCCAGCAGTCAAGGCTGTATTTGGATATTAAATTATAAGCCAGCACTTAACCTAGCCTAGCTAGACTCTGCTTCTATCTGTGATCATGACATTCTACTCAATGCTTCAAGTATGATCACAACCTTCACAACAGGTGTTGAATAAGCATCTCTTTTGGATGTACACATTCTAACACCTGCAAACAACATGTTGCCAAGTACAATGTGTAACATTTTTCTACAACCTTTGCACATTTACATATTAAGTCAGTGGGTAAGTTTTAAGCAAGAGAATCACACACTAAACCCCACTGACTTTGCTCGCCTGAAAGGTAATGTATGGTAATCAGACTTGCTCTAGTCGATTTTTCTTTTTGTTGAATATATATAATTTGTGCTTGTCATGATCCCATGTATGAATTTTAATAGCGTACAATCTGTATGAATCAATGAGGAATTGTTGCAAAAGTTCCCGGACTTTGGTATTATGAGTGCAGCCAATGTAGGTGCAGAAATAATACATGTCCACTGGGCAGGCAAGTCTGATCATTGCTCTCAAAGGCAATTACTTAAAACTATTCAAATGACTTAATACAAGCTCTACTTTAACACTGATGATAAATTACCATATTATCAAAGTTATTGGGTTATTTCCTTTTTAAATTTTGTATTTTTAAAATAAAGGGGGAAAAAAAGTAAAAATCCTTACATTATTTTCATTCCCAGTAAAGTGTGTCTCTCATGTATGAAACATTTTCAACTATAAAAAATGAACTACACAAACATTTTTTTTCTTCACATGTTTAAAGTGCTGTGAGACAATGTGACAGCTTTAGCAGCAAGCCTGTATACAGTGTATTCTTTTGGGAAAGTAATCACTGCCTTCAATTCAGTACAAAGAACACAAAAATTGCACATAAAATAAAGTATCAACTTAGTGAATGCATACAAGTCCCTTATTTTAATAATAATAATCATAAGCAATATTTTAAAATAATATCCCCTCATATAGATGACAGTTTTGTACAAGATGACATGCTGATAGTAAAGTGTAAAGGTTAAACAGTAACTTTTGTACCAGATATCACTTTAAATTACTTCAACTATATACAATGTAATGAGGATATTGGGGGCATGTGAATTAATTCACATCCACACCAAGTCTAGTTTACCTAACCTTGATCCATGTAACTATTAAGCATGTCACCTGTACTGAGAATGACAACATCTACTCAGTACTTGCCATTTGCTTTGCCACTTCCACAAACAGTGGTGATAGAACATTTTGATAGGTGAGGGGGTTTAACAGCCAGCCAGCTTACCTAACTACTAAAATAAAACATCTGTCTGCTCTTTCCTTGCCCACAACATTACATCCCAGAAAAAGTTAGTTAGTTAGTTAGATGAGGTTTAATGTCCCAGTTTCCAACCAATTGGTTCAAGTCGAGATGACCACGGCCTTTTTTCCAGTTGTGGCTCACTGGCTTGTTTTTCCTACCCAGAAAAAGGAGGGCCACTCTAAACATGTAAAAATGGGGGGGGGAGTGAAGAAGGGGGAGTAGGGTGGCCACAGCCCCTTGGGAATGAGGGCAGCCAGTTTCTGCTTTCACTTCAATCTAACACAGCTACCTCACTTCTTAAAGTCTTTTCCAGACTGGCTTATGTCTTGCAGAAGCACAGAGATTAAATAATCTCAAAGAGGAACTACACTCTCAATAGATATACTGTACACAGTGCCATTTCAAGTGAAAAACCTAACTACTGTATTCACAATTCCTTTGTTCACATGCAGAGCAAAATAACCATGCTTTAGCAAGTCTCATCTACACAGTTTGGGCAAAAAAAGCTTTTATAATCAGCTACCTGACACTGTGTCTCAGGTTTCCCACACAGACATTTGGTCACAAAAGAGCCACAAAAAGTCTGTTTTCAAGGCAGCTTTGTTCAAACCGTACTAATTTTCCCTTTTGAGAGACTGCTAATGAAACCACAGATGTTTACAGGATACTTTAAGAGATATGAAGGAAGCTAATCATTTTTTTCACCTTTGATGTTAGCTGTACCATTCAGATGTCATCACTCAGCTTTACATGATAAGTAAAGTTTATACTCGCCAAACTTTTTGATATGCCATCTACCCTTATCTACTATGTGATTTTTGATATTTCATTCACACCTCCCTCCCTGCCCCCATCCTCTAGCAGTACCAACCTATTTCTCCATTCATCCATACCCTTAGTAACTAAATGCCTTAAATAATTCCAACTACATTGCAGCAAACATTTTTGAATAAAAGTACAAATATGAACTAAATTCTCCCTACAAGACAAATATGTTTTCAACATTCTCTGATTTACACATTACACCTGTTGAACTAATGACATTTCAATATCCCTTTATATACTCTCTTTTCTACCAAAAAAGCACCTCCTGAAAGTCCAAAACAGCATCAATATGGATACATTTTATCTTTCAAATATAATGTAATTAAATTACTCAACCAAGGGTTATTATTTAAAGGAGATAAATTAGCTTGATATGATACTCTATGCCAGTGTGGTGTATCATGGGAATAAATGTATTTCTACGTTAACTCCATGCAGGCTACACTACTACAACACTACTAAAATTGCCTACCTAGTATAAAAGAAAAGTTGAAGAAGCATTCAGAAATATTCAACAATGAGCAAAATGCTCTGATATAGTGACATATCATAGCTTTTAACTCTTACAATATTTTGGGAATAGCACCCCCAAATACTTACATTTATGAACTTTGAAAAACAAGCTTGTGGTGTCATTCAAACAGATGTGAAGAAGCTTAAAGTGGACCTAAAGTCTAAAAATTCAAAAATATATATTTTAGAGGTTACAAAATTAATCTTATTGGTCCAACTCCCATTGTCATAGCTTATTTCATTGCTGAGATATTAAATGTTAAAATTTATTCACTTAAATCCAAACAGTTCATTGCGCAATAATTTTTGACATTCTTGTTGTACAACTCACATTAAATGCTTTGTTTTCTTTTAAAATTAAAAATGTTTATATGACCTTGACCGCTTACTGTTTTCTTGCATGACCTGCTGTACAGAGGGGGCTTATATAGTCAAGTCACCCCAAAGCAGTAAGAACGCGATCACATTTTGGCATAAGGTGCGGTGGCTTTCAGAAAAACAAAGAAATACAAAGATTGTAATTTGAGTAGTACAACAATGACATCACAAATTATTGCGCAATCTACCTTTTTAAATCGAGTGAATAAACTTCAACATTTTATATCTCAGCTTAGGAAAGTCCTGTCTGTGAAGATGGGAATTGGACCATTGGAATTCAGTTTTCATGCTCTGTAATATATATTTTTGAATTTTCAGACTTTAGGTACACTTTAACTAGCATACAAACTTCAATGTCTCACCCTTTTTCAGACTAAGCTGTGTCCTACCAGCCAAAGTAGCTCACCATGTGGGGATACCTAAAACTTAGTCACTAAAGATAATATCACCTATCATATGGACGTATGGGGTACTTTGATGCTGTGTCCACCCAGCTCCTGTATCACATCAGAGGGAGGGGCACTCAAGCAGTCATATCCCCAAAAACACAGATGTACAGGACAATTTGACTCAAAGAAATTAACTGAAGATGCTCTAATCCAATACCAAATATATGCAACAGGTTAAAAAAGGAGAGACACCAGTAACTGCTACAACCACTGCCATGCCCTTAAAACTTTGACTTACATCGAACATAGCAAGGATATGCGCCTTTACTCAGAGAATGATGGAATTCTCCCTTTTTATCCTGCAGTTTAGTCATGACACCCTCCCCTTTTAAAATCTACAGTTGAGCTGCAAATCCAAGCTTGGCAACAACCAGTATAAAAGAACCCATTCTAACAAAATCTGTAACATATGTTCAGTCCCTGAAAAGCGAAAAAAATTCACACTTTTTTAACTGTTTACATCTTTCTGATATTTCATACAGTCAAGACATTATTTTAATGTCTTTCACTCTTCTGTAAAATTAACAGACTGTGTAAGTTTGTTAGTTAGATATAAGACTTCTCTATCTACATAGCCCAAGAGGACTTACACACTGGCCAAAGCTAATGTTGAATAATCATCCTTCTGTATCTCACTTTGAGATATTTATCATTTGCTTTCTGTAAATACAAGTTTGTCAAACTTACTAAAATATTTAGAAGCAAACTTTACTGTCAGGCCACCTACACCTGTAAATATATAATGGTGGGCATGATCATGAGTTGGACTGCTATTCCTTGGCAGTACTTGCTGTGGAAACAGCCATCAAAGCTCTAAAAAGGTTGCACAGTAATATATAATCTTTATGAAAGAAGAAGGGGGGGGGGGGGGGGAGGAGAGAAGAGAGAGAGATCTGGGAGAAAAAAATTACTTACATGCCATTTTATTTAAACTAGAATTTGTTACATCAGCTTGTTTTAACTGGTTACTCAGCTGAAATGATAATATGTAAATTTTGGTTTCCTTTTTCACTCAAAGTATGACTCTCAGTAATGATGGAAACATCATCAATGACACAAGAGATATCTTCATCTACAAAGCATTGCAGACTTTTAACGGGTGTTGTATCAGTACACACATCCAAATACTTAAAGGGCAATTAGTGTCTCATTTAAATGAATCAAGCAGGTTTGGTGAATTAAATCAGCAGGATTTTCTTCACTCCTGAACAGCTTTTTCTGCTCCATGATTATTTAACTGGTTGCTATGTAACTCATTAAACTGCCTTTTTTGGCTCCATGAATTAATAAGCTGGTTGCTAGATAACTCAATTACTTGCAATATAAAATTTGAGTCATTAGAGGGCAGAAGGGGAATATGAAGAGCAACCAAGATGACTTTAATAGGTCCCAACTTGTTCATTCAAATAATGCATGGTAGGCAAGGGTGATTTTTATTTAGCACAAATGAAATACATTTTTTAGTTTCACCAATTGGTCCAGTGCAAGGTGACAGTATGTGTCAGGAGTCATTCCTGAATGCTGAATTAATATTGTTCTAAAAGCAATAATTGCACCCAATGTAATAGACTTGAACAATGGCCAGATTAGAATTGATGTTAGTCAAGATGAAGGCCATGGCACTAGAAGCAATGAAGCCTTATAACTGGGAGTTTCAGTATTGACTGGCAGTGTCATGGTTAAGTGATATTTTTCATCTACTGAAGGCAAGCTACAAATTTTACTTCTGAACTGGCCTTTCCAGAGACAACCATTAAAACTTTGACTTAAATTATTCAATTGGTTAGTAATCTGTCTTTGGGCTTCCTTCCCTTAACCATACTGTGGAGGAATCATTCAATTCTACTCTTTCCCCAAACTCTCTGCAATGTTACATCTTTTAAGCTCTAACCATGTCTTTAAAATTCTGCCTGGTCTTAAAATTACCCAAAAGTGGTCCATGAGTCTGGAACAGTCTTAACCAAAATGTAACACATTTCACCACTTCTAGAAATCTGTAACTACCAACTTCTATGATATAAACAACATATGATATGCCTAGAATACTAAGCCAATGCTGTTTATGGGTTTTGACAAAAACACAATAAACATACTTTTTCATAAACTTAATTTAGGCTAGTGATATACAAAGCATTTGCAGTCACATATAATTTTTGCTCAATGGTGTCTATTTCTGTTCTCATGTGGGATCGTCTTTTGTGTAGTAAACTCGATAGTAAAGCGTTTTAGAACGAAAAAGAGAGTAAGAGTTGTCAAATTTCAGAAGATAAACTCCTCTCCCTGGATACTTGTGGCAGCCTGCGTAGACTTCTTGATGGCAGTCTCTGCGATAAATGGGAATTATTTCATCCAAAGGTGGTCCATCATTTTTAGATCCTCGTTCTGGGTCCCCACCTAAGGAAAGAAAGTATAAACATTTGTGCAAAAAACCATGATGCGGAAAAATAGTGGAGGTTATGATCCAGAAGTTTCAAAAATGCTGATTTAGAATTATTTTTAGAGTGAACAACTCTTTGCACGTAGGTTTCACCAGGACATGCTCTCATTCTGACAAGAAACTATTTTATCAGGAAATTTTGTCTCTCACGAATATTACTAAATGGAGCGCAAGTAAAGGGGCACAAGCAGTTCACCAGCCCTATTTATAAATGCGTTAAATCCTTGAATTCCTCTTATTTTATTTAAAGGGAGAATGCAGTCACCCCAATAAATAATTGTGTAGTAGACTATCCTATTTCCTGAGTGGCTCTTGAGAATCATGTGACTGTATTTTTCTCACTCAATTTTAAAATTTACAAGGAGCAACTGCTTGGTTTACCTTGAATATGCAATATTTATGTCCTAAAATATTATGAAAGATACTTGGAAGAGAAATAAGAAGAAATTTGTGACATTTAGCTATTGTTTCAAAATAAGTTTTGGGCGACTGCTTTTGACCTTTAAAATGTATCTTTCATGATGTTACAGACCACAAACATTGCATCTTACAGATAAACCAACACATTGTTAAATAATTGAAACTATCCACAAATGAATAGGGAGTTATGCTAACATAAACTGGGTTGACTGCACTTGTCCTTTAATGCAAAAGATAGAGGGTAGGCTTTCTCACCTTCTTCATCATCTTTAAATTCCTCCTCATCCTCACTTGAATCACTGACATGGACACTGATAGCATTGCTAGCAGACTCAGACCATTCAAAGTAAAGGCCAAAGCCTATGTCGTAGTAATCTGTGGCAAATTCCCAGAAGATGTACTTGCCCTCGTTATGTGTTGGTACCCGAACAGTTACCGTCTCCCCATGGCCAACCTTGATGACAGATTCAGAGTCCTTGGCCAGCTGTGATTTGAATTTGGCAATATCTGGGTGGGTCCAACTTGATGCTTTAGCAATGTCAGGTAAATTCTCATCTGTAAAATAGAATGCAGAAAGAAGACTGAGGTAAATTACAAAATCACTTAACTTTTACAAATGCCTATTGCGATGATATTCTGGTTGGCAAAAATGATTTGTCGGAGACCTTCCTTGAATTTGCTAAGGTGATAATGCTTAGTATAAGAGACACTGGAGATGTATAAGTTGAACATATCCACTCTTTTGAGTGTTAAAAGAGCTATACTAACACAAATCAGGGTTTCCCCTGGCATTCTTTTTGTGAGGTGGCCACCTCACAGTTTTTGGCCACCACCTCACAGAGATTTACTGTACTTGCCACCTTTACTGTACTAGCTATAGAAGTATTGATGATATCCCTCACTATTGGAGCCAAAGTTGGCACCATATTAACTCAATGGACTAATACCACCTCACACTCTCTAAAACCCACAGGAAACCCTCTAAATCATTCACAAGCTGTTCATTCCAAACCCTGCAACTCAATCCCTGAGGAGGCCATACAACCAGGGCTACTGTTATTATAACCTGTGTTCTAAACTCCTGTGCTAAGCACTGACCAAGAAAGCAACAGGTTCCAGTTTTCTTTTGATTTGACATCACCAGGATTTGATCCCAGGAAAATATTCAGATATTCCTACACTATACCCAACATTTCAGTGTCAGGTTAATGTTGAAGCTATCATCAAATCAGGCTTCTTGTCAGATACAACTTGTTTCTTCCACAAGGATGTGTTGCACCTGCAGTTCAAATACTAGTATATACAGGAAACTACAAAACTCCCTTCCACCATTATACGCGACCAGAACCAAGCACTTGCTGATAATGTAAACCGGTAAACCCTCTCCCCAAAATAAACCAAAACCCCTCACCACCCAAATGACTCACCATTGCCATCTGCTGCACCATCTTCATGAAGTGGACCATTGGCTAATGGGTTGGCAACACCATTGGCAGGTAGCTCACCCAGCTGAATATTCTGAAAATTCTGTGCTAACCCTTCTACATCTTCAGATACCCCTGTCAGATAAAGAGAGGCTATTAGTCAGACTAATTTAGTACTGGCCTATGACACCTGGCCTTAAACTATCACAATGCACAAAATGAATACGACTGAAGAAAGGTAATTTCTTTGCATTAAGTGAAAAGCTTCATTAGTTTTTTCTTAAAAAAAAAAAATACAAAAATGCACTGAGATTTTGATGGACTCATTTAAGCTTCATCCAGAACTACAAAAGGCTCTACAATGCTAATGTTCTGGACCAATGTCCCCACCATGTATGAGAAGTTGCTATGATATCTACCCTGAAATATAATGCTGACAAGGTTTTTTTCAGACTTTGATCTCTGGTAAACTGAAATGACCTTTCACTGAACATAAAACATCAACAACAGCATTATGTGTACAAGTTTCTTGGAGTTTCAAATCATAAAATATCCTGTAAAGAAAGTTCTTGAAATGTTGACCTTCAGTGACCTCAGATGACCTTGGACTGCTACCAAATACAGTAGGGCACTTTCACTCAATGTTACACATTACATGGCTAAGTATGGGAAGTGTATATGTTTCCTTTCTTGAAATAATTGTTTACAAGCGTTTCAGAGTTTGACCTCTGGTGACCTCAGATGACCTTGACTTCCACCAAAATCAATAGGGATCTTCCTCTCAATATAATACATTCGCATACCAAGTATGACTACTTTCCATGCTTCCTACCTGGAAATATCATGTCAACAAGGTTTTCAGAGTTCAATTCCCATGACCCCTCATGACCTTCAACCTCCACCAAAAAATGGTGCAGTCCTTCCTCTTATTGCAATGTATCCACATGCTAAGTATGGAGATTATCCATTCTTCCTATCTTGAGATATCGTATTTTCAAGGTTTTCTCAGTTTGACCTCTGTTGATCTCAAATGACCTTTCATATCCACCAAAAACAATTAGGGATCTTCCTCTTAATATGAGGCATCCACATACCAAGTATGAGAACTGTGAGAGTTTCCCTTCTTGAGATATCGTGTTAATGAGCTAAGTGTCAAAAACACATACACACGCACATAAGCCATCATGACCGCATAGGTTTCTCTTTCATAAAAACCAAAAAAATGATAATGACAGTTACACTAATGATTTATTATAATGGAATCAATTAAATCTGAATCATGGAACCTAACAGCCGCAAGTCCAGTTTGCCAATTCTACATAGAGCCTGTTCCAAACAATAAGCTAATTTTAAAAGTACTTGGTGGACAGATAAACCAAGTAAGTGACCATGCACTGACATGTGCCTAAAGGTACAACTTATCATTTTCATACTTGCATAAACCCGTACCATAACAAGATTATTTCAAAGAAAGATCTACTTTTGATCTGATATGACAGACAAACCTTTTGCAAAGAATGCCAAAAGAACCATACCATTTAAAAAAAAAAAAAAACACTTGAGCTGGATAATTAAAGGGAATTGTCCAAATATGTGAAAGGGTTTGCATGTCATTTCTTTTTCTCAAATCTAGCCAGGATCTGATAAAACATGAATTTAGTGCTTCGATGATTCAGCAAAACAGAAGGATCTCTGACAAAGCAAAAGTAGGTTGATGGAGGAGTTCCAACCTAATGAACTCTTCAACTGAGTTTCAAGATTTCCTTTGTTACTCTTAAAATGAATGTACAGATAAGGAGAAGTGGCATCCATTAAGTCTTTTATCAGATCAATAAATCAAAGACAAAAATACTGTACTTTATAATAAATGCATTAAGAGGAGAGATTGTCCACTGCTTAAATTCAGTTTTATGTGTAAACCCCTATGGATTTTGTAACCATTACTTTAAGTAAATCTAGTGATTACATCTGCATAGTGTACACCTGACATTAAAGAGGACTTGCAGCTAAACATGAAATATTTTCCCACAGCATGCATAAAACAGACTTAAATGGCTAAGTTTGAAGGGCTAAAAATTCTCTTGACAATCTTGCATAATGAGTGAGCTTTCCATGAGATTTATCTAAAACTAACCAAATGCAAGAAGACTGGCTTGATTATCAGTTTTCAATATCAAAGACAGTCATTATGGTTACAAGGAATGAAGATGGGATCTTACGTATCTTTTCTAAAGAGAAACTATAAAGTTTAAACAAACAGAAAGGTGTTTCACGGAAAATTACCCAAGAAGGGATTACCTTCTTCAGCCATATCCAATTATTACAGACTCTGTATTGATTTAAGGTATATAATAACTTGGGAGAACTGGTAAGTTCAAGTTATGCAATGAGTTTTATCCATTCTAGAACAGTCTGTTTTAACTCTCAAGAAAACTCCCTTGTGTTCAGTGATAGCCCCTTCATAAAATTCACATCACTTTTTGGAGAACTGCATGTAAACATAAAAAGTGCTTAACTAGCTAAGATTCTTTGACATATATGTCATACCATTGACGCTTCCATTTGCGTTCTCCATTTGGGCCTGTGCAGTAGGTGTTACCCCTCCCTGTTGTTGCAATTGCTGTAAATATTGTTGATAGTAATATTCCTGAAGTTGTTGAGTATATGCCTGTTGCTGTAAAAATAAGAGAAAGAGTCCTACTAAAGGCTCATTTTAATAATACAAATTCCCCACAACTTACTTGTGTGGGTATTCATGACCGACTATTTATTACCCCTTGCTACCAGTTGCTACCTAGACCTCAAGCATGGTCAAGCCTGCCCCTCTCAGGAGAGGATCTCCTCCCCCAAGAAGGCCACCTGCTGGGACATCCAGGCTGGATCAGACTCTATACTTCAGTGATGGCTCAAGGACGGACCCCATCACCTTCGACTAAGGGGACTCCTGTCCCAACATCATGAGCAGTTCCGAGCAGGCTGGTTGCCCTGTACTGTAGGAGCTGGGGCCAAGGCTCTGTTACCATCCTGTGGGGCTGGAGCTCTCTGTCCTCGGGAGCGGCTTCCCAAGGCTTGGTACAGGGATCTAGCCTGGGAACCTGCACCTTGCGTTCCCTGTTGAACCTGACTCCACAACTGAGCTAGAGAACTTGATAGAGCCCGGAGAGGTCTCCTAACCATTACCCTGGTCCCGAAGGACAGAGGCACCTGACTCCTGTGGATCCCCAGTTACCGGAGAACTCCAGTTAGCAGAACCAGTGGAGTCACTGTCTTCTGGGAGCACAGAATGCATGACCCCAGGTCAGGCCTTGAGTTTTAGATTTTCCACGTGGCTACAAATCACACTCCTAAGGAAATTAAGGAGTGTGGTAGGTGTGCTGTTTTATCAAACTTCACAAGATTTATCCAAGTTCCCATTCTTTGTCTAGGTGTGCAAAAAATCACACTCCTCACAGTGATTTGAGGCAAGTGGTGGTGTGTGATCGCACTCGCACGCCTCAAAATTCAAGGCCTGCCAGGTTCTCCCATGTGGCATAGCACGAAGCTCTTACACCCTAAGGCCCGACCTTCTTCCCCTTCGCAACTTTCCCCTGGACCTTAGCCTAACATGACCTTTTTTCTTAGGGAGAAGGGCCTTCAGCATAAGGCCCGAATGCCCTGGAGCAAGGGGGTCTGGAATCATGTCTACTGTAGGCCCCTGGAGCTTGTCCCAAGAACCTGCAGCCAGGAGTCAATATCCTGCCACTACTCAGGGGTAAAGCCCATGCAGCATTCACACAGGTCAGACCACTTGCAGACCTGCCAACATTTGAAAACTGGAAATAGGAACACAGTGGCGCAATTTTGGAGAATCCGCCGGCCTGGGGGTGGGGTCTAAGGGGAGGGTTTTTTGAATTTTAAATACTCTTAGATTCAAAACGGTGGCATATTTAAGGAATATGTATCAAATTTTTAAACAGGCAAAATTACAAATTTTTAGACTCTGTTTTAAAAATTTGGATGATTGGTAGGCCTAGGCCTATGTCTGCTGGAATTGTAGCCAGGCTACACAAAAATGCAAAAATCAACACACCCCATCACAGTGATAAGTCTAAGGTTTTGTTAGTCTATAATGCAAGCAAACTGAACTTTGAACTAGTTCCCGGCAGTGCTGATTACATCCCTTTTTGCATTATAAGCGCACAACATAAAACTTTCAGATCATGTTACTTGTTAATGTTAGGCTGGGCAGGCTAGGCTGCATGGTAATGTTAGTCATGTTACTTAGCCTAACACAAACTTCGTTTAGGCCTTGGCCTATGTGAATGATTCTTGGCGGGGTTTATGCAATGTATTCAGTAAAAAATCATATAAAAAATTCCCACCTATTTCATATAAACTCCGCGACTTTTGTAGTTCAAAAGTTAGACCTCAACGTAACCGCTAAGTTCAGGCCTAGCCTAGACTGCACACATGTGCTATTTGGCTATGCCGCACTTTCGCTACGTTACCGTTAGTATGATACGGCGAACTACGGTACCGAAAAACGCCTGCAGGCTCGCAGCTTACTGTCCCAAAGTTTAATACTCAAAAACTTCGTTGCTGGTCTTCCGTTCAAAATTGAACACTGTCATAAGTACTTTGTTCAATCTTCAAATATTCTTTTTCATCCTTCTTAATCTCAAACAACAGTATTGCGATTAGTCCCACTGGTTATCAAACAAACATGCACTATGTATTGCGTATATACCGTATGTACGTACGTACCACCGCAGGTGCCGCACGGACTTCGCGGTCGGTCCGTAGGCGCAGCTGTGGTGCTTTGTAAAGCATTAACTACAACGATCGTTATGGATATGTACTGTCAGTGGGCACATATCCTGAGACATTTTAGCGTGCATGCCGGATGTCGCATACATAATGCTGAAGTCTTGGTCATAGTGTTTACATATATGTACACGTAAAGCCCATACAAGTTCGATCCACCAATCATTAATGAGGTGCGTGACATGCGTTTTAAATAATTATGTTGCAAGGATATTTCTTGTACTATTTCAGGGTGGGTGCTAGAAATCGGAACGTTCCGATTTTTTGCTATGCACGGACTCAAAAATCGGAACGGTTCCGATTAAATCGGAACGGTTGGCAGGTCTGCACTTGCAAGTGTGGCACTGGGGAAACAAGACTTGTGGATTCCAGCCCCTGCTTGGACAGAATTCAGAGCACAGCTCGCAATGAGCCAAATCTGGTGTGTCCATTGCTCCAAAGTAAGCTAACCTAAGTCTTACAGCACAAATTAAGAAACCGTAGCTACAATGAAAGGGAAGAACTATGGCAAGTAATTTGAAGGGTTGTAGTAGGTGGGTAAAGCTAAACAGGCACAGGAAGAAGGATACTGAGGGTGTAAACCTCCCACTGAGGGCCACACAAGTAATAATAACATGAGTAATGAATAAACAAGTTTGGAAAACTATAAGTAAACACAACGAGTGAACAATGGTTGTACACCATGAGATACAGTACGAGGGAGTGTTAGGCAGAAAGCCTAAACACTAACGCTAGAGCAAACTGCTATGAAGATACCCTACCCTGAGAAAAACTCACAGGGAGTACAACAGTTCCAAAAATTGAGCAGGAAGCTACAGAAATATGTGTGAAAAGACATTTAATAGATATGGCTACAAATAGGTGGTCGGAAACCTAAAGTGGCACAAAAACTCCAAAAATTTAAGAGGCCTCAAAAGCTCCTCATCCACGCTAAGTCTTAAAAGAAATTGAGGACAGGTCACTGGGCCAGAGGACTGACTTCCTGCTTAAACAATCTCTGAATGCCCAGCTCTCATAATGTATATTACATGTAGTTAGGGTTAAGTATATATCTGCAACATATTGCCTTCCATAAAACAATCACAAAGCCCATTACCAAAGTTCAGTTCTTGAACAACAAAGTTTTAAAAGTTCTTTCGATAGGGTTCAAACAGGAGAAGGCTAGTATTCCAACAAAGGGTCAGCAATATTACAATGGTACAATATCATTTAAAGCCTTGAACAGTATGCAAACATTGTGAACATTCGAGGACAAGGAGACATGAAGATACACTCTGGGGATGTGCTATCATACTATTTGCCCAGACGGCCAATTTTTTGGATGGCACGATTTCCTAGTAAGGTCTTTCATGGGATTTTATACTATTTGCTAAGACAGCCAATTTTTTGGATGGGAGGATTGCCCTTATAAGGTCTTCCACTTCAAGTGCCTTGTCTTTGCTGTAACTCTCAAGGTTCCCTATGGCACCTGAGATGCTGACAACACAGTCACAGATGGTGACATCGTTTGAAGGAATGTTTCACAATGCTTCCCTCTATCCATCCTTCCTTGAACTGTAATGTCAATAACCTACAGGTGACTTTTCCTTTGTTTCTTGTTAAACATCAAGAGAAGGCTCAAATCTTTCTCTGCCAGCACCTTCATCCAACTGCAGGCCACATTTAACAACCCACATATTTTTAAATCAGAAAGAAACCCATTTTTCCCTAAATAACTTGTTTTCAAAGTGACAAATCCCTAAAATTGGCAAATAACAAATGTAAATGAAGTCCAAAACTGCATGAATGTCTTTTTCCTACGGGATACGTTTTCAGTAAATGAAATCTGATCAGTGTAATGATCTCCATACAACATACAAAGACTTGAGTTGTCATAGCAACAACAGCATCACATGTTTAGCTGTGAGGCCCTGACTCAAAATGACTTGGAGTGTTCTCCCCAACCTAAATTATAAGGACATTTCTATTAAACCATGAAAAGCATTTCCCACCTATCTTTACTTTAAGGTTATTACAACCTTGTGAGAAGGAGGCTAGAGAACTTTTACTGTGACTGAAAAACAAAAAGGACTGTCTCTGATTGGTAATCCTTGAGGGGTTTCCAAATTATGAAGAGTTAAGTACTGCAATAAGAATAACTCTTTCTCATGTTACACAATACATTCATGGAGAGGATCAAGTACATACAAGATTTAAAATGTCTCTTTGAAAGATGCTATGTGCCATACTAAAAGAAGAAACCAAGTTTGGTGCCTACCACCCAGTGAGTAGGAAAAATAGTATGTAGACTGCTCTTCACCATAGCCTTTGTTCCACAAAGCCTAGAGGCAATTATGAAAATATTAACTGGCCTATTACATGTAAGTTTCCACTCACATCTATGCTACAGAGGCATTAAATATCTTCTTACAGTAACTTTGGGAAAGATGATGTTAACGTATATCAGGGTGGGTGAAAGGGGAAGGGGAGGGATTTTGGGGGGGGGGGATTTGGGGGGAGGGGGAGTTAAACCTTGTAAAACTGTGCTATACCATCTACCTACAAACTTTACATGATTAATGTTACATACTATCTACACACTTATGTATTTATGACTAACAACCAAAGATATTACAAGCAAAGATACCACATTTAAAATGGCATATTGACTCCTCTAGAGCTAAAATATTGGGAAGGAAGTGCTGCACACTCTTCAATCATTTTGAAAACAGATAAATGTTTTCCATCAGACCTACTACTTGGTAATCTGGGCCACTGTTAAATGTAAGAAATCACTCCACAGTCCACACCATGTTTCATTTTCAAGAAGATTTCTTCCTTCTTTCCTTCCATTCCAAAAAACATTAAAGTGTACCTAAAGTCTGAAAATTCAAAAATATATATTACTGAGCATGAAAACTGAATTCCAATGGTCCAATTCCCATCTTCATAGGACTTTCTTAAGCTGAGATATAAAATGTTGAAGTGTATTTACTCGATTTAAAAAGGTAGATTGCGCAATAATTTGTGATGTCATTGTTGTACTACTCAAATTACAATCTTTGTATTTCTTTGTTTTTCTGAAAGCCACCGCACCTTGTGCCAAAATGTGATCGCATTCTTACTGCTTTGGGGTGACTTGACTATATAAGCCCTCTCTGTACAGCATGTCATGCAAGAAAACAGGAAGCGGTCAAGGTCATAAAAACATTTTTAATTTTAAAAGAAAACAAAGCATTTAATGTGAGTTGTACAACAAGAATGTCAAAAATTATTGCGCAATGAACTGTTTGGATTTAAGTGAATAAATTTTAACATTTAATATCTCAGCAATGGAATAAGCTATGACAATGGGAGTTGGACCAATAAGATTAATTTTGTAACCTCTAAAATATATATTTTTGAATTTTTAGACTTTAGGTCCACTTTAAACCATTAATGCACAACGGCTGGTTTGATGTCCATAGACTATATATACGTCACTCATCATGGTATCTTCAAGAAACAGTTAAATATGCATGCTGATTTCTTAAAGCACTTACAATGGGGAAAGTAATTAACATGTTTGTTTTCAAAGTATGGTAGTGCACGTCACATACTCTGGATAAATACATACATAGAGAAATGTATTCTGCATGTATACAAGGCGCTGTAAAAGTGTACACCAGCCAGGCTCTTTCAACAATGGCATTTTCTGTAGCGCAACCTAAGTTTTCTATGCAGACCGCCCAACAGAAAAGCATGGATGTCAAACTCATACTATATCTCCATGAGGATTGACTTTCCATAACATGGTAGGTATAGGAGTTTGGTACCTATGCTTGTGATATCTTTGCTAACAACAATGCACAGTGCCACCCAGGGATGTAGCTAGCCAAATTTGAGTGCCGGGTAATTGTCCTATCTGGAGAAAGCACCTCACCCCACCCCATGGCATCTACCAAATTTTTCAGCCATTAATTTTTCATTTTTCCCTCATTTTACTTTAGGGAGTAAATTTAGGGCTAGTTTTAGGTCTCCGTAGGCAGATTTGTGGTGGGCGAGGAGACATGTGTTTGCATGGAGTGCCGGGCGGGAATATTGAGTGCTGGGTGTCACCGCCCAGCACCGCCCACTGTAGCTACATACCTGGTGCCACCTCTGTTCCCACTGTAGCAAACAACCCTGATTGGTATATGCCAGCAATTAGGGACAAATGACCTTCACTGACCTCTGACTTTGACAAGACTATCACCACATTCTTTAATGAGTTTTACTGATTGGATCATTCAGTAAAACCTCTCAGCTGTGAACATATATTTCCCGTAAATATTGCAACTATATCATTCTTAAATTACTTAACAAAAACATGTTTTCCAATTTTGAGTATAGATTTCCTCTCCAGCACTATCTTCAGTAAATGCAAGTAAACCTTTTCCCTACCTGTTCTGGATTATTTGGATATTGCTGTGCTGCCAAGGGTTGGACTTGTGGTAAAAGATGTTGGAAGATCTTTTCTTTGAATTGTAACCTGTTACAACAAAAAGAGAAAAGAATATATCTAATATTCTACCACCTCTAGCCATCCGTTATTGAGAATCCTGCATTCTGATTGGTTAAACACTGACCTGATATTCCACAACAAACAGTCAGTAAACATAAAAACTGATAAAAATGAAGTTTTTCACACATTTTCGGTGGTAGAATAGGAATAAACCACATATGTGTGACTACTGTTGTCTCATAAACCACCTCGACTCCAAATCTGGCAAAGTAATGGACTCGGCTTCGCCTCATCCATTATTTTGCCAAATTTGGAGTCTCAACGGGTTATTGACCAATAATAGTCCGCCAAATGCGACTTACTCCTTAACTACAAACCCTACGTATGGCAAACAACCTTAAGAATACAACATCTGGGTCTTTCAAAGAAGCATCAAGTTTGACAGTTAAAATTAAATGTACTCAGAATGTCAAAAAAAAAATTGTTTTAAATTTTACAAGTTTTATATCAGATGAGCTGACTGAGACTTTGTGGGATGTTCAAATTTATTCTGTAATCCATATGGTACAATGGATTTATTTTTTTCTCATTTCAACTATTATTGTAAAATTTCCAGAGCAATGAGTAAACCTAAGACTATTGTAAATGCTTTCTTCAAAGAACAGTCCATGTGGAGGTTGAAATTCTTTATGAGGGGAGGGTAAAGGCAGGGAGAAAGTGACCAGAATGTATGGTTGGATGATATAAAAATTTGTATTGATATATCACCAAAACATTCCCAAAAATTTTGCGATACATGGATAAATAACCACAAATGGGTTAACATGTACAGGCAAGGATGAATATGGGCCAATACTATGCAAATGAACTTTTCTAGGCCTAATTTCCTAAAGTAGGACATTATCAATGATTAATTTACCCTCCAAATTGACATTGTGTGATGTCAATGCATATGGTCTATTGTTGCAAGGAAAAATACATTAACTGTATGTGTTCAACATTTAAGTATGCCAGGTACATGAGACACCCACACATAGCATGTATGTACAGAGAGTAGGGGTTTAACTGTTTTGGGTTGAGCCTTGAGGGCCACTTTTACTCATCTCAACATAAAGATTAACTGCAATAGCCAAAATTTATTTGTATACATTTTGCTTAAAAACTTCAGCTTTTAGAATTTTCCATGGATCATGTTAGTTCAAATCACTGGCTGCATAAGGACCCAAGGCCACCATTTGCAGGCCTAGAATGAGGAGTACAAAACTTGAAACAGGCAAAACACGCAAAGACTTTCTTTATAGGTAAACACTGAAACAAACTTCAATGTGTAACCTTCATATCAATCAACTCCATGATCACAAAAAAACTACATTTACTTCTAGGGACACAGTTTTTCCAATAAATAGGTTGTTACGACAGTACTATGAATGACCACTCCATCTTCCAATCTCAAGTGTCAGACCCATTTGAACAAAGAAATAAGATTGGAAAAGACTTTATTGAACCTGACAGTACCCCCAAAAGTTTTCATTTCATACAAAATGAATTGTTACTCTTTTACTGCCAAAGGCATGAATTAACGCTTAGTCAGTCTGTTGATTCCTTTAAACCACATCACACAATTCATCTGTAATATCCATCTGCCTACAGTGACAAGCATCAACGGTTGACTTGTTGATTCAGTTTCAGGGATGGATAAAGACTGATGCCATAGGGATTTGGGAATTTAATACATGACATTATTGATCCTAATACTGTAAGACATGCTTCACTGAAACTATCTCTCGATGAATTTTGGTTAAAATGTTCATCCACCACATGATGACCAAAAAAAAAAAAAAAGAAATAAAGTTACCTCTTGATACATCCTGTCCTATTTAATACATGTATATTGAAGGACTATTGTACACCAAGAAATACAGAAAAAAAAATGAAAAAAAGGCCACCAAAAAGGTGGTAAAATGAAGGAAAATGAAATGCATAACTTTGATAACAACAACCATTGATGAGCTCATAAAATAGTGCCTGAGAGCTGCACAAACATGCACAGACTGGGAAGTTATTGGGATGGAAAAAATACAAGAATACAATCAATTATTATCTTCCAACATTTTGCCTACATTCAAAATATTATTGTTGTACATACCAGTGCAACTTAGGACTTCTTTGCAGGGTAAAAACAAAACTTTTAAAACAAAGTTTTGCAAATAGTCAGAAGTTAATGGCCTATTAACATATGAAAGAAAATGTTTTAAATGATAACAATGGTTAAAATAAACTGAGCTTAAAATCATGTTAAGAATTTTGTGGTTTTCATTACTAAGAAAGAGCCCAGAGATGATTCCATTTTGCAGTCATCCTGTACATATTTTGGAACACCAATTATGTACTTTCTAATTTGCTGTGATACTTAAAAACACGTTCTATGGTAAACCAAGCGGAGTTACCCAGATGAATTCAACAAATTCAGCAGCAAAAATACTGTCACATGATTAAACCATACATGTAATTAGCATGCAGGGTTCTGTCTGCTGCAGTAATTGCCATTCAAATCTGGATCAATGCATTTTTCAAATTTTTATTTAGCTGCTGCCTACACATGTAACAGAAATGTCAAGCCTGCATAATTGGAATGTTCCGAATCCTGCATAACTGGAATGTTCCAAAGCCAGCGAGGTCTGAAAGGAGCACCTATTCCCTTCAGAGCATTAGGTGAATATTAGCAGGCAACAGAAACTCACATTACAAGTTAAATTAGTGCACTGCTGTATAAAATGAGTCTTTACGGTAGTAAAACATGCTGGCAAGGAGAATTGTACATTGTTTTGAATAATGTTCCAAAGTTACACAATAATTACACATATGGAGATCAAAATGAGTTACTGCCACCCCCTAACTTGCAGTGGAGTGGTTATTTCATCTTCTCTTTCACACTTTTTATTTTACGGGATTTTTTTTTACACCTTTATATGCTTGTTTCAAGCACACCTGACATCTTTGCCTAATGAGCAATTATTTTCAGTAGTTCACTACAAAAGCCTAAATTCTTTGACAATTGGTAACCCCTGTCACCCTAATCCACCCTAACCATGACTACTTCTCACCTCTGCTGTTCCTCTTTTCTCCTCTTTTCTTCCTCTAACTTTCTAGCTGCCTCTTCTTTTCTCTTCCTTTCTAATTCCTCTGCTTCCCTTCTTAACCTTTCTTCTTCTTCTCTCCTAGGAAGCAAATATTAAATGAAAACACTTTGAAAGATTGCACTTACAAAGAAGTCTTGACTAAATGCAGCCAAATTTACATAGTAAACTGTAACTACAACACAAATATACTGTATATATTACACTATTACTACAACTAAAGGAATTCGCTCACTGTACTGACTATTTAGGATCATGGTATAAAGCAGTACACTACAATAAATTCTTTCCAGTACTTCCACACTCATCTCTGAACCAACTGGCTGGAAACTGGGCCATTAAACGTCATCTAACTACTCCAAACTCATCTCAATGTTTTCAACTCAATGAAGCTTGACAATGGACAAACAAACCTTATGGGGGGAACTCTTTTCACACCCTAGTAAAAAGTTCATTATAGCAGAGGACTGTTTTGTTAAGCTGTCTGCTTTAAAAATAAAATCTTTTGTCCATGTGCCATGGACTAGCCAGGTATCTCCCTTAACAAGTAATAACCAACTATCTAAAAGAAGGTTCATCTGCATGGCTGCACACTTGTGCAAAACCAAATGCTGCTTACCATGAAGTTTGTGCCCTATGGCAGGAGTATGGGTAACACTGAGTGTCCCACTCTCCCTGTTTGAAAAGTTTTCAGTACAGTTGTAGCTTGTAAGGATATACCAGTAAAGGATGCCCAATGGGGTTACATGGGGGTATGTATCTTGCCATAAATGAAACCAAAATACAGACTAGCTCCAAGTTGATTCACAAACCCTTCAAAATTCGAACAAAAATCACTCAGTTACAGCTGTAGGAGCCAGTAACACCTTTTGTTTGTGTGGGAGGAGGCCAACCACAAACAAATGAACCATAGGGTGATAACATGTAAGGACAACTATCTGATATATACCTTTTCCTTTCTTTTTCTTCTTTTTCTCTTCTGTGAGCCTCAATATAAGGTTTCAGTTTTTGACACTCAGTATCCAATAATTTACAAAATGCTAACATACACTCCTCTTTTGACTGATCACCTAGTTGTTGCCACTCTCTCCTGTCAAAAAAAGAGAACATGTACTTGTTGAATGAAACTCTACTGATCTGAACAGAAAAAGCTTTCCAGCACTGAAATGTTTACTGATATCTCTAAACATAAGTTAGTATGTCTCATGTTCCTTTCAAGCACTTGCAATTCCATATTCCTTCACTCGGAAGCTAAGATTACTTGTCCATATCCACAGAATCATGATTGATTTTCACATTACTTTCTGTCTTAACTAAAAAACACAAAATCACTTCCCTTAAAAAAAATTTAACTTCACAGTAGTTTTTAATTTATGGTAATTCCCACTTCAAATACTGTAATGACATGCTTTTAGTTAAATACCCATTAGTAAATTTTCAAACTTGCTAAACATCCTAGACTTGTGATACCACAGCATTTAAAATACAGCTTACAGTATCTGTATTCCTATTGCCATGGTTTCAAATCAAGAGAGCTCTTGTGCAAATTTGAATATTTCCAAACTCTTCAAATGCAAACTCTGTTCAAGTATCTCAAAAGATTTGTATGAACAAGATCTGTTCATGCTGTTTTTGCAAGAGGCTTGATTTAATTATCAAATCAACAGAGTTGTGAATAGTGGAGGGCAGATAATTAGTATCAGCATTATCCGATATTCTCCATTTTTGTACTGTATCAGAATGAGTAAAACTGACCTAAAATGCTGATACTACTGTATCTAACAGATATTTATCAGCCTACACTTGACAAAAATGTTATGCAATTTTTATAGTAAGTATGCCTATAATAAGCCTGAATATTTTACCGCATAGAAGTGAAACGACACTTAGTACAGTAGTAGTGCCCAATAGCCTGTGGTTTTTAAGTGAAGTACATCTAACACTAAATATTGGTATAGGATCTGTACTGGCTGATACTGAGAATGAAAATACCAATGTTGCTTATACTGGCTACTTTCAATGTCTCTAGTCTACAACAATAATTGTGAACGAACAAGTAGATTATCTCTCAAAACTGATGGATTGCTACCTGGGTTTTTAACATTTTAAACAAGCACACAGTATTTCTGTGATTGCAACTGTGGTCTGCAAATCTTTTTCTTTATTTGGAGGAATTACCATTACTTAGCATGGTTGTGTCATTCTAAAAGTATTTCTGTTTACAACATATTTTATTTGAACTACATACAATGTGCTTTACCCATTACTTACAGGTAAAGAGGCACTGAACATGCATGAAAATGGTCTTGCCGGGCTTGCCCTAATGATGTCTTTTTCCAGCACTGCCACAACCCACATTCACAGTTTCATGATTTTTGTACTCAATATGGCAAATCCATACACCATGTACAGCATACCATCTATCCATGATTCTTGGTATGAAATATCCCATTAAATTTTACTTGCCTAATGTTTCCAGATTTGTTCTCTAGAGACTTAAGATCATCTTTGACCTTCACTAATTATCTGTCTGTTAAGCAAAACACATCCACATATGCTTCCTGTCATGATATAATAAAGAGGTTTCCACTGTTTGACCTCTGGTGAATTCAGATAACCTCTGACCTCTATCCCAAGCAATGTGGTTCTTACTTAACAGTACACATTTGAAGGCTAGGTATGCTTCTCAAATCGAGATTGATGCTGTATCAACAGGTTTCAGAATTTGATTTCTGATGACCTCCTATTCTCTACCATAAAACTCTAGGGCTCTTCTCAACATGTTGCACCAGCATTCCAAGTATGAAAACAGTCACAGTTATCTCCACTTTGGCTGCTATTTCAACAAAGTAATCCTCACAAACACAAACACACCTATGAACACGCAAACCATCATGAATGCATCCAGGTTTCTCTTTTCATCAATACCAAAAACTATCTCAAAAGCATGTCAATTAAAGCAGGAATCTTGTCATTTCCGTCATCACTTTAAATAAAAGCGTTACAGGGAAGGTAGATTTACCAGTGATGAAAATCCCTTTCATTACAAATTTAATAGCATATAAATCATACTGCACACTACTTTGGCTTCTAATAGTTCTTTTATACAGCATATTGTAGCAAAATCATGAAAATTACCACAAAATGTATAAATCATGAAAGCCTGGTTAAAGTCTAGAGAACAAATCAGTGCTGATAACTGCTGGAAACAACAAACAATAGGTGCAAGTTAAATGAATGCACTCAAGGTTTTTTGAGTCAGGGCTTGCTGCAATTTGTCAGCCTAATGTGCCAGGTACAAAGATAATGACATACAATACCTCAATTAATGTACATGGCAGCCTTAAAGAAGTGATGACACAAAGTTGTGCAAGTTTGTCCACAATTTAGCAGGCAATTAAGTACCAGTTGGTAAGTTCCATTTCATTCCTTAACAAAAGACTACAGGGGACTTAACGTGAGAAGCAGACAAATGACAAGCACCTAGCTGTAATTAGACAGCAAAAGTACATCATCAGTTGGGATGTATGTTAAAAAATTTTCTCCCTACAAAAGCTGTTGCTAGAGTACTTCAGGGTTTCCCCTGGGTTTTAGTGAGCGTGAGGTGGTATTAGTTCATAGGGGGTATGATGGTGCCAGCTTTGGCACCAACAACGAGGGAGAACTACAGTACTGTATCAATACTTCTATAGCCAGTACAGTACAGGTGGCAATTGTAGCAAATTTCTGAGGTGGTGGCCAAAAACTGTGAGGTGGCCGCCTTACAAAAAGAATGCCAGGGGCCAGGGGAAACCCTGTACTTGATGCAAATGAGATGTAATGCAGGGTACTAAGGTCTGGGAAGTAAAAAGTCTGTGTTACTGTAATAGAGCATGTCATGAAAACATACCTGTACCTTGATTTTGTTAACAGAGTAAATTCCTTGGATACATCACTTTGTTTATGACTTGCTTTATTGTGATTTACTGCACTGTTTGCCGTTGGATATGTAACGTGCTACATAGTGCATGAAGGCAATACTACGATGATTTGAGTGTATTCCAAGCATACACTGATTTATATGTGTTGAATAAAGAATACCAGTTTCATCTGCCAGTTCTGATACTAATTTATGTGAAAAGTTTGCATCTTAGAACTCTTTACCAAAACAAACATTTCAATTACATCAATACTACTAGTTATTAGTTAATGCTATAAATGGAGTCATATTAAACATGGTCTAGGATAGAAGGTTTGCTGCAAAGGAAAGTAGGTTACAAGAACAATGAAATCTACAACCCCCACAAAAGTAAATGGAACAAACCTTCCTCCTTTCAATGTTTGCTAAAACCTATTGAAAGTGAGATAGGGCACAACATTTGAAAGGAAGAGAGGGGGTTTTGAGTTGATCTTGAGTAAGTGAAACTTTCCACAGTTTTGGCAACTGGTTTCATTCTGTGAAGGATTGGATTGCAGTACTGCTATTACAGTGACCACATACTGTACAGTTCCACATGTACAAGGTGGGCTTTACAAGGAAAAAACTACCGTAGCTGTCTTTGATAAATCTTACCTTCTGTCATTTCCAACGACATCAAAATATCCAACGGATGGTGACTGCTCTGGATCAAATTTTCCAAAAGCAATCTGCCTTGTGTATGCAACTAATTTGTTCTTGACCTGGTATGATATGTGAAATGCCTTCCCTTCTTTTTCTAAAGAGATGGATAGAGAAAAGGAAAAAAAAATCTTTTGAGTTTTGAAATTAAATAAAGGCAATTTTAACAATAACAAGGAAATATCAACTACATTAGTTATAAATAACATGTATAGACAGCTTGATGCATTTGTGGCCATTGCACGGGCATTTGTCCGACTTTTCACATAGTCATGACAAATTATCAGAAATTACTGGTGATATACAGTAACTTGGCCAGTTACATAGGTAAAATAGCTACTGTATTTTAAATCAGGTTTGCTAGATTTTCTCTGAGCCACTCAGCCAAATTTGGCATTCAATATGGTGGAATAATGCCAAGCACAAATTTGTTGGCATTTACACTTCAACGGCTAGAAAATCATGAAAATGATTTAAAATAACTGTGCTGTTAATGGACACCGAACTAGTTCAATTATACATTCAATTATGCTGATAGTGTGAATTTTACAGCATTAGTTATGTTTTATCACAGTTTCTCAAGGAAACTGTAGAAAAACATGCACTTTTAAGGAAAATTGACAATAAAATGCTAGAACACCAAAATGATGCCTACACCCTGTGTGGCATTTGCTTTAAAATATTACAAGCCAACACGATCTCAAAAACACCAAACTCAGTGGTTTAGCACTAGCATGTAGCACCCATGTTTCAAGTACACAGATATTTCTAGAAATGCACTTTGTGTAATGGTCACATACATTTCTTAAAGTTTCATGCACTTCCTGTTGCACCAGTGTTGTTTCAATTTTTAAGTACTGCAGCCATTCAATATGAAAGCTACATAACATTCCTACTATACTTTACCAGTAATGATAGTGATCTGTCAACTAGTACTAGATGATGAAAATACAGACTAGAAAAAACATCTGACAAGCTTCTTAATTCCAGTTTATGCTAATTAGCCACCAGTCTAACAGCAATGTAAAATACCACCTCCATGAACAGATTCCTACTTGAAAGAGATTACATACAGAAACAATGATTCACATCCTTCAACCTACTTTAAAAACAACAAAGCATACAGTACTCAATTTTCTCTACTGGTTGTTTTGTATTTTGAAAGACATTTAGCATTTTACTTTACCAGCTCTAGGAGTTTTAATACATTCTGCACAGTGTGCAAGTGAAGACTGCTCCTTCTTTGTGGGGGTGAGTTTGTCTTCAGTATGTGATAACTATAGCTGCCTGATTTGGCCTTCATAATTTATTGAATGAAAACAGATCTCTAGCAAAGTAAAAAAAAATAAATAAGTAAATAAAACTGTAAAAAAGGCCAAAAAAAGAAGAAAAAACATGTTAGCTGAACAGTAGATGTTGTGATAGAATCCTTGCATAAGACAATGACTGAATTTAAAATTATCTGGAGGTAGCTCTTCTGAAGAAAATACCACAAATTTATTAAAATTCTACACAGTTTATCCCAAACAGGAGCGAGGGAAGAAACCAGAATGCACAAATGCATTGCGGTTTCGATGAATATAGTACTTAATGTGTAATTCCAAATAATGCGAAAATGTCCTGTTTCTTTCAGTCATTGGTTGAATGTGGTCTTAAAGAGCTGGAAAATTACAGTTTCATGTTCATATTTGACCTTGGGAATTCTTTGGGATTTTTGCTTTTTGGCCTCTGGTGATTTCAACCAGCCTCTGATTCTGACAAAACTCGTAGGGATTTTCTGATTGATTAAATACAACACCATGTGAAGTATCCAACCTTCCGAAATTGAGCTATCTTGTAAACAAGGTTTTCAGAGTTTGACCCCAGATGACCTTTGACCTCCACCATAAATAACAGGTACTGCCTCTCACCATAAGTCATCCACATACTATGTTTGAAATCTATCCAAACTTCCTAACTTGAGATGTCGTGTTTAACAAGGTTTTCAGACTTTGACCCCCAGTGACCCCAAATGACCTTTGACCTCCACCAAAAACAATAGGGTTCTTCCTCTTACTATAATGCATCCACACACCAAGTATGAAATCTATCCAAGGTTCCAACCTCGAGATATCATGTAAACAAGGTTTTCAGACTTTGACCCTCGGTGACCCCAAATGACCTTTGACCTCCACCAAAAACAACAGGGTTTTTTCTCTCACCATAATGCATCAACACACCACGTATGAAATCTATCCAAGCTTCCTACCTTGAGATATCATGTAAACAAGGTTTTGAGGTTTTGACCCCTGGTGACCCCAAATGACCTTTGACCTCCACCAAAAACAATAGGGTTCTTCCTCTTACCATAATGCATCAACACACCAAGTATGAAATCTATCCAAGCTTCCTATCTTGAGATATCGTGGAAACAAGGTTTTGACCCGTGGTGACCCCAAATGACCTTTGACCTCCACCACAAACAATAGGGTTCTTCCTCTCACCATAATGCATCAACACACCAGTATGAAATCTATCCAAGCTTCCTACCTTGAGATATCGTGGAAACAAGGTTTTCAGACTTTGACCCCTGGTGACCCCAAATGACCTTTGACCTCCACCAAAAACAATAGGGTTCTTCCTCTGAATATGGGGCATCTACCTACCAACTTTGAGAACTGTCAGAGTTTCCCTTCTTGAGATATGGTGTAAACAAGAAAAGTGTCACAAACACACACACACACACATACACCCCTACACACACACACACATACACACACACATATGCACACACACCCGAACATACACACATACATACATACACACGCCATCATGACTGCATAGGTTTCTCTTTTCATCGAAACCAAAAAATGAACATATAATGAAAATGTAACCAGTAGCGCCACAATGTCTGTAGTAGTTAGTATAGCCCCTGGGGCTTGAGAATGACAAGATTGTGATGGATATTTGTAAAGTGCTTTGAGGTCTATCACTGATTGAAAGTGATATATAAAGGCGGAATATTATTATTTATTATTATTAAAATTGATTTCTACAGCACTTGACTATGACTGCTGTATAAGGTGTTGTTGATTCTAATACATACTGAACAGTTAATGGTTTCAGTACCATGATGTAACATACTGGGGATAGATGCAAGGGCGCCCAGGCTAAAATGTGCTTTGAGACCGGTGATGACATCATAACAGAGGCTGGCTGAGTGGACTGAGGCAATAGCCAAGGTCCGACCACTGCCTCTGCAATAATGTCATCGGAGGTCTCATTCGAATCACAATTAAGGCCAGGTACCCTGCATTTATTCCCACTCATAAACACCTAAGAAATTGGCATAAAAAGACATCAAAAAGTGACTTTTTGACAAAATTTCAAAGATCAAGTTATAATTCTTTCTAGTATGTTTTGGTTCTATAATTACAATGTAATGACTAGCTTGAACTAGCCATTGATGACAGATGAACATTTTGAACCGCAAGTCGTGACCAATACTCTCATTGCAGCAACTTGCTAATCAGATTTTGGTAAGCTTTTGAGAATGATACTATACAAGCAGACACTGTTGTTGAAGACCGATTACATACATCATCTATTGTTTTAAAGATGAAGCTGAACATTAAAATCAAGGAAACTAACTTGTTTACAGTTTTATGCTATGAAAGTTCCTTGCTTCTTCATCACAGTAGGTATGGTAAATATACAGTACTATACTCTTACAATGTACTGTACTGTGTACTGTGAAGCATTCATCTACTGCTAACATTTTGACAGCAAGCTTACAAACATGCATTGAAGACATGGGTAAGATGCAGTGATTTAAGCTGTCTTTAGCCTTTTTGTAAGGAATAATAGTGGTGTAATTTTGTTAATGTGTTTGAGCTTCTAACACAGATAATGAAGACCTAGGCCTAGTTTAAACTGTTATACAACATTAGCTAGGAAGAAGTAGCACTGAGCCATGAAGACCTGTTATAACGTTGTTTCACTGTAAGTGTTAGCAGAATTGGTTCAAACGCAAGACCTGGCGCTGTTAGTATGGCCTGCATGTACCATCACTATGCATGTTATAAAGTTAATATACCACAGGCCCCAGGCTGACATAAACAACACAGAGACCAAAATCACTTTTAGTTGACTGCCACCTTAGGAGTGGATTAACTGTAATGGGCAGACAGTTATGCCAGCATTCATTTGGGGAATGCTACGTCAATCACTTGATATTTAATGAGCATAGGGCAGAATGCTATCTAATGGTAACAGCTACAGGAAGGCTTGACACAGGGTATTAAAATTGCTTGTTTACCTGGTTTTAGGCATTATGGAAACTTGTGTAGGGCTCGCTTCATTGATAGGTTGTCCTTATTTACATATCATTATGGTTTATGTTGCTATGGTAACCCATCAAGGGCAAAGCATTGTGCAAAGTGGTAGCTGAGTGATCATATTCAATTCACCTAAGAGCAATTCTCCTATTATTGTACAAAGTCCAGTCTCAAATGCCATTCAAGACTCCGGTCTTCAATGGTTTTCAGCCAATGCAGGAAATCAATAAAGGTGTTTATGAATTTTTAAATTATAGTATTCACAATATCACACATGTAAGAACTGAGAGCAGTAGTATTGAAAAGGCATAAAACCATTAAGTATGGCACTTGCTGGTAAATTGCAATCAGCTGGCTGGAATGCCTGGAATCAATTTTTTTTTTCTTCTTGTATGTTAACATCTTTTACTGTTATTTTTCTTCAGAACATTTACTGAAAACCACTTTTACTTTTCCTCAACAAAGACTGACAAAGGAAAGTGTCTAAAAACTGCACTAAACAGCAACTTGGCATATTTACAAACCACTACACTGTGTGACTGAAAGGTCAAGGGAAGAAGCGGCGAGGGAAAAGGAAAAGGAATATCATTTTGGCTTTTTTTTTTGCTATCATTTTTCATTTTATTTTAATAACACTTCCATATACATCTTTAAATCATTCACATTCAGAGAGAGTGAAAGACACTGAGTCTTCTCTTCAACAACTTGACAAAGGGAGTAGGGAAGGGATTGTGATGAAGATCTAAATACAGACAACAGATTCATGTGTATCCAAGTTGAAAACTTAATTATAATTTTGCATGCCTCAGTTGCACTCAAAAGAATACTATTTGCTGCACTACAGTGTGATCTACCAATTTGTGGGAGGTATGCTCTACACAATCATCACAAAGTCAGAAGCACTTGAAAGCTTCAAATAATTTATGTGTTAATACTTGACTTTAAGTATATATACAGTACATATACTAAATTGAACTACAAAATAATACTACACTGTAGTATTAGACCATGAAGGGGAGACTAACAAGTTACAATGAAGAGACTACAGAGCAACAATGGCAATAGTCATTCTTTTGGTATTCCTCTGATAAAGAACTTCTAACATATATCATTAGCTGATGAGTAATGACAGATATTCCAAAACAAAGTATCATATCATATAGTTACTGTACTGTATCAGTAAAAGTGATATAAGTGATAAGCTCCATTTGGCACCACTTGGAACCATCATCAGCCATGCAGATATACAGATTGTAAAAAGTGCTCAAACTCTTAATACTTAACTTCAGAGATGGCAGCACCCCTCTTATAAATTATCATATGTTCATGCTGTAACACAGGTGGACGACACGGTTTTCTCTGAAGACAAAGGGACCGTGGGTTATGTCCTAAATCTTTTGATTGCGACTTAATCCTGAGAGCCAGAGATCGTAGGTCTAGCCATACTCAAAATAAAACAATTGGACAAAGCTTCAACCGTAGTTACTCCCCAATTTATTACAAACCCAGTTACGAAAAAGGAAAAAAGAAAAGCTTGAAAAGAGTTTACCATGAAAGTACACCCCTCCTTTGTGTCAGCCACACAAAGGTACTTAAAAATACAAACTAGCATCAATCTGACTCAGTGGGGAATCACACTAGTCAACACATAAACACATAACAAACACATGACAATATCAGAACTCATTCAGCATATCGGTGACTGTAAACATGATCATATCCACTGTACAGAGCTATTGAAACTGTCTAGTTCCCTCACTGACCTGTGGGATCACCATGGGATGGCTGTGCCACTGACCCAAGGCTCAACCCTGTCAACTTGAGTTCACCCTTGCTTCAATTCAACAAGCAGCAGAGTGCTACTTTCCCTGCACTGCAATAACACACATTAATAATCACAAAAATGCCTGAATAAACACATTAGTTATACTTGGCCTACATGATGCATGAACACTGTGATGGGAGACAGATCAGGGATCCATTGAATGGCCTCAACCTGAGAGCTGTCCTCACCAATGCAATGAACATTAATCACGTTACACAATTTACGGACATACAAGACGTGGTGATTTACTACTTTCGCCTAAACTATATTGCTCACACATAGCCATTCAGGACACATGGAATAGCTGAGCCACGCGATTATAACACACTTAGACTGTACACAACACCATGAGCATATACACTTCAACATTCGAATCACTACAGTGTTACTAACTTAGCACACATCGTTATGGACGGTATAATCAAACAAAATACAATACAGCTCTTAAAAGTCACATTATAACTTACTTTTAGGCCTAACGTTACACTTACAGCCTAACGGATCCGTCGCGATCGCGGATAGGGGATACCTTCTGCTCATTACTGATCTGGCTATACATCTTCAGGAAACTCTAGCTAGCATCACTACCGGCTTCTGGATACTGTCTCCATACTCATCGCAATCTAGACCAAACCCTGCATGATCATAATAGGCCAGCAACAGCACGGCTACTCGAACGTCCTCGGCCTCAGCCTCAGTCTAGTCAGACTCCACAGAAGTTGCACATCCAAGTAAGTATCAATGGTGACGACTGAACAATGGTACACAGTTTACGGTGACAGTCTAGACAACATCTCGGGCCAGGATTTACATTTTTCTCTCTAGAATAACTCGGGGCTTACGGCATGGAAATACCGGAGTCGTTGGCTTACGTGTGTACTGTCCTTTGTACAACCAACGACTAACGTGTTACAGGAGAGGCACTTTCAGGTCCAAACAAAGAGAAGCGAAGATGATTCACTTTCTTGGAAAACAGGATACGGCTCGCTGAGTCACAAAACTTGTTCTAAGTTGCTCTCCACTAAGTTTCTCAACAAAATAGGGGGCAGCAAATAAAAACTAAATTACCTCAGAACTGGGCTGTTACACACACCCCTCCTAAACTAGGGTCGTCCTCGACACTAGGACATACAACAAAATACATTTTAAGTAAGTACTACACTTAAACTGTTTTTGGCAAAGCAAACATTAACAAAGACAGTCATGCTCATTTATCTGTTACTGAACCATCACAACAACCGACAACTTGGTATTCATAACATCAATTACGTCATGTGGAAGATACAATACACACATATCTGTTATATGCTCTACTATCATGTCCTACTGTTCTCCATAATGTACCAAAGGTAGCCATGTGACTTAAACCATAGGTAGGTTCCTCAAACCTCCTACAATACTCTGAACAAAATTAACAATATACACAATAAACCATGTCACATCTGACAAAACAGCATTCTACAGTATATGCAAACCATGGCTCTGCCATGCAACAACCCCACAAGCACATAATTATGAACATGAAACTACTTACATAACAAGATGATATCATCATTCCTGGTACAGTACATATCAAATATTCCAGTAAAGGTCACTTGTGTCATAAATACATTCATTGCCATGTAGTCAAACCCTTAACATTCAAGGAAATCTACGCATGCACAATCTCAAAGTAGCCATATAAACACATTTGGAGGTTCCAATCATGACCATAACATGAATTACTCTCAATAATTACTGCACCTCTTGACTGTAACCTGTACCAATACAGCATTCAAAAACAAAGAACAACTTTCATATAGACTAAGCAATTTCCCTTGCTTCCCACTTGACCTAGACTCTATCTCTGCTGATCGATGGATTTTAGATAAATTGTCACAATCCTGCCGACTACGCCATTTTTGTAACACAGGTGGACGACACGGTTTTCTCTGAAGACAAAGGGACCGTGGGTTATGTCCTAAATCTTTTGATTGCGACTTAATCCTGAGAGCCAGAGATCGTAGGTCTAGCCATACTCAAAATAAAACAATTGGACAAAGCTTCAACCGTAGTTACTCCCCAATTTATTACAAACCCAGTTACGAAAAAGGAAAAAAGAAAAGCTTGAAAAGAGTTTACCATGAAAGTACACCCCTCCTTTGTGTCAGCCACACAAAGGTACTTAAAAATACAAACTAGCATCAATCTGACTCAGTGGGGAATCACACTAGTCAACACATAAACACATAACAAACACATGACAATATCAGAACTCATTCAGCATATCGGTGACTGTAAACATGATCATATCCACTGTACAGAGCTATTGAAACTGTCTAGTTCCCTCACTGACCTGTGGGATCACCATGGGATGGCTGTGCCACTGACCCAAGGCTCAACCCTGTCAACTTGAGTTCACCCTTGCTTCAATTCAACAAGCAGCAGAGTGCTACTTTCCCTGCACTGCAATAACACACATTAATAATCACAAAAATGCCTGAATAACACATTAGTTATACTTGGCTACATGATGCATGAACACTGTGATGGGAGACAGATCAGGGATCCATTGAATGGCCTCAACCTGAGAGCTGTCCTCACCAATGCAATGAACATTAATCACGTTACACAATTTACGGACATACAAGACGTGGTGATTTACTACTTTCGCCTAAACTATATTGCTCACACATAGCCATTCAGGACACATGGAATAGCTGAGCCACGCGATTATAACACACTTAGACTGTACACAACACCATGAGCATATACACTTCAACATTCAAATCACTACAGTGTTACTAACTTAGCACACATCGTTATGGACGGTATAATCAAACAAAATACAATACAGCTCTTAAAAGTCACATTATAACTTACTTTTAGGCCTAACGTTACACTTACAGCCTAACGGATCCGTCGCGATCGCGGATAGGGGATACCTTCTGCTCATTACTGATCTGGCTATACATCTTCAGGAAACTCTAGCTAGCATCACTACCGGCTTCTGGATACTGTCTCCATACTCATCGCAATCTAGACCAAACCCTGCATGATCATAATAGGCCAGCAACAGCACGGCTACTCGAACGTCCTCGGCCTCAGCCTCAGTCTAGTCAGACTCCACAGAAGTTGCACATCCAAGTAAGTATCAATGGTGACGACTGAACAACGGTACACAGTTTACGGTGACAGTCTAGACAACATCTCGGGCCAGGATTTACATTTTCTCTCTAGAATAACTCGGGGCTTACGGCATGGAAATACCGGAGTCGTTGGCTTACGTGTGTACTGTCCTTTGTACAACCAACGACTAACGTGTTACAGGAGAGGCACTTTCAGGTCCAAACAAAGAGAAGCGAAGATGATTCACTTTCTTGGAAAACAGGATACGGCTCGCTGAGTCACAAAACTTGTTCTAAGTTGCTCTCCACTAAGTTTCTCAACAAAATAGGGGGCAGCAAATAAAAACTAAATTACCTCAGAACTGGGCTGTTACAATGCCATTATTCTTTTTAGGGCCTCTTGGGGCAGAAAGGTTAACACTGCCTTTGAATAATGTGCTTCACAAGTGCATGGGTTCAAATACAACTTTAGGTGTACAGTACAGTATGTGAGTTTCCCTCTCAGTGCTCCCAACTTTCCTCCCACATAGCATGGCTTGTCATTAAATTCATTAACCCAGCCAAGGGTCAGTTGCATGCCCGACAGAAGTGGCCTGAGGTAGACCAACTACTGTAACTAGCCTTCTTTGGTTTTGTAATCGTTTTCAACAGTAATTTGGTAAAGAGGAACTACAGCCGTAATAAACACTGGTGAATTTACTACTAATTAAGAAGTTATATTTGAAGATATCCTGCATTATTACTCCTTTCTATATCTCTGAGTTTGATATTATTCTCTGTGTTTATCTTCCTGTCTCTGTGTGTTTCAAGATACAACACTCTGGAAAGCAAATATTAAACAGACAGCCAGTCATCAATGATTTCCTCTGTAAATACAAGAAACAACTTGCCTATACACTTATACATGGATTTTATTGCTGTTCTTTGTATGTGTATAAAGTGTACTGTATGTATATACAGCACAGTATCACTCTCAATGCCAATTGCTATATACACCACTGTACTATAATGCTGTAGAGGGTACAGCAGTGTTGCCATTAATGCAAGGGCATATTATCCCAACCTGCCTGAAAAATCTTCTATAACAGACAATGATATGCCAAGAAGACTTCAATAGTAAACAAGCATGAGATATACAACTTGGTTTTTGAATTAAAATCAAAATCAGTTGATTCCAGAGCATCAGCATATCAAATTAATAGTATCATGGAAGTACTTCTATGATATGACCATACATTTAAGTCCTGAATCAGCAAAAAATTAGCCAAAAGCAGTTGACCCATCTCTTGAAATGTTGCCAGTCAAAAGGTTTTAAAATAAGCCAAATTTGCTTGATGGTAGGACAACACACTGTAACACACTTGTGCTACTGTGCTGGACATAGGTGTACACGTATGAGACCAGGGGAAGTGGGGGAGGGGGGTTAGGGGATGGGGACAAAATCAAAATACAGGCTGGTATCTTGGAAACATGCTTTACAAAATTTTAGGCCTAAGTCCTGCAGCCCCCAACTGCAAGTGGTCCTGTACATTTACTGTCTGCTACAAAGATCTCTATAAGTACTCAGTGTAGTGTACTATATAGCTCCACTGTAGTTTTCAAAACATGTGGAGAACCTCAGCAAAAGTTCAGCACTGGATTTGAATATGCAACAGGATACATCCCAAATTTACATGAAGTTGACTTATCATGAGTTTGTAGGAATGCCAATTTTCTGTGAGACAAGCAGTTAAATTTGACCTCCACTATGAGTGTTATTTTCATACTATATTCACGTTACATATAAGGATACAAGGAAGCCACTCCACTGTACTAAAGTTATACCCTGCTGTCATGTAACTTGATAGCATGAAATATGAACAATACCTACATGTATATATATAGAACACTGTACACAGTGTATTGGTGTAGCCTATTGGTACTGGTATTAAAAAGGGAACCTGATTTTTACTGCACATGCTAAACCATAAAATCTTTACTAATTTCAATCTTGTTTACCAAACTAATATAGGTTTATCTGCTGAGCAATTTAGCATGCTTATCAGGTGTATATCCTACAGATATCCTGCAGAAAGCATGGGAGAAAAAAATCATAACTTAATGCAAACCATACTGAAATAAAAAAAAAAAAATAATAATTTGTTTAGTGCTGATTCCAAAACTCTTCAATTTACTGCTATAAACAAATTCTGCACACAATACTAAGTTTTAATTTTTGCCTGTTTTATGCATAATTGCATTCTCCATTGAAATTTATTTTATTCTTTACAAGGTACTACACATTTACGCTCTGCCATAGGGATAAATTGCTCCTTTCACTGCCAACTTGAGAAAAGGTCACAAAAACATATCTCTAAAGGGAAGTTCACAAAACTTGAGCTTCCATTCAGTTTTCACAGAATTTCCACTTTTGGAAAATTTACTCACTGAGCATTATCTATAAATTTCAATGCTCCTTAAAATTTTTACTGCCAAATTTGGCCAAATGTGGCAGTGAAAAATGCCAGTGTGTTGTCAGCCCTGGTTCTGAAACATTAATAATGAAGATTTTATGGGAAATCTGATACTCCTTACACGGTAAATGGAATAACATTCCCCACTATTAAATAATAGTAGCCCATGCACATCCTACACCGTGGAGCACATGTTAGTTGTTCTTGCACCTTCTTGTCTTAAGCTACAAAGCACACCTCATTTAAATTGGGGGATATCTACCACCAGCCATGCAGGCTAACAAGTCCTTGCAGTGATCTTACTGTACAATTATGTAGCCTGAATAATTCAGAGAACCTTTCCACTGTGTATTAATGTAATCTAATTGAGTACATGTAATCTGATGTGCCAGTGACTTCCTGAATTATTGATAAATTGCCTGTGTGTGAGAGATAACATTACTAACTGACACTGTTAAAGTAAACCAAACCGGTAATACTATTGATGTGAAAACTTTCCTAAGTACAGAAAACCTACAGTAATGACATGTTCTTACAAACATACCAATTTGTGCTAAGTTCCAGCTATTTTTACCCACCTCATCCAAATTCTTCCAGAAAAACAGAATAGCTAAAAAGGCTTCACTGATTCTTTGCCTCTGAAAGTATTTTCAAGTTCTTTCATTTTCTAGGGTTTCAAATCGATATAGACTGATCATGAAGTACCTCTCCATGTTAACAATTCATTCTTCCATATTTGAGTATGAGATCTGTGAAGGTATATACTGTGCATTGTAACAATCAGTGAACCATAGTACAAAAGAAAATTAATTTTACTTTCCAAGTGTCTTCAAGACAAGTCTGAAGTCATATTTAGCCACGGGTGCCTCGCAAGCCCTGGGCAAAAAATTGGTAAGGCCCAGGAATATTTACATTAATTTTCAAAATTATGCTGTAATATTTAGAACACCCTACCTCCTTTGAAGGTATGAATTTTTTGACAGATCCACTCTTTGCATACTTTTTACAAAGTCCCCTCAACTCTCTAGCGAAGAGCCGAAGGGCGAAACCAAATGTTATTCCTGAAGTATTTCTGCTTCTCAAAGGAGCTGCTGTACATCCCCTGAAAGAGCACAAAAACTCTGCGTGACCAACTTCTTGACCATCAGACCTCTACATCATGGGTCTGTCAATGCATGGCTCCATTCTCAACTGACTGAAATGAACAGATACTATACATTATATTAGCCAAAGGCCAAGGGCCACTCTTGGTGTAGGAGGAAAATTCAAATTTAACTTATACAGTAACATGTTTACTTCTCTGCAAGCTTACTGTATCTATAAATATCAATGGCAATTCTCAAAATCTTGTCACAGTGAAATTCAGAACCCAATCACTCTTTTAAGCTTTGCATTCTTTTTTTGAACTGTTCCAATCCTGATACAGGGATAAACCAGACTCCTCAACTATATTTTGTTGATTCACTACAGAAACTGTACATGAAGATAAATAGCAATTCCAAAATAGTTGTGGTAATGAAAAATTGGAGAGGGGTATAAACAAGTTTAAAGTCCTACTGTCTTATTAACAAGGCTAACAACTGTTAAGCTATGTACTTAGTATTTTAGATGTGCCATTCTTGACTGACAGGTAAGTATTGTCACTTGTAGATATAATTCACTGCACCAAAAAGCAAATCATTTTTGCAAAGGCAACTGATAGTATTTTCTGTTAACCGCATACAACTTTCAAGCCTCTCCCTCGCTCCCCCCCCCCCCCCCCCCATCATTTTCATTAGAAGACTGGTTCAATCTTCTTTAATGGGTCATCAAGTTGGACTGATCAATTTTTGTCATGGTCAAAAGTTTGCTTCCTTTAATATCTGTTTTTAGACAGCATATAAATTTTTTCCATAATGGCATATTTAATAAACTAATGGGGTATTGTAATGCTTCATATGAAAAGTATCCAACTTTCCTTTAAGATATCAAGTATTCACCAAAACTCCCTGGTAGTGGGTAGGGGATCCGGCGGTGTTATTAGGTTTGCCAGACGGTTATTGCGGGCAATAATGGTATACATATGTAAATAGGAGGTAAGGAGGAGCGAAATAGACACATGATTTTCTCAGTTGGACCTCTGATGACCTCAAATAACCTTTGGCCACCAAAAACTAGGTACCTAGTATTCAATAAGGGGCATCCATATGCTATTACCACATTCCTACCGATCACCATTCTTGATATATCAGGTTTAGGACCTCTATACCTCCTGGCCTCTGATGACCTCAAATGAACTTTGACCACCGCCAGATATGATTTATCGTTGTACTCCATATGGGACATCCAGAGAGAAAGTGTGCGTTCCCTCACTATTAGCTTTCTTTAGATATCATGTTTACATGCAGTTTAAATACAAGGTTTTTATAATTTTATCCCTATTGCCTTCAGATATCCTTTGAATTCTACTGAAAATGATGAAGAGTTCTGCTACTGACTACAATGCATCTACATTCCAAGTCTGAAAATTACACATATCCCCTACCATCATATCATGTTCACATGGTTTTTACTTTTTGACCTCTGGTTACCTCAAATGACCACTTATTTTCACCAAACATGATAGGGGTCTTCAAATCTTCACCTCAATATGATAAATGTATAAACCATGTGTGAAAAGTATCTGTCATTCCAATCTTGAGACATTGTGTTTACATGCAAAGTGTCACAAACACATGCACACATGAACATGAACAAACACACACACAAAATCAATCTTGATGCCAAAGATTCCTTTTGCCTACAGTAAAGAATCCTAACAGCTATGTACATTTAAACACAAATTCCAGGAACCAACAATTTACTAATAAACAGGCTTTACTTATAAAACAATCTCTGATGGCCTCACTTAGCTTTGGAAATGCACAACAGATTATGTATGGGACTATCCTAAAATAAACAGTGTCAGTTTTGCCACAAAAATATTACCAGTACATCATATAACAGTACAGAATTACTTTTGATAAGAAAGCAAAAATGCATACTTGAGATGATTTATCAAGAATATTGTACTTCACGTGCTACCAGCGCATGCACTTTGGCTGTCAAACTGTCATCCTTGTCTACTACATAATACTACTAGTGCCAAAATGCTATCATTTTTATCAAAACTGAAAACCTGAAAGGTGACTGTATGTAAACTTACAAATCAGTACTCACTCTAAAAGATTGTTCCTGAAAATTCCAATTGCAGAAACACAAGATGATACTTCCTCAATAGAGTAAATACATACAGATAAAATGTTGGAACTCCTATGAAGCCATGTACATGCTGTTGAATGCTATGGAAAGCACAGAGTTACACACAACTCACAAGCCTATTTAACATGTTGACTGATCACAGCAGGCAAAGGGACAACTCTCAGGTTATTAAAACCCAAACTGTTGGCAGTTTCCAATCATAATTACATGGACCAGTCCATTTCTTACGTAGGGTAGAACACATGACATGAGGTGTAGCAATGCTGTGCATAAAGTCTAATAGTTTAGTTCAAATACTGTACAGGAATGGTTTTGGAAAATGGATTATCCCTTTACTGAGGGAGAAACTGGAATATGTGCATGAATTTTAATCTCATTTACATATAGGGCATTGCATATAAGTTTCTTCTTACTGCACTGACAAGTACAATTTAAGTCTATATTCAATATTCAGACCTAACACTGCCAAAGCATCTCAAAAGTTCCCCCTGTACACAACATTCATTAAAATGAGCAAATATTGTTGATGCTGTTTACCAGAAGAATCAGAATGCATACAAGTTTAATATACTGTATAAAGACATCTGGGATGATTCAAAACAGTAAAAAAGGTCTTGAAAAACAGTTTTTCACAAAGCCATTTCAGACTGATGTTTTCCTGAGGCATCATAAACCTTTTCAGTTTATACTGTGCTTGGATAACAGGAACAATTAAAAGAAAGCAGATGTACAATGATAAGTAAGATATATGCATTTGGTTTTAACACAAGAGATGGGTAAAGAGCACAAAATGATAACATTCAAGAGACTTAAAAGAGTATTTTAAGGGAGTATGCTTACTGAGGCTTTTAAAACATTCAACAATGAGACAGAATCTAGGCAGGGAAAGAAAACAGTTCTCAGAGAAGACTAGTTCTCAAAACAATATTTTTACATTAAAAGATATATGTATATCATTAAATGTACACCAATGTTAAAGGTAAACACTGAGATCGTGATAAAGAAAATTGTCATACCTGCTAGACTTAATTCATTGAAACAGAATGACATGCAATTTTAAAATTACATACTGGCTGATGGGTCACTTGACTGTCAAAATATACATGACAGTCTCATTATGATGAAAGCTATTTTTTGTATGAGCCATGATGATGCACAAGTTTAAAAATTTTTCCCTTTTAAATGCCAAACAATCTTGCTCCAAACATTGCAAGGAATATGTTCATAAATATAATTGGTGACTGCATTTTGACTGACATTAATTCAAACTACTGTATAGCTTCTCTCAGTGACGACATGCTCAGTCAGTTATGTTCACAAATGCTCACACACAGCAGTGTGTGGATAATCTAGATATGGCCTTGGGCAATTTGAACCCGATGTAACCCACTGTAGCTTTGTCTGGGAGGTGTATTATAGACAAATGTTTCTGCTCAAATTGGAGAAGGGGCTAGAAGTAAACTTTAACTTAGTAAGTAGAATTTTTACTGTCTGGGGTGAGATTGTGGAGCCTTTAAACAGAAAACCAGAATAGTGAACAGCAAACTTTCAATGATGTAGAAGGCAAATGTAGTCAGTCACCCCAACTTTAACAAGCATATTCTCTGGTATCCTAGTTTCCCTTAGACTCATTTTATCACGAGACAATATTTTGTTTCTCAATTGTTTAATTCATACCCAGTATCTCCTTCACTTAAATTCCATATGCAATATTTAAGCTTTGAACTATAACAAAAGACACCTCCAAGAGGAATACACAAACATTTTGTCATATTTATCTTATGCTTCAAAACTCGGTTTGGGTGACTGCTTAAATATATGCCCTATAATATTCTCAATAAAATACAACTTCCACAAATCTTGCATGACCTGTCTGCAAAAAAATAAAAAGTAGAAAAAAAAGGAATTAAACTGCTATGACATGTCATGATAATGTAACTCTTCTAGTTATATTGACACAAGGTCAATCACATACAATATTTGCATTATTTTTACTTTGCAGTATCTGTCAAAGGTCACCTACTTGAGAATCATGTTCACTGAATAGCAGGTTACAAAGATATTTGTGTGAAGTTGCATATGCATGACTGCATACTTTCTGCTTAGTTTGAACTTTTGCTTGTCACAATATCATCTGAACTACTCCACACTCTGCAAAAAAAATTTGTTGTCTAATCCAGATCAGGTTTATACACAACCCAGGCCTTTTGCCTGATTACCATCACTTTTTAACTCTACCACTTACAGGTTCCTTGACCTGACAGCTGCATAAAACCAACAAAGGTTGCAAAATGCAATGCAAACATGCATGGAGGTTTCAATGAAATTATTGCACTACCACTATTTCATACCTGAACTACCTTCTACAATGAACACATAACGATTGTCGGGACCACTTTTTTGATCAATGCCGTGTATCCACATACCAAAGAATTAAAAAGAATTATCACCCTTACCTTGAATTTTCATGTTTGGAAGAATTTCAGTCTGACCTCAAATGACCTTTGACTTCACCAATAACTACAGGAAATCACATCAAATTAAAGTCAAATCCATACACCATGAATAAGTATCCACTTGCTAGGATGGAATACTTTAAGGCCTACCATGTTTCACAAGGTTCACAATATGATGGCAACTGACTTTTGACCAACAAAAACAAAAGGGTTCATCACAAACAATAATAATGCTACTGTAGTAAACTTACTGTACATTAGATCTTTTCATGTGTGCACATCGTACTGTACAATTGTGTCTATTTTCATGTTCTATCACTTTGCCACAAAAGAAATGACAAAATCAGCACAGATATAAAGCACAGTGCAAGGTGTTGCCAACTAGCCAGTAGCTGCTGGACTGCAAACCACATACCTTGCAACCAATGAAAGGTATTAAAGCAAAATACTATAAAATGGTAAAATTTTAAAGTTGCTCCTTACACTGAAAATAAATTTGCTGCAGGAAAATGTTTCATCATCTTGTTCAAAATATGTTTACCTTGTACAAGATTACTGTATATTATCACAATCATGACACACTACATCACATGTGCAATAGTATTCCGTTTATCCCTTTTTCCCCAAGTATACAGAGGGCATGCACTGCATGGCAAACACTTGCCTTCATCGTTCCATCAGAATAGACACTATATTTCTGAGGATTTGAATAGCTTGGTAAGGCAAACTTGTTTTAGCTTCTAGTACCTTACAACTCTTGTTCATTTTATTTCAATTCCATTGTCTATAAGTAACACCACCATAAACTCCTACAGCAGCAGCAGCACTGCACTGATACCTGGAACAATGATTTACATATTCAATGGGAGGCATAGTATTTCTGCAGGTATTTTCCTAACAAGACAGATTCATGCTACTGTAACTTGTACTGTAATGCAAGAGTCATGAAGCAAACTCTGGTTGCATACTATACATTAAACTTAGCTACAGGACATAAAAATCAATTCTAATCATATATCCCATGATATTTTTTTAAATAATCCTGTTCTTGAAACCTGTATGGGGTTAGGAGAGGGGGTGGAAAGCCAGACAAAGCTCTTTCATTAACATATTCCTACTATTTCTACAAGTGTTCATTACGAAATGCTAAGTGTGAGGTTTGGTCAATAGTGTATTAGACCGTTCCTGGTTACACCACTGCAGACACTGGTTGGCATGAACCATGCACAAGAACTTATGCCTGCATGTTAGGTTTTGTGCGTGTTAACCAAGCACCACTGCACACAGAAAGTTGACTAGTTGGAATCTACTTTTCATTGTGGCAACAGAGTAAGCACCCATTATAAACTCTTTTTCCAACTAGCTATGACATCATCTGCAGGGCTCGAAATAAGCTTGAAAAAGGGCACAGCCAAAATGAGCAAATTGGCTGTCGGTCTATATATGTTATTTCATAGGACATTGACTGAGGGGCACCACAGCCATCAGTAAGGGCCTGATAGCCATGGCTGTCAGTGCTGCCGGTTATTTTGAGCCCTGCATCTGTTTGTAAACATGAACTAGAAACTGGTAACAGAGACCGTAACCATTGTTTGTGGAAGCCAAGGAGTGTTCTGACATTTCTCTCATCAGTCATGAACAGCTGCATACATTAATGCATTTCATAACGTTGCAAAGTAAATGAGGACATTGGTAAAAAGTTAGTACTGTGTACTGTGTGTAGTGAGTGCCTCAGTGTAAATTTACAAATTACAGTACAATGGTTTTCACAACTGTAATATTTCTATAATTTGCAATTTGTTTGAGGCTTTCAAACCACAGCAGCCACTGAATGCCCTTTAAATTTTAAGGTTCACAACCAGAAAGCCCAAAGACATCTTGATTCCTTGCCAAGTGGATAAAATTTTACTTCTGTGGTTTCAAGTTAAAAGAACAATTTGCTTGTTACTGTAACTAACTTCGCTTAAATTAAGGTATCAGAAGTTAAAAAATCTGTGGGCAAACCTCAAACATTGATCTATAGTGTCAAAATGGTCATACATCAGTTTCTAGATTAAAATTTTGTGCATTACATGCAAGATATATGATACACATGTTTCATACATGACAAATCATGCTTAGGTTTTCACAGATTGACCTCTGGTTAACTCAAATAATCTATGACCACCACCATAAGCAATAGAGATTATACCACTCAAACTTGGGCACCCACATGCCATGTGTGAGACTAATACATGTTTTCCTCTTCCAGATACCATTTTTACCAGGTTTTCACATTTTGACCACTAGGGGCCTCAAACAAACTTTGACCGTCACCAGACAAGTGCAATGGTGGTTATGCATTCAATATGGAGTACTCTCGTACCAAGTAAGAGATTCATAACACTTTCTTCCTTGAGATTACAATGTTTCAATATTTTCACAGTTTAACCCCTTTTTGTCATTTGCTGGCAGGGCTCATAAAATGAGCATATAAGCCAGTGGTCACCTCAAATGACATCTGACCTCCACAAAAACTTACAAAGATCATGTACTTGATGTGGGGCACCAAATTGCCATTTATAAAACATTAACACACATTCCCCTTATTGAGATGTATACCATGTTTACAAGGTATTTACAGTTTGACCTTCAATGACCTCAACTGACCTTTGACCTACACATAAATTTATAGAGTTCATCTAGACATCTACTCAATGTGAGGCACCCAGATGCCATATATGACATTAATACAAGTTTCCTTCTTAAGACATCATAATTTTTGCACTTTGACCTCTATTGACCTCCAATGATCTTTATCCCTCACTAAAAGCAGGAACCTATTCTCAATATGGAACACCTAAATGCCAAATATGAGGTCACTCACTGTTACTCTCTAGAGATATCATGTTTCCAAGCTGTTTTCAAACTATATCCACATTGACCTATGGTGGCTGCAAATGACCTTTGACCTCCCCAAAACCAGCAGCTATCTTCACCTTAACATGAAGTACAGACATACCAAGTATGAGATTCATGACAGTTTCCATTTGATTCTTGAGATATCATGTTTACACTTTTTTCATCGTTTGACCTCTAGTGACCCCAAATGACCTTTGACCTCCAACAAAAACTATAGGGACCATCTACTGGAAATAGGCCATCCACATGCTACATATGACATCCCTTCTTGAGATATCATGCTTACAAGGTTGTGACCCCAATGACCTTGACCTTCACCAACACCAATACAAACTATCTCCTGAAAATGGGTTATCTACATGATATGTATGAGATCTCTAACTGTCACCCTTTTTGAGATACCATGCTTAAAACATTTTGACCTATTGACCTCTGCTGATTCTGCAGGACAATGTTAACACTATTACATTGTCCTGCTGATATTTTGGTAGTCCTGCCACACTAATTGTTAATTTGATGATACGTAGTAATGAACTAAAAAAGTGAAAATGTTTTAAGTGGTATAAAATGAAGACATAGAAATGGTTCTAGCAAGGAAAGTCTTGAAAAATGGTTATGAGATGGGATACATTAGCCTGATTCCTTTTTGATGTCATGGGTTTCTTGGGGGAAAAAGGAATTTCTTTTGAAGTTTGGGACATAAATATTTTTTTCTGGAGAAAGTCGAAAACAATTTAAATTGGTGGAATCAAGTTTCTGGTTGTGTGTTGTGCTGGGCAACCAGTCAGCAGTACCACAGGATATGACAATATATGACTACTTAACATGGATGCTGGTCAAGGCTTAGTTCAACTGACAGAAATTTAATGCATGGGGTGGTAAAGAAATATATCGCTACAAAAGGGTCACATGTTCCATTACACTTTTTCTCTTCTTTCAACTTCAGTTTTAAGTCTGAGATGAGTCACAAGTTTAATTCTTAGCTTTTCCAAGTGAATCCTGAAATGATCATACATAGAGGAAAACTGAAGGAGCTATAAACAACAGGTGTTCTGCCAATTACCATTTCCATCTTTTGGAAAAGTCTTAGAAAAATAACCAATGTAGGATACTTTTTTCCTCTGTGGATTACCATGTTTCAGGAGAAGGGAGTGTCACTGTACGAAAGGTAGTAGGCTGACCATTTCCAAATTCCAAAAAAGGAGAACATCACCATCTCAGTTTAGAAATGCCATGTCACTGCTACACATCAGCAATGTGTACACAGAAGACTGCGATACCTACCCATGAGGCTTCATGATCATACAGGGTATGCATAAGCTAATCAAACTGACAGAAGGACAATCATCTACAAAGGTGATAGATGAATGTTGCTCATATTTTGTTATATACTGCCAAATTTATTCCATATGTTAATATCCTGGATAATAGAAATGCATTAATTGGGACTGATTTTTTTCATTCAAGATATGTAACATTTGCTCATTGTGGCCTCTCTGACTTCTAAAAGGAGGACAAAACCGACAAATTGACATCTGGAGGCCGGATGGAGGTACAGACTTCCAAAAAGCCAGATAATCTGGCAGAAAGCTGTATATGGCCACTCTTACAAGTAATTCATAATGTACTCAGAATGATGACAACCTTTCAGGCCAAAGGACAAGTTGATAATATTCTTCAGTGTCAGTATGCCTCCAGTGAACAACTGAGGGCTTCCGTTACTTCTTGAGACAATAACTAGATCTTGCACAGTTTGGCTGTGCATTTGTGCACAAATTGTAAAACATGCTTGATTTTGTAAAAATGCAAAATGAACATCACAAAAAGCACATGAAAGATTAAAATGTATATAGTTCCATGTTTCATAGACTGACATTTTTCTTCCTCAATCACATGTTAAGCATGATTATATCTGTCAAGGACATCTGCACTTTTAGTAGTTCAAAATGAAGTATACAGTCATTTGTGTCTGCCATACCACTAAAACTCTTCTCTTGAGACATCAAGAGATGATTCTGAAGACATATTTATGTAAAGGGGCCACTGATAATACTGGCAAGCTTGTTTCTCCCAAAGGGATATGGAGAATGTTCTCTGGGATTGAGTTCTAGGTTCCATCATTGAGAAGTCTAGGTTTTAAAACTATAATTAAGAATGAGATGAAAATCAGTATAATATAGAGAAAATCAAAGTAATATTTTTGTGCCATCAGAATTAAATTAAATTTCACTCCTTAAACTACTACAACTTACAATTTAGCCAGTTTATTAATAGTATATGAATAGACATGTTGGGAAATGTTTCCACACAATGCATTATGGTAATGAGTGAAAGGTGAAGTGTACCATGCCTACAGTGTCCCAGTGCGGGTGTTGCATGCTGAGCACGCGAAGCTAAACAAGTTGCTGTTGTCATGATACACTTGGCCTTGTGACCCAACTGGAAGTACCGAATTTCTCAACTCGTCTATTACTATCTCTTTTTGGTTGCAACCTCTTAGTACTCCATACACCATGCCTTCTACCCTAACTTCCCTCTCTTGACCTGTTTGTATTCCCTTGATCCTACTTTTAAAAACACTACTTTACTACCACGCAGCAAGCAAAGCCATCCTACACACATTACATTATATAGGAATTAACCTTAACAAGGTTCCCAGGAATGACTATTATGTCACAATATGTAGACTGCTAGTTACAGTAACTCACAAGGTACAAGCACAGGTGCATATGCAAAGTGCAACAGCATAGTGGTCATCTGGACTTGCAGGACAGAATATGCAGTGCAATACATCTAGCATACGGAACTATACATACATAGCACAATAATAATCATAGCTAGCTGTTTACGTCGAAATAAACCATATGCATCTAAGGATGAACGGTAAGAATTACAAGTAAGTGTATGCCTAGACGTAACAGTAGCATATCAAGTAATATGTATATAAACATTTAATTTAGTAGTTAGCCCCTAAATAGTATCACACAATGTATACCACTATGCTAGCATAGGCCTACTTGATTTGCTCCATGTATGCAAGGCTAGGCCTAGAACACAATGAAGCCTACTGTAGGCCAATGCTACAATTTACATTTAACAACACATTGCAATATTTTTAAACCCAGTTTCTGCTATTCTATAACAGGCCAGTCCTGTTACAGTACATAAACAATTAACTATTCCATCTAAAATTGGATCTGGGTCTGAGTTTGCACAATACAATATACTGAATGCATATATGGGTGGATGAAAGACGACACATACTTCAGATCCTTTACTCCCATGGAATATTACTTCTATCAACCTACCGTACATGATGATGTTTACATGCTTTTCACAGTTGGACCTCTGGTGACTACAAATGACATTTGACCTCAACCAAAAACACCAGGAATCATCTACTCAATATAGGCCATCCACATGCCATGTATGAGATCCCTCAAAGTTTAATACTTTTCTTGAGATATCCTGTTTACAATGGAAGTGTCACATGTATACCTTTATGTATGTTAAAACAACACTTGACATCTTCAACGCATGGATTCCAGAACTGCTTTTGGCAAGGAACCAAGAGGGGCTAGGCAGTTACTTCTGTCAATGACATTTGCCATCTGTAGTGTCAACCTGAATGCAAATATGAACAAAAGCCTACCAGTAAAAAATACAGAAACAAATCAGACCAATGGCAGGCCAAGCGTGGCCCACGGCGACACATACACTAGGTCCTAGCTTCTTAAGTGGCCACCCACTGCCTGTCTGTGGCCCACTACCTCCATAACTGTGGCCTGCAGAAAATCAGAGGAGCTTGAATGATCTTTTTAATGTATGTGCAATTTCCTGAGTTCAATCTCAAGCCTTTGGATGCCACGTTGCTCTCATGCCAACAGGTGATTCACACACATGGTGGACATAAACGTCTAGTGAAAAATTTATGCTAAAATTAGGATTTCCTTCAATCTATGGAGTTTGGGATACCAAGTTTTCTCCCATACTGGCAACCCAAGCACAGTTAATGCAGAGCTCTGATGAGAAATTTGTCTTTTAAGAGTGTGATTCTTACAATCCATGGCAGTTGCAATGCCTAATTTTCTCATCATATTGGCGGAACACGCTTGGGTGACGACGAAACTGTGGTGGCAAATTTGCATTACAGAGTGTGTTTTCCTGCTATCTACCTTGTTTGAAAGTTATAAATTTTCTCACCTCCACCCCAACCTTGGTGGGGCTGAGGTTGGTGCACCCATTACAGAACCCACAACCAAAATTAAGGATCCATAGTCTTGCCACTGCCTGCTGTGCAGGCACTTTCGGAGATCTTACTTTTCGTATGGGCTCGCCCCCAAGAAATGGGCCCCTTTCTTGCTTGAAGACCACCACTGGTTTTAGCCCCAACCATGCTTTCTGAAAGGCTTTTTCAGACCCTAACAACAATGTATGAAGCTCACGCATACTTACATCTGGAAAGAGCATTGTCAGGCATAGACAGAGTGGAACCAGCTACAGACCACCTTGTATGAGAGTTGGCACAGTGTAAAGGTCATACATATGGACAGGTATGTGCATCTTGTATGAAGAGCTACCAACAGCAACAGCCATCTCTGATTCAGAGAAGGTAATGAAAGCTTTGAACAGGCAGTGGCTTCATCCAGAACAAAAATTTTAAATTACCTCTGGAGAATGTTATCAAGTTTGTTAAAGGCATTCTATTTATGTATGGGTAATAAATACATGGTAGGATCGCGTGAAATAGTCAAGTGACTGCATTCAAATATTGCAGGCTTCTTAAGTATGTCTGTTTCACCCGTTCTATGGTGTAATTCTGTACGAGACTCGGGCCACGTATGATTACTGTCTGAACTGAGAAAGTAACAGTACAAACCAACTAAACTGCATTTTGTTTTGGGGAATTAATAGGACTGTAAGTATGGGAAAACCAATTCACAATCACAAGAGAGACACCAACGTTTTATTTTCAAAGCTGTACTTCGTCACTGAATTGGCTTATAGACATCTTTTTTAATGAAAAGATATGAAAGCAAAACATGGGGACAAAAATGCTAAACTTCTGAGGCAAATCTGTTTAAGCGTTTGGTTGAATTGGGCACTGTTTTAATGGCCAATCATCCGTCCTTAACCATTTAAACATGACATATTAAAAGAAGCGAATAATACAGCTCATTTGAAGTATAAAAGTTAATTTTAATATTTGCTCATCAAGATGGGGCAATTGCTAATCAATTCAAACATTGATAAGCAATTACTGCAGCTGACCAATTCTAGCTCACACATCGTAAATATTTTGTACAGTTTAAGTGTTGCAAAAACAACGAACCATATTCATTGTCTCGTACTTGGTTACTTCCTTTTACAGATATTAGAAAAGAGCCCTTGTGAATGACAAAATAGCCCCCTGTCAACACACTGACGAGGGCGTTTTTTACCCTTTCAGATGGAAAATAGCCCTCGTGGGGCATTTCTTAATTCCTACCCTGCTTGGGCAGTGCTGCTTCTGCATCTCTATACAGTCATATGTTTGTAAGGATGAAAATAAAGGATGTGAGGGTGGTTATGATTGAAGCAATATATCTGTGCTTGTTTGCTCAGCTGTAAATCCTCAGGAAGGAATGAGCAGGACCAGGTGGAGATATGTCAATCACGGTACTATTTCAATGGGTTGTAGTAAGGACCGGTATACACAAGTCAGCGCAATCACTGCGTGTAATGTTTAGGCAGCCTAATGCTAAACATGCTGTGACAAAAAGGCCCACAGTTTCAATGGCAAATTGCCAATTCAGAAGTCTGTAGTACATACTAAAAATAATTTATGGTTATGTCGACATAGTTTTTGTTTATTTGTTGTTCATATTAACAATAGCAAAGACACAGATACAACCACAGTTTAAATAGGAAGTAAATAAGTCAGACTCAATACTACTGTAACTTGAACTCTAGAACCAGTTTTGTTCCATGCGCTGCAGTAATATAAGCCTATACAAACTCTCATATGACAGTAGGCTGTGGGCTCACCCATACTTTCAATGATTGTGTATGGAACTCATTCTAGGCCCTGACATTTTCCCCTGCAATCATTACCACAGCCTTGCCCTGAAATACCAAAATAATGTGTTTCAATCTCCCTTCATTTTTTTTTCTTTTAAAGCTTCTGAAAATTATTCATTTTACACACAGAACATTCCTCTGAAGTAATGATGATAAAAATATACAATAGAGGATCTTTCCACTTTACCTGTGTTACATTTCACAGGCATTTTCTCAAATTTTTATCAGAAAACTTGTGTATGGTAGTATTAACATTTATACATTTCAAGTGGAAAAGTTTGCTCTAAAGGTATATTCTCTAGAAAATATTTAAGTTATGAGAGGGGTACACTTTAGTGAGGGCTAAAATGTGTTACGTGTGTTACATCAGAAGAAATGAAAAATTTCCATTTTTATTGCCAAAAGTTCTCTGAATTGAATAAAATTTCCAATACAAAGCAATTTCAGAAAGAACACTGTTTGTTCATAACAGTACCTATTGGTAAAGAAGCTGCAGATTTTATAACTGTGTGTTATGTGTTACGTAATTTTGTTATGTGTGTTATGGTCTCTGAATTTCTTCTGAATAAAACTGAAGTCACAAAGGTTTTGGAGGCTGAACACAAATGATGCAGCATGTACAAGACAACCAAGTACATGTCCATGGTGCTGCTACTGTACTCTATGAACCACATCCTATGTTATGTTTGTTACATATATTTGACAGTCATTTACTTGGTCATTGTATCGGATACAGTAGTAGTAATTGCAGTTAAATGCTTCACATGGAAACGTTTACTAAAGGTGTGTTTGTAGAGAACGTTTAAGATATCAAAAATAACCGTGCGCTATTACTGTAGTCAGTACATGGCTAAATTCCAGAAATGTAGCATTAAGTGTGTTATGCCAGACACAACTAGAATTCTACAGGGGGCTGTTTTGACAGTTAGAAAACTTCTAACTTGAACTTTAACTTCAATATTGTTTAAAGGGAAAGTACTGATTATTAAATTTATGCTGCAGATAAAATATTTCAAATGAGATTTTCAAGGAAAAGTATCTCTATCGTCCTCAAACGTTTTTTGCAGACAAGTCAGTTTCCATAATCTGCAATTTTAAAGGTTATGATATCATTGATTTTGCATTGCACAGCATTTTCATGGCTTTTATGAATAAAGTTTAACATTTCAAGTCTAACAGCATTGATATTTTACATGTTTTATGAAATTCTCGTAATTTTAGACTGTGTAAAACATGTAACATTAGGCATGCAACACACATAACATTATGTGTGTTACAACCTTATTGTAACATTATTACAACGTGAAAGAATTTATAAATGATTTCTAAGGATTACATCACTAAGGACGTTCAGGTAACTTTAGAAAGGATATTAAATTTGATTCCTTACTTTATGGTAGGCTTGTTTTTTGTTACATGTGTTACATTTACCCCAGCTGTCATCATAACACTGCATTGAATTGAGCATCTTCCCTTCCCAAAAATAAATTCATGGACTTTTTCAGGAAATATGATCAAATTTAGGACAAAATTTACATTAACTGAATACACTTACTATATACAGTGAAAAATCAGGCACAATTTTTAAAAATTCACTAATTTTGCCTTTTTGCAAGTTTGGATATGTCCACTGGATATCTAGTAACATGAATTCTGAAGTGTTTTTCAGTTTAAATCATAACACTCATAAATCGGTGTCACTAGCTTTATTTTATGGTCTGTAGGACCACTTTCCGTGGAATGGGCCTGTATCTAAGCCCACTCGACTCAGTTTCTGCAATGGAGCTCACTCCATACAATGTCCGTGTATGATATGGCAAACATTGTAGGCCTATAGAACAGTGCATGTACAGTAGGAACATGTGTAGATCGGTAATCTTACGCACAGTAGTCGAAATCACCAAACTGTGGAATAACGAAAGCAGACATTGCACAGTTCGCACTACATCCTAACGTGCATTATGTACTGTATGTATAGTACTCTATGGCCAAACAGTATCCTGAATGTGTGTTTATGGACATGAATGACACATGAATGACACACCGTATGCACAAGATCCAAACGTAAATACCATGTTCATATGGAAGCTCCTACGATCACATAACACGAATCTGCAAATAGATTTCTGCCTTGTTTAATCTTTTCTTTTGAACCTCCAACCAGTTTTTTAAGTTGGAAAAACCCCATTTGAATAAAGGACGATTTTAGTCAAGATTCAGTCAACTTTTATGCCTGCACATTTCGTTTCTGTTTCTTACTGTGAAAAGTTCTGGTAGCTGTGTATTCCTCTTTATTTTGCTAGTTATCTAGCCTACGTACATGCAGGAGGTGTACTGTACTTATCGTGTACATATATATCGATGAATCATGTGGCTTCATGGCAATTAAGTTGGTGTTTGTGGCCATGCATTTTTGTTTACAGCTTACTTGGCAGATTATCACGTGGTTAGTTGTTCATAAATACTGTGTGGTCACACCAGGGATCTTGCTGATACTGTCAACTGTCACAGTTGACAGTATCAGCAAGATCCCTGGTGTGACCACACAGTATTTATGTGTGCAGTTGTAATGAGTTGCGAAGTGACTTATTGAAGCATACAGCGATTGATCACATTTATTGTTGCAGATTTGGAATGTGTAATTAATCAAAAGTGGTCTTTCAGTAAACGACTAGTTGATTGGCTAGTAATCAGTGATTAATTGCAAATCCCTAACAGCATTAATGCAGGGCAGTACATTCAAACCACTATCTCAACTCCACCCCTGTAAACATTGTGGCCAGCTATTTTTGCCATACCTTACATTAACAGTTAGGCCTCAGCCATAGCAAGTTAAACAACCATGAAAATAGGCTGAAGTGGAACAGAGATCTATCTGGCCTCTAACATTTTTGACACCTAATGAGAAAATGGTAAAACTATAGAATACTCTGCCAATAATAAACCTTACCCTGCCTATGAAAATGCAGCCACAGTGAAGCCAACAGACAAAATAACAGGTCTTGATATGCCACGACTGCGAACATGCCTCCACTCAAAACTGGAGGCTTAGTAGACTTCAACATTTTCAAAAACATTAACACAAATAACACACATATGTATTATTGCAAAGTACAGTATTAAACATGCGCCATACATGCATGGGCACTGCAACTGGGACTGTGCCTCTTCTCTAAACTTCAAAAACGTAATTTAACATAACAGGTTAAAGGGCGAAGGAGGGCCAAGGCCTCATAAGATGCCCTGAAGTCCAAACCCCTTCACTAATACAAACAACCAAACCAACACCAAGTAAGCCCAGTACAATTAGATTCTACCACAGCCATGGAAGAACTTGCCAATGCTAACCTTAAAGCAGTGCAAGGATGTGGAGTTAACTACCCACTCAGGCAGACTATGCAACTAACAACTCCAAGGGAGAAGCTGAACTTCCTAATGTCAAGCCTTTCACAAGATACACACAGGCCTAAGGTTAGGCTTAACAGTTTATGTTAGGAAACATTGGCCTAGGTGCTAGGCTAGCTAGAAGTAGAAGTCCTTCTGCCATGTCTTAGCCTTCTTTAGTTCTCATGGAGTAACTTTTTAATACCCCACAATGGTTGAAAATCACCTTGTTAAAAAAGGGGGCATAACGTTTGACCTCAGTCACACTCACAGTAGCTGTCCCTCAAGGTCTTATTTTGAGAACTTGTTAATGTGTTCTGTTTTTAAATGTTTACTAAAATTATGGACGTAGACAAAGCCTCCATTTTTGCATGGAGGCACAGTTGCAGTGGCCATTTAATATGAATGCTTATTATCACAGTAGGCCTTGGTCTAAGACTAGACTTGCCCCAAGTCTCTATGTTATACTCTCTTACACCACTCATTTTATGTCTGTTCCTACTCTTACAGTGACTCCATCACATTGTACTGCTAAACAACAATCTCAGCCTACTTCTTACTGTCCCTTACTGCAGCTACCACGCACTAGCGGAATACATAGCACCTGCACTTGTTTCCAATGGTTCTTGTGCTCCCACACAAACATAGCCTACTGTTACTGGAGCAGACTGTTCAATCAAGCTGCTTTCCTTGAGACTTGTAGCTTTTGGTTCTGTTGACGTCATCATTTTAAACTTGTTTATTGTTTTATTCATCCACATTAAGGATGAATACATTTGCAGATAATTAACTGTTAAGATCCAATTAGCTTGGGTATTCTATGACATTTGCTGGATATTCATTAAGATAAATAAAATACTCAAACCTGTACAAACTGGGTGACTCAAATCTTGGTATGAACACTGCATGTTGCATTACAAATTGGAAACTTTTTGTTGGCTACAGAAAACTGGCGAATATTCAAATTTCAATACCACTGGCTCAAAATGTGACGTCACCAAGAGGCATGACCAAAAGATACAAGTCTCTCGCAGGCAAGTGGGTCAGGCTGACCAGACATCTGTAAAATACGGGATTGTCCTGTACAATGGTTCATTTGTCCTGCATCCCATATCAAACCTCTCCGGGCCCCTCTTTGTTCAATACAGTATTTCCATGTTGCTATTAAAAGGGGGTTCCTTACAAGATAGACTCAAGCAAAGGAAACACAAATCTGCAATGGCAGAATGGATGGATACGGCCACTGCAAGCAACCTGGAAATCTACCGTAGAAGTACATTAGTAGCCTTCCAAAGGCTGCTCACCCACGTGTTTATGTATTACAATTGTGAGCCAACATACAGTACGACAGTGTAGAGGTTCGTAGTCAGTTCTGCAGTATAGTCACCCATAAGAATAGTGCCACTTCCATATTAGTTTAATGTAGCATGGGTATGTGCATGTTCGATCAAAATTGTTTGCACGTACCATAGGTGCAGTATATGACTAACAACATGCCAGATTGTTTGTACCTTTAAGTCATTTGGGCATCGGTTATATTGGTCATGGAATCTTCAAGCTCAGGTGAGCAACAGAAAACAAAAAGGGTTAAGAGGGAGTGTAATTCTTTCCCAAGCAATCGTTGGTAAAGGAAAGGAACTAGTGCATGTCTCCACAGAATGCAAAGAACTCAAGAATATGTATAAACTTGTATCATTTGCTTTGAGCATTCCTCCATCAAATGCTCAAGTACAGAGCCTTTTCCTTGAAAAGGACAGAGGCGGGATGGCCTGCAGAAATAGGTGCAGTGTCTCCCTTATTAGATCAGAAAATTTTGCAAATTGTAACTTTTCTATGAGATGTTCTGAGTTTGTTACATATGCCCAGTCTAGCAGGCAATCACTCAAAGCTGTGTAATCATTGAAAGAGAAATATAACTAGTAGGCCTAGGACTAACTGACATTGCGACACATTTTTGGGCCTTGTGATTTATAACTTGGACCCTAATTACCTGTACTAGTGTCTGCAGGGCTCGACGTAGCAGCTATCCCACTGGCCCGAGGCCAGCAGTTTTTGGGTCGGGATAGTTAAAATGCTGCACAACTGTCCCTCCAGGCCACTTGAATTTTGCCACCGCTGAAAAGTTGTGAAAGTCATGTTAAAATTGACTCAGTGAAATTGTTGTTTATCAGGCCTATACATGGCCTTGTCAAAGAATTTCAAACATTTTAGAAGTGGGGTAAAATGTAGCAGTTAATTACAGGCAACACGAATAAATTATGTTTCGATTTTTCAATATATAGATGCAATCAATTTTGTGATTGGCTGATCAAGCCTTCAAGGCTTTGTATGATGTAGTGTAAATGAGGCTGTCAGACCTCGATCAAAATGTTGAACATAATCATTCTGAATGACCTGAAAAATAACCTAACTCATTGATATTATTTCTGTGACAGTTTTGACACATGTAGTTATGAAGGTAAATTCTTTTACATCCCCAAAGAGAGATTTTTAATCATGAAGTAAATGGTTCGACCTCAAAAGCAAACTACGCTTTCTCTGCATACACTTTGTACTGTGCAAAGCAGAGGTAGCAATTTCCTTCCTCAGAAGAATGGAAAATAATCCAAATCAATTTTGAATGCCCAAAACATTTGCCTGAAATGTGCATTAGGCTAGACCCTAAAACAATTATTTACAATATAATCACAAGCTTTAGGTGGACAGGTTTTCCCTACGGGGCATCTTTCTTCAGTGAGGTTTTGTACTTTGACCATAGCCTAATGTGTAACATGTGCAGTATGATGAACCTAGCCTTCAGTACACAGGTGTAAATTTGTGCTGTGGAAGGAGTCTCCCTACAGGTAGTGCTACAGTATAGGGCTAAACACTCTGATATGATTTCATTCCAAATTTACAAATATTTTACCTGCTCCTGGATATGTTGCAAAGCATGGAAGGGGTGATTTACTGACATGATGGCAACTTTTTTTGGCAATATTTATGGTAGGCCTACATTTAAATTAAAATTTTTTTATTTTATTACCATATATATCACTGTTTAATACATGAAACAAACTTGAGTCTGTAAGTCGATCCAAATCCAATGGTGTTGCTGGAATCTATGCCACTCTTAATTAATAGATGTGTCTGAAGCCATCAGGAGAGGGACAAGAAGTCATAGGCACCCCGACCCCTTCCCTTCCCTCAGAGGGCGCTCATATCTCTGTTACAAGAAAATTTTACAAAACTTCCAAGTCATGCATGATTCTAAGTTTATCCAAACAAATTTCCCCTGAACTGGGGCTCTTCACACTCCCATGGCTCCTTTGGAGGCTTTGGCGTCTTACTCGTACTCTGCAATGTACCAGCTAATTTGGCCATAAAATTTGTCGTTTTTACAGTGGGCTAGTGAAAAACTGGTAGGAGATAGTAGAATTAGAAAGTTACTGGCCCTGCTGGCCTGTGAATATTTTAGCCTTAATTCGAGCCCTGTGTCTGGTGCTTTAAATGCACTCAAATCAGGAGCTTCTGGGGGCTTCGCCCCAGGACCTCACCAAGGGCTCTAAGGTGGGCCCCTGGACCTCACCCAATGGGGGGCTTAGCACTTCATACTCACCATGCATGCTAAGTGTGCACACAACCAACCTTCCAAACAGTGTCCCATATTTTAGTTTTCAAAATCTGGTCACCCTGAAGCTGGCTTACCACGTGTTGGTCGATATGGGAAGCAAAATATTAGCCTACAAATGTCAATGACTAGGTGCAGAAAGCGGGGAGTGTGAGAAATTGTGCCTGCAGCTGTGCAGTCGGAGAGGCTTTTCAGTTTTTGAGAGTTGAGACTAGTAGAGGGTACCGGGTACCGTTACTTTCCGCACCCGGTAGTTTCCGCCCGACTTTCTGCCCCTAAAATTTCTGGGGCGGAAAATACTGTAACATTCGGAATCAAAGATTAACTTACAATTGTATCTACTTCTTTTTTCATTTCTGAGACCAAAAAATGATGAAATCGTGGGACTTTTTCAGAAATCACGTAGAAGAAGAATGGATTGTATGTGTATTAGAACTTATTAACACCACTGTACATACAGGTCCATATGCATGTACAGCACTGTATACGTTAACGTACGTGTATATACTGGGCGTATCATAAGTCGATCACTTAACGGATATTGTGACCATAAAAATATTAAAACATTTACAAAAATATATAAAACTTTGCAGTAATATTTTGTTATAAAATTGTTCTTCCTCATTGTGCTATAGGCCTATTTTGGTGTTGTTCAGATGGCAGAAAATGAAGAATTCAGTTATTTTCCGCCCCCAAAAAAAGTTATTTTCCGCCCCTGGTTTTTAGGAGTGGAAAACACCGTTTCGAGGGGCAGAAAGTAACGGCACAGAATGGAATACCTGCGCTAGTTGAGCGGGCTTGACAAACTAAAACTAAATTTTCTTATCATTGAACGTATCTCTATATACATTGATGTTTTTTGCACAGTACATACTTATGCTGACTTTTGTTTCTCGCTAGCACTTAGTGCATTGCAGTGTATGCTTGAATACAGTACGTATACACGTATGTCAATGTATACAGTGCTGTGCATGCATATGGACGTGTACTTAGATCATACGTACTCATACAGGCTACAATCCATTCTTATCTAGCCTACGTGATTTCTGAAAAAGTCCCACGATTTCATCATTTTTTTGGTCCCAGAAATGAAAATAGAAGTAGATAAAATTGCAAGTTAATCTTTGATTCCGAATGTTGTTTTCCGCCCCCAGAAATTTTAGGGGCGGAAACTACCGGGGGTGGAAGTAACGGTAGGCCTACCCGAAAATGAATTTTGAAATGTAGGTGGCAGTACAAGTAACAATGGTGTTTTCCGCCCCTAAAAACCAGGGGCAGAAAATAACTTTTTTTAGGGGCAGAAAGTAACGGGGGCGGAAAATAGGTCTAGGTAGGCCTAACTGAATTCGAGGCCGTGGGTACCATTATTCATTAAGAGAATGAACAGTGAAAGAGGAGGAGTGAACCATAGAAATCTTAGTTATCCTATGATTAGCTGGGAGAGAACATCGAGAAAGACTTAGGGTAGGCCTAATGTTGGTTTATTCTTTTGCTTCCATTGCTTACAATTAGTATTAACAGGCTAGGCCTAGGCCTACGTAATAATTAGGCTAGGCTAGCCTATGTCGCTTGTAAATCATTTTGCTTGCCTAACAACACTGTGGGGTATACCGTTGATAACACTAGGCGAGGGTAAACAGGATGGGGTCTACAAGCTTACCCTTAAAAAAAGTCAATGCAAGAGGGTAAAGTTCCACAAGCGGAAAACCCCACTCAACCTCTACATTTTCTGTGGTTCCTTCTATCGGTTTTGTGCTTTCAGAAGCTTCCCCTTTGGTTACGTCGTCCTCAACAAGTGGTGTCAATGCATCCGGCGCAGCCATGATAGCATTCGATCCACGTCGTCTGTTTTGGAACTTTGCACTTTGCAATTCTTACATACCAACGGTAGAAAGTATGTTTACAGGTATCTTTTACAGTGTATTTTCATAATGAGGGTAAAATAATTCAAACAAAGTTGCTTATATATGTTAATATTTTTCTTGATTTATTGGTGCTTTTTTAAACAAACTTGATATTCACAGATAAAATAAACGAAATTAGGCGTTGGAATAAAAATTATGTGTGGCTATGGCGCCCCCAACTAACTGCACTCGACGATGACTGCTTTATCATCTTCATAGTAAAATTGCCAGAGGCCTCAGGAGGAGGCTTGCCAATTTAGCAGGGGATCATTTTTTATCTCATCTCTATCTCATCTCCCTACATGTTATGTATATGGGGGAGATGTGATAATGATTGTACTTCACCTTACATCAGAAATGTGAAGCTGTGTCTGAGAGTCTTTATATGTGGGTGCGTGTGTGTGACGGTGTGTGTAAACAAAAAACTTAGTGTGTCGCTAACTCTTCCTGAATGCAGGCGTCACACTGTCCAAGTTGACACAAGATGGACACACGAATATGGCATTTGGAATTTCAGGCGAAGATAGGTATAGGATAGGTCCCGAACTTGGTCAACAGCCAATCAAGCCAATCAACAGCCGAAGCAAGTACGATGTCTAAAGAATGTCACAAGATGGCACACGAAGCCAACACGAACATGTTAATTTTTTATAATAGTGTATGCCCGAAGGACAGACGAAGGCTACAGTACGACGTCGTATTGAGAGTATGATGCCGGCGTTCGAACTAGGTCACGAAGCCTTGAGGCGTCACGAAGCCCCCTGAGAAATCCCCACTAGAATCTCCAAAACTGACGGAAAATTACACATATTCATTGAAAATCAGAACAAATCGCCCTAGCTCGCAGAGAAAATTTCTGGCTACGCTACTGGATAAGTAGCCTACATTGTCAAATGCTAGAAAGGCAAATAGCAAGAAATGATAGAGTGAATGAATCAGACAATTTTTTACCTGTAAGATCGAGGTGCTGGGCCTGTAAGAGTTGCTCATCATGTTCTCTGAGATACATCAAAAGAAGCAATGCTGCTACTTTCTTTTTCCTGGTTGTCTCATCATCAAAGTATGCCATTCTGCAGGAACTGAATTGTGACAAATTGTAACTGAAGCTTTGGGAGTGATACACTGGTGCTGTGTACTACAGGGGCGTCGATCCTGGGGAAGCATTGTCATCCTGGGGGCGTCGATCCTGGGGGAAGAGGCAATTGGCCCTTCAAAGAAAATATTGGGGGAAACGTACCTTTTTGCCCCCAATAATTCAGGCAGAGAAAAAACAGTAAGAGTAAAAAATATAGCATTGTGGCATACAGATGACTTTATACTGGGCTTCGAGAAAACGCCAATTTGAGCTCAGTTGTTAAAGTATTACTGTGAATCTTCCATCAAACCCTGTCAACACAATGGTGGTTGTGATCTATGTATGGCCTTGCGTTTTGATAAGTATCTCGCACTGCCAAGTACAAGACCTGCAAGGCGAGGAACACACGAGTTCAGAATAATAAAATCTCGTTCAATATGACACGAATTTTTTCTTTTATTGTAGTACGTACTTTCAGTATTGATTCCTTGTTAGATTCACTTTCAATCTGAAAAATTGAAAAAGGTAATAACTAAATTGGGAAGAAAGCTAACGGTATGATTTATCATGTAACTTTGTATTTTGTGTATGCCTGTGTGCGCGTTTGTTTGCGTGTGTGCACGTGTGCGCTCGCGTTCGTATGGACAGTAGCGTATCCAGAGGGGGCAGGGGACAGACTGCCCCCCCCCGGGAGAAAAATCGAAGTAAAATCGGGACGACGGAAAAATGCAAAAAAAAAATAAACGAAGGGAAAAAGAGGGAGAAGGAAAAGGGAAGGGGAAGAGGAAAGGGGAAGAAGGGAGAAAAAGAGAAAAAAGGGAAAATAACAGGAGAAAAGGGAAATAAAATAATAACATTAGGAATCATTATCGATGGAAGGAAAGGATGGAGAGAAGGAAACGGGCTTGATAAGGTAGAGCACTGGTTCAAATATCGACGGGACGAGTATACTGATACAGGTATGGCTAGGGACCGTGGAAAAGACCAAAGGGAATGAGAAAGAGAAGGGCTAAGAAGGCAGAAACGGGAGGAGGGATGGACCGAGGCAGATTGTGCATGAGAAAGAGAAAGAGGAAAAGATGAACTAGGAAAGGGAAGTCGACTAGGAAGACGACTAGGGAGTCCGGAAGGACAGACTATTGGAAGCAGAGCAGTCAGAGTAAGGGGATAGAAAAATGGACGTAAAGCAAGGCTGTCAGTGTGGGAGCTATAGGGATAGTAGCTACCGTTCCGATTTTTACTTTTAATCACTATCAAAAAGGGATACTTATGGGTTATGGGTGTTTTAACATGCTTCAGAATGTGTCAAATATAGCACCATTTTTCATCTCAGCTTGCTTCTAAAAGCAAAAATTACCCTCCCCCGGGACGGCGAATAATCAATTTTTTGTCTCTCTATTATAACAATAATCACTAAACAAATACCAGTCTGAAGAACGGTCAATCATCTAGTTATAAAGATGACTACCTTTATACTGGTCATTAGGCAAGCGTGAAGCCAGGGGGTGGGGGAAGAGGGCACCCACCCACCTTATTTCTAGTATTTTGTTATAATTACTTTTTACAATAGTGCTAGTGTTTTCCCTTTTTATATGCGATAAATAGGCCCGGGAAGTGCCCTTTCCAGCCATCTGGGAGGCATTTTGGACCAAAATTTCCTTGCGCTCCGCGCCACCATCGGTTGGCGCGGAGCGCTGAGAGACTTTCTATGAGCTGCGTCCCTCCCACTTACTTGACATTTTTTTGCTACGCCCCTGTTAATAGTTTTCGTCTAGCCAGTTGGACTTTTCTCTGTGCCAGTCGGTGGAATTCACAGTCTACCCCCACCTCACAAATCCTGCGCACGCCACTGGTGTAACGTACAACACCCCGGGAAGGATCATTTCCTCAGTGTAGTTTGGGAAGGCATTTTGGCCAAAATATTCCCTGTACGCTTCGCGCCAACTGGTGGTAGCGCTCCGCGATGATAAAGTCTCAAAGGGTCTCTCTGAAGAAAGGCATTGATCCCTCAAGAATGATTCCTCCTCGATCTTACACCGAGTTTACCACTGACAGTTCACCCCGGCTTCATCAAATCGAGTTATGGTAAATAGTTAAATTGTGATCATCGTGACTATAAGTTCGCATACTGCAGACAAGGCCATTTGAATATCAAGTCGATACTTTATTCTCATGCCCCTAATTCTATTCCGAAGCTTCCGGACTTGTCCCGGGGTGATAAACTGGACCCAAAAGAAACGGTGGTGGTGGGGGGGGGGGACCCACCTCTACAATTAGTTTGAAAAATCATGAAATCGGGACGAAAATTTTCATTTTGCTCCCCCCCCCCCGGGCCGAAGACCCTGGCTACGCGCCTGCGTATGGATGAATTGCTTATACAGGAGTCCGGTCCGGGACACGATCCAGGGTTCCTGAGTGGAAAATTTTTGCCCCCTCTCCCAATCCCCAAACCCGATCTACGCCCCTGCTGTGTATAGAGTTGCTCAGGACTGACTGTGCTTAAGCCCTACAGGGTAGCGTCTGCTGGGTCCAACTGATTAGACAGCACGTTCCAATAGTCGGTGTATTGGCAATTGATGCTCTGAGGCTGGCCTTTTGTATGTCGACGTGGTCCCATCTCGATGTCATCGTACTTTAATACGATGGCTACACGACGGCATTGCGAGGGCTTCACGTAGTCATGTTGCCTTCTTAGGCAATTTTGCAGCTTCTCTCCTTCGTATTGAGTCTTCGCTAGGCGAAGACAGTCATGAGCACCGATGATCACACGAAGTAAAGACGAAGCTTGATGACACGATTTGACAAGATGCCCTCACGATAGCCTTACGAAGGGCAAAATGGACACACGAATTAAACACGAAAGTGAGCCTTCGCAAAGTCTTTCGGCAATTTTTTGGCATGCCAAAGATTTTTCCACCACTCAGGAAGTTGCTCCCGGAGCCTGAGAAACTCCACCGGCGTTCATACGATGGCTTGAGATGCCCTCACGAATGTTCCGATGTTTTTAAGATCAGAGCCGAATTTGAACATTTCCGTTGTCGTGTGTCCATCTAGTGTCAACTTCGGGACAGTGTGATGCCTGCAAAACCGCTGTAAAGGCATGTGTACATTTTCAACATTCAGGACACATGTGTCGACACAAATTGCTACAACACCTTGTTACCGAAAATGTTGACAGGGTGCACAGAGCAAAAAAAAAAAAAAAAAAAAATTGGCAACATGTGTCCCAACATGTATCGACACATGTTGTCAAATAATTCAGAATCAATTTTCCAGCAACATGTGTCCACGCCAGGTGCGTAGCTACGGGGGGGGGGGGGGGCTGGGGGACCTGGCCCCCCACATGTTTGCTAGGCCCCCAGAAATTTGTGTATCCTAGTAAAATTTGTAAGAATTAAGGACGGGGATCAATGCCGTGATGCCTCCCCCCCCCCATTTGATACCTAGGCCCTCCCCTAAAAATATCTACTCGCTACGCCCTTGGTCCAAGTTCTGACCAATCAGAAATCATATTTCAATCAGCTGATCCACCTGTAGTCCTGTGACTTTGACAAAATGGCAGCCCCCACGGAATGGATAAATGCCAAAGTGGAGGATTTGATTAAAGTTTGGGAGAGTAGTCCCTGTCTGTGGGACACTTGGAGGACTGCACTCAGCCAAGACAAAATAGTTAAAATTAATGACACACTCGAGAAAATTGTCAAGAATGGTCATATTTTTTCTGGAGCTCTGTCCTGTTACAAGGTATCGCAATGTTATCGCAAGCCTTTCTCCTGCAGTAATGGGGCCCTTAGATGGGTGTCTTGCTTTCTTATAAGAGGTTCAACTTTAGACAGTAGCTCCTCGAAGGCCAATTCATCCATACGCAGATTCGCAGAAATTCATATAGGAGGGCCTGCAGGGGTGGTGGCGCCAGGATTTGTCCGGCAGGGGGGGGGGGCAAGCTTCCAGACGGGAGGAGGCAGCCACCCGAAGCCTCGACAAGGGCAACAGAGTGCCGAAACGATGTAGGAAGCAAACTTTTGGCGCGCGAAGAGCGCCGAAAATTTTGGGCTCCTATTGGAGAAAATTTTAAAAAGTTGGGCTTTCACTATAGGAATATTTGAAAAAATTGTGTTTTTAACAAAGAAGAGTGGAAAACCTCGGGATTTCATTGATGAATTTGCCCTAAATCAGACCAACATTAAGTAGATTGCTGGGGCGACTGGCCGTTGTCGGGGACAATATATTTTATTGTATACATATCGGTTCCCCGACGAACCGGAAAATTTCCCCGATGGGGGTTACAGCCTTCCCCGACGGCCCTGTCCTTCACCTGGCGCTACCCCTAAGGGCCTGTCTCCCAACCTGAGCTCCTTCAGGAGACAGTGGTAAGCCCCATGTTGCTGTCTCATGGTGACCCAGGGCCTTATCCATAGCCTCTTTTGTTGAACCTTTCGTCGTTCTCTTTTCCTTTCTGAATCATCCATCTTCCTTCCAAAATCCTGCTTTCCCTCTCATTTTTGACAACATGTTGCTCACGTGTGTCGCAACATGTGTCTAGTGTACACAAGGACAAAATTTCTGTGTCCAGTTGTGTCAGCAACATGTGCCGACACATGTGTCCCGAAATGTTGATAGTGTACACTGGGCTTAAGTCCGATCAGGGAGTTGCTAAATAGCAACTCCCTGGTCCGATGAAGTCAGTCAGTCAAAAGTGGTGGGAAGGTACCTTACCATGAAAACTGGTGCATGAGTAATTTTGAAGTAGGTCATAGGTCGGAGGTCAAATTTGCTAATAATTGGTTTTTGCCATTATTTGCTTATCAGTATGTTAGAAAAAGTACTAAAACCACACACGATATGCTAAGACTGATAAAACGGTCGGTAATTTCCAAAAAAATGTTTTTGGGTGTTAATGGGATGAAAGGTTAAAATGCAGGTGAAAGTAAAATTTACCTCAATTTTGCGAAAAAAGCGTGTCATGAATTGGTCCTAAACCGTAAGTCCAATGAAGTTCAAACTTGGTGGATTGGTCAGGGACTTGCCCCCCGCTTTTTCCAGAGTATAAAAAACAAAAATGATACAAAAAATAAGAGTTAGGAAGTGAGATCAGTGAAAGTATGAAAGAATTTTCAATAGCCTGTTATGAATAAAATTTGCAATGTTAAATGAAGGAAAACATTCATAATATCAAATACCAATATCACCCGCAGAGAAAACATATTAATACAATTGAAATTTTTTTTCTTGGCACCGTAAACCTTCATTGCCTTCATTAAATGCACCCTGGTCCTTGAAATCAAAATCCCAAACCCTGCCCATGTATAGGGAACTCGCAACAAATCTTTCTGCTTGCATGAGTCTTACGTAAATTAATGTCTCATTAGTAGTGTTGTACTGCTGTGCGTAGGAAAACTTTGGTGAAATTGCCTCGATATTACTACCTGTACGTCAGCTTGGGTAAATTAACATTTCCAAAACCCTTGCTACATCTCTCGCTGTTCACTTTCCCTACCAACTACCAGCATTGTCATCAAATTGACTGACGGTTATCTTAAATTTGCAATCATCATAAAGAAAACATTTCATTATCTTTTCAAATTACACCTGCAGGGGGGGGGGGGAAGCAGGATTTTCTCAGGAAATTGTCCTGAATGACAGCAAAAGCCGTCAAATTTAAGAAATAATACTCGGAGAGGACGTTCAGTGCCTAGCCTTCGGCGCTCGCAGTTACAGGCTTCACCGGCCACAACTTCCCAAGATGCAGCCTCCAACGAAAAGTACTTCCCTGGTACTTTAACTGCCGATGCCCTTGGCCATGTCCATGTAGAGTCTACCCATAAAAGGTTGAGGTGGATTTTCCCGAGCATGGAAAAAACTGGAACATGAAAGAAAGAACCATAGAGCAGGACAGGGGTTCAATCCGTATTCAAATGTGGGGGGACGGGGGACATACATGATTTAGCACAAACCAATCCCTTTGGTTTTGAGGAGGGGGGTGTCTTCCTATAGGCCCTTTCCTCCTCCCCCCTTATGATGACTGACGCCCTATTCTAATAACAGGCCCGTAGCCAGGAACTCTGATATAGTGGGGCACCGACACCTCATAGAGGGGCACCGAAGAAGATTGTGTTTGTTGTCAGAAGTACCACCACAGGATTACAGTTTGACGGAACTACAGGGGATTATATCTCAAGCTTACCACACATAGCTTAAAGGTATCGGTTTTACGTGTGCACATACGCGCCGAAGCGAGCGAAAATTTCACTCTTCTGATGGAAATTGTTCCCTCCGTTTGCAATACAGAGACGTAGAAATTCTCCACAAGTAAAGGGAACAACACTATAATCACGATATATCTTCAGCTCAGCAAGCGCAGGTAAAGCCGGTTAAGTACTTTGCGAAAGGCGAGGCGGGACCAGGGGCTGCCATCAGGCAGGCTTGGTGTGATCCAGTATGATTTTGTTAGGATCCAGAGGGAAATTTCCCGAATATGTGGCGAATTCACAAGATGGGAACACTAGCATGGAGCTTTGAGCAGGACTTTGAATGACCGTGAGAGCACACCAATGTCTTCAAAGTTCACACTTCGGATGGTCATTATCGTATTTCTACTTTGAACGAAATTTTACATGAAAAAAAAACATGAGAAAAAGTAAATTTTGGAATAAATTTTTGGTACGAGTAAATTTAGCTTCAAACCGTATAGTCGTCGCGGAGCGAATGTTACTCAAGGTACTAGATTACTACATGGAAGCCCCTTGATGTCCGGGATCTAACTTTGAGACTTCACCTAGCTTTGACTGGAAGAGTTCACTTGAATTTTTGTACTAATAATGTTCATGGGTGATATTACTTCGCTTGTGAAAATTGCGCGCGAAGCGCGCCGAAATTTTGCAGGAAAATTATTTTCCACGGTAAAACCTGCATACAGACTCAGCAAGGGGTGGAGGAAAAATAAGGCCGACGAAGGGACCAAGCTCCCCTAAGAGGTCCAGCAACCCGATGCCCCGTCAGAAGCAATGGGTTACAGATTGGATACCGAACGCGAAATTTTGGGCGACCGGCCAAAAATTTGGGGTTCTGTTGAAGAAAAATTGAAAATATTTTGTTCTTAGTAAGGAAAGTTAGAAAATTTGGGTTTCTATGGAAGAATCTGCCCTCTTCGTCCTAGACAGTTCCAATTCTCCCGACTAAGTTACTCCTTCCAAAACTGTGTTGAGCCCCTTGGAACCTGTACATTTATAAATTAAGCCAACATATCTGAAACGGGTGTTAAAGCTATATGTAACTAAAGATGAAATCGCGCGTAGCGCGCGAAAATTTTTGTGATTTTAGAACAAAAATGTTACAGAGAACAAACTACGTTCATTATTAAACTCCCCTTGGGATCATTTTTGGTTACGGTTAGCTTGGTGCCATACCAGGGCCACCGTTAACATGTACTAAAATTTTAAGTTCGATCGATTTTCCGTATAGGGGGGCACAGTCGTCCGCACGGGGGGCACGGCCCCCTCGTGCCCCGGCCTGGCTACGGGCCCGTCTAATAGGAATTATCATTTCAAAGTTAACATGACCATCATTCAGATCTGCCAGGTGAAATACATTTTACCATGTCCCAAAATAGCTGAAACCACGCTTCGCAGCGTGGATCATTGTCGGAGATTATGGAACCGACCAGGCCCGTTGCTACGGTGACATGTTTTGGGGTGTGAAGGTGACCGTCCCAAATTCCGACTGGCTGGATGTTTTTTCCAACTGAGTGGAGACGTGTAAATTGCACTTTGTTTATGAGCGCTCTGCGTTTTTGTATACAGCAGAGGGGATCCTTCCTTTGTCACTACATAAATTTGTCGTCCTGTGGGAGGGGTCTAAGGGGAGGGGGAGTCCCCTCCCCTTTGAGAAATTTTTTGTTAATTTAAGGTTGCTTAGATGCAAAATGGTGCTATCTTTGGGATATTTTTGGAGCTGATCGTAGTATAGCAAAGTTGTGAAAGACTAGGAAGGGCGTTTTCAGAATGCTTTTAAGTCGGAAGTGTATTAACAGTCACCATCCATACCGATAATGACATCGGCGAAGCGCTCTGTAAAAATTGTAAAAATTTTTGAAAAATGTTTAACGGCAACAAAGTACTTTCAACCTCTCCACATCATGCTACAAATTAGACTGAATGCAGTGGCATACTCAGGATTTGTCTCAAGGGGGCGGGGCATGCCCGCCGGCCTGGGGGAGGGGTCTAAGGGAGGGGTCCCCTCCCCTTTGAAAATTTTTGAAAAAAAGGTGTCCTTACATGCAATCTGGTGCCAAATATGCTACCTTTCGAAGTAAAATTTGTGTTAAGAAATTTACGTATTTTTAGGAATTAAAAAATAGGCATCAGTGAGGGGGCATAAAAAATTTACCTTTTTTAGGAACTTAAAAAAAAATCGGAATAAGTGAGGGGGGTATGGCCGAATGGCCCTCCCCTCTGCGTACGCCACTGATTGAAAGATCCAATATTGATGAGAGGCCCCTTCAGATGTTTGGAGATGTATGTCTGTTTTCAGAGAGTGTTGTGATCAGAATAGTTCCATGTATTTACCTTTTTAATGGTCATGAGAAGGAGTGCAAACCGTGACGCATGCACGCGAAACGCGCTGAAATTTTGTCATTAAATAAGATTCCCTGACGAAATCTGCATTCAGAATCTGCATCGAGACACTTAAAGGCATTGTCTGGTGGTGGCATTTTGTAGGGGTCTCATATGAAAGATAAAAATTTTTCGTTACATGTCATCCAAACCCCATATCAAAACTCCATTCCTAACTCAAGATATCTCTTCCTAAAGATTGGTTACTTTTAATAAGAAATACCTCCCAAGTTTCCTCAAGGTCACAAAAGGTGATCCAAAGTGGGCAAATTGCCTCAAATTCCTTTTGTTATTCTTTATAATTGGCTACCTTGTTTGTCCTTGAAATTTGATACCGTTGGAATGTTTAGATGTTTTTCTGTGTAGATATAGTGAAAAACTGTTCCATACTTATGGTACAGCAAATAAAGTTATGGAATATTCAATATAGTGATATCAACATTATAAAGAAATACAAAAGCTACATCAAATCCATTTGCCCAGATGACATCACAGATTTCCCATCATGCACTAGGGGAACTGAAAATGTATTATTTCTTCAAAAATTTGTTTCTTCCGAATGCAAGATGCTATTGAGATGGGGTTTTCACTGCCTAACACTGAAAATTTTTCTGCTTTTTTTGAAAGCGTCAAATTTGGTCACCAGACCATGCTTTTAACAATTGCCCAACAAACCTACATACCACTCAAAAGCCAGTCAAATAGAGCCACGGCACTACTCTTTTACGCAAAGGTGGGGGGGGGGGGGAACATTTCATATTGTGTCCCCCACCCATCGAAATGTGGGAGAACTTGTCCCCCCCCCCCCCCAGGATTGACGCCCATGGAGCAGGATATAGGTTCCTATGTCCTGCTCTATGGAAACGACAAGCGCCTGGGGAAAAGGGAAATTTTTATGTAATGAACTATATATACTGCATTTAGAACTAGAGCAAAACAATAGCCTACGGTTAAATGTCTCAAACGCTGCCTCAATGCTGTTTTCTTCCTCGCGCTTGTCAAAGCTTTGTACAAATTCCATTATCATTGAAACCACCAATTCCTCCATGGTCTTACACAGAGAAGGGGAAAGTCCCACCCCCCTTCCCCCAGGAATTTTTAAAGCAAAATTTTTATCAGAATCGATCTATGTAAATTTACCGACTTTTTAAAGATGTAAGTTGTAAGGCACGGACAGTGACATTTCTGGTACCGTAATAGGGTACAGGTGCTTAGCGAAGGGAGGGGTCCCTCTTCTCATCGAGGATACTTTTCTTAGCTTTTCTCTTACTCTTATCGCTGGAAAGTTAAAAAAAATGCTATTTTGTTAACGCACTTTGCTTGCAGTCCCATCACAGTCACAAGAAAGATGTTGAGGACGGCGCAAAATAATTATTGCGAAAATAGCCCAGCTCCCTCCGAGATAATTGTCAACACAAACACTAAAAATATCTCGTGTAGATCCCAAAATAGCTCCCACAAACTTTTTTCCAAAAGATTTGAAAAGAGCCTTCAAAATAAATAAAATTGTTGTTCTGGTGGGAATTAATGGCTTTAGAGAAGTACTTGACTCATATCTAAAGAAAACCTTCCTTTTTGCAAGCTTTCAAGTGACCATTTTCAAGGTAACATGGGCATGATGGGCATGATAACGGTAAAAGCAGAGTGGTCAACTGACACTGCATGAAAATACCATAAAAATGCTTCTTTCTGTACTCTCTTGATTCTCAAATGCCAGCAAATCACACCTAATAAAGTTTTCATTCAATTTTTCATGAAGAAGGCACTCTAGAGGGCCAGACAAACCTTCCGTCTTGGCCATTTCCAGCAACGTACTTAATTACTGGCTATATTGCAAAGCGGTCACATAATACAAAATATTTCATGACAAGTTATGGTTCTTTGTGTTCTTATCTTGATTTCGAGATGCCAAAAATTTACATCTTACAGCAGTGGCGGATCCAGGATTTGGCAGAAGGGGGGGGGGGCAGGTCATAGTGGTTTGTATAAAAGTCCGATCTGGGGGAGGGATCTAAGGGGGGGGGGAGGCGGTGCGCCAGGGTATTTTGATAGGAGGTAAAGTATGTGATGAGTGATCACCGTCCTGGGGGAGGGGTCTAAGAGGAGGGGTTCCCCCTCCCCTTTGAGAAATTTTTGTTAATTTAAGGTTGCTCAGATTCAAAATGGTGATGTCTTTGGTATATTTTTTTGACTGATCATACATGGCTGGAAAGTGTTCATAATTCAGTCAATTTTAATTTTTGGTTGGGTGGAAGATGCTTTTCTGGGAAGGGGTCTAAGGGGAGGGGTGTCCCCTCCCCCTTTTAAGAAAATTTTTGTTAATTTAAGATTGCTTAGATGCAAAATGGTGATTTCTTTAGTATATTTTTGAAACTGATCATATATGGCTGGAAAATGCTCATAATTTAGTGAAATTTAAATTTTTGGTTGGGTGAAACATGCTTCTCTGCGGAGGGTCTAAGGGGAGGGGTGTCCCCCTCCACTTTGAGAAATTTTTGTTAATTTAAGGTTGCTCAGATGCAAAATGGTGATGTCTTTGGTATATTTTTTTGACTGATCATACATGGCTGGAAAGTGTTCATAATTCAGTCAACTTTAATTTTTGGTCGAGTGGAAGATGCTTTTCTGGAGAGGGGTCTAAGGGGAGGGGTGAAAAAATTTTAGTTAATTTAAAATTGCTTAGATGCAAAATGGTGATGTCTTTAGTTTATTTTTGAAACTGATTATATATGGCTGGAAAATGCTCATAATTTAGTGAAATTTAAATTTTGGTTGGTTGAAAGAGGAGAGTAAGTAGCCTTTGTTGTCCACATATTAGGATGGCAGTTTCCCGAATTGAAGTCTCCTTTTCCCTTATATTACCCTAAATTCGAAGTACATTTTATTAAAGTAAATTACAAAGCTTAAAGAAGATGCTTATGTTGCAGCAAGTTATAGTTAACATCCTGAGGTTGTTGAAAATATTCCTCTAAATATTAAAGAATTCTGAAATTCCCTTGAAAGTAGAAGCAGTGTTCCCAATGATGTGGGCCCGGCCGGTAATAGACTGAAGTTAGCAGTCCAATGCAGCGCTTATGGGTAACCCCTTGCAATGCCCGGAAAAGGTTATTGTGACCAATATAAGCCAAAATGTTATCAGCCGGAGGTCAGTAACATAATTATTAACATAAGACTGATTTTCTGAGGTAGAAATTTAAATAATGAACAAATTTGAATTTCACTCTGACACATCACAAAGGCCTATTTAATTGGAAATAGGGCCTAGTCATTTGTTTTATGACGTTGAAAAAAACTTCAAAAATTTTTGGAAGGGTGGGCCCGGGCCCCCTGCCCCCCCTAAATCCGCCCATGTTACAGTGATTAACTTCCCACATTTTGTTCCCCTCTTTAAAGTTCTTGTCTTTGTCTCTAGCAGATTTAATCTGTTTCATCCTCGCAAAGTAAGTCCCTTTAGATCTTGAATCTGGACCTGACAAAAACATGAAATGCCTTTATACTAGTATGTGAAAGGAAGGGATTGAAAGTGGAAACATCTTTTAATAGAAATACTTGGGAGAAGGAACGGGAAAGCAGTTTTCTACCAGGTGGGGAAATCTAAAGGAAAAGGTTGACAAGCCATGACTTAGATGTGTTGAGGCATAGTATCTATACCTACTTCAAAGCGCCCCGTACAGGCCATTCTCGCCTCTCTGAAAAAATTCCCTAGCTCCGCCCACTGATCGAGTCTCACCCGAGAAATATAAATATCCTTACATCGCTCTAATTAAATCTGTACAACTGCATTTTGACTGACATTAATTCAATTAATAGCTTCACTCTGGTTGGTCAATGATGACTTTTGCAGTCAGAGGTGTTCTAAACTGCTCACACACAGTTGTGTGTAGATATGACATTAGTTAAGCAATTTAACCCAGTGCAAACTACTGTAGCTTTGTCTGGAAAGTGTTGACAGGTACTTTTGTTTATATAGAAGGAGGGGCTAGATTTACTAGGTGAAACAATCACTGTTTTGGACAGGGTTGTATTAGACCCTAAGTATAGCAGTGCTGTTTGCGCATTATCTGTGGCAACCAGTGTAATCATCGCAAACGTCCCTAGCAAGTTTCAAATTCGTCCTGATCGGTCATTTCGGAATCTTTTTTTCATTAAGTAGCTGAATTGTGTTATTTGTGTCTAAAGCTCATTTTTTAAAATCACAGGAACATCCTTCGTCATGGTTATTTTTGCAACCAATTTTATTAAGCAACAAGCAACCTTCTGTCCCTTACAATTTCGCACATAAGGCGTACTAAACCTTCCCAGGTTGGGGTGGGGCCAGAATTTGCCAGATGCGGGGTAGCTCCTCGAAGACGGAGGGCAGCAACCCGAAGCTCCGACAAATGTGTACTAGTTGCCGAAATGATCGCGAAAGCAAAATGTTTTCCAGCGCGCTTCGCGTGCGAGTTAGTAACAACTCAAGGGCGTGTAGCTCGAAGGCTGAATTTCCTTAGGCTTGGAACGGTGGGCGTGATGAAGAACGCAGAAGCTGGTTTACATACAACAGCAACTCCCTGGTGACTAAGGGTAGAGTTCCCGACTACCTTTACAGGAAACCGTCTAAGCTACGGAAAGAGGGCTATTGGCCGTTTTGCTATGCCACTTAGCCTGATGGTTACACTTAATTCACAGAAAGCAAACTACGACGAGAACACTACAAAGCACTGCAGCGCACTGCAAATTTTTGAATGTCATATTTTTGTAGTCATATTGGATTTATCATAATGAATAAGGGCCCGGAATGATACCTTCTTCCCCAGTTTTTGGTTTGATGGCACGGCCCTAATTGAGCCCCGGAATTTACGTCCCCGATTTTTACTGCGTATAGACCCTTTTCACGTGACGTCATGTTTTGTTTACGCAGCCATGTTGGAGCAGAGCTAAGTAACAACTCCCTGGGTGTAGGTACACGTAAAGAGCTATTGTATGCGTCATATGTGATAATCTGTGAGCGTATATATATATATATATATATATATATATATACGTATATGTATATGTATATGTATATATATATATATATATATATATATATATATATATATATATATATATATATATATATATATATATATATATATATATATATATATATATATATATATATATAATAAGCGTGGATACCTACTTAGGGCGACAGCAACATTGACTTGTGTACAAAAATTTGAATTTTTCTAACGCTAACCCTAACGCTACCCCTAACCCTACCCCTAACCCTACCCCTAACCCTACCCTAACCAAATTTTGTAGAGATACATTCTAGAGGAGGACGAACAAGTTAAGCCTATTTCCGACAATAAAATTATTTTTCTATCTAGTACCTGAGAAATAAGGCGACACATAAACTGTCGCCTTAATTCCAAGTGTCGCCTTAATGTTGTTGAATTAGCATGAACTGTCGCCTTAAGGTGGAATCCATGCGGATATATATATATATATATATATATATATATATATATATATATATCATATATATAATATATATAGTTGTTACAAGTTGTTACTTAGTCTAAATAGCAACTCAATGCTCCAACATGATGGATTTTTAATATTGGTGAAAAAGTTCTATATAGTACCGTGACAGAAAATCACATGCCCATAACACAAATTTTGCACCATTACAATTCTGCTTCTCAACATACCACAGTACAGTATGTAGTAAGGGACGAAACTTCAAGGGTTGAGCCAGAAGTTGAGCCAAGGTAATCCCACACGGACCACTGTTTTGAAGCCATGACTAGGGAAACAAGGGTGGTTGAAGCCGTGGCCAGGAGGGGGCTATTTGAGGGCAATTTCCCCTAATTGAGCTGCAAAGTCAGGTGTAGAATACCCTTCTGTACGTGTCATAACCTTATACACTATTTCAGTGGCCCAGACTGGCAAGCATGTAACCACACAATTAAAGAGGGATTTGCATCACCCCAAGTATGACTTTTACTTGGTGGTAACCCCGCCCATAATTGTCTTTACTGCTTCTCCTCGTGCAGCCTAGACACAAACAGTTCATTGCTCAAGGCCACATCCTGGTGTGCATAAAAGATCCCATGTATAATCAAAACATTCTCTGTGCTCGCTGTGTAATATGAGCTGCTCTGCATCTTTTGAATTTTGTAACCTTGATGTCAATCAAAGAGTAGTCACCAGCAGAGACTTTTGCTAACCCCCAACTAAAAGTCATACTTGGGGTGATGCAAATCTGTCTTTAAGGTACTGAAGGGAGTGAAACAGCTGGGAGGGGGGGGGGCGCAAAATATTTTATAGGTGGGATATACTGAAATGCATCAAGGCAATGGTAATTTTTAATTTTCTAAGGTGGAAAGAAAAACTTTCTGGGGGGGGGGGATATCCAAGGGACTTTTAGCCCCCCCTCTTCGAAATGTCTGGATCTCCGCCTGTATGCAGTCTACTAGTGGGTACTGCATGAACTCATTTGCTACATGAAACAAACTATGACGGAAAAAAAAAGAAAAGAAAACAGTAACTCAGTGTTGGAGAAACTTTCATTGCAAGCAAAGATGGGTGAGCCGTCACCTGGTGGGAACGACTGACCGCTGCTGGGAATTGCACACATTGCCGTACCCATTATGGCTCGAAGAAATTGATAAAATTCCACACGGTGGCCGTTGTTCCTTGACTGGGAGTGTGGGGTCCCTACTCCCATGGTGCCACCCCCGAAAAATTTGACCCCTTAAACAATCTAGGTTTCCGTAAATCGCACTGTAAAACAAACTTGTTTGCACTTCGTTTCTGCACCCAACATGAGTTGGTTCCCAGTATGTCAATAATTTGATACCCTAAATGACCTCCACTGCAGTCTGCAGCAAACTGGACACATGCTTGTAAATCATGTTTGCCAGACAGGCATGATAGATAATCTGGCATCCCGTTTTCGCATCCAACTTTGAAGAGCAATCGTTATTTTAATAATACTAAATATAATAAATGTATAATATTTTTGACTCCCTAATGTATTCTCCATTTTCTGTGACGGGGGTTCTAAACCTCTTTAATGGCCTTTAGCCTCCCTGTCCTCCTCCAGTGCAACCCCTATGGTAGATTGATTCAATACCACAACAAATTTGTTGAAACCCTCTTAAATATTCAACACGGGAAATACGTTCTTTGGGCAACTATTACACATCATTTAGTAGCTGGCCTCTGAGTAGCCTCTAGAGTCTTCCGCTAAAACCTCCATGGCAAGAGGCCGTGGCATCTACTCACGAGGCTGCGACCAAGGCCACAAAAAAGACCTCGCAGCCTGCAACACTGATGCCTATGTTCTGAGTGGCCAGTTGTAACAAATGCATGCTATTAACTTTTAAGGTACATGACTTAAATAGTACGGTATCATAAAGGCATTCAGTTGAAGAATGAAACCTTGATTGAATGATTCTACATCGGTTTATATTTTCTGCATACTATTTTTACATTTTTCAATGAAACTGTACAGGCTTAGATTACTATGCTTGGTCCAAACTTTTACAAATAAATTGTAAGCAAAACAGAAAGCCACAAAGAAGAGCACAAATAGTGAGTGCTATAGTTTACTTAAAAAGAAAAATATATGAAATGCCTTACAAAAAATAATCTGCAAATTTTTGCAGTAATTGGAGTAGCAAATTGAAACACAGAGTAGAAAAATAAGTTTTACACTAGTCACCAATGACATGCATAGAAGGAAATCAAAGGCAGCAACCTCAATATAAATTACTTTACAATTGCAAGGGCATGTATATTTTATCAGTTAACTTAAAGGGAACATGCAGTACAGTCACCTCAATTTGGATTAGTGTACCTAGGTATCCTATTTCACAAACAGGTCTTGAGAATCATCTGGAAATATTTTTCTCACTCTACTGTGAAATCCATGTGGTGGAGTAACTACATGGTTGAATATGCCATATTTATGTTCTGAAATATCATGAAAGACACTTGAAGAGAAATAAGAGGATATTTGTGAGATTAAGCTGTTGTTTCAACAATAAGATTGGCGCGACTGCTTAAGCCCTTTACAAAAAATGAAAAAAGGTATGTTTTGGCTTGTTTGCATTAAACTGTTTCTTTATAAAATCATCTTTAAACCATGATATGCCTAGATGAAGCTCAAAAAGTGAAATGACCTTTCTCTTCATTACATACATATGTTAGCAATTAATAAACAGGGATGCTCAATAATTTTTTCTATGCTTCAGTAATCAGATTTACATAAAAGGGATAACACAGATAACACAGTCATTCATTCAAAGTTGAACATACCCAGGTACAATATTTCATCAATGGCTCTTTTTAATCATGTGACAATATTTTGTTACTGAATTGCTGAATTCATGCAGAATAATTATTTCTTGGTTTACCTTAAATATTCAATATTTATTTCAGAAACATCATGAAATATAATTGTAAGGGAAGTGAAAGGAAACTTGTAAGAATAAACTAAGGTTTCAAGATAAATTTGAGGCAACAGCCTTTAAAGAGCTAACAGTTGTTAACTGGAGTGGCATCTGTAGTACAAACATATATTTGCAGTCCACAGAATGTTTAACCCTTCTTCAATCCACAAGACTAGAGGCACTGCTGTCTGTAAGCTGGAAGCTAGTTCAATTATACGATGCAAGTACTGCTTTAAATGTGGAAGATGACAGACTGGACATATCCTTATAGAAATAAAACAGCTTGGAAATGTTTACCACAACACATGATGCACAACACAATGACTATGAATAATCTTGTCTCAGGCATACATTGTATTTTATAACTATTAAAAATATATTTACAACAATAGTTGTGTTCACAAAATGGTAACTTTTGCAGATCACACATGATATATCCTTGTATTAATGAACTATGATCCATGAATTAATTACTGGACAATGATTTTGAATATGACTTGCATTTGACCTTGATTCTATGTTTGAAACATGCACAATATCATCCTTTTTCCAACTGTACATTTTTCCAGATAAATCTCCATTCTTATATAACATTCCTCCTACACAAAGTCACCTTTGCATTTTACAATGCAGACTTTCTTTGCATCTTTCTCTTTCTCAATTTCCATTCTCCTGACTTCCTTTCCATATTTCTCAAAGGTTAGGTCATTTGCCCTTTGACCAGTGATACTCTTTCTCTCCAAGAACATCCCCATAGGCTCACGATGAGGAATGGCAATTGTACGGTTCCACCGTGGGTCTTCTATCCCGAGAAGGTCCCTCACATTTCCTGCTATAAACTGTTGAAATCAATAAATATTAGAATGATATCATCAGTAACACAAAAATATTTTGATTCAGTACAAAATTTTATCAACCCTAAAATATAGTTAGGTTAAAAGTTATTGGCCATGCAAGACATTACATAACACTTACTGTAAAACCAACGTGGTCCTAAAAGATGACACCTATCTGGAGCTTCACACATACCACACCAAGGGTGATCATAGTAGCCAAGCAGGCCTAATTCTATCCTCTCACACTAGTGCTGTACTGAATAAAAATGCCCCATCATTTCAGGTGCACATTTTCCATATCACTAGTATTACCTCATTTGAATGGTTTGGAATGAGAACAAGTTTACCAACCAGGGCTCACTGCCTAATTGATTAAATGGGCTGGGGGGGGGGGGGATAAAGCCCCCAGTCAGAAGTATGCTTCTGCCTCCTCAATTCAAAAATGAAAGCCCTTATTTGCTTCCTCCCCTCCATACAAAAATGTCAAAAATGTACAGTAATTTTTCTTAAACTTTGTCCACATGTTTCACTAAATTGCATCTAAGAACCCTCAACTATTCCCCCCAAAAACATTAGGGAGAGAAGGTGTCCCTCTCCCACAGGATGGCAGTCTGAAACAACAACAACAACAACAACCCCCCCATTGAAAAAAAGCTTCATACACTCACAGCAATGCTGCTCTGAGGCATAGCAAAATGAAGACTCCCTGAGCTTGGCAGATTATAAAGTTTGCATATGAGTGATGTTGTTTGAGATGTGTGGTGTATGTGTGTGTGTGTGTCAGGAAGGGGGGGAGGGAGGTTGTGAAACACATACATTTACTAGGTAACATATCTTGTGAACATATCCCAGCAGAGTAACTCACTGCCTGGAAAGCTTGTGACTGCCCTGTGTATTGCTAATTAAGCACACTTGCCAGTCACATTAGTGACCTAAAGTCTAGCCATTGTGAGTCAATTTAAAATAGTTTAGGAGTATTTTCTATTTTCAATATTGTAAAATATTTTTAAAATTTGCTCATCTGATTTCATAATTAGAGCTTTCAAGTTATTCTACTGACCACTAAAATCCTCTCTGACTTTACCTAAATGCAATGGAACACCATATCCAGAGAAATGGGGAAGGGGATGGGGAGTGGGCATTGCTATATACCATACGATGAACAGGTTGTACTGCAAATGTCACAACTACATCTCTAAAATAAATGGATGATTACGTACAGCGGGTGATGCTATGCATGTGTTCTCAAAAGCACAAACCTTTATGTGTTCAAAATCTGTTACACCCATTTGTGGTAAATGAGATCCATCTGCATAGATAAGTTTCCTCCCATCAATCAGGTTCGTCAAGAAGCAGTCCTAGGGAGTGAAACATTTTTCAGGAAAACAATAAAAGATAATTGAAGTAATGGTGGTTATGACAGCTTGCAGTAATCAAAACTCTTGGGGTATGCAAGTTTCTCCACAAGCAATAATGTTGTTTAATGGCTGTTGAAATTGCATTGATATTTTGTCACTGAAAAGTAATACAGTACCTACTGCATAGAAATGAATGTAAATTTTTCTAGAAGTGTAACAAAATATCCTGCTACATAGATACCAGAATTGAAATTTACGACCATTTGTGGGTCAAGTGACTCTGCAGTGGAGTATTTACTTGTTACTTCTTAACTCTTCATATCATGGTGCACTTGATCATGGCAATACATGGTACCATCTAGCTTATTACCTAAAGAGAATCCAATAAGGCCAATTTAAATGCAGTGCACAGCAGAAAAGCTTTCTTTCCCTAGTTTAGTGGCTTCCTCAAAGTAATTTCTGAACTAACATTTCTGCCATATAACACCACATAATGACAAAAGAACTTCAACCAAACTGTTTCTCAAGGTAATGCCACAACTAGCAACTCTTGTAAGCATTATCTGAACCCAAACAGTCAGAAAACAAACAAGGGTGGCACCTAATGTAACTACTTAATAGTGCAGCTTTAACTTTACCTAGAATTTAAAGGGATTTTTTTCTTAAATATTCAAAATCACAGCTAAACTTTGGTAAAGAACACAGGGTCTAAAAATTGTTATTCTTAAGTCTTGATATTTGATTCAGTTTCAGTTTAGTTTATTTCCACACAGGAAAAGTAATACAGTTACAGTTGTCACAAACAGTGAGTGGATGAGTGCTGGAGAAGCAGGTTGCTTTGTGAGCACCCCCCCCCCCCCCTTTAACAAAATAAACAGAAATTGCAGTACATTTAGATGTATACAAGAACAACACAATAAAATAACAGAAAGTAAATGTTTTAGCTTAAGCATTGTAATTCTGTAAAAGACAGTATATTCCTTTAAGTGTTTACAAAAATGTACCTATGGACTTTGAATTTTTAATGCTGTTGTCGAGATTGTTCCAGAACTTCTGAACTTCAGACCCATGAAATTAAGAGAATGATTCAAAGTCTGTGTGCAAAGCCTTCTGACATGAAAGTTGCCACACTTCCTAGTGGTATGCCTGGTTAAAGTAATTGTCAAAAACTATGGAAAACATACTGTCTTGAAACATACTTTTGCATAAAGACCGTAACGTGATACCTATAAACATCCAAAATATTTTAAGTTTTAAGATCAAAGGAAAGTCTTTACGAAGGAGCAACACAACTGGATGTCTTTTTTATAAAGCCTTACTACTTTTTTCTGAAGGAGATAAATAAGATAAAGACTGGTGTGGTATGTACTCCCTCAAACAATATTACAATACAAAATTTGTAAATAGGAGAGGCCCTAAACTTGATCCCTTAGGAACTCCACAGGTAATGTTCCTGGGAAGAGAAAACTCCTTATTAATGTTTACAATTTGACTTGTGTCCGTCAGGTAGCTGCAAAACCATCAAGTGTGACTCCATAGATCCTATAATGAGCAAGCTTTTCAAATAGAATATTGTGGTTAACTGTAGCATGGCCATTCCATGACAAGTGGTCCTGATAGGGTAAAATTAGAACTCAGTACTAGGTGTCTAATTTCGACTCTAAAGATTAGTAGACAGGTGCAACTTTCACTTTTAGTAGAACTTTCATGGATTCAGTCATTCCTTTGGAAAGTGCCAACACCAAAGAATGTCTAAGATATGGAACACTTAAAATACTGAATTATAGGTAAAAGGTATTTGAAGAAAAATGAAGCAAAATAACTAAATAGAACATGTCTTTCTTGATTGCAGCTCTGAAAAGCTATCCCATTATTCATTTCTGGAGCATTGCACTCATAATTTATCAGCCATGCATGTGGATCAAACACAATGTTTAAATCTGGTCATTGTCACTGTGACTTACCTGACAAAAAACATGCAAAAGTTTTTTTACAACAAATAGGCAATGCCAGCGACAATGATGAAATACATATGCAAAGGAAGGGTGGGGGGTTAAAGTAACTTATCATCATTTGGAAACATTTTATTCCAAAACTTCTTTTCTATTAAATTTTGAAAAGTGTGAATTACGTGACGTCATGTAAGTCACAAAGGGTGGTGTGACTTACGTGGTGGTTTCAAGTTAGCACCTTTACACAATATGATAAGTGAATGATAGTTGGCATTTCTGCCCCTCTATGCATATAAGAAAAAACTTATTTTTAACCAATCGTAGCACTTCAAAGACTCCTCAGGTGTTTTAATAGTCCCATGATTTGGTCTCAAGCCATCCTGTAGTATTTCAAAACCACTCTCAGAACTGCAGTGATGAAGCCAAATTGTATGGCATTTGATTTTGACCTGGGTACATTGAAACCTAAGAGAAGCCAAAATGTATTCTTTTAAATTGCAAAATGGCAATGAAACAAATTATTGCACTCTCTGTCTTGAATTTGAAATGCCATTTAGTATGTTTAGATCATACAGATGGAAGTGAGTATCAAGAAGATATAGTACCATTCAAAGTGGTATTGCTTAGGAGACTCAATCCCCTTATGGTTCTGATGAATGCAATACTGTATACACACTTACACAGGCCAGTAGGGTACAATAATTACCCAACATCAAATTTTCAATTTAGTTTAAAAACACATCCAACAAATTTAAAGGGAAAGAGCGGTCCCCCCAAATTGTAACAGTCTAGTAGTCTATCCTATTCCATGAATGGCTGTTGAGAATCATGTGACAATATTTTTCTCACTGAATGGTGAAATTTATGGGGTGTAACTCATTGCTTTACCTTGGATATGCAATATATAACTCCTAACCCAGAGGAAAAACACAGTTGGGAATTTTCAACTGGTTACAACTGGACACAGCTGGAAAATTTCCATGCTGGGATTTTGGACCAGTTGGGGAAATTCACAACTGTTTCCAGTTAGGACCAACTGTTTCCAACCGGGATTAACTGTTTCCAACTGGATGAGCTGGGAACCCAGTTTCCAGTTGCTGGACAACAACTGGATCCTTGAAAATTACTACCAAGCATGTGTGGCTTGTAGAAGGGTAAATTGGACGTAATGTTGTGCTTAAAAATGTATTACACTTTTTCTCAAGTACTTCAAAGTGCATTTTTACTTTTTCAAAAGTCCCCTCGACACTCTGGCGAAGAGCCAAGGGGTGAAACCAAACAATACTCCCGAAGGAGTTCTGCTCCCTTATGGAGCTACGTCCCAAATGGACAATACGTCCTCTAGAGGACAAACATGTGTGGTCCTGCTCTAAACTGGCTGAATAGAACAGACGCCGCACGTACATGGATGCAGTTTAACGTCATACCCAGGACTTCAAAGTGCATATGAGATAAGTTCAAAACCTTCAGTTTTGTACATGTACTAATATAGTAGTGATGTGTGAAGACTTATGTATTTACTAATGTAGAGATTTAGATATAGTTAACAAAACAAATACGATAAAAATAATTCATTAAAGCACTAATTCTGTTATAAACTGTAAAAGTGTGAAAATTGCACATTTTGGGAATAAATTTGAAAAAAGAAACTGTCACAAAACATCCTACAAAAGGTCTGGTCTGATAAAATGCATTTTACAGTAGCTCAATAATGTAATTAGGTAAAACCAGTTGAATATGACCATTTAGAAACAGACCAGTTGGAAACAGTTGTGACCAGTTGAAACCAGTTGGAAATCATTCCAAGTTGAACTGGTCCAAAATTTTCCAACTGGAAAAAGTTGGGACCAGATGAGAATTTCCAACTTTTTCTTTCCTTCTGGGAAGAAAATGAAATTGAAATATAAAATAAAAAAATGTAATAAGAGTATGATCATTAGTTCAACAACTTAACCATTCGAACACCCCCCACTCTCGATACCTCCCAGTGGAACCCCTAAGTTAAATATGACAATGAATATACATTGGCCACAGCCGTTTCCAACTGGTGTCAATACTGTCTTCCACACTTCCAACTGGTCTGTGAATGTACTCTGCAAAATCCAACTGTTCCCAACTGTTTTTGATGGAAATTTACCAATTCCAACTGGAATTAACTGGATTCAATAAAATGCCCAACTTGGAACAGAATACCCAGTTGGAAACTAACTGAAAACAGTTACCCCCAGTTGGAAACAGTTAAGCCCAGTTGGAAACAGTTACTCCCAGTTAAAATTCCCAACTGGAATTAACTGTTTTTTTCTTCTGGGAAAGTATAAAGGAAGGTACATGGAAGAGAAGGAGATATTAGTGAGAATTGCTGTTGTTTCAAAATAAGTTTGGGGCAACTGCTCTTGCCCTTTAAACTGCTATGTACAGTATCCGAGCACTGCTCTTCACTCAGAGGTCTTGTAGTGGCTGTTAAAAGTGCACAGTACACCTTTATCATGTTTTCTAAACTGTGGAATATTGCATTACAAGATTTTAAATGCCATTTTCACATAATTTTCGTACAGTTGCAGGCACCATAACAAAACCCTACTGTATGTACTTGACTGTCCTTTTGATGCATACTAAGAAAAGGAAGGAACAGAATGCCAAAAGGCTCAGTGATTCCTTGCCATATGGATATATTGTAACAAACATGAATCACCCACATGCCAAGCATGAGATCCCCACAGTTACTCCTACTTGCGATATCATATTGTATGGTAAAAAGCTTTTGAAATCTTGAGACCCAAAATGACCTACATGTTAAATATGAACAATCCACAGGCCAAGTATGAGATCCCTCATAGTTACCCTCCTTGAAATATCATGTTTACTAGGGATTGACTGTTTTTGACCTCAAATGACCTTTGACTTGCACAAAAATTATACGATCATCTACACAATACGAACAATCCACATGTCAAGTGTGAGATCCCACAGTTATTCTTCTTGAGATATCATGTTTTCAATGTTTTGACCTTTTGTCTTCTGGTGACCCTGAATGACATTTGACCTCCACCAAAAACAATACAGATCATCTACTCAATATGGGCAATACACAAGCTAAGTATGAAATCCCTTACAGTTACCCTTCTTGAGATATCGTGTTTACAAGGATTTAACCTTTTCACCTCTGGTGACCCCAAATGACCTTTGACCTCCACCAAAAACAATACAGATCATCTACTCAATATGGGCAATTCCCATGCTACATATGAGATCCTTCACCATCACCCTTCTTGAGATATTGTGTTTACAAGGTTTTGACCTTTTGACCACTGGTGAAACCAAATGACCTTTGACCTCCACCAAAAATAATAGAGATCATCTACTAAATATGGGCAATTCACATGGTAAGTATGAGATCCCTCACATTTATCCTTCTTCAGATATTGTGTTTAAAAGCAATTCCCAAGATTTTACCATTTGACCTCTGGTGACCACAAATAACCTTTGACCTCTACCAAAAACAATAGAGATCATCTACTCAATATGGGCAATCCACATGGTAGGTATAAGATCCCTCACATTAATCTGTCTTGAGATGTCATGTTTACAAGCAGTTCCCAAGGTTTTTACCATTTGACCTCTGGTGATCCCAAATGACCTTTGACTTTCACCAAAAACAATAGGGTTCATCTATTTAATATGGACAATCCACATGGTAAGTATGAGATCCCTCACATTTATCATTCTTGAGATATCGTGTTTACATGCAGTTCCCAAGGTTTTACCATTTGACCTCTGGAGACCTCAAATGATCTTTGACCTCTACCAAAAACAATAGGGATCATTTACTCTGAATGGACAATTTATGAGGTAAGTCTGAAATCCCTCACATTTATCGTTCTTGAGATATCATGTTTACAACTAATTCCCAAGGTTTTACCATTTGACTTCTGGTGACCCCAAATGAACTTTGACCTCTACCAAACACAATAGGGATCATTTCCTCAATGTGGGCAATCCACATGGTAAGGATGAAATCCCTCACATTTATCTATCTTGAGATATTGTGTTTATAATTAATTCCCAAGATTTTACCATTTGACCTCTGGTGACCTTAAATGACCTTTGACCTCTACCAAAAAACAATAGGGATCATCTACTTAAGATGGGCTATCCACATGGTAAGTATGAGATCCCTCACATATATTTATCTGGAGATATCGTGTTTACAAACAATTCCCAAGGTTTTTACCATTTGACCTCTGGTGACCCTAAATGACCTTTGACCTCCACCAAAAACGATAGAAATCATCTACTCAATATGGGCAATCTATACATGCCATGTATGACATTCCTCACAGTTACCCTTCTTGAGCTATCGTGTTTACAAGGCTTTAACGTTTTGACCTCTCCTGACCCCAAATGACTTTTGACCTCCAATAAAAAAAGAATAGGGATCATTTACTCAATATGACCAACCCACATGCCAAGTATGAGCTCAGTCACAGTTACCCTTCCTGAGATATGGTGTTTACAAGCAAAGCATCACATACACACATACACCCACACACATAAACATGACATCACCATCACATAGATTCCTTGCCTGCCTTCAGCAAGGAATCAAAAAGGGCTGTCTTGGTCTGTACTAGCCTTGGAGGGATGCAATGTATTGCAATATGTTCATAAAATCACTTAATATGGAAAATTTCTTAGTACAGTTCAGCTTTGCCAACAATCATCACCATTCTCATCAAAGCCATTTTACAGTAGAACTACAAGGATTTCTCAAGAGTTGCAGGGAATGGAAACCTATGGAATGTAATTATCTGCTGATACACTGAATTACAAAAAAGTATACTGTAGGTTTGCCTCTGTTTGGCCCTTCTCATATTCATTTTAACAGGTCTCCCCTAGGTGAGCCATGTCATGTATAGTGAATCACAAGGAACCTGTACAAGTAATGAGAGTGTGGCCTAGATTTGATGAATAGGTCAAACAAGACTTTACAGTTATTGTTGGCTACATTTGTCTTTATTATGTGATGCTCACAGAGCCATTTTTTGCTAATCACATTTAAAAATGCCCTGACTTGACTTTGATAACATCTGCCAGTACTCTTCTTTCAGTTTTCTGGCTTGGCCATGTTGAAAGATCTAAAGCACACAGTTTACCTAATTTTTCTCTCAGTTTACAGTTCCTGGTCAAAATTGCTCAAAACTTTTAAGATTGAAACTAAATTAGTGAAAATTTTCCTGTCAAGAATGTTCAGCAGCTACTGTACAGTAACAAACAAAAAAAGAAACAAAATGCAAAAGAGAAAGACAACAAAAATGATCAGTCAACGATACCACTGTTACACAATTAGCACATATGGAAATGCCCCACAAAATGGAAGACTTCTGTACCAGTGCTCATACTTCTGCACAAAAAGATGTGAATTGTAAAATCTCTTTAAGATTAGTTCTTTGTCTCTGTCTATGTTAATACTACTTCTGAAAATTTAAACACAAGTAAAACACCCAAGTATTCTTAGAATTATTGCACTCTTTCCATAGCAGAGGAAATAGCTCGATTGGAATTAATATTTTTTGGAACAATTATTTGTAAGTTATGGCTGGCAATATAAGTGTCAAAGGGCAGCTTTGGAGAGTACACTTTCTTTTTAAATGCATTGGAATGAAATTATTTTGACCCTGTCTTACTAGATACAATTGTTATTTCACATAAATGACAATTTTAGGTCAGACGTATAGCATGTGTCTCCCATAACAAGCTAAATGACTAGTTAGTTGGAAACTGTTTGTGACTTACGTAACGCCATTTTGTGACTTACATGACAACAAACATATGTTTGTACCGTCTCACGAAAAAATTCTAAGAACTCAACTTGACCTGTTTTACATAGAGTATTATCTTCTTTTACCAATCCTAAACCTAATTATCCCTTCTTGCCTAACACTTCACAGTATTCTCACCTTTTGTTAATCAACTTAAAAAATTGCAATTCTCTGAGTGACTTACGTGATGTTTATTGAGGGCGCTATTGTTCATAGCATGAGAGTGGAACTGAAGATTTGTGAAATTCAAAAGAGAGATATCTTATGACATTTTAGGAAAAAGTACTTTTTGGAATACTAGTATTCCTTTCATGGTCCATAGGGGGGCTTTTCCACTAAAATTTCTGCAAATGCTGTGACTTATGTCAAATGGAATGGCCCAGAAGATGCTTTGAATAGATCAAGACAGGGGCAGATCTAGGGTCTTCTCTGAGGGGGGGTCCAATATAAAAAGGGCACATTCATTTTTTAAATATTTTGGTTCCCATAAACGTCAGCGATTATACAATTTACGGCATATTGACAAAGAAAGGATAAACCAAGAGACATGCAAAACCTGGAATCTAAACGGTGAAAATGCAAAGCACGCGAAAATTTTTTGGGTAAGCCTACACTTATAAGAATTTGTACTAATTTAAAGCGTATATAGAACAATTGTCTGGACAGTTAGGCCCTATCGGGCATAACTTTATTGTACTTCCCTCCTTGAGTCACTAGCCGTACCGTACGACAGACACAAGTAAACGTTAACCAGGTTTAGCAAAATGCGATTCAATTTCCGACATTAACATAAATCCATGTATTTCTACTTATTAACTTGAAAAGGTGGAAAGGGTTTGTACTATATTTAGCTATAAGTATAACGGCACTGAGGAAGAGTGGACAAAGCGTACCGAAAATTTTGGTTTTATCCCAGAAATTACCCTTATGAAAGCCAAAATCAGTAAATCGACCATGTGTGGCCGCAGAATTTTCCCAACAGGGGGCCGGGCCATGTCAGCTACCCCAATGAGTTCCGACATTCCCTATTTCGAGGGGATGATGAGAAGGGCAAATGGAGGAGCCTCATTATCCCATGCTATTGCAGGCATATTTTGCATCATAGCACTTAATACTTCAAGATCCGAGTTGCGCACTGATAGTGTTCTTTGAATCTGGATCGTGAAATTGAAAAGCGCGCGAAGCGGGGGAACGTTTGATAGGCTAACACATAAAACATATGACGAAACAAAAAAAGAACTGTGGGTTTGTAGACCGTATCTGGTGTAACATACATTTGTATCGAAACCACCTGGACTACAAGATGAAATAGCCAAACTTTGCTCCGTAAGTTGCTCACCAACTGACTCTACCGCATGACACACACACAAGAGAACACCAACTAGGCTTTGCGATATGGGATGAAAGTTACGAACTTTACATAAACTATGTACTCTGCCTCTACGTTACTTGATAAGGTGGACAGGACTTGTGCTATCCTGCTTTGCAGAATGGAACTATTGAAGAAAATAGAGTGACTCTACAGCGCCCGCAGCGCGCCGAAAATTTTGGTTCTTATTAGAGAAATTATCCTCTTGAGGGTAAAGAACAGGTAAGCTATCGGGGTGACTAGTTGTCGTCGGGGACTGCATACTTTCGACTAGGACTCCCCAACGAACCTGTAAAACTTCCCCGATAGTTGGCCAGCCTTCCCTGACGGGGGCATGAACCCTTCCCCCACCTGGCACCACCGCTATCTCGACTGGGGGAGGGGGTTAAAATACTGTATGTTGTGTTCCCTATATAGTTGCGGCGCGACTGTCAAAAATACTCTGTCAGAACAGATGACTGAAGTCGAATGTTTGCTTTTTATTTGCGACAGACCGGTCATTGGTCCAAAGACGTCAAAAAATTGAACCAACTAACATTTTGTTATTTGACCTGGTGGTGATTTTGAAACAAACACCGATTCATCCATTGCGACTTCTGGTCAACTCTTGGCAGTGGACTTTAAACTAAGATTGGCTTTTTATTTCCATCACTAGGGCAACACTAATAAATGAAAAGAGCAATTCCAGACCATGAATATCATATCGTGTTCATGAGAGGAGGGATACTAGCGGGTAGAGGGAAGGTTTCGTAGATGTAGCGTTTAGGAAGTGTGAACAGATCATTATTTTGTTAGACCAAAAGACTAGCATTGACCTTTTGGAATCAATATTAAAACTCAGTGGTAATACGTTGCATAAAGCGCTAGCTAGTGAGTATGACGTAATATCTGCGCGTTTTACTGTATTACTTTGAAAGCCCAAGCACGCCACACGTGGTTCCAAGCGAAAAGTGATTAGAATGCCTCACTGTCATGCAGGCAGCAAGAGTTAGAGTTAGATGAGGTTTTATGGCTCAGTTTCTAACCAACTGGTTTAAGTCGGGCCGGCCACGGCCTTTTTTGCAGTTGTGGCTCACTGGCATGTTTTTCCCTACTCCATTGCAGGCAGTAAGACACACTGTAGTCACATTCTCTGTAAAATGATTGCGCTGTTCGTGTTTCAGGGCGGGCAATATAGGCCACCATAGTGAAATATATTGCTGAAAGTTTCTGCGATACTGTACATGGCGAGACTTTTACGGGTGGATTGATCGATACTGGATGGGGGTAACCAAAATCTCCTTGGAATTGGACAACTGTCATTACCTGTCAAACTGTCATGGTTTTTATTATTATTATTATTATTATTATTATTATTATTATTATTATTATTATTATTATTATTATTATTATTATTATTATTATTATTATTATTATTATTATTATTATTATTATTATTATTATTATTATTATTATTATTATTATTATTATTATTATTATTATTATTATTATTATTATTATTATTATTATTATTATTATTATTATTATTATTATTATTATTATTATTATTTACTTTTCTAGGCTAGTGTGAAAAAAAAAGAAACAATTTTGAAAAAGGGCAAATTGGGAAATTTGAGGGGGGTCCAGACGTTGGCGACCCCCCCTCTGGATCCGCCACTGCAAGAAAATACCAACATTAACCTCTTTATTACCAAAACCTTATAGTTTAATGCAATGTCCAGGACAGCCTTACATGTGGTTAGATTTTTACCAAATCCAAATTGACAATGGCAGAGAATTTCATTATTATCTAAAGATTTAATCAAACAATTACACAAACTTTACATTAATTAGTCTTTAACAAATCAGGGGAGAGGACAGCAATAGATTCACATGATGTCATGTTTAGGTGATGATGTTACAGGCATGCATGGTATATTGTATGTTTTGTAGGCAACACCAGGCTCGAACAAGGGCACTTACACAGAATGTTGCACAGCCCTTGTAGCAACACAGCTCACCTGTGACTAATTGGTCACTTTGTAGTACACCAATTCGTTTACTCCATACCAATTGTACAGCATTGCGTATTCATGAAAGTGACCAAATTCCGGTCCCACCTGCTACTCTAAGCAGTGAGTGGTATGTAGTTCTAGGCCTAGCCTAAATTAAGATTTTATGTCCAAAATTTGATGTGGAGAAGAAAGCCAATTGATTCAACCAGGGGCATAGCTAGGATGAAACTTTTTGGGGGCCTAGGCTAGGTATCAAATGCTGAATGAGGGGGGGGGGGGGCACGGCATCGATCGCCGTCCTTAATTCTTACACATTTTATTATATTAGGACACGCTCAATTTTTGGGGGGCCCGGTAGCTACGCGCCTGGATTAAACCATCCTGTAGTGTATGTACGTACACTACAGTAGGCCTAGCCACTATGTCGTCACAGTAGCAATGTGTGTATGTTAGGCTTAGGCCTGTAGACAGTATTATGTCGTCACTAAAGGGTTTATGCGTGTAGCGCAGTAGAATATCTTAGATGCTTATTTGTTGTGATATAATCCAGAGAATACTGAAATACAAATCAGAGTGATACAGACATCAGAAGTGTTAAGTTGTGTTTACTGTTTGTGTCTCGGCACTACACTGGCGTAGTCAGCAGGATAGTGATTGAAGTGTGGTAGTCCATAGCCACAGTACAGCAATTTGTGGTAGTCCATAGCCACAGTACAGCGATGTATGTGTGGTAGTCCATAGCCACATTAATTTCAGTAATATTCCCTCTTGAAGAGGTATAGGTTCCAACCTACTAGCAACTTTATGATGACTGATTCAGGAGATTTTGCCTGTCCAGAGGCAAGAGAGGAGTCTCAAGGTCAGTGGGGTAACGCCGTCCCAAATCGTTATCCATATCTTAGGTACATGTTAGCTGAGTACATAAAGCAGTTGTGTGAAGAGAATCACCTTGATTTGACATTACTAAAGACTATAAAAGAGGACAGAATTCAGGCCTTGCAAATGCTGCCCAATTTGCATGATGCAGGCCTAAATCTTAATAACAGTAGTTGTGAGAAACCGGTGGATACATTCAACATAAAGTTAAAAGGATTCCACGTTCTAACCAGTGATGATGATGTGGAATGCTACTGTACCTTTCAACATTTGAGAGACTCTGCATTAAACATAGTATTCCAGAAGCGAATTGGAGCATCATTTTGGAGTCTTTCTTGACAGGAAAAGCACAGTGTGCATATTTTGCCTTGACTGAGAATGAGAAAGAAGATTATCAACTGGTGAAAGAGTCAGTCTTGTATGCCTACCAGTTGACACCCAGTACATACAGGGAGAAATTCAGAAATGCCAGTAAGAATTCATCTGAAACATTCCGAAAATTTTCCAGTCATTTATTTTTGTATCTTAGGAGGTGGCTGAACCCATCTGATGATTTATTGTCCAGTAAGGAATTTGTAGTGATGATGGACAAATTGATTGGGGATCAATTAATTTCATCCCTTAAAGATGAGAATTTGAGACTAAAGCTTCTGGAACAAAAGTGGAACACATTGGCAGACTTAGCAGACGTAGCTGACAATCTCATTGTGGCTCGAGCAGCGTGTAGAAGTAAATCGTATGACGCTAGACAAAAGGTGTCTGGGGCCTCCACTCAATTGGATGGTAATGTTAGAGCTCCACAGTCTAATATTGGTTCTCAGGTTGCTCAAGAGCCAGTCACCTCAAGACAGAGAGGGTCAGCATCGAGATCGGATGTGACATCATTGAGATGTTATCGCTGCAATCAGGTAGGCCATGTGAGTTATAACTGCCCAAACAATCCACGAGAAGATGTGATCAATTTTGTGAGGATTTCAGACCCACTCAAGGAGGAGTTGCACTCAGTAGTTGACATGGTTAACCCCAAAGAAGAGAATCCACAGTATAACTGTAAGCCAAAGGGTGCCTATTTTCAAACACTTATTGATGGTGAAGCTTCATTAGCTTATGCTGACAGTGGAGCAGGTGTCTCACTCATTTCAACTTCACTGGTAAGAACACGAGTGGTGAAACCGTTGGAGGAGCCTATCTGCCTTTCACTTCTGTATGGTACACCTTTTGTCGTGGCAGGAAAGACAACCTGTAGTCTTCAGGTAGTAGGAAAGCGAGAGTAGGCAGAGTTTTTTGTGTCGGACATCCCATGTGATATTCTCATGGGACGTGATTTTCTGGTGAAGTTTGCCTTGGTATTTGATCTGCGCAATGGGTAATATTGGTCAGAAGGGCACCAGCCCAAGGTTAAGTTTCCTTTAGTATGGGTTGGTGCAAAGGATGGTACCTGTGGCAAAAAGGACAGCTTAAAGAAAGAAGAAAAGGTTGGGGAGGAACCTGACACATTAGAAGACTATGGTAATGATGATCAGGATAGTGAGCATGACTTCATGATGGGAAAGACTGGTGGTCTTGATGATCAAATAGACAAGCTTTTGAGTGAGTATAAAGATGTATTTTGTGACAAACCAGGGTATTGTAACTTACTGCAGCATAGAATAGACACAGGAGATGCAGCTCCAATTAGGAAGAGTCCCTATAAAGTGTCTCCCAAAGAGAGAGTTAGTTTGGAATCTCAGATCTCTGAGATGCTAGAGTGCTAGAAACACAAATCAGAGTGATACAGACATCAGAAGTGTTAAGTTGTGTTTACTGTTTGTGTCTCGGCACTACAATCCTACCGACGGTCGATCACCCCACTATTTCCATTGGTCGTTGTAGGGACTGTATAGTGAGTGAGCGAATGACCATAGGTACTACAGTCCTTTAGGCTTCGTTGTGACTATTCATATGAAAATTTTCGTATGAATAAGCGCATCTGTAGTCACAATTCATTGAAGAAACTTGAGTCGACTGGCGTATATACAAAGCCACATAGGCCTAAATGGCTCTGGGGATGTACATTCTGCGTAGGCCTATGTAAGTTTTCAAAAAACCACCCAAATGTCAATCTGAGATCATCGACTCATATTCCTATAAAAAGAGTGGAATTTTAAGCTTTTGCATGAAAAGTTTCGTATGAATAGTGCTTCCAGTGCCCTCTACGAAAATTTTCGTATGCCTAGTGCTTCCAATGCCCTTTACTCACACAAAATTTTTCGTATAAATAGGCCCCACCTTTAGGCTTTACTTCCCAGAACTATGTATAGTAAGTAATCATGAGTCGATCAGTATCATGAGTCGATCACTGCATTCTAAATGCCAGTACAGCGTGCAGGCGCGATGTGATTGCAATGTATGGATGACCTGCAATGCATTTTCTCCAAACAGTATCAAAAAGAATGATTTGCCTTATTATTTTTGATGTTTAAAGCAAAAATGTTTCTCATGGCCAAATTTTCAAGTTTCGGCACAAGTATGAAATAGAAATTTGCAAAAATTACCAAAAATGGTGACCAAAGTGTCTTTGATGAAGTCTGATTAAAAATTTTGATAGAAAAGACATTTTTCTCTAAGATTATTTGCATAACTGTTCTTGAATGTGGTAATTTACTGGATTTTATTTGCTTGTTTCTTGTAGCGCGATTGACTCAAGATTCCTTCATAAGCATTGTTACATGTACTCCCACCCACAGGCAGTTCTAGCGTTATATAGTACATACATATATATAAATAGACAAGGTAGCGCACTTCTTCCACACCAAGGCGTTCAGTAGCCAGATTTGGCTGCAATGCACTAATATGGCCAAATCCTCAAATGCTTTGGCCAAACTGGCAAATTTTTTACTAACTTGGCCATGTACTCGTACATATATGGCCAAATGGGCCAAATCTGGCTACTGAACGCCTTTGTGTGGAAGAAGTGCGCTACCTTGTCTATTTATATATATGTATGTACTATATAACGCTAGAACTGCCTGTGCTCCCACCTACATTTCAAAATTCATTTTCTACGGATTACGCGATCCGAACAACACCAAAATATAGCACAATGAGGAAGACATATAACAAAATATTACTGCAAAGTTTTATTGATTTTTGTAAATGTTTTAATTTTTTATGGTCACAATGTTGGTTAGGTGATCGACACATGATACGCCCAGTATACAGTCCTTTGCTTATCGCTGAATGCGTACATACGCAAAATATACTAGGCGTAGGGACTAGCCCATCGCATAATAACTGTAGCATGAGGCTTAGGCCGTAATTCACTCAGTGTTTGCTTTCGAAAATAAACATTAACCTTAGCTACGTCTACAAAACATTGTGAAAAGCAAAGTTCTGCTTACCCTGTACTGAGGAAATCCGAGGGATTCAATCCAGTCTGCGACTTGAACACAGTTCCAATACAAACAGGCTGGCTCGTCTGCAGCCGCCATTTCTCACGGCTTGCTGTTGTCATGGTACCATAGATATGCATACATGGTACCTAATACATACTTACGTGTCCGTCTATATTATAGAGTGCGTACTCGTAATACCTCGTACTACGTATATCCGCTGTGATGCATGGGACCACTGATCTACATGACCAGTCTGAAGCTAGTACAGGATTCAGCACAGGATTCGCCCAGGATTCATTACAACTAGTTATAAACTAAAGGCGCCCTCGCCCTGGCGGTTTGATTCCTCAGTTGCACAGGGAAGGATAATACAAAAGGGGGCGCTACTTTCTTTTAGGGTTCAACTACCTTTCATCACAGTAAGTAATATCCATTAAAACGAGAGCGCCACCAGTCTGCTTAATTAATGCGAAAAGTAGCCAAAAGACAAGGGTCACGCTTTCATAGACGCTGGTCATCAAACATACCCCACTGAGTCAAGTGCCTGAGTAAGCCAATGAGCGCAGGCTATTTAGTTCGCTTCTGCCCACATCTGAAAAGGACGTCCCCTGTAAATAGATGAACGATCCCTGTCGTCATCGTGAACGACCCCGGTCTTTAGCAAGCAGACAGGGAGGGAGGAAATGACACGGCCCCTAAACCATGAAGTGTCACACCACACACAGAGGCCTCGTGACGGCATATGCTATCTACCCACTACTAGAGATAAGAATTATAATTGATTATATAGGGTCACTCACAGAACCATATTAATGTTATTACTGACTATTTTAATCAAAATCCCATGCATCATGAAGGGATTGCGGTGCCTGTGGCTATCATCTTTACTTGTAAATCAACTTTGTGACAATATCTTTGTGGCGATTCTCGCAAATGCAACCAAATAAATGATATTTTATATAATTTTCTACATTTTCAGCACTTAATTTAGTTGATGGAAGAGTAAAACCAAAACGTCATATCCTTTTCATCGAATGCTAGCCAATCAGTGTGCTTTTCTGCTTGTTTGTTACTTTGTTGGTGTACCATTGTTTACAAACATAAAGGTCTAACGTCAGGGGCAACTTTTTGTATAAGTTTCCATTCAGTTGTGTCAGTACGAGTAATAATCCTTTGGGGCCCTATTGTTGGTGTTACAATAGCCACATTTCCTTTCAATGCAGCTATTTCATGCAAATTCAGTACATCGTTAAAGCTTTTTGGGGATTTTCATTAAGGGTCGTGTACCTTCGGGGTTGTTAGTCCGCGTTTGGGAGTGGTTTCAGATCTTAGCCTGTAATGAAGACTTTTCTTAAAAGTTGTAGAGGTACTGTACTAGTCAATATAACGTTAAGCATTGGCTTTTGGTCTGTTGACAAGAGATACATGCTCAGACTGGTAGGCAAGGGGGCCAGTGCAAGGTAGGGATGGGGGGGGGGGGACTGGGATTCAAGCACCCTCCTGTGGCTCATAATGATAAAGTGATAGAGTCTACAAATTACTACGAGGTTTTACTCTGTTCTCCACCTAGCCATTGTCCCTCTATCAAACCCACCAAGGTTACTGTGGAAGGTCCTTGGACCATACGCCAATACAAAGAGCTTTTCAATCCATCTGTGTCACTTGAGTTAATGGGGTGGTGTGATATGAAAAACCCTCCACGGCAACATTTTGTTGGCACTCTTGTACAAGCTATCTAGGCTTCCAACTTGTACTTGCATTCTAGCACTGTGTACTTTTTATACAAAGTCGAACGTTGCTGTCGAATCTGTAGACAGCTCCCTGTTGCAATTCAGTGAGTTAAAAAGCTTCGCCATTCTCGGTTGCTAGGCAACGAACTGTTTCTTCATCAGTTGTTGTTTGAGGTCTTTGATGGAATGAAGAAAAGAAAGAGAAAGTTTCTAAGATTTCCATTGAAAGGAGATCCACACATGATTGCGCATGAAAGACAACCCCTATTTAGCTATTTCTTGTCTGAGGTGTCGTGGTCCACTGTTGCAGAGTTCCCACCTGAGACCTGATTAAGTGTTTAGTAAGTCCCGAGCTCTGGGTTTAGCTCTATTTTGGAAGACTACCAACTTCTTCGTCCCTTTCTTTCCAATTCTAGGCACAAAACTTACCTTATTCATTTGGTGTGTTAAAGGTTAGGTCACCACACATGTATGCCAAACCCATAGATAAGGGCATTCAGGGGAAATGTTTTCCCCCTAGAAAAGTAAAAAATATGAATTTTGTATAAAGTGCCCCTCCCCTTAATCATGATTCGCACCTGTACCTGTCTGACTACAGGCCTGATGTGTGCAGTTCCCCCCGTGTGCGCCTCCAGGGTGGTGCCAGCGGGGGAAATAGCATGCCCCCGTCGGGGAAATTTTCCACTTTCGTCGGGGAGCTTAATCCGTACACGATATAATATGTAATCCCAATGACCTTCAGTCGCCCCGCTTGATTTTGCTCATACTGGAAGTGAAGATTCTTCAATGAAGACCCCAAATTTTCCACTTTTCCTTGGAAAAAAGCCAATTTTTTCAAATTTTCTTCAATAACACCCCAAATTTTCAAATTTTGCAAAAAAGTCGAAATTTTTCGGCGCGCTTGGCGCACCGAAAATTTTACGTTTGTCGTCCTTTTGGCAACTCATCACCTTTGTAGGGTCATGGAGTTCCTGGCCCCGTCGGGGAGCTTGGCCCCCTGTCGGGCTAATCCTGGCGCCACCCCTGGTGCGCCATTCCCCCATCCCCCTACTACCACCCCGATGACCTTCTCATCAGGGATGATCTACGTTGTTATAACTCCAGTTGAGTAGATTGTCCCCTCTATCCTAAGGAATAAATTACCTCCTAGACTTAAAATGCGATCCTGAGAAACTCATTCCTCCCATTATTTATGCCCATGTAAAGACGTCACATAACTGAAAGCCTTTACGTAAGATTTGGGAAAACCATTAAATCGTCACATCCTTCATTTCATTTTACTGACATGTTATTATTAAATTGAAGACCTTCTTTGAATTCTGCCTCTTTGTATATAGGCTAAAATAGTTGGCATAAAGATCGGATCCCGCTTTCAAGTCGGAAGTAGCCCATAGTGCTCAGATTGTAGGGACACGAACTTATGTCTGAAAGGGCCCTTGAATGGGATGGACTAACAGCGTTGGTCGCTTAGATCACATGTGTGACACTAAAATGTAGGGCTTCTTAAATATCGTGATTCTTTCGTGGCTGCGAGCTGCAGGTGTAGGATAATCTGTTGTCACTATTCGAATCTTTCAGTTGTAACTCTGTTGTATTTGTATAACGAAAGAAGTTTTAAAGGCATGGGACAGAAAAAATATTTCGATCTATTTCCGTTAAAGCGGTGCTTTTTAAGTGCATAGAAACGGACACTGTCAAACAGAAAGATCCAAAACCGGACCGGCAAAAAAACAACCATGAACTATTTACAGCTATTTACAAACTTATCCTACATTAAGCTAGCAAAACAAAATTACTATTTCCGTTAAAGCTATGTTCTTAAACTCGAGGACTTGTTCTTGTCCTTAACATTTTGCTTGTTCTGTACAGTAAACTTAAAATGCTGAAGTCATCAAGATGAAGATTCACCTGGGGATGATTCACAATCTCTGAGAGGATGATCGGGGAACGTTCTTACAAGCGAAAGGATGATCGTAACTGCTAGACAACATCCTGAGCGTTTTTGTAACGACCGCACAATGCTTCCCACTTAAGATGGCCAATCAAAGTTGTACTAGTATTGTACGAAATTAACGTTCGTTCGACGTCAGGAATGCCGGTGTTATTGGTGTGCAATAAAGTTTGTTCAGGCGAAACCTGAAAAATATTAATTCAAAACATATTAATTATATATTAATTATACAATAAAAATAAATACTTGAATAAATATCAATTAAAGTGCAGTATTAGAGCTATTCCTAAATGAGCTTTTAGGTTTAGGCAAGGAGTTGCTGGCAGCTCCCTGGTTTTAAAGGATACCAAATCCCCTTTGAACTTGTTCCATTTTTAAAAATTTTCCCAAATGGCGCAGCAGAGTGTAAACAGAGGCGTCGCCAGAGCATTCTAAATGGGGGGGGGGGGGTGACAAGTTTGGTCGACTAAAGGGAAGAAAATACCGACAGAAAAAAATGACGCGGGTAGCGCGAAGCAAGCGTGTGCGGGGTCCAGGGGCCATCCTTAGGCCCCAGGATGAGCCCAGAGGCAAAGCCAAGACGGGGGCTAAGGGACGAAGCCTCGGAAATTTTGAAATATGTTCAAAATTATGTGTATGAAAATGAAGCATTTAACTATTTTCAAAGCGTTTAATGGACAATGAATAGACCACTGAAATTACGACTGGGACACTTTTTTATGATATTGTTACTCGACTAAAAGGCGGTCGAGTTGTTGATGCAGAGAATAGTGATTGTGGAGAATTGATAATTGAAGGGGTTGTATCTGGTATCTGGCTTTAAAACAGTGTTATCACTCACGTTGTCCTACAAGAAGTGGGCATAACAATAGGAAGTAGCGGTGATGGATGAGCGCGAAGCGCGCCGAAAAAACAGAGTTGTTGACAAGTCATTTTTCTTCAAGTCAAGTCAAGTCAAGTCAAGTCAAGTCACAAGTCATTCATTGCCAAGTCAAGTCACTGAAGTCACAAGTCATTTTTTTCGGTCAAGTCAAGTCGAGTCATAAGTCACTTCACTTTCTTGCAAGTCAAGTCAAGTCACAAGTCAAATTTCTTCAAGTCAAGTCAAGTCATTTCTTCCAAGTTCTCCACCAGTCATGTTATGTGAAATTGCATGAATTTATAATGATGCAAGATAACTTCCACTAGCTAGCGCCACACATGATGAATGACAGTCTTGACATTGAAGTACAGCAGCCCAATCCCCGGTTGAAGTGTTACCAAGGATAGCAACGTGAAGCAACAGTCTACTTTTCCTAGAAAGGTGTGCACATGAGAAGAAACTCCTGTCTGCCACATGCACTATCATTGGTACCACAAGATTGCTTTATGCATTCAGCTGATTGACCTCAGGATTTTGCTTAGCAACTAATGGGAAGCATTCTTCAAATTTACGCTTGATGGACAAACAAAACAGGGACTATGTACAGTTGTACACAGTAGTGTTTAACCTGTGAGTGCGGCTAAAGGCATAAGAATGCGTAAGGTCTTTTATAATGTAACTGCATGGATTATGGATTCTATACCTTTGCTTTCAGGTTGAATGAAAACCAATCAAAAGATTTGAGAAACAGTCATCTGTAAATACTGAAACGTGTTTAAAACTTAAGTATTATATAAGAAATGACAAAATTTTGTGGTTGCTTTCATGATGAATACAAAGGTGAGGCACACTGCACACATGTGCAGCTCGGGGGGAGGGGGGGGCACAGTGAGACAGTATACTGTACTGTTTTGAGAACATGTATTAGTCATCAGCTAACTTGTATGTGTGCTATATGCAAAACATGAATTGATTTGCCAGGTCTCTCCACAATTTGTGATGGAACTGTTTTGTTGTGTCTCACTGTGCCTCATGCCCCCAACAACTACTATAAAGTCCTATATTAATGATTATACAAGTCATGAGATATCAAAATCCTTTTCTAATAATATACCATGTGAACCACAGTGAACTGTCTCAATAGGATTCCGCATGCAAAAATATCGAAATAGCTAAACATTTCATAACAGCGAATAGTTTGGAGAAATCTCTGTGCATAGAATACAACAATAGCAATAGCAATGAAGTCCATTTCATCAGCTTTGGTATCATTGGTGACATATGCACCATATTGTGTAAAAAAAAACCCTCAATTTGAAACTTCCAGAGCTCATGAGAACCTGGCTAGATGTGCAGGTAAATTGGCAGATATGTAGCACTACCAGTAAAACAGTCCATAGTTTTCTTTGGTGTTACAACTGGATGTGAGAACACATTTATAGTGTTCGTGTATCGCTATGTCCAGTGGCTTAATACTGCGCTTAAACCTCCACAAAGCAAATGTTGTTTTAAGGACACATCTTGGAAAAGGATTCGAAGGAATCCCCAATCATGCTTTGTTATTCTGGGGCATTAATTGTTAATGTACATAATTTTTCCCGTAGTGCTAACACTGGTTGTCACCGAGGTGAGATCTTGGTTGTGGAAATGTTGGTTGGTTTCATCTTGCCAGATTGTTGCATTTGAGAAATACCAAATTTGATAGCATTTTATCACTCAATCTAGAACGATGTGGCCTCATGATGATGCCTCCATGGCTAAAGACCCGTTCCACTGGAGAACTAGAGGCGGGGACACATAGCACCCTCATGGCAACAGGGAACAACTTGCTGAACAACACCCTGTTTGCACTCCAAAAGACCAGGCTAGCATTAGTGCCAGCAGTGGCGTAGCTAGACATTTGGGGGGGGGGGGGCAAAAGCAAAAATTTCCGACAGACTATTATCTAGGGACCTTTTTTTTCCTTTTTTTTTTTCGCTTTCCGGGCAATTTGAGACCGAATTTGATTTTCACGTTGACATTTCGATGTGTAATTATCTGGGGACCTTTTATTTTTTTTTTTTTTTTTTGCTTTCCGGGCGATTTGAGACCGAATTTTTTTTTTCCTCTTTATTTGCCCCGTTTAAACATAATAGTGTCTAGAGGGTAAGGGGTGCTCCCCCGATTAGACACTTTACAATAGACCATCAAGTAGTGAAAGATACTTGGGCATTTTAAAAGTAAGATACAATGCAAAGTAAAGTAAAGCCAAAACAAAAATATACGAAAAAAGAAAGGAAAAAAGCAGTAAATGTTAGAATATAATTATGATGCTCCCAAAAGGATTTTATCACTAAGATGAGCACTTATTCAAGTTCTAGGTGCAATTCATTAAGTACTTGACCCCATGTATCATGAAAAAGTTCAAGCTTGTCGTGGATCACTGCGTTATAATGTTCTGCTGAAATAATTTGTCTGATTTCAAAAAGATAGAAATTGAATGAGGGTACTTCTGTATTCTGTTTACCCCTATATATAAAATATCTAAACCAAATTAAAAGTTTGTTAATACCGTTATTATACCCAATGTTATTTGTAATACCAAAAAGCTTAATACACGCATTAAGACGGAAATTCCCTTCAAAACTCAGATTGATAAAATTAGTAAAGGCATCCCAAAGGGGCAGCACTTTGACACAATTACAGAAAAGATGCAAAATGGTCTCTCTCTCAGTGAAACAAAAAGAACAAAGGTCAGAGTTAGAAATATTAATCTTATAAAGGAAAGAATTTGTTGCCAACAATCGGGTGTTAATACGGTATTGGAACCATTTGTACTGACTTCCAACTGTCAATGAAAATGGTAAATTATAAATATTCTGCCAGTTCATTGAAGAGACTTGTAAGTCAGAATGAGACCGAATTTTGATTTTCACGTTGACATTTCGATGTGTAATTCTGCTTAAAAACATAACAAGTGTTGTAAGTGTTTCAAATGAATTTTTTTAATTATTTCCGACAGACACTAGAAATTTCCGACAGAGGCCTTCAAAGGCTTTGTGGTTTGTGGGGGGGGGGGGGGCGACCGCCCCTGCCCCCCCCCCTCTAGCTACGCCACTGAGTGCCAGAGGAGTCGAAGTCAGCGCATAGTTCCAGGTAGCGGCCTAGCTGGTTTGACACCAAAATGACACAACTTTCGGTACAGGCGACGGCATGATGATACTAGTGTGTGCGTGTTTGGCTATCATACTATCATATATATCATGAAGTCAGCCAGCGAAACGATTGGGCGATAGCTACCCTATCTAGGAGACTTCACAATCAGTTTTAATCTTGATGTAAATAGTCGTTCACAAAAATTTGGAAGAGAGGGAATAATTTTTCCTGAGGCTTTTTGAGCCACAAACTTATAGGATTGTAGAACACACATATTTATTCAGGAAACCGAATACGGGTAAATTCGGTAAATACGAGATTGGCCTATGATGCACGCGGCAACGTGCGTTGCATTCTTCTGTGAATATATAGTACGTGAACACGCACAGTTTATGTGCGCTATCGATGTAAGCCTACTACGTTGTTTTTTAAAGGATGCGAATCTTCAATTTATTTCGAGGGTGAACAGCGGAAAAACATTACATGAGAGTATGAATATGATTCCCAATGTCGACGAGTCAAATATGTTCAAGTCAAGTCAAGTCACAAGTCATTTCTCTGCAAGTCAAGTCAAGTCACGAGTCACTTATTTTTCAAACTCCTCAAGTCAAGTCTATTCAAGTCAAAGTCAAGTCACAAGTCCAAAAAAAAAACGGGACTCGAGTCGACTCGAGTCGCAAGTCGTTAACTCTGCGAGAAAAGTATTGCATTTTCAAGGGCAGTTCAAGGTACAGAGTCTAGTACGTTGCATAGCAAGCCTTTTTTCACAAACTGTTAGCCCCGCCATATTATGAAGTACCAGATTTAATTGAGGACAGTAGGAGGGGGGGGCAATATACAGGTGAAATGCCACCGTATACGCCACAACTGTTCGCAGACCACTTTGAAAGCAACTGGATGAAATCATATTGACACTATAGTGGTTTCAGGAATTTTCATTGGAAAGCTACTCATGTTGTACATGCGGGACCAATGTCGACCTCAGCCTCACCACCGTTATATGGACTTGGGTTTTACGTCAGAAAACTTGTCACTATATTTATTAATCTCTCTCAGGTGCGGTGCGAGCATGACAAAATTTGGCATCTAAAACACTCTCAGTTCACATTCAGAGAAAAATACATCGGCTGTCACGGTCGGTCAGGTGGTCCAAATTGGTCATAGCATACTTTGTGCCTTCTGCCTGACCATGGTACCTTCTGCCTGATGATGGTCAAAACCGCCGTCGAAGCTTATCGTACTCTGCGAACAACTACCGGTATATACACGGTTGGGGATTATGTTCCCGTTCTAAACTGTGTAAACCCTGGGTTAAATGGCGGCCAGGGGGCCACATCCGGCCCGCGGGGCGATCCTATCCGGCCCGCGAACAAATTAAGGTCGAAAACAAAATATGAGGTTTCTTTCCGAGGTATTTTGATGCGGACAGAAAATCATATTTTTTTAAATGAAGTAAAACATAACTAAAATGTGTTGAAAACGTTATTTTTCGGCTGGCTTCGCGCGCACCTAGGCCTGTCATTAGCAGTTACTTCACTATTACTTCATGAAGGACAGCTTCTGTTCAGTGATTGTTCTAAACCATTAACGTGGCCAGCGGTACCCACCCATCTCAGTAAAATTCACAATAATTAGAAAAAAGGAGGCCTACAGTGTGCCTGAATCGGTGAAGCTGTACTGCTTTCGAACAATTTCTGTACTTTCGGATAAAAAGAAGTTGACGAATAGTCAAATTGGAAAATCAAAGTAGAGGGGAGAACTGTAGTGTTAAGGTGGCCCGCATGTATTTCTATGTGTTTGTTCTTTTTATTTCTCCCAAAATCGTCCCAAACTACCAAATGTTCACTCGCTCCGCACGCTTTTCCATTTTAGTCAATCTAGAAGTAAAAATAATTCGACTAACTCATCCACACACCTACTGCATAAATAAAACGATGGGCTGTTTTTCCGACATGGGACGGCCAGATCAGTGGTGGTTAAGTAAGGGGAAAGCCACTTAGACCAAGGTGTACGGGCTTACGAATTCTGAGGTAAGTATACCTCTTGGTAGAAGAAAATGTAGGCCTAAAACGTTGCCTCCTATTTGCCTTCCTTGAAGTGTCTCTTTTTCTAATCATGTGATCTCGAAATGAATGAATATTTACATCTTACAAGACTTGGAAAAAGCCATTTCCAACGATCTGGAAGCTATTTTAGCACCTAAATTCTTGGCACGCTACGTACCAACCGATGGTGACGCTCAGAGTGTCATGATTAACCCCCTCATCCCCACCCAAACAATCATTTCGATGTGAATGTTCACCACCGAATCTGGCATGAGTTTATTATCTGCTCTGCATAACATAGGATTTTCGATATCGCAGTAAATAATGTTCAAATTGTGATACTTTTGATCATATGTTCATTGTGTCTCAAATTAAATTGACAGAAATGTACGTATATGTTTCAGTCATACAATGTTTCGCTCATATATTTGAGCTTCTGGGGTTCCACAGGAGCGTTGCCCTGGACCCTACTAGGGGCCCTTCGAAGTGGAGCTTCTAGACACCACTCTGTTTGGTGGGAGGCTTCGCCTTCCCGTTGCGTCATTTAGTCATTTGAAAATGGGACTTCCCCCTCTCGGACAAACTTACTTGCCTGTTTGTGGCCCGCGAAATTTTCATGATGAAAAATGTAGCCAGCCAACGAAAATAATTAAGATCACCTGATCTAGGGTATAGGAGCTCTGCACTGCTTAGTCATATGGAATTGTACTATAAAAGAAATTGAACTGCGAATCCCAAAAGGGCGCGTAGCCCACCAAAATTTTGTAAGGTCTTATAGAAGAATCCACTTAATCCGATTAAAAAAGTTAAAGACGTCCGTTGGGTATGACATACTTTATCGCATTCCCTAAGTTTACTCGACAAAATCGGAAATCAGGCTTTCTTTACAGGAATTCGACATAACCATTTGTCCAACGGTGCCACTAGGATTTCATAACTGGGTAGCACCACAGGAGATGATGTCATAATTCCATTCCAGTTGATTTCAGAAAGTCGGTGTTAAGTATGCATATTCGTATCTACGATGCTTTGCACCCGGGACTGGACTCTTCCTCTGTAACCTACGAGGAGCCGTCCTGGGGGTCTGAGGGGGTTCGAGGGGGAGAGGCTTCCCCCTCCCCTTTGATAAGCTTTGATCGTTTAAGGGGGCTTACATGCAAAATGATGATACCTTTGGCAAAGTTTTGAACTGTTCATATGTTAAAATATATTGCTTTTATTTTTGCAGATGGGTGTAAGGAAAGTGGTATGGTGTCTAAGTGGAGGGGTTGAAACTCCTCCCAAAACTGGTCCGTTTTATTCCAAAGCTTTGAACTGATTTAATTTTAAGAAATTGTCACTACCTTGTGGTATTTTGGCTGTGGCATGGCACACCTCCGATCATGGCGGTACCCTGAGAACGGCACAGGGCCTCCTGGAAGCTCTGGGGTAATTAAACTGGGGAAGTTCGTGTCGGATGATTTTAATTGACCTCCAAATGACACTTTAGGAGAGGATTGGAAAAGTTTTGAATATTTGAGGGCCCTTGGATGCAATTTGGTGCAATTTCTGAGCAAATCTGAAGTAAAATAGGCGGCAAATTTAAGACATTTTTAAAGAGGAAAATATGAGGGATTTCGGTCTTGAGTTGAGGTGGACGGAAGCATACTTTTGCCCACTACATTTTGACTGTGTGCCTTTCGACCTAACCCCCCCCCCCCCACCACCACCGGATGCCTACGCCATTGGATAATATACTTCAATAATAACATCTCGCTACAAATTTTGCCATAATACAAGATTACCATCGCGTCTTGAATAACCTGAGGTTGGGCTTAAAGTTCACAGAAAATAGTTCTCGCCCGAAACATCCCGTCCGTGCACTATCGTCCTACTAACGGTTTCTGGCATGTAGTGTATAACTGTGGCAGTTGCGCGCGAAAAGGGCCAAAATTTTGCATATAGGAGTTGTTACAAAACCCGTTAAAGTACCTTTGAACAAATGCTTTCGGAATGGCATTAAAAAGTTAGATCGCCCGGAGCGTAGGAAACTTTGATAGATTTGAAAGGATTTGAGATAGGAAATTATTAAGATAGATTCATCATTCACTCAGTCAGTCGGAAAACACTTCATCCTACCCCCTACAGAAATGTACAGATTAATCGCCTTTGCGTTTATTTAACAAAGTCGAAAATCGCTTGGGCCATACTCCCCCATGCCCTCAAGCCGGCACCACTGTCCTGTTCCTCACAAAGCGTCACCCCCAATTCCAAACGTTGTACATTTCATAAAGTTGCCCTCTAAAACACAAATTGCGACTCAACATCTACCAGCACGCACGGGAAGGCCGCGGACTTTGTATAGCTGAGCATGTAATGACTCGAGTTGCTACCTCTTACAATGCAGTTGACTCGTGCAGACCTTTCGTGCATTCAATGATTTGACCAGAGCTCAAATGGGGTGTCCGAAGATTTTAGATGCCAGCCAGTATGGTAGAAAGGGTGTCTCAAATTCCATCGTCAAACCATGCTTGGCTACCACTCTGTTCGTTTGGCTTTCCTTGTTTTCTTTGCACTTCCTCCCTCCTTCCCCATCTTTCCTTCATTTTGCCGACTGATGTAAGATTTGTCGTGTCAGCCTGACACGATATCACACTGCCATGACTGCATGAACATTTGGCTTGCTGAGAAGCCTATAAGTTGTAGCGCAGTTCCGCAGAACGAATATGCTTACGTTTCATGTGTTTTTGACGGGATTTTTCAAATATTACGACATGAGTTGTCTACGGTCTACATCATGCATTCCAATTGCTCCTCCCGGAGACCCCTTACACACACTCCTGGGCCGGCTTTTTTCCTTCGTTTTTGCTGTTTTTTTTCTCTCTTTTTCCCTCTCTCCGTCCTCTCACCTCTTTCTCTTCTTTTCTCTTTCCTTTCCTTTCTTCCTCTTTCCCTCTCCTTCCCTCTTTTCCCTCTCCCCTTCCCTTCATTTTTCCGACTGGTGCAAGATTTTGCCGACTGGATCTGTCAATGGGGGGGGGGGCGCCACACCCCCACTTACCACGCCCCCTCTAGGGACGACTCTGACCCTCCCCATTTTGTCACAACATAAATAATAGTAAGAAGCTCAATGATGAAAATCCTGCTGCCTGCGACGGTCAGCTTACTTTGGAGGAGTGCAGGCTTGCTTGTGTAAGATTCAAGGCAGTGATGGATCTCAGTTGAATTTTATAAGCATTTTTGGCGCCAAGTGGTAGGTGATATAGTAACCAATTCTCTTGACGCTACACATGTAAATGTAAAATTGCCAGAGTAGCAAAGCGGGGGAGTCATCCCCATAATTCCTAAGCCTAATAAAGATCGTACTCTTGTAAAGAAGTAAAGACCCACAATATTTCATTGTTAAATGTGGATTATAAAATGTGTTCAAAAGTACTCGCCACTAGAATCAAGAACGGCATTTCCACTATTATTAATGACAATCAAACTGAATTTATTAAGAGTAGGTTTATTGGTAAAAATGTCCAGTAGCCTATATTTTAGATACAATCGATTGTTTGAAAGAAAATGACAAACTCGGTTTTCGCCTTTTAGTTGATTCTGAGAAAGCCTTCGACATGGTAGAATGGGGATTTATTCATAAGTGTTTACATTCCATCAATTTTAACAAGGATTTTCATTAATGGATTTCCATTAATGGATTTCCTCTCCGTAAGCTAATGTAACATCGTGTGTTTGTAATAATGGTTACTCTTCTTGCTTTTTTTAAAGTTTCTAGAGGACTGAGGCAGTTCTGCCCCGTTAGTCCTTACCTTTTTATAATTTGCGCCGAACATCTTGTGTTACGCATTAACTCTTCACCTATAGTAAAAGCCTGGTTTATCAAGCGACCGATGCCAAGTGAACGGCAGGCCTCACTACTCTGGGAATCACTTTTGATCATAGGAAGGATAATGTTTTCCGCATCAATTACTCTCTGAAGCTTTCACATCTCCAAAGTATCCTTAAGGGGAGAATGCAGTCACCCCAATAAAGAATTGTATAGTAGACTATCCTATTTCCTGAATGGCTCTTGAGAATCATGTGACAGAATTTTCTCACTCAATTGTAAAATTTACATGGAGCAACTGCTTGGTTTACCTCGAATATGCAATATTCATGTCCTAAAATATTATGAAAGATACTTGGAAAAGAAATAAGAAGAAATTTGTGACATTTAGCTATTGTTTCAAAATAAGTTTGGGGCGGCTTTTGACCTTTAATTTACTATAGTCACAGCGTGACCTTACTTCTATTTGGAAAGTAACTCTTGATAAGTCTTTTGTTTTATCGCCGGCAGTTATGATGTATCTTTTACAAATCCTCCCAAACCCACCCAAGAAATTTATCAAGAAGTTGGAAAATTATATAGTCAGCCTGGCAAACGGGACAAGGTTAAAAGGAGCGCACAATGTCATTAATGTTCCAACTTTTCTTAAAAGCCTAACATGCTCGTGTGGGAAGAGATATTGTAGTGACTCGAAAGGATCGTGAAAAGACTGAGTTTTATGACTTGTATTTGAATGGTATGGGAAAAGTCTATTTATTCCAGTGTAATTTTTATGTCAAAGAGATATAAGAACCAATAACGTATTTGTTAACGAAGTATGTACTACCTGGGAACAGTTTAAATTTTAAAGAACCTTTGGAGGACTATGGACTTTGGAACAATAACGTATACTGAGTAAGAATAAGACAATATTCTATCGAAACAGTTTGATATGATCAAAATATTATTTTAAAGATATTCTTGATGATAACAACCAAATACTTCCTTAAAACAGTTTCGTAAGAAAATATGATACTGTAGCTTTCCCTCTTACCTAACATCCCTGCTGTATTATCCATGCTATCTCTGTACCCTGGTGGCAAAGTTTTGTTAATGAGGTATTTTAATCCTGGCCATCGTCAATGGATAACACGAGGTACTTTAAGTTTGCTGATGTTAGGCGATTTTCAGTGGTGAATCCTATGCTGATGCTTGAATGATGGGCGGTTGACTGTTGAAACCTGTATTACGTCGTTTGAACAGGAGTCTTTTGCAACTCCCTGGTTTGAATGCTGGGCGAATCCGGTTGTGAATTCTGCCTGGGCGAATCCTGTGCTGAATCCTGTGCTGATTTCATGTGTTAGCTTCATAATGGTGAAAGAAATAATATTCATGTAGCCTGCGTGGCGCCTCTGTGGCTGCCGCCCCTCAGATGGTTTTCACTGATCTACATGTCGATCAGTGATGGTTTTTCGCAACGATGGGCTGAACGAAAAACTTCGTTCACTTCGAGAGGTAATAATATTCATGTGGCAGTAACATGTAGATCCTAGTACGGAAGCCGAGAACATCGCGGTGGTATGAAATCTGACATGGTAGTTTTCCCACCCCTTTCTTCGGTAAACATGGGAAGGAGAAATCAAGATACGATTTCTCCTTACCACTATCCACCGATAATGGGGAGTGAAGAAAACCAGAGTTAGTGAGCGGGTACTTCAAGAAAGGACCATTACACAGTGCCCATAAATGGACGCGCCCGCACATGACCCGGATTGACGCTATATGACCTTCGTTATATTATTGCCAACGTGGGATGATCCCACCGTGGTACGGAGAAATCGTCGATGAGCGAGCTTACTTAAATTGAAAAGAGGATCCGTGTCATCAACGGGCGCGTCCATTTATAAAAAGGGTGTTCGAAAACAGACACTGTGTAATGGTCCTTTCTTGAAGTACCCGCTCACTAACTCTGGTTTTCTTCACTCCCCATTATCCCTCAGTTGTTGTAGAGTTGTTTTAGAGTTGTTGTTTACGTAGCTGGCTGTACGGCATAGTCCTTGTTCAGTCATATCCCTGTTTGGGAAGGGCGGCCTTAAAGATGGGCTGACTGAGCAAACAGAGTCCCCTCCGAGGGCAGTCGGGTTGCTGACGCATGGAATTGTGATGGAGGGAGAACGGATGATTGTGGGGACTGAATGTGGCTTTGGAACAGTAGGCTATTAAGCTTTCACACAGAAAGTAGGCCTAATTAGCCCAAGTAGTAGCGACGGATGCAGGCGAAGCGCGCCAAAAATATTGCATTTTCAGGACTGTTTAGATATCAGAGTCTAGAACATTTGCTTGTGCAAAATTTTCAAGTACCAGATTTAGTTGGGGAATTTGGCATATGGAGCCTGCCAGGTAGGGCAGACCACTTTGAAAGTAACTGGATGAATTCATGTTAGCAGTGGCGGATCCCGGAATTTTCATTGGAAAGCTGTTCGTGCTGTAAATGCAGGAACAATGTCGACCTCGGCCTCACTACGGGTAAGGACTTGGGTTTTACGTCAGAAAGATACAATTTATTACCATAGTTATGAATCTATCCATATGCGGCACGAGCATGACGAAATTTGGCTCCCAATGCGCTCCCAGTTCACATTAAGACTTAAATTCATCCGTCGACTGTCAAGGTGGCTGGCCCAAGTCGGTGACGGATGACATAATTTTCCCAGGGACCCCCTTCCTGATAATGGTCAAACCTTCCGTGACAGCTTACCATGCTGTAAATAAAGAACAACGCGGTTTGGGATTAAACTCCCGATCTTTTCAGAAAACTGTGTAAACTACTGTCCACAGGTTACTCTGTAGAGGGGCTGTGCGTCACTTTGCTATATGGAACGGCACTATTAAAGAAATGGCGAAACAACGAAGCTCAAAAGCGCGCGAAGCGCCTCAAATTTGTTTAGGATATTATAGAAGAATCTGCCACCACTGAGAGCAAAAACAGGCCTAAACCGTCCTTTGGAGATAACATACTTTATTACGTACACTATGGCTCCCCTTCAAAATTGGAAGCTTCTTCCTTTACTGGGTTTTGACGTAGCCCCCTGTCCAGTACCGCTGCCAAGATTTGATGATTAGGTGGCATCAGAGGAAATGATGTCTTAATCCCATCCCCGATACGGTAAACCTAGAAAGTCGGTGTTTAGTATGCATGTTTGTATCTATGATTCTTTGCAACCGGGTGGACACTTCCTTTGTCACCTATTCCTTGGGGAAGGGGTCTTAGGGGAGGAGGTATCCCCTCGTCCTTTGGGGAAATTTGATGCTATCTTTGGCAAAGTTTTGAACCAATTATATGTTGAAAATTGTACTTATTTTTGTTGTGTGTAAGGGAAGGGTGTGGTGTGACTGGTGCCTAAGTGAAGGGGTTCAACCTCCTCTCCTTGAAAATCTTCGTTTAGGTAAGGTTCAAAATGGCGTTATCTTTTGCAAAGACTTGAAATGATTTCATGTTAAGAAATTTCATTGTTTAATGATATTTTTGTTGTGGCATGTCACACCTCTAATGATGGTACCATGAGACCGGACAGGGCCTCCTGGAAGCTCCGCTGTAGTTACAAAATAGGGACGTTAGTGTGATGCTTTTAATGGACATTCAAATGACACTTTAGGAGAGCCACCAAATCTTAGTTTTACTCATTTTGAACGAGAGTCCAAGAGGTACAGCTCCCAATGAGGAATGATCGAGAGTGGAGTAAAGGTATACCAAAGTGGTACAGAGATTAAAAAGTTGCATGTTTCATAACACTTATTCTCTGAAAATGCACTTAATGATCTTTGGATTAGTTTGTGCAATGAGTAATAGATTTCATGAAAATCACGCTACAAATGTTGCCCATAATACAAGATTGCCACCATGAGCGTCCGCAGAAAAAAATTTAGGGGGGGGGCAAAACTTTTAATTGATCAAATCAGGTAAAATTTTTACTCTCAGAAAAGAACTTAATTGATAAATGTTGGCGCCATTTACAGGGGTGTAGCCAGGAATTTGCCAGGGGAGGAGCGAAACCTGTAGGCAAACTATCTACGCGTAGCGCCACTATAGTGTGGCGCGAAACACCAAGAAAATTTTGGCCGAAATGCCTCCCACATCTCAGAAAATGGCACTTCCCAGGCCTTGTGAGTTGCATCCAATCATTTTCCATTTTGAAAGCTCATGTTCTGGAAATTTTCTAGTGATATCATAAAAAAATGTTGATGTTCCTTTTTCTTAAAGTTTTTCTTTTAAGGTTTTTATTTTCCGGGGGCCCGTAATTGCCACATACTTGCCTCTTGATGCAAGTCTGAGGTTGGACTTAAAGTTTTGGGAAAACAGTTTTCGTCAGAATAATTCCTTGCATTATCGTTCAAATAATGGTCATCAGGCGTAGGAGGTAGTCCGTGGCAATTGCGTGCGAAGCGAGCCGAAATTTTAAATTTCAAAAACCCGTGAACGTATACTTTTGGACAAATACGTTTGGAATGGTACCGTATTAAAAATGTAACAGAACTTGAAGGATAGAGCACGCAGAGTGCGCGAAAAGTTTGATAGTTTAGGAAAGATTTACGAAAATTTTGATAGTTTGCAAACGATTTGTGATAGAAGATGATTTAAATAGAACCATCACCCAGTCGAAAACACATCTCATCCTACCCCCTACAGAAATCTATAGCTGAAAAGCCTTTTTGGTTCATTAAAAAATCTAAAATTTTTCGAAAATCGCTTGGAAGCATGCCCCCTCATGTCCTCCCCCCCCCCCGTGCCCGCACCACTGTTCGGCACATGGCGCCATCCCTAATCCCAATTATTGCACATTGCATAAAATTGCACTCTGAAACAAGTTTGTCACTGCGATTCAGCGTCTACCAGCACCAACGGGAAGGCAGCAGGAGTTTAGCAAGTCATGACTCGAGTTGCTATCTCCCACAATTCACTTGTCTCATACAAACCTATTCTAAGAATTCAATAGCTTGACTGGAGCTCACATGGGGTGTCCGAACAATTCTAGACGCCAGTATGGTAGAAATGGGTGCCTAAAATTACCCCCTCAAACCATGCTCGGCTGCCACTAAGTTCGTTTTGCCTTCCTTGTTCTCTACTTTTTCTCCCTCCTTCCTCATCTTTCCTTCGTTTTGTCGACTGATGAAAACTTTTGTAATCTCACCGTGACACCACGATATCACACTGCCTTGAACAACATTGAAATATAGCACAAGTTTGCATCTAAGCGCTAGGTTTTGCAAAGGACAGATGGGACATATGAACCCCGACAACAGTGGCGTAACCAGACTTTTTCATGGGGGGGGGGGGGCTGAGGAGAGACAAAGGTTGAAGTGGGGGGCAAGCAGTAAAAACACTGTCTAAGCGGAGCCCCACCATCAGTTGGCGCGTAGCGTGAGGAGAATTTTTTTTAATAAAAATGCCTCTCAGATTGCAGGAAATGGCACTTTCCAGTCTCTCTGGCCTTGTGAGTTTCAGATAAGTATTCTTTATTTTTGTCTTGCATAAATTTTGCTCAATATTTTTTACCTCTGAATTTCATTTGGGGGCAAGTGGGGGCAAGCCACTTGACTGAGGGAGCTCCAGCCCCCCGCCCCCTCTGGTTACGCCACTGACACGCAAGGAGGTTTTTGATCAGTCTCCAAGTTCATGCGCCAAAATTTAAAAGGTCAATTGAAAAACACTAAACTGAGTAGGCTATATTGAAACTATTTATGAGACTTAACCATGGAAAAGAGAGATATCTCTTTAATGTAGGCGTTATCTTTCGCCCTCGTTAATAGTAATTTTCTTTCAAATAAACATTAACAAACACATATAATTCTGTAAAAAACTTGCAAAAATACATGAACGAAGTAGGGGTGAATCCTCAGGTCTAAAGGATTCAACGGCGTCTGACTTTTCATGAGCGCAAAGCGCTTTCCCCCAACACTTAGCACCTAGGCCTATCTGCGTTGAATGCGCGTGATGCGGCCCGAATCAGCGGCATGTGCCATGTTACATTGACTTTATAAAGTCATTTAGCTTGTGTATTAGAAATATTTTAGTCTATACCATCATAATTTCAAATTCCTCCTAATTTCTATCATCTGCTTTCGTTCCTTTTTTAATACCCTACTTTAATCATCATCGTCATCGTCATCGTCATCATCTCCCTGATCTAAGAATGGACCAATTAACTGGAAAGAATCGTGTCAGATGGCACCGAAAATGACCGTGCCACATTTCTAGATAGTTTCTGGTTTCCCCGTGGTTCCCCATATATTTCGATCATAGGTGAGTTAGGACAACTCAAGCACTTGTCACTCTCCGTAGCCTACATTAATAGAGAGCCAATTCAAAGGCTTAGGAACACGTTTGTATTAGTGTTGGCATCTGAATTTCCCGCTAATCTCTTGGCGGGGTGGGGGTGGGAGTGGGCGGGGGCTGGCGACGTGTCAACTGTTTGCATTTGAAGTAACAGACATGGCTACGTTTGCATTTATCTAATTCAGTTACTCAACAGGTTCCTTTTCAAATATTGACTATACTTTTAGATTGTATTCGTCAACGGCGGCACCAGGATTTTAAAAGTGGGGGGGGGCAAATGGAGGGCAAAAGAAAATGTTGGGGGGCAAAAACATTTTCGCGCGCAGCGCGAAATCGAGCACAAAGCGCGAGTTTTAGCGGGTGGGGACCAGTGGCCTACCTTAGGGTCCTTGGTGGGGTCCAGGGCAAAGCTCCGTGGGTCCAGGGGGCGAAGCCCCGGAAGCTTCGAGGTTTTAGCATATCTCTTGGTGAAATTACGTCTCAGGATAGGTGTATGTATGTGATAAGTATGTGACTTGCATAGTTTTACAGAGAGCTCTCAGGCTGGTTTTACTTTGAAAAGTTTGGGAATGATTCAAACTAGGGAGGAAAATTATTTGTGAATTATTTTGCCTTGAAAACTCCTGAAAGGACACTATACTTCAGGAGCTGAGTGGGGGGAACTGGGGGGCAAAGGCTCTGACTGGGGGCATTTGCCCCCCCCCCCCATGCCCCCCTTGGTGCCGCCCCTGGTATTCGTGCTATACCGGTACATGCACAGAACTCTGACAAGTTACATGATTCACATATTCACCAAATAAAAGTATCACAACCAATGAGCAAATTTCAACCTCGGAATGGCCTTTGTCTGACAAGGGAATTGTTATCTCCCTGGTTTGTTTGACAAAGAGATTTGTGAAGGTAATTGCCCTCCTCCGTAATTCGGCCTTCATCGAAAATTGCTAGCGCCTCCAGTTTTAATTGTAGCACAAACGTTATTGTCTGTACCCCCTTCCGCGGCCCAAACTGAACCAGAAAAATTCGTCTTTCCCACTCGTTCGTCGAGGTTTGTAAAATGGGTGAGGTATTTATATTTATGTGATTGCAACCTGTATGATAAGACTGGTGATTGGAAAGAGAACTATATAGTAAAGAATCAGAATGCAAAAATATTGTTTCGATAATGCCATTACACACTCTGAGTTGGAGTTGAATCGTGTGCAACTAGTAATCAAAACCAATGGTTTCAAGGATACGATACGTTTCACATAGATGAAGTTTAATAGTCCTCTGAGAGTCATGATTTGGCTTTGGTTACCTGAAGGATCGCTCAGTATATCTTGGCCCAGTTCTTTTCCTAATTTTCATCAATGATATTGATAGCTCTGTCAATTCTAGTATTAGCAAGTTTGTTGATGACACTAAGCTCTATAGGATCGTAATGATCTGAGTGATGCTTTGTCACTACAAAATGACTTGGACATCTTAATTTCTTGATCTCAAACTTGGCAAATGTCCTTTAATGTTGACAATTGCAGGGTAGTTCATTTTGGTGCAAAGAATTCAACCAGGGAGTTGCTATTTGTCAAATAGCAATACCCTGATTCAGTCCATAATTACATTACGAATGGCAGATTTTGGACAATGTGGCTTCGGAAAAGTATCTTGATGTTGTCATAACTGGTGATGTAAAGCCATCTAAGCAGTGTGCTGCAACTGCTGCTAGAGGTAATAGTGTTCTTGAAAGCTGGTTAATTAAGAGGAACTTTTGGTTTTTCAATAAGGAGTAATCTTGAATTTGTACAAGTAGTTGGTTAGACCTAATCTTGATTATGCTGTGCATGCTTGGACGGAATCCTTTCGATGAAAAGGATAAGATTTTGTGGAACAGGTCTAACGAAGGGCAACTAGGCAGTATTCCAGAGGTTCGTGGTTTTCCTTATCATGAAAGACTGAGGGTGCTAGGACTTACAACCTTTGATCTGAGACGATCTTAAGTCGAAGATAGGAAGGTGACATGATCCAGGTTTTTAAATTCCTTTCTGGGAATGATGCTCTTTCATCATGTAGCTTTTTGAAGGTTTGTTCTAACTCCAGGGTCCGGGGTCATAGTGAAAAGTTGGACAAATCTTTCTGTAGACTTGATATTAGAAAGTTCAGCTTCTCTCAAAGGGCTGTTAATGAATGGAACAGCCTGCCCGAGTGGGTCATCAACTCTAGTTCTGTCCACTCTTTTGAGGTTAACATTTATAAGTTTTTTTTTTTTACTGATAGTGAAAGAACTTGATTGTGTTTTGGCTTGGTTTGGGTGAGTTTTGTCTTTTGTATTCGGGCTTGAGTGCACCCTAGCAAGCAGCACGCTCACCCCAAGCTCCCTGGCAAATGCGCGTGAACCCGTCAAACATTTCAGGCACACACATGCACGCAATGACATGCATGCAGCCTCAAATTTAAAGGCCGTAGGCAGTTATCCCAAGCAGAGTGAGTGTGCCCTGTCACTCTAGTTCATGATTGGCCTATTTTGATCGTGTGACAATATTTTTGTTGGTGAATTGTGAAATTCAATGACAGTTTCTCCTTGCTTTACCTATTGTTTGTAATAGTTATGTTCAAAACATCTTCAGAGGTGCTTGTAATGCAGTAAGAGGAGACTTGCAAGAGTGTGCCGATTTTCAAAGAAAATTTTGGGGCGACTGCCTATTGCCTTAGTTAAATGCACAAAGCCTACAGTGAGCCGTTTATATACAGCTCTGTACTCAAATTGAAAACCAGCGCCCGCTGGTCTTAAAAAAGGTTCGGATCTTCGGCTGAAGCTTAAAAATCTGAACTTCTTGTACGTATATCTATCGGTAGGAAATTTCAACAGTAAAGATTTACAGCTCTCAGATAAGATCAAGTCCGCCGAAAGATTTACAGGTATAAATAGATTCCTGTTCCTTTCGCCTGTTTTAGAAAAAAAAAACTTTCCTAGGGTGGCGTATTCAGGTTCTGCCATCATATATAGTAGCTACTACGAATGGAGTCGAAGCAGCTTATTGCCCTTTGAAGTTTTCCGACATTACAAAGCTCAAAAACTTCATTAAATGCTACAAAGGGCTACATAATCCGGGATTGCAGAAGTATAACAACAGTTATAGGAAAGATCTTTCCCGACCGAGGCCTTACTGGTGTTTCGCCGTAATATTTAAGAGTAGCACTTAAGTGATTTTCAAGAATTCGCACCAGTAAGCACATATGCCGTCCATTTTATAAAACTAAGTAAAGATAGAGCTTCATGTTAGGCTAAGTTTTGTTATCAGGAAGAATACGAAAAGGTGGGAAGTAATCAACTGCAGTGCATTGTCTTTTGCAAAACTCATTTAAATTACTTGCCGATGTGGAAACTAGGATAACGGTCGTTCTTTTTAAACAAGCAAAGCTTTGGGCTCTTAATTGTCGGAACAGACAGCAGAATTACGTGGGACAATGGGACAAAGAAATTGAAATGGGCTTTTTTGCGGTGGTGCGAATGGTAACAATTGGGGTCGAACAATAACACCAAGTAAAAATTGGTTTGCTTTTACCCCATTCGTAGTAGCTCCATGGTATGAATATATAGGCTGCGTATACCATGTAATGCTAAGACTACCTATGACTTGTCCCTATACCGATGTTCGAAGTTCGATGTGCGCCTTGGCAAACTAGTACCGGTAAGTATAACTGTCAGAGGTATACCTGTAGCTTCCTCACATGTAGCCACTTGTTGACCACAGCATACACAAGGCGCAAGGTGTCCGATTAAGAGAAAATTAAACCAGTTTTTCTGAACGTGTTAAGAGAAATACCTACGTTAGTTTTAACTTTACCTTGCTTTCTGTCAGAACATGGAATTAGGTATATGTAATAGTAGTGCGGTGTGTGCTGTGACGCATAAATTACTAGGCCTACAGTGCAGAGCTAGCTAGCTAAACATTACGTACTTTCTCAAAATTCTTTACCTCTGACACAAAAATATGAATATTCAGCTTATTTATTCTGATCATACGCAAAATATGATTTAGCATCCTCAAATTACACAAAAATATGATCGTCTCTTCCAATTATTTTTCTATCTGTATTTTATTCAGCCAGATTCACTAAACTTTTTGTCAATGAATGTCAAGTGTCGAGATTTCTACTTAATTCGATATGTTGTATCCATCCGCCGCATCGTGAACAAAAAGTTCGAAATGGAACAGCCATTTTTTACTCCTTTGACAATATTTCTCATACCTTTACTTATTACGACGACTGATAAGTATTTTCAGACGGCTGATAAACTGTTCACAAGTTTTGCAAGAATCGTTCATTTTATTGACGTATCATTAGTTCTTGTTTTCACGGTGTAAGTCGATGAGTAATCAAAGTAAAGGCATAACATAAGAAATTGTGAAAAGGAGAGTATGGTTGCAATAGATTACGATATGCTATCGTAATCCAAAAAGCAGTGTAGACTACGTTAGTGCCTAAGTTACTTGGGGATGGGAGAAATGTAATGTTTGGCACTATTACTAATAATTTAATTAAGAATGACGGAAGATATACCAAACTTAAACGCAAAGACTGTCGAAACTTTGGGGGTAATTTATTCAGGGAGTTGTTACGCACTGATTTATTGAAGAATTTGCAATCCCGTATTGAGAGCAAGAGCTACTGAACCCAGGGGCAATCGTTCTGCTAGCATAATACTCCTTATAACAAGTTTGGTATGTAGGAGCTAGGCTAGCTGATTCATGTCAAGAAAGGGTACGTCTTAAATCAGTCATGGCTCCCAGCGGGGCCGAGAGGGGGAGGTGCTATACGGTGCTGCGTGACCGTAGAGGATTAAATTCCGGGGGATGGGATATATACCCCCACAAACGTGGCCGGCCGGACTACACAAACATCCCTCCGCATTTTCAAATATGTAACAGAGTATAATATGCTCTTAATTATTATTTTTGGTTATCCAATTATCAACTCTTGAATAGTGTGAAATAAAGTAAGCGATAAGTTAACCTAAATGACTTCGAAATCGCTATTATCGGGCGCTCTCCCCCCTCATCAAAAGTGCATTTTATAATTTTTTGTCTTATTATATACGGTAACATGTCAACTCCCCATGCAACACCTACCTCCATCTATCATCTCGATTCACAAGCGGTAGTGTATCTGTATTGGAAACCCTTGACGCTCTTGACTGGGATGAATAGCTAAAACTACCGACTGCTGAAAGGGATAGTGGATGGAAGAAGAAACGGGAAGACGTATTAAGGGAATTTTAATGTAACTTAGATCACTTTTGAAATGAAAGGTGAAGTGAAACTTTCTGTACGGTCTTTATTTTATGTCCAAACTTTGTTTAAGTAGGAACAATTAGGCAGGGGCCATGGGCGTCAATCCGGGGGGGGGACAAGTCCCCCCGCATTTCGATGGGTGGGGGACACAATATCAAATGCCCCGCCCCCCCCCCACATTTGGGTAAAAGAGAAGTGTCGTGGCTCTATTTGACTGGCTTTTTGAGTGGCATGTAGGTTTGTTGGGAAATTGTTAAGTGTCTCGATGCAGATTCTGATTGTAGATTTCGTCAGGGAAATCTTATTTAATGAAAAAATTTCGGCGCGCTTCGCGCGCATGCGTCACGGTTTGCACTCCTTCTCATGACCATTAAAAAGGTAATTATACATGGAACTATTCTGATCACAGCACTCCGAAAAACAGACATACATCTCCAAACATCTGTAGGGGCCTCGTATCAACATGGGATCAATCAATCAGTGGCGTACGCAGAGGGAAGGGCCATTCGGCCATGCCCACCCTCACTGATTCCGATTTTTTTAAGTTCCTAAAAATACGTAGATTTAGAAATTTAATCCAAAAGGGTAACATATTTCGCACCAGATTGCATATAAGGACACCGAATTTTTCAAAATTTTTCAAAGGGGAGGTTGACACCCCATTGGGCCATACCCCCTCACTGATTCCGCTTTTTTTAAGTTCCTAAAATACGTAAAGTCTTTAACACAAATTTACTTCAAAAGGTATCATATTTGGCACCAGGATACATGTAAGGACACCGAATTTTTCAAAGGGGATGGGGACACCCCATTGGGCCATGCCCCCCTCACTGATGCCTATTTTTTAGTTCCTAAAAATACGTAAATTTTGTAACACAAATTTTACTTCAAAAGGTAACATATGTGGCACCAGATTGCATGTAAGGATACCTAAGTTTTCAAAAAATATCAAAGGGGAGGGGGACACCCCTCCCCTTAGACCCCTCCCCCAGACCAGCGGTCACACAACATACTGCATGCCCCCCCCCCCCCCTTGAGAGAAATCCTGGGTACTCCACTGCATTCAATCTAATTTGTAGTATGATGTGGAAGGTTGAAAGTACGTCGTTGCCGTTAAACACTTTTCACAAAGTTTTACCGAGCGCTTCGTCGAAGCCATAATCGGTAAAGATGGTGATTTAATACACTTACGACTACAAAGCATTCTGAAAACGCCCTTGCTAATCCTTCACACCTTTGCTACCGATATACTACGATCAGCACCAAAAATATCCCAAAGATAGCACCATTTTGCATCTAAGCAACCTTATATAAACAAAAATAGACCCCTGCCCAGAATGACAAATATAGTGACAAAGGAAGGATCCCCACTGCTGTATACAAACGCAGGGTGAATGAAAAGATGCAATTTACGCGCCACCACTGCAGTTAGTAAAAACACGATCCCCACTGCTGTATACAAACGCAGGGTGAATGAAAAGATGCAATTTACGCGCCACCACTGCAGTTAGTAAAAACATCTAGCCAGTCGGAAAAATTAGAATTCACTAAATTATGGACATTTTCAAGCCATGTGCGATCAGCTCCAAAACTATCCCAAAGATAGCACCGTTTTGCACCTAAGCAGCCTTAACTTAACAAAAATTTCTCAAAAGGGAGGGGGACGCATCCTCCCCTTAGACCCCTCCCCCAGGACGACACATTTATATAGTGACAAAGGAAGGATCCCCACTGATGTATATAAACGCAGGGTGAATAAAAAGATGCAATTTACGAGCCAACACTGCAGTTAGTAAAAACATCTAGCCAGTCGGAAAAATTAGAATTCACTAAATTATGGACATTTTCCAGCCATGTACGATCAGCTCCAAAACTATCCCAAAGATAGCACCGTTTTGCACCTAAGAAGCCTTAAATTAACAAAAATTTCTCAAAAGGGAGGGGGACGCATCCTCCCCTTAGACCCCTCCCCCAGGACGACACATTAATGTAGTGACAAAGGAAGGATCCCCACTACTGTATAAAAAAGGCAGAGTGCATAACAAAGTGCAATTTAAACGCCTCCACTCAGTTGGAAAAAAACATCCAGCCGGTTGGAACTTGGGGCCATCACACCCCCAAAAATATCACCCTAGCAACGGGCCTGGTCGGGTCCATGATCTCCGACAATGATCCACCCTGCGAAGCGTTGTTTCAGCTATTTTGGGAAATGATGAAAAAACATCTTGAAGTGATTCCGTGGACTCCGTGTATTTCACCTGACAGATCATCTATGATGGTCATGTTAACTTTGAAATGATAATTCGTATTAGAATAGGACAACGTCAGTCATCATAAAGGGGGGGGGGGGGGAGGAAAGGTCCTGTAGGAAGACGCCCCTCTTCAAAACCGAAGGGACTGGTTTGTGGTCATGTACAGTATGTCCCCCGTCCCCCCCCCCCACATTTGAATACGGATTGACGCCCCTGGTGACCGTGCAGATGCTCATGAGAGTCCATAGGCGTAGGAGCCCAAGTTGATTGGGGGGGGGGGGGGCTGGAACAAATTCCCCGAAAAATAAAACCCCAAATTTCCGCGTGCTCCAGGCACGTTGGACATGTTAATGTACATATTATATGGGCATGCATCGGTTATCACACCGCATGCCAATTACATATAATCATTTGCTGTGTTACAACCTTCTTTATTGGTTTTAATTTTGGCCGAAGTCGGTGATCGCCGGCTTGGTGGAGGGGTCTAAGGGGAGGGAGTTCCCCCTCCCCCTTTGAAAATCTTTTAAAATTTAGGTGTCCTTACATGCAATCTGGTGCCACATATGCTACCTTTGAAGTCAAATTTGTGTTAAAACATTCATGTGTTTTAGGCACTTACAAAAAAAAAAAAATCGGCATTACTCCCTCCTCTTTGAAAATTTTTGAAAACTTAGGTGTTCGTACATGCAATCTGGCGCCACATATGCTATCTTTGAAGTCAAATTTGTGTTAAAAAATTTACGTATTTTGAGTAGAAAATAATCAGGGTGGGGCATGGCCCAGTGGCCCCTCAAATACACCACTGATAATCATAATATAAGTTCAACCATTAAAAAACACACAAATGAATTAATACTTATATATATATATATATATATAGGTGCTGGTGCAATTCAAATCAGAACTTTATATTAATTACCAAGGAAGTTTTTTAATTTATTAATACCCTTTAGCTACTTTATTGCATTATTTTTCTTTCAGCAGGTGCCCGAAAAATATTTTCCTCGAATTTTTACAAAAATTTTTGGTTGGGGACGCTGCAGCCCCCCCCCCCCCCTCCAGTCCCGCCTCCTACGCCTATGCATGAGACAACGGAGCATTAGAAGAAATCAGACTTAAGAAAGGAAATGAAAACTTCCAATTTATTCACTTGTAGTTTTGGGTAGATGAATATCATACTTTGAAGACTGAAAAACGTTAGATCATTTTTGAAGTTTCAGAGTTCAGATCCAGAGCAATTTAGCGACAATAATCAAAACAAGTTGGCGGGCTGTAGTTCTTGAAACTTGCATTTTAATTCATTCAGTATAAACATGATCAGTGACCTTGTAAAAGTCAATCGCAAACCTTACCAGCATTTCTGTGGATCACAGTGTGCTTGACCTTTGTGTCTGGATCATAAACTTGTCACATAGGCTAAAGAGCGACATATAATACCGCGTCTTTCTTCAAGTTTGGACAATGTCATAGAGCAGGTTCCTATGTATATCCTGCTCTATGGAGTGTACAGAAAACTTGTTTTGGAGGTGGGACGTTCCTGTGATATATAGACGAATCCGGAGAGCAAGTGATGGTCTGATTTCAGTCGGCCATACCTGGGGTCTATCACCTTTAATCTTTTAATTTCCTTGCTTACCTGTATGATGGATGGTTGGACATTAAATTGTATCATGATTCGTTCAATTTCACTGAATATGTGGGTTTGAAATTCATGTAGAAAATAAATGAAGACGATTTAAGGCTGGTGGACCCCATTAATGGCTGCCTACAGTCACTAAACACAAGCGCTGATCGGATTCGTCTATACCCAGGGTTGTTCCCGTTACACTTTGAAAGTAACTCGTTATAGTTACAGTTAATTCTATAAAATTGTAACTCGTTACAGTTACTAGTTACAATGTTGAAAAAGTAACTAGTTACAGTTACTTTTAACTGAAAAGTAACTAGCTACATTTCAAAAGTAACTAGTTACTTTAAGGTGAACATACGGTACCTCGGTACCTGAAATGGAAGGGGGTGTAATTAGATATTAAGAATGGGCACATGAGAGGACCGAACCTCATTTGTGCCGGTTATCCTAAGGTATTCCCCAAAGAAAGTCAATGGTGCCAGTTGATCTTCACCGGGGATTCAGGAAGAGGCTCCTAACGCTCATCATGAAGCATCGAATCATGATACTTTGTCGGAGCTTACGCAAACTATTTGTTAGACGAATATGGTTGTAACCAAAACTTTTCCAGTTACGACAGTACTTCTTTGTGGTTGGAAATCTTTATACTCCCATCACAATTTAGAAAGGTTAGCGGCTATTAGCCTAAAGGGGGAAAGCATTGTTTTAGCAGTAATTAAAGTCTTCACCCCTCAAGGGCATAAATATGGTAATACGATGCTCTCTATATATTTGTTAAAGGTAAATTTTTAAAACCTCACTGCTAAGGTTGGGCTAAGTGATATTTCGGCATAAATTTCAAGTTTCACATTGTGTCGATATAAAACAATGCATAGAAATGGTGAGACTATGTAGTTTACACATGCAGACCATGTACCCATAATTCCCTTTCTTTTTACAGTAAATAGGTGAAGCGTTATGTCGGACACTTTTCTCCTCTTTCAGTTAGCTTTGTTAGGATACTTTTAACGCCATATGACCATCTCAATATTCGCCTGTTTTTATATGAACCTTACTATATTCTATGCAGCGTAAGGGAGTTACGGACATTGAAAAGAATATGATATAGGCCTAAATTCATACGTTTTGATTCATCAAATAAGGATACCAACCATGTTAAATTAGATACATAAATGGATGCACGGTGTTTGCTGGACAATTGGCACCGTATAATTTACTGGGCTTCTATGCACGAGTCCTGATTCGACTAGCTTACTGCGGGTCTCGAGAGCGTTTTTCTAGATTAGGAAATTGCCCGGGGTTCCGGAATCGAAATTTTTCCGGAGTGTGATGTAACTGGGACATGCACTCGGAGCTAATTCCAGCCGTGTTTTCAAATATGAAAGTTACATTAAAGGTGTTTAAACTCCCATTGTAATTTGTGCACAATGTACAGATGTAAAGTATTGTCACAAATGATCAACTAAATTACTGAGGGGCCAGGCTATGGAAGTGAGTACAAACGATGACCTTGTTAATGGTGGACATGTATAATAGAATTAAAACATCTGTAAGTTTGATATGCTACACACTTGCAAAAAGACTGGTCTCGGAATTGGTGTCATTGGTATCAGAACTTGCCGGAACTTGAGGGGTACGTACCATGCTCGGAAAGATTAGGGAATCTAGAATGGCAGCTAGCTCCGACTCAGATTGGGTGGACTCGGGTCCACTAGCAGCCCTAACGTCTCAAAAGCCAATTATTAAACTTTCAAAGTAAGCCTGGTATTTGAATGCCTATGGGCCAGCCTGTTTCTCACGGTCCATCTCCAATGTGTCCTCTAAATGACACTATGAGTAAACTAAGGCCCAGCTGACTTCATTTAGTATATATAATAGGCTATAACAAGTCAGCTGGGCCTTTGTTTGCCAGAGGACCGTTCCGTATTTTTCAACTAATCGCACAAAGATTCGGTCTCACGGATAATAAGCATTGATCTGTCTAATAAGTAAATTGACACACAAATCAAATTTTAAACTTAGTTTAGTGGGCAATCAAGTGACCCTTTAAGCCTGCAGTATGTGCATCTAATATCAACTGCTGATTCTAAACGTGAATAAAATTTGATGTCGGTGAGGGCGACGTCGATAATAGAGATGGATTATAAATATATCGAAAATAATTTTACTACCAAAGTGTCATCAATTTGAAAATTTTCTGTTACTACTTCGAGTACTCGCAATTTGTGGTCATTTTGACTATTTGTAACGGGAAAGTAACGGGACCCAAATGTAACGCCGTTACAGTTACTTTTACACAGAATTGTAACTAGTTACTTGCTCCGTTACTAAAATGCAAATGTAACTCGTTACAGGGTTCCGTTACACAAAATGTAACTCGTTACAGTAACGGCGTTACTTGTAACTCGTTACTTCCCAACCCTGTCTATACCTACTTCTCATGCATGTCCAAGGCTGCATTGTGTTACACCAGGGCGTTGTTAGACACAGTACAACAGTATCCCACAAATACTGACAGTCAGTTACGAGGCCAGCTACAAAGTGAATCTGAACATGGAGTGTCAATTCCATTTCCTATTTTATACATTCTGTACAGCAGGTTGGATCACAAGGGTAGCAGTATCTAATTTCCGCCATATTGTTGGATGACTGCTCCAAATAGCACGTTAAGGCTAGTACGTTACATACATAGCCTATCATAATTTCAGCGTGGAGGTGTAGTACTAAGTATACGTCGTGCGTACATCACAAATAAGTACTGGGTCATCATTCGTGGCACCTAGAATACTATTGATTATAGAACTATGTCATAAAGCAGGAATATAACTGTAATAGTTTCTAGGGCGCCGGCCGTTACCACTTTTGTACACTATTTAATTTTTTTTTCACTGTTTTCATAAACAGATAAAGAAGTTGTAGGAGCAGCATATCACTTTGGTGGTTTTAGTCTTCAAATGGTTCAGAAATAGTGAAATACTTTCTATGCAGGTATTCTTCGGAGGGCAAAGTGCAACTTTGAGCTATGGCCAGTTGTGCGATGTTCATAGATTTATGGAAATGATTCTTAATCGGATTATGAAGACTACTTGGCAAAAAATCATCTGATTGCATGTTAAGCTTTCATTTTTGCATGTCTTTGTGCTAAGTTTGAATGGCTAGTTAGTTAGATGAGGTTTAACGGCCCAGTTTCCAACCAACTAGTTCGTCGGGTACTCTTGCAGTTCTAGTGGTAGATAACATGCAATATTTTTGACCAAACCAGTAAATGGAAACACGATTCAGTGTTTATACCGCCAAGGAGGTTCTAGGAAGGTAAACATCCTTGATACATCCTTTTCAACCGTGAATGCGGTAAAAGCGGCAAGGCAACAATTGCAATGGTAAAGGGGACTTAATGCATCACATTCGTCGTTACTATACTGATGTGAAATTCTTATTGGGATGATATGACTACCACAGAGAATTGGATGAAGACTGTGAGCAGTGTTGATATTAATTGTACAGACATTTTATCTTATGAAGGGTCTGTATACTTATCAACAGAAACATTGTGTTTACACATAATAACTTTGGTTTTTGGTGGTTGTGCTATAATGTCGAATTGCCTATTCCTACTTATCATTTACAAAGTACCTTCACATAAGAAACTGGCCCTTTCAGTCTATCTCATTAATGTGAGTGGCATAAATATCTTTTTGGCAGTGGGTTACATCATTGCTGTGGGATATCACCTAATATTTCCCGATTTAAATGTAATATTTTTGTTACTAATGGCATTCCTACGATATCCTTTTCAAGTAGTTCCCACAGTTCTTACCGTATGCATTGCATGGGAGAGGTACAAGGGTGCATTTCGACCATTTCAAATCCTGACGTCACCGCCTCATTTGGCTAGACATTGCATTAGTATAGTTGCATTGACAGCAATGTTGTTGATTGCATTTACAATTTTAAATATTTTATGGCTCACAAAAGGTCTATCCACTTTCCCTATTGCTTCTCTTGTCATTATAACCATGATAGATATCTCAACTTTGATAGTAACTGTAAGTCTTTATTGTCCAGGAATAAAAAAGTTGCAGGAAGATCCTGGGTTGGGTCAAATGTCAGGTCCAATAAAACGCCTGCATAGTCGTCGTCTCAGAATTGGCGTACTAATGGACAGCACTGTGTATCTTATTTTTGATATATTGCTAAGTGTTACTTTAGTTTTAGTCTTAAGCCTTTGCCTCAGATGGAATTTGCTGCAACTCATTTTTGAAATTCAAGCCCTTTGTTTTTTGCTTCATTGTAATATCACTCCTATCATAAACACTACATTTAACTTAGAATACCGCAAAGCGTTGTTAAAGATGCTTCCCACTTTACAGTGCTATAGACCCAGGGAAGGAAATAAGACTAGAGACAAAGCAGGGCGCCGCCCAGTCTCAGAATCAACCGTCTGATGTACGTTACCATGATGGCCGCTGTTTATAAAGGGTCTGCAGGAGTTTGTTAAGGATTGAATGTCACGCATTCTTCTCCAGCTGAATTTTTGGAGCCATGATGGATTTTTTTGCCTTACTTTTAAAACTTAGCCTAATTGTGCTGAATTAAAAAAAAGTTAGGGGTTACTTTTTCAAGAGAATCTTTACCAGTCGTTTTGAATTATAAAACAGGATTTTTTCATTATTTTTCAGTAATAAATGCTTATAAATGAGAACTTAAGCTACTTTCCAAATTTTTCCGATCATTTCTGATTTAGGAGAGCTTAAATAAATGTGCAAATACTTCCAAATGGAGTCTGACCGCCGTTTTCTGTTTCACAATATTTGCATATCGGAAATACGCGCTCATCCACCCCGGACTATGACCTTAACTGTTGCAAGGGCGGCAATGGATTTGTAGTAAATTTACCATAAGTTTCAAGAATGGGCGGTTACTTACTTGTATTAAACTGATTTTGAAGCAAAAAACATTAATCTCTCATGGCATCTCCTTTTCTGAGTAATTTATCTTCATTTTCCCAGCGCAGATTTTGATTAAAAAAATGAGAAAATGAGAAAAGTTAATGGACACCACGAGAATTTTTCACCGTTCGCGGTACTGAAACAATCATATCTCTGCGAAACGAAGAGCGATTGAACCAGATTTAGTTGTAAACAGAAGTAGAAAATACCCTTGATGAAACTATGAAAGAGTTCTTTTGATTGATTAAGAGGAACCTAGCGCAGTTTGCTTTTCAAAAATATTATCCTGTACGAAAAGTCGATAAACAATACATAAGACTGCAGGAACCAGTCTAGGTCACGTACTAACTCAACTACGCTAGTTGACCTCAACTTGAGGCATCAGCTGATACGTCGACTATACGTTTAGCCGGCCGGTAGCCTTTGTCATTGTAGGGGGTGTGAAATAATTGTGATCATTGGAGATGTTACAGTGCTCATATGTAGCATCACCTACAGTTAACGTCAGATTTATTGCCTTATGCAAACGTTAGATCTTCCCTTTAACACAAGGTAACTTTACCAGCTCACGTGTAGGCCTAAGTTGTTATACTTTGCGATCTTGTTTTCGTGGAAGTGGTTCTGTAGTAATAACGATACTCGAAAAGGCACCTTGAGATAAACGAGCAGAATTTGTGATTATTCAGATAACTGTTAACTAGAATAGTCCGCAGACATATGCCAACTCATAATTGTTTCCTTCAACTGATGAAATGAGTAATACGCAGCTTTTATGTGAATGTGATATTATGACTTTTCAACGCTGTACGAACTAATAATTTGTGTGATGTGATAATGAAACAGTCCATACTTATCACGGAACGCCGCCGGGTTGATGAGCGCTGCGCGTACAAGTAATTCCGATATGTAGGCGTGTAGCTTAGTAAATGTAGTCAATCAGACCTTCAGTGGACCAAGAATAGACTGACACAAAGTTTTTTGTATTGCTTTTTTTCTTATCATGAGTCGTCAACTCAGTATCTTGTCCGAAATGGGGAAAAATCACTTCAGACCCCGAAGACGAGGCTAATTTGCATAAGTCCTAACCACAATCTATAATGGTTGGTTGTTTACCCCTTGATATGTTGTAATTAGAAAGAAATGCAAAATATAAAATCTCATTAATACACTTATCAATTGAGTGACTCAATTCACTAACTCTGGCATGGCCATTAAAAGGTAAGTCACTGGCAAATGACACTGTTCTCGAGTTTTCGTCATTGCTCAAAAACGTTGACGGGGCGAGTCCCTTAACCTGAGATGTCTGGCTATAAAAATAAAGTTACAGTAACTTCTTTGTAAAAGCTTTGGTCACATGCCAACCCCGTGCCACCCCATTCGCCCTCCTCTTCCCACCGTCGTCCTTACCACATCCTCACTTTCGGAGGAAAGACGTCGAGCAAATGTGCCGCTCCGGATTTATCGTATGGAGAGACATTTCAGAAGGCGGCGAAAGTTTTTCTCGTGAAATGTTTCCTCGTTGGCAAAAAAAAATCCAAGAATTTTGCTCTGAAAAGTGGCATATTTTGCTCTGGGGTTATTGACCCTAGACCCTTTCTTCACACGCCTATGCTCCCCGGTGCTCCCTCACTGCTGAAATAGCACTAATCATTTTTCATCTGACAGATATGCTGAATTAAGGGTTCTTTTGTGCTACCCACGGGATGTAATGATTAGAAAGTTTCTCGTTAAACCATGTGTTTGGTATAGAACGATGAATATAGCAGAAAACTGTTTCTCTCATAAAAAGTTTGTCAAACGTTTGTTTTTCTCGAGTAAGTTTGAATGTCTGAATTATGAGATACCAGAATAATGTTTAGATGCAACTTACAAAGCCTGTGAAGTGCAACTTCCTGCATTTCAGTCTGGGAATAATATTTGACACAAATTTCGTTGATCTGCTATGTACAAACTAATGATGGTGCTCCGCTTAGATGTTGTGACTGTCATCACCCCCACCCCCATGTTTAAAAGAAGTTAAGTTAGGTGTGACACGTAGCACCACTTTACTCTAAGCCATCTTCCATAAAAAAAATCTCAAAAAGGAGGAAGTCCCATCAGAAGAAAACTCTTTCTCTTACATCCAGAAAAAAAGAAATCACTAAATAGAAGTTTGAAATACATCCTAAATGAAAGCTCACCCAAATATAAGTCCATTTTGCATCTAAACCACCTTACATAGACAATAATTTCTCAAAGCTAGCTTGATTTCCTCCTCCCCTTAGACGCTAATCCCTCCCCTTGCACCCAGCGAAAAAAGGAAAAATTTCTTGAGTGTTGCAAAAGATTCTAAAAATATAACCAATTCAAAACTTTGCCGCGCCAAAGATGGCACCATTTTCAATAAGGCCAAAAAAAAAAATATATTGTTTGTTTGTCCTCGAGACCTGCCAAAAAGGGCCGTCAGGCGGGCGGCTTTTTTTATTTTATTTTTTTTTACCTTTCCAGCAGAGCACAAGACAATGAAACATATGGACATGTGTTTACAGGATGAACTGTTAGTGGCTTATTATTAACATAATAACATGACAAAGGGATGTGCAAGTGATTTATACCACTTCAAAGTCCATACTCCACAGAAGGCCGAGAAGACAGCGCTCGTATCGCTCCTCATTTTCCCTGACCAGGCCAGGACTGCAAAACCAGTCAAACACAGCTTTTACTCCATGTTTGCAGTTCACGCCTAGCGTGTATCACGTCATGCTGACTTCTGCGTACATATATATGCGCATTATATTCAGACCAGAGCATGTTACTGTAGTTCGCAGGTAAGAACTTGACTGCAGTGTGTCCACTCTTGTCCGAAAAATAAAACCTGCGTATAAAACATTAAGTTTCCATCAAACATGAAATGAAGAAAGAACATAATAATTTCGTCTGACAAATCCCCCCCCCCCCCACATGCTGCAAGCCCCTTCGATCGCACACATATGTGAATGAAAGGTTTTTCACATTTAGTCCCTCACGTTGGCAGTGAGCAGATCAGTTCCAACCAAACACGTCTGTGAGTGGCAATGTCGATTGAAGGAAACTTTTTTGCTATTTTCATAGTATGAAGCCATCACTGTCACTGGCGTTGCAAGCGGATCGACAATATCCGGGGGCTCCGAGGGTTCAAGGGGCCCAACCTGCAAATGCGGAAAAATCTCAAAAAGTCATAACCCTGCCTAACGTCTAACCATCCAGCACAGACCCGAAATGAACCAAAAAGCTATCAAAAACTACAGAACCAACTGCTTTTGAAAAACGGCAGGCAAGAATGGGATTGGGAATTGAACCCGGATATGGTGCATGCAAGTCTTGGATGTTACCCCGTTCCTCCCCACGAAGACTGAAGGGGTCATAGTAAAATGGGTTTATGATACCATTGGTTTGGGCCCCTCCCTGCCTCTTATTCATGGGCCCAGAGGGTCGTGCTACGCCTCTGATCACTGTGCCCCAACGAACAGCAGTAGCCACGTGCGTTGAGTCTGTGCAATAGCTGATCGAGCTGACTTTATCTCCGCGGGTATGCTTCGAGGCAGACCTGCCAGACCACTGAAACGGACCGCGGAGGCTGGGGCTATGGGGGATTTAGCCCCCGCACTTTTCCTGCCGTGGACATTTTGGACCGCTTTAAAGGCTTTTATTTTCTTGAAAATGTTATGCCGCTTTGATGGTTAGCCCCTGCATTTCAAAATTGGCTCCGCATTCACGGTCCCTGTGAAATAGTTGCACAACGAACAATTGTGTATATTCGAACTAGCTACGTACGTAGGTATTCTCCATAGCGAGTGTTGAAAATGGGGAAGTCAGTAAAACGGAACTCCAGGAAAAAGCAGGCCTACGGTTTCCCTTGAGTGTTGTGTGTGCGTGTGCGTGTGTGTGTGTGTGTGTGTATGAAGGAAGGGTATTATTTGTTTTGCTTTCGACTGGATATTCAACATATATGGGCCATTTAGTGCAAGGTATTTCAGTCAGGAACAAAAGAAGTTTCGTCGGAAAATATATACGTTTGTGTACAACACAAAAGGCAAAAAAAAAAAAAAAAATGAAACCAAAAAATAATACGAGCGGAAGAAAAATTACGTGAGGACGGCCTAGGACAAACAAACAATTTTTTAGGCCTAATTAAGCCGCATTACATAAATGTCAACCCCCCCCCCCCCACTTGAACCTTACTCAATAAGGCAACCCTGCACGGGGTGACAAAGAATTTCCATCTATCCTAGGTACGGGGCTGGACTGCCCCCACCGGTCTGTCATGGATTTCGTCATGGTCACGGCCCTGGAAGTACACTACTCTCAGTGTGCTTTGAAGTAAGATAAACGGCTGTCGATCTTTCACGAAAAAGGAGAGTATAAGTACATGGTACACTTGCTTAAGATGTTTCTTCGTGTATCCATTCTTTGTCAATATGTTCTAAACTATAAAATAGGTGTCTTATATGAGAACTTCAAAGTAAGGGATGTACGTTTTTCATGTTGGACCCCTCCCCTCAAAAAGGAACCTAGATCAGCGACGTAGACAGGAATTTGAAAGGTGGGAGCACATTTGTGACTGATATGGGGAGGGGGTGTCCCCCTCCCCTTTGAGAAATTTTTGAACAATTGAAGGTTCTTAGATGCAATTTGGTGCAATGTTTTGCCAGTTTCATCATTATCATATATCATATTATCTGCAGATTTTTTCCTGTTTGAATTAAGAACATGTTAAAAAGATTCAAAATTGAAAAAGTCTGTTTGGTAATTTGATATCACATGATAATGATGAAACTGGCAAAACATTGCACCTTTTACATGTTCTTTTGTCTTTGAAATTCGCTGACTAAGGAAGACTAATGTTACCATCTAGACAAGTTGAGGCAACCCATGTTTACAAAGTACTTAGTACCAACCACAATAGAGTATATTTGGGAGAAGTCGATAATTTGATTTGGCACTCACTCGGTTAGACAGACAAATGTGCAGCCAGATGTGCAGTGGCCTAAAAAATACTTTTATCGCAGTGTGATAGTAGTAGGCCTATAATAATTATTCAGAGGAAGCGCGTATCACGTACGACCGCTATATGCGATAGCTTAGCTTCATAAACAACGAATCATACGAACTTGTGTGTTGTGATCCTTTCTAGTTAGGGTGACGCATTATGTAAAGTATCTCATTCAGGAGGCCTGAATGTTACTACGATTATGATGGAGTTAACAGAGCTGACGAGAATTTAAGATCAAAAGAGCACTAACAAAATACCCTGAAAAAATTACAGTATTAACATTTTTTTCAACACTGAAAGGTGGGAGCAGTCGCTTCCTCTGCTCCCCCTCTGGCTACGTCCCTGTCTTAGATCCGCCCCTGACAGGGGCGTCAATCCGTATTCAAATGTGGGGGGGGGGGGGACGGGGGACATACATGACCACAAACCAGTCCCTCTGGTTTTGAAGAGGGTGTCTTCCGATAGCCCCCCCCCCCCATATGATGACTGACGTCGTCCTATTCTAATAAGAATTATCATTTCAAAGTTAACATAACCATCATAGATGATCTGCCAGGTGAAATACACGGAGTCCACGGAATCACTTCAAGATGTTTTTTCATCATGTCCCAAAATAGCTGAAACAACGCTTCGCAGCGTGGATCATTGTCGGAGATCATGGACCCGACCAGGCCCGTTGCTAGGGTGATATTTTTGGGGGTGTGATGGTCCCAAATTCCGACCGGCTGGATGTTTTTTTCCAACTGAGTGGAGGCGTTTAAATTGCACTTTGTTATGCACTCTGCGTTTTGTGTACAGCAGTGGGGATCCTTCCTTTGTCACTACATAAATTTGTCGTCCTGGGGGAGGGGTCTTAGGGGAGGATGAGTCCCCCTCCCTTTTGAGAAATTTTTGTTAATTTAAGGCTGCTTAGATGCAAAATGGTGCTATCTTTGGGATAGTTTTGGAGCTGATCGTAGTATAGCAAAGGTGTGAAGGATTAGCAAGGGCGCTTTCAGAATGCTTTGTAGTCGTTAGTGTATTAACAATCACCATCTGTACCGATAATGGCTTCGACGAAGCGCTCGGTAAAACTTTGTGAAAAGTGTTTAACGGCAACGACGTACTTTCAACCTTCCACATCATACTACAAATTAGACTGAATGCAGTGGCGTACCCAGGATTTCTCTCAAGGGGGGCATGCAGTTTGTTGTGTGACCGCTGGCCTGGGGAGGGGTCTAAGGGAAGGCGTGTCCCCCTCCCCTTTGAAATTTTTTGAAAAATTCGGTGTCCTTACATGCAATCTGGTGCCACATATGTTACCTTATGAAGTAAAATTTGTGTTAAAAAATTTACGTATTTTTAGGAACTAAAAAAATAGGCATCAGTTAGGGGGTGCATGGCGCAAATGGAGTGTCCTCCTCCCCTTTGAAAAATTTTGAAAAATTCGGTGTCCTTACATGCAATCTGGTGCCAAATATGCTACGTTTTGAAGTAAAATTTTGTGTTAAAAAATTTACGTATTTTTAGGAACTTAAAAAAAATCGGAATCAGTGAGGGTGGGCATTGCTGAATGGCCCTCCCCTCTGCGTAAGAATGATCCCATGTTGATGCGAGGCCCCTACAGATGTTTGGAGATGTATGTCTGTTTTCGGAAAGTGTTGTAATCAGAATAGTTCCATGTATAATTACCTTTTGAATGGTCATAGACTCTTTTCCAAATAGCAATTACAAAGGATTGTGGGATCGAGTTTTGGTGTGTGTCGTTTTCGTCAATGGCATTTTACTGTGGAAAAAAATGCATACTTAAAGTCTATCCCTTAATCCTTTGTAGTTGCTATTTGGAAAAGGGTCTTTGAGAAGTGCAAACCGTGACGAATGCGCGCGAAGCGCGCCGAAATTTTGTCATTAAATAAGATTTCCCTGACGAAATCTACATTCACTGAGAATCTGCATCGAGACACTTAACAATTTCCCAACAAACCTACATGCCACTCAAAAAGCCAGTCAAATAGAGCCACGACACTTCTCTTTTTCGCAAATGTGTGTGTGTGGGGGGACATTTGATAATGTGTCCCCCACCCATCGAAATGTGGGGGGACTTGTCCCCCCGTCCTCCCAGGATTGACGCCCATGCAAAGATAGCACTATTTTGCATCTAATCAACCTTAACAAAAATTTCTCAAAGGGGAGGGCTACCCCCTCCCCTTAGACCCCTCCCCCAGGATGACATCTTTATATAGTGGAAAAGGAAGGATCCTGTCACGCAGACAGAGTTAAAATTAAATTTCTGGTTGCTGCCCTGTGCAGGCCGAGCGCTATCAAAAGTCTCTATATAGTGAGTGCGCATGGTTCGCATACCTCCCATTGTTAGGGAAAGTAGCCTGGCTTTAATCCCCCCATGGCTTGCTGCAGGCAGGGCGGTTTCCGCTAAATAACAAGCAGTTGCCGAACACCTAGCAGCGGGAATGGACTGACATTGAGGAGCCGACCTAATTTTGTCGTCGAGGGCAAAATAGCTATTTTTTTTTGCATCATTGAGGGTGTCAAGCCCAACGCAGGGGCAAAAATACGTTGATTGAGGCAGATCGTCGCTGAGGTCGATCCCTTGAGGGATATTGGCGCTGAGGCCAATATTTATTAAAATTATATTTTGTGAGGTCAGGCGGCTCCTGGTTTTAAAACCCAACCAATCTTTCACCGAAAAGTCCATTCAGTGTCATACGCATACTCCGGAAATTCCGGTTTTCACGGCGGCTAGTCTTGGTTTTTACCTTTACCATCACCTTTACCCACGTCTGTCACCCGGTTTGACCATCGCTCATGTAAGTGTTACCAGGTACCACAAAGGAAACTGAAAGCTGTTGTCAGAGAACACCGCCACCTATTGTTTCACGAGTTCCTGAACTTCATTCTGTCGCGCAGCCAAGTATCTCTTTCGCGATCGCAGGTTATATATTCCACTGATCAGCTGATACCTACAGGGACGTCGTACCGCACGCAGAAGGACTTAGGAACGTAACACAGTACTCACCAACAGACGGTTTGATTTTTTTCAATGTATGTATATTATTATATTATATATGTAACCTACAGTATATTTCCTCATATTGAAAGTACGCAAGAGATCCAGATTAAAACGCGTACAAATCTATTTGATGTGCAGTTGTTTATGGTGTTGTCGTGTCCAAGGGCCAACCCTTAAGAACATTACCAACTTGGGCCTTCACAGTTCCCACCTGTGACAGATCCCCACTGCTGTATACAAACGCAGGGTGAATAAAAAAGGTGCAATTTACACGCCGTCACTGCAGTTAGTAAAAACATCCATCCAGTCGGAAAAAATTAGAATTCATTAAATTATGGACATTTTCCAGCCATGTACGATCAGCTCCAAAACATCACAAAGATAGCACCGTTTTCCACCTAAGGAGTCTTAAATTAACATAAATTTCTCAAAGGGGAGGGGGACGCTCCCTCCCCAGGACGACAAATTTATGTAGTGACAAAGGAAGGATCCCCACTACTGTATACAAAACGCAGAGTGCGTAACAAAGTGTAATTTAAACGCCTCCACTCAGTTGGAAAAAAACATCCAGCCGGTCGGAATTTGGGACCATCGCACCCCCAAATATATCACCCTAGCAACGGGCCTGGTCGGTTCCTTGATCTCCGACAATGATCCACGCTGCGAAGCGTTGTTTCAGCTATTTTGGGACATGATGAAAAAAACATCTTGAAGTAATTTCGTTGACTCCGTGTATTTCACCTGGCAGATCATCTATGATGGTCATGTTAACTTTGAAATGATAATTCGTATTAGAATAGGACAACGTCAGTCATCATAAGGGGGGGGGGGTGAGGAAAGGTCCTGTAGGAAGACACCCCTCTTCAAAACCAAAGGGACTGGTATGTGGTCATGTACAGTATGTCCCCCGTCCCCCCCCCCCACATTTGAATACGGATTGACGCCCCTGGTGACCGTACAGATGCTCATGAGAGTCCATAGGCGTAGGAGCCCAAGTTGATTGGGGGGGGGGGGGCTGGAACAAATTCCCCGAAAAATAAAACCCCAAATTTCCGCGTGCTCCAGGCACGTTGGACATGTTAATGTACATATCATATAGGCATGCATCATTTATCACACCGCATGCCAATAACATACAATAATTTGCCGTGTTACAACCTTCTTTATTGGTTTTAATTTTGGCCGAAGTCGGTTATTGCCGTCTTGGGGGAGGCGTCAAAGGGGAGTGGGTTCCCCCTCCCCTTTGAAAATGTTTGAAAAATTAGGTGTCCTTACATGCAATCTGGTGCCACATATGCTCCCTTTGAAGTCAAATTTGTGTTAAAAAATTTACGTATTTTAGGCACTTACAAAAAAAAAAAAATCGGCATTACTCCCTCCTCTTTGAAAATTTTTGAAAACTTAGGTGTTCGTACATGCAATCTGGCGCCACATATGCTATCTTTGAAGTCAAATTTGTGTTAAAAAATTTACGTATTTTGAGTAGAAAATAATCAGGGTGGGGCATGGCCCAGTGGCCCCTCAAATACACCACTGATAATCATAATATAAGTTCAACCATTAAAAAACACACAAATGAATTAATACGGATATATATAGGTGCTGGTGCAATTCAAATCAGAACTTTATATTAATTACCAAGGAAGTTTTTTAAACTATTAATACCATTTAGCTACTTTATTGCATTATTTTTCTTTCAGTAGGTGCCCGAAAAATTCTCAGCATTTTGCCCGAATTTCCACAAAAATTTTTGGTTGGGGGCCCTAGCCCCCGCCTCCTACGCCTATGGGGTTGATGATTTCCTGTCTGATCGTCAACAGGCTGTTGTAGTCAATGCCTCAGTCTTCTTTGGAGATGTTGTGGCCGGTGCCCCTCAGGGGTCTGTCTTAGGACCCATTCTCATATTGTATTGAGATCAAGAGCTAGTAAATCCCGGGGCAATTATTCTGCTAGGGTATAATACTCCTTATAACATCAGTTTGGTCTGTAGAAGCTAGTTTGATTCATGTTAAGAAAGGGCATGTCTTAAAACAGTGGTTTCCAAAGGGAGGGGAGGGGCCATAGGGCGATGCGTGTTAGGCGGAAATCCCAAAGGATGGGGAATATATACCCCCAATTTTTGGCAACCGTGGATGGCCTGCACAAACATCCCCCGAATTTTCGTAAATGTAAGAGAGTAATATTTTCCTTATCATTTTTTTTTGGTTATCAAATTGATAACTTTGAAGAGTTTGAAATAAAGTAAACAACCAGTTGACCTAAATGACTTCAAAATTGGTATTTTTCGGCGCTTCGCGCCCATCGAAGGTGCGTTCTGTAATTTTTGTATAATTATATTATGTTATGTTCAGTTCAGTGTATTTCTCGTCACTTCCCCTGACGGGGTATAAGAGACTTATAAAGATAATGAAATATTACAATTACAAAATACAACAATATACATCAACAAAAATGAAGAAAAGTTAAAAAGAGAGAAAAAAAGAAAAGGAAAAACTTCCATATATAGCACAAACGTATGAACACAATCCCTGACACTAAAAATGAACATTTTAGTGTTCAATTAACCAGAGTATAGGCTGGTTCATACTTCCAAATTTCTCGCGCGATAAAGCGATCAATAATCATATATGGTCAAAATATCTTTGCCGCCAGTTCGATTCACGGTCATCGCTTGGAGTTGAACATTGTTCAACTTTTCTCGCAAGCTCTCGAGACATCGCAAAGGAAACGGCTTCTGATTGGCTGCTTGGTAGGTGAACGACCTTTTGAAACGAGCTCACGATCCTACTCGACAACAATGGCGGACCTTTTCAGACACCGGCTCATTACATGTATTCGGGTTCCGTGCGACTATCGGCGGCCTGATTGTGACAGTGAGTTGTCGGAATGGAGGGAAGCAGTTATTGCTTTCCACGAATTCAGACATAAAGGTTAGTAAGGCAGGATTTTCTTGTATTCCCTAAAATTATCACGGTAATCAATAGTGTACCTTGTCGTAGAGCCGATCACACCGCATACACATATGTACTGTACTTGGCCTTTGCATACGCAGGTATTGGGAGACTGTGTATTGCATGGCAGTACTGCGAAAGTTGAGCTATGCGAGAAAACTGAAGTATGAATCGATTTTACATCGGCATATCGAGACCCAGCTAACACCCTTAACACAGCTTTATAGCGCTGTAATGGAGTATGAACCGGCCTTATGACTCTACCGAATCATATCTCAAATGGGCGCCAACTAAGTATAAGGAAAAGGACCGATGATTAAAACCACTTTAGAATCTAAAAACGCCTGAGGATTTCACCACAAAATAAACTAATATTAAGTAAAGTCTTCTTCCTTTTGGACTGAAATAAGTTTTGCATTTTCAAAGTGTTCGGGTTTCTGTAAAAATAAAGAGCAATATCATTTTTCTTGATTGAGAAAATAACCGGCATTCAAAGAAAAAATGGAACTCATCGCCTATTTTTTCTTCATTACATAGTGTACAAAATCGCTCGTGAAAAACAATACTATCATACCTCCCAGTGACGACAGGAATTTTACTGTTGCCACAACGTATCCGACAAAAATTTAACCTGTTACGCAACGGGAGATTAATTAAATAATTTTCAAAAGTAAGGGTTATTTTAAAGATACGGTAAACTTAACATTGGGCGTTACTATTTAACTTCGGCACACCATGTGTCAACTTCAGCGGAATTATTTTTATAACACCCCACACCCCATGCAACCCCCTGTTCCATCTATCATCCTGATCCACAAGCGGTAGCGTATCTGCAGGGGAAAGCCCGTGACGCTCTCGACTGGGAAAGAGTGCTCAAATTACCGACTGCTGAAAAGGACAAAGAGGAATGCAAGAAGAAACGGGAAGAAGGAACGGCATTTAAATGTAACTCGGATAACTTTTAAAATGAATACGGTCTCTAAAATGCCGATATTTTATGTCAAAACTTTGACTTTAAAGTCCGAACAATTAGACTTTAGTAAAATTCTGACTCAAAGAGTAAATGCAATTAGATTTAAATTGAAATTAAAAGTAAAAATAATGAGATGTTAAGTCTGAGAAAGGACACAAGGTATCACACTTTTACTTGAAAGTAAAGGGAAGGAGATTAAAAGTCAAAAAGAGCGGAAAACTTTAATAGTTCATAGTCTGGTTGTAATAGTCAAAATAGTAAGATTTATGAAATTAAAAGTTAAATTCGTCACATTTAAAAGTAGCAATAATGAACCATAGGTGGAAGTAATGAGTTTTGAACACAAAATAATGTCATCACTATTTAAAATCATGACTTTTTAGGTAAACAGAATAGGATTTATTTAAAGGCAAATAAATAGAGCTGAATTCTAAATGCCACAGTTTCTATGGGCCTACATTAGTTGTGACAATAGTAGTATGTACATAAGAGCGCATTTTTATGGACTTATGCACTTAGGCCTATCAATTGAATGACTTATACCCCATTAGTCTCTGGAATGACTAGTCAACGCTGAGTCATGGCACATTTGAAACACACACACATTGTAACGCCCCTCAGCTACAGAAGTGAGGGATCATTTGTATACATGAAAGCCACAGAAATGTATGCCAACCCATGCCGTGAAATCTTCTGTAGCTCAAACGTCAGGGTGCAAAACCCCTGCTTCTAATGGCACATTTCCATCTCGCCTACTGTTCTGCAACCGATTCAATTTGGGTATGAGTACTTACATTTTATGAGCCAATAGCAGTCTTTGAGGCCAGTACATCATCGGTGCTGCTTGCACTCACACATTATTTGAACTTGTGAACACTTTTGTCCAATCCCGTTTCTCTTATAGATAACGAAGTACACTAAAGAGGCTTTGCAAGCCGTGCTGTGATGCATTACCTACATACTGCCTTTCTTGACCAAGCCTACACTGCTCTAAAGGTGCCTTCTATTTTCACTGTTTTCACCAAGTGCGTAGCATGCAGGGGGGGGGGGACTGGGGGCTAAGGATGCAGGGGGGCTGGGGGCTAAAACCACAGTAAAAATGCAGTGGGCGGAAGTATGCTTCCGTCCCCCTCAATTCAAGGGCGAAAACCACTTATTTGTTCCCTCTATAAAAAACGAAATAAAATTGTAGTAATTTTCCTTAAAATTTGCTCACATATCGCAACAAACTGCATCTAAGGACACCCATATATTCGAAAATTTTCCAAAGGGCAAATGGACACTCCTTCCTTTAGGCCCCTCCCCCAAGATGGAGGTCCGAAACAACGTCATCCTTCCCATGTCGAGAACAGGCTTCCTACGCCTATGGTTTACACAGTGAGTGCACTGGCATTAAAACCCTTCATTGTCATTTGCCTTGTTTTATAGTTTACTTGAACAACTCCCTGATCTATTGAAATAGATCAGTTGCTCCTCTGTCTAGAAAGTATTATTTGCTTCAATAAACCCCAATAATAAACAGTTAACAGAATGGCTGGAAAACTGTGCTTCTTTTGGCGTAGTATCCATGCTGTATGCAGACTGTACTTACTTCATTATCACCAGTGCTCTACCCAAATGGGAATGGATACCCTAACTGAAATTTGTAGGCATGCCATAACAATACCATTGGCGGTTTAGGAAAAGTGAAACTTTCCCCCACTTTTTCATGTGATGATAAATTAAAAACGATAAAGTAAATGTTGGAAAGTGAACAAACCTGTTCTAAAGTTCTGAACTTGCAGAGTGGTCACACTGCACAACGCACGATTCCATAAAAGTGAGTCTTTGTGCACTTGAGTGACAGATTTTGCTTTTAAGTCAAAATAGAGATTGAGAGTCAATAATGAAAATTACTCTCAAAATTATGAGATACTTAATGAAAAACTAGATTAAAAGAGAAATAAATGACTTTTCAACTCACTTTAATGAAGAGTAAGTCAACATCATGAACTTAAAAGTCACATTTGTGGCATTTAAGTTGGGAATAAATAATGAATTGTATAAGGCAAATGTTAAGTCAACAACATGACACTGAGTGTCGCACTTTTTCTTTTAAAGTAATGTTTGGAGGTTAAAAGTTAAAATTAAGAGTATATCGGTCCAAAATTTAGTTGTGATAGTCACAATTGTATGATTGTAAGTCAAATGAAAGTATACTATAAAATAAGTCAATACAATGAAATTTGTAACATTTCAAGTCAGAATAATGAACTTAAGGTAAAAAGTCTAAATACAAAATTAAGTCATCAATATATTCAAAATCTTCACCATGGGCGTCCGCAGAAAAAAATTCAGGGGCCCGGGGCAAAATTTTTTTGGGGGCCAAACTTTTTTCATGGGAAATATTTTACTCCCAGAAAAGAGTTTAGATGCTACTTTCACACAGTGTTGACAAAGGGGTATCCAGGAATTTGTCCGGGGTGGGGGGGTGGGGGGTGGGGGGAAAGCCCATAGACAGACTCTCAGCGTTCGTCGCCACCATGGGTTGGCGCGGAGCGCAAGAAAATTTTGGCCCACAATGCCTTCCCAGATCGCTGGAAATGGCACTTCCAAGGCCTATTTACCACATATAAAAAGGGGAAACACTAGCAATATCGTAAATGTAAACTTTAAAAATACCAAAAATATGCTGGGGGGGGGGGGGCTGCTGGAGCCTGAGTGTTGATATTTTTATTAAATTCCTGTTTTGAGAGTAGAAATTCACACTGAGTGAACCGTTAAGAAATGCTGATGTTTTATTTTCTTCCTTTTTTTCTTTATTTTTTCTTCGTTTTTTCAAGTTTTGATTTTCCGGGGGGGGGGGGGAGGTGCCCCCTTGCCCCCCTCCGGACCCCCATGATCTTCACTATTTTTAGTAAAAAGAAAGGATTTAGAGTCAATTGAAAGGTGAGGTCTAAAGAGCAAAGTTACTCAACTATTTAGTTGTGATAACAGTCATAAGTACTTACAAGCGTACTTTAATACACATATGCACTTAGGCCTATCAATTCAATGACTTGCTCTTCTAAACTCAGTGGGCAGTCAAAATTGAGACATTGCACATTGACACACCAATCAGTCGCAGAAGTGACAGACTCATTTGTATACATGTAAGCTACAAAAATGTCTGACAATTTCCACGCACTATTGTACCGTACTGAGTGTAAGAGTTGACCCGCAATGACTCCCCAGGGGTAAGCAAAGGTGACCGACATCTCAAATTAAGTGACTCACCCCAAAGCGCGAACTCATGTGAAAGTTTTTCCTTCCGATAAATAGGAGAAAAAAGTCCAGACTTTCGTTGTTCAACATTTTGTTACTGGAAATGATGGAAAACTTTCTTCCAATTTGAAATTTGGAATGATGTAGGTGAAGATTCTCTTGAAAATGGGCCCTAACTTTTTAAATTCAGCACCTCAAAACTGACGAAGTTTGGCGAAAAATCCATGTTGGCTCAAAAATTCAGCTGGAGACAAATATGTGACATTTAGTCATGTGCCAACCCCGATAGACCCTTTTAATCAGTCATCCTGGTAATTTACATAGGAGAGAGGATTCCGAGACTGGGTGGATTCGTGCTTAATCTTTGGCCTTATCTCCTCCATCGGATCTACAGCACTGTAAAGTGGGAAACGTCTTAAAGAACACTTTGCGGTATTCAAAGCCAAATGTAGCGTTTATGATAGGAGTGATGTTACAATGAAGCAAAAAACAAAGGACTTGAATTTCAAATATGAGTTGCAGCAATTCCCATCTGAGGCAAAGGCCTAAGATTAAAAGTAAAATAACATTTAGCAATACATCAATAATAATAAACACAGTGCTGTCCATTAGTACACCAATTGTGAGACTGCGCTGCTGTAGCCGTTTTAGAGCACCTGATACCTGACCCAACCCAGGATCTTCCTGCAACTTCTTCATTACTGGATAATAAAGATTTGCAGCTACTATCAAAGTTGAGATATCTATCATGGTGATAATGACAAGAGAAACAATGGGGAAAATGGATAGACCTTTTGTGAACCATGAAATATTTAAAATCGTAAATACAATCAACAGCATAGTTGTCAATGTTACGATACTAATGCAATGTCTAGCCAAATGAGGCGGTGATGTCAAGGTTTGAAATGGTCGAACTACACCCTTGTACCTCTCCCATGCAATGCATACGGTAAGAACTGTGGGAACTACTTGACAGGGACATCGTAGGAATGCCATTAGTAACAAAAATATTACACTGGTAATGTCCTGAAATGCTAGGTGATATCCCACAGCAGTGATATAACCAACTGCCAGAAAGATATTTATGCAACTTACACTAATGAGATAGACTGAAAGGGCCATTTTCTTAAGTGAAGATACTTTGTGAATAATAAAAAGGAACAAGCCATTCGATATGATAGCACAACTACTCAAAATCAAAGTTGTTATGTGTAAACACAATGTTGCTGTTGATAAGTAAATAGACCCTTTAAAAGATATAATGTCTGTGCAGTTGACATCAAGGCCGCTGGGAGTCTCCGTCCAGTTTTCTGTGGTAGCCATCATTTCAATAAAATGTCTCAACATCAGTATTAAGAGGAATGTGAATCATTGGTTCCCTTTTGACAGTACAATTGCTGCCTTGCAGTTTTTGTCGCCATCAAACTAGAAAAATGCGTAACCATGTTTTTACCTTTGTACAATCTCCTTTACACAAAGAAAGCCATGCAAAAATGGAGCTAACAGTGCAGTCAGAATTTGTTGCCAAGTATTCATAATAATCCAGTCAACACTGACGATTTTCATAAATCCATGGCAATCTCACAATTGGCTATAGATCAAAGTTGCCTTTGAATACCTGCAGAAAAAGTGTTTTACGATTTCTGACAGTTGAAGAGTAATACCACCAAAGCTAGTGGCATGCTGTTTCTTTATGCCGTCTATGAATACTGTGAAAAATGAAAGCATCGTACGAAAAGCTGTGGCTGCTTTTAAAACTATTACAACTATATTCCTGCAGTATGATATACATCCATAACTCAGTATAGTATCTATAGGTGCTGATGCATGACGGTCATGTTGTTGTACATATGAACATATGCTACACTTCCACTCTAAAAGCAAGATCATGTATGTAACGTAGCCGGAAAGTGCTAATTCGAACAGTCATCTAACAATATGGTGGCAATGAAATACTGGTACCCTTGTGATCCAACTTGCTGTACAGCCTTTACAAAGTTGACGTTGACACTCCATGTCAGGTGGCACTTTGAAGATGCTACAAGAAGTACCACAGTTTTATTTCCTTCAGGAAAATGGCACTCAATACCTGCGGGGTACTGTGTGTAAAATAATGTAGCCTTGAACATGACAAAGGAGTGAGTATACATGGCAGGTCCAACATCCCACCTCCAAAATAAATTTGCTCAGACTCAGTATTATATGTCGCTTTTTATGGTAAGTTTATGAGATAGATACAAAGGTCAAGCAGCTGTCACTGTGATCCATAGAAATGCTGGTAAGGTTTGAGATTAATATTAATTAATTCATTGGTATTGTTTACATTAAATGGATTAAAGTGCAAGTTTCAAGATCTATAGTCGCCAACTTTTCTCTGAATATTGTAAAAAATTGAGTAAATTTCTCTGGATCTGAACTTTGAATCTTCAAAAATGATCTATCGTTTTTTTCAGTCTTCAACATCAACCGAAACTATAAGAGAATAAATTGGAAGATTTCACATCTGTTTTCTTCTATTGCTCCGTTGAGGTAAAGTCTCAGCAACTTTTTAACGACAACACATATATACTTTCAGTCGTTCACAATTTAAGCAATATACTACCAGACGATCAGGCCGATCACTATCAAATTCAAACTTCCACACAGGCCAGGGACATAACTACAGGGTAAGGGGTCCTACAACCGCCACAAATTTTAAAAGTGCGGTATGTAGGTGTGTAGGGAAAATGTGAGGTTCGTCGGGAAAAATTGTCACTTTCTTTTGCAATTAATTTACTTTGTCAGAAAAACATCTTTCATTTTTGGTACAGAAATGTCGGGAAAGTTTACGTTCACAACGTTTTACTTAGGTGAATTATTGTCGGGTGGAAATATTGCTTTGATACATTTAGACATAAACCTGTAACCCTGCCCAGATGTAAGTGTATTGGAAAACAAATCTGTCGTCGGGAATATTATATATATATATATGTATATATATGTATATATATACATATATATTTATATATATTTACATATATGTGTATATATTTCTCTAATTCGGCACTTAGGGGGAAAGTTGTTGTTGAAAAGTCGACCTTAAGGGGAAAAAAATTTTCGGGTGAACTATAAGTTTCGCCTTAACGTTTCCACACACTTTTTCTATAGGAATACGTAAACTTACAAGGGCGCCCTCTTAGATTTACAAACTAGATGCCATTACTTCAAAGTTGTCAAATTTACGGACACCTAGCTGTTAACACGAACGGATGGCTGCCTATTGAAATAACGTTAATTATATGTTTAGACGTTAGGGCGAATTTATTTCTTAAGTATTTTATTATCCTTTTTTCCCCCTATGTACAAGCAGATATAACAATTTCCCCTTAAGGTGGGAATTAGCGTTATATATATATATATATATATATATATATATATATACATATATTTATAATATATATATATATATATATATATATATATATATATATATATATATAATATTCCCGACGACAGATTTGTTTTCCAATACACTTACATCTGGGCAGGGTTACAGGTTTATGTCTAAATGTATCAAAGCAATATTTCCACCCGACAATAATTCACCTAAGTAAAACGTTGCCCAGATGTAAGTGTATTGGAAAACAAATCTGTCGTCGGGAATATTATATATATATATATATATATATACATATATATTTATATATATTTACATATATGTGTATATATATACGTATATATTTATGTATATATATGTGTGTATATATATATATATATATATATAGAGAGAGAGAGAGAGAGAGAGAGAGAGAGAGAGAGAGAGAGAGAGAGAGAGAGAGAGAGAGAGAGGAGAGAGAGAGAGAGAGAGAGAGAGACAGAGAGAGAGAGAGGACAGAGAGAGAGAGAGAGAGAGAGAGAGGAGAGAGAGAGAGAGAGAGAGAGAGAGAGAGAGAGAAGAGAGAGAGAGAGAGAGAGAGAGAGAGGAGAGATGAGAGAGAGAGAGAGAGAGAGAGAGAAGAGAGAGAGAGAGAGAGAGGAGAGAGAGAGAGAGAGAGAGAGAGAGAGAGGGAGAGAGAGAGAGGGGAGAGAGAGAAGAGAGAGAGAAGAGAGAGAGGGGAGAGAGAGGAGAGAGAGCGAGAGAGAGAGAGGAGAGAGAGAGAGAGAGAGAGAGAGAGTGAGAGAGAGAGAGAGAGAGAGAGAGAGAGAGAGAGAGAGAGAGAGAGAGAGAGAGAGAGAGTAGGTAGAGAGACGTAGCGACTTTCTATGAATGAATCAAATCAATGCTACTTGAAATAGTCGCATAGACACCTTAGGCCATTTTTCCTCCAACAAGACATTTGCCTTATACTGAAACAGGATTTTAATACCGGTATGTGAATGGAAACTTAGCCTCAAGCAGGATTCGAACCAACGACCTCCCGTATACCGAGCAGATGCTCTGACCACTGAGATCAGTTGACCGCGTTCTTCCACATACGCCTAAATGGCTCAGTGGTGAAGGCCTTGTTGAATATGTTGCAACTCAACCTGAATGTTCGTCGGGGATGAGTTGTAGGTATTCGTGATCAGTTGCGTCCGGTCGCAGTCGGGTTGGGCAACCACGCAGCACACTGTTGGGGTTGATATCAGTCCACCTACACTGTTCATATGGAAGCTGAGAAGTTCGAGGTACAGAGAACACGCACATCGATTTCTCTGTGCACCATTCTAACGGATTATGTAAACAGAGAAATCCAAAACAGAAGAGGGGCTACTTCAAGAGAGTTCCATTATAGCATGAAAGGTATGGCATATCATCAAAGTAAGTGGACGAGACTCAATGTTACTTGAGAACAGAGCCGTCTGAACAAAATAACATATTCTGTTCCGTTTATTCTACCGTTAATATAAAACAAACATGAAAATGAAGAAATGCTGCACGCAGACGTGTTTTGGTATTGGTAAGTAATGCGAAGACCCCGGGCCTCAAAGGCTTATAAAAATTATATCAGGTAGTCAGGAAAAGAAGCGAAACATCCGGAACAGGCTTAGGCCATGCTTTTTGCTCATGTGCTCATTTTCGAAAGTCATCGTGCTAACAATAACAGTCTGGTCTTGACAAATTTGAGTTTATGCGCCATTCTAAAATCTTTGCATTTAATTCTGTGTATTTTTGTGACCTGTTTTAGGCAATTTCAGACGAAAGTCCTACTGTTGATTACATTTCTGTTTTAACTAAGTCTGTGCATTAATTGAAGCATCTTTAAAACACGATTTGAATTCTGACTGTAAAGGTTATCCCCTTAATCAGACCTCTTAAACTACAAATTTCATTCTGTTTGAATATTTCCAAAGGATGTGAAAGACAAATTGGCTTAACGTTTTGGCTATCCAGGATAGATAAGTAAAGCAGTTTTGACTGAGTTATGGATACCCCTGCAGGTAGCTTGTTCTAAACAAGTCCTCAGTAAACTTAACTTGAAGGCACTTGACTGCAGCAATTTGTCTAGCATTGTGATACCATGGGTCAGTCACTTCCAAGGTGTTATTCTCGACTGTGCATGTGATACATTAGTACGCAGCGACCGACTTAAGGTACACTCACTACACTGCGTGCAGCCTAACCCTCTTAATAAGGCCAATCATTCAGATGTGTGAACCAGAATTCTTTAGCTTCATTCTTTCAAAAAATAAAAGAGCTCCTACTATACAGGAAAAGGTACAACTTCTTACTAAATACGGGTGCGTATTCAAAATAATTTTCACGGGTGTTGAGTGGGGTCAGGGCCGTCGCGACCGGGGTGGGGGGTGGGGGTGGGGGTGTCTCACCCCCCCCCCCCAAAGTTCGTCAGAGCGACGATAGTCGGAAAATCTGAAATGCCAGTTGGAATTTCTGATATCTCAGTCTAGCATATTTTTCCGACTGAGCCTATGTCAAGTTTGTATATATTTTCCAACTAGACCAAGTGAGAATAATACCAAACGTTATTTTCCTCACGTAAAATCAAATCAAAGCTGTCCTTTTTTCGCAAATTCTTCTCAAACTCTCAAAATTTTCGCGCGCTCTGCGAGCTTCAAACCTTACCTCATTGTTGTTCTTATTATCAATATCTTCCGATAGCAACTTTCGGAGAAGCTCAACAGCAGAAGTTGAAAGCTGTTTACAAATTACCAGGTAAAAGACTGGCTTTTTGAGTGGCATGTTGGTTTGTTGGGCAATTGAAAGTATCTCGATGTAGATTCTGAATGCAGATTTTATTATGGAAATCTTATTCAATGAAAATTTGGGCGCGCTTCGGGGCATGCGTCACGATTTACAATCAATCTCATGAACATTATTAAGGTAATTATACCAGACACAGTGCTATGGGAGCTAGGGCGCTTTAGTCCCCCTCCCCAAATTTTTCCGAGCCCCACAAAATTGCGCAAAATTTTGTATAGACAAATATTGGTGAAGACATAGATATACTCAGAAAATATTCCAAACTTCTATTTATCAGGCCCGTAGCCAGTAAGTTCTGTAACGATTCTTTCTATAACTTGAAAAATTTTCGCGCCCTACGCGCGCTTTCATCTATAGTTCTATCTAGTGATAACACCCCAGTTTCAAACATATTGGATTTCACCGTTTCCACAAATGTTCTTCTTCCGTGTAGGCGTGATTTTAGAGAAACACGAAAATGCATCGTTGCGAAGACCTTTCCTCTTTTTCCTAACTTTTGGAAGATTCTTTCTTCAGCCTCGCCATTGTAGCAAACATATTTTGTAACAAAAAGATCTTTCAGTTTCGTAGAAGATCCTTTATGGGTTAGATGAAGAATGTAATCCCCGACGACAACCATGCAGTCACCCGAAAAAATTTCTTGGTTTTGTCCAGATTCTTCAATAAAAGCCCAAACTTTTTCAACTTTCCTTAACGAAAATTCAATATAACCCCAAATTTTTCGGCACGCTTCGCGCGCCTTATATTTTGAGTTCGGCAACCCATTGCATCTGTCGGGACTTAGAGTAGCTGGCCCCCAGTCAGGGCGCTTCCCCCTTGTCGGCAAATCAATGCACCACCCCTGGCTGAGCCTGCGTGCAGGATTTTCATTTTGGCATTGAAGTATACCCCCGAATTTCGGCGCGCTTCGCGCACAATCCTCATCCACGTTGTATCACTTATGAATATTATAAGCACAACGTAGCAGTGAACTTTTATAGCATAAACTAGGTGTACATTCTGAAAACGAGCTTGTTAGTCCTAATCCCCTTTTGCTATACCTGTATGGGAGGTCTAGTATCATTTTTCTGCACCTATACTCTCCCTCCCGCCCATTCCTCATTGCTGGGAGCTGTTAGTCTGGATTTTCGTTCAAAATTAGTAAAAATACGATAGATGTAACGTGCTTGGCGTCATACTCTATATTATTATTTAGATGCCAGGTAATAAGCATTATGTCGTTGCCTCATTTTATATAATTGATCCAGAGCTTCCAAGGGCCTATACAGGTATATGCTAGCATTAGATGCCAGAATAGAAGGCATTAAAGTAGTCAAAAGGGGGGTGACGGGGCTTCAGGAGGTTTGTTGACAACGTATTCTTCTCTTAGACAACATACTTTCTACTTTCACCTAACCAAATCTTAGTATTCACTAAATTATGGACATTTTCCAGCCATGTATGATCAGTTCCAAAGGTATCCCAAGACAGCACCATTTTGCATATAAGCAACCTTACCTTAACAAAAATTTCTCAAAGGGGAGGGGACCCCTCCCCTTAGGCCCCTCCCCCAGGACGGCACCTTTATGAAGTGACAAAGGAAGGATCCCCACTGCTGTATCATACAAAAGTAACGCCCATAAAAACGAAAATGCAATTTACGGGCCGCCACTCATTTGGAAAAAGAATCAAACCAGTCGGAAAAATTAGAATTCATTTAATTATGGAAATTTCCTAGCCATATATGATCAGCTCCAAAAATATCCCAAAGATAGCTCCATTTTGCATCTAAGCAACCTTACTTTAACAAAAATTTCTCAAAGGGGAGGGGTCAACCCCTCCCTTAGACCCCTCCCCCACGACGGCACCTTTATGTAGCGACAAAGGAAGGATCCCCACTGCTGTATGTAAACGCAGGGCGCATAAAAATGGTGCAATTTACGCGCCACCATTCAGTTGGAAAAAAATCCATCCAGTCGGAATTTGGGACCTTCACACCCCCCAAACATATGACCCTAGCTACGGCCCTGAGTGGGGTCACATTCTAAAGACATCACCCTACAAAAATCTATAAATATAACGCCTTTGGTGGCCTGACTGAAGCGTCCTAGGACGAACCAGGTAACTAGCCGACTTTACTTTGGACGAAAATTGTTTGGTCCAATATCTATGGGAGCAAGTGCCTCATTGCTCTGCCATGCTGTCATAAACAATAAATTCATGCTGAAAGATTTTTGAGTCCATACGGTGTTCTATTTTAACACGATTACGCCGTTGAAATATAAGATGGATATGTTAATGCTTTATATATACCGTTCGCATGTTTACACATTTTCTCGTTTCCTTTTTTCATTTCTTCCATACCGTCTTTTCTTTCTGTTTCCTTTCTTGTTTTCGTTTCTCTTTATACTTCTTTATTTTTGGGTGGGACGGGGGTTGGGCTTTAACGCCACAGATACACGCCTATTAATATTGAATGACTTGCCAACCATAAAGACAGGGTTGTACCTCGTGCGCTCTGCGTCTCCTGTCATTTTGAAAATTTATTCGAGACAAAGCTAGCAACTTGAACCTCGAGACGTGTACGAAGTCCATGTAAAATGTTCCCCGATTAGTTAAAATTTAAGAGAACGGTTAAAGATCACACGATTTACAAATTAGCGCTTTAATGTTGAGGTACATTATTTTTCTTCGATGACAGACCCCCTGGAATGCTCCTGAACTATTTGATTGGGCCCATATACAGTAAGCCTTCAGGCCTAGGCTATTGCTCAGGCTACGATTAGCACATAGCCTACCTAGGCCTATTCTAGCCTGATTAATTTTAATTAGGCTATGTTACAAGAACCAGGCTGTTATTGTTTGGCATGATGTCTCTCGAAAAGAGTACACGAGCAAAAAAGCTGGATTATGTCTGTTCCGGATATTTAGCATGTTTTCATTACCTGATATAATTTTTATAAGCTTTTGAGTTTGGGGGTCCTCACATAAGTTACCAATACCATAACACTTTTGCCTGTATTTACCAATACCATAACACTTTTGCCTGTATTTCTTCATTTTTATGTTTGTTCTATTTATCTGTAGAATAAACGGAGCAGAATACATTATTCTTGTCCAGACGGCTCTGTTTCCTAGTAACATTGAGACTCGTCCATTCATTTTGAGGATATGCCATACCTTTCATACTATAATGAAACGTTCTTGAAGTACCCCCTCTTCTGTGTTGGACTTATCTGTTTACATAATCCCTTAGAATGGTGTACAGAGAAATTGATGTGCGTTTTCTTTGTATACCTCGAACTTTTCAGCTTCCGTAAGTTCATCAACCGCACATGAGCACACTGACTTTCCGCAACCATCGTCTGATTTCTCAATCCCTTCTTTGTTGGTTAATTCATTTAAAAATGGATCGCAGTTGGGTCATCCCCTCCCCCTCACTGGTGCTGATTTTTTTTAACTTCAAAGGTAGCATATGTTGCACCAGATTGCATGTAAGGACACCTAGTTTTTCAAAAATTTTCCAAAGGGAAACCCCTACCCCAGGCCGGCGATCACATAACATAAGCATACCTTGAAACCCATGAGAAAAATCCTGGCTGCGCCACTGATAATTATCATTATTACTGTAACGACTTCCCAAAAAATTATAATCAATATAAAGGGTAGTAACACGGCAAATGATTGAAAGTAATTGGCATGCGATGTGATAACCGATGCATGCCTACCGGTATATAATAATATCATGTACATTACCATGTTGAAAAGCGCAAGTGGGGCGCGTGGGAATTTTTGGTTATATTTTTCGGGTAAGTCGTTACAGCCCCCCCCCCCCCACATCAACTTGGGCTCCTACGCCTATGAGACCAGTGGTTCCCAACCTTTTCAGCTCACCGCCCCCTTTTACCGAATGGCGTTGGGCAAACGCCCCCTCCCATCTGTAACATACTGTTGCCATGAATGAAACGACCATTGTAATAAAAACAAATTTTGAAATAAATGGGAGGCATACACCTACATTATTTTTACGTACGGGTCCTACACAGGGAAGCAAAACAACAGCACCGGATTCAAAAGCTGACTCTTTTTTGTGATGGTGTATCACAAAGTTGGGGTTAGGGAGGGTAAAAATTTTTTGAATTTTACAGATGCCAAAGGCCCCTCGAAGTGTGGACAGTTCCCACAAGGGCTCCTAATGGGGCTCAGGGGCAATGTCTTAATGGGGGACCAAGGGCGAAGCCCCTGGAAGCTTTGGGGCATTACTGAAACTGTCGACACAGGAGTTAGAGTTAGATGATGTTTTACGGCTCAGTTTCAAACCAGTTGGTTTAAGTCGGGTCGGGCACGTCCTTTTTTTCCAGTTGTGGCTCACTGGCTTGTTTTCCAGCTCCATTGCTTATGCTAAGCACCAAGGACAATGACAGTAGGTTCCATTATTAAAGTCTTTGGTATGTCCAGGTCAGGAATCGAACCCTAGACCTTCCGGCTGCAAGTCGGATGCTCACACCATTTGACCATGCAGTCGGTTTGTGGACACAAGAATGAGACGCTGTAAGTCACTTTTGACTGTCTTCCGATTACCTAATATTTAATAACCTTAAATGTTCACCAGAGATTACAGGGAGCTTTTCCTGTGGGTAGGAGGAAGAAGGATGGTAGGGGTCGCATGGGGCTTTAAAAGACTTATGCCACTCAAGCTGTCCTACGGGCAAAAATAATGAGAAAGCCGAAATTGGCAAACCGTAAGATTGCATTTTTAAAAACATTTTAACGTTTTAGTTGTGTTTTACTTCATAGTTCATAGTACAAACTTTATAGTTGCAAAAGCTATCTATTATGTTACAGTTATCTGCAAGTTTCACTTCTGTCAGTATGTCATGTTGATGGACAGCACGAAAAACCTACATTTAAGCTTAAAGTGGCGGGACAATTTTCAGCGATGGCCCTTCGCACACCGCTTTCACCAGGATACCACTAATGGGAATATGAGGGTCCTCGCAGAAAATTTTGAAATTAATCACTGTTAGATGTGATTTCGTGAAATCTACCAATAAAGATAATTCACAAACTTTTTAGTGCACCTGAGTGAATATTAGACCTACCGTATTCGACTTGTTAACGTCATTTATCTCCTTTTCAAGGGAACGAATTTGAGAGCTCAGCTAAGGGAAACTTTTGGAAAATCTTGTATGGCCCCGTTTGAACTTAGTATCTCATTTTTCAAAACGCCCCTGCCGTTTCCTTAAAGCTCATCGCCCCATGAGTTGCGAAATCCCCCCCCAGGTGGACGATAACGCCCCCGTTGGAAACCACTGAAGTAGACTGTCGGATCGCAGTCGGTACCGAAAGTCGGGTAGAGAACAAATTTTGGAAGACGCTTTACCGACCCGTCTGCCACGAGACTGGTTTCCGCTGATGGCTTAGATTCGGGTCGGTGCAGTGTGGGCTGGCTTTTTTCTTGCCACTAACGAACTCAAATCGTGAAGTCGAACCTCTTTTGCATGTGCGGATCCAGACATTTCGAAAAGGGGGGGGGGGGCTGAAAGCCCCCTTGAATATTCTCCTAGATTAACATTATGCTAATTTTCGCGAATTTGTTATTGTTGATGTGGCGAAAAGGGGGGGGGGGGCTGAGCCCCGGAAAGCCCACCCCCTTGGATCCGCGGCTGTTTTGTGTTTACTGTAAACACTTGAAAGTGCGAACACTTTGTAAAGCGGTGGTTGTGAAGGAAGCCTGCTTTCCGACCTTCTGTATAGATGCAGTGCCTAACTAGAATGCGAGGCATTCACACTCGCAGATCTAAAATCGAAGGGGAAAAAATTTAAGGGAATGCGTAGAGAGGGTTCGAACGTAAGATATCTTCAACCTCGAAGGAATCCGAATGCCTTCTCCCCACCTTCACGGCACGGTCGTAACTTTATTAACATGTAATCTCTGTAGATCATCGTGCGTACTTATCAGCATAGTAATGGTGACAAATGTAATGGAGTAACAAATGTAATGGAGTTTTGCATTTGGAAGGTTATTTTTATTCTCTTTAACCATGACAAGTGCTCAATGGAAGGTAGTAGGCCAACTTCGATGCTTTAACTGGGGAACATTCACCAGTTCAGGCATTTACCTCTCCCTTTGATTTGATAATTATTCCTTCTGCTGATCAATGTTCGAACGTAATAAGTAATATCAGGTAGTCAATCAGGCAGTCGTTTACGCCAAATATAAAGAAACACAACTGACGAGGATTTACGAAGTTCTGGTTATCTCAAAGACGTCCCTGAAATATGTTGCCGTAAATGCAGCACGTGCGTACCGCAACGTACTATACTATCAGTATGCATACTGGCTGCGCCATCGATCTAATATGCATGCAATGACTCCATCACTGTTAACGTGATCACCGACAAAGCAAGCACCTCTTTCCAAAGGAAATACAACTTTCAGCTGAACCTGATGTGCAAAAAAGGTAACTACACAGTGCTTATTGCCGATTTTTGTACATACGGGGACTTGATAATCTTATGCGTTCGCTGTTCCTACTCCACTCGGAAAAGTCTTCAATTCTGAAGAAAATATAATATAACTCTATAGTTTGTCGCTCTTTTTCCAGTTATAGTTGGCATATTTTGAAGAAGATTCACCTGTGTGATGCGTTGCTTAGTAAACACATAAGTTTTTACTTGGGTAGATCTCACCCAGACGTTTCAAAATATGAGAAATGAAGGGTAACAATCTCTCCTAACGTGTGTACAAAATATATACAAACATCAGGGGCAGATCTAGGGTCTTTTTTGAGGAGGGTCCCAATTACAGGAAAAGAATACATCCCCAAATTTTTAGTTCTCATACTACAACACCGATTATATAGTTCAGAACATATTGACGAAGAATGATTAGCCCAACACCAAGAAACATCTAAAACAAGAGTACTATGTAAACTTACACTCTCTTCTTTCCTGAGAGATCGACAGCCGTCTTTCTTACTTCAAAGCACCCTAAAAGTGCTGCATTTCAGGGCCGTGACCATGACGAAATCCATTGAGAGGGAGTGGGAGTAGTCCAGTCGCGTACGTAAGAAACATCAAAATCGGGCGGATTCTTCCTTTGTCACCCACTGCAGGAAGTGTCGCATTGGGAAAGGTTCTAGGCAGCTAGGGGGAGGGTTGTACTTATAAAATGTGGCTTAAATTGAAAATGGTGCTATCTTTAGAAAAGCTTTGAACTGGTTACCTTTTAAGTATCCTTATGAATATTCAAGAATTTTTCCCTTTTGGGCAGGATACAAGGGAAGGGATTGTCGTCGAACTGAAGGAAGACACCATGCTCTTTGAAAATTTTGGTTTATGAAAGGTGGCTGAGATTCATTATGGACTTATATTCAGGAAAGCTGTGACTTTATCATATATTTGGAAATTTTTATTATTAACTGATTTTTCCTTTATTTTGGCTAGATGCAAGAGAAAGAGGTGTTCCTTCTGAGGGAACATTCTTCCACTTTGAGCATTTTTTTATGCGATATATCTTATGTATCTACCCCAGGCAAATGCGTGCCTTAACCAGGGGTAGGCCGACAGGCAAGTTTATTTTCCTCCTGCTTTTACAAGTTACAAAATGTGCAAAATATAAACATTTTTAGAAGCTGTTCAGTTTAAAATGATATTTTGACTATACTTGTGAGTGAAAAACGTTTAACGACTTTAGGCAAGTTTATGATTGCAAAAGGCGCCGCATAAACCTTTTACGCCCTTCATCGCAACTCTATTTACAAAGAAAAGTAGGCAATAGCTAAGCATATCTGAGTATGTATGTCGTTTATATGTAAGCATGCGCCAGAATGGTCACCAGGTAAAGGCCTAATATTTTGCTGACTCGTTTTGAGAACGAAATGGCTCAGGCCCAACTGATAATAGCAAAATGGTGCGCTTCGTGCAACGCCTTCTTCCAGGTGTACGACATCCCATACCGGCAAACGTTTACGGGTAGGTATGCTTCCACGCACACGTTTAAGTGCACATTAATATATAATTACATATGTAAATCTACATGTACACATATAGTATAGGTATTTGCGTACATTCCCCTTCCTCACCCCCATGAAAGAGTCTCTTGGGAAATTGTCCTTTACTCTCACAGAGAAACGAGGGATGTCATAACAATTCCCTCACATCAGGAAGACTATTGTATTGCTAAGCTGTTCCTTAGAAGCGTTACTGTTGCAGCAAGCAAAAATGAAAAGGACCTTAAATATTTCTCTTAAAAGGAATGGGAGTGAACAGATGAAAGGTAAAACTACGGATAAATATATTTCTAACTCAGAAATAATGGAAAACATTCTTTAACTTTAGACTTATCGGTAACATATAACAGATAGCATAGTGAAATGAAATAAGTGTGCTACAAATAATCATGAAAGTTACTTGTGAGGGTATTTTTGGGGGGAGCGGGAGGGGTGCAATACTTTTTTTTTGCCCCGTTTCAAACAACAAATAGAACGGGTGTGTCGGGGTAGTTCCCCGATAAGGCAGGGAGTTGTTATTAAATAACAACTCCCTGGATAAGGTACGTTACAAATATGAAAGAATACTATAAATGACTGTCCATACTGGAACATTAAAGAAAACAAACAGCAAAATAGAAATACGGAAAGGAAAGAAAGAAAGAAAAAGAAAGAAAGAAAGAAAGAAAGAAAGAAAGAAAGAAAGAAAGAAAGAAAGAAAGAAAGAAAGAAAGAAAGAAAGAAAGAAAGAAAGAAAGAAAGAAAGAAAGAAAGAAAGAAAGAAAGAAAGAAAGAAAGAAAGAAAGAAAGAAAGAAAAGAAAGAAAAAAGAGAAAAAAGAAAGAAAGAAAGAAAGAAAGAAAGAAAGAAAGAAAGAAAGAAAGAAAGAAAGAAAGAAAGAAAGAAAGAAAGAAAGAAAGAAAGAAAGAAAGAAAGAAAGAAAGAAAGAAAGAAAGAAAAAACACCTACCTGAATCAAATAAGCTACTTAAAAGCAATATGATGGCTCTGGAAGCAGTAGCTCTGTAATATTCTAACGTGGCCCAATTGCAAAGTGTCGATCCACTTTTCCCACTAGTTACAAAAATCGTTTATCGTGCGTTTTTGCAAAACGTTACTCAACATAAATATAAAAGGCTTTTTCACTCATGAAAAAAAGAAAAGTTTAACCGTGTGAACTAATATTAATTTCTGTAAATAAAGTTGATGTGTTTGTTGATAGCCGTTTCACTTTGGTATTTGTAAAGCCCGAAAGGTATCGTTAAATCATTGAAACAAGTCACATTGGGGAAATTTGAAAGAATCAGGTCTCGTAAAGATTGCCAGGAAGGAACTTCTTCTTCCTGCTTACAAAGGAAGCATAAATAATCGCTGGTTCTTCTTGCAAAACGTTCACAAATTAGTGAATGTAACATGAATTTCATGTAAAATACAGTAGGTTCCCAGTATTCTAGTGTTTATCCTGTATTGGAACCATTTATTCCCCACATGAAAGCTAAAAGGAAGTTTGTAAATGATTCGCCAACAATCAAAATTATGATTTAACTACAATACTCATTTCTGTCGAGGGGTTGGATTTACATTTTCAAATATTTTAGGATGGTAAAGAAATCTATGGAGTCTTATCAACTTGTATGCTTTAACAAAACATGGACATAGATGGACCTGAACGGACCATATTGCTTAGAAAATCTGCTTTCTGAATAACACTTCTTAATGGCACTACAAACGCTATTATAGGCCATGAAATTAGTTCGAATATGAAATTTCTCTTACGTTTTCTCTCAAGTTTTTGAATCATGAGTGCTTTTCAAATTTAGAATGTAGATGCATTATACTTATAAAAATACCCCTGTTGTTTTCGAGTTCAAAGGTCACCGGCGGTTGGTTGAAACTACTGATATCTTGTGAACAGAGGTGTCTCATACGTGGACGCCACGTAATACTTACAAGAACGTTTTTTGTTTTGGTGGGGGTGAAAGCTCATTTGAAGTCACTTGATGTTGTATGATGAAGACCCGTTTAAACAACAGATCATAAAGGGTAACCTTATAGTTGGCATGTGGATGCTCCATATTGCTTTCAATAATTGAATTGCTTTTGGTGGCGGTCAAATATCGTTTAGGTCAAAAGAGTTCAAATTGTTAAACACCGGTACGTAACTGTGAGGGATCTTATACGCGGCAGGTGGACGACCCATGTTGTTTTCAAGAACCCAAAAGGACACGCGAGGTCACGAGGGGTCAACATCGAGAAAACACGATATCTTAAGAAGGATACTCTGAGGCATAACGCTCAGTGCGACCATGGAAGTACCACCTCGGAGGTGGTACTTCCATGGTGCGACAAAGCATTTCCTTTCTACAGGGAATCACTAAGCCTTTGGGCATTCTAGTTTACAGACAAGTTCTGCTGTGTGTCATAAATGTGGCCTGGTGAAGAACTCCGTACGAACCAATTCCACCCAAAAGAAAAATCGCCCAGAAATAAGTCATTGTTGGTGAAATCTATATATCTAGCTGATGTCTCAAAAGTTTGCTTAAAATTCAAATTCTTGGCCTCTGAGGTATGGTTGAGGTTCCCTTCACTATTTTCAGTGGTTGTGTAGAAAGCCAGGCTCACTGAAAGGAAAAAAAGCGATAGAGGAGTAACTTTAAGGCACAGACCTACAATGGATGCCAAGCTAAGTCACACATTATCTTACATTGTGCTGGAGACCTGCTGCAACTCTTTCATACCACTCAGAACGGAAGTTCTATTTTTCTGTGCAGTGTTTACACAAGTGTTGTGATAGAGCGATAATTGAATCCATAGTTCATTTTCCAAATAGCAGTTACAAAGAAATATGGGATCGAATTTTTTCAAGCTTCGTTTTGCTAAAGTAAAAATGCCTTTGACAAAAAAAATAATGCTAAATAAATAAAACAAAACTGTATCCGATAATTTCTTTGCATTTGTTATTTGGGGAAGGATCCATGGCACTGTTTTTGGTTTATTGTTACATTACTAGCCGAGAATGAACTACCGTATTTAGTATCTTCGTCATGCCAGGCCCGTAGTCAAGGGGGGGGGGGGCAAGGGGGGTGAAGCTCCCCTTGGAAAATTTTTCGCCCCCTCTAGAAGATCAAAAATTAGCATTGCAAGCCGTGATGCATTTCAGTATGTTTCGCCCCCTCTGGAAAATTTTTCGCCCCCCCAGAAGCTTCTTCGCCCCCTTCAGCACCTTGTCTGGCTACGGGCCTGTGTCATGCAGCTCTCAGTAACGAAGGATCTTAAAACGTCTAAAACTACCTTAAAAATGCCAAAATTCTGAAGCTGAATAACCACGCCCTCCTATCCTAATTTTTTCCGACGACACTGTTAAACACTGGTATTCTCCCTCCAATACATTGGTAATCCAAACAACCCATTCATGCCGGTGGCAAGACAAGGTACTGAAGGGGAAGAGATGGCTGGGGAGTTCCTCTGGGGTTAGAGGCGAGATATGCTAATATGTGTCAAGGCAACGGGTACTTGAAACTTTCTGTTGGGGATTCTTCTAAAGGGGCTTCACTTCCCCTTAGCTTCTAGTCTTGGTCAAGACGTTAGTAAATTTTCACTTCTCACGTTTTTTTTTTACAAAAAGAGGGCGCTTGTCAACTAGCTGTACGTACTCGAGTATTTCGTTCATTACTAGTATAGAACAGAAATTTGAAGACGGATAGAGGGCGTATGCACAGTTGTTCCCAATGAACGTCGTGTACTGTGAACAACTAACACTACGGCCTTGAGCAAGACTACTTAGCTTCTGGCCTGGTATGTGTCCTACGTATTCATGTACTATGAATCCAACCCGGCAGAGTTCAGATTTGAGTGAATATCAATATTTAATATAAAAGACACAAGCGAAATTCAGAATCACACAATGAACTTCAGCTTACACCAGTCCAAAATGTTATCCATGACCTAATCTTGGTCATTACTGACTTGCTCCACCATTGAAAATGTCTGGCAGTGGTCATTCATTATAAGTTTTGCTATAACTACAAGGCAATTTCTAGTAGGTTCCTTCGGGGTAACTCATGCGCTGATCTAGTTCGTGTTTGGAGATGCTAGCATTTGGTTTACATTACAACTAGCGGAGAGTTGTAAATTTCTATCATGTATTTCTACTTTAAAACTACTACCAATCAATAATGGTACGGTCCAGTACCATACGGACGCTTCTACATTTTTAGGCGTTGGATGCACGGTTAGGCTTGATCTATCGTTCCGATCTATGCCTGATGATACATTAAATACAGCGCTGAAGGAAGGCACTCGAAGGCTGTAAGTTAGTCCATAAGTTCATTTCATATACGCTATTTTGTGACACTTGATTAAAAGTTCAGTAACCTCAGCACTACTGCGTGTCACCACACAGTCTGAGTAATATATCAGTAGGCTACAGTAATGAAAAAAGCAGAATGAAAGCTGCTTTCAACTCCTTCAGTTATTCGATTGATATTAATAAGATGGATAAATAGCATACAGATGATGAATGGAAGTCTGTCAGGCATCCTTTCGGTGTGTAAAGTACAAGGAACAGAGCTAGGATAAATGTTGATTTGGTTCAGCAAGGAAGAAGCAGGAAATTAATTTGAAAATTATTATCGAAGTCTTATTTCGGATCCGGAAGTTCTGTAACTTCACTTGATACGCAATGAATGCTCGTTAAAACAATTGCCAAAATTAGTTCTAACAGCTTAGATGTATTCAGTTTTTGCTGGAGTGTTACACTAACTGTCCGTAGCCTCATTCAGTTTCAATAGAAATTAAAGCGTCATTTCTGGTGATGATTCAGAGGGCTGCGCTTTTCCCTTGCTTGGATCATAAAATTTCTGGTTCCAATATCAGTAACCTTTAGTACTCTAGGTATTCCTTTGAATTAAAGAAACATTGTTGTTGATTTTGGACAATAAGTTGCTTCAATGCTGTATTTTTTTGTACTTAAAGGGCTCCTAGGGTTTACTACTAATGTGCCCCATGCTAATAACTTCATTAATTGTGTCACTCACCGTGTATATCACATAAAATGACAGTCAATTACCAAAGGAAATAAACTAAAATACGACATGAAGTTTGCAAGGAGAACCTAACATGGAGTGTATATAGAACATACACCGAACTTCACTCACTGCCTCATTTTTGCACCCCTAGAACAGTTCCAAATTCAGTAACAATGCTCTAGTCAACACATTTGTCTATACAAGTGCAGTAAATAACATATTTTGATTACAATACTCAAAACATGATAAGTGGCTTAAATTTCGCAAAAATAGATATACAGTGTACAGTTTTCCCTGTCGAGCTAAATCTATTAATATGTGGCTTCCTACGTATTTTTAAATCGACGGTTTTGCCATTCAAAACCGTTCATGACCAGGTTTGTAGTCATCTCACTCACTGCATATTGAATTGCATATATAGAAAGCTTGTTTACAAGCGTAGGCTTAACAGTAAGTATACCATGCTAACTAGTCTGACGTTTATATATTTTGGCAGTTTTACAATCTTGTCAGGGCCAGACATCGAGTTGACAATAAAACACAGATTCAAGATAAAATGTTAACTTCACTTATTTAAATTCATACCATGTTCAAGTTACACTTGATCATATCAGTAAAATGATCGTTTGGGGTGTTTTCCTAAACGGGAAACATGGGAGCCCACATGAGATATGTGTGGGTATTATGGGCTTCCAGCCATGTGTGGGCATGGGCTAGAATGTGCAGTTATAACTGAGCCCACGTGGGGTTATTATGTTGGTTTGTCTGGCAAATGGTCTTGGGTAAACCAGCTAGGCATGAAGGGTCCTGTGTAGCGTCATGGTGCATCAAGTACACTGGGCACCGGGCTTGGTTTTCTCATGGTGGGCCGACGAGGGTTTCGCTCTGTGACCAAATCTGTGTAGGAGTATGCATCGTTATATGTGTATTGGCTACAGTGAATGTGTGTGATCACGGCAGTAATAGAAAATCAGTGATGCTCTTGACTTTCGATTTCTGTGATTGCAGATACCTGTTATTTGTTAGCCTACGTACGTTGGGCGATACGATATATATCTCAACGATCATTGATGTAATACTAGGCCTATAATGCTAGCTAGCCGGCCGTTCAACTCCCGTCCGAAAGGTACACATTAGGCTACACAATCGACAAAATATTAATTTTTACAAAATAATAAGCCTGATATCTTGGGAAATTTCAAATTTCAAGGACATTTGTTCAAATCGGGGACATTTTCGGGGACACATGATCATCGGGGACGGAACACTGGATTTGGGGACTGTCCCCGAAAATCGGGGACGTCTGGTTACCTTAGACTGTATGTGGAGTAAGCCCTAGGCCGTTGCATGGGTTTTGTCAATGCTGGCCCATAATGGCCTCGTGAGAGGATAGTCTGGGACGTAGGCTAGGCTATTATGTGGTGTAGTGATTCAGGGCTGGCCAGTCTTGTCAAAGCCCGTGACTTGTAAGTAGCCTATCCAATACTTAGTAACCACAATACTTGTCTGTGTCATGTTTTCTTAACTTCAGAGTCTTTAGTGCTTAGGCTACATTAGGTTTATATGTTAGTTACGATTAGATTAGGGTCATGGTCAGGGATCGAAAACCATTTATCTCAATGTCTCTGTGAAACGAAAACTAACTTGTTGATCTGGCACTCAAAGCCGCACGTCTGCATGTACATGTTGTGTCGGGAAACAAATGTCGGAACAGAGAGGTGTCACCGCACTAGATATGCAGATCATATCCTAAACTATCCATGACATACAAATCATGTTTAGCTTTCAATTCTTTAACTAGGGACGGTTAGACTGTCTGAAATTCAAATCTACTTTCTTATCAGTCTTCACTTGTACACTTATACGTTTTTCTGTTTTTCCCCTGAATACACGAAATTTCAACTTCTGTAAAAGGAAAAATTTACTTTGTTGATCTACGTGCCTGCACTACCTTTCATTTCATGTAAAGTTCTAACGTAAGGCATTGCTTATATTTTCCTCTTTTTAAGAGAGAATTTCAAAGAAAACAAAGATAATGAAAATTTAAATTTATAAATGTAAATTTCTGTTTGCAATAATATCATTGAAGTAATAAAATACAGATTTGTACAACTCGAAGCAGGGTGTGATTTAAACCAGCTTTTGTTATATGTTGGTGTAAACGCACTGTGCTTCTGTATAGGATACAAAGTGCAATAAATTTTGCTGATAAGTTACACAGTGACTTTTTGTACAAATGAGGAGTTCTTTGACTAAACGTTTGCCTACCTATATTGTAACATTGTAAGTGATGAACACAGTCTTTAGCCAGGGGCGGCACCAAGGGGGGGGGGGCATGGGGGAAAAATGCCCCCCAGTCAGCGCCTTTGCCCCCAGTTGCCCCCCCACCCTCAGCTCCTGAAGTATAGTGTCCTTTCAGGAGTTTTCAAGGCAAAATAATTCACAAATAATTTTCCTCCCTGTTTGAATCATTCCCAAACTTTTCAAAGTAAAACCAGCCTGAGAGCTCTAATACATTATGTACCACCTGGTATGCTCGATATATAAACTTAAGTGTAACAGATACATATGTATATATCTATTCCCTGTTAATATACTGTACATATTGCATTCACCTTTCTGTTTTAAGAAAAGTGTAAAAAGTGTCAAGAGGTTGCTAATAAGTAGCTTTTAAACATATTGTCACTTTCCAACTTTTCATGTTGTCAGCTAAGAAGAGTAATAGCCAAATAAGCATAGCTTGCATTAAAATCATTTGGAATCTTTGCTTTGGATGATGCATTATGGACCAACATACACCTATACTGAGACTTAATTTTTTACCAAGAGATTTGCTAAAACCTCAGAGCTTCCGGGGGCTTCGCCCCCTGGAGGCCCCACCGGGGCTTTGCCCCTGGACCCCACCCGGTAAGTCTCGCGCTTCACGCGAAAAGTTTTTGCCCCCAACATTTTCTTTGGCCCTCCATTTGCCCCGCCCCCCCCCCACTTTTAAAATCCTGGTGCCGCCACTGTCTTTAGCTTTCATCTAAAGACGCGTCCACATCTGCTTAATTCTGCTAAAACAAAACATGTGATAAGAATTGACTAATTTTGACCTTCCTCAGTATAGTATGAATGGTATTCAACTGTCTCAGTTTCTACTGGGAGCCTTCTTCTTCTCGGCTCTGTGAAGGAAATTATCCCGTGCTTGGTCCGATTAGGCTACCACTAATTCAGTGAGGCCATGAAAGGTTGTGTACTTCGAGCCTGAATATTCAAAAGAATGGTCTCAAAATTTTCTTGGCGTTGCATTAAATACATGTTTTCATCCTACCTAAACAGCATTCCAAAGTCCTGTATTTTTTAAGATGTGGTTAAGTGTTCAAAGTCCTTTAGTCCCACAGTCTATTGGACCTACAGCCCAATCGTACTGCAATCCATTAGTAACCAATCCATTGGTCATTATCACTGCCCTATCAGTACAGGAAACTTGCAAAGATTTCATTGAAAATATCTCTTCTCTTCATATATAATCATCCATACCAACATTCACTTTTTCATAACTTACCATAAAACTTGACAGACTCTTTACCATGACAAAACAATGTTTAAAACGAGTCAATGAAGATTCATGTTACATGTATGCAACGAGTTTATATTTAGACTTATTATGTATTAATAACGAGTTAACACCAAACGAATTTCATCCAGATGGCTTCATCAATCTTACTCATCAAAAAAAAAAAAAAAAAAAAAAAAAAAAAAAAAAAAAAAAAAAAAAAAAAAAAAAAAAAGCTACCCTGGGAGAAAGGGAAGGGAAAAGGAAAAAAATATTTTCCCTGCTGCAAGATACCTAGTGGGTACATCAAAATGATTAGACTCTTTACGAAGCAATAATGTAGGTCTTAGACGCAGAACACTAATAGTACAAGGAAAACGTCACGTTTTAACATATTTAGATATTCAGAACGTTACATATAAAATACATGCAGCCCAATTAAATGATTGAAACTTAACATTTCCGTATAGCTCAATAAATTGTTTACGTATTGCAAACATAAGTCATGTACGAAGCTCTAGATAGGACAGGGTAAAAATAATTTTATTGCGTACCTACGTAATAATTATCACGTCCGTACGTGACACTTATGTACCAATGCAGATTTCATTTCATTTCTTTTATTTGGTTCTTCACAATATTTGATAATATTTGAAACAATGCACACGAGAGTAGAGAATATATAACATCAAGATATGCCTACATGCAGTACTATGGTAATCAGCCTATGAAGGGTTTCATCTTAGGGTAGATTGACTTAGTTTAATCACATAAGGAATTCATGCAACAATAAGGTGGTGAACCGCAGGAAATTACTAGGGTGTCAAATATTGTGCATGTAGGTTGTCTAACTCACAGGTGTTCGGTACTAGTACTGGGTCATGAGTGTACATTCAGTTACTATATGAACTCTTGGTCAGCCTATATAGAGCTTATGCATATGACGTCACGCTAGCCTCAAATGGAGGTAAGCGTGTATCATTGCAACTTACCCCTGCAATGCAGACAGCTGATTCGTGTATCGGTCGGATACGCGCGTAGTATTCTACTGTCGCGTGCGAAGTCTACGTCGTGCGTGCACTGTGCTTCACTGTTTTGGCGCCAAAATGACGTCGCATGACGTCAATGCATAAGCTCTATACTGGTAGGCGTATCGAGCGCCTGTGGTCAAACTCTATTGAAGTTTCACTCAAGTCAACTTAAGCCAGTGGCTGCCAATAGAGGCACGATTCCCCATCAAATTTAGGGGTCAAGTATATCTTCTGAGCAGTGACGTCGCCAGATGTTTAGAAGTGGGGGACACTGGGTGGCAAAATGTTCCACTGAAGGGGCACGCAGCACGAAGAACTTAGCGGCTCTGAAGGAGTTTTGGTTACACAAATTGCTCCCGTGAAGGCGTTGGAGCCAAAGGGGCCATTCGCAGGGCCCCTGGTGGGGTCCAAGGGCAACCCCAGTGAAGGTCCAGGAGAAATGTCCCCTGAGGCTCTGGCCGGTTATCTTATTATCTGCAAATTGCATTACATGGACACTAAGCAGACCACAAAAATAAAAATCACAATTTGACCTAGCTCGGACTGACGATACACTCGGGTGTCGGTGTGTCCGACTGATTATGTTTTTGTTTCACTGGGCTACATAATGAATATCACGTACGTACGTGATGATTATTAGGTACGTAATATGACCACGTACATACGTGATAATTATTACGTACGTACACAATAAATTATTTTACATGTCTCATCTAGAGCTTCGTAGTCACGTGTTCTGCTGTTGAGTGCAAGGCGAATATATTAAATCTAATTTTTACATTACTTCAAAATGTTTTTTTTAAACTTATGCCTAGTTCATTCCACACACACTTAACGTACGCTTCCCACTTCAATATTTCAACCAGTGGAATTGATGTAGCAACCAGATCTTAAAATGGTACGTGAGTAGATTTAAACTTCGTTTATCATTTGCATTTCATTGCACTGTATTATTTTATTTGTCACGTATCAAGCAAATATTTGAAGTGCTGCCTTGCTGAATGAAATCTATACTACACTCAAAGGGCATCCTGCCAAAACTATATCGAAACATTCGTTGAACCTTACAAATCTTCACTCAAAAATAGTCTTTAGGAATTCAACATTTTTCTAAACACTTATTTGTCTCCACTTTGTAAACATCTTTATATGCTAGACACATGTTTCTTATTCCTTTAAATTCTGTTTCAAAACATGATTAATTGCTAACATTTAGTATTTAATCTCTAAACATGCTTAGAATTTAAACGTGTTTGCAAAGTAGGGGCAAAAATAGTGTTCAAATGCCAAACAAGTTTTTAGAATGAAATGCTTTTATTTTTCATCACCGTTTCATTCATGATGTTACAGACGAGAGATCTTGCATATAAAGTTAAATCATGGAGTTATTTTAAATGTATGTAACAAGATTGTCCCAAAACCTACATTATAAGAAAGCAACCATAAATCATTAAGGATACCAGCGTATACTAACTCTATTTGGGGTAAATGCCTTTTCCCTTTAAACCCCTGGTTAAAATGAGAGCATGGCTGTCCTGCTGGTCAAAATTTCCACATCTTAGGTGCATTTATCTTCTTCCACGGAAAAATAGCAGAACTAAGATATATCATTTTAGAAAAGACTTTTTCATAATTTTTAGTAACCATGGCGTCAAGATCTGTATTAAACTTGATCCCGCGCAAAGTAAAGTCGTCACCATGCATTGCAACATGAAACATTATGTGAACAATCAAAATGCAAAGATGACCCTGTCAAAGTCTCTAATCCAACCCAAGTTCAGCTTCAGACCTGAAAATGATGCAAAATAATCAATTTGATGAAGGAGATTAAGGAGATTTCGCTAGATTGAATGAAAAAAGTGATATCGTCCGCAAACTGAACAAGATTACACTCTTTGTCATTAATCTTAATACCATGGATATTGTTATCAGTACGGTACGGACCAAGATAATCAGTATATCAGCATAAGGAATAAATAAACAAGGGGACAAACGGTCCCCTTGCCTACAGCCTCTCTCGAAAGGGAATATCTGAGAAATGAAACCGTTTGAAAAGGGTGGACGAGGTTACTTTGTAATAAAATGTATCAAACCATTTTATAATTGAGGGACCAAAATTAAAAAAAAACAAAAAAAAAAAAAAAAAAAAAAAAAAACAAGAACTTTTCGAACGAATTTTAAAGTAATACTACCAAATGGATTTTCAAAGTCGATGGTGAAAAGAATCCCAGGTTTTTGTTCCTCCTACAAATTAAACGTTATGTCGTAAATTGTACGGATATATACACTGTAAAAATGTCTACAGGCTCTTGTAGAATTAAGGTGCGTTCATACCAAAACCCAGATCTGCTGCGTTTTGCGGCCGGGGCGGGACGCGAAATTTGTTATCTCAGAACGAATGGGGTGATTTTCTAAATTTTCATTGGAATAAAATTGCCCCTATTTGTCCTGGGAAAAAATTTCCTCGTCGCGCCCGCCAAACGCAGCAGATTTCGGTTTTGGTGTGAATGCACCTTTACAGAACAAAAGATTAAGAAATACATAAAGAAAACGGAAAATGTGCCGTCAGTTTGTTTCCAAAAACTGACAGCACTTTTTACTTTTCCTCTTTAGATATCTTTATATTTTGTTCTGTAAATCTAAAGATTCTTTTTACAGTCAGTATCTGCCTTTACTAAACCATTTGATCCATATATATCAACTTGTGCAACTCATTTTAAAAACGATTTGCAATGCACTCGACGTTATCTTGTAAGACATTTAAGAGAGTTGTGGGCCTCCAATTTTTCAAAAGCTGCCTTGGTGTATCCCCCTTCGGATGTTTTTGTGTCACAGGCATCATAGTGTTTTCATAACCATAATTTAATGCTCTTACTATAAATTGACCGATATCTTTCCAAAAAAATGAAGAATTCAACGGTAAAACCTTCCGTTCCAAGAGATTAGATATTTTTCATATTTTTCAAACATTGTACACTTCAATGTAATTCAGTGGACCTTCTAGACCGACTGGTTCAATTGTGGATAAGTTTTTGGACATTATGACTGGACAGAAGTTGCTTTAGATTTATACCAATAAGGTCAAAATCTTTGGATGAATAAAGTTTTCTGTAATAATCGGAAAATTTTCTTTGAATCCCCTCATCATCGTGCATTTGATCCCCTTCGCCATTAATGAGGTGACTTAATACCTTTTGAACACAAATTTAGGAAAAATTTAGACGGCTTTTCACCCTCGTCCATCATTTCCACACCAGACCCGATAAAACTCCCTACTACAGGCGAGGATCCAGACATTTCGAAAAGGGCGGGGGGCTGAAAGCCCCCTTGAATATTCTCCTAGTTTAACATTATGCTAATTTTTGCGTAATTGTTATTGTTGATGTGGCGAAAAAGGGGAGGCTGAGGCAGGGAAAGCCCCCCCCCCCCCCGGATCCGCCACTGTATTAGTTTTTCTCTCTCTCAAATCTTGTAGTTTTTGTCTACCTTATGAAAACAAATATTTCTACTTCTAAGCAATAAACATCCCACTTCTACTCTTCAAATAATCAAAACGTCGCTTCTTTTCCTTGTATCATGTATAATCCTCTACATTTGAGGGAAGATATTTTTAACTCTGTCATTTGGATGCATTTCCAGTAATCTATTGTAACAAGTGATGTAATTTTTCTCTTACAAGTAGTAACGTCAAGAACATTTTCATATGAAATAACTAACACAATATACAAAGTCTAGTGAACTAGGAGAAACCAGTGCCGGACCCTTAAGATTGCAGGTGGAGCTCAATTAGCCAAGCCATCATATTTTCGCATATCTAAATACATTCAGTTCCTTTTTAGGCGTTTTTAAGGCACTTTATGAAGTTTTCAATTACTACTGAAAAGGATGCTGAATACTTCATATCTTCAGCATTACGCAAGGCCCCAGAGCCCGGGAAATTGCGACTTTCCCCTAACAATATTCCCTTTTGCAATATTCCCTTCTCTTAAAGCCCTGGAGTCACCATGTTTATAGGCAGCCGCGCTTAAGCCCCAAATTTTTAAACTAAATTGTGCATAATAATATTCTTTTTTTTTGTCTCTCTGAATGTGATCTTTGATGAATGACGTTTCTGATTGTGACCTGTTTTGTAGTATATTTATAAGTCGGGTAATAGACCTTATGTATATGACGTCACAGACCAGAGAGTGCTACCTCTAATGGGGGTAATGGGGTATCATTGCAACCTACATCAACAAATGCAGCCACCTTATTTGTGTACCGGTGGAATACGCGCGTAAGTCTACTACGCGCATTTACGAAGTCTATGTCTTGCTTTATCGTTTAACCTCCTCCAAAATGACGTCGTATGACGTCAATGCAAAAGCTCGACACCACTCTTTAAATAGTCGTACTCATGCTATAAACGGCTGTATCATCATCATTTTGATCAAACGGTTGAGAAGCTAGAATACTGCACTTCAGAAAAGGAAATGTTTTGAAGAAAGCTGTGCGATAGAGAGACCCAAAGACATTATAGATGATGGGGTTTATACCAGAATTAATTAAAAAGCAAATGGCCTGAGAATAGACAGCAATTTGGTAAAATCTTGAAGAAGCCTCATTTATCAGAGCTATGCTAAACAAGATAACAAAAAGAATATCTTGAACAACCACAAGAATGAGATAAACACTGGTATTTATCAAAACCATTCTTGTAAGATTACGTTGTTCTTGGTAATACCTTTCGTCTGATCTCTGACCGAAGGAGGGCGCTTGACTTATTGTTTTCATGATTTTCCTATACAGAGACACTGTGATTATGATGACATTGAGATCTACCACACCAACCACAAAAAATAAAATAGGGTAAATCACACCAATACATTCCGAAGAGTATAAAACCCAAAAGATGGTAGCTATGCCAAAAAATACGATCAGTAATATTAATATAATTATAACTGTTACAATACAATGTCTTTTCAGATTAAATGGTGATGTGATGCTCTGAAACGGTCTACAGACAGCCTTGTATCTCTCCCAGGCAATGGTGATCATCAGAACTGAAGATACTAAAGGGAATGGAAACCTTATAAAAAAGACTGAAGCAACAGTAGCGTCATATGGGAAATCGTCAGAATGCAGAATAACCCAAGAGACAAATGCATATCCTGATAATGTAGTATATCCAATAGATATACACACATCCACACAAGACATAACAATCAAGTATATTGCTAGGGCAGTTTTCCTGATTGAGGGTTGTTTGTAAACAACAAACAGGAACGCAGTGTTGGACAGAAACGCAAACACACCAAATCCCAGGATGAAACATTCCATTATGAAGAGCCCTTTTACATTTGAACTGTCCATCGAAAGCCAATCGTGAGAACAGGAGGAATTTGTATATCTGTAGAAACTGTAATAAGTTGGATATCGTTGGTACCAGGAAAACTGATCCTGATAATTAAAAGAATTATACATTGCCATTGTAGATTTGCCAAACAAGTTTCACGCACTCAGTTATTTACAGCTCGGCTTACACATCTACAAACATCTGTCAGGTCACGTTCACAGTAACACAAAGCTGAAATACAGAGACAAAACAAGCTTCAAGAAAGCACGATTCCTGTCTGGAATATAGACAAGTAGTAAAAATCTTGCGGGCACTCCTGAATATACGCAGCAGTAAAATGATCCTGACTTCAATAGATCAATGTAGGCGGGATGTCGGGAAGCGTTTCTGCGATAGTATGTGTGACGGTGCCGGGGCTAATGTTTCCTTTGAGAAGGAAAACTTAAAGAACATAATCATGTTTCAAAATCGTTAGTAGCAGATTTTACCCACTCCTTTTTCTATCTCCTGATGAAAAACATTTTCTCTGTGTTATGCAGCTATTATAGAGTACCAGTATGTCTATTAACCAATTCGTTACTGAGGATGAAATTTTTATTGCTTTTACCTCACTGACATAGACATTTAACTTTGATGCAAGTGAAGCCACTTAGTTTTCCAGAAATACGTTTATTTTAACAATGATTCGTAATTTATTCTTTATTCTGAATTGTGGGTTTAAATATAAAGTACCGCCACACTGCTCAGTTATTTCTCCAGTACAAGTGAATCACAGTTTTGCTATTAACTTGACTTTGTTCAGATGACTTACACTTTGCCAATTTCTGGAGAGTCGTGGCATTCTTTTAAAAGTTATTCCTTACAAAGACTAGCTACTGAAACCGGTAATATTAGAGCTTGTTACAAAATTCGATATTCAAACTTCGGTAGTGCTCGAGTCAGCTGTTGAAAAGTGTTGATTGCGTCTATATCCGAGAGTCAAATAACAGAACAAAGTACCGAGTACACGTCTTTACATGAGAGGAATTTCCCAACAATGTGTCATTACAGTGAATAACACAGATGCAGCTGATCTCAACAGCAAAATAAACAATCTCACCAAAATATGTAATTGTGCTCGCACGGAATAAACCTCTTCCAACTTTTGCTGCGTAAGTCATTTATTTCTTGTTTCCGGTTGCAACTTCAAGTGAAGCTGGCGTGTTGAACTATTGAAAATCCATCAAGACACATTTACTACTGCTCACTCCGCAAATGTAATCAATATTTTCAGAATGACAGCTACGGAACCCATGGTAATCAATCTACAAGTTAACTTGTACAACATTCATCGTACGTGCTAATAATATCAAGATCATAATAATGAACGTCCGAGCAAATCGATAAGAAGACCATTAGTTTCACTTAAACTCGTTCCAGGAGAGAGTGTTTCAAAAATGAAATTCAGTCATCAATACTCGACTTTTTCAAGCACAATCAACAGATCAATATAAAATATCAAGATTTTCAGTCGAGTTCAAACAAAATTTCTTCCCTTTTATAACCACTTTAAAGGAAACACGAATTCAACCCAATTCCAAATAATACAAGGCCTACTTCGGTGTCTTGTAAATTCATGGTTCTTTTTCCATCATGTGACAATATTTTGCATCTGAATTGTTTAGTGAACGCAGAGTTACTCCTTGCTTTTCCATGTAATCAAGCCCGTAGCCAAGGTGGTAGGGGTGAGGTGGGGAGGGGAGGGACGGTGCCCCCTAGAAAATTTTTCTCAAGTCCCACCATGTTATTTCTAATCTTAGTTCAAGTAAAATCGTAAGTCAAGGAAAATGTGCCACTTGATAGAGAATTCATCGACTCAAGTCAACAACCGACACAGAATTACTTAAATTGACACCTGGTTTCATTTGTTGCAAATAGGCCTACAATAGAGATGCTGGTCGTCTTTGCAAGATGCTTCAAGAGAATTATGTACATCGGACTTTCTAAAAGTTTTTGCATTTATATGCAAATATTACAACACATGTAACAGCCAATCTGTCATCCATGAGCCTAGGCTCAACTATTGAACTATGAACAATATCAGCCACTTCATTCAAGATATTTCCTCCGAGCCAAACATTAGGGCATACGTAGCCCCTAAAATATTCAACGCCGTGTAGACCATTTTGCTAAAGAGTTATGTTCAATCTGTTATGTGTATGTTGTGGTAAATGAATTGAAGTATTCATGCAAAACGACCAAAACTGAAGGCATTTTAGTCATTTTGGACTTTGAAATGAAACACTGCGATTTCCTGGCATCTGACAATCAAGACATATATATTAAGGTATATCATTTCAGTAGCTTAAGGGGAAGGGCAGTTACTCTCTTGATAATGAGTTACTCTACCGTGCATAGTGTTTGAGCAGGGAATTGATTACCACTCTGCGAACAAACATTCTAGACTCGTTAAAAACCGTGGCGAATTTAATGAGATTAAATGAGTTTTCGGTGGAAATATACTTGTGAACATTAACGTTAAGCTTTCGCTGTCCTATAGAAGATAGCGAATCATTGGCACCGCGCGGGATAGTACATTAAAAAGAGGCTTTAAGACTCAACGACGATATCCAATCTATGGACAAAAGGTTAGGGAACGCATCGCTTAGGCTATGGGTGAAAATGCCATAAGATCATTGAAGTGACACTTTTAATCGGTTTCAGAGTCTATTTTGGACCAAAAAGAAAGAGAACATGCTGTTCGAGACACAAAACTATACAGGAAAGCGTCCTCAGTTACTTCCTTTCTACCTAATAAGGGATGTTTTAAATATCTTCTTAAATACATTCATTTCGTGTGTTAAAGGTCCTCAGTGTCATTATTCATCCCTACATTTTCAGCGTCATATGCGCATGTGCATTCGAAATTACGAAAAGACAGTTTTTTACAAAACAAAACAGCTTTCGCGATGCATCCATAAGTCCTTAAATTTATAGAAATTCACTATGGACGCTCTTCAACTGAATTACAGGGAGGCAAAAACGTTGGTAAAAGTACTTCAGGAGGCTTGGTAGACATACAACGTTTTCCTTTTGTGTAATTGGAGGGTCTGATTCTAGTGAGCTATCGCCTTCTATCGCCTCTTAAACACTAACTTTTCAGCGAAGAACACGCTTCGTATTGGTACGACCGCCAATTTCTCGGTTGTTTCTAGTGCAGACACGGCGCCATTTTGAGTTTTTGCCAATCTGCCTTGCAGCTAAAAGTTGGCTCGAGCCCATTGAGTTAATGTGACTGTCTGTTTCTAGTAAAATAAGCCTATAGGCAAATTGGCAAACAAGATTTTGCAGGTCGGAGATGGGTTGGCGGTTGAGTGTACTGCTTTGCATTCGAGAGGTCTCCGGATCAGATTCCGGTGAAACAAAATGTTGCTTGCTGGCAGTTTGCTGTTCTTAGTGATGTGATCTCTGGTTGTCCCCATTAGGAAGTTCAGCCGTCCGGGTAATGAGGATTGTCCACCCCTTTCGACCTATTGAAAAGTGGTTTAAGACTGGTGATACACTCAGACCGTCCGTAGGGACCTTAGGTGGCTATGCCGGGAGCAGGATCGGGTGCGATTAGTATACCCCTGGCTTTTTATACCTCTGAGCACTACTCGAAAAGTGATGGCGAACATCTGTCCATAGGGACATTAAAAGTGCCAGGAGCAGGATTGGGAGCGATTAGTACCCTCTGAGTTCTAGTCGAAAAGAGAAGGCGAATACTGTAAGGTGTGTGATGTATCATTTTGGCCGTCTCATATTACCCGAATGGATCAAGCGTTTAGCTTGTAACATATTCCCGCGTCTCCCCGCCTCTTTCGCCCATGAAGTAGCGGATATTGTCTGTTGTTTATGGTTGCATTTATTTGTAAAAGATCGTTGTGAATATTACGCACAGTGCATGACTGACTTCTGGGATGGTTCTTAAAGGACTTCTGTTAGCTATATGGATGGACCATCATCAAAACTCCCAGTCTCATCAGACTTCTCCTTTACTATCCAGAGCGGACCATAGATATCATAGATACCATAGATATCGCCGGGGGGGGGGGGGGTTCGTCCAAACCCTCTTCCTGATACTGGCCTGATTGAAAGCACCATTTTGTGTTTCGTGCTAGTTTTCCCTCCGACAAAATGCACGAGAAGGACATTCTCAAGTGACCTTCTCCAAGATCAGTTAGGAGAATCACAAGTAAGCCGGCCCGCCGCTCCCGAGATGTTACACACGCCACGCGGCTCGTTGCTGATATGGGAAAATCGATGATGCGTACGGAGTGCATACTGCAATAATTTAACTAATTTTTACTCACGGTTCCCAACAGTACGGAACAGGTAGAAATGAAAGAAATTATCTACAATAGGTACTACCAAGAGTGCCGCAACTAAAATTTCCAAGACGTTAGCAATGCGTTTCTTCATCTAATATATTGCCAAAGTTATCTATAATATTGCATTCCTCATTTTATTTCTCTCATCTTCTTTCAATTTCTTTTTTTCGATCATAATTTACTTCTCGACCAAGGCTGGATCGAAGGCTCGCGGGCTTCAACTGATGTGGCCTTCATGGTAGGCTGCTGTTTTAGAATCTTGGGCATCATAGGGGTTGGGGTTTTGGGACAATAAAAGCAAGGAGTAATGACATGCATTTATTCCAGTGTTACGATAAACTGCTTTTTGTATAATAGTGGTAGCTGTACATTGGATTTTCTGAAAAACAACACTTGAAAAGGCTCGTCCTTACAAAAAAACCCAGTGCTTATGATATGCGGCTGTATTTGTAAAAATTAGTGGACTTGAATTTTTCGCACCAAAAATCTGATAATGGGCAAATGTCAACTTTTCAACTTTCCATCAATTTCAAAGCACCAACCTCCTCCCACTCACTCCACAACAGTAGAGCTAAGACTTCATTGCTATTAAAAGAGAGTTGTGGGTAGCGAATCGACTTAGGCCTATGTGGTTAACACTACGTGACAGGCTACATTTTGCTATCATTCAAAATACTATGGATAGTAATAACATTAATACTTACATACAAATTGGTAAGCAGTTTTTGTAATTTTATCAAATTGAAAAAAATTACATAAAACTTTGTAAATGAGTAGGCATATACAAAATATCAGTAAAACAGGGGCATGGAGGCCCAGGGGCGGCGCCAGGGTTTTACGATGGGGGGGGGGGGGGCAAAGTATGCTGGTTCGGACCCAGCTTTATTGTTTGGGGGGTGCAGGCATTGAAGACTTCCGAGCCTCACCCTACCCCCACCCCCGTGTCAGAACCTGCATTTTTGGCGTTTTCATTTTCTTGGACTTTATTTTTCTCTCTCAAAAAAACTTTTTTTCTAAAATAAATACGAACTGTGAGAAAGAGCTGGTTGTCTGTCAGTGAAAATCGGGCCCTCACTGAATGAGACGCTTCAACTATGCAGCAGGCGCGGCGGAACGAAAAAATATTGGGGGGGAGGGCTGAGTGCAACAAGACAATCTAAGCGGACGCCACCATCATTTGGCAAGGAGCGTACAAGAAAATTTTTGGCTTCACAAACCCTCCAGATGGCCGGAAATGGCATTTCCCGAGTGTTCTAAGCTGCATGTACCCAGCCTTGAAATATGGATCATATGTCTGCAATTTCTCAATTAAGGAGAAAAAAATAAATCTATGAAAAGTGGTAATACATATTTCTAAGCGGAGCGCCACCATCAGTTGGCGCGGAGCGTTCCAGAAAATTTTTGACTTTGCAAACCCTCTAGATGGCTGGAAACGGCACTCCCCGAGTGTTCTAAACTGTATGTATTCATCCTTGAAATATGGATCTCATGTCTGCAATTTCTTAATTAATGAGAAAAAATTAATCCTCATCATGTGATTTTTTTTCTTTCTTATAGAAAAGCCGAATCACTGAGGAAGGGTTATACGCAAAATTGAATTTTATAAAAGGGAGAGGAATCATAACTCTTATGAGATAACATTTATTTTTACCTCTAGTTTTTCGAGTTTTTGAACCAATGATGCAACCAAATTTGCAAGCTAAAGTAAACTTTACGCAAACAGGAGTGACGTCTTTTCCTCACATTAATAGACTGATTTATGTATATCGTTAAATTTACATCCTATTTAGTGTCCTTCATAATCGTATGGTATCATTACGTAATATGCATAGGAGATATTGAAATTTTGCAAATTGCACCCTGAAGGGTCTGTAAGTCAAAGCGATTGAAAGGCACAGAAAAGGGAGAACTGCTCATCAATGTGAGAATGTGAAATCACTCCAGCTTGCTTTGAGTTCACTTTGCTTTGAAAATACATTTAAATCAACTTTTTATGTTGAAAGAAACGCGCAAAGAAAATGCATTTTTTTGGTTTACAAAGAACTGCCAAATTTTAGCTAAATTTAAAGTGTACATAAAGGCTAAAAATTCAAAAACATATGTTACAAAGCTTGAAAAATGAATCCAAATGGTCTAACCGCGATTTTTACAGGAATTCCTGAGCTGAGATATATAAAATGTTGGTGCTTATTCAATTTAAAATGGTAGATGGCGCAATAATTTGTAATGTCATTCTTGTACTACTCAAATTACATTCTTTGTTTTCTTTATTTTTTCGAAAGCCTCTGCACCTTGTGCCAAAATGTGATCACTTTCTCACTGTTATAGGGTGACTTGACTATACAAAACCTCTCCGTACAACAGTATTTTTTGCAAGGTTATATAAACATTTCAATTTCAAAAGGAAACAAATGCAAGTAATGTGAGTTTTACAAGAAGATCATCACAAGTTATTGCGCAATCGACTATTTCAAATAAAGTGAATAAATTTTAACTTTTCATATCTCTGCAACAGGGTGAGCTATGAAAATGAGAGTTGGATGAGTGAAATTCCTTTCCAACGTCTTAAATAGATATTCTTGTAATTCTACACTTTAGGTCCACTTTAAACTCCTAAAATGAAACGTGCATGTATGGGATAAGAGACAGAACTGATTGCAATTTGTTTTATTGCAGTATTATTTATGTAAAATTTGGACTTAAATCTTAAGAATGAATTCACAGGCAGAGGTATAAATAATTGGTTGGGATGGCGTCACCAGGGAGGGAGAGGGAGGAGGGAGGGAGATACCGTACCATAACACACGTCAGTCTTTAAGCGCCTGTCACACCTCACCGGATTCCGATAACGGAGAGGAAACGAAGACCCAAAATGGCACTCCGTTGATGTACGTTAGTATCCGTTTAGTCTCCTGTTCTCCTCCGCCGACTTCGTTTCATGACCGGGAACGTCCGGTATGAACGGCGAGAGATTTTGAACATGCACAAAACTTGGACCAGACGTCGACCGAAAAAGGTCCCCCTTAACGTATTCGTTACTTATCCGTTAAGCTTACGTTTTATCATTTTCTCGTGCGTTTCTCATACTGGACTTCTCCGTTAGTATCCGTTCGTCTCCGGTGATTGCTATTTGCTCACCGGATCATTACCGGACAACAAACGGATGAAACCTAGAAGTACAGTGCCTGTACCGAATGTTCGACGGACACTAACCCATAGGTAACGGAAGCGTAAAGGGAATAGAACTGACAATGAACGGATAGGTAACGTACGTTTAACTGAAGAAACGAAAAAACACAGGCAAAGAAACATATAGGGGACGGACATAGACCGAAGATGCAGCGTACTTGCATCCTGTCCCCTCCTCATACTATAGCTTAACAAACGTTTTTGCCGTTTTTTCTTGAATTTTTTGGGTGCGACTGCATCCTTCCCCCTGCATCCGCCCCAGGCATGAGATGAGTGATCGCGGTTCTGAGGGAGGGATTAAGGGGAGGGGTGTGAAAGATTTTTCGACTACCGGGAAGCCTTAGACGCAATCTGGTACAATATTTTGCATCTTTTGAAGTCATATTTTTTCTCGAGAAATCTAGCTTCTAGGTAAGTAATGCAACGTTCTTTACTTTTGGCCGACTGAAGTTTTTTAATTTTGTTGCACTTATTGTCGACGATTACATAACAAATGGGCAAGGGCGGCGATTTGTGTTGGCTATTGGGGGAGGGGCGCAGAATGGAAGTTGCCATCGAAGCGGAGCGCCATCATAGTTTGGTGCGAAGCGTACAAGAGAATTTTCGCCCTACAGACCCCCCAGACTGCATGAAATGGCACTTCTCGGGATCTTGGAGGCAGTTTTGAACCGTACGATACTTGATACGTGACGACTGACAGGCATGAGCGTGTGAACGGCGTTTGGTTGCGTTAGTACAGAAGCGGAGCGCCACTAACGGTTGGCACGGAGCGTACCGTTTAAAATGTTGCCAAAATGGCTTCTATATCGCAATTAAATGGTCCTCTTCTCAGACCTTTCAAATTGCACTGAAGCCATCTTGATATGTGGCATGATTTCTGTTGGCTGGTGCGGACTGTCCCGATAAAATTTTTGGCAAAACAGTTCCCAGATCGCAAAAAATGGCCCTTCCCAGATCTTTCAAATTGCACTGAAGACATCTAGATATGTTACACGCCTTATCGCAAAAAATGGCCCTTCCCAGATCTTTCAAATTGCACTGAAGACATCTAGATATGTTACACGCCTTATATATATTTATATGTTTTTCACGGAACTGTTACTCTTCCTCTGGTATAACCTTCCCCGCGTACCAATTTAACCATTTTGTGATTGTTGTGACATGATTGAACAATGTACACGGAAGTGAAAATCCTACCCCCTCCCCCTCCTCCCCTGGATGGATACGATACTGCACTACAGACATGTCACTGCATGTATAGGGCAAGTGTACAACTAGAGCTGGTAGGTCCATGCGTACTGGATTTACACACTAAAATATGATGTAGGCCTTCTTCTCCGTGGGCCACGGTCGTAAAGGTAGCCATGGAATTCGTAATAGATACAGGTACCACATTCGCGCGTAGTCCGAGAATTTACATAATATTGATAAATACGTCGGTCAAATACGGATTTGAATTAACTTTTAGTCACTCAAATCAGTCAGTTTAGTGTTGAATACTATGTTTTGCTTGTTGTCAAATAGACAGCAATTTTCACAGAATCTCGCCAGGGGATATACTGTATTTTGGCCCCCTATTGTTTACGCTACTAGGTATTAACCCTTAAAAAAAAAAAAAAAAAACAGAGAGAAATTCAATCATGGTCTTCTAGGATGTAGAAGAGGCCTAAGAGTAAGCTCTGAGGTGGATGAAGATAGGCTATATAGCAAATGATGAATGCGTGTATACTCGAACATTCCAAATATTTGCACGAAGGACTATTGCAGTATGGGGCGGATGTACAATGAGTTAGACAGAGAAGACAACGCCCGCGAAGCGCGCAAAATTTTCGAGTACTTACACCGAAATGTCCTATATGCGACGGATAATGTATCACAATACTTTATTCCATGATACTGCTACACCTCACCCCACCCCCTACAAAAATTATGTGTCTTAAAACGTTATTTAGACGATTTTATTTTTGGGGTCAAAAACCATAGGGGGGGCAAATGCCTGTCCTGCCCCCCTGTGGCGCCGCCCCTGTGGAGGCCACTAAGCTGGCAAAGACTTTTCAAGAACCCCCAAACTGCATTACAGATTAGGAGTTTTACTGAATTACAACCTACAAAAAGAAAAAAAAAGAAAAGACAAATCATAGGCCTAATGGCTGGGAAATACTCCTTGAAAAGTGGCCCTGTAATCTTCATGATCAGGAAATCTAGAATAATGTATACTACCTAATGATCTGTATGTGGAAATCCCACTAAACCGAAGATTCAGTAGATCCAAGGTTCACAAAACCAATGACCCGCTTAACCGAAAATCTACGTAGGGTTGGAGTTAGTGTATAAGGATTACGGTTACATATAGGATTAGTTTCAGGATTAGGGTAAGGATTATCCTAGAGAAGGATTACAGTTAGGGCTAGCTTTATGGTAGGGGTCAGGATTAAGGTTGGAGTTAGGATCTTCCTTCATGTCAATTTTCGATCTATTTTGACCGTGGTCAATTGTATTCATGCACCTCTTCTCAAGTCAAGAATGTATGCTTTGACAATGTTAAACCATTGCAAATAGGGGCGGATGCAGGTTTTGACTAAAGGGGGGGGGGGTTGCCATATAGTCACTATCTAAGTGGAGCGCCACCATATGTTGGCACGAAGCGTACAGAGAAAATTTTTGGTCCAGAAGACCCCCAGATTGCAGGAAACGGCATTTCCAACGCGATTCCTAGGGTCCTTGATCCGCATAAAAACAAGCTTTTATTGAAATTCCCTGCGTCAGAAATTTTATGATAAATGTCCTGTCAGAAAGTTGTCGTCCTTCTTGTGAGAGATGCAGGGGTGGCGCCAGGATTTCCCCGACAGGGGGGCCAAGCTCCCCGACGGGGGGGGGGGGCCAGCAACCCAAAGTCTCAACGAAGGAAATAAAGTGCCGAAACGACGTTTGAAGGAAAATTTTGGCGCGCGAAGCGCGCCGAAAATTTGGGGCTCTTTTTGGAGAAAATTTGAAAAAATTGCCGGCATTTTCCATGGAAAATTTGAAAGAAATGGGGCTTTGAAGAAGAAAATTGGAAAATTTGGGGCTTTAGTTGAAGAATTTGCCCTAATTTAGACCAAAATTAAGTAAATCGTCGGGGCGACTGGGCGTTGTCGGGGACTACATATTTTATCGTATACATAATAGCTCCCCGACGAAACCGAAAAATTTCCCGACGGGGGGGCAGCCTTCCCCGACGGGGGGGGGCATGGCCCCCCTGGCCCCCGCTTGCGCCACCCTTGGAGAGATGAATGCTCTACAGCCCGATAACGATCTTGGGCGTTAGGAGTTCGGAGCATTGAGTCATTTGTTGTGCTCTTTCTAGACACTCACAGTGACTCGCTAATGCTCAATAAAGAAAATTTGGTTTCTCTTTTTAAAATCTTCTGCAAGTATTTTGGTGTTGGGACCTCAAAATTCAACTAGTAGGCTTGATCGCATGCATGGGATTTTTTGGTTGTCTCGTTATCTAAGTGGAGCGCACCATCTGTTGGCGCGGCGTCAGGGGTGGCGCCAGGTTTTGCACGACGGGAAGGGGGGCAGCGACCCGAAGTCCCGACAGCCATGATGTCGTAAAGGAGTTGGTGAGGAGGGATTTGAAGAAAACTTGTGTACTAGATTATGCCATTGCGGGGCATATATTTAATAATATTTGTATATACTAGACAAACATATTTCCGCCCTGATTTATCGTTTTTTCCCAGAATCTAAACTGTAAACTGTGAAATCTCAAAGCGCGCGAAATTATTTTGGATAGGCCTACACTAAAAAGAATCTGTACTTATTTGAATCATATACAGGGGTCCCGAAAATGTATACATTTGAGGATCAAAATGCATGGTCATAATTTGAATTTCCTGAAATAAAATTGGTATCATTCTAAAGCAAAAGGGTAGAAGTTTTTTCTGCATTGTCATTTTGTGGTTGTCCGGCACAGTCTATCATGACTTAACCCTTCTCCCTCAGACCACATGCTGGATATAACCCCCACGACGTCCAATAACTGATTGCATACAAACTGCCATGTTTCAAATTACTGCAGGAAATGTTTCCTGGGGGATGTTGTTGATCTCTGTCCTGATATTATCCATGAGCTGATCTGGTGTCCGTGGCTTTGGATTGCAATAGATCCTGTCCTTTAGGTAGCCCCACAAAAAGAAATCTGGAGGAGTGAGGTAGGGGGAGTATGGTGGTCATTCAACGTCCTCGTGAAGGGAGATTAACGATCCTTGGCGTTTTCATAAGTCATTAATGGCTGTCAAACAAAACTTCCATGTCTCTAGAAGAACAAACCAAGCATTAGATACAAATTTCAAAGGTTTAAAGTACCTTGAAAAAGTAAAGAAACTATATACATTTTTGGGACACCCTATATGGGTCAATTGTCAAGGCAGTTCGGCCATATTGGGCATAACCTACACTGTACTTCCCTCCTCGAGTCACTAGCCTTACCGCACGATATACACAAGAGAACATTAACTAGGTTTAGCAAAATGAGATGAAATGACCGATATTTACATAAATCCATGTATTCTACTAATATTAAGTTACTTGAAAAGGTGGAAAGGGTTTGTACTATATTTAGCTATTAGTAACGGAACTGAGGAAGAGTGGGCAAAGTGGACCGAAAATTTTGGGTTTTATCGCAGAAATGACCCTTTTGAAAGCCAAAATAAGTAAACCGACCAGGTCTGTAGCGACAGCATTTTCCCTACAGGGGGGCCGGATCATGCAGTGACCAGAAGTTCCGACAGCCCCTATGTCCCTGGGGGTGGTGAGGAGGGGATATGAAGGAGCCTAAATATCCTAAGCTATTGCAGGGCATATTTTGCATAATATCACTTAATACTTTATGAGCCGAGTTGCGCACTGATAGTGTACTTTTGAATCTGAAACGTGAAATTGTAAAGCGCGCGAAGCGCGCGAATTTTTTTTTTGGCTTTACACAAAAAATATACGTAATCATTAAGAACAAAAAGAAAAAACGAAAACTGTAGGGGTTGTAGACCATATCGGGGATAACATGCATTTTATCGAAACCACCTGGACTACCCTATGAATTACCCAAACTTTGCTCCTTGAGTCGCTCACGGACTGACCGTACCGCATGACACACACAAGAAAACAGCAATTAGGCTTTGCGATACGGGATGGAATTTACGACCTCTACATAAACTGTGTACTCTGCCTAAATGTTACTTGTTAAGTTTGACAGGTCTTGTGCTATCTAGCAATGTAGAATGTAAGTACTGAAGAAACTGGAGTGACTCTATCGCGCGCATAGCGTGCCGAAAATTGTGGGTTCTTTTAAGGGAAATTGTTCTCTTGAGAGCAAAAAAAGGTAAAGCGTCGGGGCGACTTGTCGCCGTCGGGGACTACTTACTTTACCGTATCGACTAAGACTCACAGACAAAACTGTAAAAATTCCCCGGCGGGGGCCATGGCCCCCCTGCCCCCCCCACCTGGCGCCACCACTGCCCGGCGTGAACCAAGAAAAAATTACCCTTCTCACACCTTACAATCCATACTTAGGCCACCTTTTGTATGTTTGTCATTTCCATGGAAACATTACGTTTCTTTGATACCCTCCCTTGCTGTACATACAACCATGTCGGGTAGAGGCACGAAGGAAAATATGCTAAAATACCGCCTACAAGTCACTTGCACTTCCCATGTGCAAGAAACTCCAGGCAAACACCCACTGTTCTTCATGATGGAATAATGTTTAAACGTGATCTTGGTCATAACGTACTTTTGGATAAAAAAGGAATATCAATGGTGGTGACAACCCACGAGCTAGAGCTAGGTCCGGGTTCGAGTCCTGACTCAGTCACGGTACCCAAGGCTCTCTCAATGTTCCCCAGTAATGAAAGGGGACCCAGTATATAAGCGAATTTTGGATTATAATACCTTCCAAAACAATGGTAATTTCTTTAGATGTATGATCCCACTGAACAGTCTATTTTCCCTCAACTCTTTACATCCAACGGATGTCCAAAGTATAATTTGCCTTCTCGATTTCTGATTACATGCAGTAAGTGATTCCAATTCAACGACAACCACTACCAGTCAACACAATATTTGAATTTTTCAGCGGGAGTACAAGCGAAAAGCTGGAGTCGCGTTCCCATTTTTTAAAACAGAGTTAGGCACTACTGGATGCGATTTTATGGCAATTGGGAACCAAGATTAGAGCTGGACCTCCTCTTGAAGGACTCACTGACTCTATAAGGATTTTGAATGAGCGAGAATCTGGACGATAGAAGGAAAATACGTTGTCAGCAAACTTATAATGACATGTTAATTGCATTGTTGTAACTGAAAATAAACTTCAAAACATACCGGGGAAAATACACAATATATTACACAAAATGAAAAAATCTTCGAAAATCAAAGGGGGGGGGGGTTAAACCCCTAAACCCCCCTTGGATCCGCCCCTGGCAAAGGTTATATTAATGAAAAAAAGCTGTGACATTGTATCATGGTGGTATACTTTGTAAGGAAAATAGGAAGTTTCAGTAAGTTAAGCCACTACCTTCCAGACTCCAATGATATTCTAATATTAAAGGGAAAAGAAATTCTACTTTCTAAGTAGGTACATATGATGAGCAACAAATTACAAACAAGTAGCAGCAAACAGCTTCATTGTACCTTGTTCCATTCTAGAGATATGGCTATTTATTGCAATGACAGGGTGCCACCATAAATGACTTGAGGCAAGTCTGTAATGTCCTATCAGAGCCACATTAGGTCAAATCTGTAATGTATATCCTTGTTTTCTTTGGACTTGTTTTTTTTTTCATTTTTGGAATTGGAATGAAAAATTTTGTGCATCCTTTCTAACATTTTACGGCCTGGGGAATAAATAGTTTAGACAGAAACTTAACAGTCCTGATGGTACCAAAGAAATTATTGAGACATATTACAAAAACAGCATAGCCAATGCATAATTTGGTGTGGATCTATGACATCATAACAGACTTGCTTCAAGTCATTCATGCTGGCACCCTGTCATTGCAATAAATAGCTATATCTCTAGGACAGAACAAGATACAATGAAGCTGTTTGCTGAGCTACTTGTTTATAATTTGTTGCTTTATCATATGTACCTACTTAGAAAGCAGAATTTCTTTTTCCTTTCATTGTTGATGACAAAATTGCTTTTGAAATAAAACTGCACCAAAGGGAATGAGGATAAATTGCTACTGGCTTGTTTTATGTTTATTCAGAGAACTGTTTAAGTCCAATGTCTAACATATAAAATTCATCGGTGCTGCACAGAACTACGAAAGTGACAATTTGGGCAGATATATTTATCAGCCAAACACCACCCCTTCCCATCACATTTATTTGGCCCAGCTCATGAACTGGGTATGCACAAAAGGAACACAACTGTCATAACAGAAATAAAGAATGTGTGAAAAGACAGTATTGTTGTTGCATACACAGAATTACTTTATTATGCAAGGGTACAAATACTCAAATAATAGCAGCATAATGACAGTTTATGTTCAGTTAAATGACCAGCTTCTCAGCTTGTGATCAGTTCTATGAGGCAGCAGGGAGATGCCATCTATAGCATGGCAGCACTTGTAACCAGCTGGAAAAATGTGGAAGGGCAGGATACTTCTTTGGACAGTTGGAGGGGCAGATTTTTTTATGGAGGGGAGTGCATTTTCATATGTCTACCATAATGGTCTCCTACTGACAACATAGATTCCAAATATATGGTGGTGGTGTGAGGGCACAATCAAGAGTTTTAAAATTTTAGAGGGATGGCCCCAGAATGCACCCCCGGCCCCCCCCCCCCCCCGGGGTTAGACCAGCCCATGGTTGCAAAACCATGTGATAACACTGGAAGGCTTCTATGGTCATTGGTATCTTTGCAAAATATGTCTTGTAGTTTTCTGATGTAATGGGATGAGAGGGTGTTTTGGTTGGTAATTACAGCTAAGTTTAACAAAGTCAGCACAAAGTCAGCAGAAAATAAAGCAATAAAATTTGTAACTGGACTGTCCAATTCAGTTTCATCCCAGTGTTATCTACTGGTGTTTCATCTGGACTAACCTTCCTGACTGAAAATTATACAAGCAATACATTTTAACTGACTTGTTGCTGACTCTGATTACATACATAAACATTTCCTAGCATTCCTCCAAACTGGTAACAAGTAAACATCGCACATCAAGATAACCGATGCTCTACTGCCCTAGCCAGTATCTGTTACATAATAAAAAGACATCAAAACCATTAACACTGCTAGATTTATCATTAAGTCATCTTCCTTTTTTGATCAAGATGCTTCACATTACAAATTTCTGTAATAGTATTATTTCATACTAAACTTTTAAGTAGACTGTAATGCTCGCATACAATTTGTGGAAACATGGAGCTATTTGGAAGACAAATTATCTAAATTACATGCACACCATAACATACAAAATTATAGCAGTCTACACGTAATAATAAAGCTCTGACCAAATTAAAAATGCAACGAATGGCTAGCATCCTGCCCACTGGCAACATGCAGACTGGTTCCATAGGCACTTAACATTAGACATGTCCACTGTTTTCATTGAATCCAAAAAAAAAATGAAATAAGTCCATGTATAATTGCAAAATTATTTGAAAGCTTAGTTATTCTTAGATTAACTATAGTAAACTAGTTTTCCCTGCTCAATCGGAACGACATCAATTGCATCACAATATATACAGCAACTCTGGATAAGTTTTGAAAATGTGGGAAATATTTACAGATATACATTCTGGCACAACTAAAACAAAATATCTAAAATATGATAAAATATTTCATCTTACATTAATAGACTACATACATGCAGCCAATGTAATCCAGTGTGCTCTTATAGTGGTCAGTCAAATATACATCACCTTCTGTAAATAAATTCAAGCCATAAAAAGCCTTCCTGGTTAAACTTGAAACGAAAAACTGTGTTACTGAGCAATCAACAAAATATTCACATCTGAGTAGGGAATTATATTAACATCTGAGTAGGGAAATATATTAACATCTGAGTAGGGGCAAATATTAACATCTGAGTAGGGGCAAATATTAACATCTGAGTTAGGAAAACAGCAGCTAGTGCTGTTTGATGATGTTAATCAGAGGCAACATGCCAAACATATTACCATATAAAACATATCCCTAGGGTATCTGAATTGGTGACTTCACTTTGATTTACATAAATTTGTGAAGGAATTGTGCAGATCTGTGAAATTTGATGTAGTGAATCCCACTGCATTACAGACATCAAGGTCACATTGCTGTGGCATTAAAAGCCAGACGCAGTAGTGAACTATGCAGCATATGGACTTTGGAATTTAATTTAGTACAGACTAGCGTTGTGTGGAAGGTGCATTTAGGTATTTTTTTTTTAGGAGAAGGGCTAGAAATAAATTTAGCTGAGAGAATTTAAACTGTAAAAAATCAGTTATTGGCCTTTTAAATGTACACACAGTATTATTTTTCCACTACAGTACACTACTTGTTCACCAAAACCACTCATTTTTCAACGTGCAGTCGAGGAACCGCCATGCAATAAACTATTCTAGAAACTAAAACTGCTATAGGCTGGCAAATGAAAACAGTGAGACTTGGCTAATTAAAACAGGAATGTATACGATGAATTTTTTTGTGGATCTCAACTTTTGGATCTTAATCTTTGGATTGAGAAAAATAAAATTTCATCAATATATCACACTCATGTGTAGAAATATATAAACAATGCAACCGTTTGTTCCAATGGACGAAAGCATCCCCATATCTCTGGCAGTGATAACTTTTCTTACTAGCCCCTCTCAATCCTCTCCAACTCAACCCTCAACTACTATATCCCCAAGCTTACCCTCAACCCCTGTAATAATCTCTACATATCTTAATTAACATGCAGTACATTCCTTACAGGATGCATAATTTTCTAGAAGAGGATACTAAACATTGCCATGGGTATTGAAACACTGCACTGTTGCATTAACTTCAGCTATATGGAACTGTACTTATATTTAAGGATGTTATGTCCTCACACTATCACTGAAAGCATCTGTGAGAGCTGAGATGAACTCCTCTCTATGCAGAAACTTACGATGAAGGGAACCTGAGTGCTTTTTTTGTAGGAAAAAGCTATCCAGCTTCCATTTCATGTCTTACTACTACCTCCAGCTAGTCACCCTGACCACTGGACAGATAACTCTGTGTAACAAAACACTGACTGACAAACAGGCACAATGCCAGCAACCAACATGGGAGCTGTAAGACAACCTGTTAGATAGATGCTGCCATTCAACACACACCTTGTTCAATTGGCAACGCTGGCCAACTTCTCTAATGACACCAAACTTGAAAGACAAACACCCACTGGACTGTTCATATACTGTATAACGGGAAATTTCCACAAGGCTAATTTTTGGTGAATCTGTACCTTGTTTACATATTTGCAGAGTGAAGAATTCGCTGTTGCAGGCAACATAGTTTTGTACAAACTAATGAAAGTACTTTCGCGGGTCTTAAATTCGCGATTAGATACTTGGTCGCTAAAAGCGCAAAAAGTTAACCCCCGTGAAAATTTCCCGCTATACAGTAGTATGTATTCAAATATGCCTATATGCCTTACAGTAACTTATTTTGCAAACACGGAGCATCCATAAATGTGGGTGAAACTTATAAGAGCTTATGGACTACAATTTCATGTCCACTGGCTTCTGTTTCAAGTTAGAATCTTCCTTCCACTAAATATTTATATGAACTTCCTAACCTCTATAACCAATGGACAGCTAGGTCTGTTTATAAACATCTACATGAATAAAGACTGGCAAACTGCGTCACACAGAGTGTCATGACATGTTTCATAAAGCAGTTATTACTTTTTTCCTCCTTGGGTAATCCAAAACAGTAAAATGGCTTTAAAACATAAGAGAGATATCACACTTTCATGTTGGGCTTCAAATTTTAAGCATTAACTGGCAAGTTACTTTTCACTAGGTATTTGACATACACAGATAGATATTCAGCTGTGTTCTAGCCCAAACTTGCATTTATTCATAAAGTAACATTTATACATAGGCTTCAAATAACATATTCCTGTCTGTATGACAAAGGACTTACTATACCAGTACTATTCCATACAACATTAATTACCTCTTGCCAACAAAGTGTAAGTGTGATGATGAGCTACAATTAATAAGATATGAATTTATTATAATTATAATCATTACATCAAATAGCACACATCAATCTTTGTAATTACCTAATTCACTGTCACAGTGAGATTAATCTTCAGCTGCATATCCTTGACAATGACTCATACTTTTTACACCTAAGCATTATTTATCTTCCTTAAAATGACATACAACATAGACACTTAATGCAATATTTACCATGATTAATTCAAAATTTTGTAAAAACAGTTCAACTGTACTGTTGGAAGTTCTGTTGTAGGTTGGTTTCATATGAATGGGACTTTTAAAAGGTCTTATTTTTGTTCTCTGTGGAAAGTGACATTACTATCAAAAGATGGGTGTCCACAGGGTAGGGATTAGCTTCCGCTAAACACTGACTATTAAGACAGTGATGACAGCCCTGTGGTTGAGTTGGTATGAGCCAGTAGCTATAGCAACATCAGAATCCCCATAACTCTAAGGTTTGGGAATCTAAGAAATGTGATGCTTACCACCTATTTACATATGTAATCCCCACTTACCTGAAAGGATCTTTCCATAATATCCAGTTTGTTTGTCAGAGTCTAATAACTATGTCAGTGGTGATTCCACACATAAACAGTAGGTAAGGAGGTGCAACAGTGCTTTAAATCTACATGATGTCACAACTACAATAGTGCATACTTAAATACTTAGCTTGATAAAAATGATGAAAATGTGTCACCTTTAACAGATAACTAGCTTTCTTGACCAAAGTAAATTGTACGAAAAGACACACAAAAGGAAGGCCTACATTTATTAAAGGCATGCTCTACTGAACAAAAGCACCTTTCCTGCAAACACACCATCCCCCACCCCAACTTGTGTTTTTTTAACAGTGTCACACAAATCCACTTGTTCAAGTCACTGGAACATGGATACAAGAATACACTATGGTTTGCTTCCTAAGTCTCACAGCATTTCAATATCATGTCAGGTTCAAATGATTATAAAGGTATTTATATCAGACAATTCTTAAATATTTCATTGAAACAAAAGGAGTGTGTCTATAAATCAAGAAGAAGATACAAAATATTGGCCTCTCTTTCTGTTCCTTCCAATCATATTGCACCATCTTTGTTATTTTCTTTGCATAACCAGCTACCCCTGCCCTGACCTCCATTTTTCATCATCCTCCTTCCTTGCATCTGGTAGAATCTGGTTCCTGACCCCACCTAAAATGCTGGAAGAGGCCTCTGTGGCAAGAATAAATGGTCTGATCATGGATGGTGGCACCTGCCTAATAAATCCACCCACTGCCCCTGTAACACCCTTCTGTTGATACTCTTCCCAAGCTGTTTGATAAATTGCATTAGCAGTATCATAAGTTCCCTGAAATGGAAAAAGAATGAAATTGTAAGTTTTATGACATTATGATAATTTTTTTCCAAAGAAATGTGTGTGCTGCAGTGGAAAGGCAACAAACCCATGGCACAGCGAGGGATGATTCTTACTGGAGAAATGAATGGGGTGGGGTGGGGAGGGGGTGGGGAACAAGCTATCTTTTGTCATCTAGTTCCTCCATCAGTCATGGAGTTTGTATTCAGTTTAATCCTCTCTTGAAAGCCAAAGTCTGCCACTCCACACATTCAGGGTAGGGTAAATTTCTTACACTGAGGCTATCATTCTGACGAATGTTATGAATGCAACACTGATGATCCCAACCTTTTGCACCTTTTGTCTTTAGCTCAGAAGGAAGTTAATAACAGCGATATTATTATGAAGAGAAGGGATTTAAACTTGTTATTATGAAAAGGGAGCATTTAAATTTTGTTTTGTTTTCAGTTTTAATTTATCTAAAACTGGCGGCAGCCTGACTAGTATCAAGGTAAGGAATGAATGCAACAGTTCAATAGCCACCATCTACTTGATTGACATTTGGCGAGAGAGAAGACCTTGCCTTACAGACAACTCTAAGGTCTCAAACACAGCTCCTGGTAAAAATGTAAATTAGATTCCTGACATTTTGCAGAAAGGTTACAAAGTGTAACGTCTCACCCAGTATCCAGTTGGACCTGGCAGTTGTTACTTCGGAAGGAGATTGAACAGAAAGTTATAATTTATGATAATACTCTTAGACCCCCCAAATCTTGAGGAGATTATCAATTATAAGCTATTTATTTGGCTGAAGGGGGATTTGTTTCTTTCATTTGTTGGCTTCAGTTTGATATCAATGAGCTGGTAACATCATTCACATCCAGTAATCCTATCATAAGTGGCTTACTTAAAACAAAAGTAGAGTAGTTTGACCCTGCCACCAGGGCAGGTGCTACACAATGACGGTTTAACTGAAACAAATCGACGAGGTTTGCCCCTTTCTAAAGAACAAGCTTCATGGAAATGAGCTGCTGAGCTGAAGGCTAGTTTTCATCAGAACAATCTGGAGACTGTCCTGAAATGACCATGTGTGGAATCATGTTCACAATTTTACATCAGATCTTACTGATATATTCTCATCCACATCACCAAGCATCCAAAGATGCAATATATTTTTGATTTCCTAATAACTGGCAATGTTACGGCAGTTGCAACAAACGCCCAGTCTTACTGTATATGTAGCAGGTGATAAATTCCCTTTGTCTGAACTAGTGTTAAGTCTTACAGAAAACCAGAAAAGATACAAGAGAGAGATTACTGTGTGACTTTAACAGTGCAAACCTCACTTCAAAACTTTGTATCTCCTTCCAATAATAATTCCCTGGTTGGACCATTCAATAGTTAATTTAACATTACTGTGGATGCCAACACTTTACATGCATGATCTGGAATTTTACAGACTTAATAACTCTCTACTGGGTTAATACACTTCTACAACAATTAAAAATTATAAAAGGGGAGAAAAGGTGTATCCAGAAAGGAATTCATCTCAGACACAAGAATACATAAAAAATTTCCCACTCTCGCATAAAATACAGTGAGAATTAGAAAGCAGTTGCTCATAGAAAGAATGAGAGACATAACTATGTGAGACAGATCCTACTATGACTAAGGACTCCAGAAAATCTGGAGAAATTGAGAAAAGGTAAGATCAAATTGGGAACTTTATGTAAGTAAAGACTCAGGGCATAACTGATCATTTCAAGGCACAATAGGTGAAACAGGGAGAAAAAAATAATCTTCAATTAGAGAAGAGACATAAATAAATCTGCTCGCTTAAGAAGACCAGGATGAAGAATGTTATGAATGATGAAGGTATTTTAGATGAACTTAAATTTTTAAAGCAATTTTATAATGGTGTGGGTTGCTCTTCTTCCTTGGTTATTCAAATTCTTTATCTTTCAAATCATCTCACTGATGATGCCACCACTTGGTGAAGGCCAGCTTACAAAAGAATGCATAGCCTCCATTTTCTCTTTCAAGGACAACAAAATTCTGTGTAATGATGGCTTAACAGCTAAGTTCTACTCCTTTTTTGTCTGATATGTCAGCTTGGTAAATTTGCTTTTACCCTTCGTAACTTGTCACAAGAGTAGTCTCTTAGTATCAATACTTTCTTGCCAAAGCCAGATAAAGGTCATATCTTACTTGAAGATTGCTGGCCAATCAGCCTTTGGACAATGGGTTTACACAAAATCTAATCCATAGCTCTGACCTTACGAGAAAATAGTAGTTTAAGGGACCTACTCAAAATTCAAACAAAAAGGGTTTGTTAAAGAAGCCCTTTTTTATTGGTGAGAACTTTGGCTGTATTCTAGACATGATTAAGCATTGCAATGAAATGCCCATCTCTGTACTTTTGGTTTTTGTTATTTTGAAAATGCATACCATAAATTAGAGTGGGATTTGTAATTAAGATGCTTCACTCTTTTAAAAGATGATTTTTTTAAGCATGGTAAACACCTGCTTTACCTTATCTGTTTGTGTTTGAAACAATGATTTTTCATCACATTATTTTGAAATTTCTGGGGTTTGACATAAGGATGCCCATAAAATGCATCTATTTTCACTTAACATGCCACAGTTTTCCTATCTGAAACCAATTCTAAGTATATGGTCTCAATGTTACCTTCTTCTCTTGGTAATATTATTTTGATAAAAACATTTGCCTTTCCCAACTGAACTTTCTTTTTCAGGTTTTAACATTCCCAAAATTTTCCTTTTGAAAAAAAAAATCTCGAGTCTACCTTGTATACATTCATTTGGCCAGGGAAGATGGATAAAGTTTGGTGCAATGCCGTAGTAAATCCCACCTTACAAGGTAGGTAATTTAATTGATAGTTTAAATTGCATGTGGAATAAGCATTTTGTGGAAAGGAAAGATCCCAATTGGACTAAGCTTTTTGAGCATTACTTATAAAGTATGTAATTCTTTATTTAAGTGTAACTTTAAGTATTCCAGTGTGAGAACTGGTAATGATTTTATTAATGACATTTTTCAGGCTCAGGTGGATTGCAGTTATATTGTTCCGTCGAGAGATTTTAGGACCAAATCATCTACTATGGAATAATTCAAACATTTAAAGTTAAAACTTTGTTTGCTTTTTACAAGCAATGGTATGATAAAACTATTATTTATGTGAAGGACCTGCTCCATTAAAAAAGTAAGTTTTATGTCATTCCCACCATTTCAAAACAATTTCTACATGTATTGGTCATTTATGAAGTTTTTGGTATCATTCATGTATTCATAGTACTTGAGAGGAATTCAGTTTCATGATTGTTTGGCATACTCTTAACTATGATTCACTGTTCAGCACAATTCAATGTAAACCTCCTTTCTAGATACATTTATAGGAGTTTATTCAGACATCATTCGTTATCCCCCAAAGGCAACCTAAAAAGTCAGACTGTTTTCCATTTAAACAGGGAGGATTTGCAGAACATTTATTTGGCCCTTCTGTAAGTCTAAAGTGGAAAGTGATTTGCAGTACTTTGTATTTTACTTGTCCAATAAGATGATGGTACAAATTATTACTTTTATACCCCATTAATATGCAGGAAAACCCAAGATGCACTTTCTGTAGGGAAAATGACTACAGATCACCTATTCTGGTAGTGCAAGTATACCTCTAACTTTATTTAGACACTTAGCAAACTGTTCTAAGAAGGCAATTTTGTCTCCTAAAGTGGACTTTTTTGGGAGGGGGCAAAAAAATCTCAAGCACATGTACAATTTTCATTTTTCATGCAAAGTATTTAATTTTTCAACAAGACAACTATGGGAGATTCCCAGTGTCAATGATTTTCTTCTACAAGTTTCAGTTTTCATTGCAAAGGGAACAGTATTTGCACAAAATTAAGTCCTGACAAACATATGCTATACAAAAGAAGTAACAATGTTTGTGCATAAAAGCAAGTACTTGAAATGAAGAAATAACACTTCCAAATATGTGGCGGTAAAGTATTTAAAATAAAGAGGGGTCCATTGTTTATATGCAAGGGATTGTACATATGCCACTTAAAACAAATACTAGCAAATATTGGTAAGTATAAGAAATGAACAGAGAACGATTGCATGTGCTATAAAAATAATTTATAAATGATGGCTTACGAAAGGAGTGTCTCAAGATTGACCACAAGGGTTGAAAAAGATAATTTTCAAGCAATGAAACAATGTCATACATATAAACCCAAGTGACATAAGCCATCTGCAATGATACGATGACACTTTGAACCTTTCATGGGGTGTTGAGTCATGGGATTGTGGGATATTTTTTTTTATTTCAAAGTAAAAAAAAATTTTCAGATAAACATCAGCACAAGTATTCCAGTCAGTATCTTATTAGCAACTGTCAATATTTCATATTTTTTAACCAATGAAAATAAGAACTCTCCTCCATTACCTCTCTAAGTAGATTAAATGCATTTGTCATTCCCTCTCTGATGTCAATTGGCTGTCTTGATAACCTTGGCTGTACAAAGGGGCCAGCAGTTATACTCCTCCTTGCTACTCCTGGTCCAGGGGTTAGCAAGTCGTAGGTCATCTCTGCTACAGACTGGAAACAAATTAACAGAAATGCAAAGGTTCAAAATTAAGAAAGATATATACAAAGGAGAAAAATTTTTCACGTCATGCAATAGAGAGAACCTTCATATTTTATCAGATGTTAAGGTATCACTATTTTTATGAATCATAGAGGAATGCCATTTTCCACACCTGCTGACTTGTGAAGCCTATTATGATGTCACACATGGATGGCACCTTTGTGATGAGTAGGAAATGTCAGGATTTTCAAGTTACATTTGTTCAAGTTTTCTGCCATGGGTCAGTGTTCAAATGCAGGTATCTTAAAACCTAAGAAAGATGATGTTTAACTGTTTGTCATATCTGACCAACTTCTACTACTCTGTCATTTGATAATAATGACATGTGATGACTTTTTGCCTCCTTAAAGAGAAATTTCCTTATGAAATTTGTCTTATTCTTAAGCCCCAACAACCAAAGCCATAAGACAAAAAAAAAAAACTGAAATACCCCAAATGCACTTACATCCATACAGGAATACCAAATAGAACATAATCAACTACTCAGCCTTCAACCCCTTCTAGTATGTCATGTGTGAATCCATTCCAGACAGGTTGAAAAGAGCAGATGTCGACATGTGTGAGCACTAGTCAACCAGCTGAGAATTATGTAATGTCTTTCACAAACAACATTTTCTTGCTTTCTGTCTAACAATAAAATTAACAGATGAGAAATCATTACCTAATACAAAGAAAACAATGAGCTGAATGTTTCAACGACATTGTACAACTCAAAGGATAAGATTTAGGAAGATATTAAAAGTGCACTACCATTAATAAGATTGCAAAAAATTTCTGTTTGAATGAAAAATCTTACCTGAAGCATTCTAACCATCCTATTTGTTAGTTCCACAGCTGCCATGGTTGTTGATGTACCCAATGAGTTGGCTCCTCTTTGGAACCCTCTGATAATACGTCCATCTCTCTGGTACTGTTCTACAGGTAGTCGGACAACATCAAACAACCCAGCAACTGCCACAGAATTCAAAACACACCATACGATTGACAATATAGAAAATAATTTAAAATTTTAGATTACTATGGTAAAAAGCATGAACAAAATGACTGTGGCTTGGATATGAAAATGGCAGGCTACAAAAGTACCACCACAGGTAATTATTTGGGTAAGGCTAATGCAAACTGCACTATTAGCATCAAACCTCATGTATGAAGACCAATTTAAAAATTTTTTTTAATTTTAATTCCAGCAGTGTTAAAGGGAACCAATGATAGGGGATGTTTGCAGCCAGAATATTTCAATGGCAGGAGATGTTAGTACTTCCAGAGGTACTTTTTGCAAAGTCCACTCTGTTCTCTGGTGAAGAGCCCAGGGGGGAAACTAAGCGTTACTCCCGAAGAAGTGCTTTTAATGTGCTGCAAAACCAACACAGCCAGACCAGCGAAAGGACTACATATGGCCAACAACCAAAAAACAAAAGACTATAACAACACCCCAACAAAACAAAACCACCAACACCGCTCCCAAAAAGCCACAGAGACCTGAAATGAAAAGACAACACCAGACCAAACCACCAGAAACTGCCCAGAAGGGCCACAACCCTGAAGGAAAACCAATGGACCACCTTATTTACAAACTATTTAGAGTATATGTACACTATTTACACCCAACAAAACCAACCAAAGTCCCGAAGAGATCGAACGAGCCCAGTGAGGCACAAGCACCAGGCACGTCCACTCTCTTCAGCGACCCGAAGAAGTTCTGCTCCCCAAAGGATCTACTTCCATAGGTAAGACTTTGGGTAAGGCTACTGGACGATACTATTATTACAACTCATGTAAGAAAAGTACTGTATCATAAATTTAAAGCACAGTGGCTTGAATATGAAAATGACAGCGGATGTACTGTATTAAATAAATAAAGAAACAGATAAAAATGTTAAGGATTGGTGGTTATTCCAACAAAACTTTGCAAGGCTTGATAGTGATCACACAGAAATGGAAGTTGTATACTAGAAGTGACGTCATATGAGGATTGGTGCTATTAAGTAGCTCCTCCCACTCATGCATATGCATGTCCTCAGTACGAGGATTTACAATTTTTGACTGGGACCATAAAAGACTGACTGCAGATACACCATCAATCCCACGTATTAGATTCTGAAAAAATGTTGTAACTTACATAACTCAACGAAAGAATGCATTGGTCCCACACCACCAAGAATACTAGAGTACTGATTCCGTTGAATGTCTGAGATCCATTCATTCACAGCAAACTGAATGAGTTTGTCCACACCAAGTAATCTGATATGACAAAGAAATAAATTTGTGAAACTGAACAAACTTTCCACTTTTACTATGAATCATCAACTTTTTCCAAATATGCTGTTATCTTAACATGAGTGAGACATTAATTACATATATCACTGATATGCTAAAATAATGGTTTTAAATTGTAATAACCTCTTGTTTTGCAGGGCACTGTCATCACTACACACTACCTTTCATCATACATAAGGGGAGCCGTCCAAACTCGCCTCCGCGGATCTGCGCGGAGCCAAATTCTCCTGTGCATCAGAGCGTGTCTCATTATCTCTCTTGCTCTCTCTGCCACTGCCGAGTCCTTTCCGAGATATGCAGATCTTCCCGTAACTAGTAGTAATCCGATTACAGTGCACAAAAGCCAACCAAGTCTGCAGCTTCGCGATTTCCGTGTAACAGTGCCAGGAACGTTTTGTTAGAGATCTCTATTGAAAGTTTTTTTCACAGATCGAGGCCCGCACACAGCCACTGTGGAGTGCGCTCAGGTGTGACAGCAACCATTTCGTTTCGAGAAGGCCTATTATTCAACTCGCAACAGTGTTTTCAAATGAAAGTTTCAACACCCAGGAACCAAAATAAATAAACCATTCTTGTGTACGGTGTCTTCTTTTATCGAATTTCAACCCCTTTTCATTTTCCCTGAAACAAGTTTTCTGTTTTCAGATTTTCTGATGTGTATTTTTATGTTGAGCCCAATACAGTGTCAAATATAAACTCCCAAGTGCATTTTGTGCACTCTACTCCGAAAATCGTTGACGTAGACTAAGGAAAACGCTTGGCGTAACGGCATGAGAATTCACTCGAGTTGGCGTACAACTTAACCTACTGATAGGGGTTGGACAATGCGGGACCCTGCGGACTGAAAAATGCACCTCGATTTTGGAAAAAAAAAACGCAAAATAGCACTACCGTAATTGCAAAAACTGCAGTCACATAATATGGCCACTGAACCCGTCATTTGCTTGAGTAACAGTACTGTTCATGTATAGTTTCAATGCCGGTAAAAAAGCTCTGTTCGGATTTATTTCTCGAAAGGTTTCACACGCAGGTAAGAAATTATCTTTCTCGCAGATCATCTGTCAGTAGGTGAGAATACACTGCAGTACATCGGTACATTGCTTATCAATATACTGACATGTTTCTATGGTAAACTTTACAAAGCAGTTTGTTCCCCCAGTTTCCACCCAGAATATGCCAGGATATTGTTGCATTCGAGTTCGTAGGGGCGGGGCCATGTTTACAGATCGTTGTACTAAAGCACACATGTGCCTATTCTGTATGGCTGAAACCTTTGCAAAGTTCTTGTTGTAGCGGGCCGGCGACACATTGAGCAATAACCTCACACCCGCCGAGCAATAGCCTCACACCCTCCCTAATAATTAAGCAACATCTCCGTAGCCAACTGTCTCTCTGTTTCTTCGTATGTACAATCAGTGCAGTGCTAGCACTACAGTCAAGGAACTGCTTTATTTGCAGTCGCACGTAAATCCAGGCTAGCCGTACCCACTGCATGCTGGCACTGTGTACAGTACGGGGAAATCGTTGGAACAACGTAATTTTGCGAAGAATTCCCTTACATACAGTTAACTCAATGGAGAAGTCCGATTGAATTACCGTGTAAGCGTTCGTTGAAACAACATTCACAAGAATTACCTGTTGATATTTTTTTCATTTCTTAACCTTATATAAATCATTTCAAGAATAAAAGGAACAGTAATTTGTCTTCAAAAGTTTATCTTCCCAAATAAACGTACTTTTTATCTGAACTACAGCAACTGTGTGACATAAAAATGAGATCGTTAAAATCTCGATTTATTTCACCCACTGTAGGAACATAAAACTAAGCTCTGTCGCGTTTGCTGATTGGTCAATTGCCTCGCGGTCAGTCACGAAAAAGCGAGATTTCTCGAAGCATTTTGAAGCAAGAAATAGAACTTGTAGCCTACAGTTACTCTATTGTGATATGTGCGGAGAAATAGAGCTAGGCCCGTTGGCAGCTCTCTACGCTAGCGCTAGCTGCGCCACTGGGGTATCTATACTGATAGTGCATAGGCGGTTGCTCGTCACCGTATTAAGAACCGATGAAGGACCTGTATGCATGTGTACGTGTGATCCATGTTTCATATTCATAAAATGCTGGTAACAATGATGGCAGAGAAAAGAACAGGGGAGGGAGGGACAAAGCAGGGCAAGAGGACACCTATTTTTTTCAAAAATTTCCAAAGGGCCCGGGAGGGGGACCCTTGGATCCCTCTCCCAGGCCGGCGATCACACAACATACTGCATGCCCCCCCCCCCCCCCCCGACAGAAATTCTAGGTGCGCCACTGAATGCCGGGAAATTCATCTCATTTCGCTAAAGTATCAAGTTGATGTTCTGTTGAGTCTGTCTTTCGGTACGGCTGGTGACTCGTGGAGGGATGTACAGTGTAATTTGTGCCCAACAGGGCCCTATACTGCCTGGACAATTGACCTGAAGCATTAAATAAGTACAGATTCTTTTTTAGTGTAAGCATACCCAAAAATTTCGCGTGCTTTGCAATTTCACAGTTAAGATTTCAGGAAAAACCTTAAATCGGGCCGAACTATTTTCCTCTAGTATATACAAAATTTTAATCTATATATGCCCGCAACGGCATGGTTTAGTACACAGATTTTCTTCACATCTCCCGTCACCAACTCCTCGACAGCATGATCGGGGCTGTTGTGGCTCTGGGTTGTTGCCTGCCCCCCCCCCATTGGGCAAAGCCCGGCGGACCACTATAGGTTGGACTAACGGTTCTCAGTTCTAACTGCATCGCTTATCAACACTTTTAGTCGGCATTTTTTCTTCTCAGTCGGCAAATACGGCACCACTTCCACCCCCATGAGAAATGCTCTGGCGACGCCCCTAGAAGCACCCTCAAGTGCTCTGCAAATAATCCTAGTTGCGCCACTGAAGATACACAAGGCTGCCTTCCCTGGATCACCTATCACCTGCACCAACGAAATAAGTACACCAATACCCTATTTCAGACAGTTGAAAAAGCTGAAGTTTGTCAATAATGCTATGACCGTAGGGGCCTATAGCCTATGCGATTCAGAAAAACGAACGAGTATTTTGTGTTTGTAAACGTTTTAAAAAAGATTAATATTGGCAAGTGATCCAATATCTCTTGAAAGTGACGACTGGCTTCTAGCAAAATCAAGTTACTTTTATCATACATATACATCATACTTTCACTGGCACTCAGTTTATTCACCATTGACTCTGTGTAAGGCTCCTTTTCCGAATCAATCCGCGGCATCATCGCTGTTCCTAACTCTGATGTTGGTTTTTAACTAATTGAATACCCTAATGTAGCTTTGGACACCTGCCACGCCGGCTAACACTTGTTCTTATCACATGAACAATGATCGGAGATCGTGGTCGCCATTTTGATAAAAGTAAATTGCTCGAAAAAGTACCATATCGGGCATCTTTTCTAAATCTGTTTGCTTGGAATGTTAGTTTTAGAGATCTGATACATGGTACTGCGTGGACTTTGCATGGATTGCGTATTTTCGCTGCAAATTCATGTCTCCGATATTTTGTCCATGCGGCATGCTTCGTAATGACGTAGTTCGAACGCACTGTTAGGCTATGTTCACTTGATGCACATTCTGTGTTGACCTATACCCGGAAGGGAACAGGGTACATTCATCTCAAAGTCACTTACAGCCTTGCTAGAGATTTTAGCTGCCCAAGATCTTGGGAATATCACGCATAGGCAGGGAATTAAACAATTTCTGGAATGTGTACTTCACGAAACCAGGGTTATCATGTTGGCCCTGTCGAGTCACTTTTCTCCTTTGGTCCCGTTACTTGTCCATGGCCCCAACTAAACTTGTTTAGAGAGTGTTTCAGCTGAAAATGCCGAACCTGATAGCCTAGCACCACCTTCTTTATATCCCCCTAATTTATTTCAAGTAATTGCCGTAACATATTTATACACTTTTGTGGCCTGATGATGTAGGTGGGGGGGTTAACCTTTGAACAAAATTCCGTTGGCATACGCAAAAATTACTAAATCAAAACAGCTCAAGTTGCAGTGAATATTAAAACATTTTTGGGAAGCATGGAAGATGATCTCAGCTGGTAAGGGGTCTGAAATGAGTTGTTTTCGACCACCGCCAAAGGGAATGGCTGTCGATCCTCAAGCCCATAGCCGAGGGTGAGCCCTAGAAAATCGCCCCGGTGCAAAATTCAAAATAACCAATTTCTCAACGCAGTTTGAATGTCTCCTTCCTAATAAAATGTCTCCTCCTCGGAAACTGTTTCTTCCTCCATCAGTACTTTGTTTACGGGCCTGGATTTCCCCACCCCCCCCCTCCCTTGGAGAATTTTTTTCAGTATGAGGGTCCCTACATGCAGTTTGGTGCAACGTTCGTATTGCACAAATTTGAAGGATAGTTTGTTCCCTTTGCAAAATTATTTTTCAGTACAGAGGGAACAAAAGAGACTTTTCATCAGTCCTGGAACAATACCTGGGGCATAAACACTCTTTCATCCCCTCAAATGTTTGACAAAGGGTGCTCGATTCCCTCCCTCCCTCCCCCCCCCATCCCTCTCTGACTTCTTACGTCTCTCAACAGATGGAAAGACTGCCTCCCACATTGAAAAGCTAAAAATTTTCATTCAGTTTCACACCATGCTGCCCTTGGCTTGTCGTTTGAAACGATCGAAAGGTAAAACGGGAAAATTTAACGCCTGGATGTACTTGAAAAGTTCCAGCAAAAGTATTTATTGCAGAAAGGTTAATTGTCTCTCAAAGAGCAATCATAACCTTTGGACGTTTTTCACCATTTTCCGAACGTACAAACCTACGTTGGTGATGGGGGTAAGGGTAACTTATGACAAGTTAAATGTGTCTTAAAGTTTGGTCTTTGAGGAAATCATTGGTTCGAAGGGGGATTTCGTTTGTATGCTTGAGAAAATGATGAAATGGATGGCCCCTTAAACTAGGCAGAATCGGATTTTGTGAACAGTACCGTAATTTGCAGAAAACGATGGTGTTTCTTCCGCTGGGAATAACGACCTTCCACAGTCATTGAAAATAACTCATTAAAATGGTTTCGTCCAGTAATACTGCAGATAGTGCAACTTTGCCTAGGCCTACTGTCGCAACTTTAGCACAATTAGTGCGTTGATGCAGGCATCTCCCTGGTTGATGTAAACCTATCTTTGGTAAAATAATTAAGTGGCATGTGTAGAAGACCTTCAACGAACTATCCGTTATATTTTTATATGCTTCCTGTGAATACTTGCTTCGAACGGTACCATTTACTTTCGAGTACCATGCAGTCTCTAGCTCAACTGAAGCTATCCTAACGTGCATTATGTATGACCGTTTTGAACGGCCGTAAGAACGTTCCTTGCGAGAGCAGAAGCATCCCGACGCATTACTGTAGGTTATAATACTCGGAAGAGTTTCGTTTGCAATATTGGAAAATACTTTAAGAGTGTGGGACACCTCATATTGCCCAGAAACTTGCTTAAAAATTCATATTATGAAGCCAGTTAATACGTTGGCCAATCTGTTTGAAACAAGCAAAATCAAAAACTCTGTTGGCAAATAGTTCTCTTAAAGTCGAGAAATTTCCTGCTCAACGGATTAACCAAGGTTTGTTGTGATCTGAAAAGGAATCGCTTGTTGGGGCTATTGTGTGTGCTCTTTTGTCAAGACGTTGCTACTCGGAAAGGTTGCCTGTTAGGAGCCCTATTCAGGCCAAGACACGCTATTGTGTAAACGTTCACTGAGCACAATAGTGCAGAGATTGAGAGGGCTCATTAAACATCGGGAAACTTCGGAGGTGTGCGTGTGACGTCAATAGGCATATTCATAGGTTATTGAGGAAGTTGACTTCCGCGCGGATCCGCGGAGGCGAGTTTGGACGGCTCCCCTAATCTAATGAAGAGCTTTCAGCTGCAGAACATAACAATTCATAAATCATATAAAATCATCACTACAACAAATTTATGACCAAAGGTAAAGAGGCCAATGATCTTGTGTCTATGTGAAACACACTGGTTATTGATAATTCACAAGGTTAGTTTGCTGAGACAACAAAAACAATGCAGGAAATTGTCACAAAGAAGTGTGGTCTGAAAAATGCTTATGCACATGATGACAATGGCTACCTACATGCTGCAATGGGTTCTGAAAGTACTTCTCAGGCAATATTTAGAAGAGGGAGAGGGGGCTATTCTGAACCACATTCATACTTAATACAAAATTGCAAAGACATAGGTTAACATTATTGAAGAATTCTATCTATAACAAGTGACTCATGTATCCAACCTTAATACTCACCCTTGCCTGTTGTGTAACCTTCTTAGAAAGAATTCTGACTTATTAAGCTGCCCAAGACCAGCCAGAATGCCAACAAAGGTACCCTAAATAGTGGAAACAAACAAACAAATGAATATTTCAACAGACCATTGTGACATAAAATCTGGCTCATTGTTTTGAAATTTCCTTTGAGGACAACCAATGACTTTGTTATGACTGATACAGTGAAACAATTTTATTTAAATCAAATGATGCGAGTTTGTTTAAGATAGGTACACTTACCTGTTCCATTTGAAGTCGTTTACCCTCATAGTCTAATTTTATTGGCACGTCTGGGGAAAAGACGAAAGACCTGTAAAAAGAAATTTCCAGCATGTTAAAGGTCTGGTGACATGAAAATGATAAAGTTGGATATTTGATGTATTAAGCATTAAAACCAAGAAAATAGCATCTGTTCTCATCAAAATCCATCAGATATTTACCACTTTACATAATAATTTCTATTTCACTTATATCATGAATAAACATGAGCTTAATATGCAAATTTGTGAGGTCTAAAGAATGACTCTCAAAATATGTGAAATGTATTCCTTTATTTTCCCAATCTCCATTTCAAGGACAGTTGTAACAGTGGCATGCCTTAAGGGGTTTTTCTTGGAAGTTTAATTAGTCTTCTTGAAAAATACCAATATCTCCACCAAACTAGAAACCATATGATAAGAATTTAATTTGTAAAGGAGTAACAAAAGCAACACTCTGCATCACTATTTTTGCATGGGCAATGAGTTACTCCAATCTTTAACACATTGTGTGGGTAGAAACTCAACTGGATGACTATAACACAGTGTGTGGTTAGAGTTAGAAACTCCACTGGATGACTATAATATGATGTGTGGTTTGACACCCCACTGGTCATAATAAAACATGCAAAACTTTGTAAAAGCAAGTTAACTGCTCTACCTCAATGTATCACATGAAGATGATAAATGTAGACAAAAATTACTGTAGTATATGCAATGATTGCAGGGTTGGTGACCTCAAATGACCTTTCAACTACTTCACAACACTGCCACCAAAATTTGAATGGCAAATAAAGGACAGCTGTATTTCTTTTTTATTTTATTTACACAGGAAAGAGACGGTGTTGCTAGGAAACCAAGTTTTGTGGATAAAGCAAATTTATCTTAACAAATTTCACTACCCCCAACTTGAAATGTTTCATTACACACTATGAAACTATTTCATCTGCAACCAATTAAGCTTTCTTGATGCTGGGCAAAACTGTCTCATTAGTTAATACTTTATAACACAACCACTGACCTAAACTCAATAAAAAAAATAATCGCAACTTCATCTAGTTTTAACTTTTAACTTTTTATTTCAGCTTGTTATAATGTTTCCTACTTTTGCTTACACTTTACCTGAAAAAGACTGGTGCTAGTTGACCTTCTTTATGAGTGGACCTTTGGGGTTTGGGAGACTGAGCTTGGACTTTCCGTTTACCAGGTGTAATGGTAGGGTCAGCATCTGCAGGGTTGGTTGCCTTAGGTGAGGCAGGAGGGAGTTTCTCTGCTGGCTGTGATGAGACATCTGTCAAAGGTAGGAAAACTTAAATGTGAACACAGTTGCAAAACTGTAGTATCTGAGTATGCCTGCTATAACTTCAGTATGAGACCTTTGATTAACTTACACACTGTCATACAATCTGCCTTACCAGAGCCTTTATAAACAAGTGATTAAAAATGAGAACTTCTGCTGGTTGCTTAAACTAATAACTACATCTTTATGTTCTTGTCCTTATCTAAGACACTACAGTAGGTGCGTGCTAGCTGAAGCATGAACATATCTTGTATCTTGTCATTTAGGCACTATGTAACTATCTGGCCACTACCATATAACCACTAGAGCAGGGGGGGGGGGGTTGGAGGAAATCTTGCAGGAAAAGTTTTGACGCCTGTCCAGTGACAAACTTGGACAGACTACTTCTTTTCCAATTGACATTTATACTGTATAACAATGTACATGGGTCAGTGAGCAAAATTCCACAACATTGCCATAGATTCATCTTTCGTCCTTAATGGGTATTATACACATCTTTAGCAGAAAAAGTTTTCAACACATGCTGTAAGGCTCTACTACATGTATTAAAAAGGCTTCAAAAACCACTTTGCTACCCTGTAAAAGCCACGGATAATTTGTCTACAGTCACATTTGCGTATCTGAGGACAAGAGGGACTGTTTATGGCAATTTATAGTTGACTACAAGCACTGTGTGAAAAAAGTACTGCAGTCATACATAAGGTATAAGGAAAAAAGTTATCTATAATGCATATGAGAGATACAAAGTGATGCAACTATAGTAATTCTTATTTTTCTGTTCTATCTTTGTACATAAGTCTTTCCTGGAATTATGTTTCACCTACAGGGTTAGTAACTTCATTTCAAATATGATAAACAGCAGTCCTTTTCAAGAGGGGGTACTCATGAAAGTAAACGAATACACAGGATCACAAAATTCTCATCCAAGTCTTAAAAAGAGAACATGTCAAAGCAAGCCAAATACCTCTCACATCCCTAATCCCCCTAACACTGTTTACCTGAAACAGAGTCTTGTTGCAATGAATATATCTCCTTGAAGAAATCAATCAGGAAGAATAGTGCATCCTTGAAAAAGAAAAGAGGGAATGAAGACTGCTTAGCAAAATGGCCAAATAAGACAACTGTGAAGTCTTACAAGTCTGAGAACTAATTTACCATTTGTTTTCGTGAAGTTCACTAATCTCATGCCTTAGAAGATATGATTCTGAACGAAGTCACAGCTCAAAATTGCATTTCTTTATAATGGCATAATAACTGCTGTGTCAGGCTAACATAAACAGGTTTCTCTCTAACTGAGGTGCTAAATCTTTATGTGGAGGAAGGGGTGGGGGGGTAGGTCAAAGACCTGTGTATGCTTTTTCAAAATATAACAAATGATGGATTTTCAAGTGAAGATCTCTTTTCACATTTTTCAAAGTATGCAAGAAGGTGGGGAGGGAGAGGAGGCAGGGAGAGGGTGGTGTATGGGTACATTGTACCCTTGTGGAAATGATAAAAATGGATGACCCTCACATCTGACTTTCCTCCCTACAGAGTACCTTGTCCAGTAAACTGTATAACTCTAACCAATTCAATATGTCTTTAAATGTGATGCCATTTGTGGAGTATCGAAGTACTTTTGTCATAGGAAGCTTGTCAGAAAAATGTCATGGAGAGACTTTGATTTTAAATAGTTGAGCTAATCAATGTCACACAATAATGTCTTCTTTTGTGCAATGCAAGAATCTACATGCACAATAAGTCATGATTTCTGTGTGATGTTCTAATATACTTTCTTTTCTATGAACTGGATTTAAGAGGTCTGGTTTCTTGGTTTGCATATAGGCATATAATTTTAAAAATGAACTGCAATACATCTATTCATGGTATCTTAAAGGAGAGATGACAGCAATCACAACAGAAAGCTAAGAGGGAAACACTCACCATATTAATGGTAAAGTCACTGCATAAAGAGAAACTTAACTTGCTCAATGTCAACCTCACTGACTGGGAAGAAACCCCACCTTATATTCACCTCATCAACTGAGGATGCAACTCACCTGATCAATGTTAAACCTCATTGGCTGCAGTGAAACTCGCAGACAGCATTCTTGAGTTGGTATGGAGATATCTGGGCGAATGTGTACTGCACGAACTGACACCTGACATTAATGATATCCATGAAAGGGAAAACAAAAAGTCATTCTTCATGGACTATATTAAAAGTAATGACAACATAATATTGATTTCGATTAAATTTGGAATGTTTTTTGTATCAGAAAAAGAAAACATGTAGACCTGTGTGCATTTGGCGAAATGCACAACCATGCATTTTGTATTAGAAGTAACAACTACCAGAAATAATGACACTGTGCTCTTAAAAAGACATTTTAACTATATATTATCAATTGATTCCAAATTTCATAAGTTTTAAACTATGTACTAAGAATACTTCAAAGTTGTGTTGCAGTAACATCATCTTTTTTGTCAAAAATATGTTTTTACCATTATTATGAAGCTTCCCCAAGTTCTAAGCTAAATTGTCACAGACAAATTTGAGAATATCTTTCCTGTTTAAGCTAAGCACACATAAGATAAAATTCTGGAACCAACAATTAGTGGACACCAAGAAAATTCCCGGGGTAGGAGACTGTGACCTTGGATCACCAAACCATTGACTGTCTTTGTTTGGCTATCTAGATAGCAAAAACTGCCTATCAGACACAAATTTCCAATACAAATACACTATCCTCCCTATCAGAGATAACCATTTGGGGAACATACTATTTGTTAGTACTAAAGGATACAAAACATCAAAACATTTTGTGATGTGCAAGTAACTTGTAACATCAAGAATTAGCTTCCTTTCATTCCTGTTAAGGTCCCTGTTTCCCATCAGCTATCCTACAAATACACCGTTGTTTGTGTGTGCTGTGTGCAACAGGATTTAATGCCACTCTAATGCTAGCACATACAGGGCTAGGAAAAATGTTTACTTCACTTCCAAGAAAGCAAGTCAAATTTTCTTCAGTTTTATCACATTTCTTTCATATATATACAAACAAGTCAAATGCTCCTTAAACTACAAAAAATTCCCGTAAATACCAAACTTTCACACGAGAGAGCTTCCCAGTCTCTCAATTTCTTCCACTTATGTGCACATATTACGTCTTTGGTCTGACACCTGTAGTTTTGTAATATTGGAGGGTCGCTTACAAAACTGTACAAAATGCTTCATGTAACTGCCAAATCGAATCAGTTTGTCTGGCAAAATTAAAAGCATTTTGAATCAAACACCTAACATTTACATAGTGATTACATTTTCACAATTTCATTTACAAAATAAGATTAAATTCAACTCATTTTGCTCCTAGATATGTTTTTAAGTGTTCTGTTTATATGGATTGTTGAGAAATGCCATCCTATCTTGAATGCTATGCATCCTGTATGCAATGCTATGCATCCTGTATGCAATTTGAGGATTTTTTCCGCAAAAGTCACTTTATCTTATCCATTTCTGCTTCATTTAGAAGTTAAATCAAAATTTAAATGCCTGTTACATGAAATATTATAATGCATAGATTCTGTCATAATATGGTAGCTTTTGGACCATCTAATTGTGAAGCTGTGTAAACGGTGGGTATGAATTTCTTGAGACTAATACAAAATCTGTGAGACAGACCTGTTCAGTGTGTGTGGAAAATATAATGCAATTTAATGTATTATTTTTATTTTTTTAGTGATGGCAAGTCAAAAGAATAGGATAAAGTAGGATGAAGTACAATGTTCAAGAAAAAATATAGAAGTAGGACAAGGCCCAGAAAGGAGGAGACAGTAGGGAAAGTAGGAGTCACTTGAAAGCCTGTATTTAACACCAAAGGTTATACATAATTATTTCAGGGACATGCCATAACTGTAAAGTATAACCTGAAGGGAGACTTTCATCCACTACACATGTTGCTACTGAGGGAGAAGAAGTTACTGGTGGAGATTTACATTCAGCAACTTCCACATATGAGGAAAATTTTGAACTCTGAAAGTCAAGTAATATTAACAAAAGACTAACCATGCTAGCATTAGACCTCTTAGGTATCTTTCCTGATGAAAACTGATACAGAAACTTGTTGATCTGAGATTCTGCCAGCTTGTCTCTGACCTCGATGTCATTTATAAGAAGAACCTGTCGTGATGCATGTGTAGTCAACTCTGGGTACATTTCATGCCTAAATTGGAGCTGCATAAATAATTACAACAGAGAATCATTTATTGTTATGACACATAACATTTCCACAGAATAAAGGTAATTCCTGATTTCAGTTGAATAAAGTAAAGAGAATCAACTTCACTTTTGTCAACTTAAAAATAAATAGTGGCCTACAACAAGAGATTTTTTTTATTGATGTACATAAGTCTTTTATGAGAGGGAAGTTCTTTCTAAGGTTTCCACACTTCTAAGATACTGAAATTCAAGACTTTTTCAAGCCTTTTTCACTACAAAAATGGACTTTTTCAAAACTCATGAAAAACAAATATTGGGAAGTTCGAAAAACTTCCCAGTTTTATACATTTACCTACTATGGAAACGTGTAGTGACATGATCCCAAATACAGTGTCAAGTTGTCAGTTTTGTGCATTATGATGGCAATTTTTCACATGAAATACTCCAAGTTCAAGGTGTTTCAAGAGCATACAAAAATTCCAGACTTTTTGAACACTTTTTCTATCTTCCCTACTGTGTGGGGCCCCTGTCTCACAGTAAAACTTCAGTGCTCAGACCAGAGGAAGAATATTGTCTTAATATCCATTATAGAGAAAGAACTAGTACAAGAAAAGCATATAAAATATAAGCATAAAATGCCAACTTTTCATGAAACAAAGTTAAAAAGAATAGTTAAAAAAAAATAACTTTCTTAAATATGGGAGGATTTTAACAGTTTCCACTACTATAACTTTAAGGTTTACCTTGTTGACTTGGAATCCCATGGGTATTTTATGGTCAATAACTTTAAGGTTTACCTTGTTGACTTGGAATCCCATGGATACTTTATGGTCTTATGGTCAATAACTTTAGGTTTACCTTGTTGACTTGGAATTCCATGAGTATTTTATGGTCTTATGGTCAAAAACTTTAGGTTTACCTTGTTGACTTGGAATTCCATGAGTGTTTTATGGTCTCTTCCTTGGCCTCCCCTTTCCTTCCAGTCCATGGTCTTCAGGTCTTTGGAGTCAAGGTGTATTCTGACTGGACGAGGGGAATTTGACCTGTGGATGTTGAATGAATGTTTTGCAACCATTCATTGTTGAATCAGTGATAAACAATTCTATCATACACATGTAGAATTTACCATGTAACAAGCACTGAAGTTAGTCTTTAGTCAGGGCTATGCTCATCACATTATGCTCACTAAAAATTTCACATTTTTGTAGCAGCGAGTAGCAATCTCCACTAACCATATTGTTCTGACAGATCTATATATGTAACCTTGTAACCCAAGTCTTCTTTGCAACAACTTTTTCATTTTTCTGCTTGGTAACACCTAATATTAAGTACAAGGGTGTATGTGCCTTTGTCACCCTTCCTGCTCCTATGTACTCCTACCTTCATCTGGCCAACATGCTAGCTCTACAGTTCAATAATTACAAGTACTGCAAATAACAATAACTAAATCAGGGTTACATTAATCTGGTTATTCACAAGATATATTTGTCCCTAGCCTTCATTTAAATTTTTAAATTTTCTAGACCACAGGAGTTTTGCGAATGAAGTTTCCTCTCAGCTTTTACAATCATCATCTAGAAAACAGAAGGGTAAAACTAAACCAACTGTACCTCTGTTTGGTAGGTGTGTGGTCCTTTACACCAGCGACAGGTTCTGTTATGAACAAAATAATTAGGACAACATGTATTAGAAACTGCCAATAATGGGTGGAAATTGGAGGGTGGGTGTGCATGATATTTATGCTCTAAGATATGTTACCCCTTATAAAACTGGGTTTTCATGAGAATTACCCTTGTAAAAACTAAGTGTACTGCCCCCTACAATTACCATGACTTTTTTGTACACATTTCTTGAAAAAAAAAAATGAAAAAAAAGACTACTTTTCTTACTAGAAAAACTCAGTTCCAAGTAAGTATAGTTAACCAATCAATCAACTGCAGCTGTGAATGACAATCCCATAGACACCCAAAAAGAGAGGCATGTTTTAAATATTGAGGGAGTGATGGGGGAAAAGATATTCATACCTAAGAAACTGTACAGTTCAGATAAACTCAGTCAGCTCTAAGACATTCATAGCTAAGGTGCTTGTAGATTTTCATAAGATAACACTGTCAGAATGGAGATTAAATGTTCCATATAGAATTAATAACATTTTAAAAACCTTGTAAAAGACTTCTTTCTTTTGTAGAAACCATGACTTACTTCCTGCTCTCATGGAATCTTCTGACTTTCTCTTGGTCCCTGCAAAGTCATTGCCACCATATATATGCCACACAATTGTCAGTTCCTGAACTGTGTACATCTGAAGTGCATCTGGGAAGTGTGCTGGGGCTTTCAACTGATCTGATCTACCTAATGGCTTTGAAAAGTGGTCCTCCAGTAGTGATATATTTGGGACAAGTACTTTAACTGTAGGTTCCCCATCTCGGCTCTGGAGGTTAATAAAAATGAAAACAGTGAAGAAACACTATCTCTTAAGCTGCCTTGATTTCCTCATATGCAAACCAAGTTCAACTTGCTGCAGAATCAACATATATAAGAAAAAAAAAAAGAAAAATATTATTAACTGGCACATACTGAACATATATCTTAACAAATGATGGTCACTCAAATTCTAGCATGAAAATTTACATTGACTTATGGTGTTAGAAGTCTACAAAATTGCTCATAATATCACAAATCATTAAAACAGTAACTACATAATCTGGCTACTTCTTACTATTTTGCCAGCAGTATCAAACTTATGCAGGGAATAATTCAGCAAACTTTCTTGGAAACCCCATGCACAGTATGGGGAGCTAGCACTTGAACTACCATTGGACCCAACGTTCAGATGATTGGGGTTTTAATAAAGGTCTGTGGACATGTAAATGTAATCCCTGCATATTCGATATAAAAGCGTTAATAGTTGCAATTCCCATCAAAATCCATCAAATATTGACCATTTTACGAGACAATTACTGTTTTTGCACTTACATCATGAATAAACATGAGTTACGCGTGCAAATTTGGGACATTCAAAGAGGGACTCATAAGATGGTCTTATGTTAGCCCTTGTTTGTTTAACCTTCATTCTAAGGACAGTTGAAATGTGGCATGAACTGCGAAGTTTATTTTGGAAGTAGCTATTGAAAACCTTGAAACACCAAACTGGACTCTAGGTGGTAAGTAATTTTACAGACATATAAAGGATTAACAAAGAAATTAAGATCCTGTGCAACACTCCCCATCATAATTTTTGCACAGCAAAAGAGAAATCTCAGAAATATGGTCAAACTTTGAGGAGGTATATCTCAGAAGCAGTGACAGATAGTCACATGATTCCAACAGAATTTTTATCAGGGGATGGTAAGTTAACATTGAGTAAAACAGCTGTGCTGGTTACACATCCACAGACCTATAATGTACTGTGCTTGTTTACGGTGCAACCAAGTGCTTACACTTGGAACAAGTAGTTAAAAATCATCTATTACCCACACTGTTGCCTACTTGCTTTATACATGTCTCTAGTTTGTTGCTTTTTTGCAACACTTTTTTTACATACAATGGGGATAATCATGAAGGCTAATGTCTTCTTCAGGTAGTACAACAAACCCAACCAAAGGCAGTGAAGCAGTGAAAACAGTGGTAGTACAGTAGAATACTCATAAAGACTATGAGAAAAAATATTTAGCAAGAAACAATCATTTCAGTGACAATCAGTATGGTAAAGAGACCTTTGATACTCTCTATAAAGAATCTGATTTGAAGAGAGCCCTCAACTCACCACAATCCCTGCACCTATGTCATCCAAGATATCAAAATCCTCATCATCTATAAAGTTTTCATCCTCACTTGTTTTACCCCGTTCTTCTGAATCCATCATCTGTAACTCTTGGGTCAGAAGGTCTTGGTGTGAGTCTAACATCCCCTCCTCTAAAACTGGGCTACTACCAGTATCTTCATTTGGGAAGAAAAACATCTGGGAGTTTGGAGACTCAGGCAACTCGCAGGTCACCCGTAGAGGACCATCTGGATTCAAAATTATAGAGAGTTAGATGTAAAATGAATCCCAAACAAAATTCTACATAAAAGCCTGCACATGCACACACTGGATTTGTCTACCCAGTATTTTGGTGTTGGGTACCTGCCCCTTTAAGAGTTGTGATGGTGAATGAAACTGTGACTTGCATTGGCAATTTTCAATTTTGAATATATCAACAGAAAAAATGTCAGTCTGATTTAACATTACTTCATTTACAAATAACAAAACAATTGCAAACCTTTACAACACAAAGATTTTTGTGCATATTTATTGACAGTACTGAAAATGTCAAGAAGTAATATCTCAGAAGAGAATGGAGTTGCTACTCAACTCCCCAGTTCAGATTTGTGACTCTACACTTGACTTGGGTAACCCACCCAACCCTAATTAGGGAATAAAGTCAATGGTGCCCATGTCTCTACATCAGATTCGAACAGGCTATGACGTCACGCATATGGGCTGAGAGACCCGAGGAGAAGCCGAGGGTCTCTGCCTATATGCGTGACGTCATAGCCTGTTCGAATCTGATGTAGAGACATGGGCACCATGACTTTATTCCCATTCATAAATACTTTAATTTCGAGACGTTTAAAAGTGGAAAAGCTTGCTTTTTTAACGATTTTCCATTGATCATGAATTATTCTCCCAAACTGACTAAATTTTCGCAGAGTGCACATATTTGAGACTGCGTATAGGCTGCCAAAATACGAGCTATGTAATATTTAGGCTATATAACTAGCTGCACGCTATAGCTTTGTCGTTTGTAAGCACATGGCCATACTTTGTGACGTCTCTTTTCGACTGTGGATTTTTTGGAATATTTTGAGCGAGGTCATATTTGAAACGATTTCTCTGTTTGAATTGGAAATGTACTCCGCCTTGACAGTTCCATTAAAACTACATTTGGAGGACTTACTAGCATGAGGATATGTGGTTTTTGCGATATTGCTCACCGTGACATTCAACACACTAACGTGCTGCTACGTTGTTGAAAACAAATAACGTTAGGCCAACGTTTTGTCCTAGCCTTAACCTAGGCTAATTATCGTTAGGCTACGCTGTTTTCGAATGGTGAGCCAGTTCGAATAAGACTCGTACTAGACGAAGTCTCCTTACCCGAGTGTCATTTGGAAGCAATTTCCATCCTGCGATTTTGTGATACAAAGGAGACTTTTTAAATGTGATCTAAAACTGTTTACATCTGTGCACTGAAAATATTGATACTGTTTCGGATCAAAGTAAAACCAGCGTGCTTAGCCAGAACAGTTATCATGTGCTAGGGCCTCACGTTAGTTGCTTTACTTGTGCTGTAAGATAACGTTAGACCTAACGTTAGTGCTTGGAAATGTCATCGCAGAGAGCTTGTTCTTTACGAGTGGAACTTAAACCAGACAGATTTCTTTACTGACGTTGAGCTTTTCTTACAAAAAGAATGTAGGATACCGCAACTTGGATAAGGATTGTTGATGCAGTACTTTGGATCATTAGGCCTGGGCATATTAGACAGTAGCCCCCGGCCATCGTTTTCATAGCATATATTCTATTCTTCGATTGAAAATCCCCTTGATGATTTTGGAGCTATATCTCTTTGAAACATAGTGCACAGAATACGTGGGGCCAACGCTATCTTTCTGAAATATGAAAGATGAGTTTTAAGGTTAGTGAGTGCTCATCACTCATTTTACAACTGTATTTATATTATTACCCATCCCAGATAAAGGTCTATTACTGGGGTAAGAAATGCTGTATAATTTCTTCTTATCAGCGATGTACCAAAATCAAGCGGACGCACGATAGTTTGACACGCTTTTAAAGCTAACGTTAGAGCCTAGGCCTAGGCCTGTAAAACACCTTACTCAGCGTGAAATCACTTTAAATTCTCTGAAAAGGCCTGAAATATCGTTTGTAGCCTAGAAGCTGATTATTTGTTTGGATGTGCAACATTGCTGTCAACCAAAATATATTATTTATAATTTGGACAGTTACTGAAAAAAAATTACAGTTGAAGGCCCAGGCCTACCTACCAAACAAACTGTTTACTGTAGTGTTAGAGCTGTGTTTACAATCATGTTGATCAAAAAGTTGCTCTCCATACACCCTATGTCTCTACACTGGATTAGAACATGGGTAACTGACCAATCACAAGCCAGCATTCTCAAAAAGTATTTATGAATGTACGGCAAAGACTTTTGCCATATAAAGCAGACATTGATGACATGCATGCATGGACTTTCACTATGCCTGCAAAATCTTGGTTTGTCAGCAATACAGAAACACAAGTATACCACTATGCAATATCATGATTATACCATATTTTGATTTAAAAGACACAAAGTAACGAAGTGCAACTGTAAAAGAATGTTCCAACTCCTATCAGTTTTCCAGTAATAGTATTCTCTGGGACTTTAGGCCAAAATCTCTGCTGATGTGCCAAAAGGCAAGGCCTTGACTGATTATGGGGGCTTATGTTACTGTGTGCTTTCACTTAAAATAAGTGGCGTGGATCTATCTCCAAAAATGGGGGGACTTTCACCACTTGCGAATTGCCGTCCTGGGGGAGGGGCCTAAGGGAAGGGGTGTTCCCCTCCCCTTTGAAAAACCAGAATGCAAAAATGCATTGAGGTTTCGATGATATATGTTCTATTCCAAATAATGCCATGATGTCCCATATCTTTCAGTCACTGGTCAAAATTTCCCAAGAATTCTCAAGATCATCATCTGGGGTTACGAGAGGTCAAAAAGCAAAATTTCCCAAGAATTCCCAAGATAGTCATCAGGGTCACCAAAGGACAAAATGCAAAATATCCCAAGTATTCCCAAGGCCTAACGTTACAGTATAGCCTAGAGGCTATGCTAAATACTTGGCAAGGCCCTAAGTAACATTAGCCTAGGTCTAGCCTAGGCCTAGCTATAAGTATAAACCTAGCCTAGGCCTATGCACAGCTGGTCACAGAAATCTCTCTGTAAATACTACAAACTTAGATGATGGGTACCAACATTTGACAGGCAATAACTGCTTTGACTAGCCCTAGCCTAGGCCATAGCTATTACAGTAACCTAGGCCTACCTCTAATAAGTAATATCAGCCCATACATACTGTACTACAATTAGGCTAGCCTGTACTGTGGCAGTTAGGCTAGGACTTAGTCACAGGACTAGGACTTTGTCTAGGCCTAGCCCGTAAACCTGGAACTCTGCATTAGATTTATGTACTGAGTCTAATGTTATTGTGTGTGTAGGCTAATGTCTGTTGTTGGTTCTGTAACAACACTTAGGCCTAGGCTAGGCCCTAACTGTTAGGCCTAGGCCTACGTTAAAACTTGATCTGCCTGGTAAATTTTCCACTAAAGTTACTCATACTACTCTGCTACTCTGAAGAGGAGCCATATTACAACATACTGTGATATTCCTCTTGTAATTTTTATTATTCGATTTCTTGGTGCTATTTTTCCAATTCAGTTACAGTCAAATCTAACATTAACGTTGGGCTACTCAGCCAGCTCAACAGACCTTGGCAGGAGTCTGTCACTGCACTCAGAAACTAGCTTTTAACACAGTTTTTGATTGGTTGAAAGTGGATCTGTTTACAACTGATCAACCAATGATATGGTAGCTTATGGAATGTCATGGATCTGCTGCAAACTATCTACTGATTGGTTTAACATCAACTTGTTGACAAAAATTTAACCAATAACATAACAGCATAGATTACTGGGCTCAAATAAATACACTACAGTACTGTACAGAAAAGTGAAATACTGTAGTCTATTCTCAGTCTTTTGATATGTTGGCTAAAGAATAATAAAGTTCGTGAAAGGACCTATTTACTCATTCAAAATTTGGATTATCAAGGAAAAATCCGTATTCCCATATTTACAATGATTTTCCGTACTGAATATGGAAAGTCCGTGCTGGTTGGGAGCTCTGTCTCAGGGTTTGAACCCCTGGTGACCCCAGATGACTTTTGACCCCCACCAAAAATGATAGAGTTCTTCCTCTTACTATAAGGCATCAAAATAAAAGGTATGAAATTTATCCAAGCTTCCTACCTCAAGATATCGTGTTAACAAGGTTTTCAGAGTTTGACCCCCGGTGACCCCAGATGACCTTTGACCTCCAACAAAAATGATAGGGTTCTTCCTCTCACCATAACCCATCTACATAATAAGTATGAAATTCATCCAAGCTTCCTACCTCAAGATATTGTGTTAACAATGTTTTCAGGGTTTGACCCCCGTTGACCCCAGGTGACCTATGACCTCCACCAAAACATTAGGGTTCTTCCTCTCAATATGGGGGATCCATGTACCACGTTTGAGAACTGTCAGAGCTTCCCTTCTTGAGATATCGTGTTAACAAAGATTTCAGAGTTTGACCCCCGGTGACCCCAGATGACTTTGACCTCCACCAAAAGTGAAAGGGTTCTTCCTCTTACCATAACGCATCTACATACAAAGTATGAAATTCACCCAAGCTTCCTACCTCAAGATATTGTGTTAACAATGTTTTCAGGTTTTGACCCCCGGTGACCCCAGGTGACCTTTGACCTCCACCAAAAACAATAGGGTTCTTCCTCTCAGTATGGAGCATCCATGTACCAAGTTTGAGAACTGTCAGAGCTTCCTTTCTTGAGATATCATGTTAACAAAGTTTTCAGGCTTTGACCCCCGGTGACCCCAGATGACCTTTGACCTCCACCAAAAATGATAGGGTTCTTCCTCTTACCGTAACGCATCTACATACAAAGTATGAAACTCATCCAAGCTTCCTACCTCAAGATATTGTGTTAACAATGTTTTCAGGGTTTGACCCCAGGTGACCCCAGGTGACCTTTGACCTCCACCAAAAACAATAGGGTGCTTTCTCTCAATATGGGGCATCCATGTGCTACGTTTGAGAACTGTCAGAGCTTTCTTTCTTGAGATATCATGTTAACATGGTTTTCAGAGTTTGACCCCCGGTGACCCCAGGTGACCTTTGACCTCCACCAAAAGTGAAAGGGTTCTTCCTCTTAATATGGGGCATCTATGTACCAAGTTTGAGAACTGTAAGAGCTTTCCTTCTTGAGATATCGTGTTAACAAAGTTTTCAGGGTTTGACCCCCGGTGACCCCAGATGACCTTTGACCTCCACCAAAAATGATAGGGTTCTTCCTCTTACCATAACGCATCTACATACTAAGTATGAAATTCATCCAAGCTTCCTACCTCAAGATATTGTGTTAACAATGTTTTCAGGTTTTTGACCCCTGGTGACCCCAGGTGACCTTTGACCTCCACCAAAAACAATAGGGTTCTTCCTCTCAATATGGGGCATCTATGTACTAAGTTTGAGAACTGTCAGAGGTTCCCTTCTTGAGATATCGTGTTAACGAAGTTTTCAGGGTTTGACCCCCGGTGACCCCAGATGACCTTTGACCTCCACCAAAAATGATAGGGTTCTTCCTCTTACCATAACGCATCTACATACAAAGTATGAAATTCATCCAAGCTTCCTACCTCAAGATATTGTGTTAACAATGTTTTCAGGGTTTGACCCCCGTTGACCCCAGGTGACCTATGACCTCCACCAAAACATTAGGGTTCTTCCTCTCAATATGGGGGATCCATGTACCACGTTTGAGAACTGTCAGAGCTTCCCTTCTTGAGATATCGTGTTAACAAAGATTTCAGAGTTTGACCCCCGGTGACCCCAGATGACTTTGACCTCCACCAAAAGTGAAAGGGTTCTTCCTCTTACCATAACGCATCTACATACAAAGTATGAAATTCACCCAAGCTTCCTACCTCAAGATATTGTGTTAACAATGTTTTCAGGTTTTGACCCCCGGTGACCCCAGGTGACCTTTGACCTCCACCAAAAACAATAGGGTTCTTCCTCTCAGTATGGAGCATCCATGTACCAAGTTTGAGAACTGTCAGAGCTTCCTTTCTTGAGATATCATGTTAACAAAGTTTTCAGGCTTTGACCCCCGGTGACCCCAGATGACCTTTGACCTCCACCAAAAATGATAGGGTTCTTCCTCTTACCGTAACGCATCTACATACAAAGTATGAAACTCATCCAAGCTTCCTACCTCAAGATATTGTGTTAACAATGTTTTCAGGGTTTGACCCCAGGTGACCCCAGGTGACCTTTGACCTCCACCAAAAACAATAGGGTGCTTTCTCTCAATATGGGGCATCCATGTACTACGTTTGAGAACTGTCAGAGCTTTCTTTCTTGAGATATCATGTTAACATGGTTTTCAGAGTTTGACCCCCGGTGACCCCAGGTGACCTTTGACCTCCACCAAAAACAATAGGGTTCTTCCTCTTAATATGGGGCATCTATGTACCAAGTTTGAGAACTGTAAGAGCTTTCCTTCTTGAGATATCGTGTTAACAAAGTTTTCAGGGTTTGACCCCCGGTGACCCCAGATGACCTTTGACCTCCACCAAAAATGATAGGGTTCTTCCTCTTACCATAACGCATCTACATACTAAGTATGAAATTCATCCAAGCTTCCTACCTCAAGATATTGTGTTAACAATGTTTTCAGGTTTTTGACCCCTGGTGACCCCAGGTGACCTTTGACCTCCACCAAAAACAATAGGGTTCTTCCTCTCAATATGGGGCATCTATGTACTAAGTTTGAGAACTGTCAGAGGTTCCCTTCTTGAGATATCGTGTTAACGAAGTTTTCAGGGTTTGACCCCCGGTGACCCCAGATGACCTTTGACCTCCACCAAAAATGATAGGGTTCTTCCTCTTACCATAACGCATCTACATACAAAGTATGAAATTCATCCAAGCTTCCTACCTCAAGATATTGTGTTAACAAGGTTTTCAGGTTTTGACCCCCGGTGACCCCAGGTGACCTTTGACCCCCACCAAAAACAATAGGGTTCTTCCTCTCAATATGGGGCATCTATGTACCAAGTTTGAAAACTGTCAGAGTTTCCCTTCTTGAGATATCGTGTTAACGAGCAAAGTGTCACAAACACACACACACACACACACACATACACACATACACACATACACACATACACACACACACACATACACACATACACACACACGCACATACACACATACATACACACGCCATCATGACCGCATAGGTTTCTCTTTTCATCGAAACCAAAAAGGGAATTAGGAGGTGTCTTTATGGCAAATGGTGCCATATTTGGGCGCAAGTTAGCTTTTAAAATGTAGTGTCAATTCGCAATCTATGTTACTTTACAATTCATCACAGTTTGTTTTCATTATTTTGAAAAAGTGGGGGGGGGGGACTTTTTGGAGATGTCCCCCCTTCCAAAAAAGTGAGGGGGACGCATCTCTCCATCCCCCCATTATCCACGCCCATGCTTAAAATTAATGTAAATTTTTAACAATGAACCCATATTCAAATAACCTTAAGTTTACATAAAATGACAATAACAGGAACTCACTCCAACAATGGATTGTCTAACATCCACAAGGTTAGATTTCCCTTGCATATTTTGATACAATGAGGAACTTTATTTGCACAGGGAAGATACCAAAACTAGTTCAAATTTACTTCTCTGTTCTTGATATGAAAGTTCCTTATATAATTAAAAGGTAAAAGTCTGCACATATCACATAAGTTCATGACTGTCAATGTTAAGCAAACATACAGAAATATTTTTACCTGTAGGTTCCTTCTTTTTTCCACCAGGACTAAGTTCCTCCATTGCTTCGTCCATTAGAGTGGTCATTTGGTCCAAATGATTTCCCTGGCCTAAAGGACTCTTGCTCAACTCAATCATTGTATCCAATTCAGTCTGAAAAAATAGCCATTCAGTAACTACAGTGGAATATTCAAATTTGATGGGAATATACAAAATGCAAAATGAGAACTATTATGTGTAACGACTGGGATTATTGAAAAGAAGACCCTGTGCTCAATTCTCACTGGACAGAGCCAGCCGAAGTCCTGTACAAACTTTTTTTGAAGTTACCAGGTGGCAAGGCTATTTTCTAGCTGCAATTGCACTACAAATGTAACATGATGCACAGTATATGTATGAGGGTACTTCTGGAAGGGGAGCTGCAACCTCCGTTTCCTAGCAAATTGATTGGGTCTTGGTTGTAGTAAGTTCTGTGAGGTGGACAACTTTGTAAGGTCTTCAAATGCTGGCATATGGTACTTTTGTGGAGCAAAAAAAAAAAGAAATAAATTAAAATGCAAAGAAGAAATCAGGCAGGACTGTCAATTCTAAATTCACGGTTGAAGAAGAAATAATTAAAAGGGTTGGAATGTAGGGGTATGTGAGGAGGGTTTCATTTTTGCCTCACTTGTAGTTTAGGATGGAGACGTAGGATGAACGGTTAGTATAGTGAGAAGGAAGACTGGGAGTACCTAGTGTACCCTTAACTCATCACCCTCTTCACACTACTAAAGAAGAAGGCATATTTTGCTGGGTGAGCCAATCACTTGATACAGGAAAGCAAATAGTTCAAGTCCTAGCTATCTCTAAAAGAAAAGTGAATTGGAAGAAATAGCTGCTGAAGGAAAAAAAGCAAAGTCAGCTAGTTATAAACTGATCCACCCAATGGCGCTTCTGTCTAGTGTACAATTGACTTTATCTCGGTTCCTAACTGAGTTTGATGGCAAACCCTTCCGAAAGTGGGAGGAAAGCTGGAGTACCCCAGAGAAAACCTACGTACGGTACCTTGAGCAGGATTCAAACCCACACACTTGTGAAACACATTGGTGCACAGCAGCTGGAATAAACCTACCTGCCATTTGAGGACCCTTTTACTGTTACTGTTTGTCTGTTACTGAAGAAGCAAGCAAAGCAAAGTTGGCGAGTTAACTGTTCCACCTAAGGGCGCTTCAGTCCAGACACGCAACCAAGTTTGTCGGCTGGGAAACAGATTTAGTGGCAAGCCATGCCATGCCATGCCGGAGTACTCAGAGAAAACCCCCCCATACATCCAGCCATGCACATGTGAAACACATGGTGCACAGCAGCTGGAATAGACCACTCTGCCACTGGACAACCCAAAAGAGGCACAAGTGAGATTATTTATAAATATACACTTGAGTGAATACCAGTCTGCTGTTATCTGATTGATCAGTTCTAGTCAGGTTAGCAATCTGACAGGTTGACTGACCTGCTATGTGACTTGGCCATGCAGGTGAGCAACTGGATTGGACAGATCTGTGCAATAAGATTGGTCAGTCATGTGGGTAAGTGGGTTGTGCAGCTGACTGAGAAGAGCTCAGAGTGCATCAAAGAAGACCACTTCATACATGGCTAACATCTGTGGACACACAGGGAATTATCTGGCTTTCATGCACCTTGAGATCTATCTTCTCACTCAGCTGCACATCCAGTCATATTTTTCCATTCACCTGGGGCTCATCATCTGAGTCCTCTGCAGATTGGACCAGCTGGGATGGTGGAGGTTGTGAATCAGTCTTTTTGAAATCACCATCATTGGCAAGGTACACCAACAAGCTAGTAAGGGCACTGCATGAGTCTGCACATGTTCTGATATGGATCATGTCATTTCTCATCCTTACTTCGAACTGTGGATTCTGGAATGAAGAACAAAAATGTGTATCTCATCAATTTACCATTTCAAAATAATGTATCCATATATTCAGATTTAAATGTGTACAGGATGAACACAACTTATCTCACAAGGAATAATCAATGACTATCTTATATGTGGATCTATAAATGGTATGGACATGTTTGATGAGGTTTCCCAAAATTCCCACATCATTCACTAATCATTCCTAAAGCGTTATGCAAATGCTCACTAGACTGTTCTTTCCACATAATTTTCACAGGAAGTAAACGTTTCAAAAGAAATCCGCCATCTCAATATACAGTACCTATACCCTTTTTACTTTTTTGTGTTAACTTTTTGAGGGTGGGGGTAGGGGTAGGGTGGGGGAGGGAATGTTTGGGAATGAAGTTTCAATACTGGATGGCACACAGAAATTCCTGGTATGAAACCCACTCCAAATTTCTCTTGCCAATGTAGGTACTTTTGGAGCATTTTGATCATAAGTACAGTATAATTCTACACTTCAATGTTTTGATACCTCCTTATTCTGAAACTATGTACTGCAGACATGTGACTTTGGGTGATAGGTCCATATTTTTGTTTTTTTTTAATTTCACAGGTTATTGAGATAAATGGCTTCTGTTTTAAACTTATCCCTGGCTATAAGCCTAACCTAATTCCTAATTTTTGACTGCTTGTATGTTTACATTGAATACTTGTACTATACATTGTGAATGACTTTTAACAATTAAACAATCAAAAGCCCTACTTTAAAGGGGAAATCTTCTCATCCCAGACAGTTCCAATTCTCCCAACTAAGATAGTTCTAGCCCCGCCAATAACTGTCTTACGGCTTCTCCTTTTGCAGACACAAACAGTTTATTGCTTAGGACCACATCCTGGTGAGTGTACAAGACCCTAATACTGTATGTAATCAAAACACTCTCTGTGCCTGTGTAATATGAGCTGCACTGCATCTTTTGAATTTTGCAACTCTGATGTAAATCAAAAAGTAGTCACCAATTGAGACTTTTGCTTACCCCCAAGTAAAAGTCATACTTGGGGTGATGCAAATCTGCCTTTAAGCTTTTTTTTGCCACTGTTGCACTGTTTGGGTTGTTTATTCAATTAATGCCTAGGGTACATTTAACCTGGCCGGTGTGTCCAATTTCTAGGCATTGGTCGGTATGTACAGGTTGGAAAAAATTGGCTGATAACGCTTACATGGTCATATTGAAAAGGGGCCCACACGCGGCCTTTAGGGGGCCTGGGTGGTGGCCGGCTGGCGATTGGCTGATTTCCTGGATAAATGACCACTTTCTTATACCATTTTTGGCCAGTCTCCGGCAGGTACTTGTCCGACACTCTATTGACACTCATCTGATGCTCTTGCGGTATTCGTCAGAGTGCAGACTGATTCTTAAAGACCGGACATTGTCCGAATGGGCATGGATCAGTTTACGGGGGGCTGGGTACAATTAAAGAGGTGCTACTCTACCCTTCTCCATTCACCTCCCATATAACTCTGTGTTTTTGTAGTCTGGTGATGTCATGTCATAAAATAGGGGATGATCCCCCAAGAGTGCCGCTATCTGCTCTTTCTGTTCCTCTGAGAACTTTGGGTTATGATGACGAACGTGTAAGTTTGGGCCTGGGAAAGCGCGCCATAATTTTGGGGTTCTGCTGAAGAAAAACTGAACGTTTTTGGTTCTCGTTAAGGAAAGTTAGAAAATTTATGTTTCTATGGAAGAATATGACCCCCTCATTCCAGACAATTCCAATTTTCCGAGCTAGTCTACTCCTAGCCCCTCCCAAAACTGTCTTCATCTCCCCTCCTTGTATGACACAAACCTAGTACATTGCTTAGTAAGGCCATATCCTGGTGGGCTTACAAGGCTTTAATATGGTATTCAGAACTTTATGCATGCTGTGTACTGTGAGCTACTCTGCAACTTTGATGTCAATCAAAGAGCATTATCCAATGGAGAATTTGCTTTCACCCAACCAAAAATGTACTTGGGTGGATGTGTGTCTGTTTTAAAGAGCAAAACCAAGTGCTGTTGGACTGTTCGCAGGCCTTCCACCACCCCTGGACTTAACCATGATATTGAGTCTGAATTAAGAATCTTCCAAATACAGTAAAAAACCAGAAAGCCAAAAGGCTTAGTGATTCCTTGCCGAAAGGGGGGTGCTTTGTTACACTGAGGTTCATCCATCAAATTTATACTTCTCTTCTACATCATTTTTTATGATGTGGTCACAATTTGACCCCTGCTCACATCAGCTCATGTCACATGACCTTTAAACCGAAACTTGAATAACCACAAAAAAAATGAAAAAAAAAAAATAAATAAAATGTATGAAAAGGGATTTATCTGTGCTTCCTCCCTTGTAATGACATGTTTACAAAGTTTCAGTTTTTGACCTCTGGTGACCTCAAATGGCTTGTGACCTCCACACAAAACAATAGGGTTTTTCCTCGCACCATAACACATCCACATACTTAGTATGAAATCTATCCAAGCTTCCTACCTTGGGACACTGTGTAAACAAGGTTTTCAGACTTTGACCCCTGGCGACCCCAAATGACCTTTGACCTCCACCAAAACTATACGCTACTTCCTCGCACCATAACGCATCCACATACTTAATATGAAATCAATCCAAGCTTCCAACCTTGCGATATGGTATAAACAAGGTTTTCAGAGTTTGACCCCTGGTGACCCCAGACGACCTTTGACCTCCACCAAAAATAACAGAAATCTTCCTCTCACCATACCACATCCACAAACTTGGCATGAAATCTATCCAAGCTTCCTACCTTGAAATATCATGTAAACAAGGTTTTCAGATTTTGGCCCCAGGTGACCCCAGATGACCTTTGACCTCCACCAAAAACAATAGGGTTCTTCCTCTCACCACAACGCATCTACATACCAAGCATGAAATCTATCCAAGCTTTCTAACTTGAGATATCTTGTAAACAAGGTTTTCAAATTTTGACCCCCGGTGACCCCAGATGACCTTTGACCTCCACCAAAAACAATAGGGTTCTTCCTCTCACCACAACGTATACCAAGCATGAAATCTATCCCAGCTTTCTAACTTGAGAAATCGTGTAAACAAGGTTTTTAGATTTTGACCCCGGTGACCCCAGATGACCTTTGACCTCCACCAAAAACAATAGGGTTCTTCCTCTCACCACAACGCATCTACATACCAAGCATGAAATCTATCCAAGCTTTCTAACTTGAGATATCGTGTAAACAAGGTTTTTAGATTTTGACCCCCGGTGACCCCAGATGACCTTTGACCTCCACCAAAAACAATAGGGTTCTTCCTCTCACCACAACGCATTTACATACCAAGCATGAAATCTATCCAAGATTTCTAACTTGAGAAATTGTGTAAACAAGGTTTTCATATTCCGACCCCCGGTGACCCCAGATGACCTTTGACCTCCACCAAAAACGATAGGTTTCTTCCTCTCACCACAACGCATCTACATACCAAGCATGAAGTCTATCCAAGCTTTCTAACTTGAGATATCATGTAAACAAGGTTTTCAGATTTTGACCCCCGGTGACCCCAGATGACCTTTGACCTCCACCAAAAACAATAGGGTTCTTCCTCTCACCACAACGCATCTACACACCAAGCATGAAATCTATCCAAGCTTTCTAACTTGAGATATCATGTAAACAAGGTTTTCAGATTTTGACCCCCAGTGACCCCAGATGACTTTTGATCTCCACCAAAAACAATAGGGTTCTTCCTCTCACCACAACGCATCTACATACCAAGCATGAAATCTATCCAAGCTTTCTATCTTGAGATATCGTGTAAACAAGGTTTTTAGATTTTGACCCCCGGTGACCCCAGATGACATTTGACCTCCACCAAAAACAATAGGGTTCTTCCTCTCACCACAACGCATCTACACACCAAGCATGAAATCTATCCAAGCTTTCTACCTTGAGATATCGTGTAAACAAGGTTTTCAGATTTTGACCCCCGGTGACCCCAGATGACCTTTGACCTCCACCAAAAACAATAGGGTTCTTCCTCTCACCTCAACGCATCTACATACCAAGCATGAAATCTATCCAAGCTTTCTAACTTGAGATATCGTGTAAACAAGGTTTTCAGGTTTTGACCCCCGGTGACCCCAGATGACCTTTGACCTCCACCAAAAACGATAGGGTTCTTCCTCTCACCACAACGCATCTACATACCAAGCATGAAATCTATCCAAGATTTCTACCTTGAGATATCGTGTAAACAAGGTTTTCATATTCCGACCCCCGGTGACCCCAGATGACCTTTGACCTCCACCAAAAACGATAGGTTTCTTCCTCTCACCACAACGCATCTACATACCAAGCATGAAGTCTATCCAAGCTTTCTAACTTGAGATATCATGTAAACAAGGTTTTCAGATTTTGACCCCCGGTGACCCCAGATGACCTTTGACCTCCACCAAAAACAATAGGGTTCTTCCTCTCACCACAACGCATCTACACACCAAGCATGAAATCTATCCAAGCTTTCTAACTTGAGATATCATGTAAACAAGGTTTTCAGATTTTGACCCCCAGTGACCCCAGATGACCTTTGACCTCCACCAAAAACAATAGGGTTCTTCCTCTCAATATGGGCCATCTATGTACCAAGTTTGAGAACTGTCAATCTTTCCCTTCTTGAGATATCGTGTAAACAAGCTAAGCTGTCACATACACACACACACACACACACGACATCACCATCGCATAGATTCCTTGCCTGCCTTCGGCAAGGAATCAAAAAAAAGAGGACAGAACTTCTTATCCCCTAGTTGTGGAACTTTACCCTTTATGAGGGAAACGGGTGTTTGAGCAAATTGCAACTAAAGTCAAAGCGCTAGTAGCATGCAAATTTTTTTGTTTTTCTTAAGAAATGAAAAATATTACAGAGAACAAAATATGTTCATTGTTAAACTCCTTTTGAGATTATTTTTGGTAAAAAATCGCCTGGAGTTATAATGGGACAACTGTTTACAGGTAGTAAAATTTAATTTTTGACTGAGTTTCCATGTGGAAAGTGCAGTGATCCACCCGAGGGCACGGTTTCCCCCTGTGTCCCTGCCTGGTTGTGGGTCTGTGTAAAGCGTGGGCGGTTGTAATCTGATCACCCACATGTGACACCTTTTTTATATCGAAGTACGCTCACCGGCGGCAGGCCAGACATCGGCCGGGTGCCAGCTGATGTCTGACTGATTTCCAGCCCGGTGCCAGGGTAGTCAGCTTATCGCCGTGGGGGCCCAGCTGACCTCTACACAGCGCCAGACCGGCACCCTGCAGATATATGGACAGATTGCTTTAAACGGAAAATGATCTGGAGCCTGGACAATGTGTCAGATGTCCCACTGGACATCAGCGGGACATAAGGCGATTCACATTCCAATGCCTGACGTCGAGACTGATTTTAACTCCGCACAGAAATGAATCAGGCGCCTGCCTGATGCACAAAAATGACCTGGCATCCAGCAGGGGCATGGAAGATAGTGCATAGAAATATACCGGGAACTAGTCCTAAACCCATCGGGACTTAATTGTGACTAGGGTATTAATAATTTTACTTTGTACATTCTGGGTTAGTTTTTAAATATATGGAAGGTTCGTATTTAGGTCAAGATTCTGTGTGACAAGAATATCTACTGATTGAAAGGTGTTGTGTTGTAAGGATGCAAAATTAGCCTTTGTTAAAATTTTTATTAGTTACCTGGTACAGGAAGTAAAGAGGAGGGCGTGGTTGGTGAGGAATGTGACAGTATGGTAACTTGTGACAGGGTTACAATATTGTCAAGACTGCCCTTGTAAATTTTGCTGGTCAGCAGTCTTCCCCAGGAGTTGGTAGCATGAGAACCCAGTGTACATATTATCATGTACGTCATGTGATCTTGCACATACTGTAAGACTTAAATCAAGAATAAATGAGCTTATATCGAGTTGGTGATTTTGATTCCATTATATTTCAAGTTGCCCAAGACTATTAAATACACTACCCAAACCAGATAAAGGAGACGAGGAAACACAATAGCAATGGTGGGTTTTATATAAACATGGGTCTACTGTCCTTGAGCAATTGAAATAAGAACTTAAGGGAACTTGTGACCATGTGTTTTTTTAAAATCTGGCATAGAAAGTTTCATTTTTGATGAATAAACAGGTATTGGCTCTAACATGTGGTTCAAGTTAGCCTGGTTCCAGACTAACCTCAGATATTATTTTAAATATCCCTATTGTAAAGCAGAGTCTGTACATTTTCATTTCTGCAGGCAAAGCACTAAAAACATTGCTGTTGTCCCAACTCCCAAGGTTTACAGTGGATCATTCTAATTTGGTAGAGCCAATGTAACCATTCATATAGCTGAATTAACTTTAGGAGGAGAAGTATATTCCAGGTTGTTTCCAAGCAGGTACTACTGAAGAAAATACAAATTGCAGAAACTGAGTCTTAATGAACATCCCTTCATATACAGTACCCTTTTCCATGATTCTACTTTTTTCGTTGATTCCCTAATTATGTAACATATCTGTATATCCCTACGTTTGGGTTCCTCTTTTCCAGTCATTAAAATTATTTTCCTGTAGAGTAGACTGGTTTTCATTTCAGAACCATTCAACGACTCATGACAAAAAAGCAAAGATGACTTTCAGGCAGAGTTATTGAAGACACCCATATATAGTCAAAGAGCCACACACATGATGATGAGTAATATTCAAGTACTAGCAAAAAGTTCGCAGGTGTGATAAATTTTGCACCTTCAGTTTCATCAGAATATAATAAATTCATTGACCAGATGGTTTGTCAGGAAAGAAATGCATATTCATCAGGTAAGCAAAATTAATATGAAGGTTAGGTTAGGTTAGGTGAGGTTTAACGTCCCAGTTTCCAACCAATTGGTTCAAGTCGAGACGACCACGGCCTTTTTTCCAGTTGTGGCTCACTGGCTTGTTTTCCCTACTCCATTGTTTAATTAATATGAAAAGAAACCAATGAGTTCCATTACTTTTCTATGTAGCTACGTTAATACTGTGAACAATTGCACTGTCCAGCAGTAGGCCTATGCTCATGATACATTTACAGGTTTGCGATCATGCTTATGAACCATTATCAGTAATGTACTATCATGACTGCTTTGGGTGTATAGTAGATCTGCATTTTTCATGCAAAGAACTTTTAAGTACTTACTGTGTATGTTCTAGTATTGAATTCCAGTAACATATTGACTTTAAGTCACTTTATAATATTATGTTAGGCATTTCCTTGATGTGAACCTATTAAACCTACTTCACATTCCTAGTAGCAATCCCAAAGTTTCCTGAAACTCCCTGAGCTTCACATGAAGGGTACTGATGTACATGACCATATAACAAACTCATACAACCACTACAGATGTCAAACTATACCCCCAGTTCTCCCCCCTTACAAAACTGTGTATCCTACAGTAATATTGTTTGCTGTAAAAACATTTCTTTCTTGATTTTCAATCAAGCAACTATGTTCCCAAAACTTGGTCATCTATTTTATGATTGCTAGCCAATCAATTATAACTCACAGGCTATCCAAAATAACTGGTAATAATTACAACTTGTAGGTATACATGTCCAAAGTAATTCAGTATGCAGGACTGTGCATGTGGGTAGAACACAGCACATAGAAGCTTTTCAGAGTATCCAACGAAGCAAAGTAAACAATGCATGAAACATGATCAATTTATAAATATTCAAGTTATAAAAACAAAAACACATGAAAATTTATCTTGATGCACATAAATGTGACATTGTAACTGCAATGGCCTTACCTGTAGGCCTAAGAGGTAACATACTGACAGTGGAAGTACAGTTCAGCCATGCATGATGACTTAATATTAAAGTAGTGCTTTTGCTTCATGAGTCATATGACTTGTAAACTAACCACCTGAAGGCAAGTATTTGTTGATGTAATAATACTATTTCAAGATGCACTATTTGCCCATACTTGGTATAAATTCCTGTGTGGTTCCAACTGCTGTTAATTGATTAGCATGTACTTAATGTTTTAACAAAATAAGTTGATTTGACTGTATACTGTAACATGATTTGCCACCTGTTACACAGCCCACATCAACTATGCATACATGTGCCTTTAAAGAACTGTACTCACACTACTGACTACACCAACATCTTCACCATGCTGAATTCCTGTACCATCAGAAGGAATAGAAACTAGACTACTTCTCTTCAGAAAAGGAAACGTATTGAAGAAAGCTGTGCGATAGCGGGACCCAAAGATATTGTAGATGATGGGGTTTATACCAGAATTCATTAAAAAGCAAACAGCCTGAATGATAAACATAACAATCTCCCAACAATGAAAGCTGTAAGGATCACCTACAAGACTAAACATTGCAACTAGTATGACATCTTGAAAAACTACAAGAATGAAATAAACACTGGTGTTTACAAGAACCATTCTTGTAAGACTGCGTTGTTCTTGAAAATATCTGGTATCTGATCTGCCTAAAGTAGGGGCTTGACGTAATGTTTTCATTACTTTGCAATATATACATATCGTAATTACTACAGTAATGAGATCTATTGTTCCAGTAGCAAAGAATAATGAGGCGTAAAGGAAGCCTGAGATATTCCCTATAAATGCAATGGAGTAGGCAACAATAAAGTATAAGAAAACGAATCCTATCAGCAGTAAAACTGTCCATGTTATAGTTATAATACAATGTCTCCTTAGATTAGTGGGTGATGATATGGTTTCAATTGGTCTACAGACAGCCTTGTATCTCTCCCAGGCAACACAGATCATTAGAACTGAAGATACTGAAGGAAATGGATACCTTATAATGATAACAGAAATGCCAGAGGCACTATTGTAAAGATATTTACTAAACTGACTCCAATACTGGAGTAAAGATCCTGCTATAACGGTATATCCAATGGATATACAAACATCCAAACAAGACAGAACAATCAAGTACACTGCCAGAGGGGTTTTTCTGATTGAGGGTTGTTTGTAGGCAACAAACAGAAACACAATGTTGGACATCAACGAAAGTACGCCTAATAATATAGTGAAACTTACTATAACAAAGAGCCATATAAATTCATTAATATTAACTTCCCAAAAGCATGGAGTCAAAAAACTCCAGTTCCCTGGCATAGTATAATTAGACAAGTATAAAGAATAATACTCATCAGAATTATTATGCCCTGACATTGTAGAAAAATGAATGATTGCAGTAAGTCTATTTTCACAAATATGATCAGAAGTCACTCACAGATTATTGGAATCAAGTCAATGGAAATTGTTTGTATGCATTCCATACAAACTTAAATTGATATGCATGCCCGTTACACAAAAACTGTTTTTCTTTTTCTCCAGTTTATAGAATCACAAGAAAACTATTACTGAGACATAGTGCAAAACTGGAAACAAACTAGTTTCATGAAGGTTCCTCAACCTTACTTCCCTCAACTGTGTCCACACTCCTTTTATAACCAAGCTTTACCATTGGAGGGGGTGGCTTTGAAGTCACAATCTGGTAGAAAGGAACAAACCAATGAAATAAAGTACTATGAATATACGTAGCAAACATAATCCGGAGGGGTTTATTTTCAACGGCAATGCAACATTTGACCCTTGTGACTGTTCCAACCCATATAGAAGCAAACAAACTGTCTAGAAAAGTCTCTTTCACTATAAAAAATTACCTAAGTAGTGAGCAATCAAAAGTTACGAAATTCCTGCACTATGCCAGAATCTCTTGGACAAAGTCAAGTATGGAAGTTATCTCTTGAAAACACATCTACATATTTAGAAAATGTTACAGTAACTGTATTTCCTTCAACAAGGCTGGAGTCAAGCTTATCCTTGAGCAGTAAAACTATGAGGACAGCATATTTTGGTTCAAAGTTCATCATGGCTGCTTTAGGCCTCTACTATGTTTTTCTGCCAGTTCTCCTGATGGAAAACAGTGTTAAAGTAATTTTCTGTGTTGGTAAAACTGTTTAAATTCATCACTAACCAAAATATTTGTGAATAAACCGTTAAGTATTTCCAGACTGATTTAATGTGGAGATATTACAGTTGGAAGCCAGTCAAGATAACAGATTTCTGTTTGCTGCAAGACTTGCTGATTTCAACATTCAAAACTGTCACACTTCCCTGTAACTTCTCTGGTACAGAATGCTTTGATAAAATGAGTGATCACAACAGGCAATATGTTCTGCAAAATACTCAATACTCTTTACTAATGTTGCACAGACAGTATTTACTCAACTTTGTAGGAAGAACAGCTTCTGAAACCAGTCATGGTATAACTTTATCAGAACATTCACTGTGGTGCTCTACCTGAGAACTGAACGTACTGTGTGTGTCTATCCAAAAGGAGTATCAATGAACATGTTACTACGTTCAGGGTAATTCTTCACTTAAGATGGTCCTTTAAGGTGGAAAAAATTTTAATACAACAACAACAAAAAAAAATTGTTTTTATGCACAATCCAAAATGTTAAAACTAACTCTTGAACTGAAGATACAGTAACCATGGCACTCATCTTCAAACACTGGCGGAGTGAAGTCGCTGAATCTCTTTAATAATGGATCACAGCTAATAAACAATTCCAGCTGAAAGTTCACACTATATTTACTGCTTCCTATTATAAGCACACAGATAATTAAAATCAGGTCCTTGGCCACTCAAATCATTTCATGAAGACAGACAAATTTGTTTTCATGCATATTTAATGTATTCTAGATACTACAGTTCTTCCTTGAAATACAAGTTAATGTCTTCATATGTGAATGAATCCATATCATGATGTTTGACTACTCCTTGATAAATGAAGCAAAATGTAAAATATGACAGTAGTATCACTAAAAATGAGAAAGCAATTACCAAGCAAGTTTATGTATCTCCTTCCTTCATGAATTAAGTTTTTTACTCAAGTGGTCTCCAAAACACATCCAATTTTTATGAGTGCAGGAAGTCATACTAATATTAACAAAGAACATTTCTAGTAGAAGGACGTTGAAACTGAACGGGCAATGAAACCACTTTCTGCAAGTTGAAGAAATTATACATTGCAATAGACATAAACCTAAAGTACAGTACCTCTGCATTGCTATTGGTACAACCCTGGCCAACTACCAACAATTTAAGACTCAATCCTGACAAAACTGAAGTACTGCATCTTGTTTCATGCTTCCTGCCCCTCGACTCCACTGGGGACTCTTTGATCAAGCCTGCCCAAAGTGCTAAAAATCTGCGTGTTACTTTACAGAATGATCTTAGCTTATCTCAGAATATTAATGTGTGTCACTCTGCTTCCTTTGCTTTGCACAAAACTGGTCAATTATCACATTATTTGGATACCCAAACTACTGAAAAGCTTGTTCATGCTTTCCTGACCTGCTGTCTCGATTTATATGGAAATAGCCTTTTCTATGGTTAACCTCAACATCAAATTTCAAAACTCCAGCATATTAAAAATTCAGCTGCTCAGCTTGTTGCTTTAACAAAATCTTGTGACCACATTATCATTCTTAGCTGTCTTCATTGACAAGTACTTCCTCTTTCATACTTTAGCACTTTGAGAGTTAAGACTCCTTGTGCAAGGGGCTTTATAAGAACTGTTGTTGTTGTTGTTGTTGTTGTTGTTGTTGTTGTTGTTGCTGTTGTTGTTGTTACTTTTATTATTAATATTATTATTACAAGACTTTAAGAGATTACACTATATTTGCAATGGGAGAAAAATTACGTATTTCTGCATGAGATTACTGGTAGATTATTTTGTATAATTTCATATCGATCTTGGATTTTCAAGGCCAGGGCACATGATCTAGAAGCATTATATTAGCTCACAATGCCGTGGAAACAAAAATTGTCTTGAGGCAAGGAATCCACACCACCGGCCATATAATCCCCTCTGTGTATCTAAATGCATGACACTTTGACTCATACTGGGAAGGACTGCCCTCTGTCAACTATGCTGTCAACTTCTACTAGGTACCACTTGTAGGTGGGGTTATGTAGATTGCTAATTCCCTCATTGATAAAAATGACCTTTTCCTATCCCATCAGAAACTCAGACAATTATTTGGCTCTATCATTTCTATCATATTTTTATAGCACACAGTCAACAGGTAGGGTTACCATATTTCTCTAAGCTGAAAGTGTGACATTACTTTTGGAGAATGCATGATCTGGAGGAGAGGTCTAAGGGGGAGGGGATCCCTCCCCTTTTCTAAAATTTAGATTTTGGTACCTGCCTAGAAGCCAAATGGTGAAATATTTTAATAAAGCTAATTTCACTAGTTCTGTTTGCCTAATATAATATGTGTACAATTTCAGAAATGTAAATAATGCTTTATAGTTGGTTTGCACCACATTTACCACAGAGACCACAGCCTGCAGACTGGTTGTCAAATTAGTACTTGGTGACAACTGCATAATCATAAAAATATCCAAAAATGAACAGTACAACTCACAATTGCCACACTCATATGTATATGCCTACTATTGAAACAGATAGCAAAGTAAGCCGGTTCAGTCAGGTATACGTACGTAGCTAGAGCTACACTGTCAGTGCTGCAGTGCAGGTCAGAAGTTCGGGCTACAGCCTAACAATCAGGGCTAAAAAGAGTAATCAATCATGAGGATTTTTACTGTGAATGCAAAGAGACATGATATATAATATAACAGCTATATTCACTTTCGAGAAAATCGGGATGAGTAGTCTTACTGGCCAGGACGCCCACTTTTCCTTTAATAAAATGGGACAATCCCAATTAACAAGGATGGATCGTAACCCTATCAACAGGTATCTATCTTGGTGATTGTGCAAGTTCAATAATGTTGGCATGTATATTAGTAGGTTCATTTCATTATTCAAATTTTCCCAAAACCTACCTGTTCTGTAAATCTATTAGCCCTACTTACCTATAACTACTACTATTGGACAGTCCATCTACTGCGGAATGATCACTGGCAATGAATTTCCTGACTAGGCGGCGCTATACCATCTCCTTATGTAGACTCACCTAACTTGCCCTTGTTTCATGAGACCAACACTGCGGAATGCCCGAGAAGTAACACACAATGCACAACGCACAGTGCACAATGCACAACAGTGTCACGAGAAGAGCCACTATAGATGGTGTGACCCATCCCGGTCCACCTGAGGAAACACCATAGCAGTTGGTGGCCTGATCAGGGTCGGGTCAGATAGGAGTCTGTAAGCCACAATGAGTAGGTGAGATATGCCAAAACAGGCTCATTCGAGATAGATGAGGTAAGTAGGGCTAATAGACCCACAAAACAGGTAGGTTTTGGGAAATCTATTACGCTCCTACTTACCTCCCCTGTTACTACTTTGGACAGACTACCACCGTGAAGGGGGGGGGGGGACGGCCGGAACCTAAGCTGAGCCGTTGACAGAATAATGCTGAAACTAATTGAGTCTCCACTGACTACCAACTGATGAAAAACATCAAATAGTGTGAGCCCTAGCTGTCACAGACCTTGCACATATGGTAGGGCTGAGACTTTATCCATCTGTGTAGGGCTTCCATGCAGGAGTCTGTGGACTACTTGGAGCAAGACCGATCTCCTAAATCCCTGGTTTTGGGTAGAAGTTGTCTGGAGGGGTGACGGGAATAAAAACTACCCCTCAGTAGATTGGCAATTCCAGAGGTGTACCCCCAACAACCTTCAAAACCACCACTAAAAGCTGCAAACGGGGACGTGCAGAAACGGATCAACCGCACCCGCTTCCATCCGTTGAACAGAACTGAGAGGAAGAAGTCGATCCAAACTACTGAAGCCTCTACAGGATCAATATAATATCTGTAGGCCATTCTCAGAATTTCACTGTTAGAAAGTCATAAACCTGACAGTTCAGATTCCAGGGAGGTGAGGTCAGATTAGTGATATCGGAACAATCTCTCATTAAAGGCAATAGGCAGTCGCCCCAAAATTTTCTTTGAAAAATCAGCAAAACTCTTGCAAATCTCTTCTTATTGCATTACAAGCACCTCTGAAGACATTTTGGATATAACTATTACAAACAATAGGTAAAGCAAGGCGAAATTCTCCTTGAATTCCACAATTCACTAACAAAAATATTGTCACACGATCAAAATAGGCCATTCATGAACTAGAGTGACAGGATACACTCACTCTGTTTGGGGTGACTGCCTACTGCAGAGTACTGCCCAAGCCTACAAGTAGTGGTGACCAAAATAAAACACTGGGGATCATGTCACCTTGGCTGACCTGAAGAGATGGACATGTAGACACCCTTACAGTTGAAAAACTGTCTTGGTGGAGCGTCTTTTCTCTTCTGGTCTGGTTTGGTCTGGCCTAGTTACCAGTCTCTCAAAAGAGTATATGTTGCCCCAAGGGGTATTACCCATCCAGGGGCCGAACCCCGAGAAGAGCTTTGACATTTGGGAAGCAAAATCAGACCGCCCACTCTCCAAATCATGAGGCACCTTTGCATCTGCTAAGCGACAAAATACGATGCGATAATAATAGGGTCTGCTTTTCTTATGGTACGCTTAATTCAGATGGTCTGAACCAATAACTAGATCAGAAGTTAGGTTGACAAGCCCATGACCCTCCATAGGGAGATCTGTCCAAGCAAATTCAGACGGTCTAGATGCAGTGAGTCTCCTAGAGGAAAAATATCGTGGAACTGGTACTAGGCGCTATAAATCTCTGCATGAACGTCTGATCGATTCAAGACTAGCGAAGCCGGGATGGGCATATTTGAAATAGGCTTGGGAACACCCTAAGCAAATAGCTAAGGCCCATATCTCCTTCTGATTTGAGATATTTGTGAAAGTCTTCTAGAGGAAAACTTCGTGGAACTGATACTAGGGGCTCTCGATCTCTGCACGAACATCTGATCAATTCAAAAAATAGTGCAGGCGGGTCGGGCATATTTGAAATAGGATTGGGAACACCCTAAACAGATAGCCAAAAAGGCCCAAAATCCATAACTCCTTCTGTATTGGGATATTTGTCCTTGAAAAATAGAAGGTTCAACCACAGTCTCCTTAAAATCGCAGAACCATTTCACACGATACCAGTTTGCCAAAAATGTCTCAGTCTGAACCCGGCCCAAACCTAAAGAGTCGACACGACCGAGTGTTTCTACCATGTACAGTACTGCCTGAAAGGGCAATTGTGTACGCATCTACCTAATTACCTCCGTACCTTGAGCTATAAGATTATACGGCCTCTGAAACCGATCGCTGGAAGGACAGTAACAGTTAACCTCCTGCCACCTGGAGGTATGAAAAGTGAGACGGTTGCCGTTACGGATTAACCGAGGAATTGACGCCCAAAAGGATCCTCCTTTCCTACAAGCCCTGTGGAAACACCTAGAGGAGAACAGTAGTTGGGTAATTACTGAGACCCTGGGCTCCGACTGGAAACCCCCAGGGCCATAACATACACAGATTACAGGAACAGTGTAGAAAGTATAAGTGTAAACGGAGGGACATACTGACTACCGACTCGTGCTGGTTACACCCAGGGAAGGCCTTGATAGTACAGGTCGGGAGCCGTCTAACGGAAGAGCGATTAGAAGAATAGAGGAAGCTCCCTGAGTAAGAAGGTTCCTAGCCTCCGAACCATGAATAATTCAGGAAAAATTAGAGCGATAACTGGAGAGAAAGATTTCCTAGCCAAAAATGGAGGCTCTACCAACTAAGGACACGTAGTGGGAGAGAGCTGGTCTTGGGTGATGCCCAGTGGCTATCTTACCCAGTACCCTGAACATTCTAGAACATCTACTCTGAAGAAGGATCTTCTTAAAATTTTGCTATTTGACCTCTGGTGACCCCAGATGATGATCTTGGGAATTCTTGGGAAATTTTCTTTTTTGACCTCTGATAATCCCCATATGACTATCTTAGGAAGTCTTGGGAAATTCTGCTTTTTGAACTCTGGTGACCCCAGATGACCTCTTACCTCCACCAAAAATAAAAGGGTTCTTCCTTGGACCATAAGGCATCCACGTACGATGTAATCTATCAAAGTTTCCTATCTGGAGATATATTAACAAGGGTTTCAGTGTTTGACCCCCCAGGTGACCCTACATGACCTTTGACTTCCACCAAAAACAATAGGCTTCTCACCATAATGCATCTACATACTATGCATGAAATCTAGCCAAGCTGCCTTGAGATATTGTGTTAACAAAGTTTTCAGTGTTTGACCCCTGGTGACCACAGATAACCCTTGACCTCCACCAAAAACAATAGGGTTCTTCCTCTCAACATGACAAATCTACATACCAAATATGAGAGGTTTCTATCATTGCTAGATTTGAGATATCATGTTAACCAGCCATTTACAAGGTTTCTGCCATTTAACCTCCGGTGACCTAAGATGACCATAAGCCTCTACCAAAACAATAGGGTTCTTCCTTACATCATGACAAATCTATGTACCAAATTTGGAAAGTGTCATTCCTATCTTGAGATATCGTGATTACAAGCTTTTCGGTTTTTTAATTCACGTGACCTCAAATGACCTTTGACCTTCACCAAAAACAATAGGGTTCTTCCTCTCTCTCAACATGACAAATCTATAAACCAAACATGAAAAGTGTGGGTCATACCTATGTTGAGATATCATGTTTACAAGGTTTTTGGTCTTTGACTTCTGGTGACCTCAAATGACCTTTGACCTTCACCAAAAACAATAGGGTTCTTCCTCTCATCATGCCAAATATTAAAAGTGTTGGTCATTGCTACATTGAGATACCGTGTTTACAAGCTAAGTGTCACATACACACACACACACACACCCACGCACACACACGACATCACCATAGCATAGATTCCTTGCCTGCCTTCGGCAAGGAATCAACTAGTTTCTTGATACCATTACTTAGTTCTGAATCTAAATAGTACTTCTTGGAGAAGAGTAAGCACAGGTTTGTAGTAGGAGTCTGCAAACGGTAAATAGGCGATGAAGCTTCAAATTAGACTTCAGACACTCAGGAGGGAGGGATAAAAGCATAATTTTTTCTTCAAATTACATTAACAATCATTTTTTGTCACTTAACTTGAATTATGGTTTATAAAAATTACAATATTGTACAAGAAGTACAGGACATAACAAGACAAGAAAACGTCATCATATTGGACCTAATGACTGTTGCAAGTCCAAAACATGACACATATATTTTGCTATTCACTAGTAAAAACTATAGTCATCTTCTTGGATACTGGCAGGGCTCTTAAAAAGAGCACAGACCTAAAGTATAACTTTATATGCCAGGGGTATATTTTGTTCAGTCTGCCTGTTACAGGTATTCAACTTCCACAAGTTGGTGTGGTTAAGTAAAAGTGACTTTGGTCTATATAGCTATGTTGTTAATGTCAGCATGAGCCTGTGGCATATACTCACTATGACATGCATAGCAATCATAAACACAGGTTAATGGTTATACACTAAACGGATTGCAATTCGACAGGGACCGGAATTTGTTCACTCCATATCAATTGTACAGCATCGCACATTCCTGAAAGTGACGGAAATCCAGTCCCACCATGTTATTGACAGCGTCAGGTCTTACGTTTGAACCAATTCTGCTAACACTACAGAACGATGAAACACGTCCTTTGTTGCTACGAGCTAGGCTACTTCAGAACTAACATTGTTCATAGTTTAAGTAAGGCCTAATGATCGGTCTGCATAATCTATATTAGAAGCTTGAACACATTTTCAAAATTACCACCACTATGATCCTCTTCAAAAGATGCTTAAGACAGCTGAAATCACCGTCTTTGTCCCGGGTCTTGAACTCAAGTTAGCTTGCTGTCAAATTCCAGCAGTAGATAAATGCTACATTAACACAGCACATAGTACTGCAGTACACTACTGCACAGCACTATGTATTTACCGTACTGTGAACCTTTCCTAGCGTAGATAGAAACAATAGCTAGCTAGAAGTTAGCTTCCTTCGTTTTAATGCTCAACCTTATCTCTACAATGATGTATAATATTTCAGAGACAAATAATATTACATTACAGTAATCCCATTAAATTTTGTTTGAAGAAATGAGATCCCAATAAATACGTTTAAAGAAAGTGAAAAAACATTAGCATGGTTGTCCACTTTCATTTGGCTTGAAGTTGTTTGCTACTATTGCAAGAAACTAAACATGACGTCATAATGGAGATCTACGTTAGCTTGGAGAATTAAAATGTGATCTGTAAAATTTTGTCCAAAATTCAAAGTATTTGTTGATTCCCAGCATTTTAATGTTGAGTGTTTATGAATGGGGATAAAAACAGGGTGCTCTGGTCTTAAATGTGATTCGAGACCGACGATGACATCATCACAGTGGCAGCGGACCTCAGCTGTCACCTCGGTCCGCTCACCCTCTGTGATGACGTCATCGTCGGTCTCGAATCGAGACCGACGATGACATCATCACAGTGGCAGCGGACCTCAGCTGTCACCTCGGTCCGCTCACCCTCTGTGATGACGTCATCGTCGGTCTCGAATCACATTTAAGACCGGGCACCCTAACATTTATCCCCTAATTCAAATTATTCCCTGACATGACATAAAATGACTAATAACAGTAAGTCAACTATAAACGCCTACAGATGTCACCCACAGTCTAATGGAATCAGTAAAAAGAAATTATTTATACTCCATACAAGTTTAAATTGATAAATAATTGATATGCACAGCTATGTGCAAATCAGTCACATAAACCTGATGTTTTTTTCTCAAGTTTACAGCATCATGAGGAAACTATGTTGAACACAATCTGAAGAGGATGACTTGAGACAATATAGGTGGAATTTGTGCCAAAGCAGTGTTCGCGCTAAGGAATTGAACCTGGGAGGGAATTCCCTCTCTAGAAATTTTTTTGGAGGGATTTTCAAAATCAAGGAGGGGGTTTGCACTTGGTAAAGATACTATTGCAATTTGATGTGTGTATTATAATTGTAGTTATGATCTCAGCTGCAGTGTGCGGGATTTTCTCGCATAAGATTTATTTTTGGTACGGGATTCGAAAGACAAAAGCGGGATTCACGCAATCCTGCACCTTAGCGCAAACACTGTGCCAAAGTTATCAGTCCAAACAGTTTTCTAAACCCTTCACTGACTGATAGTGTTAAAATTCTCTTAAAAGTCACACTAGGAAATAAAGAAGCAAACAAACTTTGTATACTGTAGAAGTCCCTTCACTGTTGCAAAACACATGGCCAGGTAGAGAACAGCAGATAAGATTATGTTCTTTACTGTTCAATAATCTCTTGAACAAAAGAACAGAAGTACTGTCATCTTTTTAAGCACAATATATCTTCATATTCACAAAAAGACAGCTGAATAAAAATCAATGTTCTTCTTTTATGACCAATTCCAGGTAACACGTCACATTGTTTTATTGCTTACCACTACACAGATACCTCAAGTCTGCTCCTTGGCAGGGAATCATTTCATGATGACCGACAGATTTGTGATAATACATTTATTTGTCCAAATGTCCAACAGTTTTTCCTTGAAACACAAGGTAACTTCTTTTTGAAGAGTGTATGAATCCATACCATGGTACTGTACTTCATTAACCTTTGGTAAATGAGGCGAAATGTGAGATGTGTCTTTAGTATCAAATTAAGAAAAAAGACAGGGCAATGAAACATTAACTCTTTCCTTCATTTATAATTTCATTTTCCTCAAGTGGTCTCCATCAACACACCCTTTCAATTTCATATGTGCAGGCTGTTATACCTAAGAAAGAACATCTAGAACTAGTAGAAAGGCATTGCACCTGACAGAAATGACACCTTTATGCAAATAACAGATGTTAAGTTCAACAATGTACTTAACATGAGCCTAACCATTTCAGTACCTCAGAATTTCCATAGTAGTGTGTACACAAAAGACTTGGCAAGATACACTCTGTAACCATCTGCAATGGGAAAGTGACTCTCAGAAGAAAATCTCACAAGTTTTGTATTTATTATTATTGTTGTTATTGTTAACTACCACCACCACCACCACCACCACCTCCTCCTCCTCCTCCTCCTCCTCCTCTTCCTACTTATTATTATTATTATTATTATTATTGTTCTTGTTCTTGTTCTTGTTCTTGTTCTTGTTCTTGTTCTTGTTCTTGTTCTTGTTCTTGTTATTATTATTATTATTATTATTATTATTATTATTATTATTATTATTATTATTATTATTATTATTATTATTATTATTATTATTATTATTATTATTATTATTATTATTATTATTATTATTATTATTATTATTATTATTATTATTATTATTATTATTATTATTATTATTATTATTATTATTATTATTATTATTATTATTATTATTATTATTATTATTATTATTATTATCATCATCACTATCACTATCACTATCACTATCCTTATCCTTATCCTCATCATTATTATTATGACGGTGACGGCGACACGACGACGACAACGACAATGATGATTATGATTATTATGATTATTATTATTTGGCTTACAAGGCCAAGGCCACAAAAACTGGCCTTGCAAGGCTTAGCTCCAGGGCTTCCAAACCAACAACACTGGCAAATTTCCACACGTGTGACACTTTGACACCTCTCACCATCATTGGCAACATCTTTTCAGTAAACCTTGCCTTTCCTCATCTCACTGGAAACAGACAATTTGGCCTATTCATCCAACACTATTTCTAGTACACAGAGCAGAGGTGTCTTGGCAATCTCCAAAATTTCCTATTTTGGGAATTTACCAGCCCTGATACTTCAGAAAATCTGTAATATATTCAACAAAGGTATTTCCACAAGTTAGGAAACTAGAACAGCAATGCTGTTGTGTAGCTCACACAATTTCTCATGTCTCTTAACAACAGGAACTCAAAGAACCAAATTTTATCATTTATTCATCTGCTCCCACAAAGAGTCCTTACCTCACAAAGGCAAAAGGTAAGAGAAGAGCATAATAATAAATGAACTCAAAACCCAACTGAAAAATCACAAGCATGTTTAGGCATGTAAACACTGCAACTGACACAGTTTGATGACAGATCTACAAATATCACTGCATATTTTCTAAAATCAAGAAGGCCTGTAAAGGTTACACACTTTAATTAGCAGCAAGACTGAAATAAAACTGATGTTATTAAACTGTTCAAGTTTGCAAAGAACATTTAGTTACACCTACAACTCCACAAGCAAACACTGCATAGGTTTGCACTCAATCAAAACAAACCACAGACTCAAAAAGCTGCTACTGCAGTTGAACTCAAAACAGTTACAGTATTGCAATTACTTAACCATCTCAACTGATCCAGGAACAAAATGGGACACATCCCCATAACATGTTAAACCATTTTCCTTTCTTGTAAGCCAAACTGACCACAAATGCTTCAAATTTTGTTATCATGAATCAAGTAGCTGTTCAATGCAAGGAGTTCCCATGGAACTCCCATGGAACTCCTTGGAACTCATGGAACTGCTTGCTTAATGAACCTTGATAATACAAATAGTTATCCCAAAGCATTGTGATTGCACAGGCCACTTGATGAACAAAGACTGATGTGTGTGAATGGATCAAATTTCAAAACAAGCCTGCACAGGCAGTTGCAAGATAGCAACTGAACACACAACCAAGTACACTGCTATAAGTGCAATGAATTAACAGCTACCTGTTCAGCAGGCACAGTGAACTCAGCCCTACAAAAATTGCTTAAAACCCAAATTTAACTTTTGTATATCAAAATGCAAATAGGCAAGTTTTAATGCTCTCTTGACAAACAATCATATACCAAAATTTCAGCTCAAAATCTCCACACATCAAAAGGCTGAAAACTTTTGTTGAAAAGTTGACGACATCTGCCCCAGTTTATAACCTCACACATGTACTATGTATAATGTGTGAGCTAAAAACACCAATGAGACTTAATTGAATGGTAAGTCTTTAGATCTGGCAGATGAAGTGGGATGAGGAAGGTCCTCTCTGTCCACTATGCTATCAGCTTCTGCAAGGCACTCATTGTGGGAAGGTGAGGGTTACATAGGTTAATAGGAGGAATGAGGGGATAAGTTACAGTTTGATATTGTTGAGGTTTTACTTAAAGTTGGTTTGATTTGCTTCACAGGCAAATTCTTGTATTTATGCTCTCTCAGTATAGAAATTAGTTACACGTCTTCTTAACTATTGTACAGTAGTTGGTGATTGATATTGTTGAGTAGTTCTCCTTGAGGGCACCAAGGAGCTGAATGTTGTATCTACTCATGAAATGTAAGCATGTTTGTACTTTCAAGGTCCTGTTTAATTTCTTCACTCTAGCTACACTATTTTCCGGACAGGTTCCTGCTTTCAAGTCAGGCCTGAAACAATGCTACAATAGAAGGTAAAAGACTTGCAAAACACATGCCTGGTTTGAAACCCTGGGAATCCCTTGTGCCAAAAGTTCATTTCAGGTCTTTTTCCACCTCTTATCTATCATGATGAACATAGCGGATGAGCAGTTCTGAGGAACCATGCCTCAAACAGTCCTTCCAGCCTAACTGGGAGAGAGGATCAAAAACTGGAATTATACATGCCTCCTTATCATTCAGTGGCTGTCACTGCACTGTAGAACATGCATGAACTGGACTTTCCATCACTATCAATGGACTTGCTATTTTGTAATGCAAGAGGACTAAGCTAATCATGTTTAAGGAAAGTGGTAGATAAAACATTCAGCATTTGTCCAGAATCAATGACAAAGAAAGTGTGAAAAACAGCCATCTGAGAATATTTCCATTAATGTTGTATTAGCATTACAGTTGTCTCTTCCCCAAATTTTTCACCTGATTGCATTTATTCAATCAAGCTGAAATTTTTAACATGTCTTCAGATATTTGAGATGTGATATGCAAGTTGTATTTATACAAATTATAAGTGGAAGGGAGCAGTTATTTTATTATTATCATGTAAATTAAGTCAAATATTTAAAACATCCCTTGTAAATGATATACCATAGGTTCTTCATACCGGTCCTCTAGAATATCACTTGTTATTAATACATGGTAGGTTCCACATATCAATCGCACCTTCTGTGCTTGTAAAGAACTACCCACTCCAACCTCCATCTAATTCACAAAAGTTTCAAATGAATCCAAAATTTAAAAGTCCTTCACTTATGCATAAGTAACTGTAAGAGTGCAGCAAGGAACAATCAAGTACTGGCAAAAAGGTTCTCAGGTGTGATACAGTTGGCACCTTCAGTTTCATCAGAATATAATAAATTCATTGACCAGATGGTTTGTCAGGAAAGAAATGCAAATTCATCAGGTAAGCAAAAATAACATGAAAAGAAACCACTGAGTTCCATTACTTTTCAATGTAGCTACCTTACTGTGCACAATTGCAGTGTCCAGCAGTAGGCCTATGTTCATGATACATTTGCAGGTTTTCGCTCATGCTTATGAAAAACCATTATCAGTAATGTACTATCATGACTGCTATGGGCGTATAGCAGATCTGCACTTTTCATGCAAAGAAGTTCGAAGAACTTACTGTGTATGTTCTATTATTGCATTCCAGTAACATATTGACTTTAAGTCACTTTATAATATTATGTTAGGCATTTCCTTGATGTGAACCTATTAAACCTACTTCACATTCCTAGTAGCAATCTCAAAGTTCCTGAAACTGCCTGAGCTTCACATGAGGGCTGTACATGACCCATATAACAAACTCATACAACTACCATATGGACTACAGATGTCGAACTGTACCCCCAGTTCTCTCCCCCTCACAAAATTGTGTATCCTAATATTGTTTACTGTAAAAACTTTTCTTTCTTAATTTTCAATTAAGCAACTATGTTGCCAAAACTTGGTCATCTATTTTATGATTGGTAGCCAATTATAACTCACAGGTAGACCCAAAATAACTAGTAATAATTACAACTTGAAGGTATACATGTCCAAAGCAATTTAGTATGCAGAACTGTGCATGCGGGTAGAAACAGCACATAGAAGCTCTTCAGAGTATCCAATGAAGCAAAGTAAACAATGCATGACCATCACATGATCAATTTATATATGCAAGTTATAAAGACAAGCACATGAAAATTAATCTTGATACACATAACTGTGACATTGTAACTGCAATGGCCTTACCTGTAGGCCTATGAGGTAAAATACTGACAGTGGAAGCATAGTTCAGCCATGATGACTTAAGATAAAAGTTGTGCTTCTGCTTCATGAGTCATACGACTTGTAAACTAACCATCTGAAGACAAGTAGTTGTTGATGTACACAGTATTACATTTCAAGATGCACTATTTGCCCATACTTGGTATAAATTCCTGTGTGGTTCTAACTGCTACTAAATTACTAATTAATTGATTAGCATACTTAATGTTTTAACAAAATTAGTTGATTTGACTGTTATTTAACACCATTTGCCACCTGTTACACAGCCCACATCAACTATGCATACAGGTGCCTTTAAAGAGCTGTACTCACATTATTGACTACACCCACATCTCCACTATGATGAAGTCCTGTACCATCAGAAGGAATAGAAACTAGACAGTTACTCTTCAGAAAAGGAAATGTTTTGAAGAAAGCTGTGCGATAGAGGGACCCAAAGATATTGTAGATGATGGGGTTTATACCAGAATTCATTAAAAAGCAAACAGCCTGAATGATAATCGTAACAGTCTCCCAACAATGCAAACTGCCACCATCACCTACAAGACTAAACATTGCAACTAGTATGACATCTTGAAAAACTACAAGAATTAAATAAACACTGGCATTTACAACAACCATTCTTGTAAGATTGCGTTGTTCTTGAAAATATCTGGTATCTGATCTGCCTAAAGTAGGCGCTTGACGTAATGTTTTCATTACTTTGCAATATATACATATCGTAATTACTACAGTAATGACATCTATTGTTCCAGTAGCAAAGAATGATGAGGCGTAAAGGAAGCCTGAGATATTCCCTATAAATGCAATGGAGACGATAACAATAAAGAATAAGAAAACGAATCCTATCAGTAGTAAAACTGTCCATGTTATAGTTACAATACAATGTCTCCTTAGATTAGTGGGTGATGATATGGTTTCAATTGGTCTACAGACAGCCTTGTATCTCTCCCAGGCAACACAGATCATTAGAACTGAAGATACTGAAGGAAATGGATACCTTATAATGATAACAGAAATGCCAAAGGCACTATTGTAAAGATATTTACTAAACTGACTCCAATACTGGAGTAAAGATCCTGCTATAACGGTATATCCAATGGATATACAAACATCCAAACAAGACAGAACAATTAAGTACACTGCCAGGGGGGTTTTTCTGATTGAGGGTTGTTTGTAGGCAACAAACAGAAACACAATGTTGGACATCAACGAAAGTATGCCTAATAATACAATGAATCTTACTATAACAAAGAGCCATATGAATTCATTAATATCAACTTCCCAGAAGCAAACAGGCACCCAAATATTCCTGGCATGATTGTACAATGGGTTCAATGAGGAATACTCATCATAATTATTCTGTGACATGGTACAAATATACAGATCAGTAAGTAAACTTTGCATGTATTAGACCAATAGGTTATTTGAATCAGTCACCAAATATTGATGGCATCCTACACGTTTTCATTCATTTTTCTCAAGTTTATGTAATGAAAATAACCGTACTAGTATCATACAAAAGCTACACCGAACAAAATTTGTAGAGTATGCCTAAATAATTCTCAGTTGCCATACTTAGAAACAGTATAGATTTTATGACAAACAAGTTTCATCGAGATAATTTTCTTAACCTCAATTATCAACTGATATTGTTCACATTCTGTTTTCAGTCATGCTAGGAAATAGAGAAGCAAACCAACTGTACAGCGACATTCTTGTACTGCTACAAGACACTTGTTTAGTGAACATCCACATTAATGCGATCCTTTTTAAGCACAAATCTTTCCGAAGCTGAGTACAAGAATGTAAGTAAAGTCATTCCTTTAAGCACATCTACATATTCAGAAATGTCATCGCAAATATACTTGCTTTATTTAACAATGTTAGAGGGCACTCAAGCAGCAAAACTAAACAGCATATATTTTGGTAAAAAGTTCATTATGTCAGTTTTAGGTCTCTACTTTTTCAGCTCAAAACTTCAGATGAAAAACAGACTTTCAAGTAATTTTCTGAACAGTGTTTCTCATAACTGTTTAACCTCAGCACTAACCAACATGTCTGTGATGAACTTGCAAATATTTCCAGACCCACTATATTTGAAAATATTAAGTTAGAAGCTAGATGTAACAGATCTATTTGCTGGAATGACATGTATCACATCTGATACTGTTGGTATCAACCACGAGTACTGTGACACTTCCTTGTCAATTCTCAAGTACAGAATGCTTTGAAAGAATGGGTGACTAAAATAGGTGTGAACATGACTTGACCATGTTCTAATGGGTAAATGCACGTTACTTATGATGCACAGATAGTATATAAAACAGCGGATAAAACCAGTCAAGGTACAACTTACTAACAACATTCACAAACTGGAGAACTGGACATTATGTGTGTCTATCCATGAGGAAAATCAATGAATGTTACTTCCTTCAAAGTATGTATCTTCTATGAGAGTGCCTTCCAATTGATAAAACAACTGATCCCCTTTACAACACCATACTTTATTACACACAATCTCAAATGTCAAAGCAAGATTTTACATGGAGGATAACCATGACGCTCATCTTTGAAGACTGGCTAAATAAAGTCACTGAATCCCTTTTACTGAGAGCTGCAACTGACAGTTCCCTTTAATTTTACTGATTCCTTTTATGAGCATTTAGTTGATTGAAATAAGCTCTTGGCACTAAATAATTTCATAATGACAGACAAATTTGTAGCTATCCAACTGTCAAAGAGGTTCTTCCCTGAAATACAAGTTCACCTCTTCTTGATACTGCATGATGCGATAACCTCATGTTATTATTAACTATAGCAAACTGGGCTAAATGTCAAAGCATGTCTGCAGTTTCAAATTAAGGAAACACTGGGAAATGCAGAGGCAATAAAATGAGGGTACTGGTCGTCCTTCACGTACTATTTCATTTTACAGTAAAGGCCAATCTAATGGCATGAAACCCTTGTCATTCAATAAATGTTCTGCTTTTCAATCCTGTGTCCTTATAGGGTGTCACAAAAAAGGATATGTGCATCACTAGTGCAGCAATGGCTTAAATTAGTGCACCATCACAGGTCATGACACCAATGAAAACTTTCTGATATGGAAGTTCACACAAACACTTCATCTAGAGCTGATACCTTTAGATATGACACAAGCTAAACACAAAAATAATTCCAGCACCTATCACTAACTGCCCCAACATACATTTTTTTTGACATTTAAATTGTTACAAGTTCAGAAATATCACTGCTTGGGGAAGAGAAAATACATTGTTTGCATATCCTGAGGTGGCAGCCAATTCTGTTCCTTTCCCCCAAACCAAGAAAGAATTGAACTTCCAAAATAAAAGTCAAAACAAGCATTTTTTTCTAAAACAATTTATTTATAATAACTGGCTATAACTGTAACCTGAAAGATGTGAAAAGTTGGCTTGAATTACAGACATAGAAGCATAATGAGATGAAATACTTACAAGTAAGGTCACTGTGGTACTGCTTCTGGCTTGATAGGTAATAGTACTGCCTTTGTTGGTAACTGTACTTTTTTTCTCAAAGAGACTCATTCAGTTTGTTATTTCACAAGAAAATTTATTTTCTTACCTTTTTAGCCTTTTTCTCTTCTTTTCCCTTATTAGTTTTGCTATGCTCCCTTGTAGATGAGTTCCCAGCTTCTTTGAATTCTCTTTTTTCATCTTTTACCTCTGTGTTTGTCCTGAGATTCACTTCCAAGTTTCCAATGTCAAGTACACAGACATAGTCTTGTATTAAAATGAGTAAATAAGAGATACGATACCAGAAATTTCATTAAGATGCATTGTTCCATTACACTTTATCTCTACCTCCATACTTCTAATTTTTACCTCAAAGCATCTTGCACTATCTCAATGTAAAAAGTATTTCAGAAAAAGTGTGTATGCAGCAAAACTTATCGACAAGTGATAAAAGATGGATTCAAAAGTATTAAACATAAATTTTTCAACTTTTACTACTGTTGATAGTGCTACTTTTAGATGTCACTAGGTATTGACAGTTTCATGGTTTGAGATTTTCAGGTTATTATAGTTCCTTCCACTGGAACAAAATGGAACAAAAAACTTTCAACAGCAGTATGCTGTATTTATAGCAAGTCCTTCTGAGTCTCCTCTTTACAATGCTTGGGCATCAGTACATATACGTACACACACTTACATGGGTTATCCCCACAATTAAAGAATTTCATATACTGTACAGACATTTAAACTGGATTTTATTTGATGGTTTCAAGTAAGGGTAAAAAAAAATTTAAGCAACATTACTTTTCCGCCTAAACATCCCGTCTTCATCAATTCGAATCCTCACCCCTTATTCAGATAATGGTAACAAGACACTGGAACCACTAAAAACTTACTTTTCTGAAGATCAACCCTCTTTTCATTGCACTTATCCGATAAAAATAAAAAAGCATTGTCGACCAGAAACCTGCGGAAACAATATACAGTTACAAGCATCATCCCACTCACACAGGAAAGTAATGTGAGTGCTGAGTGGTATTGTTTCATGACGTAGATCTCTGAAAGGTCACTTTTTGCTTTAATGGATTGATCTAGCAAAACAGTTTAAGCAGGTGCCTAAACAATCCCTTTGAATTACACACAACACTCTACATCTAAACCTGCTGTTACTATTAGTTAACTAATCAAAGAATGGTCCAAGCTCAAATATTTATCTGTTATGCTCTTTCTTATTTTTCAATAGGGTTGTGAGTTTAACTGAAGGGATATTTAAAGTTGTTAAATTCCAGTCTACTGTACGTTACACATTCACATGAACAATGTTTCAGATTTTTACACAACAAAAAGAAAGTCAATTTCATAGGAAACAGAGCAATATTAATCAGAGATGATGGCTATTATACACACACCTGCTTCCTCGATATTTACTTTAGGAAGAACATATGATAACGTCAACTGCCTACATCACAAAAACCACACACACACTTATGAATTGAATAAAAAAAGTGCCAGTGTGAGGAATGAGAATGCTTGGTTTTAAGTTCCCCCCGTAGGCGACAGGATAAAAAGAGGCAAAAATAATACCTTGAACAATTCTATTAATAGTTCACACTAAACAAGAGCACAACCTTAGATTCCCACCCAGTAAAATTTATAAGTGATCATTTCCAGGATACTGAAAGATCACAAAAATGTTTAAGTCTGGTAGTACAAAAACTTACAATTTACCAAGTTGATTTACACTGTTGTATCTTTAGTAAGATTGATACTGCTATTAGAGACAAAGACAGCCTCTTCTGTTTCGAAGTAAGCATTTTGACTGTGTGCAAACCCCTTCTACTACTGATAGTGCTTAGTTATGAAAACAGACTTCCCACATGATTTTTAGCCCAGATTTGCTTTTCACTTCCAAGATGGGCATATTCAAAACATGAAACACTGAGTGCAATAAAGGACATCCCAAATGATTTTTAGCCCTGATTTTTTTTCCATTCAACACAGGCATTAGTTTTGTCACAGAGTATTCAAATTTCAACCAGGAAAACACTGAGTGCTATAACGGATCTCTTCATGATGAGACAATGACAAGGTATGGTCTTACCTTTGGACAGATGTCTTAGCCTCATAAACCAAATTACTGGAAATACTCAGAGTTTCCATTAAAACAAATGACCTTAAAGGGAGTCGTAACGGTCTGTATCAGGAGGAGAAGAGAGAAATACTGAATATCGCAAATTTCCTTTTCTTGACACGATCCACACAATATTTGACAAAACTTGACCAAACATTTTACGGTTCACTATACAAAGACTTCTTTATCTGGTACTATGAAGCCATTGCTAAACAAGCTACTGAAATAAATACAAATGTATTTGAGAAAAATTGTCAGCAAACCTCATGCTATGAAGTCGTTCTTCAGAAAAGACTTGTGTCATCTAGTAGGTCTAAACATTTTGCTGAACAGGCTGGTCAACTAGCTACACAATACACCTTTTTGCAATTGTTATGATTATTATGATTATTGTTATGATAGGAATTGGGGGATGCACAGAAGACAAACTGTGCTCAGCACATATAGCATGCCATGGGACAGATTATATGACAATTTTTAAGACCATGAAGATGATATTCATCCTGTTCCACACACAAAACCATTGGTAAGAACCATTCTTACACTCTGGTCTTATCTAAAACAAGATAATTACAACATTTTCTAAAATAAATGCAGTTTCTTGGCATGTCTTGTAAGTACAGACCTGTACATGTTTATCCCTACTTATACAACATGTGCACATGTGCAGTCGAAACTGCAAATGGCTTATTTCAAATGTGCTTTAATAGGGGCTTTAAGGCAAAAAAAACAGTATCAAAACAATCTCAGTGAGCTTAACAAGACACCCCACTGAATTTTCACAAAATTCCTCCAGCTATGACCTGCACAGTTTCCTACAAAATCAAGTCTGCTGGAATTTAAAGCATCACTTCTCATAAGTTACTCAGAGATTAACATAATTTCAATATCAGTAAGAAAGTTCTAGAGATTTCTGTTTATTGAATTCTTAACTGTGATGCACTTTGCCAAGATATACAGTTTATTAAACACAAGTCATAACTTAGAACTACAAGTTACCTTGAAGAACACAACGAAAATTTCAATGAGTGTCCCTCTTCTAACTTTAACTGCATAACCCTGAACACTTGGTTACCATCTTCTTTTACATTTTGTTTTCACAGTCAGTTACACCCACCACACACACCCATATCCTAGACATGTTATAAGTTATACTTCACAACACTTGAACTTCTGCAGAACAGGAACACAATTGCAGTCTCCACAGACAGAAATGCCAATATCATATTCCTACTTTATTTTTTTCAAAATTGTTCCACTGGTAATAGTACAACTAAATAGGACCAGGAAGTACTACAAGAATGTAACTGCAACACAATAGTACCTTGTCAATGCTTCATCGAGTTTACACAAGCTGGATGTCCTAAACAGTATCTACTGAAACTTCTGAAAGAACTATCAAGTATGAATTTGAACTGCAGGGGATCCAGGGATTTCTCAAATAAGAAGAATTTCTACTTAGAGAGGGGCACAAGATGTGACCAAAGCAGATCAGCCCCACCATAAGTAGGGCTGGGGCACGAAAATTAGGTATCCCAACTGCATGGGGTATCAGTAAGGTGAAGTTTGGTCATCTTAAATACCATAGACAACACAGGAACTGCATTCTAAAACAAACTTGTCAATACAGTTCTGTGTTTACCATGCAGAGGAGGCTAGTACAGTGGAAATGGGCACCCAATCAGGGTTCAAAGGGACTGAGGAGTGGAGGATGTAGGATCGCCCTTGAACTTTTGCAAAAAACAAAGTGAGGAGGTGACATCATTGCATAAAGGAACATTTTACCTGTAATCTATTCCACAACTCCACAAGTGTGCATGGAACTCTGTGATGACCTTTGGTATCTCATATCCTTTGATTTCAACATCCTTCAAGTCAAATAACTCACCCAGCTGTCAATCAACAAAGTTGAGAAGGGGAGGTCTTTTCAATGAGGAACACAAAATTTTGCACAACATCAAACCTTTCCAGTGAAAGCATTCCCAAATATGTAATACACACAGACAGGCTGGCAGTTGATATGTAAGGTTCATTAGTGACACTTCTTATAGATCTACCATCCAACTACAAGATGAGTTTTTCTCTCAGTATGAAATTGCAGAGGCATTATTTCACAGCACCAATGAAAGTAGAATCCTCTATTAAATTGAGAGTACTTACAACTTGATTACATTTACTGCAGTAACTACACTAACAAAATTTATGTAAACTTATACAATGTTTTTTGCACTTTGCAAGTTATCAGAGTGACAACAAATACCAAAACCAGAATGCAAAAATGCATTGAGGTTTCGATGATATATGTTCTATTCCAACCAAATAATGCCATGATGTCCCATATCTTTCAGTCAATGGTCAAAATGCTATCTTAACATGTTGGAAAAATAAAGTTTTGTGTTCCTATTTAATTTTGGGAATTCTTGGGAAATTTGCTGTTTGACCTCTGGTGACCCCAGATGACGATCTTGGGAAATCTTGGAAAATTTTGCTCTTTGACCTCTGCTGAACCCATATAAAACTCTTGGGAATTCTTGGGAAATTTTGCTTTTTTACCTCTGGTGACCCCAGATGGCCTTTGACCTTCACCAAAAACAATAGGGTCCATCTTTTCACCATAACACATCCACATTGTACTGTAAGTATGAAATCTACCCAGGCTTCCTACCTGGAGATACGTGTTAACAAGCTTTTCAGTGTTTGACCCACGTTGACCCAAGATGACCTTTGACCTCCACCAAAAATGATTGCGTTCATATTCTCACCACAATGCATCCACATCCTACGTATAAAATCTATCCAAGCTTTCTCCCGTGAGATACTGTGTTAACAAGGTTTTCAGTGTTTGACCCTCGGCCACCCTAGAAGACCTTTGAACTCCACCAAAAACAGTGGGGTACATCTTCTCACAATAACACATCAATTTACCATGTATGAAACCTATCCAAGCTTCGTACGTGGAGATATCGTGTTAACAAGATTTTCAGAGCTTAACCCCCAGTGACCCCAAATGACTTTTGACCTCCACTAAAAATGATGAGATTCTTCCTCTTACTATAAGGCATCTACATACAAAGTATCAAATTTACCCAAGCTTCCTACATTGAGATATTGTGTTAACAAGGTTTTGAGGGTTTGACCCCCAGTGACCCCAGATGACCTTTGAACCCCACCGAAAATGATAGGATAATTCCTCTTACTATAAGGCATCTACATACAAAATATCAAATTTATCCAAGCTTTCTACATCGAGACATCGTGTTAACAAGGTTTTCAGGGTTTGACCCCCGGTGACCCCAGATGACCTTTGAACCCCACCAAAAATGATAGGGTTCTTTCTCTTACCATAACGCACCTACAAACAAAGTATGAAATTCATCCAATCTTCCTACCTCGAGATATTGTGATAACAAGGTTTTCAAGGTTTGACCCCCCCGGTGACCCCAGGTGACCTTTGACCCCCACCAAAAATGATAGGGTTCTTCCTCTTAATATGGGGCATCTATGTACCAAGTTTGAGAACTGTCAGAGCTTCCCTTCTTGAGATATCGTGTTAACAAAGTTTTCAGGGTTTGACCCCCGGTGACCCCAGATGACCTTTCACCTCCACCAAAAATGATAGGGTTCTTTCTCTTACCATAACGCATCTACATACAAAGTATGAAATTCATCCAAGCTTCCTACCTCGAGATATTGTGTTAACAAGGTTTTCAGAGTTTGACCCCCAGTGACCCCAGGTGACCTTTGACCCCTACCAAAAACAATAGGGTTCTTCCTCTCAATATGGGGCATCTATGTACCAAGTTTGAAACTGTCAGAGCTTCCCTTCTTGAGATATCGTGTTAATGAAGTTTTCAGGGTTTGACCCCCGCTGACCCCAGATGACCTTTCACCTCCACCAAAAATGATAGGGTTCTTCCTCTTACCATAACGCATCTACACACTAAGTATGAAATTCATCCGAGCTTCCTACCTCGAGATATTGTGTTAACAAGGTTTTCAGAGTTTGACCCCCAGTGACCCCAGGTGACCTTTGACCCCTACCAAAAACAATAGGGTTCTTCCTCTCAATATGGGGCATCAATGTACCAAGTTTGAAAACTGTCAGAGTTTCCCTTCTTGAGATATCGTGTTAACAAGCAAAGTGTCACAAACACACACACACACATACATACACACGCCATCATGACTGCATAGGTTTCTCTTATCATCGAAACCAAAAATTGCAAGTTTGCAAGTTTTGACAAAACTGATAAAATGACAAGATACATTTGACTATAAAACAATGCAACCGTAAAGACAAATGCACTCAATTTAGAGTATAAATAAAGAAAACTTAATTAGAATAAGACACTTACTTGGATGGCCCAATGATTCTCTGGTGGGGTCAGGGTCAGTCTCATGGTGGTACCTCTTAGGCCTAGGGCACACTGCATCATCTAGGGGGAGGTAAAAAATATGGAACAGAACTAAATCTTTATTCACCTTCACATACTGAAATGAGTGAAATTAGGACTAGGGAGTGTAGAGAAGTGGGGGTAGTGTTTACCATCGTAATGAATGTGTTCCCAAATTTAACCGATATAACATTCCCGTCAAAAGAGGATGCATCTGCCACAAATTCCAACACACTGGATGAATAAATTCTTCTAGCACTGTTATTATAAACTTCAAAACAAGAATGTTGTAAGCAGGCAATATGTTTGGACTTCATCTTAATATGAAAAAAGGACAAATGAAATGACAGCTTGTATCAAAATAAAGTCATTTGGCTCATTACAAATCTGGTTTGACTTCATCAAGTCAATGGAGAACTCTTTGAATTATTTTTTAACAAACAATTTTATTTTGAGTGCTCCATGATACCATGCTGATGGAAACTCCACCCTTGCTAAAAATGCTTCACTCTAATTGAACAGCATGTAATCCTCCATTCATTTTATTCTTGCAACAACCCTGCTTGAAACTTATTTGCAAGTTTCTACATTTTCAGACTACTCATTGACAATGCTCTTTTCATGTTATATTTTATCCTTTCTAGGCTAGAGACACTCACAAAGAGAACCATTCATCTATAACATTCGTTCCTGTCTATTTTTCACACATCCCTTTATAACTCATAGGAATGTCAAGATTTACACTGTTCTTAGTTTTACATCAGTACCTTATTGCAAAACTAGTCCAAAAGCCCAGAGGGAGGTATTCTTACACAAATTTATCTCATAAAAAAAGTTGGAAAATTATGTCAAGACATAATGATACCTTGCAATTTGTGTCTTCCTTGAATTCCATTTTAAGAGCCAATGCAAGCATCGGTGCAGCAGTCTGCTTCCCTGGTTTGCCAGTTACACCTTCCTCTGATGCATGCAGACAAAGCTCTAGATGACTTGGAACTGGTTGAGTGGGGTCATGCATAGTTGTAACTTCTTCATCATTTTGTACTAAGCCTGCATAAAGGTGATCATATTTTCAGATATTGGATTGTTACCCTTTCAGGAAAGGGTGCAATTATATTCAGGTTTGTCAGCACCCTTGAAACATGGGAAGAGGCAACAAAATCGCTGGGTAACTGGGACTCACAGCTATTTGCTTATATAGCTGTTTTGATGTCAGAGATGTACAAGCACAAACATTTAATTCTTGTGGATGTTCCTGATCACAATTCATATTAGTGTTTGCATGGGTATAAAACACAGGAACTTAGTCACTAATGACACTGATCGCTGTACCCACCTGTGTAGACAATGTTACCATGACCAAAATAATAGCTCATTTCTGATGTGTACAGTGACTTCATTACACAGGCTTGATATGTAAACCTTGCACAGAGCAGTTGCAATCATTTCAAGGAGACTCAAATTGTCACCAAAAATTCATTTTGTTTCAAAACGAAAATTACCTATAGACAAAATGATTACAAAAATAACCAATTAAAGAAACTGAATATTTTATAAGGTCCTATAAATTTCTCAGATTGATTTCAGGGACACTTTTTGACATAAAGAGCAAGCTAAACTCAAAGCTGTCAAAACATTTTAAGTAACTTATTATCCACCAATTAGAGGTCAAAGCAGGGGTTATTTTCTTGCATGCCCATGCCCACAATTATGTAAATGACCTTGAAGTTCTTGAGCAACTGGCTATCAGTGTTAAAAGTTTCAACGCTTCGAATGTTGCAAAACTTTCACTGATAAGCTTTGTGTACTGCCTACCGGTACGTATGTGTGTTAACAGCAGGCATGCCCTCTAGCTAGTGTGGCATCTCCCTGCATGCAGAGCCAGCAATATACAGCATGTAGTATACGCTCACACATTTGTTTATGATGTAAACACTCATGTCATCCATTCAGGGGTGGCACCAGCGGGGTGGGGGCCATCATCGGGGAAGGCTGGCCCCCCCCCGTCCAGGAAAATTTCCACTTTCGTTGGGGAGCTTAATCCGTACACGATATATTATGTAATCCCAATGACCTTCAGTCACCCTGGCGACCTGCTTGATTTTGCTCTTAGGAAGGGCAGATTCTTCAATGAAGACCCCAAATTTTTTCACTTTTCCTTGAAAAACTCAATTTTTCGAATTTTCCTTAATAACGCCCCAAATTTTTTAAATTTTTGCTAAAAAAAGGTCAAAATTTTTCGATACGCTTCACGCACTGAAAATTTTACATTTGTTGCCCTTTGGCAACTCATCGCCTTTGTTCGGGCATGGGGTTGCTGCCCCCCACCCCCCATCAGGCAAATCCTGGCGCCACCCCTGCATCCATTCATACTGATGACGCGTACTACAATTGCGTTTTGTGGAAGTCTCTACTGCTCCGCAGCAGGTGCATTGATCTCTGTGCATAGTTGCGGGCCCTGCTGTTGAAATTTGGGCACCCTTCAATCTATCAAAAACTTCTCACTAGCGCCATGCTGGTGCTAACTAGTTCTAAAAGTATAGCTTCGTTGGTAACCCTTCTTGAATATTTACAGTATTAACAGTCTTATCTTAGTAGTACTTCCCACATGGAACTGGGTTGATTTGCATTATAGTGACAAATTTAACCCTTAATAGAGCTACTTTGGTATACTCCAGGTGTTTAGTGGAGTGTGCATTATACAGCCTAGGCCTATTTAAGGCTATTGCAACACTTTTTAGGCTACAGTATGTGTCAACTGTTCTTGTACATTGTAGGCCTATATCCCGAAGCGACCATTTCATACTACCTAACACAGGGATTTGACAGATTGCGTACACTTTCACTGATAATACAAATTAATGCAGATGTGTTTTTAAGCACTTTATGAAAAATTCTGACTTTTTTACAAAAGATTGGGACAGTTAAAAAGATTTAAATTTTGGGAAATGTCAACACAGCTATTTGGGCTAGTCAATGTAGGGTTTTCAGCTTCATTTTTCATGAGCCAATATTTAACAGCCAATGCTGACCAGAATCTTGTCCACAAACTACTACATAATGATGACCTTGTAATGTTTTTCACAGACAGTACTGCTTTGCTTGGGGAACGGGCAGGTAGCTATACAGAACATTGGTGTGGTAGCATACGTTGTTAGCGCACACTGGCAGTCGAATCATGTATCAGGATTATGTAGAGACCTCACTGCACTGCACTCCACTCCACTGCATCACAAAGAATCTAAAACAACTCAGAAATATTTAATTTTGTGATTATTTTATTCTCCTTCTAAGTGGCATTTAACAAAAAAGAAAATTAATAATTCAATTATCTGGGGAAATGAATATTAGCAATATATTTTTAGGAGTTGGGTAGTAAATTTTTAACTGGGTAACAGAACATCAGGTGGGTACCCAGGATACCTTTGCAAACACTAACATACTCATACTATACTGAAAATATAAAGCTCAAAAGTGCAACAATTTTCAAAAAGTATAAGAAGTAAAAGTTATTATATGTATGGCACTGCAATATGGGACAATAACTCAGCTTGGCAACCTTCTTACTGGAACTTTTTGGAATGAAATCCAAATAAGGATTTGTGCATTATATGTACACATGTCATAAACCAGGAAGTGAGATTGTGGCGTGCATGGTACAGTAACAAGCAAATGCAAGCTTGACTCTATCATGAGCTCTGTATTCCCTGTCATGTGATATGTAACAATTGGACATGGAGAATAAACACAACACCATAGTACCATGTAATGGAGATAATATCTCAGTCTCATTCTATTTTTCACTTTTTAATGCTCCATTATAATATTAAATTCATTTAGAACTACCAGCTTCAGATAAGTTTACACAAGGGCTTTCCAGGTACTCTTCTGATGCTTCTAAAGTTTTGAGGAAATACTTGAAGAAGTATGCATAATTATAACAGGTTACAATCATGCATGGGTTGGTGGCAAGCTCCTTAAACTATTTAACATCTTTCAACTATCATCACATTTCCCACCACACTTTAGCGGAAGTAAGATTGCACACAAAACCCTTAATAAAAAAATCTAAATATTCAACATAAGGCCAAACTTGAAGGGAATGAGAACTACTGTACTACTACACAAATTGGACAAGTCATGTTTGAAAAAAAAAAAAAAAAAAAACCTAGAAATATTGTTCCTTCCTAACGAAGGATCAGTATCAGTGAACTTAAGTGAACACTAACCAATAACAAAAATATATTCAAGCATACATACAGTGTATAAGCCCTGATTCTTTTTGTTTTCCCAAAGAGGAAGAGTCACACACCAACAACTGCAAAACATGGGTAGTAGTGCACCTTGAAAATTCATCTAAGACTGATCAGAAACACATCTACAAATTTTGCCCATAAGGGGGCGAGGGACATTCCATGGGGCACCAATTAGAGAATCTCTACACAAGTTACCATCTTAGAATCATCCAAAGATGGATCACACATCAGAATGTCCTCCTCTCTTCCCATCCCCCCTCCCTCCCCACAGACAAGGCATGATTACACTTGCATATCAAAAAACAGCTATAGACAATCACCACAAGTGCATCACCAGACCTGCAACATTTGAAAACTGAAAATAGGAACACAGCGGTGTAATTTTGGAGAATCCGCCGGCCTGGGGGTGGGGTCTAAGGGGAGGGGGTGTCCCCCTCCCCTTAGGTGTTCAAACTTTTTTGAAGTTTAAATAAGGTAAGATTCAAAACGGTGGCATATTTAAGGAATATGTATCAAATTTTTAAACAGGCAAAATTACAAATTTTTTAGGCTGTATTTGAAAAATTTGGATGATTGGTAGGCCTAGGCTAGGGCCTATGTCTGCTGGAATTGTAGCCTAAACAAAAATGCAAAAATCAACACACCCCATCACAGTGATAAGACTAAGGTTTTGTTAGTCTATCATGCAAGCAAATTGAACTTTGAACTAGTTCCCGGCAGTGCTGATTACATCCCTTTTTGCATTATGAGTGCACAAAAAACTTTCAGATGATGTTACTTGTTACTGTTAGGCTGGGCAGGCTAGGCTGCATGGTAATGTTAGTCATGTTACACACTTAGCCTAACACAAACTTCGTTTAGGCCTTGGCCTATGTGAACGATTCTTGGCGGGGTTTATGCAATGTATTCAGAAAAAAATCATATAAAAAATTCCCACCTATTTCATAATCTCTGCAACTTTCGTAGTTCAAAAGTTTGACCTCAACGTAACCGTTAAGTTCAGGCCTAGCCTAGGCCTAGGCTAGACTGCACACATGTGCTATTTGGCTATGCCGCACTTTCGCTACCTTACCGTTAGTATGATACGGCAAACTACGGTACCAAAAAACGCCTGCAGGCTCCCAGCTTACTGTCCAAAGTTTAATACTCAAAAACTTTGTTGCTGGTCTTCCATTCAAAATTGAACACTGTCATAAGTACTTTGTTCAGTCTTCAAATATTCTTTTTCATCCTTCTTAATCTCAAACAACAGCATTGCGATCAGTCCCACTGGTTATCAAACAAACATGCACTATGTATTGCGTATATACCATATACGTATGTACCACCGCAGGTGCCAGACAAACTTCACGGTCGGTCAGTAGGCGCAGCTGTGGTGCTTTGTAAAGCATTAACTACAACGATCGTTACGGATATGTACTGTCAGTGTGCACATATCCTGAGACATTTTAGCGCGCACACCGGATGTTGCATACATAATGCTGAAGTCTTGGTCATAGTGTTCACATATATGTACACGTAAAGTCCATACAAGTTCGATCCACGAATCATTAATGAGGTGCGTGACATGCGTTTTAAATAATTATGATGCAAGGATATTTCTTGTACTATTTTGGGGTGGGTGCTAGAAATCGGAACGTTCCGATTTTTTGCTATGTACGGACTCGAAAATCGGAACGGTTCCGATTAAATTGGAACAGTTGGCAGGTCCGCATCACATTTCACAAGCAAGACCGCATCTGCGACTACTAGTACCAGGCAGGTAACACTTTACACTGCACATCAGAATTTGTTTCCTTCAATTCTTCCAATTTCTCCCTAATGTAAAGACAGTCCATATGCCCAGTTAAGCAGGGTAACCACACCATGTGAAACTACTTGGCTGTGTTGGGGGAAACCTTTCATACCAGTTTTTTCATCTAGTTTTTATACTCTCTCCTAGGGGATATGCAAAATGTCTGTACAAGAGTGATGTCAGAAATAAAACACAGTATGAGCAACTCCTTCAACATCCTACTGCCATCATACTGTACTGTTCAGGTACATGTCAGAATTAACTCTGTAGTGTTAAAACTACTTTTGTCATATAAAATATTTAAATAACCCTAATTATGAGATTGCTTCTGCACAGGCACAAAAAAAGTAACCTTTTCAAACGTGTCAATTGTACTTTCGAATACCTTACGTGCCTGGTACTAGTTGACCTACTAATCATGCAACTCTATTTGACTTGCATTTCGACTACCACTTTTTGATTCCATTTAGAAGATTCAAGTTAAACACAAAATGATATATTAGTTGGGTTTACAGAAACTGAAGTACAGAAACTGAAGTACAGAAACCTGACAGAGTGGCAGGTCACAGAGATCAGGCCACTGTAACTAACACAAGCACAACTAAAAAAAAAAAAGTAACAATGTAAATGAAATCTGAGCAGAGAAAAAAAGGGGAAAAGAAATGAAGGATAAGAAACTTCTATAGAAACAAAAGAAGCTTGTTGATGAATCATTGCTCACACCTGCAAATGCTGAAGCAGCCTAAGCTTTCCCAATAAATGTGGAACAATTTTTTAGTACCTACCATTCTGAAAGACTTCAAGCTTCTGTGACTGGGCACAGAGATATGATAAAGCTGGATTTCCTTTATACTCCGAGACCATAAAGAAAATTGTTTCTTCCAATCTGATTAGAATTTCTCCATGAGTCTCTGGATCAACATGGTTTCCAGCAGTCTGCAATAAACATAAGTCCACTCGTTCTGAACTACTTCTCTTTCTTGTTAATACTTTAAATAATTACTTATTAACGTTAAATAATTTAATAATTGTTTTGTACTATTTGTACTAACATGGCACCCAGACATAGGTGATCCAACGAAAAGGTTCAACACATAGTACCCCCAGTCAATGGAAACTTGTATGTGGAGATCACTATCTTATAGTATGTGACTGCAATAAAATACATCACACATACATAGCTCACAGGTCCCCCATTCATGTCCCTTCATGGTGATAAAATTTTCACTGCTTAGTCCTAAAATCATCTGCACATTTCCAATCTATCTGAAAAAATGCAGCCCCCACTACTTCATTTTAACCTTTGTTGTGATGCAATTTAGCTTTATACACATACTGTCACTGACCCCCACCTCCTCTCCTCCCCTTCAACCTACCAAACTGCCTATTTTTCCTCCTCACTATCAAATTTTGAAGTCAAATTCTTGTGTTTTAGAGCAACTTACCACGACAGGCATACATGCTGTCAATGACCCCTGTCCAACCTGAAGAGTAAAAGACAAGAAATTTTGGCCCGACATCTCCTTTGAAATATGCCTCCTACCACTCTTCTTTATAGATTCGTACTCATCTTCATCATCATCAGATTCTAATTAAAAAGGAGAAGTTGTATGAAAAGAAGAGATAGCTCTAAACTTAGTAGAGATATCCTCTATCAACATCTTTAACATATACAGGATTCCTGCACATTTCCCACAACAGCAATTTCATAACTTTTTCGTAACTATTCAAGGTCATGTAACATGGCTGACCTCAAAAAATATTTGATTAATCACAATATAATAATGCATATACCATTTTTCAAGTCAAATTTCTCCTGAACACTTTACAATAATTTTCTAAACTTTGAATGGAACAACATCTACCTGAAATGCAGCCAGCCCCTTCTCCTTCTCTTTCAAGGAGTATTAAGTATCACAGTCTGTAGAATTTCTTGACTTTACCTTGACTTTTCAATCTTTGGAAACATGGAGAGTGCTGGAAGGTGCATTTATATATTTATGACTTTTCAAGCCTTTCATGGCAACTACAAACCTGCACATTGAACATCAGAATTACTTGACCATTAGATAAGCATGTTCAGGGGTTGAAATAAGCCTCCATAAACTGGGAGCCAACCGGGTCCCCAACTCTTGGAATGTAGGGACCAAATAAAAAACGAAAGGGCCAAAAACTATCACTAGAATAAAACAACCCCATGACAGTTCTTAAGGCAATAAGTACATGTGCTGTAAGATGGTGTAACTGGAAAAGGAAGTGAAATAAAAGAGCTGGTCTGTGAGGTACGCCACCCCCATAAAACAGAAATATCACCCAGTGCATACTATAGTACCCAATCTAGTATGAAACCCAGTGTAAAAGGCTTTCATTGATATAATATGTTCTGACTTTAGTTTTGTCAGATGGGGTACCCATTAGTTCTTCCCCCACACGATATAGAGTGGTGATAGGTCCATGCAACACCACAGGGTTTGGATGGCCTTGAAGGCATGAAATTGTGTCATCTTCTCATAACAGTATGCAGGGCTCGAAAATAGACTGGTGCAAAAGCGTCAGAGACTGCCACAACTGCACCAGAAAAATGGAAAAGTAGGTGTTTATCTGGCACTATTTTAGGTCAATCTAAACCTGCCATAGGCTATACATGCACCCAGCCCCTCCAACTCCTTCCAAGTTTTTCAGAGATGGAGTGACCACACGATGTTTAGTACTGCCTGGTGCTACACCAAATAAATGCTCTTTGTCTTATTTCCTGTCTCTGTTATTTTCAATTTCTTTTACTAAATGCACAAGTAACATTCGAGAGACAATCACAGAATGTTACATGCAGGGAACAGTGGTTTCTTTGGAAAATTGAAAAAAGCTCCAGACAATAGGAAAAGAGCTCCAGAAAAGCTTCAAAATGAAGTTCCTCAGAAGCTGTTTATAGCTCCAGAGAGGAAAAGCTTATTTTCGAGCCCTGAGTATGTATACTGTGAAAGACTTTTAAAAATATTCAAGATGTTTTAACAAGCAAAGATGCCACCCTGTCAATAAATAATACCTATCAAGGCTATCATCCTTACTAGACATCTTGGAGAAGAACCAAAACATTTTGTTAACACCTTCAAACAAAAACTATTACAAAAAAATTAGGTCCTGTAGCTCTATGTGTACTTCTGCACATACACAAGTGTACTTTGGTTTACTTGTAAGCCTATCCATAACAGTTATAGGTTAGGCAATGGGAAACAACTCTGAAGAAAAATGCTCCTTTTAGAAAGTTTTCTAACTAAAATTTGCCACTATATAATTTGAGAGTATTTTGCACATGCCAGGACAATTTTGACCAGTTAGGTTATACCTGATGCAGTAAAATGATGTACCTTACAATAATACTCTCTACAGTACAATATGTATGTAGCAAGCGGTACATTAGTAACTTGTGCAATCTAACCATGCATGTCTTGGAGCTTAAGTCTGTCCTTTTCGGGAGTAAAAAATTTGCATTCATAGTCACTGATGCCAAACACTATCTCTGAGGAAATATCAGTGATTTCATGTTACTTTAAATGGAAACAATGAACACTTTTATCAAGATTATATGGAGTGATCCATCTATATCATGAACAGTTGATAGGAGGTAACTTTGCATTATGTATGTGCTGTACAGCCAAGCTGCAATTACATAGATAGCTTTCCAACCTGTTCAGGCTTCCTGTTTGAGAAGTCTGTGTCTTGGGAAGCTCCACCTACATTATTTATGACTGATAAGATGTGTGCCTGCACAGTCAGTCTTAGTTGTCATCAAGGTCTTGAATCCATGAATGATGTGGACTGATTTGAAACATACTGTTTGTTATGCAGGTATATATGTGGCTGGTGTACAGAACAGTGAAAACATTGGCAATGCATTATGTGACTGGGGTTATGCGCAGATAAGGCTGTTGAGATAAAGGAGCCAACTACGCCCCTTCCATTGAAAATTTAGGAGCCCCAGCAAATTTCTAGGAGCATCGGGCCCATGGCTCCCATTACTTTGAACCCTGATGTAGGATACCTATTATGCAAAATTATCTAATTCACAACACTATTCAACACAAAATATACTCACCCCCGAAATAGTTGCTTGAGTGACAAGCTGTGAAGTATGGTTGGGAGCCAAACTGGGAGAGAATGTCCATCCCTGCCTCTGGACCATATGACTGGCAGACATTGATAATATCACGAGGGGTAGGGGCTGATGGACTCCAAAGGATTAAGTCATTGCCAAACCTGGAGATACAAATAAACAAGATAAACAAAACTTAAAATTACCCAAAAACACTTTAATTTGAGGGGGTGGATGTAATGGTAATCTGTTTGTCACTGTTAACTATATTGTCAATGGAAGTCATGTATACCGTATGTACTCTATTAAAGACCTCCTCCCACACAAATGCCCCTCCTCCTAAAATTTTTCCTTCACACTGCTCAATAAACAAACTAGTTTTTTCACCAAATGGAAAGTTTGTACCACAAGTAACCAACAATAACTTCCAAACTTCTGACATGAGTGCATTGTGTATGATTCCTGGGTTGCTCCATCACTACTGTTCTTTAAAGCTGACAGGACCAAACACAGTGAACAAACAATTTGTTTATCCACACAGTACATTGGTATTTCATCTTTTTCAAGTCAGAAGAAAATATTTTCATTTCATTTATTTTTGTTTCTTTACAATGTGTCAATGATATTAGAGGTTATTACTATACAGATTTAAATCTTCAATAACAATGTGAAAGGAAGTGCTCTACGAAACCTTTGTGTATGATTCCTGGGTTGACCTCACCAGAATGGTACTTAAAGCCTCATTAATGCCATAACTGAAGTTGAAAATTCAACCCAACTGAATGCCCTCTTTTAGAAAATTTCATGTAAAGTAAAAAGACAATATGTTTTACAAGCTGAATTCAAACTTTCTTATAAGTAATGAAAAAGTACTGGAATTTCTGAAAGAATTTTTGTTTGAGCAAGCTCTCAATCTTGCTCTCTGACCTAGGTAAAAAGCCCTTTGACAAAATTCTCCTCCTTACTCTGTGAGATCTTTCTCAAAGAAAGCTTTGTGAACCCAAGCTTGAGAATAAAATACTGTCCAACTGGGAATAATACTCTACTCTTGCATAAATGTTCTTAAGTTCACTTCCTCTTTTTCAAAATAATTGTGTTCAAGTTTACATATGATAACATTTTCATACACCAGCCCTCTAAAGAGGCATTTGCAAAATATACCTGTTGTACAGAATCTCAAGAAAGTCTTTGTTGGGTAAGTGAACAGAGATACTTGGCAGAGTCAGTTCCAGGTTAAAACGAGAACTCTTGGTTGATGATTCCATGAATTCACTTATGTCTTCAGGATCCCCAGGCATAACCATCTTTATATAAATAAGAAACAATACAGAAAGTTAAACACTGCACAGTGTGACAAACGTAACCAGTTTCATAAATGTCATGTTATACTGCAAACTTATGAAAATGTGGTGGCAGTGTTCTCACACTTAATGAGAAAGTTCTTGAGTATACTAACTTGCCCAACATTCTTTCCTTACAGAGTGCTCTGGTTTGATAATGAATTTTCAGAAGAATGTAAGATCTCCAAGCAATATCACACTGTGGAGCCATGGTTTCCAACATTCTACAACTTCATTCACCCTTGAAATGCCTGTGAGTTAGCTAGTCCATATCAAATGTAGACCCAACACACCAATATACTTTGTGAAAACAATCTTTTTTCCTCATGCCAATCACCTAAGCCCATTAGAGTCAATCTTAGACTGCCAAAACTACCTATGCTGAATTGATCCCTCAGCCTCTCACACATCAGTTGATGAAAGTACATTGTGAAAGCTTCAGCCCTATTAGCTCATGTTGGCCCTTAATTCCAAACTCAGCCCAATGTGTTCTATGCCCATTTCACATAAGTAAACCTTCTAAACTATAAAGTCCATACAACTAATCACAGTCTACTATGCACATCTCATACAGCCCATGAAGCAACTCTTGGCTTATCCAAATTAATCTTACTGCACTGGGCTCACCTCAGCTCACCCTACTAATTTCATCCTTCTCACACATCATCAGGCTTGTATCATTCTACTTATCATACCTGATCCTCCATCACATAGACTTCTGTCTTAGTGCTGAATGGAGATGGTTCCTTGTTCTCCTGTTGTCGGCAATATGTGTCCCCTATGGATTCTTCCATGGGGTAATGTTCTGGGGTAGCAGACCAGTCCTGATCACCCACATGTGAATTTGACCTTTCCAGGATATTTTCCTCTGGAACAGGGATTATGGTCACCACAAGCCTAAAAAGATATACAATAAGGCAAAATTTGATTCAGTAATGTAACTATACAGAGCTCTGTAGCATTCCTCACAAAAATTTACACTACGATATTTCACACTTTCATGTTTATAAAAACTTCAAAAAAAGCCCAGCAGGACAACTATCAGCCACAGAAACTGTTCAGTTATACACTTCATTGTAAATCAATGGTACTTTCCCTTGTTTTAAAATTATGTTTTCCTTGATATTTTGAAATTATGTTTTCATTAATACCTACCATCCAACTAGATGATTTGCATGAGCTATGCATCAATAACATGTCACCAAGTAGCAATGCATTCTGACTAGGGATTTGAATTTAAGACACTGTAAAACAATGGTTTCCATACTTTTGAAACAACAAAATTGAAAGGTTTCCATGACCAAGATGGTCCTTAAATTAAAGATTCACCAATAATGTATTATGTAAAGAAGAAAATATTTTCCACCTGTGTATGGGATATTTTCAATGATATTATATGCATACAACACTGTCAACACTGAACATTAACTGTAGCCACACATGCATACAGTACATTTGTTCAGTAGTTCCTACATTTAAAAACCATGTTTTTGACTTTAAATATGATCTAAAGCCCAGTACTACAAGTGTAAAATTTCAGATAATATCAAAATTGATCCAGACCAATTATCCAACATTCAAGTACTTTTGATACCATAAAAAATTTCCAGACTTTTCCAAGTTATTGCCATTTCTTTTCTAGCATGGGAACCATGTGCACTGGGCATTCCGACACTTGTAACTTCAAACTAATGCTTTCAACATGAACAACTGGATGGAACAAAAACATCCACTCAGTTTGCTTATTAAATCTGATGTCATAGCAAATTTCACCCTTAATGCCTGCAATGAAAGTTTTCATCAATGTTCTACAGTGATGAGACATTTTTGGTTGCGTTTTCAAGAAGCATTGTAAATCTTTGTACGGACATGCAATGCCTGTTTGAATGAGAAAATAGTCACTAAGCAAAAGTTTGCACCTGCCTGTCTTGCCAGTATGTGGGTTTGTGAGTGAGCAAACAGGGGTGTGGGGAAAGTCTGGGGGCATAAGCAACAAATTCATGCAAGTAACACCTACCTTGGCCAGTCTAACTTCTTGCCTAAATTGTCCTCATTTCCACAAACAGCTCTGCAGAATGGAACCTCTGAGGAAGACTCATCCATCTGCAGGGCACCTATATAACAAGAAACAGATTAAAATTGTTTCTCACATGCAAATGTTAATGCTAATTAGCAGGTTTGTAATAGTATTATTACGTCAAGTGCACTCATATGAAACAGGCCTCAAAAACACAAATTTTAAAGAAATGCATCAACCTGTCATATTGGACAATGTCAAAGACAACTGAAAAAAAAAGGATTCAATCAAAATTTGAGGCAGATTGACATATTTATAGCAAACTTATCTAAGGCTTAGGGCCCATAGCCACCAAGAGGCCCCACAGAATGCTTGACAGGAAATCATCGGGTGGAAGGGGCCTCAAGTCAAATTTTGCTAAGCTAGATTCTGCAGTGGTTACAGTACTACTACTGCTACTGAAGAGGTGATGCTTAAACATTATTCACACTGTAACCTCTCAAAAAAGTTATAATGTTAACACTTTATCCTCTTATAATAATACCGATAAACTGAAAAACCTGAAACAACTCAAGAATAACAAAAGCCACTTTTACATGATAGTCTTGAAATTGGTGGAGGCAGCATTTTAAATTTTAAGTACTCCTCCAGTACTTCCACTCATAGCACTCTGTTATGGTAACTATTGTAGTGCATGCCCTTTGGTAATGTATCCCCTCCCACTTTGCTGAGCCTGTATCACCTTTGAGAACACTTGGTATAATTAGATAGCCCCTTTCACCTCTCCTCTGTAAATATCCCCATCCTAACAGTCCTCTGTAAATATCCCCATCCTCCAACAACAACAAAGTCTCACCATTAAGTTCTTTGGCCTGAATAATGAAGGTTTGGTGGCTAACTTTGCTGTCTCCCAGCACTGTTTCCAGTTCAAGGTCTTCAAAGTGTGCATGCAATATTTCAGGTCGTACAGACCTAGTGAACCAAGCTATGTCACTCAGATCCCGTAAGTCTGGCACAGGAAAGCTGATAAGATATCCAACACAATAAGAAATTATTTTTCCAAACAATACATTGATGAAGAGAAAAACAAATTTCAAAAGGAATTGGGTTCATGCAACTTTGCACTCATGACAAATAGTTGCTCTAATATTAAACAAGATGGATACAGAACAACTACACACTTATTTCAAAATGACCACTAGGCCACTAATTATATTATCCAATTTATTTTCTATATTCCTTCAGGAAAATCCAACAACTGTCATCCCAATAATCTCCCTCTTCCCAAGGAATTTGCTTACAAATTGAATGCCACATTGAGGCAGCACAGCTTTGTGGTTTCTCATTACTATGTAAGCCAGATACGAGTCAAATGTCATGGGGAACATCTGTCAAGACACACTAATGCATGACATGCACAGGTTCAGTTACTGTTTTCAAAGTATGCATGGACATTAAAAGCAAGCACCGAAGTGATGGTCATGTCATCTTTAGCCACAAAGCATGAAAAAACAACTTTGTCAAAAACTTGTCATACTCACCGGAATGCAAAATGGGCCACTGGACATTTTACACAAACTTTAATTTTATGTTCAGGTCCCTGTGGGCCTTCATCAAGTGCTTGATTGAAAACAGCCTGTCTGGACTGTGTAGGAGAAAAGTTAAACAGACTGTGACATTAACAAAACAATACAAAACAATTTCTAAAGTTCATAAGAAAACAAACATAAATCTTGATTAAGGAAACTTTTATGAAAGAACACTCAAAATTTTGGATTGATAGTTCACAACAACAATAGCACAACTCATTTCAAAATCTTGTGCTTTATTTCCTGTCAATAAACTGTCTTCTTTAAAGACAGAAAGTGACTCACAGTAGGATTAAACCTTAATATGTCATTCAGTGAAAGGCAGCAATTGTCTTAGGACCTGCACTACTGTAACTAAACCCTATCTTCTAATTAATGGACTCCCACCTGATGGAATGGGTAGAGTTATCAGCAAAAAAGGAAACCATTTTTGACATGGTTTAATATATTTTTCTAACAAATGAATACATCTCTTTTACCCTACAAAAAAATTTTGTTTTGTGATCCTAATGGAGCAAATGCCCATAATTCAGGCAAACAATTTAAATGCATGTTTCATTAAGAATATCTACTTGTGACTACAAGGTCACGATGGTTTAGTGGTCAATAACTACTTTATCATTAAATCATATTTCAAGCTTAAGAATGACAACAGCTGAAAGCACAGTCACAAGAACTCATTCACAACATACAACAAATTTAAAACCTTCTTTGCATATAACATCCTCTTTGCCACATGTTAACACCAATGAAATTTCAAAACCTTACTTGATCTCACAAATTAAATATAGTATTACATGAAAATCCCACATGGTTACACAAATCGTATCCAATTAAATTCATATTCTGAATCAAATAAAATCTGAAATGGACTGGACCTTTTCTTGAAACATTATAATGGAAAAAATTACCAGGATTGCTTATGATTTATATCCTTCTTTACTACTGAAAAAAAGGTTAAAGAGCTTACCATTTTACCATTCATAGAGTGGAAAGACTTGTAGATGTTTTGACCACTGTTTAGGTCAAATGCATAAACTTGCTGAGGGTGCAACAAACAATATAAGCGATCCACCAGTGAAATGTCAATTTCACTATACAGCGGACCAATGTTTACATTTACTGATGATTCCATCTTTTTTCTTCCATGTTGTCTACCCTGTGAAGTAAAGGCAATAGTTTTCTTATATTTTAAATGGAGTGAGTTGCCACTTTTATGAGTAGCAAAATATTTAAAGCAATTGTAGGAACTAAAGAGGGTTCAACAAGTATACCATGGATTTAATTGAAAGTTGGCAAGCTTTACTAAAAATTGGCTCTGACTTCTTCGGGACTGAAGATGTCAGAGCCTTCAGATGAAAGCTTGACAACTCTCCATTAGTTTGGCTATTCATTAAAATGTCTAGTTTTTATGATTTCCATTGAGAAAGCCCTTCTGCTGATCAATTCTGAGCATGAGATAGGAACATGACAGGATAGATGGACTAAAATACCAATTTTACACAGTAAAAACCCTGTTTATGCACCATTGTTCACAAAATAACGGAATATATTTTGACAACTTGCTTTTATTTTGCTAGCAGAATCCAAAAAATTTGAGAAATGTTTTGGCACAATTCTTGGAAACCCCATGTATGGCACTTGAAGTCAAAACATGAAACCTCATTTATCTGAACTTTTTTGTAACGCAAACTTACTTTCATCCCGACATGCCCACATAAACGATTTCACTCTATGCAAATGAATAGGAATATCTACCACACTGCTTTAAGTTTGCTCTTTTCATCACTGAAATAATATTATTTCAATTTTAGCAGTATTAAACACTATTTTCATGAACAGCACTTGTAACTGACACACCAAATTTTGCCAAGAAAAACTTTTGACTTGCTGACAATGTTGTTTTATGCACTTATTTCTAAAGTGGCATTAAAAATAGACTTGATGCAGCAGTTTAGCCTTACTTTGTTCTAAGCGACAATGTCTGTACACTTTTGTACAGGTCTACTTGTATGCATTAGAGTAAAAATCTGATAAAAAAGACGTGTACTTTTGTGCTACCTTTGTAAATAATTCAATATCCACTTGATCAAACATTACTACTATTCATGGAAAGACATCTAACCTGGCAGCTGATCATACAGCAAATCACGCACAATTAAGTAACTCAGTACCATACCTCAGTATGAAGATTCCACACAACCTTGATGCAAGGTTCTTCCAACCCTTTGGAGCGTTTCTTCGTATCAAATGATAACATCTGCAGGAAATCAGAGTAAATAACACTAGTTTAAGGAAGACATATGTAAATGGTAATGTGCAACCACCTCAAAGCAATTGTTTGAGAGAATAAGTTGGGTGCTAAGGAGTCCTCATAACTCCCAACATTTTCAAATGATAACATCTGCAGGAAATCAGAGTAAATAACACTAGTTTAAGGAAGACATATGTAAATGGTAATGTGAAACCACCTCAATGCAATTGTTTGAGAGAATAAGTTGGGTGCTAAGGAGTCCTCATAACTCCCAACATACAGTAAGACAGAGACTCCTACTTTTTTACAGTTAGGCCAGCTTTAATGTAAGTTAAACATTTCATATAATTTCACTGGTATCCTAATGGGAAACATCATAATACCCATATGACTGACTGTGTTGATTATTGTACACAAATTCCTGTCAACTGTTGATCATTTGAAGAAAGTACACTATCTCCCTCAAGCTATTCTGACAGATAAGAAATCACAACCTGAACCCACACACTGAACAGCCTTCCTCCCCAGCATTGCTCTGGCTATGTGCAAAATTCATACTAGGCACAAATTCTTACCTCAATGACTTCATCACTAACACATTTCTCATCTTCACCAACTTTCCTGTCTCTGTGAATGAGACATTCTTCCATGAGGGCAGTATTTATTGACAGGTCCACATCAAGGTACACATGTCTGTTACTACTTCTTCTGACACACTGCAGTTTGACTGGTGCACATATCACCCTGTTGAAGATCAAATTGGATCTCAGAGCTAAAATATTGCAGAATAAAGATACAAGGTCCGAACCCGAAAGGTTTCCTTTGTAACAGTGGAGGCATACCATAAACATGCAAATCTGAGCCCCATAATGCTTAGCCTGCATAGTTGGCACTGGCATAGAAAGCAAAATGATTTCAATATACCCTTCCATGACTGCATGCCAATGCTGTAGTCTGGGCTGCACTTCCCAGGCCAGCTAACTGTATACCAACATGACTTAATACAATACCAAAGACTTTAAGTGTATTAACCCATTTCAGTTAAGAAAACAGGCTATACCCTATAAGCAACCACACAATGATTGCAGAAATTCACTGCATTGTCTGTTTGTGCTGTTTTTGGCCCCAGAGTTAGTCTATACTTTAAAATATACTCAGCAATACTCAAGTCAATGCAGGCACATATGACCACATAAGCTTCTCCAATTTGTCTTGGATAAGTATAAGCTACAATATGTTATAATGGCATTGCTTTTCACTTATGTTTGTAAGTGTATAAGAAAATTACATATAATCACTTGCCTGATATGATCATATGGACAAGCTCTTCCAAATTTTTCTGTCAAGCTTTCTCTGATGTCTTTCTGTCCAAATCCAACTTTCCCAATGTTCTGAAAAAAAATTTCAGCTCTATCTCGTAAAATATCCCCTTCCTCTTGGGATCCATTGGGCAAGGTGTCACTTCCTCCAGCAAGGCTCTGAGAGAAGAGACTAGTCTTTGTAGGGTCGTTGTGTAGCAAGGTGATTGAGAGACTGCCACTATGTACTTTGTATCTTGTTAATTCTTCTATGAGTTGTTCAAGACCAGGAGCTGTTTTCCATGTAAAAAAGATCAAATGACTGTGACAAACACACACAAAAGGTCTTCTTCCATCATCTTCTTATTACAATATCCAAGTGAGAAATAATTTGGTTTGACAGTTCGATACAAAACACTATCAACTGTATACTTGCATTTTTGACAAATATTTGTAATATTTAGTATTATTAAGTTTCTCCTCACTTCTGTAAACTTCTTGAAACTAGAATCATGAAATGAAAAAGAATGGCTAACAAACCACCCCCCCCCCCTTTAAAAAAATTGGGGCAATGCAATCTGCATTAACATGACTACCGGATAACATAACTTGAACAGAGTCACCAATCCAAATGACAAAGAATTGCAATGCAAAACTGCCTCAAGATTTCATTGGCATTAGAATTACAGATTTCTGTCTTTTTATTTGCTCAAAAGTGAAACATGAGGCTCCCTGTGCTGTAAAATCAATCAGACAAGTCTGAGGTCGATCATTGTTACCCATTTTTAAATGTTGTGCTTTACAATGTTTCTCACGTTGAGCCCTGCTAACTACAAACATTATACAGTACCCTTCTAAACACACTTCAGTTCCCAAATATACAAAATCTACATGTGCTAGGTAGGAAGTCTGAAGAATCACTATTAATTTTCTTGAGACATACTTCTTGAGATGTATATACTTTGCTATACTGTTTCATATTTTAATTTATGCTGAACCAAGATTCCTTTAAACATCATCATTCCAACAGGGTTTTAGTACCAAACAAAGGGAACAGATGACCCTTGTGTGAAATCTGCTAATGATTTCCTTTCTTGATATAATATGCCTTCTCAGCTGGTAGCACCACTCACACATTCAAATCTAAATACAAACTTACACATACAGACACAAATTCAATCAAGACTGCATTGGTTTCCATTGCATTAAACTCCAAATCATGTTTAAAACTTATACATCATAATGCCATAGAGCAGTCAACAAGGTTACCTCAAGCAACAATTAGCTACACTTTACACTTGTAACTAATTATATCTCTGTTTTACAAAGGTTGTTGACCTTTCTTTCCTCATTGTGTCCTACATTTTAATTTATGAATAGTCATGATATGCACTAGCACAACAGGTGTTTCTATTTGCAATACAGGTGTTTCTATTTGGAAGCACAGGTGTTCATTCTTAAGGAATGTGTACAATATAACACAAAGGAAGCAGGTCTAGGGCTGAAAGCTAACAAAGGACCAACTTAAAACAAGGCTATAAATAGATATAGGTCAGCAGGAAAATGGAAAGGGAAAACTAAGAACAAAAGGTGTTAAGCCAGGTGTTTGCAACATCAGGATGCATCACAGTCTTTCTGATCATAGGAAGAGATATCTGCATTACAACATACAATAAAATCTAATGAAGATGGCAACATTGCTGCAATTACTACAGAAATGACTTCATGCATATTTATCAGCATGAGTACTTATGACTCAACTTCTAAGGCACATTTAAAAACAAGACAAGTAAGGCAGGCAAATGATCAGAGAACACAGACCCTTTTCCAAATAGCAATTACAAAGGATTGTGGGACTGGATTTTGGTGTGCGTCGTTTTTGGCCAGAGTAGAATGCCATTGAGAAAAACGTCCCACTTCAAAAGTGTATCCCACAATCCTTTGTGACTGCTATATGGAAAAGGGTCTATGAAGGGGGGAAAAAAAAAACTTCAGATAGAGAGGGCTCAAAATAAATACAGTAAAGGGCAGGGGCAAATGGCCTTCTGTTGAAAGAAATTTGATAGGGCACCAATGCAAAGCTAGGAAGCACAAATGCCAAAACTGTGTAACCAAAGAATTAGGAGGCACCAAGGCCATTTTGAAGTAGATATTCTTTACGGCATACACATCATGATCATAGATCATTGTAAAAAATTAAGTTGTAGACTTTGTACAAACAAAACACAGAGATTTTACTCCCAAAATTCAAACCTGCCATTCCTCTATTATTTTTTTGAGTACCTCAATGATCAAGTGCATGTAGTGAAAAGAATCAAAATCCACTGTCAAATTTTTATTGTTTCACACATGGAAACATGGCTTCTTCTAGGAGGAGAACCCTCTGAGTGTAAGGTTTGGTTTTCATTCAGCCAAAGGGACTTTAAGAAAATAAAAGAATTGTCAAAGGCACAGCAAAATATCCAGATGGCAAACTTTTCTACAGTTACATACAAGGTATGGGTAAAAGACTCTCATCAAACCTCTACAATATTTTCTTAAACTTCAGGAGTGTACAATAATGGTAAACATCATCTTAACTAGGTTCTTGTACTTCAGGTTCAACTTAAAAGGTAAGACGAGGAGGTGGGTGGGACAAGGGGGGGGGGGGGCTTTATCGAATCCTTTTTCAATTAGGTGCCCATCAGTCCTTTCCCTTCCCCAATGGCCATAGACATATGATCAAAGTGTTGTTACTGTAGGTTCCAGCAACTCTACTGGGCAAGGATTACCCTAGAGTCACTAGATTGTAACAGGTTCTTGTAACAGTCACATACATGGACAAAAACTTTTAACATATTTCAATATTTTGACAAGAGCAGATGCCACCCTGTCATTAAGTTAAGCTTTTCTTGCAATGGGGTCGGTCCGTCATCCTGGTCTTTCCCCGTTACCCTAGCGACTTTGGAGTGAAAACAACAGCTGACTACAGTATGACCATATGGGAACACTTTAGGTGGAATAAATTGTTTCACTCCAACACACTGTTGTCGTGCGTAAGTGACGTGTCACCGACCGACCCCATATCAGCATGTTAGAGGATAAATAGCACATTTCTACACACTTTGGAAAAGAAATCACTACAAAATGGTCACTACTTCTGCACAAGCACATATCATGTGGTGGTTAGATTCTTAGTATTCATAACAGCAATGGTGGTAAGCCACTCTGAAATAAGAATGCCTTGAAGTGCAAAACCTTCTGATTAAAACTTGCAAATATATTGCAGATTATTTGAGTTTTTTCTTTTCTGGTCAATGTTTTTGTCACTCAGGACCATAGGACTAGGAAGCTGTTCTTGACTAGGGGAGGGGGCTGAATGTTGTTTTGGACTGCCATCCTGGGGAGGGTCTAAGGAGAAGGTGACACACCCCATCCACTTTAGAAAATCTTTAAATATTTGAGGGTCCTTAGATGCAATTTGGTACAACATACTGGGCAAATTATTAGGAAAAATTACTGCAAATTGTTAATCTTTTTTACAGAGGAAACAAATAAGGGATTTTCATCCTTGAATTGAGGGGGAAGGGGCAGAAGCATCCTTCTTCCCCACCACATTTTTGACTGAGGGACCTTATTTCCCACCAACCCCCACCCCCTCACATCCTAGGACCATTGTCATAACCAATTAGGTTATTTTTATCCTTCTCATGATATAGGCTAGGGGTATTCTGTACACAACACTATGTATGAAGAAAGCAGTAGCTTTACACTTGCGCAATTAAACGATGTATTTTGGAGATGAAATCTTTTTCCCTTTGGGAGTCAAAAGATTACATTCATAATCACAGATGCCACAAACTCTAAAAGAAGTAACATCAGTGGTTAATATTTGTCAAGTCATTTAAAACTGATACAGGTACCCTTAAAATTTTGATACAGAATCTGTGGGGTTATCTCTCTAACTAAAAGTCATGTTTAAAGTTGATGTCACTGTATGTTTTTGTCATTGTGAACTGTGTTGTACAAACCAGAGGACAGCTATGCTGTAACTACAGTCAAAGCTTTTTCATGTTTGAGCAACTCTGTTGGTTGGGAAGCTCCACCTCTGCATTAATGATTGACAAGAATTGTGTGATTGCCTGCACAGCCAATTTTACAGTAGCTGCAATGATGGTACAGTACAATGCCTATTTCAAATGAACGAAGTGCATAGATTTGAAATGTAACGTTTGTTAAGAAGGTGTGTAAGAGCTCCTGGTAACATTCTTGTATGGGTTTAAACACAGACGTAAACAACTGCTTGAAAATTCAATTGTGTTACAAAAGCAATGAATATGGGTGAATTGTTAACACATTTTAATAATAGTTTGGGTAAAGGGTGAGAAGGAGTATGGAACACCGAATTGATGGCAAACTAAACACAATTCAGGAGGGCATTAAGGCTGTATTCACCATTAGCATTGGTAAGCTTCAAAGGGCATTACAACAAACTTAAGAATTCAGGCGCTCTGTGCAGCTCACTATAGCTACCACCCTGCTGACGGCCATAGACGTTGGTGCCATCGATTACTTGAAGCCTGGGGTACATTTAACAACCAAATGGACATACACCTAATTTACATATGATATACAAATGCAATTTACATAGTAAGGTCCAAACAAACACACAAGAGTCTTACAAAATAGATGGGGAAAAGAAGTAGATCACTGGCAGGTAAGTTCAACTGTTTTAAAGTCTAAAAGACACCAGGAAAGCTGCTGTTCAAATTTTCATGAAAATCAGATAGTTCCTTAACCTTTTACCACATTGAGGTGATACCAACAATAAACAGAGGAAAATGACAGAGAATTCATCCAAGTATAGAAATGCATTAATTTCACTGGAGACTGGCTGAGTTTCAAAATCCAGGCATGAAATGAAACATACAGTCACCAATAATCACAGTATGACTTAAAGACCTGGATATGCAGAACTTGTAGAAAACTATAAACATGTACATCCTGGAATACAGTGATCTACAGCATTAAAGTGGCAAAGAGAAGCATGAATAGCACTCAGAAATAGTAAACAGCTACTGCAACATACACCTGAACAAGTTGACTGCAACGAAAAAAGTGTGCCATGACCCTACACTATAAATCCAAGCCAGAAGGGACCTAAGTAGACTTTAACATGGAGACCAGACAATATAGTTACATGGTGCTTAACAACAGAAACAAAGGCCTATCAACTATTTCAATTTAAGTGTACCAGAAACCAATCTCGGAGGTGAAAAAGAGAATTTTAGCTAAACAAATGAGATGCTTCATAAAGAGCACCTTTACTAAAGGCACGGAACTATGTAATCTGCTTACCTTTCTTATGTTTGGAGTGACGGTGTATCCTAGAAGTGTAATCTTTTGTATATGATTGGCTGTAGCCTAGTGGAACAGTTGACAAGGTGCTGAGGGTGGAGTTACCTGAATATATCAGGAAAATGAAAATCTTACATTAAAGGGAACTTCAACTTTAAATATACAAAAGCATTATGCACACTGTAACGTAACATGGATACTGCATATGGTTAACAGAAGGGGATAGGTGAAGTTTCAAGGGAAAAATTATGAAAATGTGGATAAACCACCCAACAAAAATCAAACATGCTGAAAACAAGACAAAAAGAGCAACAAAGAAGGATTCATGTTATATGGCAGAAAATGGTTTTATACAAAATCAAAAAATGTTAGATACATAATGTACAAACTTTAAGAATGAGTATAGTGGGGTGCCCATTCAGTTTGTGTCTAGCCTAACTTTCCATGTCACAATATTGGAATGATAGATTTCTTAAGTGTGCATTCAACAGTCACCCCATTATACTGCATATGCTGATTGAGAGAATACAAATGAGAGTAAACACTTGAATTTATCACACAATATTAAAACTTAACTATTCAACATGGATACAAGAAATAAAATTTGGTGAAGCTTACTGGCTGGTGCCCAATATTTCTTCACAAAGATATTTTACCTAATTTAATTACAAAACGTGAAATCAAATGCTTTGTAATTATGTCATAATACCAGTTTCACTACTTCCTGAATGCGAATCTTCTCTACATGATGAAATCTTAACTTGCACAGGGGTAATAGGGATAATCTACTGTTCACATTTTGGATGTCACTCTTGAGGTTAAAATATTTCTTTACCATCACATCAATAGACACCTATAGGTTCCAAAAAGAACTGCCATAAATTTTTGTACACTGAAAGAAATTTGATCAGTTTGTACAGCAAAATGACAATGGAATATGAGACACACTATTTTCCCTGAGGGAGTTTTAATAAGATATCACAATACTGTGTTTTTAAGTCAGAATGTGAAACATAAATGAAAGTCCTCTAACCTGTTTGAGTTGTGTCTGTAGAGGCAGAGCTCATTGTGCTGGTGAAGGAACATTCCATATCATTGCCCATTCTGAAGGATGAAGATGATGTGGCCCTCCCTCGAGACATGGAGTAAAAAATGTCATCCTCTGAATTACATTAACAAAGATGGGAAAACAGGTAATGTCATTTCAACACACTATCACCAGAAAATGACTACATCTAGATGAGGGATGGTTGGCTGCTTTCAACACTTACTATTATAGGGTTTCATGAATCATTTAAAAGATCATGTTAACCTTACATTGAAAAGCATTCTTTTAAAACAGGCAACTATTTCCTTGTGCACTAGCCTTAGGTCATAGGTAAACACCACTGGTTCATAATAGCAGGGGAATAGCTAGGATGAAATTTTTAGGAGGGCCTAGGTACCAAATGGGGGTCACGGCACTGATCATGATCTTCGATTCTTACAAATTTTATTAGAACACACCACATTTCTTGGGGGCCTAGCAAACATCTGGGGGGCCAGCCCCCAGCCCCCCCCCCTGGTAGCTACGTGCCTCCATAATAGTGACACAAACATATCAAAGCACTACCATAATGCGATCAGATTGATTCGTGACTTAAACCACGACTCAATGAAGAAAATTTGCTTCTGTATCCATTTGGCATTGCATTACCCTGTAGAGATACACTATCCCATGATTAAGTTTGGGTCAGGTAAGACTAGTCCTTTTAAACTTAGGCTAAAACTTTCAACCCAGGAGTTCAATAGATATGATGTCAAACTTCTAGGATTTCATGAAAAATTGAAAGAGTTTAACACAAAACATAGAATCTAATAGAAGTCTGAAGGTCATGAAAATGACTAAATGGTGAACTCGTGTGGAGCCATTTGGTGGTACACTGCCTATATTTAGCATATTAACATAAATCATGTGACATACCACATGACTGTGAGAGAGGTTCAATATCATCATCAGATAGAACTCCTTCCCTATTCCTCTCCTGAGAATGGAAGTCTTGACTCCTTAAGAACATCTCTTTTTGAAGAGTTCCCTCAATCTTCTCAAAGTCTTCTGGCCTCATTGGTTTGTTTTTTCGCATACCAGGAGCAATAGTTCCATCATTAGCAGCTGTAAAATGTACACCAAAAGTTAATTCTTATCTACTTAACAGAAACTGGAAGCATAATCAATGCTCTGCAATCAAAAAGTGACAACTATTTTCTAATTCCTGTCAAAGACTGGAACAGGGCTGCCAGATTAAATTCACTACACAGCCACACTTTTTAAAAATATGGCCTCACTGAAGATTTCAGGCCTAAATGGTCATTTTTAAATAAGGATAAATTTGCATATTTGGCCAATATCGACAAACAGGAGACTCTTTACTTGTCTGTCTTATGCTGCAATCACAACACTTTCTAGCAAGGTCTTTTAAGTGGGCTAGATTCTTTAATGTATGACTGGTTCCTCAATGATATCACCTCAGGAGTACATAGAAATGGTATATTCATCAGAATTTCTCACAAAATTTAGCTAGATTGAACCTTTTGTGCCAGAATTGTTAAGAATACCGAAATCTTATCCCCTTGACATCACAGGGCTATAGATACCTAAATGAGCAATCTGCCAGTGGGCAGCACTCCATACATTTAATATGTAGTCAAATGTGTTTAATGCTTCTTTTGCTAGTTTGTGTCATCAAATGATGAAATTTTACTGTCTTGGGTCTGTGATCTATCTCCTACTCCCCTCTAGACCTTATGCGTATGACATCACAGAACAGAAAGTGTACCCCCATGGAGGAAAGCACATATCACTGCAACTATTAAACACCACCAAATGCAGACAGCTTATTTGTTTACCAGTTGGATACGCGGGTAAGCCAACTAGTGCAATATTGCTGACTAGTTCACACATATAAATGTACATTACAGTAGCACAGCATATCTTTATAGAGGGGTGGAGTGAAATGTTGTCTAGAAGATGGAGACATCAATGCATAGGGTCTATAGCACTAAAGTTACTTACCTGGAGAAAGAAAACCCTGGAAGAGTTCCATCAATAGATGAACTTGTTTAGGGGAAAAGAAAAGATTCAAGGAGCCTGTCATCATTTCCACCTCAGCCTATGGTAACAAAAAAAAAATTACAGTTTGTCATTTTGAAGCTGACCATGTCAAGGGACAACAGATCACAAGATGAAAGAACACATTTTGTGTTTACATGTATGTTTAGTGTGACAAAAGACAGTTATGTGGATAACATAGGGTTCTGCCCAGGATGTCTGAAGTGTCAGCAGCTCTTTTCCTTTGTCTGTTGCAAGGGTTCAAATAAAGGCTGGGGTGATGGTCATCCTACACACCAAATAGATTGGGGAGAAACCTTTCCGAAGATGACAAATTTTCTTCCAAACAAAGACCAGAAAATACATCAGACTTACACATTCCCAGTTACAATGATGAACACTTTTGTGTCCTTCATCAAATCAAGTTAATGAGTATTGTCTTGCTGGAAGTTTATTGAGATGGGATACAACAAAGCTGGAAATAATGTACATATCCTGTGAATCAAGAAACTATTCTGTTTACCCTGTTAGCTGAAATCAGTGTCGGTTGAGCTTAGTGGTGATCACCATTTCTGCAACCTGGTCAGGCCTGGCTGATGATGACCAGAAGCAGCAGATCACTGATAACAGTATGATAGCATATGCAGAAATTTCTACTTCATTATCAAAAGAGCATCCAAAAGAATTCTACACTTAATTTCTGCACCAACTAGCTTAATGTTTTATTCTGAGTGATTGATCAAAACCATTCCAATCAAATAACTCAAGGAAGAAAAGCCAAAGCATAAAGTCACCAAAACTTACCTTTGCTCCTGGAATTTGGTCATTTTGCTTTATTTTGACAGAGAGTTCCATCTTTCCTGCAAATTCGCCAACTTTTGAAAGTGGTAAGTAACCTTTCACATAGTCATGCTGTCCATAATTTGAGGTTGGTATACCACTGTGAGGAGGGGGCATCTCTGGAGATGATGGTGATCCTTTAAACTGAGACTGGGGAATGTGGGTTGGGGGTGACTGCATAGAGAGGTCTATACTCCTAGAACAAAAATCTGCTTGAGATCTGAACTCTTCGGGAAACTCTTCAAAGTGTAAACTGACTCCCATCATCTGGAAATATTTTTTGATGAATGGAGCTGGTTCAAATAATCTTTGGCCTGTGTCCACGCTGCTTCCTTCCATCCGTGGCGATTCTTGGCTCAGTTCATCATAGTACTGTAGCCTGGGGGTAAATAACAATTTATCATTTTTCACAAAAGCTAGAGGAAACTAACCAGAAGAGTACATTACTGTACTTGTCTATATTTACTTTTCAGCACATTTGAAGGTGAAGTTAACTTTTAATACTTTGAGTGCCCAGTACCATTCACTATGAAAACCATGTTGACTGAATGCATGCTACTGAGAGATGACCCTCCTTGTACATCCACTTGCAGAGCTGCCCACCTCAAAAGGAACATTTTTTTAGATTCCACATGTCCAAAATTCATATTTTCCACTAAAATCAGTATTCTAAGTAAACATGCCTGTTACTGCACACTATACTGTGCACACATTGTTATCAGTTCTTAACCTGTTAGTACCTGTAGCCTACAATGTGAAGTCTTGAACTAGTATTAGGCTATGGAGACATCTATTACCAGTATCACACAAAAACTACATGTAAGGCTGCAAAGTGACATCATTTGCAACTGTTTTCACAAATGAATTTAATACCTCTTCACAAAATTTTAAGCCTAAGTGCAGTTGATGGGTACCTACTGGACCAAAGGTGGTTCCAGGTAGGGTTAGGATTCAGTTAAGATAAAGACTTAGCTTTATGATTAGGAAAAGGATTAGCCTTGGAAGGATTAGGGTTTGTGTTTAGATTGGGGTTAGGGTAAGGATTAACTTTAGAGTTAGTATCCTCGGTATAATGAACGTTAGATCTTGTGAACGCTGCTTGTTGCAGATAATACAGTGGAAAACTAACAATATGAAAGATGAAATGCCCCCTGTGCTCAATGCTACACACAGACAGTATCAACAGGTAAGTAACACAGCACCAATACTAGCAGTCCACACACAGTAAGATAGGTAGCTCTGCACTGCTGCACTGTACGTGCATTCATACACAGCACACTCTGTATGTACAATACAATACCATGTTAATGCACTCCTTGGCCTTTGTTTCAGCCAATTAAGAAACACCATTATGGACATTCTCATTTCTACCAGAATACTCATTTTTGATAAAAATCTGTACTTCTGTATTTTGCATCTTTTTCTATACAAAATACGGAAAATGCCTACTAGTTGGCACTCTACACTTTGCTGCACATGAAAGACATAGTTCTGCTTACGATGCTACCACATGTGTCAACCCCGACCCCCCCCCCCTTCTGTTTTTTGCCCTCTCCCTTTAGAGTTATACAAAGTCATTATACTACTGAGTACTTCTGTTATAAAAAATGTCAAACACATAGTTCACACTTGATAACAAGAATGATGTACATAGCAGAGCTACTGAGGCACAAGTCAGCACAATACTTACACCTCTATCCTCATCTCCAAGGCCACCCCACGAGTTGCATTTTCTGGGACATGTTCCAGCCGGATCACTGTATCCCTTAAAGTGACTTGGATTCTGGTCAGTACTATGGAAGAATAATTAGTTGTCTGTATGAATACTTCAAATACTCCATTGACTAAACTACATACAGTGTATCATCAAACTTCATACCAAAAGTACTGTAGCTTGTACAGGATGTCATGAAAATTGCTTTGCTTACCTCAGATTTCTAAGCATGACTGCATGACTATGGTTAAGCATGAGAACTATGTCTACACCACTGGTTTTATTTATACTTATTATGATTTTATCACAATTTCAGGGCAATAACTAAGGCCAAGGGAACTGTCTGAAAGCCCATGCCAAAGTACAATCTGCCATTATTTCATCATATGACAAGCATACAATGGTCTTTCTGGGCAGTTTGCATAGGTAAAAGAGGAGGGAGCTCTTCCTCTGTACGAATATCTATAACCAGACCTTTTACCTGAATCAATAGTTTGAGCAAGCAGTTCAGGTCCTTCAAAGGGTTGAGTTTCTGCTGCTTTTTGTTCTCCTGGTGAAGGATCCTGTTTCAAGCAATCCTGGGCAAGCATCATGCTGTTGGTCATACTGACACTGTGCCACATTGACTCTGCAAGGCTGTCAAGTCCTGAAGAAAGGTCAGGAGTCAAACTTAGGAAATTGATGCATGTTAAGCCTTGCAGAATAAGTGCTAACTTGACAAACTTGAACAATGCAACAAACATCATTTTTTCAATAAAACAGTAAAGAACTTTGATATACTGATTCAAGAGAAACTTGTGTGGTAGCAGACTGAAAGCTGTCATCATCAAGTTCATCCACATGTAAAGAACAGCAACAGTTAAAAAGTCAATTTGCTGATGACCTCAACATCATTAGACAGCTCCATATTTGATCCAATCCCAAATGAATTTATTTAGGGGCAGACCTAAGTCTAAATTATTAAAAATTAAAATGTATGCAGCACAGGTTGAAAATGTCATTGATCCAAATCAAAGCTCTATAGAATGTTCCATTGATATACTAAAACAGTTTTTATGTCTTGACTATAACTTGCATAAGCTGAATGCAGTAGTACAGCTGTATGTCATACATATGTGCAACCCAATACAGTATTTTTAAGGCCCTGTTTTTGAAGCCCCTTTGACTCTGAAGGCAAAGAAATTTGCACCTTTCACTTCAAACGGCAAATGTTACGCAATCTTATGTTCCATAATATCATACTTACTGTGCTTACATTAGTAAACAACCCAAATCAGGTCTATGCCCTTCTAGCTTTACTCCACCGAGGTACTGTACTTGCGTCTCAGGTCATTTTAGTGCCCACTCCTCACTTACTTTTCATCAATATTTTATATCTCAACACTGAAACCTCATGTGAAGGTGTGAGTTGGAACAAAACTCAGTTTTAAACCTCTACCAATCCTCAATAAGTATGAGATGCGATCCCAGACCTTCGCACCTGGACACTTAGATTCTAGTTGCCTCAAATCCAGCTTTAAGTATTTAATTATCATTTTAGCATGGCTTGAAAAAATATTCTTTTAGTAGGAAGCACTTCAAATTTCCCACAATTTTTTACATTCACATTTTCATTTCCAAACCAGCCAAATTTTCTTCCATTGCCAAAATTTCATGGAAATGTATTTCTCAGGTTCCAGATTTTTCCACCCATGCAAGGTAAAGTCCACACCTCATTGCTGTTCTCTGTGAGCAGTTTAGGCATATGTATATATTGTAGGCTGACTATTACTTGGTATTACTTACAAATAAAGATCATAATTCATCCACACATATGCAAAATCATTACTTGATTATGAGAGTGTTTTACAGGTTGCTTGAATCCTAAAATGAGACAATCTTTAATTCCATCAACATCAATAAGATCATATTCCCTACTCACTGCACAGTACACCATTTGTTCAAATACATAATACTGTATTTGATAAACTATATTTCAAATACCAATTTTCCCATGGAATGTCATAGTTTATCCATCAAATTGCTCTAAATATAAAATATCAAACCACCAAAGTCTTCATTCTCTCTGTATTTTGGCTGGAAGGTTAGCTCCAGGCCTTTAATTTCCACTTTACTGTTGTCTGTAAGAAGCATGGACCATGGCACTGAAACAGAAATACTCCCAACATTTCCTCCTCTGAGTTCCACTGGTGCTCCAGCAACATTTAAATTCTCATTGATGGCCTATGAATAGAATAAAATCAAACTAATAATAAGTGAGTACGAATGCTGAATTTAAATATAAAATGTTTCACTCAGATCAAGTAATTACTTTCTTCACTGCAGTTGTTTACAAAAACAGTTGATAAAACTGCACATGATAGAAGCCAACTTTATAGGTCCTGTCTAAATTGTCTGTCAAATGACACATTTCAAACTGACCATACTTGTTTTGATTAAATTATCTGAGTTCAAGCATTCAGTATCATATAACACCTAATTCCTCTACATCTGACTGGATAATTGGTGGTCACATGCCATGTGCATTTGGATTTTTTCTTGAGTGGTAAATGTCACAAAGGCAGTTGTCCAGGGTACAGTAAATATCTAGGAGGAATATGTCAGGGGGATAGTTGGGGGACTGTAAGGGCAGCAGCCTTGAAGCTCAGCTGCACAGGCCAGACTTAGCTTGTGCTGGCTTTCAGAATATACTGGCAAGACCATGTGTTAAAAAAAATTAGATGGTGAAAATATTTCACACATGAGGTATTAACACAAATGAAACTTACTAGGAGTATTTTCTAATGGGTCTTCCTCACTCTATCAAAGTTTGGTTGAGTTTTAATTTTGGAAAGGGCAATCCCTAGCACCTGAGTTTTGGATCGATGATGGCAAGTGATCCACTGAGGGTTCAATCAGAAATGTTGTGTTGTGTCCATACACAACACATTTCTGGTGGAACCCTGTCTCTGAGTGGGTCACTTTGGAGTACAGAGCAGCTCTCAAAGACTATAACTCATCAAAGTCAGGGATTATTATGTTCAAAAATTTGAAAATACTGTCTTTTTCCAACAAAAAAATTCTGATTAGTGGTTTAGCCCAGAACATTTTGGCTTCAGTTTTGATATTAACATGAAAAATTATCATAAATGCATATGCCTAAACTTGAAAGGTAGGTTGTGAGTCAAAACTTTTCTTTAAAATGCCAGAATTACAGCTTAATACATGTTTTTTCGATGTTTAAAGAATACACGATGCAGGTGATAGTTAGGTTTGAATCACATCAGGCCTCCTAGCTTAACTGGTGTTTTACATGTGCTGATTCACTCGAAGTACAGATTAACTGAAGGTAGTAAAAGGTACTGTACCCCTGCTTCAGAATACAGAATACAGAGGGATGTACAGGTATACGCATCCAGATCTGTTGATGCTCAGCCAACTTCAACTGTGGTATATGCAGAGCAATTTGACTTTTTTTAAGTCCACTACAAGTATCTGCTGGTGGATGCACAGATGCTCTGATCTTGCAGTGAAAGATTTAATAAATGAAATACGTCTAGCTATGTTTCATTTCAGAACAATGAATTACTGTTGTCTTAGTCTGCAACACATACTCTTAAGTGGATGTATGGATGCTTGTATGTGGAGCAAATGATTTGACCAATTGATGTTTGATTTAAAGTGAATGTGCAGATGATGGAGAATACAATTTTCAGGCTCTAGATAAAAGTGAAAAACTTAAGAATAATATGGGTCAGGGTTAGTGCTAGTCAAAAATTTTGGTGGTAAATTACACCAGCCTGTTTTTAGGGGGGGGGGGGGATTCTGGGCTTCCAGGCACATAAAATCTTAGAAAAAAGTTGACATGTACAGTATCTGCCTGGCTTACAAATTTAAAAACCAAAAGTGAAGTAAGCATACCCCACCCTAACCTCTTCCTATTTTGTAGGTCTAAGTGTGGTCTATTGACAAAAAAAACTATAAAAAAAAATATATCGTGTAGTGCCAGAGATGCAACCCCTTTGCACATCAAACCTGTCATGTTGTCTGTGGCCTTCACTGTGACTGCACCTCTGGAAGCAAGGTGAGGTTTATTATGGGGGGAGTATTCTACAGTTGTAAAATAATGGGAAAAAAATGATTGGAAAATTTATGTAGCCCTGTATTCTGTAATGTGTACCAAACTTTCCAGACTGGTGGGTCGGCCCATGGCAATCACATCAACACCGAAATTGAAAAAAAAAAAGCATTTAGTCCCCAGTAAAGAAAACTTAGCATTGTATGATCTAAGACATCAAGGTTTGGATGGTAACCTGAAATGTAAGTTATGGCAGTAATTACTTAACTTCTTCATAACTGAAATAATTATACTCATGCATTCAGTAGTTAACAAGGCAAGAAAATCAAAATGAATATGAACAGAATAACTGAAAAAATGAATAAGTATGTTAATATAGTTAACTGTACAGTACTGTGTAAAATTGTTGAAAACTTTAACTGACATCACAGCACAACCCTGGCACCAAATGTACAGTAGCCTACCCCTTTAGAAAATACTGTAGCCTGCCTAAAATTCAGAACTTACATTGAAATTTTGAAATAACAAAACAGGTTAAAGGGCAAAGGAGGCTCAATATTAGATGCCCTGAAGTCCATAGACCAGGGGTGTGCAACCTGCGGCCCGCGGGCCAAATGAGGCCTGCGACTTTCTCCTGTGCGGCCCGCGAACCAATTTCGATTTGCCTAATTTTTGCCCTTGTACGTCTAGTTATTTGACCACCACTTAAACTTGACGTAAGTACAGGATATCATGAAAACAAAGAAACGATCACTTCCTTTGATGTAAGGTGCACATTCTCGACCATTTCATTATTTGATAAACTAAAGAATTCACTTGTAAAACGCATTCTAAATCTGAATTAACATATTTGTCCACAAAACAGAGATGCAATACACGGGACAAGTTTCGCCAACAATTAGTAGGCTCATACTACAATATTATTCGAGCGCATGTGGTTCTGCCTAGATGGGCACATTGGTCACTAACGGGGGAGGGGTGGGGGAAGGGGTAAGGATGAGACGCCACCCTCGTATACACATCTCTGTTCCACTGCGGCCCCCAGATGGTAACAGCAACATGATTTGGCCCGGTGTTCGAAAAGGTTGCACACCCCTGCCATAGACCCTTAACTGAAAACAAACAACCAACCAACACCAAACGAGCACAGTAAAATTAGATTCTACCATAGTCATGGAAGAACTTGTCAATGTTAAAGGTTGTGTGACATGCCACCAAAAAGAGCTGCTTCACTTGTCACTTAAAGAATTAAGTCCTCCAATCAAAGATACATTGGAATTATTTCAGTACCTTTTGCTGTTCTCAAAATATACGTCTTCAAAGTTTGATGGTTTCTGAAGAAACTAATTGCCTATGCAAAAATAATGATGTGGAGTGTTGCACAGTGTTATGATTTCTTTTGTTAACCCTTACAATTTATGTCTTAATTACTGATCATATAGATTACAGTTTGGTGAGTGATATCAATATTTTTCAACGAAAAAATTTTAAGTTTAATAATAAACCCCTCAGGGAATAACAATGCTACCAGTGTCCTTGAAATTAAGATTGAAGAAACAAAGGCTAACATGTGCCATATATGGTATGTCCCTCTTTCAATGTCACATATTTGCATATTTAGCTCATCTTTATTCATGATACAAGTGTGATATAGAAATTTCATTGTAAAATGGTCAATATTTGATGGATTTTAATGGAAATCGTGGCTATTTTCTGGATTTTTAATGCTTTTTACATCAAATATCCAACTATGTTATTTTCATGTCACACAACCTTTCACCTTGAAGTTGAAGCAGTGCACTGATGTACAGTAGAGTTACTACCCACTCAGGCAAACCATTCCACTCGCTGACAACTCTCTGAGAGAAGCTGAACTTTACTGTGTTGCAAAATAACATGAATTCATAAACGGCCACTGTGACTGTGACTCTGCCTCCATTCAGAAGTGAAGATACAGTGGACTTGTTTTTTGTGTTGCAAAATATAAACAAAAAATTCATAAACGGCCACTGTGACTGTGACTGCGCCTTCACTCAAAACTGGAGGCTCGGAGGACTTGGACATTTTTCAAAAAACATTAACATTAAAACACTCGTGGTGCAAAATAACACATTTATTCATAAACGGCCACTGTGAAGTCCTGCGACTGTGCCTCCACTCAAAACTGGAGGCGCGGTGGACTTTGACATTTTTCAAAAACATCAACACAACACATGTTGGCTCATTCTCAAAATAACAATCTTGGGGGACTGTGGCCATGTGACTTATGCACTTATCAATTGAACGATGCACCCCACTACCCTCGGACATGGTCAGTCATTGTCCACAAGTGTTGGCAAAACTTGAACAATGACGTACTCCTCAGCCACTTCTGTAACTGACAACATAATGTAAAATGACTCACACCTCAGTCACAAAATTGATTTTGACTGAAACGTGGGTAATCATATGTTAACTGAAAAATTGAGAATGGCAGTTGGTATCCCTGTACAAAGTGTAACAATTGACTCACAATGATCCACCCCTTTGTCACAACAGTGACTGACATATTGAGGTTATGTGACTCACCCCTCTGGGATGCTGGTGGCTGACAATATTGGTTTAATGACGGACATGTGAGTGACACTGTCACTGGTCAATGACCCACATTTGACTGACAATGCCGGGGGGGAGTGGGGTGCATCATTCAGTTGATAAGTGCATTAACCTCCTAGTTTTCAAAAAGGTGTTTTTCGACTGTGGCAGGGTATTCTATACTTCCCATTGATGAAAATTAAAATGATGAATTGATGAAAATTAAAATGTGAGACAACATCACCTTGAGTTTATCTTTTAACATCAAAATGATCTCATCATCAGGTTACGCTAACCTAGGCCTAGCCTATATGGACTGGACTTTGAACACTGGCCAATTGAATAACCATCTTGCCATAGGCTATCCTCATGTCAATTTGTTGTTCAATACAACACCAAGATACTTTTTACATGAATGAATTGAACACTTCCAACTTCAGAGCCCCTTTTGAGATGGGAGAATAAATTCTGGTTTGGCTACCGGTATCCAGTCAAAACGTCCCCCCTTTTTAGCTACCAAAATGTCCCTGCTTTTTACCAAAACATCCCTGTGTTGTTACTTATGTAATACAAAAACGTCCCCGCCTATGAATGATACCTATGATAAAACCTATTTTAAAGAAGAATTTCATTGTAATTAATTCATTGCAGGTAGGCCTACTTGATAAATCATTTTTAGTTTGGAACAGTAATATCACGACACGAAAAAACTTTAATTAGCGCAACACTAGCCATAGCTATATATGCACTCATATTCTCACTGCAATACCTGCATGTAGGCTATGCACAACAGGTAAACTTTTTAAGTACTGCGGCTTTAAGTTGTAAAGTATAAATTGCCAGCATTTGTAGGCCTAAATTCATTTTCCTTTAAGAAACAGAAAATACCCTTCTTACGTTAAAATAAAAACATTAAAGCCTGGGCTACAAATAGTTGAAAAAATCTGTAGTCACAATTCATACGAAGAAAACTTGAGCCAACTGGCGTACATACAAAGACATATAAATGGCTCTGGGTATGTACAGTCTGCGTAGACCTCGCACATGCACGTGAACATGATAGTATGATTACGGCGCGGTACAAATGATCGGTGCATGTGCATGTGTAACACGCACACGTACTCAGACCATAGGCCTAGAACAAGGCATTCTTAAAAGCAAACTCGCATCAATCCCACTTGTTTCCCGACCTTTTTTTGCCTATGAGAGCCTTGAGAGGACATTAAATCTAAAAGATACTTGTGTAATCAAGTTTTACAGTACAGCAGAGTCTGACGAAACAGTACGACACTTTACTATATATGCGCTTTTAGCTGCATTAAAAATTGTGTGACGAACCTAGCCTAGGCCTATGTTTGAAAAGCTACTTATGATGAAGTTTCGCCATATACAGCGAGAGAACAGAAACCAGTCTAGGCCTAGCTGGTTTTCAAAAAACCACCCAAATATCAATCTGAGATCATCGACACATATTCCTGTAAAAAGAGTTGAATTTTAAGCTTTTGCAGGAAAATTTTCGTATGAATAGCGCGTCCAATTCCCTTTATTCACACGAAAATTTTCGTATGAATAGGCCCCACCTATCATAAAACTACATTAACAACGATTCAATCCGCGGACGTTTTGGTACGTGGACATTTTGACACGTGGACGTTTTGACCAATGGCGGAGACGTTTTGGTGCGGGGACGCTTTGGTAAAGGGACGTTTTAACTGGTAGGCCTAAGCAGGCTACCACATACTGTAAATCTAGCAATTACAGTAGCCTAGCCTAACACACAGGCGCCCCTTACGTTGTATAGTACACCATATACTGTACTATGTATAGACGGAAAGGTATGTCACAAATCTAGCTCGAACATTCTGGCAGTCGAACAGCTATACAGTAGCTACAGTTCAACTCTCACAAATGCTTGTAGAAAATGCTAGCACTTCCACTTTTCAAAAAGTTTTCAAATTTTTATGAAATTCAATGTTCAAAAATCGTTCGTACTAATGCTAATGTGTATCTGCAAGATTTGTTATAATAAAAAGCGAATCACTATTGACAAATTTAGGAAGTAACCTTGAAAGTTAAGATGAACTTTAGACAATATTTCAGGAGTATTTAATTTATTGTGGAAGTGCTGAATGTAACATCAGCAGCAATTACCATCCTCAAACTGTTACTCCATCCAAATTTCGTCCTTCAGACAATGCCGCGTGAAACTATTTGGGAAAAAGAACTGCCTTGACGTATCTCATGACTTGAAGTCCGGACACAGAAAAATTTGGAGAGAAAAGTGCGGTAATTATGCCAGAAACTTAAAGGGGAATTTTCATGATCCCAGACAGTTCCAATTCTCCCAACTATGCATCTTCGGTGCGAATGGAGAATCCGTGACCGGAAGTTGCGTAAATTATAACTTAAAACTTACAAAAGATCAGTGACAAGTTAAGTTCTGAAAGAACCAACAATAACGTGACAAGACAAGCTGTTTAACAGAAAGCAACAGTGGGATTTGAACGCGGAACATTGCAAGAATACGAACGCGGTATAAATCTCAGTATAGCGATCCTATGCCCTAACCGATAGCGCTACGAGCCGAGCTGCCGGCAAACGGTTTTAAATATTATAAGTACTTACAGATGTATACGTAGGCTATAATTATACATGTATACGTATTCTATACGTATATCCCTACGGGTATAACCCTAACCTTATCTCTATGCGTACCATATGTATAACCCTATCCCTATCCGTATGCTATCCGTATGCCTACTATGTATGTAACCCTATCCCTATGCGTATGTGTACCCTATCCGTATGCCTACTAACGTATATAACCCTAACCCTATACCTAACCCTAACCCTAACCCTAAACCTAACCCTATACCTATGCGTATCACGTTCGTCACTTCCGGGCACGGATTCTCCATTCGAGCCGCATCTTCTAGCTCCTCCCATAACTGTATGAGGCTCTTCCTTGTGCAAGAATAAACCTGTTTTATTGATTAAGGCCATGTCCTGGTGAGCATACAAGGCTATAAAATGTAATAAAAGTACTCTCTCTGCCTTGTGTGGAATGTGAGCTACTCTGCATCTTTCAAATTTTCAAACTTTGATGTCAATCAAAGAGCAGTCACCAACTGAGAATTTTGATATACTGTACATACACTAAAAATATACTTTGGGGTGATGACTGTCTGTCTTTAAGTTGTTTGTTCGAGCTTGGAGATTGTGACATACCTTTCCGTCTATATTATATATATATATACATAGTATATGGTGTACTATACATCGTAAGGGGCGCCTGTGCCGTCTATATATATATACATAGTGAATATAGTGTCATTCCGCCATCGGTACATTCCGCCATAACATTCCGCCATAGGTTTCGCACCTTTCCGCCATGGCGGAAAGATGCGAAACCTATGGCGGAATGACACTTTCTAAAAATCTAAGAAACTAAAGGAATTGTTGTCCTTGCAACCACCGAAACATTTTAGAAGTCCAGGTCAGACAACAAGTAGAGGAATAGAGACGTAGCCTGTGAATAGATTGAATGGAAGTGTAAAGCAGGCTTAAGAAAATAAGAACTTTGAACAGAATTAACATGTACTTACTAATGGATTTAATTTTAAGCTGTGGGGAAGAAAGTTACATCCTTTCCAAATGTATGAACGGTGACTGAATAAAGTCTTTAGACAAAGCCAAGACATCAACTTATTCACACGTCTGCACGTGAAGATCTCAATGTGTACATGTAGGGGATTACAATCATTGTACTCAATTGACACGTACGTGTTTATTGACACTGACCACTGTTTTAATCCGTAATCGGGTTAAGAGATTTTGCATGACTGACATTTGTCAGTACACAAAGCGATCTATTACTTTTCTCTTTTACAGGCGGCTTTCTGGCTTCTTCCTAAAGAGATGAAAGTGTCCTTTGCGAGTGCCGTCATGGAGTTCTTCCCGCTGCAATGGCAACCATGATCACGTGCTACATGGTGAAACTTTACATGAGGAGGTTGGGTTGCGCCTATGATATAAGATATGAAAAGTACATACATAGACTATCCCAAAGACAATGTCCTACATATTACTTGTGCTAACATAACATACAAGTATAACAGAAGAAACGGAAGGAGGAAGGGACGAACTTTCATAATTTTTTTTTTGAACCAGAAGTGTGTTTTGATTCGAACGAGAATTAAGTGTAGAGGTGCTACAATGAAAACTATAATGAAAACATTATATCCACAATGTTTTTATGTTCCAGCATGTGATTGTATGAAATATTAAATGTCAAACCAAAATAAATGAAAGAACCATCTGCCTGTGCGACTCTTTATAAATGCAATTTATTTTGCTCCAACACTGCAGCGCTTCGGATTTCGGAAAATTAATATTTAAGCCACTGGATTCCCGGTACCCCTAACTTGTAACGCAATCCTTCTGGTACCCCTTTGCCCACCATAAGAGAAACGAAGAACCGGCGCTAATGTATTTTCATATGTTTGACATCATGGGGAAGAGGGGAGGGGGTGCATGCAGGCCTGTTGCCAGAGTAACCCATTGTTTGGGAGGCACATCAATGCAGTTTTGCCGGCATGGGGGAGGGGTATAAGGAGCGTAGGTGCTAAATGATGACAGATTTTAGACCGCATGAATTACTCTACAAAATGGTTGCCGCCGCCCTCCAAAAAATGTATATCCGTCCCTCTTAAAAAACACCATCAAATTTGTACTTATAATATTTTGAACCAATTAAATGATTATTTCTATAGTTATCGAATGTTCATACTTTTCATTCCTATTAGTAAGCAGGGTCGCCGAGAGCCGATCCGGGCCCAGTGGCGTAGCTAGAGGGCGGTCCTCCTCCCCCACAAAGCCTCCGAAGGCCTCTGTCGGAAATTTCTAGTCTCTGAAACACAACACTTCTAATGTTTTTAAGCAGAATTACACATCGAAATGGTTACTGACAAGGCCTGGAAGTGCCATTTAAGGCAATCCTGGAGATATTTTAATCTAATGTGACCAGACGTCCCCGAATCCAGTGTTCCGTCCCCGATGATCAAGTGTCCCCGAAAATGTCCCCGATTTGAACAAATGTCCTTGAAATTGAAATTTCCTAAGATAATAATTATGATGTTGTAAAAAGTAATATTTTATCGATTGTATAGCATTCTGTGTACCTTCGTATCTTGGGGTGAATTCTTTTTCCAGTAACTCTGGAAGAAATTTGGTCTTGCATTACTGAATGAGGGATGTTTTATATGTGAAGATATGTTCCACCCTCACCTTTTTTTCACGCTACTAAAGAAAAGTTAAAATGTGATCCCATATCTGAATATGTTGCGGACATTTTGCCAACCACAGAAGGATAGGAATTTAATTTGTTCTGCATCACCCTTATGATTTTATATGTGTTTTCACAAAAAGCCCAGTCAATCTTCCCCCAAATTTCCGCATTACCTGAAATTCATTACGAAAGTTAAAATTGTGATGTTAAGACGAGACATTACTCACGTCCCCATAGATGCCATGGGACATATTTTTAGTTTGGAAATAATTTTGTTTCTCTTGAACAGAATGAAATGTGGATGTTAAATTTGTAGCACATTTATTTTGAGGATATCAGTACAACTGGTGACTAGGACTAAAGCCAACACTTTCCCGCGTTACGGAAAACGGCATGGAAGCGGCATCAGGGGCTGAGCACGGAATTAGCGATTTTGACTTGCAAACAAACAAACAAACAAAACAAAACAAACAAAAAAAAAAAAAAACAATCTAGAAGTGTGAGCGGAAGTTTTAAACCTTCAGTTTCATGGTTTTGAAAATTGTGGTTTTGAATTAGACATTTTTTGTGCAGTGGCTATTTGTTAGAAATGATTTTAATCATTAATTACCCTATCAATACCTTGTCGTTGGGTGTCAGGTGTGCATAGTCTCTTCGTTTTACCATGGGTCGGGCAAGCTACAATATGCTTAAACCAAGTTCTGGAAAGACCTAAGCCGCCTTTTACTTTCTTAAACCATGAGTGTATCCAGGAAGTTACAATAGATAATGCACAAGATTTGATTGATCACTATCCGGGGGGGGGGGGGGGAAAGGGGCTATATTGTATATGTTGAGGACGGTAATGGACGGTCACCAAGATTACTTCAGAAATAATAATCAAAAAGTCAACAGAAAACCAGTGTTTAAACACTGCATGATCATTTGGACATAAAACGGCAACTGCCTTTTCATCAAAATGGAACTAACTCCTCGCCATGTCTTACGGGACGAAAAGAGGGCATGGGCAGGGCCTCGGGGGGCAGTTCCCCAGGCGCTCAACCATGAAATCATATGTAAAGAAATGTATGTGTATAGTAGTATTAGGCAACGGCATGTCTATGGTAATTTTTTATCTATAGGGTGGGGGCTCAATTGGACATAAAACGGCAACTGCCTTTTCCATCGAAATGGAGCTAACTTGAACTCCTCGCCATGTCTTACGGGAAAAAAAGAGGCATGGGCAGGCCGGGCCTCGGGGGGCAGTTCCTCAGGCCCTCAACTGTGAAAATATATGTAAGGAAATATATTGTGTATAGTATAGAATGTTAGGCAACGGGACGTTTCATCCCCTTCTGCCTCTATTCATAACGTATCAGCCGTCATATTCACGTCCTCCCTGTGGTATTGTTGCACTGATAATTATCACATCAGTCATCATTTGTATACCGATACTTCAGCCTACGTACATGTAACGTTACACAACAGTACAGTACTTCGTGTCTATATGCGTCTACAGCAGCGATTGTGCATGTGGAAGGTAGGCCTAATCTATTCTTTTGGCTCCTTGATTCCACTGAGCCTACCTATTATGAGGAAATAGGCCTAAATCCTTCCTTACTTAATACAACTGGGCTAGTCCTTAGGAAATAAATCTTTCCTATAGTCCTAGGCCTAACTTGTTATGCCTAGTTTACCGGTCTGATTCATGTTACAACCCAACGTTTATAAATAGCCTACAGTGACCTATTCTAGCCTTTACAAAGAAACCCAATCCTCTCTGTTTCATTCAACTGCGAAGCACCGATCACAATGCTTCCAACAAATCTCTTAACTCCATTCAGCCCTGTTCCTGTAATTTATTAGTCTGGTAAGTTACAGCCTATCTTATCTTCCATTCCACAAAATAGTGTGCTCATTCCGCCATAGAAAAAGTGCCTTTCCGCCATGGCGGAAAGGCACTTTTTCTATGGCGGAATGAGCACATTTTCTATGGCGGAATGTACCGATGGCGGAATGACACGGCCCCCATACATAGTATATGGTGTACTATACAACGTAAGGGGCGCCTGTGACGTCTGTATATACGTACATAGTATATACATAGTATATACATAGTAGCATGGTGGGTCCGAAGTTCGTTCACCTTAGCCACTGAATCCGTCAAAAAATATAAATAGGTAGCACATGGCTCCCAGTTTTAGACATTTTATCTTTGAAATATGTTGTCTGTACAAAAATGGACTTTGCCCTGGAATTTGTAGAGTGTAACTTGGAATTTGAATGATTTCATGAGACTGTCTCTGACCTTAGGAATTTCTCTCCAGAGGGTCACAACTTCGTTCGCACATTTTCAATTGTCCCTTTTTGTAGTAAATCAGGTTAATATCCATTCACTTTGTCAAATTTCCCGTGTAAGAAAAGGACTCGCACCAAATTATTACAGTGTTGCTGTCACTTCTCGTGAAATCACGAAAATATAAGATCGTTTGGAAAGTAGGTTAGGCTTGTTAGGTGAGTTGCCTAGGTAATTTTCGAATGTCAGAAAAATGTTGTATTCAGGCAAATTGGATACATGTGGTTGGAATTTGTTTTACTACGATTGTTTATCAGTTAATGCTTGATATTTTGTGCAATTTCCCAATCATTTCATCCATTATTTATTGAATTATGGCTAATGAACGAACTTCGGGGGTGAACGAACTTGTGTTCCCTAACTATATATGGTGTACTACTAGGCCTATACATCGTAAGGGGCGCCTGTGGCCTAACATTAGAACATAGAACATTCACTTTGAGAAAACTTGAATCTCAGTAATTTTTCATGGCATTTGACAACAGCCTACCCATGAACGACACCTCAGTGCTAACGCGAGAGTAATCGAGTCAGGCCCAAAATAAAAGTGACATCAAAATTGCGCAACGGGGAATTATTACTTATTAGACATAGCCTACGTAGGCGGGCAAATGGCATTCAGCAACGTTAGGCTACATACCCAAACATCAAGTTTGACATCAGTTACAGTGCCTGTTCCACTGTATAAGTCTACGCTCAGCTGATCTAGTGTTAACTTTTCTTCAAGAAAACTTCCAACATAGTGCTGCAAAATGTATCTGCAAGCTTTCTTCTTGATGTACTCTGGCCATGGGAAATGCCAAGGCATCTTGACACGCACGACGCTTCTGTAAAGTTGCTAATTTATCGGGTTGTCAGACGGTCAGCTGTTGACATGTTAAATTTTTGTCCATTGTGTTTGGTCGAGGGCGCCCTTTGTAAACATTGATTAGAATTCGTTTCCAGGTGTTTTTCTCAAATCTATTCCACGTAGCTCCCAAATAAACAATTTAGCACACATCTTTTGTATTTCCGACAAGCTTTGGAATACTATGTAAACGGCCATCCATTGTTTCATCATTTTCAAGACCATGAGAAGTACGCTTTTCTTTGCACCCTCCCACTCCCACTTTGCACCCTCCCACTCCCACTTTACATAATTCATTCACTTTGAATTATGTAAAAACATTACGATCGCCCAAAATAATCTAGTTGACAAATGCCAGGTTGGGGAGCCACCCAGCGCATGATGCAGATGTGATAGGTGCAGGGAGGTGATATTAGATGGAGATCCATTGAAAACTCTTTCTATGAGCCCTACTAGTTGCCGACAATAATCTCTTTTGTGTGTTGTTCTTGATGATTCAATAGTGTTAAGAACTAAGTACAAGTTGGACACGTCAGTCGTCTGTCACATCTCGTTGAGCAGATCGGGAAATTAACTCCTTGCCTTAAGATTGCCAGTCGCTTAAGCTGAAAACTTAATTTGAGGGTTTCGACGCGTTTCGACGCTATTTACAACATACTTGTCTAGTTCCCTGTAATTTGCTCAGTATGGGTGTGCAGTCGTTTACATAATGCGGGCGAATGCGAAAATTAGTCAAAATCCGACAGCACAGTTTAGTCTTATACTTCTTTGCTTATTTGCATAAATTATAAGCACTGGTTTATTGCCAGCATCATTAGGTTCCTTGACAATAAACAGTCGTTTTCAATGTCAGAACAGTGTTTCGTTCTTGAATGTCGGCAACTAGTTAACATTAAAGCATTTTCCAATTAATCCTTTTTGTTGAGGTCGCTGTAGGCATGAATGAGGTTGCCTGAAGACAAAGGAATTCAATGCCCTTTACTGAGTTCAATAATCCCCAATTAAAGGATTTAGACTCCACTCTGAAGACAATCTAATTTGATTAGCATAAATTAAAGTTTTCGATGGATCTCCTTCTAATATATCACCTCCCTGATTGGTCACGGTGCCTTACTTCAGTTTCTATGCCGGGTTATGGTTGCTACAGTGACTGAGGCATTTCCTGAGCAGGAATCACTTCATTAACCCCAGGGAAGAAACTGATGGAAATGATCCCATGGGCCCTAAAGCATACAGCCCGCACCTTGTGTACTGTCGGTGCTAGAAAGCTGGGTGAAGCACTTTTGAAGTTTTAATTAGATACGCATGGTTTCCTATGTAGGAATGCTGACATAAATACCACAACAGTCTGATGTCTGGCGGAGGTTCCCTTTTGAAATGAGATGGACCCATATTTGGGCCACAAAGTTGCAGTTTGAGTAACATCAGATTTTCATGTAATAATATTCCACATTGCATGCCAGTACTACAGTTTTATAGCAATTTTCCAGTGTAAATTTTCCCCTGGTATTTATATTTATTTGACATTATACTATCATACTTCAAAAGTTATGGGCCCTCGGAATATGACACCTTGTGGGTTGAATAAAGATTTTTTCCCATTCTGTGCAGAACTGTACTCGTTTCCTACCCTTTACTAAACCACGAAGGCCCTTTACTAAACCACGAAGGAGACTCATACTGTACATGAACTTAACGTATGCATATTTCGAACAGGTATATATACTTCTTTACTTACTGAATGCATGAGTATTGCCTACAGGGCCGTAATTGACCTTCCTTACAAGGCCCCATTTTGGAAAATGGCCCACGGGCCCATTTTACACCCCATCAGAAGGTCAGAAACATTATGGCTATACTTCCTCCTGATCATGAACATGTAACCAATTGAATATTACTGATGTAGGATTTACTGACAATTGATGCAGAGCCAAGGTGGGACCAAAATTTGAAAGACTGCAGGAAGTGAAAAAAATGCATTTTCATAGACTTTTATTTGGAAATGCTTTTGCTGTATGGGCACCACACTATTTATTTGGCAACATATTATGCCTCACACATTATTACAACATTATATCTTATGCCAGTGCAAAGTAATGAGCCTGTACTAAACTCACCACAGGTGGAAATATTCCAGCTTACAAAGCCGTTATGATTTCTACTGACTTTGTTCAAGTTGGTCCATAACCTTGCTCAAGAATACGTTGCGTATCTGAAATTTGTAGCCACAAATACTGCACCTGATGTGAAAGCTGCAGTATCTTCCTCACATTTGTAAATACAGCTCTTTGAAAATGAATTGTTTAGCTTCCGAAAAGCTTTGTATTAGATTTTGGGCCCCACTGGGCCTCATACTAATAGTCAGGGGGCCTTAATACTTTTGTCAACAGGGTTTTGATCTGCCGCACAAAAACATAGTCGTCTAAAGTTTCTAATCAAGTTGTGTTTATTTGGTCCAAAATAGACAACTAGTTGGGCTATTTTTCCAAAGGGTGGCCAAACACCATACATATACATATACCCATACATCTGACATGTCCTTTTAATAAAAACGAATGTGTATCTGCATGTTCTTATTATGTACAAAGTTCCATGTACATTTTCAACCTAGCTCCTTCGTGGCTAGATGAAAGGAAAGAAATGAGTACGGTACTGCACACTTTATAAGAATGATGGAAAATAACTTCGCAAAAGCTGCAGGGCAAGCCTGTAGCCCGGGGGATTTTCTCCCCCTCGAAGAACAAAATTGTCATTGCACTAATGCATGTAAGTATATCTCGCCCCTGCAAAAATGTCGCCCGGAAGCTTTTTCGCCCCCTCAAGCACCTTGTCTGGCTACGGGCATTCTGCAGGGTGCCAATGCCATATTCGAGGGCCCATACATTTTGATGTATACATCATGGTACAATTTCAAAACTAAGAAACAAGAAAATGTTCCAACCACAGATATGAATATTCTTTCAAAATATGATACTGGCATGTACTTAAATGTAGAGATATTGGCCGAAGGCGCCATGGCCAAGTGCAGTGGTTTCTCATGAGGGCATGGTGCGCAAATGACAGCCACAGGGATCTAGGTAAAAGCCCATTGGCAACGCCCGGGGTGGGGAGGCCAATGAGCTAGCGAAGCCACAAGATTTTGGGCACTTACAAAAGGAACTTATTTTCATGAAACATTTTTACCTAATGACAATGGATGCGCACGAATTGTCTAACTCGGACTTGTCGATTTGATAATGCGTGGGCTTGTGGACGGGAGGAAGGAAGGTGGTGGGTTGCATGGTTTTCAATGGTGCAATAATCCTGTTCAAAATTTCCTATACAAAGACTGGGGAGATAACCTAGTCCGATCGTTAGGTTAAACGGACAAAAGTCGCCACCCAATCGATTTGTTGCATTCACTATCATCATATGCCCATCGCCCGAGAAACGAAAGCATGGAGTTCCTTTAAAGCAACTCTAGAAGAAAAAGGGCGACCTCCGAACCATGTTAACATTAGCTAGGGAAATTAAGCCAATCGTTGAAAGCATTGTTGGGGGAATTCACTTGGTCAATGAAAAGTTACTCTTAAAGTCTTCAAGTTACGTTTCAAATGCATGCTTATCTCAATTTATGAATTTTACTGAGGCATTTATTAATGTCTCAAGAGTTTGGCAATGTGACCAGACAGTTTGCCATTAGTATTGCCCCATGATATGTTCATGTTGCTTCCAGGCAGTAGGCCTGGTGGGCCAGAAAGTCTTGTTCCACAGATGACTGACTCTATTCGAGGAAACCTTAGTAATGTACTCCATGAATCCTCAGATGATCCCAGAAACAACTTTACAACTTCGGGCCAGACAACATGACCATAACCTGCTCTGGATCTTACCAAGAACAATCTTGTGGTTACCATCACATGTCAGGGGGTGGTAGAGTGGCCATTACCACTCTTATCAAATGGCAAATGGCAAAGAAAAGAAAAAAAGGGGGGATCAAGAAACGACATATCTAATTCAATTAAACCTTACTTTCCAGTTGCACTGCGTCAATGACAGGTTCACCGACTTGCACTGTATTGTACAGGGAATATAGAAATATACACTTAAATATGTCCCTACATTTGGCCACCCAAATCGAAATTTAGTCGTGGCTACGACAGCACTTTTGATAACATCAAACTACTGAACTAAGATCTGATAAAAGTCGGCAGCTAAGGCGAGACTATCGCTGCTAGTACACTTGCTAATTGGGAAAGAAAACTTTCATATTACTGTCAGAATAAAACGCTGCAATTTGCTCAGGTAACCCTAACCCTAAGGGGAGGGTAACCAGGCCTCTGTGGGAGCTAACTAACTTGCATTGTATCGTATCCATCGTCCACCGACGAGATGCTCAAATCTCTGGGATAAGTATCATGGAACAATCAGAAGAGAAAAACTATGAGACTGAAGATGAATTTCCCATTTCCCAACTTTTACAGAAACTGTGTAGGCTACATATGTTATGGTTTATTGGTAGGTTCCTCTATTTTGCTCTATGAATCCAAACTATAACAGAAGACGGAACTATCCCTAAAAGCGCGCAGAATTTTCTTCTGAAAATTTCTAACAAAATCTGGAAAATTTCGGAATACCGAGAGCCCAGGGCCACACAAAATGTGTAAGACAGACAATGCCCTCATCCAAATTTGTTGGGGGATATCCTTGACATGTCCCACCTATCCATTTTGATGGGGGGATGCATCCGGTCCATCCCCGGGGTCGCTGCCCCTGCGTTGTGTCATCAGAAAGTCTGATATTCACACTGATACAAACAAATACTACTGTTTTTACCAGAACCAAGTTATTGGAAGGAACTATGTCTCACACTCACAATGTATCAGTAAATACTATGGCCGTTTACCAAATATTGGGGGAACGAAAGGTGGTCCGTACCCCAACCAAATTGTTAGGGAACCATGCCTCCCCATACCCTCCCCCTCCCCCACTTTCCCCGCCCTTGTTAACATTTCTTTCGTTTAGGTGTCGCAATACACAGATACATCGCCGTGTGTGGGTGATCTGTAGAAGGAAGGAGTCTGCTCTTTAGGACGATATTATCCACGTAATTGAGTTGTCTTCACATGATTTTACTTTCATCGAGAGAAAGTGAAGTGCATGTACAGCAGTTCAGAAACACGAGACGGTACATCCAGACATTTTGTAGACATGTGGGACCCGACTCAACCGACATAGGGCGGAGGGGGTCCATAACTTTTTGTATCTACAGAGCGTGTCACTTGATATCGAAGTACACTCACATGTACATGCAAACTAGTGGAAATCATGACTGGTGGGTAACACTGACACTCATCACTCTGATTCAGATTGTGGTTTTTATCATAACGTGTGCAGTGTAAAATGGAAAAATTTCACTAAAAAATTCCTGTTGATCGCTGGCGACCATTAAGTATTACTCCTTAAATAAGCCCATTTTAGGGCAGTGACACCTTTTAACACATTTATCCCTTCTCCAGAGGTGACAAAAGGGATTTGAACGAGATGAAAAGTGAGAGACAGGGAGCGGAGGAATTATTGTTCAGACCAATAGCATTTCTGTTTATGTTCATGTTTTTAGATGAGGGGGTTGTAGATTGGAAAACTACAAGGGGTGATTAATGCCACCCTTGTACCCTTGGAGTCGCAGCTGCCTTCCCCATTCTCCCTGATCTTTCCCAGATCCCGTATTGATCCGTTTGATCTGTATTTTTTCGGTCACATACTTGAATAAATATACACCGGGATGCTTTCCCTGAATTTGTGATCGTAAAACTTGAGGACGGGCCCCTGGATACTTTCTTGACCTTTCCGTCATGTTGGACACACGCTTAAAGGCAGCAGGCAGTCGCCCCAAAATTTTCTTTGAAAAATCAGCAAACTCTTGCAAATCTCCTCTTATTGTATTACAAGCACCTCTGAAGACGTTTTGAACATAACTATTACAAACAATAGCTAAAGCAAGGCGAAATTCTCCTTGAATTCCACAATTCACTAACAAAAATATTGTCACATGATCAAAATAGGCCAATCATGAACTAGAGTGACAGGATACACTCACTCTGTTTGGGGTGACTGCCTACTGCCTTTAAGTTTTCTTTTTCTTTTCCAACCTTAAAGGGGAACTTTCATGATCCCAGACAGTTCCAATTCTCCCAACTATGCATTTTCTAGCTCCTCCCATAACTGTATGAGGCTCTTCCTTGTGCAAGAATAAACCTGTTTCATTGCTTAAAGGCAGTAGGCAGTCGCCCCAAACAGAGTGAGTGTATCCTGTCACTCTAGTTCATGATTGGCCTATTTTGATCATGTGACAATATTTTTGTTAGTGAATTGTGGAATTCAAGGAAAATCTTGCCTTGCTTTACCTATTTTTTGTAATAGTTATGTTCAAAACGTCTTCAGAAGTGCTTTTAATGCAATATGAGGAGATTTGCAAGAGTTTACTGATTTTTCAAAGAAAATTTTGGGGCGACTGCCTATTGCCTTTAAGGCCATGTCCTTAAGCAATGATGTAATAAAAGTACTCTCTCTGCCTTGTGTGGAATGTGAGCTACTCTGCATCTTTCAAATTTTCAAACTTTGATGTCAATCAAACAGCAGTCACCAACTGAGAATTTTGATATACATACACTAAAAATATACTTTGGGGTGATGACAGTCTGTCTTTAATTAAGAAACAGTTCTTTAGCATAATCCTGACACGTGTTTGTACACAGACCAGGGCCGAAGCCAGGGCAAAATCTCTGGGGGCAGTTTATGACACTATCTAAACGAAGTACCAAGCGCCTACAGATAGTTGACACTTGCGCGGACCCTTTCCTCTTCCATCTGTGCATGGATGCCATCCTGGGTGAGATTGCTGAGGGGAGGTGGTAAAATGTAAGGCCTGGCTTAAGCTTACCTCCGTATCAGGGGTCGAATATACACGCCTCTTCTTCACGTATATAGGCTATTCCTTTGGTATTAGGAGTGACGCCAGTATAGAGGGATTTCAGTCACGTGACTTTAACCAACTAGACTCAATTATGAAGGGCAAGATCGCGCGTCTCTTTGGTTTTGACGGGCACGAGTCCATTGTGTCGCAGTAGTATCTATGGTTATGCCCTGCGCGTGTGCTGCAAATACACTTACTGCGTGTGTGTTTTGCCCTTCAGTGCCTGGGAATCCCACGCGCTTGACGTCACATGAAATCCCTCTATAGGCAGGGGGGGGGGGGTCCAGGATTTCTGAAAAAGGGGGGCGAAGTTGTTCGACCTGTGATTGATGCAGTGGCGTAGCTAGGATTTTTTGGGGGTGCTCTGGGGGCTGGAAATTTTTGTTTGGACTCCCGTTTACTATCTAAGCGGAGCGCCACTATGAGTTGGCGCGGAGCGTACCAAGAAAATTTTAGAGTTTAATACATCCCAGATCGCCGGAATGGCACTTGTCAGGCTTGTTAGTTAGTTAGTTAGTTAGTTAGTTAGTTAGTTAGTTAGTTAGTTAGTTAGTTAGTTAGTTAGTTAGTTAGTTAGTTAGTTAGTTAGTTAGTTAGTTAGTTAGTTAGTTAGTTAGTTAGTTAAGAATTAACGACCCACCAACACGAATGTGTTTCATAGTGTCAACTAGATAAAAAGATAAAGTTTAAACACGGTTTCAAACAGGGTTCAAGTTCAAGCCTGGTTTCAAATGCGGCTCAGATACGGTGCAAGTCATTCCCTTTAGTCGCCTCTTATGACAGGCGGGAAATACCATGAGCATATTCTGCAACCGCCAGCCCACAGGGGCGCCAGGCTTGATAGCAGCCATCAAGAAGTGCAATTTAATCAATTTTTGTGAACAAAATGTAAAGTTCGATTTTATTTTATTACAAATTTCTGTGAGGACGGATTAGCTCAGCTGTTCGGACTTTTGGTCTAATGACTGCAAATTTGAATCCCGTTTACTCAGTAGCGTACCCAGGATTTCTCTCGGGGGGGGGGGGGTGTCATACAATATGTTGTGTGATCGCCGGCCTAGGGAGGGGTCTAAGGGGTGTCCCCCTCCCCTTTGAAAAATTTTGAAAAATTAGGTGTCCTTACATGCAATCTCGTGCCACATATGCTACCTTTTGAAGTAAAATTTGTGTTAAAAAATTTACGTATTTTTTAGGAACTAAAAAAAAATCGGCATCAGTGAGGGGGGCATGACCCAGTGGCCTCCCCGTGTACGCCACTGCGTTTACTATCTAAGCGGAGCGCCACCATAGGTTGGCGCAGAGCGTTCCAAGAAAATTTGAGGTTTTAATACATCCCAGACCGAAGGAAATGGCACTTGCCAGGCTTGATAGCAGCCCATCAAAATGTGCAATTTTTGTGAAAAAATGTAAACTTTGATTTTATTTTATTCTCAAACACATTTCTGTGAGGACAGATTAGTTCAGCTGGCCGGACATGGATTGAAAGTTTGAATCACGTTTACTATCTGCGGAGCACCACCATAGGTTGGAGCGGAGCATTCCAAGAAAATTTGAGGTTTTAATACATCCCAGATCGCCGGAAATGGCACTTGCAAGGCTTGATAGCAGCCATCAATATGTGCAATTTTGGTGGAAAAATGTAAACTTTGATTTTATTTCATTCTCAGACACATTGAGTTTGTCACAATCAATCCGAATGTATTCAAAATTATTCAGAGTAGGTGATTTTTTTGCCAAGAACGCCAGTAGCTACGCCACTGGATTGATGGCACAACTACCATCTAAGCGGAGCGCCACCATCTGTTGGCGCGGAGCGTACACGAAAATTTTTGACAAAATAGACCTCTCAGATCGCCGGTAATAGCATTTTCATGTCTTATTTTTGCATTTTCTACTTCATATAATTTCATGTCTCAACTCTCAACACATTAATTTTTCCACAAGTTATTAACAGAGGACAGTTATCATAGGTACAATGCCCTACTATAATGCATCCTGTTCAAGGCGTCTAATCATCCTTAGTATTCATGTACTAACTTGGTGAATGTTTAGGGACTTCCTTGAAAAATTTGTGACGCATATCTTAGTTCGACTTGATGTCAGGACCCAGATACCTTGCATTAACATGTGGGCGTAAATATATGTTTTATCACGTGCATGTTCCCCTCTGCCTTATTTCTTGTTTTGCGTGGACTCAGTGAGAAAGTGAAAATGACCCAAAATGCACGAGACTTGGCAGCCCTGTCATTTTCTTGGGGTACGTCCAGGCAGTGTAATCATTGTATTATTGTAGGCCTTACATAGTATCAAAACTGAATGTCCGGGTCGGTTGATTTTTTTTCCCTCTCCCCTTTATGGGCATTTTGTATTTTCAAAATTCCACGAAAACTTGTCAAAATCAAGGTTGGGGTTAGAATAGGTTTAAAATCGGCCGCCTCGAACTTGCGAATGTAGCATGGTCTCTCATATTCCAACCTCAAAATTGGAAAAAGACAACCATAAGTTCGTTAGTGAAAAAAGGGAACGCGGTTGGATTCTAACAGTTTGATTGGTCGAAGGCCCTCCATTTCTGTCGAACAAACAAAGCTAGATTTTGACAAACAAGTCAAGGCGCATGTCAAACACAACCATGTGTAGTAAGATAGCATGCGTGTGACTTGCCCCAGTCGACGTTCAAACTGATCTGCTGTGCGCTTTGACTCCCATGCTTCTAGGTTGTTAATTGCAGCTTCAGTCTCTATCCCTCCACTCGCTGTCCTTCTCTCTACCTCTTCTCCTTTCCGTTTTTTCTCTCCTTTTTCCCTTTCATATTTTTTTGCATTTAAAAAAGGAGGGGAGGGGCGGTGCCATCTCGGCTCCCCAAGACCCGCCCCTGATAGGTGTAAGTGCGCCCGCCAGACGGGTAAAGGTTCAAGTTGAGACTAACCCAGGATCCTTCCAAAGCTTACATACGAGGGATACCCCATTCATTTTGAGAGTTCAATCCACCAAATCCCCTTTATTTTAAATTCAGAATGGTGGGCTAACTGACGAACTATTGTGATAAACTTTGATGGTTAGCATCAGATGTACACTTTCACGGTGTGATGAAACATATCCGATAGCTGAGCATCCACACAACGGCCGTATGACGGAGAGAGTAGCAGGTCACCATTATCAGTGAAGACAGTAAACTGAAGGGATAATTTCTACATAAATTGGCTATTTTATCAATTACATACCGTAAAATATCTCTACACCTTTGAGTATCTTTAAGGTTCCTTCAGCAGTGCAAGGCTTGCAGGGTGCATTTCGCGAATGGCACCGTGGTTGTCTTGAAGTTCCACGGGCTAACCCCTCACCCAGAAGAAATTCTGACGGAAACTCTTCCACTTATGGTAGTAAGACTACATCATGTCTGCCTTGTGTGGCTCTGTTCTAGCCTAAAAAACAGTGGTGTAGCTCCCGTCACGGTACTTCAAGCCCCATGAAATGGTGGCGCCCTCCCCAGCTCCCCATGAAAGATTTCTTGCTTAGATATTGCCGAAATGACTCACTGACATACATCTTGGCCACCAAAATGTTGCGAAAAACCTAAGAGAGCTTTACATAATGATACTGTTCAATAGCGTGGGGAGACAAAAACTTCTTGAGGAAATTAATCTGTGAATAAACAATGTATTGTTTGCAATACATGAAAACAATCTACCTATCGTTAGCTTTCTGTTTACCTATGTATGATTCAGACCCCAGAAACTCAAAGGTCAAGTATTGTTGCTTCAAGTTTGAACTTCTGTTTATGGCCTAGGCTATGTTACTTTATCCAGGGAGCAGTGCCATGTGAAAGATACCCATACCTACGCTTATCATCTTCTTTATCATATTTGGCTCTGAGCGAGAATTGTCATTGAAAGAAGTCATCTTGTGGATTTCAGGGGACGATGAGACAAAAATTCCACTAAAGTGACTTTCAGTGACCTCGTCTGAGTTGAAACATTTTTGTGGATCAACTTTTCCCCACCCCGGGCACCATTGCCCTACCCTTCTCCATCACTAAATGAAATTTTCTAGTTCCCACAGTGTAAAGTTTAAAGGAAATGCAGTAACCTCTTTTGAATCAGGATACCCTCCTTAGCCAATTAATGTAGTTCCTTTTAATTACGTGACAGTAGGCTACTTTTGTTAACAAACGTTTTTAAAGTTGTCTAAATTAATGACTCTGGTTTAACATTAACAGATTATAGATGCCATGTGCATCATGGAAGAGATGTGTAAAGGAAATAAGAGCCATCGGCGGACCCACGGTTTGGAGAGAGGGGCTCATTCGTAGAGCATCAAGGTGCCCTTACGACCGAGGCAGGCACTTAGACAAGGAGGGGACGAAGGGGCAGCCTCCTCCTCTTTGAGCATATTTTTGTATTTTTTTAATGATTTTTTTTTATAATATTGCTAATAACCCAAAATGAAAAATGTTTAGATGCAATTTACAAGGCCTGGGAAGTGCCATATCTAGCTATCTGGGAGGCATTTTCGGCCAAAATTTTCTTGTAGGCTTCGCGCCAACCTACGGTGGTGCTACGCTTAGATAGTTTGCCTACAGGTTTCGCCCCTTCCTTGGCTAATTCCTGGCTACGCGCTTGGACCGAGGTCTGGCAAACATTTGTTAGAAAAGAGGAAGAAAAGACTCAGCACTTGCATGGGATTCTGAGGGTCACACAATAGTAACTAGGGCTTTTAAGTTTCAGGATTTTCATCAGCACTAATTGCGAAAAATATCAAGTCTGTGAAAAGACGGTGGGAGGTTATCTGTGGCTGGTAAAGTCTCACCTAGAAATGCGCATAAGACTTTGTTTGGATTATTTAACGGATGAAACTACTGAAAGGTGATTGTCCTCTTCTAAGGGACAGTTACTCCCGTTTTCTTCTTTAAGATTTTTGGTAAGCACCGTGAGGCTCTCTCCCATCTCTGTAATCACCTTACACAAGTATAAGCAGGGAGTTGTTAGTAAGGAAAGGTTTAGAGGAAGGTACTCATCACCCAAAATGTAATTTTAGTTTTGTTGCAACTGGAATGTATAACTGATGACTACAGTTTGATCAACATAAAAATCCGGATACTTCAAATCATAACCTCGATAAGCCACTTTGATTGTCTGATGAATTATACAGATCAGTGTTGCTTACATTGTGGGGCATACACAGCGAAGGCTCAGCTCACACATGTAGTTGTTCCTCTAGCAGGTATATGGCGTGCGTACGTCAGTTTGGAGGAGGACGGGAAGAAACCTTAGTGGGGGAGAATATTTACTGTCTAGGACGAAGAAAATGCCTCTTTACATTAATAGTGGACATAGGTTAGGGCGATAACGTTCCTATGGTGACCGGTGTCTTATGGTGTTTTTGTGAAACTAATAGAACTCCCTGGACTGAAGATTGCTTTAAAAAGGAATAATCTTCAGAGATATTCTAAAACGGTACGTGCAGTTTTGAGCCTGCTACCTACAATCCTTCCACCTCTTTGCAATACCTTGCATCCCAGTTATCACAGATGGTTCAAATCATTTGAGGTCAACAAGCAAATTATTCACTGGAAAGTAACGCAAAATTTCTTCCGGAGATGTGGAATATACTAACAATTCTTTCCTATCATCACTATTTTAATGGGAACAGCCCTACTAGTTCAACTTAAGTTACCTACAATTTTTCACGGGCGATTTTTGGCTATAAATGCAAATGCCTAATGATGCAGGGTATGCTACTGAGATACCCTCTCTTGCATTTATGCTAACACCTTATAGAATGATCATTTTTAGGGAAAAGTCCTTCCGACTATTTCCATCCCAGGTAGGCAAAAACCTGAAACCACCCCAACTAGGAGTTACGACCCCGTAGGTACACGAGACACAAAGAGCGAGTTTCTAATGTTTTCTATTATCTCATTGGGCTGGATATCGATACTACAAAGACTGCTGATATTGATGGTGTGGACATCCTTTAAAAGAAATACACCGATCATAACCGAATGTCTTACCCATATAATAAACCGTACCATCAGAAATAATACATTTCCGTCATCGCGGGAAGTAGAAAAGTTATACCCATCTAGAAGTGGTTGCAGAGTGGAGGTAAGCAGCTACAGTGGCCCACCTCTGTTTTGCCTGTTGTCTCCAGAATATTGGACAAACATGTTCATCAAGGTCTATACGACTATATATCTGCAGAAATTTCATTTGCTAGGAGTTGCACAATCTGGTTTTAAGGCCAATCATTCTTGTGTAACAGCACTATTTAAGTTAATGGAAGTCTGGTACACGAATGTAGACAATGATAACATGATTGGTTCATTTTTTTCTAGAGTTTAGGCCTATATGAATTACCGCAGCCTCATATAGAGCTCATGTGTTGAGGGGAACATAGACTGGATCGAAAAACTTAATCGGCTAGGATTATATTCAATGCCTCATATGACGAAAGATCGACCTACCTTTTCGATAATCTTTGGGACACACATTTGATCAATTTGGCATTTGATATAAAGGGCTATGTACCGGTATGATGTACATATCGTTGGCCCTGTCATACTGAAAATTTGTTTCAGATCAGTGGAATGTGATATATTGCAGCCGTTTGCACTGGCAAGTCAGATTGCAATCGCATTAAAATCACATACAGTAGGCTAGTATACTTTACATGATATGGCATAAACACTTTCATCTCAGGAATACAGGCTACTGTAGCTTTGTATGGGAAGCGCAGTAAACAGATGTTTACATTTAATTGGAAGAGGAGCTGTACGCCAACTTAGTTGGGAGAATTTTAACTGTCTGAGACAAGATAATATGGGCCCTTTGTTGTATTAACAAAGCTTTGTTTTATTTTTTTCTCGTTTATTGAACTTTTGCTTTTTTTTTTGGTCATATGCATTGCATTCTTTTTCTTGCATAGTTTCTTCAATGTAAATGATAATGAGCTTCCCTTTCACGAACATTGAAATTACGCAATAAAATAACACACATGTATTTAAACCAATAAATGCGCCCCCCCCCCCAAAAAAAAAAGAAAAAAGAAAAAAAAAGAAACAATCATAATAAATAAAATCATATTGGATAGACATGCCCATCTCATTGCACTTTATGTCCCACACTTAATGTACTAAAACTTCTTTCATCCTGGCAACATATTTACATATGTAGAATAGAAAGTTTAACTGTAATACAGTAATTCGTCCTTGATAACCTGAACGGACATTGACATGCAGTCAATGATAGAAAAAAGCGAAAATAATTAAGACTATTTTCATTTTATAAAGTGGTGTTCATATGTGCGATCAATCCGCAAGTATTAACTGACTTATAAATTCGTAAGCATCGCAAAAAATGGGTAGTAAATTTAAGTGAAATAGAAAATAATCACTTGTGTGACCAGTTAAACCTCCCAAGGGAAAATCGTGCTGAAAATCACACATCTGACGGAATGGGGACGTTTGAAATGTATTTGTATGGACCAGGGGCGTCAATCAGTACTGAAGTGTGTGTGTGGGGGGGGGACACACATGACCAGGCGCGTAGTCACAAATTTGTCCGGGGGCGAAGCGGTAGATTTTGCGAGGGCGCGAAGCGACCAAGCCCGAGCGCGCTTGCCCGCTAGGGGGTGTGGGGGGCGATGAGAAGATTTTGTGTTTTTAAATATGCGATTTGGTGCATACTTTATATGGTATTCTGTATGCATAAGGAGACATGTTATTATGTATTTTATGACATATTTTGTAGGAATCACCATATAGAAATCAAATACACACATATTGCTGGTAAATAATTTATCATTCTACAAGTATGCAGAATCACATAACAGCTTCCAACTATCAAGCCCTTTTTTTGAAAAGGACGTGTCTTTCTATAGGCCCTTCCCTGTGTCCCCTCTTTGTGATGACCGACGTTGTCCTATTCTAATAAGAGTTAGGATCCCAAACACTGGCGCAGCCAGGATTCTTGTTTGGAGGGGGCCATCTGCTGGGCCTCATCGCCGGCCTGGGGGAGGGGTTTAAGGGGAGGGGTGCCCACCTCCCTTTAAGAAATTTTTGAATGTTTAAGTACCTTCAGATGCAATCTGGTGCAACGTTTAGTATCACTTGAAGCCAACTTTTGTGTTCCATTAACAACTTTTTTTCAGAGTTCGATGGGGGGGGGGCATGACCCCCTGCCTCCCCTCTGTCTACGACAATGATTCCAAAGTTAACATGACCATCATCGATGATCTGCTAGTTGAAATACACGGAGTCCAGGGAATTACTTCAAGATGTTACTTTAATTATGTCCAAAAGTAGCTGAAACCACGCTCCGCAGCGTTGATCATTGTCAGAGATCATGGACCCCAACCACGTCCGTAGCTAGGGTCATATGTTTGTGGTGTGAAGGCCTCCAATTCGGAGTGTCGGCGTGTAAATTGCACTTTGTTATGCGATCTGCGTTTTTTATACAGCTGTGGTGATCCTTCCTTTGTCACTAAATAAAGGTGTCGTCCTGGGGGAGGGGTCTAAGGGGAGGGGTCCCCTCCCAGAAAATCCTCCCCTTTGAGAAATTTTCGTAAATTTAAGGTTGCTTAGATACAAAATGGTACTATCTTTGGTTTATTTTTGGAGCTGATCGAATACGTTTTCAACAACCTTCCTGAAGCCCCCCTTTGGCTACTTTTTTGGCAGTTTTTCCACAAAAATACCTGCGTTGAGTCAACAGAAACTTTCTTGGACTATTATGAAAATTTTCCTTCCCTTCATTGTGCATTATAAAAGGGCATCTAAGGCTGGCAAAAGGCTGTATAGGGTCTCTTGGAAGCTCTGGATCAATAATATAAATCGGGCAAAGGGGTAATGCTTATTACCTGACATCCAAATGGTAATATAGATTATGATGCCAAGCACTTTACATCTATCGTATTTTTACTAATTCTGAATGAAAATCCAGACGAACAGCCTCCAGCAATGGAGAATCGGCAGGAGGGAGACAATAGGCACAGTAAGGTGATGTTAGACCTTCCTGATGGGTGAAGCAAAAGGTGTGAAGGACTAACAAGCGCGTTTCAGCTTTTTCTTTGTAAGTGTATTCCATCCATACCGATAATGGCTTCGCGCGAAGCGCTCGGTAAAAGTTTTTAAAAAATGTATAACGGCAACAACGTGCTTTGAAGTTTCAACCTTCCACATCATGCTTACAAATTAGATTGAAGGATCCCATATTGATGTGGGGCCCCTATACAGATGTTTGGGAGATGTATCTCTGTTTTTGGAAAGTGTTGTGATCGGAATAGTTCCTTGTATAATCACCTTTTAATGGTCATGAGATGAAGTGCAAACTGTGACGCATGCGCGCGAAGCGTGCCTAAATTTTTCATTCAATGAGATTTCCCTGACAAAATCTGCATTCAGAATCTGCATTGAGACACTTTCAACAAACCTACATGCCACTCAAAAAGCCAATCAAATAGAGCCACGACATTACTCTTTACGAAGTGTGGGGACATTTGATATTGTGTCCCCCACCCATCGAAATGTGGGGGGACATGTCCCCCTGTCCCCTCAGGATTGACGCCCATGGTATGGACGACTCAACCTCTTCTCGTGCTAAATTTGATCTGAAGTGAGAATTGATGTTCACATGTGCAATGATCAATCTGCATATAAGTTCTACCTGATCTGAGGTAATACTTCCATGTTGAAAAAGAAACCCGGTCGGATCCATTTAATCGTTAAGTCGGCCTACTGAATCCCACGAGATCAAACATAAGCCTAACGCAAGACCATAAGAAGGGCTGGTTCAGTGGCGGGGGAAGTTCATTACTTAAGTTTCAGTTTCAGACAAAACGAATTACAACTTGACACGTCATGATACGTTGCCGCTGTTACAACATAGGCCTACTCTGTGTTCTTTGTAAGAAAATTTATCAGATAAATACACTCAGTAACCAATTAGCAAATAAGGTCGTCTACGGGTCACGTGGTGTGCAACATTCAAGCAGATAATAAGCAACCGCGGAACTTTGAGCAGCCACTCCAGCGTCAATCAGTCCAGAAAGTCGCACCGACTGTAGCCTTGTCCGTACCCCCTGCCAGAAAGGTAAGAGATCATTTCTTCGTTTTCATGTATTTACGTAATAGGCCTAAATGCTTTGGCAGTCTGTACGATATTGTCCACCTCCGACATGGAATAATAATATCTGAGCACTTTGTTTTTAAGCATTTCTTCAAATTCAAAAGACAAATTTCAATGACGAGCTTTTGTCAGTTTGGGGATGTGTTGCAATTATACGTTCCAAGTAGGGCAATCCTTGGGGTCAGCATTGAAGTCCAGAACTTCCATGAGTGAACTCCTGTTATCACATACTTTTTAAGAATTATAGGTTCTGTCCTAGTGAAGAGTCTGCTGGGAGAACACTATGTACGCCATCCTCAAGCGCTTATAGCCACTATAGTAGCCAACCCTCTCGGCTCTCTAGGTCCAGAAGATGGAACAGGAATTTAAATTAACTTAAAACTTGCATCGAAGCTGTCCCGGTTTTACCTAGGAAAAGTTCAGTGGGGTATGCCACATGCCCCCACCTACCCACCTTTACTGGCAACGCCACTGCCCTCAACAATAACAGCTCGCTCTGTATTAAAGGAGATTTTGATACAAATTGTGGTAGTTGGTTGGAGGGGAGGGGGGGCAGATAGATTGATGAAAACAGGGAATGAATCAAGTGCAAAGACTTAGCAAGTTATAGTCCTACCTATTAGTACTCAAACTTGTTCTAATGGTGCATTTATACCGCCTTTAAATTATCTTATAGACGTCCTCGAGAAAGTTTTAGAACGACATTTTCCCAGGGGCGGAGAGGGAGGGCGTAGAGATGTATAACTCTGTGAACCATGGCATTCAGGAAACAAAATTGGGACCAAGGAGGTATATCCCTGACAGTGACTGCTTTCGCGTGCCCTTGCCGAATTCTTCTTCCCGAATTCCATTCTGAAGGAACATTTAACTACAATGACAAAGTATACACACACAAGTGAATGTAACCATTGATGATTGAATTTGTTAACGCACTACTGCCCGAAGGGCTAGCAGTTACGGCATCACGGTTTAAGAAGAAGGGGACAAACGGTCGAAAGAATAATTGAGGGGCAAAAGCATGTCAACTGCATTATTTTGTTATACTTGGGGAATGACCGGGAAAGCTCGGGGAAATATTTAATGGGGTGGGGTAAATCCCCACATGCCCTACCGTGGAGACGCCATGCACTGAATGTTACAGGTGTTAATACAATGGGAAGAAGAACACGAGTCATGCAATCTTCTGATTGCTATATGACATAAGCCTTTATTTCATGTCTGTCCACAATAGCAAACCTACCTCACCCACTTATTGGAACAAAGATTTTAGTAGATTTTCCTCTATTCTAAATGTACCTTTCTCGTCATGTTTGTGAAACACGGTTACTCTAAATCCCTCATTCAGAGTCGTAACAAGTCATTCTACTACTAGTCAAGTCAGTCACAGCCATTTAAATGACTAGATTCAAGTCATTCACTCGAGTCACTGTATTATGTCATTGGGGCAAAATACTCTGTAATTAAATTAGCCTACTGAAAGTCGAGTAATTTTGAAATGCACTGATTCAGTTTATGACTTGTGTACAACTTTGCCGTCATATACACCTCCTTCCTCCTTCTGATACACTAGTCTCTTGGCTATACGCATATTTGGAAATATTAGAAGCAATCTAACTACCCACTCATTGTATTCAAAGCTACTGTACTCAATACACTCATATTGATTGAGTGCGAAGTGTACGATGGGAAATAAAATGAGAACCGATCAGAGCTGAACTTGGCCAACTAGACCACCGTAATGGTTTCCATACACAGTTGTATCAAAGGACTGCATACGTGTAATGTAAATGCACTCCCCAGACAAGTTGCATTTATCGTGATTAACAATCATTAACAGCAGCCGATACGAGATAAAAATTAGAGAGGACATAAACAATTTGATACTTGAAAGATGGAATTACACTGATTATGATAAACGAGTGTTTGTACAAACAATCTAGTAGTAGGGTATTAACCTGATGATTGTACGTGACGGACCAGCCGTATCAGAGATAGTAACCGTGACATTGAATGACTGCATGTCTCCCTCTGCTATATCAGCCTCAGACAGGGGCGTAGATTTCATTTCAACTTTGGGGGATGAGGTGAATTAGGTGAATTAGGCTATCGCAGATCTAGAAAATGTGCACGCGAAGCGTGAACGGCGAGCGCGGAGCGCAAAGCCCTTGGCGGGTGGGGTTCAGGGACCTGCCTTAGGACCCCTGGTGCATGGTGCAGGGACAAAGCCCCGGTGGGGGTCCAGGGGGCGAAACCCTCGGAAGCTCCTAGATTTTAATGTCACAGAAGTGCCAGGAAGACTGTTTTAAGGGGTAAATTTCTTAGTTAATGTTCTTGGGTATTGGTATATTTATACATTTAGGAAATGTTATTTTGAGCACAAAACTCATTGAAAGTTGCTCTAGATTAAAATTGTACAAGAGAAACAATGTCCTGTAAGCTTAAAAAGGCAGGAATCAACTTATAGGCTCATCCCAGGCAACTAGATTTTGAATTGGAAGATCATTACAAAAACTGCAAGTGAGCTTGAGATCAGTGGCACCGCCAGGTTTTTTGTAAGTGGGGCACCATAGACTTGACGTAATAATACCTCAGTTCCCCAAGCCTGCGCATATTGCGCCTTTATTTTTGATGCATCCCTGTATTTGACAACAAACGTCCTGAAGCCTGTTCCCTTTTGTCTATTTTACTGCTTTCTATTTGGAGAAAGTTTTTACCAACACACACACACACACACACACACACACACAAAACACGTGCGTGGAGTCCACAGAAACATTCTCGGACTATTACGAAGTACTTGCTTTCCTTCATTGTGCATTATGAAAGGGCATCTTAGGCTAGCAGATACCATATGAAATCCTGGAAGCTCTGCATTAATCATATTAAATGGGGACAATGGCATAATGCGTACTACCTGACATCCAAATGATACTATAGAATATGACGCCGAAAACTTTACACCTATCGTATTTTTACTAATTTTGAACGAAAATCCACACGAACAGCTTCCAACAATGGGAAATGAGAGGGAGGGAGAGTATAGGTGTAGGGGGTGATATTAGACCTCCTTGGTAGTTGTAGCAAAAGGGTTGAAGGACTAATAAGCGCGTTTCAGAATGCTGTTTTCTCGTAAGTGTATAAACAATCACCATGTATACCGATAATGGCTTCGCGCTAAGCGCTCGGTAAACATATTTGAAAAATGTATAACAGCAGATACGTACTTTCAACCTTCCACATCATGCTACATATCAGATTGAAAGATCCCATATTGATACGAGGTCCCCACAGCCGTTTGGAGATGTCTGTCTTTTCTTCAGAAAGTGTTGTGATCAGAATAGTTTCGTGTATTATTACCTTAATAATGGTCATGACATGGAGTGCAAACCGTGACGAATGCGCGAGAAGCGCAAGGAAATTCTTCATTAAATAAGATTTCCATGACAAAACTAATTACATTCACTTACTTTCAGGTTCTGCCTCGAGACACTTTCAATAGCCCAACAAACCTACATGCCACTCAAAAAGCCAGTCTTTTACCTGTTAATTCGTAAACTTTCAACTTCTGTTGCTGTGCTCAGTTTCCAAAAGTTGCTATTGGAAGATATTGATAATAAAAATAACACTGACGTAAGGTTTGAAGCGCGCTGAGCGCGCGAAAATTTTGATAGTTTGCGAGGGAACTGCTAAAATTCTGATAGTGTGAGAAACATTTGTGATAGAAAATGAAACAGAGACTGAAGAATTTCTTACGAAATGAAAAATAAAATGAAGAATAAAATGTACTTTCCAGTCTGAATACACGTATCTGTAGACTGTAACATTTGGGGGAGGGGGGGGGACGATTACATGGGTCGTCCCCCTAGTCAAGTGTTGGGGGATATATCCCCCGTGTCCCCGGGATCTACGCCCATGGCCTCAGAAAATAGCGACATTAAGGAAAACATGAGAAAATAATAACAGTAAAAGTGACCGAGGAAACGTAGACAAGTTGAGAAATGTAGTGCATTAATGTAAAAGATGTTTTGGAATGTTTTCTCTCCGGAGACGCGTATCCAGAAAATCGGGAAAACAGAGAAACTATTCTTGGAATCAACGGGCTAAAAGGGAGGGGTAAGGGAATCAAAACTTCCAGTGTAAACATGCACCTAATCTTCGAACAGGGGAACGCTTCCTGCGCAGGGTGCGCCCCTGTGTCAGCACCTAGTTGTGCTGAAGTTATACGCATGCCAGGCGTTTCATCAGCTGGGTTATACAGAATGGATTTCACTAAACATATCACCTGAAGGCAATATAGCTTCTCTTGTCGGGATATCCTTATTTACCCAACTACAAAAATGACTTGAAGGATGGGTACATATTGTAAATAACCAACCCAGCGATCAGCCAGCCCAGTCGATTCGAGGAGCAAATTTAACACGATCATCCAGATATCATGGTTTTCAAATTAATGGAGAAGCAGGGCAACACCCTGCTCTGAAGCTCTGGAGTATTTGCAGAATGTTTGACATTAGTATCATAAGCATCTAAGTATACCGTATTTGAATGGAACTTTGTATAAATGAAATCATTTTTATCATAATTGACTCGGACTAAAGGCCGGTCAATTTGGTGGCGCAGGAGGTGTGTTAGATGAAGATGGATGATGAATGATGTTATGGGTAGTGATCAAAAAAAAAAAAAAAAAATCAAAGTTAGTGAGGGAGTACTTCAAGAAAGGACCATTAAACAGTGTCTATTTTCGAACACCCTGTCCATAAATGGACTATGTCCATCGATCCTCTTTTCAATTTAAGTAACATAGCTAGCTCGCTCACCGACGAATTCTTCGTACCACGGTGGGATCATCCCACGTTGGTAATAATATATAACCAAAGTTATATAGCTCCAATCCGTGTCATGTGCGGGCGCGTCCATTTATGGACAGGGTGTTCGAAAATAGACACTGTGTAATGGTCCTTTCTTGAAGTACCCCCTTACTAACTTTGGTTTTCTCCACTCCACATTATCGGTGGATAATTGTAAGAAGAAATCGTACCTCGATTTCTCCTCCCATGTTTACCGAATAAAGGGGAGGGAAAACTGGCATGTCAGATTTCACACCACCGCGATGGTGGTGGAGACATGCAGTCATCTCGGCTTCCGTACTTATTCCATTACAGAGGAACCCAAACCGATACTTCTAAGGTCTTACAATCTCGCCCAAACATAATTAGGAATATGCATGATTTCATCTCTAAATACAATTGGTGACTGCGCTTTGATTGACATGGATTCAAGCAATAGTTTCATTCTGGTTGGTCAATGATGACTGCCTCAGCAGGGCTGCATCCGAGTCCATCTAACCCGATTCCGGGCCAATTCCGATTCCAGGACCTTCCATTCCTGGCCAATGCCGAGTCAGGCGGAAAACGGAGTCCGGACTCGGACGTTACAGCCCTTCTGTTCAGTCAGATGTGTTCCCAGTTGCTTACACGAAGTAGTGTGAGGGTACAGCCTTAACCTGCTTAAGCAATGTAAACTCAGTGCAAGCTTTGTTTAAAAGCAGTAGGCAGTCGCCCCAAAATTTGCTTTGAAAAATCAGCAGACTCTTGCAAATCTCTTATTGCATTACAAGCATCTCTGAGGACGTTTTGAACATAACTGTTACAAACAATAGGTAAAGCAAGGAGAAATTCTCCTTGATTTTCACAATTCACTAACAAAAACATTGTCACATGATCAAAATAGGCCATTCATGAACTAGAGTGACGGGGCCGCATAATAACTCTGATTGGGGTGACTGCATTTTCCCTTTAAATTGACGAAGGAACTAGAGGTGAGCTTAGTAGGGAGAATTTTTACTATCTGTGGCGAGATTGTACGGCCTTTAGGTGGAACACCTAAGTTCAAGCATCTATAACTTAAAGACAGACAGTCATCACCCCAAAGTATATTTTTAGTGTAGGAGTATGAAAATTCTCAGTTGGTGACTGCTCTTTGATTGACATCAAAGTTTGAAAATTTGAAAGATGTAGAGTAGCTCACATTCCACACAAGGCAGAGAGAGTACTTTTATTACATTTTATAGCCTTGTATGGTCACCAGGTCATGGCCTTAAGGAATAAAACAGGTTTATTCCTGCACAAGGAGTAGCTTTATACAGTTATGGGAGGAGCTAGAAGTTGCATAGTTGGGAGAATTGGAACTGTCTGGCATCATGAAAATTCCCCTTTAAAATGCAATCCGTGCAAATCCCACTTTCTAACATTATGTTTTACTTTTCAGACAAAAATTAATACAACATGCCAGACTTCAACGGAACCTTCACTGTCGCTAGCTTCGACGGCCTTAAGACTGTTTTGGACAACTTTGGAGTCCCCGAGGAAAGACGTGACCCAGCCAAGCTGCAGGGGGCATCCGTCACCATAAAACAAGACGGAAACAACTTCTCCATAACAACCACTGGAGGACTGGGTCAGACCGGGACCAATAACTTCTCCGTCCCTGGAGACTACGACACTGAACTCTTCGGAAGGAAGGTGAAGGGAAAAGTTGCCTTCGAGGGGGATGCTCTAGTCATGAGGGGTGAGGGCGGCGCTGTCATCAAGAGAGAAATTGCCGGCAACCAGATGACTTACACAGTCGAATTTGGAGGTGCCAGTGGCAAGATCGTGTTCAACAAATCTTAAGCAAATAATTGATGAAGTCGTCTTACTAATCACATGCCATTGCAAAGTGTTTATTAGGCTGTGAATCCTATACATCCACTTATCGAAGGCATTAAACATCATACTTCAATTGTTACAATGAACCTGCTATATATCAAAATATGATTAATTTCATTACAAAAAGTGTGAATCTCTAAAACAGAAGAGAATGAAAGCGTTCTCCCGTAAACAAAGAAGATATATTGGGTAACTTTTGTGTTGAAGTCCTCTTTTCATGCACAGTAAGAAATAAAGACAACATGCTACAGAAAGGGCTAAATGCAGGAAATGTTTCTTACCAAGCAAGTAGCCATGGAAGGGGAGGGGTGGAAGGGGCAGCACTCTCTCTGAAAAAATGTTCACTCCCTAGAAGATAAAAAGTACTACTGTCTTAATATAGGCTATTTAGTATGTTTCGCCCCTAAAAACTAATTTTGCCACCTCAAGGCAATCATGCCCCCTATCAGTACCTTGTCTGACTAAGGGGATCAGTTTCTTACTCAACCAGCCAACGCTGACTTGGAATAAAAGATCGTCTGTATCGCCACAATGTTTTTTTTTTAATTGAGGACGGGGAGGAGGAAGCGACCCATGGCATTTCTTGTGTGCATGTATGTGTGTTTGTGTGTGTGTGTGTTAGAGAAGAAGAAAGCAGTTGCCCCTGTTCTCAGGCTTTACCCCAACGGCTACCCCACCGGTCTTCGATCCTAAAGGAAGAACATAACTCAATTTGACAAGGATAAAATTGATTGAAAAAAGCTTCCCAAGAAATTGCTGATTATGTTAGGTTGGGTTTTTATTTGTGACCACCTAGGGCTGTCAGGGAGATGTTAGGAAGGAAATCCAACGTTCTTTTGACTCTTTGAAGAGGTGTTTGTTTCCGATGATAATCTTGCTTTCAGGGGCGTAGCGAAGGTGTTTTCTTTTGGGGGGTGTAGAGACTATGTTTTGCCGACAGATCTGATAATGCGTAGCTCGAAAACGAGCCAGGGGCCCGCCTTAGGGCCCATGGTAGGGTTTAGGGGCAAAGCCTCACCGGAGGGGGCAGGGGCGAAGCCACCGGAAACTCTGAGGTTTAAGCATATCTCTGTGTGAAAAATTAAGTCTCAGATGGATATGTTTTTGTTCATAAGGCATCATCAAATGCAAAGATTCCCCATAATTTTGATGTATTAGGCTGTTTCCTCTCGTCAAGCCGCTATAGTTTTAAGCAGTTGGGATCCAGAGGTCCGCCAGTGTTTCAGCTAAGACGTTTTCTCAATGCCACATTTACTGATCTGTTGGCTGGGGGAGGGGTCTAGGGGGAGGCGGTGTCCCCTTCCCCTCTGGAAATTTTTGGAATTTGAAAGGTGCCTAGATTGCAAATGGTGCAATATTTAAGTGGATTTCTGCCCTAATGAGGAACCTCAAAATTTACACCAGGGTAGAATTTGCTTGTCAGATTTTTATTATGCGACATTTGTCGCCGTTTATGCGACATCGTCGCACAAATAGGGGCTGGTTAAAGCACTGGGCCCGTCTTAAGGAAACTGGTGGTGGTCCAGGGGGCGAAGCCCCCGGAATCCCTGAGGCTTTAGCATAATCTCTGGGTGAAAAATTAAGTCTCATGCAGGATAGGTAGCCTACGGTATATGTTTTGGTTCATAATACATTATCCAATGCAAAGATTCCGGATAATTTTAATGTGTTAGCTATTCCTCCCGTCATGCCACTATACTTGAGGAGCTGGACCTGTCGTTCAGAATTGGAACACTATACGTTCAGCACTTGAGCACTAGACGCGTCAGTTGTTTAAATACGGTAAGTGTTCAAATAGGCGTCCGGCGTTCAAAAAGGGAGAAAAAGTGTTCAGAATCTTAACACAAGCGTTCTAAATATGCTTTGAACGGTTCTGTATGTTTCATTTTGGTGTTCAAAAGTTAAAAGCCTGAGACTGCAGTGAAGGGAAGAAACACGCGGCACGCATTATTTTTTTTTCCCCAGGTTGCATTTTTTTCCCAGGATGTTTGTGGGTAAACCGGATCTTCGGGAGTTTGCAAAATGTGTTTGAAGTCAAGGTTAGGTTTAGAAAACGGGCTAAGGATGCCTACTCCATGTGTAATAGGGTGCTGCTCCCCCTGGTGATGATAAAAGTGAGGAATAATGTGCAGAAAGTGGTTTTTCTAGATGTCATATGACCCGAAATAGTGCACCTATATGGAAGTCTTTAATTCCCTTCAGGGGTGGCGCCAGGATTTGCCCGACAGGGAGGCCAATCTCCCCGACGGGAAGCCAACAACCCAAAGCGTCAATGAGGCCGATTGAGTGCCGAAACGATGTTTGAAGGAAAAATTTGGGCTCTTTTTCGAGAAAATTTGAAAAAATTGGGTTTTTAGAGAAGAAAATTCGAAAATTTGGGGGTTTATCGAAAAATTTGCCCCAATTTAGACCAAAATTAAGTAAATAGTCGGGGCGACTGGCCGTTGTCGGGGACCGGACTACATATTTTATCGTATACAAAACAGCTCCCCAACGAAATCGGAAAATATCCCCGACGGGGAGGGGGAGCCTTCCCCGACGGGGGGCCATGGCCCCCCTGCCCCCACCTGGCGCCACCACTAATTCCCTTTCTGTCTCAGCGTTGCTGACGGACTCAGTCATTCGTCCAATTACACCGACAGACCGACGTCCGTTGATACTGCCGTATACGGCCGTCACATGCATAATCAATTTGCCGACTGGCCTTCAACTTGAATGGGCCAATTAGATGAAGAGCTGAAAATCGAAATAGCCGATAACAGACTGGCCACGAGCTCCCGTTCTCTCTTTCTCTTTTTTCCTTTCATTCTCCGTCTTCCTTTTTACTCCCTTCTTTTCCCTTCTCTCATTTTCCCCTCTCCTCTTTTCCTCTTCTTTTCCTTTCCCTCTCCCCTTTTTGCCGACAGACCGAAAATTTGCCAACGGCGACCAAATATTGGGGGGGGGGGTGACACCCCCACACCCCCGCTCGCTACGGCCCTGCTTGCTTTTGTCCCCAAATTGTTTATCAGAATACCAGGATGAGTATCTTACTATCAAAACTTGAAACTTTCGTCTTTATTCGTCACAATTAATCATATTCCAGTTATCGTCGTTGACGAACTTCCTCAAAACTTACATTTTGAGTAAACGCCTTAGTGATGTAAAACTTGAGAGAAATGTTACAGGCTTGAAACTGTTTCGAGCAAACGACGAATGTTTTGACTCGGAGGAAAACTCCTGAATTATGGTATATTACCTGCAAGCTCGACTACAATGATGCGCAAGTGTACCTTAGCGCCGAAGGCGCTAGATACACGACTTTGGCGTCATAACGTTATCCAGCCATTGCCTTTTTTGACATCGGATGACACCTACATATAGGGGCCGCCATGATACTTGAAATACGGAAAATAAAACAACTATCATCGCTATTTTTAGCAAAACACAGTGAACTTTGGGTGGCGCACTACAGTTACAGAAAATTTCAATTTGTCCAGAGGGTAATCCCTCTGCATAAAGTGCCTAAGCTGAATTGTTGTTTTGGTTCGTTTTCACCCTATTCTAAAAGAATAGTGGGTCCTTTGTGTAATGAATAATGTAATGCTTCGATTAAAGGATACCTTGTGCAAAAGTGCTTTTGTTGTTTTGATTTTGAGGCTTGTGGATCTTGAAAGTTCCATCTTGGTGTGTTGTGCGCCGGGACGGATCACAATTTTAATATTCAGGCCCCTTTGGCTCAAAACTTCAATGGTCATGATACGGAAATTTTGATGTGCCAGCAACCACCAACTCATAAGCTTCAAGATGATGTGTAACTTGGTTGGGGTTGAAAACAGTGACAATAAATGAGAGGCTAAAGAACAAGCCCTGTTTAGTGTGTAAGACAATGGCAGCAATTAATGGTGGTGCGCCACCTTCAGTAAGCCTACTGTGTGATCAAATGCATCGTGTAAGTTATATGTTTCACATGCACAAGGTATTTTCCAACCTCTAAACTAATGTTTTGAGGTTAATTTCGTTATTTCGCCTGGCGAGACAGTTTAACAAGGTCAAACACACGTAATGTATAAAGTCTATTGTGACGTCACCAAAAGGAACGCGTTTGCCGTATTTCAGGTCATACAGTGCGGTTTCATGTTTACCGGCAAAGTCAAGTATCTAGGGCCTTCGGCGCTAAGGCGCTCTTGCACGCCTTAGGCTAAGAGTATTTATTGACTAGAGATCAAGGTCAAAATGGCGGAATGTTCATCCATGGAGGCAAAGCTAGGTCAAGTTTTGCAGTGTCTCGACCAACCATCGTTTCTTCTTTGCGTGTGCTTTCTCCATCACTTCGCGAGATAGAATATACCTTTTCTTAAGTTACGAAAAGCACCAAAACGTCGCCACGTTCGCCCACTAGATGCGCACAGGGCAACGACTGACTCTCTGAGACTAAACCATTTTGGACCTAACTCTTGCTTTCAAATTAGCCAAAATTTTGTACAGGACATGCATTAGACCTTGGCCTCTAGTCAATAAATACTCTTAGGCGTTAGCATGAACATCATTGCTCGACTACAATCATGATGACGTACATAACGCGCGCAGCCTCTCTTCAGCGCTAGATAGGCTCTCTGACCTTGGCGCTAAATTGAGGCCTCACTGTATGAGCTGAAATACGGTAAACGTTCCGTTTGATTACGTCATAATGTAGCATATGAATACACAAATACATAAAAATGCCTATTAAAGTACAGTACAATGTATTTTTGCTAAACATACCGTTCATAGATCTTTATCGTAATTGCTTTGCGGAATGTCATGGAGGCCCCCCCGTGTCGATATCTTACAGTGTCAAGAGGACAATGATTGGATCATCGTTATGACGCCAAAGTCAGGTATCTAGCGCCTCGCTAAGGTGCTCTAGAGCCCGTTAGTATGCACATCATTGCTCGACTATCACAAATCCAGTACGCGAAGAGCGCCCCACTCACAGACAAAATCTCGGCCCAGAAAGCCAGTCATTCACTAATACTAATAACAGTGGCGTAGCTAGACATTTTTGTGGGGGGGGGGGCAAAGCAAAAAAATTCCGACAGATTATTATCTTGATAGTTGTTCGAAATTCTGAGGACCTTTTTTTTACCTTTTTTTTTTTTTTTTTCTTTTCGGGCAGTTTTGAGACCGACTTTTGATTTTCACGTTGACATATCGGTGTGTAATTCTGCTTAAGTGCATAAGAAGTGTTGTAAGTGTTTCAAATGACTAGCTTATGATGTTCGGGAAGTCATGCTCCAAATAATGTACAGTAAAGTCTACTGACATTTCTCTTATCCAAGAATTACCCCAACCTCTCTTCGCCATATCTCAGTTGATGTAAATTCTGCTTTGGAGTGTGAGTAGTAAGTTGTGAACTCCCTGGTGCGAGGGACTGTGAAGGGCATCTGAAGTTGTCTTAAGATCATGTTGAATTTAAATACCCGTAACAGGTGGGACGGATCACAATTTCCTTATTTCTTTGTGTGTACCTCTGCTAAACCTTCCCCAAGGTTTCCGTCGATCGATGTTGTAGTTTTGACGGAATCCTTTCCCTGGTTTCAAAAGATAATGAAGTATTTATTGCCAATTAATCTTACAAATATATCCTGTCATGAAGTGAATAATCATAGGAGTAGGAAGCTTTTTGAAAGTGGGGGCGGAAGTAAATAGTAGTGATGAATGCCCGGGGGGGGGGGGTCCATGAGGAGGGTTGTCTCCCCTCCACTTTGGAATTTTTTTTTACTTTCAAGTGCCCTGGATGCAAAATGGTGCAATGCTTGACAAACTTTGAAAGAATTTCATCCTATTGAATGCCATAGTTGGCAGCATGTCATCCAAAGTGGGGGGGGGGGGGGGAGGGCGAAACAAGGTTTCCGCTCCCACCAAGCAGAGTGGGGTGGTCGCCCCTGTCCCCTTTTACTACGCCTATGATAATTAGTAACCAGTAAACCCTTATTAGTTTTCCAATTTAATCATTTTACATGTATAAAGCGTACGCAACGAAAAGTGCAGTGTGCAATACTTATACCAGGGTATATTGCCAGACAGAGTAGCAATTCCCTATAGCATACCTTACATGTATGATCTACGAAGTTAAAAAGACAAGCTTTAATTAATTGCTTGGTTTATAAAGATTCAAGAAATTTCCTTGAAACAAAGGACTATAGTTAATCATGGTGGCCTATCTTGGGTTATAACAGGGGGCATGTCCCTTCCACTTTTTGAGCTGGGGACATAACACAAAATGCCCCGACAGTCCCCACCCACCCACACACACACACACACACACACACACACACACACGTTTGGTCTCATGACCACTTGTCAAAATGTTGACATATTCCCTTCAAGACGTTTCAATTTTCTGTAAACTCACAGTTGTTCTCGGAGTTGTATTTGTCTTCGGTTCGGTAAGTAACTCCAGACAGGAAGTTTGACCATCATGTGGCAGACGGGGTGGATACGATTCAACGTATTTTATTCTCAACAGGGGCCAGCCTCTCAACGGTTTACCTGTATTTGTTCTCAATGAGGGCAGATAACAAATGACAAACCTGACGGGGCGTCTTTGTTTGGGTTTCTTTCACAGTTCTGTTCCAAATAGCTAAATGGAACAAGCCCTGAAGCTTTTGGCCAGCTTCACGTGCCATGCAATTCCACAAGTCAGATTTCCTGGAAAATACTTAATCAGTACGAAACACAGTAACAACAAGCTCTGTCATTAATTAAATCGTATTGCATAAGATTTTCTAAAAATCCCCTACTCATCCATCCCCAGTGATCATCCCACAAGTAGCCCGTCGCCCAGTTTGGGGATTCGGAATGCTGCTCCCTCCCCCATTGGCGAGCATGGCCACCTGCAGCCTAGTGCCAAGTGCAAATCACGTGGCCACGCCTGATTTCCTTTGTACCCATCGCTATGATATGAAAACTTGTGTTACGAACTGGTGAATTATTCTTCTATTAATAATACCTTTCCACTTCTGTTGCTACAACAGTCTTGCTCCTCTTTAACCCTAAGTGTCCATCCGCCATATTTAAAGACAGATCATTATTCCATTAGTCGACATTGTCAGATTGTGAAACTCCAATTTCGATTGGTTGGGTCCATGCACCCTCTCCCCGTGTTTGGCTTCATACGAATGTTCCACTTTAAAGTGAAACTTTCCAAAGCTCTGCAAAGATAAAGGAGATAACATCTCGTGTTGAAAAGCTGATTCATGAGTTGGTGTTCTCTCACCTTGATTACTGCAACAGCCTCTTGCATGGTCTTCCCAATAAGCAAATCCAAAGGGTTCAGAAAGTTCAAAATTTTGCTGCTAGAGTGATAAGCGGTATCGATTATCACCAACATATTACCCCTGTTTGAAAAAGTTTGCACTGGCTACCAGTTGATTACAGGATAAAATTCAAAATTCTCCTTCTCGTGTATTAATCTTGCTGTGGACAAACTCCCTCTTTTCTTCGTGGTATGTGCATTGTGAAGTCTTCTCCTTACAACTTTAGAAAGTCTACTTGCAACGAGACTAGCTTGGTTGTGCCGTTTGTGAAGCATAGCAACTTGGGGTGGGGGTGGGGGTGGAGGGCTTTTTCTTATAGTGGGCCCATGTTATGGAATTCACTTCCTCTTAGTGTTAGAGAATCTGCATCTCTTAAGATGTTTAAGGTTAATTTGAAAACTTTTTTTAGTCTGGCCTTTTCTTAAGGTGTTGTAAAGCGCAACTGAACATTTTAAAATGGTAGTGAGCTATATAAGTTTATGTAATAATAATCTCAGGATTACTGTTGAAAAACTCTTCAGTATACCAACAAGCATCCTTCCCACCATAAAGGTCTTGTATCATCAAAACTGACCAGACGCTGGTCCACGTTAGGCTATTATAAATAAAAATGTTAAACGACTTTTTGTGGTCTGTTTATAGTGCCCCTCCAATGCCACTGAGATAGGTACTTCACTCTTATACTCACAATTTAGCAAATACACAGTTTGGCAGCACAGGAGTGGGGGAAGACATTTCACGTGGAAAGTAGGTGTAATCCCGAAAATTTTTCCTAACTTTCGAACAATCATTTCATGAACTTTGCCCTGAAAATTGTCATTCCTTGCCCTTAAAATGACTTTTTTTTTGCTGGGGGACTGCCGCCTTTCAGACCCCGCCTGATATGCTTGTTCAACTAAGCATTGGCTCTGGACCCCACCAAGAACCCCAAGGAGATCTTATAAATCCTATGCCTTGCGCTCCCAGGGAACATTCGTTACCTGTGGGTCAGCCTGTCCTGTCTCCCTCCATTCGAAAAGCAATCTGCGCCTCTATACATATCCACTGACAACACAATTCAGTTGTTTCTTTGACGTCACAGTTTACTCTGAGCATGGAAGTGAGACTGAAAACGGGAAATGCTACTGAGGGGTGAGAGAATCGATATTAGATCTACAGCTGTGGCATGCTGATTAAGTCTGTCGGAAATTTTGCATGAAAAATGAATGGCCGGCGTTACAGTATATATATTGTTATGGGGAAGGGGAAAATAAAGGCTCCTCTCTAACCATTACAAAACGCATAACACCTGTATGTGGTAAAATCTTTATGCCGTATAACTTACATACTACCATAGACGAGACTCCTGGGGACTGCGTGATATGGTCCCATGAACCTAATATGATAAATCGAGGAAACTTGCAGTTTTTCGATTTAATCCCCAAATCGTTACGATGGTATTTAAACAAAAGTAAGTTTTCTGAATCAAATTTGTGAGACATAAAATCATATTTATCGAAATGGAAGAAGCGAGCCATACTAAATCTGGATATGGACGAAACCTTGACCTGGCTTCAAGTTAGGGCTATGGGCTCATTTTTGAACAAATTTTTCGGGTTTCAAAAAAAAAAAAAAAATAACAATTCTTCATTAAGTTTATATTTAAATGGTATTAAATTATTTACATGTCACTCAAGTAATTAACTCATTCCATTACTTGCCTCTTCGTTCAATACATATTTTTTAGAGAGTAAACTTTTGAAATTGGGGTGTCCTACCATGTTCCTATAACAGACAATAGTCTATAGTCTGTCACTATCCCGACCTTCAGCGACGAGTTTTCTAAATTTTGCTGTATTGATTTTATTGTTGTCGACGTGAGCTTCCGTTGACTGATACCAGCAAGTGGAGATGAACGATGAATCATTTTTCCATGCTCACAGTGTTGCAGTGTCAGCTTTAACAAGGAGAAACAACCGCATTTAATTGTTGTTTCCCATATGGTCTAGTGGTTAGGATTCGTGGTTTTCACCCACGCGGCCCGGGTTCGATTCCCGGTATGGGAATTCCAGTACATTTTTACCTCGTTGGGTTGTAATCAAATTGTGTGAACTTAATTTTCACTTCCATCAATTTAACATGTAAATTGTATTTATGTAAATTGTAACATTTTAAACATAGAATAGGTTAGTTCATGTCCTGGTCTGAGGCAAAAGTAATCAATATAGTGTGCAAAATCTGCATACGATACTGTCATAAATAAAGTAATAATAGTCATTTTTCAGTTTAAATTAAAGCGTTACCATGTAGCTTGAAGTCCAGAGCAAAGGTGGCGCCAGCGAGGAGGGGGCAGAGGCCATGGCCCCCGTCGGGGAAAGCTGGCCCCCCGTCGGGGAAACTTCCAATTTCGTCGGGGAGCCTTAATCCGTGCGATAAATATGTAACCCCAATGACCTTCAGTCGCCCCGACGATCTGCTTGAGTTTGCTCATAGGAAGGGCATATTCTTCAATAAAGACTCCAACTTTTCCAATTTTCCTTTAAAAAAAAACAAGTTTCTCAAAATTTCTTCCATAAAAATCCAAATTTTTCAAAATTTCTTAAATAAAACTCTCAGATTTTCAATATTTTTTTAAAAAAGCTAAATATTTTTCCACGCGCTCCGCGCGCCGAAAATTTTGTGTTCCTCACCCTTTTGTTAACTCATCACCTTTGTCGGGGCTTTGGGTTGCTGCCCCCCGTCGGAGAGCTTGGTCCTTCCTGTCGGGCAAATCCTGGAGCCACCCCTGTTCCAGAGGTTGTAATGAAATTTGATTAAAGAATATTCTTCACACAATGTGAATTAGTGCAGGGCATTTCTCAACTCATGGAACCCGAAGTCGGCCAGAAATGATAACACAGAAATATGAATAAGTATATGTTTCTATCATTTTTTAATATATTTTATTTTATCCAAGCTTATGGAATTTTAGAAGTATATGAAACTTAAGCTGGAACTAGTCTCATATGGTTAAGCTACTGATAACTGGAATTTCATTTTTCATTTATGATGAAAGGTGATCCTTGGGCAATTTCGGCAATTAGAAGTGGGCCTTGAGTCACAAAAGGTTGAGGAACTCTGAATTAATATATCCTGGTATCCTAATTCATGATTGGTTCTTTCCAATCATGTGACAAAATTTTTGTCACTGAATTGTTTAATTCATACAACATAACCTCTTGGTTAACCTTTAACATCCAATGTTTTATGTTTGGAAATATTATGAAAGATATAAGCTACTTGTAAAGTGAAATGAGAGGAAACTTGTAATATTTTGCTGTTGTTCTGATGTTAATACATACTTCATAGCAAAATAATAAAGAATATAGCGCTATAGTTCCAGAGAGACGTACAGGCAGACGAGGCTTTGACACCTCTTGAACTGCCTAATCGGAATGACGAAATATTTAAGTATAGCTCAGCAACACAACAAGCATGAAATTTGATAGTATTTTCGCATTTTACGTCCATTAGAAATATAGAATCTTTTAGTAACTGATATCTTCTCTTAGACAGTTTCCTGATTAAGTCCACACAATGGTTTCATGTGTTAATAGAAAGAGCACATTTGAAAATCCCTTCCTTCTAGGCAATAAATTGTGGATGTATCATCTAAATGAATCATAGAAACCACAACACATGGAAAGTTGAGCTGTTCATCATGATGGATACTCTGTAATTCACCGCCACTCTCCTACTGAGGCAAGTAAATACAAAATTCTTATCTAGGAATAACATTTTCGTAACGAGTTCCCCAGGAAATGTTTCGCTTCCTACAGAAACACTATTCCAATCCTTTTCGTATAGGACTAACCAACTTTCCTGCAAAATAAATGTATTTTAAGAGAACATTTTGCCTCAATATAAAACCACCGTTTAAATAAATAACTCCATGTTTACAAAAGTGAAATCGTGACGTTATCAAGTGCTGCTCATATCATGGAAATACCACCTGGACATGCAGGACAGGAGAAGAAACTTCAGCAGAGTAAATTCTGAAATTTGTGATCATTAAGCCCCAAATGTTCCCCTTTTTTTGTCTGATACTTACAGCATACACTTCATATCCTCTGCAACCTCATTCATGCCTACTGCCATCCAATAACAAATGGATTTTATGGAACAATATTTTGATGTCTATAGGAAGTTACCGACAGTCACTGTTTAAAAATTCAAACAACTTTTTTTCTTAATTTATCTATCTATTTTTTAAGAAAGTAAGGGATGCTGGTGTTTCAAGTAATATTTATTGGACAATTTATATGCAAATGAGCAAAATTATTATGAGGCTATTCTTTGCAGTTGAATTTTGATCAATTCCCGCATTCTTCCGCAGATCGTAAAGGGTCTATCCATGTTTAACATATTACTTGGAACCAAAACAATCTTCAGTTAAGCCACAAAGGTGAGAAAACCCGCAAATTAATTTGCCAAGAAAGCGACTAGTCAAGCTAAAGTGATTGGCAAAATTCTCTCGATCTGCTCTTCAGGATGTAGCAGACGACGTTATCCTATTTTTAGTTCATAACACAATTTAAACTGATTGAATCTTCAATGAAAGTGCAAACAAAAGAGACCGGTGGTGTTAACAATTTTATGACCTTGAACTTGTCGTTATTATCATCATCTTCAAAGAGATTTGACAAGTTTCTTCTCCTTGTCCAAGTTGTAGCTGCATGCTTCTGGCCGTATGCAGCCGCCCAGTTATCTTTGATGTGCCTGTATTGAAGTTACTTTACTTTCGCACTACTAAGTCTCTTTCGAGATCCTAGATCAAAGACAAGCAAATAAATTATTAATTGTCTAATTCCATAAAGTCATGGTAAATTTCTTCAGGATTTAGTTAATGCTAACTAATTAACGGGATGCATGGTCTCATGAATTTATCTCAGTGGGAGTGACAGTGCGCCACCATAGTTGACGAATGCAATCTAATCACCGCATTCCGGATTCCATTCTTACTTCTGCTCATTAGAAGCTTGCGACAGCTCACTTAATTAAAAGATCAAATTGCCAGTCGCCACGTCTGCTTAGGTTCAAGTATTTGCCAATTGATCTACTTGCGTACAGTTTCTAGGCAACAGTGTTAACAATGTAATGTTGCATGTAGTATCAGCGGACGTGTCGTACTTCGTTGAAGGAAATAATACATCGTTTTCATGCCGGCGCTCCCATATGGTCTAGTGGTTAGGATTCGTGGTTTTCACCCACGCGGCCCGGGTTCGATTCCCGGTATGGGAACTTTATCACCATTTTAGTTTTTACTTGTTGAAGGAACAGTGTAAGAAAATCACAATACTAAACGTTAGGTGTAATTTAACATTGTAATTAGTTGACACCTTCAACTGCTAGATTAGGCCTATGTTTGAAGAAGGAAGGAAAATTTGCCAACATTGTACATGGAATTGTAAAAAGTGTGCATATGTTGTAAAATGAGTATACAGTTTTCCTTCAAGAAAAAAAAAAGAAATACTAAACGTTAGTGGTTGATGTTGTACAAACAAAAAGAAATTTCATTACAATTATCCCTCAGACAACTGCCCCCACTATCAGTGGCGTAGCCAGTTTTTTTGTCAGGGGGGGGGGCAAGAGCACCAAGATTTCCCCCAATTAGTGATCACTTCCTAGTAATCAGTGTTCTCCGCAGGTCCAAATTTTGTCCGGGTGCTTTCCTCTGACCTGGCTGATGTGACTGATCGCCTTCCTGGGGGAAGGGTCTAAGGGGAGGGGGTGTCCCACTCCCCTTTGGAAAATTTTTGCTCATATAAGGTGGGCTGGATGCAAAATGGTGCCACATTTGGTGCTAAATGTAAACTGAATACATCACCAAGAATTCCTATTTTTTAGGAAGCTTTTTTTATCTTGCTTCAGGGTTTTCGCTAACCCGGGTTCCCGGGTCTCAGACGCACAACAAGCCGCCTAGACGCTTGGTAGAAAATCTTGTGCGTCCCATGAACGCATGATGTTCAGCCTTATACGCACAAAAATTGTAGCTCTAAATTTCATGGTCTTTACCCACATATGTATTTACGCACGTACGTACGTCAACTTCTCTTCAGAACTCGTGCCTAGCCTAAGGTATGGGTGTTTGAATTCAATTATGGAACTGCACATGCACTACAAACTTTGCCGTGCTTCGCCATGCGTTTCACTTGAACCTGGCCTAAGGTATCGGTGTTCGAGTACACAATTCCTATACCAAACATAATACGGTTTTTGACCGAGAATGTTTATGGTCTCTTCGAATGGAAAAATGTGGAGAAAAGGACGAGCATTGATTGATTTTACATCAGTTAAATGTAAAAAAGAATGCCATAAATGAAGAAAATATATGTTCAGGACAGCAAAAAAGAAGAAAGGAAAGGATACAAGCCACATTATTTCACATTTTGTTTCACAAGTCCTTTTTTGAATTCTTATTATCGTGTAGTCTCACGGAAAAGTTATTGCCATAATTTTAGTATCGCCCAAACTTACGCGCTACGCGAACGGCACGAAAGTGGTCTAAATTGCTTCAAATTAGAACAAAACTAGAGTAAACAGTTGTAACTCAACAAAATCTGAAATGTTTTATCTTTATTTAGTTGAAAAATCGAAGCACCTGGTGGGATAATTTGCATAGATAATTCGTGCTACAAACAAATGAAGGAACTACGCCTACTCGATGCTAATTTCATGTTTGTCGAGCTCAAACAAAATCTTGCCGGGCTACCACAGTCTATTACCAAAAAGCCCGACGGGCTACCTCTTTGAAAAATATTTTCCGAGCCCTAATTGTGACAATTCAGACATGCAGAGCTAGCTCGACATATTCCGGTCACGCGGTACAGTTCACGTTCGTACTAAAACACCTGTCATTTCCAGCTCAAACTTTGCAGTAGTTATGATGGATTCTTGTGTAAACGCATGTGTACTTATTGCACAATAAAAATAAACTGCATATTTTATTATACCTGGGATATGCTCCGGGAGGGAAGCTCGACCCATATGCCTGTCTGAAGGGTTAGGGTATAGCTCCATATCTTGTACACACGTACGTATCGTATAGGTTACAGTACAAGTACGGGACTCTTGGAAAATTTTGGAAACCCTTGAAAATTTTGGGGGACGCTCCAAAAAGAAAGCTGAGAGTTTCGGGACTCTTGAGATTGGAAGCCTAATGAAAACCCTGCTGCTTGTCTTCAGGTCTTGGTGAATTTTTCTTTCTACTGGTAGATCAAAATCACAATGGGTGAAGTACAGTAATTAAGTGAACCCTGGTACACCTTTTCCTTCATCAGTTCACCACATTCACCACAATCAGTCCAAATTTTACGAGGACCTGCCCCTGTAGCAGAGTATAGCACTTGACCACTGACCCATTCTAACAAACTGCATATACCACTATGCTGCTGCTTTAATTATCAAGAAACACTGGAAGTATACAGTAAAAGGACAGAGTCCCTTGTCAGAGGTCCAGAGATCCCATGCTGTATAAAACAGATAGTAAAACATAACTAGTACAACTATAAGCATGGTATCATCATTCCATCTCTGAAAACCTTAATGAGGACTGGTTGTGCCAGTGTGGCATATACTTTTAAATAAGTAAAGTGTACTGGTTGAGAAATTTAAAATTTTACCAGATCATGCGCAAATTTCACCATATAACCACTTTCAAAATTTCCCCCAAGATTTTTCCGGAGGGGGCAACTCGCCCCCCTGTCCCCCCTGGCTACGCCACTGCCCACTATAAAATTTTGAATCGTGCTGATAGGGTATTGTTCGAGTAGAACTGTCCGGGGGGGGGGTTGTCCGGGAACCGTTAGATACCATTTATTCATCCATTAGCGCACCGGACTATTCGTACTTTCATCTGGGGTGGGGGTGGGAAGATCACATTTGCCGGCAACTTTTTTATATGATTTCGTATCAATAGCGTCGCCAGACTTTTCCAATTGGGGAGCACTGGGGGACATCATCTCGCCGAAGGGGCACACCAACAAGAAGGACTGAGAGGCGCTGGAGGGATTTTGGTGACGCGAAGCTCCCCGGCTGTAGGGGTTGGACCCTAGGGCCCACCGTAGGGTCCCTGGTGGGTTCAGTTACAATTCTCCTTGGGGGTCCACTGGGCTTTGCCCCTGGAGGCTCTGGGGTATTTGCAAAATTGTGAACATGAGAATGAAGATTTAACTATCTCCAAATGGCACTGGATTTGCACTAGGCAGACCAGAGGCCACAAAAATAAAACTCATAATTTGACAAGTTCTTGTCATCCTTACTTGCACTAACAATTTAATAATTCGGGAGGGAGAAGGGGTTGTGAGTGGGGACTGTGGATTATGTTCAGATTTGCATTGGGCTTTAGAACGATAAATCCACTCGTGCTGCCTAATAAGAATTAATGTTGAGACAAAAACCAGGTATGCCACTGACGGGACCCCTCACATTGATCATCAAAGGTGCATCTATGGCGGAGGATCCGGGACCCCGGGGGGAATATTTGGAAAAAAAAAGAAGTCCTTGTATGTGATTTATAAGGTTTTGGGTGCCTTAAAATTATAACTATGACAAATATATTTCCTGCATTTTCTTCAGCAATAAATGAGAAAAAGGATAGCTAGTAACCATTGACTCCACCTCTGATACGCGCGAAGCGCGCAGCTTAATTCTAGTATGAAGTACTAAATAATAAAATTTCGTGCAAGTACTTATACTTGTTATGGAGGGGTCACCAATAATTATCATCCTTGGTGTGGTGCTTAGCTCCGCCTCGGCGAGGATTCAGGAGAGCAAAGTTCCCCTTGCGAATTTTAAAGCACCGGAATGTAAAATAAACGCAGATTAGCCTATGGGATAGAACTAATAAGTTATCCTCATATGTTATTAGATGTGCGTTAAAACAGGCGACAAAAACCGCAGTATCAACAGTTTGCGAATATAAAATTACACTAAGAGAAAATGGATGTGAGAACTGCATGGAATGGAGAGGACTCACGGCCGCAATGGTCCCATATATAGGTGTTAAAAAATTGATGCTGAAACGGTAACTGTGGAATATATTTTCCAGTAAGGCAGTGCTTCACAAAGTTCACAAAAATAGATGGGCACGGAGCGAGCAGCAAAAATGTAGTTAGTTTTGAGATCTTTTGTGTAATTTTAGCCCCATAATTGACTGATTATGTGAGAGTGGGTCCTCATGACCAAATTAACATTTAAAAGGTGTGCTTGTGCATAATTTTTTAATACCCAAATCTCACTTGGGGGCACACGAGGGCATGGCCAACGTTTGGGGGCACGTTCCCCACTAGCCCCCCTTGGCGACGCCACTGTTTCGTTATCACGAGTTTACTCTAAAAATATGAAACTGTGGGGGGGGGGCGTTGCAGCTCTAGCTTCATCAGTAGGCACCACCTAAAGTAACAAATTATGGGCGGAGCATATAGCATTTCAGTCTAAATTATAGAAAATGAATTACGGTCACTTTTAAATCAAAATAGATAAAACATATCATTGTGGAATTTTTCATACTTGGATGCTTAAGAGAAACATGGGATGGGACCAATTCTTGACATTTCAATCTCCCTGCATTCCGGTAGGAATAGTTTGCTTTAACACTGTAGTTAGCCATTACAGACCTCTATCAGGCTACCTTGCGTATAGCTCCATTATGATTGAAAGTGGTTTCCCATGGGCTCCTCAGGAAGGTGGCCACCCTCCATCACCCAAATCCGCCATTGATTACGACATGAAGGAATTCAGTAAATGAACAAGAAGCTCTCTAAGATTTTTTTTTTTGATAACCAGCAGGTGAGACGAGTGCATGTTCCATTATCTGCGGGGTGGCCTTGCTACGGCCGGGATGAACAGTACCTTACGTATTTCTCTGTGTTGGCCAGTAGTTCACTGTTTTTGTAACCGATATGTTACTGTTACCTACAACCAGTCCGTTAAGCTTGGCAAATTGAGTATACTAAACAGCATCCCATACGAACACCTTCCAGAAGGTCCCGTTGCGGTAGTTCTTACTAGATGATAGAGATTTATTATGCAAATTTACTTTTGTCACTCACTCGAGAGTTACGCCAAAGACGAACACTGAGATGCGAGATACCAGTGGCAATGGTATGAAAGATACCAACCACGGATTGTGATATCAAGCAAACAAACCGATACAACTTGATTACTGCGTACCTTGTAAAATCAACAAATTAATCAACTCTTAACATATGACAAGGTCAAAATTCATTGCTGCTAATATAATGCCCTTTCCATGCAGTATGCAATTAATTCGAACCTCAGTATCACTGTACTCTATATACAGGCCCGTGGCCAGACAAGGTGCTGAAGGGGGGGGGGGAGAAAAAGCTTCTAGGGGGCCGAAAAATTTTCCAGAGGGGGCTAAACATACTAAGATGCATTACGGCAATGCTAATTTTTGATCTTCTAGGGGGACGAAAAATTTTCCAAGGGGGGCTTAGCGCCCCTGGTCCCCCCTTGACTACGGGCCTGACTCTATATCGTTTTAAAAGTTATGAGGAAACGCTCAAAAATTTCAAAACGGTCTCCTGGCAGCCTGACGTACGGTGATTAAAAGGCATAGGCGTAGGAAGCTGTTCGAGACTGGAGGGGGTGAATGTTGTTTCGGATAGCCGTCCAAGGGAGGGTCTAAGGGGCAGAGTTTTCCCCTCCACTTTGGAAAATTTTTAAATATTTTAGGGTCCTTAGATGCAATTTGGTGCAAATTTTTGACATTTCTTACAGAGGAAACAAAATAAGGGGTTTTCGTACTTGGATCGAGGCGGGCGGAAGCATAGTTCCGCCCTACCACATTTTTGCCTGGGGGCTGGGGGGACTTAAAGTGGCCATGACACGTAAACTGGAGTAACGGGAGACTAATTTAGCCTAAAGTACACAAAAAGCTCTTTCTAAAACTGTTTTCATCACCCTAACAGCCTTGAGCATTAAAAAGAAATTAATGTTTCAAAAAATTGCACCAAAAAATAGACTGTTGAAAATGAGATTTCAAGCCAACACAATAATGACGTCATTTTAGGAACACCAGCCTCCGTATACCGAACCTGGCGTACAGCATAGCCTATACATACGTAAGAGATAGTAATGATTGTAATTCGCGGCATGTCTTCAATTTGAACTTTATTCTGTCTGTTTGGAGAGTGGTGTCGGTCTGTTATATTTTGGGGCTGCAGTAGGCTATTACCAATAATTACAAATACTCTTGTAACCGAAAAACGAAAAACTCGGCAGTGTACTGTTCGGTTCGGTCTGCGTACAGTGAGTGGACTGGCAGCAGCCAGCGAAATACTGTGCACACTCGATCATAGCCTAGGCTAGTTCCACGATTTCCGCTGACACTTGCATGAAAGTAACCTAAAGTTCATATTTTGACTGCCTACATAAAACTTTACAAGCTTAAGTCCCTTTCAATTGCTCCAAATGCTTCTCGTGCTCGAATTGTTGTGGTGTTGTACTTTTACCTCACCTAACACTGTCTCAAATTGAAACGGTCCTATGCGCCGCAACGAATTACTCACCCCATCTGCACCACTGACGTCTTGTTCAGTATCGCCTTCGCCTTTCTGATTTCAAATCCAAGAAAACTCACTTTACCGACAGTCCACATTCCTGTCCGATCAGGGAGTTGCCATTAGAGGGCAACTCCCTGGCTCAGATCCGCCATTCCAAAGAAAGTATTAAATTTGATTTCACATGGTACCTACTACGAAACAGTGCTGGTGATACATTGTGTAGTAACAGGTATGTTGTGTACTGTACCTATGCTGTTGCGTTGTGAATGTTTGTACATGCAGCTACTTATCATGACACCAAGACGAAAAACCTGCATGAAATGCATTTAATTGACTAAAACAGGTGGTAAGCACGAGAAAAGGGATAACAATTCCAAAATTTACAACTTTTCACGCAGGTTTTACATTGTATCGACCTTGGTAACCGGTACAGAGGAATGCAAACACTGTATCAAATGTCCGAAGGATACCACGCCAAACAACGATCAGTTCCTAAAGTGACGTCACATGACGTAACAAGATTTTGAAAATTTTCGGAAAGACTAACTTTTCAGGGCTGAAAGAGGGTGTATTTTTTCTCAATTTTCGAGCGGAAAAACAAGTTGTAAACAAACTGAATGGTTGATTTTCGTCGTAGGAAACGTATTCCTAAAGATACCAAAGGGTTTAAACCGTTAATTTACACGTGGCATAGCCCCCAGCTTCCTACCCCTATGTTTACAACTGAGTAGTATGAAGAAAAGGCGGGAAACGAAAAAGTTAAAGAAGTTAAGCAATGATTCATGTCACCCGGTCAACTCACCATACCTAAAAGTAAACTGACTCGAGTGAAACAACGTTGGGATTTTTGTTTCATATGACCGCACTTCGATAGAGAGTTTAGTTAATGAACAGACTGGGATCAGTTAAATGACTGGAAATGAATCGTTTCGACAACATTACTAATTCTACAGTTAAATAATTAGGGATAGAGAGGGGCCGCTAGAACGAGACAATCATTAAAGAATAAAGACTTAGATTTATAAATCACCATATGGATAAACGCGGCACTTGCAATGGGGTGGTTTCGACTGGTTTTTAAATAGAGAGAGACAGAGAGAGGGGGTAGCCTATCAAAACTCCATCTTTTGTTCCTCTGTAAGATTCAACATCGTTGTCAACGGAATGCCTCCAAATGCCTGCTACCTCCGCAGCCCATTAATAACTTCTCCCGAGAGATGAACTGGAAACAGCAGTATCATTGAAGATCCTACTTTTCTTCAAAATGTCCCGTTAGTACGGAAGCCGAGAACATCGCGGTGGTGTGAAATCTGACATGCCAGTTTTCCCACCCCTTTCTTTGGTAAACATGGGAAGGAGAAATCAAGATACGATTTCTCCTTACCAGTATCTACCGATAATGGTGAGTGGAGAAAAACCAAGTTAGTGAGGGGGTACTTCAAGAAAGAACCATTACACAGTGTCAATTTTCGAACACCCTTTTCATAAATGGACGCTCCCGCACATGACACGGATCCTCTTTTCAATTTGAGTAACATAGCTAGCTCGATCGTCGACGATTTCTCCGTACCACGGTGGGATCATCCCACGTTGGTAATAATATAACCAAAGTTATATAGCGTCAATCCGTGTCATGTGCGGGCGCGTCCATTTATTGACACTGTGTAATGGTCCTTTCTTGAAGTACCCCCTCACTAACTTTGGTTTTCTCCCCTCCTTATTATGGGTGGATAATGGTAAGGAGAAATCGTATCTTGATTTCTCCTTCCCATGTTTACCGAAGAAAGGGGTGGGAAAACTGGTATGCCAGATTTCATACCACCGCGATGTTCTCGGCTTCCGTACGTTAGTGACTGACAGTATTGGTGCATTGGCATACACGTGGATCACATTGTCATTGTCAATGATCCGCCTTTGACATACCACGGTGGAGTTTTTGAGGTGAATCATTCTATTGCTAACTGTATTATACTGTTATAATAGCCTAAATAAACTGTAGGCAACCAGGGAGTTGTCCTAACACCTCCCTGGGGCAACTTAAACTGCGGCGGTTGTGCTAGCGTTGTTACGTCATAATAGTGAGTTGCTATGGCAACTTCCTTGTCATAATTTACTATCCTAAGCCTACAGATGTCTCCTCTTTTTTTCTTTTGTAAATGAACTCCGAAGCACTGCGACGTTGTGACATACCACAAGGTAGGGCAGCTACAATATTTTAATGTTGTTCATTGTTTCATACATAGATCTGTTATTAACAATGGATACGTGCAGAAACTTTCAGGTGGTATTTTTGGCTCCGATGTTAAAGAGACTCATATTTGATTCCTTTGTGTTTTATCACAAATATACTTTCCACAATCCACAAAGAAATAAGTCTTCTTATAGCTGGCCTTATGGCAAACTATCTTGAAATTAATTATGCTTACGTGTAATTAGGAGATAAACTTGTCAAAATGGCTTACCGTATGGCCGTCTGGTATCTTCCTCAGTGTTGGGTTTGCTATTTGGACGTTTGTGACCTTATGATAAAGTGACCTCGGTAGAGGTGGATCCAAGAGGCGACGCCGTTTAGGGAGTTATCCTCCCTCAGGAGTTGAAAAGAAGGTTTAAGCCTGCAGTGTTTATATAAAGATTTGGGCTAAAACCCCTTTTCCCTAGAGTGAAAACCCTGATCCGACCTTCTCAAAATTCTGTACCTGCCCCTACTCCCTCCCCTGGGTGAGTCGTAGCTTCGAACGTATAGTAATGCTATCTGTTTTCAGGCGCGGATCCAGACATTTCGAAAAGGGGTGGGGGCTGAAAGCCCCCTTTAATACTCTCCTAGATTAACATTATGCTATTTTCCGCGTATTTATTACTGTTGATGTGGCGAAAAAGGGGGGCTGAGCCCGGGAAAGCCCCACCTCCTTGGATCTGCACCTGGTTTTACTCGCTCACAAGGAAGAAAAACTATCTGAAATAAATACAACTACCAAATACACTACTGTAATTTTGTGGGGAAGGTGGAATTTTTTTTCCATTTTCCAGTCTACATATTACACGAAAATGTTCAAACTTGGGATAGAAAACAACGGCACTCACATAGGTAATTTAGCTGCCTTTTTTCAGTCTTGTTAGTCATTAGGCATTACCTGCATTTTAGAACAACCTTTATATAACTCGTTTTTATTAACCCAAAAAATATTACTGGGAGATTACTTTCCCATCCCTCGCAAACGTATTGAGGAACCATGCCCCTACCTTCTCTCATGTGATCGCCACCTATGATTGATTGTTCAGATAAAGTAGTTATTTTTTGCTTCCATGACGATCACCACACGTTTTCATCCTTCACGTATAAGAATACCTATTCAAAGATTGTGTATCTGGACGGAACAAGGTCTTTGCATTTGAAGCAAAATTCACTTGCAATATTTAAGCCGAAAAGTAATTAAGCATTTTGCCACAAGTTAAAAGTTAACCGAGGACGTGTTGCCTTCACATCTGTGGATGTATTTGTAGTTGTTGTGACCGTGTCCAGGACAAATAAAGCTTGGCAGTTTACGAACCTATCCATCTCTCCTTTTATATTTGCTTACGTCATTAAGGTGGAGGAAGTTAATACAGAAACACAAAAATATATGACAAATTCTGTCAATAAGTTTCAAAAAGTTGACGGAATTTGTTGTACTCTTTTGTATGTCTTTACTTTTGTTCCATAATTGTACCGAATTTCTATTGACATTTTCCACAGCGCTGGTTGCTTTTGCAATTTTGTACACGCACATGTGCGTATGAGTCAGGGACTGCTAAAAGTATATATGTTAATTTCGGGGACGAACATGAGCTGTTTTGCGCTTATGTATACGTAAGAAGACATCAGTCCAAAAATTGACGTTCACAGGAGTAGATCTGGAGCAATTACCTTACTGATAGGGTATTGTACACCAGTAGCGTGTTCAAAGGGGGGGGGCGGGGGGGGGCACTGCCCCCCCCACCTCTGAAGCCAGTCGGGGGAAAATCTCTTAGTCGGGGGATTTAAGGGTTAGGGGAAGAGAAAAAGATTGAAGAGACACTGAGCACTCAACAGGGATGGCGCCAGGTGGGGGGATCCCCATCGGAGAGTCTTAATCGATACGATAGAGTATGCAGGCAGTTCCCGACGGCGCCTGAGAGAGGACAATTTCTCTGATAAGAACCCAAATTTTTCGGCGCGCTACGCGCGCTGTATAGTTACTCCAGGATCTTCAGCAGTTCCATTCCACATTGCTAGAAAGCACATGTCCTGCCAACCTTACCACGAAACATGAAGGCAGAGAACACTGTTCATGTCGAGGTCGAAAATTCCATCGCATGTCGCTAAGCCTAGTTACTGTTCTCTAATGTGTGTCATGCGGTACGGTCAGTTTGTGAGCGACTCACGGACCAAAGTTTGGCTGTTTCATAGGGTAGTCCAAGTGTTTCGATAATATGTAGGCTATGTTTTCCCTGATATGGTCTAGAACCCCTACAGTTTTTCTTTTTGGTTTTCTTTATGTTCTTGATCACATATCTTTTTTGTGAAAGCCTACCAAAAATTTTCGCGCGCTTTGCAAATTCAAGTTTCAGATTCGAAAGAACACTATATAAAGTGCGCAACTCGGCTAATGAAGTATTAAGTGATATCATGTAAAATATGCCCTGAAATGGCATGGGATAATAAGTCATATCCCCTTGTCACCACCTGTTCGACAGAGGGGCTGTCGAAGCTTGGGGTGGCTGGCATGGCCCAGCCCTCTGAAAATTCTGTCGCTACCCATGATCTGTTTACTTATTTTGGCTTTCAAAGGGTCATTTCTACAATGAAACCCAAGATTTCCGGTACGCTTTGCCCACTCTTCCACAGTTCTGTTACATATAGCTAAATATAATACAAACCATTTCCACCTTTTCAAGTAACTGAAGAAGTAGAATTCATGAATTTATGTAAAAGTTGAAAATTTCACCTCATTTCACGTTATTCAGTCAATGTTCTCTTGGGTCTGTTGTGCGATACGGCTAAAGTGACAAGAGGAGAGAAGTACAATGTAAGTTATGCCCGATAGGGACCAACTGCCCGGACAACTGACCTTTATTAGCTTTTAATAACTATACCGATTTCTTCTGGTGAAGGATAATCCAAAAAAATTTCGCTCGCTTTGCAATTTCACACTTTAGATTCTGGGGAAAACATTAAATCAGCCCCGAAACTACGTTCCTCTAGTATATACACCCATTTTCATGAAATATATGTCCCGCAATGGCATGGTTTAGTACACAGATTTTCTTCAGATCCCTCCTCACCATCCCCTTGACGGCATCGGGGCTGTCGGACCCTCAGGTCGCTGCCTCTGCCCGTCTGGCCACCTGTCGGGCAAATCCTGGCGCCATCCCTGGCACTCAAAACTTAGAAGTAGCCTACAGACTGATATTAGAAGAGAATTTTTTTTTTCATTTTTTGGTCGTTTACCAAAGGATAGAGCTCTTCCAATTGTCCTCCAGTGAATAATCAGACAGGATGCTATCAATATCAATATCTGTCTCATATGGTGCAGGTAGGCCTACTATCATTAAGTTCCCTTCGCCCTTCGCGCTAGTCACTTTAACCATCTGTAATGATAAACTATATAGGTTTAAGGATGAAACAGCGCTGTTAACTTTTGCGATCATCTCAAGCAGCCTTCTTGACTGGCCTAGTGATCTTTAACGTAGTCCTGTCAATGTATGTGACACATACTGTAGCACACTGCAGCTTTCAACGCATAGAGGATAACCTGAACTCTCCGTCACTGACACCGAATTTTACAAAATCTGAAACAAACGAAACCTGATCAATAAGGCCTCTAGAACCAATTTAGGGCGGTCTTATTAGCTTATGTTGCAGGAGCTTCCGGGGGCTTCGCCCCCTGGACCCCCACCGGGGCTCTGCCCCTGGACCCCGCCAGGGGCCCTGCCGCGGGCCCCTGGACCCCATGCGTGCAAACTCGCGCTTCGCGCTCGTGGTGCACCTTCGGTGCACTTGTCACATCCCTCCATGTCAGTCGGGGGAATCACAGGTTGTGCCCCCCCACCTTCGAAATCCTGCACACGCCACTGTTGTACACCTGTATTGTAGAGGTGGATTCAGGATTTGCCCCACGGGGGGGGGGGGACTCCCAGACGGGAGCGTAGCGACCCGAAGCCCCGACAAAGGTGACGGCGCCATCACTTTGGCCACAGTTGGGAAAATAAGGAAGGAGAGTTATGTAATTTTCCTGACTGTCTGGTAAATAGCTTCCACCTTTTCACATTGAGATTTCTGTGTGAACGGTTCCATAGAAATACGTACATCCCATTTGCTTTGGGGCTCCCGCTCGCAAAACGCAGCAAATTTCGGTTTTGGTGTGAACGCACCTTTACCCTACCTTCATGAATATGACATTTTCTTGGTGAATTTTTACATTTATGCAAGAAAACCTTTGTAGATTTTCCTCTCATATGTGACCCAGAAAGATACTTGTAAGAGAAAGAAGAGGACATTTGAAAAATTTAGCTGGTGCTCCATATAACGCTGGGAGGTATCTCTTTAAGTGACCATAACGAGCTTGAATAACAAGGGAGGTTTTGTTAATTTTCTTTCCACGTAGTCACTTTGTAAGTACGGTGTGTAGGGTAATATAACCAGGGGTGCCGCCAGGATTTGCCCGACAGGGGGGGTGCAGCAACCCGAAACCTAGACAAGGGCGACAAATTGCCGATACGATGTTTGCAGCAAAAGTTTGGCGCGCGAAGCGCGCCGAAAATTTCGGTCTCTTATTGGAAAAAATTGAAAAGAGTTGAGCTTTTCAACCATGGAAAATTTGAAAATGTAGGTTTTTAACGAAAAAATTGGAAAATTTGGGGGTTTTATTGAAAAATTTGCCCTAATTTGACCAAAATAAAGTAAATCGTCGGGGCGACTGGCCGTTGTCGGGGACTATCGTAAACATAACAGCCAATGGGGGCAGCCTTCCCTGACGGGGAGGAGACCATGGCCCCGCCCCCACCTGGCGCCACCACTCAATATAACTTACCGCTGTAAGTGCGAATATAGTAACACCTTACTAGCGATGAGTGTGTCTAATAGGTAAAAGAGACAAAAGATTATTGAAAAAGAACAGATTTTCACTCAAGTGGTAATTGGATTATCCAAAAATTCCAAAAGCAGAGGTATGGACAAACGTATGGAAGCAGGTTACGGGTAGCAATGTTTCATGAATTCGGGGGAGGATGAGTAGTGTGGAGAGGGCGCACCCCATGTACCTGAAATCAATTTCTGTGGTGGTCAGTGCAAGTGAACTGGGTTACCAATGGATGATCGAGGAAGATGCCTGGAAGTAGGAGGGTGGTATAACACTGAAACATCCAAAGCCCTATGTACAGCTCTGGACGAGTGCAACGTTGAAACCTTATCTGTTGAAAGCAGGTAAATATGAGAGACGGAGGAAAACGACTGAAGACCAAGAAATATCAAACAACGGTATAATTTGTATAACTAATATACAGAGATTACAAACAAAACGAAATTGGTGGCACACACAGTGGAGGTATAGCCATGTTAACCACAACACCTTTAACGGTAGTATAATACCGGGTGTTACCACTGTCTGACTTGGAGAAAGGATTTAGCATATTGTAGTCACAATATTTATGAAAAACGACTCAAAGTCGAAATTAGAGAGGTTTTACCACATAGAAAAAAATCAGTCTTTGAGAGATGTTGGAAAGTCTTGAGTAGAAATTCTCTACTTGCTGAATGTCACTTTGCCGGTTTTACCTCCATACTCAACGGTATAGACTAGATTAGCGCCCTCAATCGACCGTTTCAGGACGACCCCCGATTTGCCAGTAAAGACAACAGTATCACCGTCCCATGCTGTCGTTCCGCTGTAGGCCTTTCCGAAGAGTTCACCCTCTGATGGTCCCCCAACGGTCATGGTATGGGATCCTGACTTGCCGAGACCGCCAGTTGTGGTGAAGGTAAAGTTATCGCCATCTTGTTTAATCTCCACTGTCGCACCTTGCAGCTTGGCTGGATCCCTATGAGACGCATCAACACCGAATGCATCCAATACGTCATTCAAACCCTCAAATCCACTCACTGTCCATTTGCCGTTGAAAGCCATTTTGGATGTGATAACTCTGAAATTAGTTAAGAATATCAAAAGGTACATGAAGATCATAAAATGCGGATTTATGGATTGGAACGAAAAGTAATGAATTTAAATGAGTGAATGGTTTCCGAGGAAATTTTCTATCAAGTATTTTTGGACATGCTAGCCGTCATACGTTTACATCATTGAGGCGATCTAAGATTGAAGAGGGGCGCACATTGAAAAAAAAAAAACACACCAACTGCGAAGGCTGAGCTACGGAGAATAGCTTGCCGAATAAACACAGTTCAAACCGTCACCCCGAGTGAAAAATAAAACACTGCTAAGACGCAATTTGGAATGAAAATGTCGGAGCCTAGGTAGTTTTTCCGACAACAGAAAGACATTTTTCTCTTTGTGGAACAAAACACAGAAAACCGATTTATTCAAGTTTTAAGTTCATCTCTTACGGTGTAGAACATGCTGCGGGCTTCGGCAGTTTCCCTTAAAATACTGTTACAGTTTTGTTTCTTGCATTCTAGCTATACGAATGTCATTTTAGTATATACTGAAAACTTTGAGTTACTTCGTGTACATGTAAAGTACATATACATTTCAAACTTTAAATAAACATAACGTAATGCATTTAAAGTAATACTTGACCTCCCCCTTTGTTTTCTTCCTTTTAGACTTTTGACATTTTTATATAAACTAGAATAGTAAAAGTTGTCTACAGACTGTCGTGAGAAGATTAACCTTTATAGAAATATTTCATTGGCAAAACTTTTAACTGAAGGGCCAATGTTCTCTAACGAATGTTCCGCAGCTTTTGCTATGCAATGTTTCAGACTCTGTAAATAAAACCAAACATTTACCTCAAAACTCAATATTGTTTTAACCAATCTGAGAGTCTGTGGAGATACTTTTAGTAATAGAAATGTCTGTTCTATGGACAGACCTTTTTCGAGGAGTATACAATTTCATCAGATGGACTTTTATTTCACACCAAACGAGCGTCAGAGCATGGGCGACCGGAGGGGGGGGGGCAAGGGGGCACTTGCCCCCTTGGAAAATCAAAAACTTGAAAGAACGAAGAAAAAATAAAGAAAAAAAGGAAGAAAATATAACATCAGCACTTCTTAACAGTTCATTCAGTATGAATTTCTACTCTCAAAACAAGAATTGAATAAAAACATTAACACTCAGGCCCCAGCAGCCCCCCCCCCTTGAGCATATTTTTGGTATTTTTAAAGTTTATATTTACAATATTGCTAGTGTTTCCCTTTTGTATATGCGGTAAATAGGCCTTGGAAGTGCCATTTCCAGCGATCTGGGAGGCATTTTGGGCAAAAATTTTCTTGCGCTCAGCTCCAACGAATCGTGGCGCGGAGCGCTTAGAGTCTGTCTATGGGCTTTGCCCCCCCCCCCCTCCCGACAAATTTCTGGCTATGCCACTGTCAACACTGTGTGAAAAGTAGCATCTAAACTCTTTTTGGGGAGTAAAATATTTCCCATGAAAAAAGTTTTGCCCTCCCTAAAAAAATTTTGCCCCCTGAATTTTTTTTTCTGCGGACGCTCATGCTTCAGAGTCGAACCTGCTACTAGTCTGCATGGCGTGGCGTAATTTGCTTACTCTTTCTCAGCATAACAAGGTATTCTTATTTAGGTACTATGCAGCTACGCAGTTAAACCAGGGAGCTGCCACTCTAACTTAGAGTGGCAGCTCCCTGGTTAAACCATGGAGTAGTCTACCTCGGAGGTTTAACCTGCTTACCCGTATGCTGCCGGACAATGTTATAACGGCCACGGTTGTCATTCCCTAATATCCGTGATGAAGATAAGGATCTTATAATCATGTTTGGTTCTATTCAATTAGGAGCCGTTTGAAGGCAGTAAACTTTTCAGTTTTACGATGGATAGTTGCAATTGCGTTGCTCCCGTGTATACACAAGGTGGACACATGTAAATACACACTTGATAAATCACAACAAGGCTGTTTATAGGGCTGTGCATTGGCAGTAAATTTGAGATGGCGTTCCGCTAAGAAGTAAATCAAACGACCCTATAAAAGTCTGCAAGTCTTGTTACGTGTGCACGTTTTATTGCGTTAAAATCGTTTGTGGTCACGGTTTTACGGTACGTTTAAAAAGACTGTTACTCTTGCCTAGTAAAATTACCTTGTTAGCAAATTTGATACCTGTCAACTAGGTCTAAAGAAATGAGTGCAGTAGCCTCTTGTATTATCTCTGGTACCATCGCAAGGATAAAACCTACGAAAATTTATCACAGACTCGTTTGAAGTACTTAGAGACTCTTCAGTTACTGATGTGACAGCAAGTCTCTCAAGGCTGATTTACAAACGTGTGTGTGTCGCCGCAAGGGGGGGGGGGTGGGTCATTACTGTGCTTTTATGTGGGGCTCCTGGAACCCTATCTAAAAGTATTTTATTATAATTCCAAACTGGCATAACTTGCAACATTCCTACTTGTAAGCTACATGTCGGGAGTCCTAAACGATCTCGCTGCCATCTGCCCTATTTCCATCGGAGCATGGTTGTACTACCTCCGAGGCAGTACTTCCGTGATTGGAGAAACGTTGCCCCTTTGATTATATTGAATTTATTGTATTATACATATGTTAGTTCAGAAAGTTTACAGGTGTTTTGATAGACTGCACATCCGAAACATCCTTTCCTAGGTAAGATAAGATACCCAAAAACGTCGTATATTGTATAAGTAGGGGTACCTCAAGTCGATCAGAAGGTTCTAAATGATAGTGTAGCGTGAAGGCGAAATGGCGATTCGAACGTAAGCACCGAGTGTATTCCGTATTCTTCGGACAAACAACTAGAACTGAATAGGTATTAAACAGTTCTTGTTCCTTTTGAAAAGCAAACTTTGACTCATCATCAAGCGAGCAGGAACCGGGGGACTGGGGGCTAATCCCCCCAATCAAAATGTGGTTGTCGGAAGTATGCTTCCGCCCCCTCAATTCAAGGACTAAAACCCCTTATACGTTCCCTCTGTAAAAATGTCATAAACTGGAACTAATTTTCCTTGAAATTTGCTCAAATTTTGCACGAAATTGCATCTAAGTACCCTCAAATATTCAAAAATTTTCCAAAGTGTAGGGGGACGCAGCGTCCCTTGGACCCTACCCCAGGACGGTCGTCCAAAATAGCGTTCACACCCCCCTAGTCTAGAACAACTTTCAACGCCTTTGTTCATCATCAATTTTTCAAGTAGGGGCTTTCAAATAAACTACAGTTTTAAAAATTTTAATAAAATGGAATAGAGTATATCTTAGGTAGAACATTTATTCAAAATGTTGGTAGAAACACAATATTTTAGTTTCTTTTAATGTAATAAGTTTGACCAGTGGGTGAGTAACGGTCTTTGAGCAGCTCTTCACTTCTCAGTGGCCGACTGAAGGTTCCTTCAAAAACCAGGGAGGCATGATTATCCCACCTTCATGCTCACACAAGCAACGGAGTTGTCCCAGAATGAACATTTCTCTGTAGTCAATGTAGATTTAATTTTATGACCGATTTTTATAAGGAAATTGGAGTCAACTGGATTGCAATCAATAAAACCTGGTATTTTGAGTCATTTGTGGTTCTGTTTCATCATGGTTGTTAAAAGCATATCCGACTAACTCCTACTTAGATAAGTCCACACCTTTTAATGCATTGTTATGGTAGAAAAATCGTAAAATGGGTATGACGTTATCAGTGGCGTATCTTCACATTTTGTTTTGAGTGGTAAAGGCCAAACTTTTCCCACAGAGTACTGTCTCGAAAATCAATTTTGCTATTAATTTCATGGTAATACGCCTATAGGGAGGGGGCTTTGAGGTGAAACTGAAGGCCTTGCCTCGAGATGAGGTTTAAGAAGGTGCACTCCCCCTTCCTGGAATTTCTAGGTAAAAATAAACGTTTAGATGTAAAATGGTGCCACATATTTCAATATTTTGGAACTATTTTCCTTTGAATACTATTCCTTTTACTATTCTGAAAATGATTAAGATGCTAAAATATAGACTACGGTGTAATTTTCTATGGACAATCAAGGTATGAAGATCAGACATACTATCCTAAAATTAATTGAATGTTGTAGTGGGTAGTTGATACAAAGACATCATCATGAGCTCAAGCAGAAAAAAAAACAGAGCCAAGGGCAACGATTTTTAACGAGAAAGCGTCCTCTTAAGGTTTGGCAAGCGAAACCTTTCACCTCGAGGGCATAGGGTCTGAAGCGCTGAAGTCGGAAATTGGATTCTCACCGATAATTTTTCTTAAATTATATCGCTTTTGCAGCTAGAAAAAATCCTTCGTCCTTTAGGTGTAAACTGAATTGATAATTAACTACTTTGGCTGACTATGATTTCAATTCATTGGTTATTGACGACTTCATTACAATTTGCAAAGACATGAAGACGCTTCTCAGGTAGTATAGGCACTCCCCTACCAGCTTGCGACTCAGGGTCCATCTTCCTGGATGGGTCAAGTGCAATGGGTTCAGGGGGTTCATAGCAGTAGCAAAGCCCTGAGAACAGCGGTTTTCACAAAATTGTGACATCACAATAAAGTTTTTGACCTTCTTCAAATGGCATTCGATGCACAATGAGTAGACCCCAAAGATCGAGATACGTCACTCTTCAAATAGCCCAGAATAAAGATCAGTGGATTTAATGAGGGTGATACTTGAATGGGAAAGTGGATCGTGAAAGGAATTGCGGTGGTTTTCGAAGTAATTGCACCCAAGCTATCGTACAGAAAGTGTCATGAGACCAACCTACTCAGTTGTAAAAAGGCGGAAATGGTACAACCACTTGCATATATATATTTATATATATATATACACACATTAGGGAGACATGGAATGTCTCCGTAGTAGCATCCTCTCTAAAATAACAAGAAAATTGTCTCCCTAAGGTCTTACATAGATGTATATGTTGTATATGTAGGCATATATATATATATATATATATATATATATATATATATATATATATATATATATATATATATGCGAGCGACGCGCGCATAGAAAATTCATCGAGAATTTGGATTATACGGTTGGGTAACTGCAGGCTTGCCAGCATAGAGTTTTTTAATTATCTTCATTTTAGGTCTCCATGTCGCAAAACATAAAACTAGCCCCCTCACGCCCTCTCGTCGCGGACCAGGTATTGTAACTAATGTTAATTACGTAGCAAACATTTTCCGACAGAGAATTTGGCAACTTTGTGCCCCCCCCCCCCCACCCACCTGCTCTAAAGCTACACCCCTGGACAGTATAGTTAGCTGATCTTTAAAAGGCTGGGCAACTTCTTATTCTCTTTAGGCTCGATGTGTAAGAACCTCGTCTTGGACGATTAAAACTTTCTATTATGTTCAAAGGTTAAAGACGTAAATTTCCTCGAAAAACTTAAAGGCAGTAGGCAGTCACCCCAAACAGAGTGAGTGTATCCTGTCACTCTAGTTCATGATTGGCCTATTTTGATCATGTGACAATATTTTTGTTAATAAATTGTGGAATTCAAGGAGAATTTCACCTTGCTTTACCTATTGTTTGTAATTGTTATGTTCAAAACATCTTCAGAGGTGCTTGTAATGCAATATGAGGAGATTTGCAAGAGTTTGCTGATTTTTCAAAGAAAATTTTGGAGCGACTGCCTATTGCCTTTAAGCATTAGTGTTTAAACCTGAATTACTATAAATACTTTTAAAAGTATTGTTTTCTCATATTTTGTCATCGAAGCAAAGTTTTGCATACTTTGTGTTCTTCTGACGAAGACTAGCCGATAATAAATGGCACATAGGTCAAATTCTCCGAACACCTTTTCATGTTTTCTTTTCATATTTTTGTCAAGAATTTCAAACAACCAAAGTAGAATTAAAGACATTGAAACCTAGATATCTCTAAAATGAAAAAAAGAAAACTTCTAAATGATTTAATGAACTTATTCAAGTATTTTAAGAAACTGAAATAAGATTCTTACTTACGATTCTTCAAAACGTCTGGTGCCAAAATTTAAGACGATGCTTTCGTTGTTCGTAAAGTCTTGTTGACCGAAGTGTTAAACTGCGAACATAGCGAACAATTTAAGTGTTTCCTAGAAGGGTCAGTCAAGGGAGTGGTTACATGTAAGTATGAATGTCATTGGCTGACACCCTTGTAAGATGGATTGTGATTCGTTAAAGTGGGAACTGACCATAAAAACGCATATAATGAGATGACCAACACGATTGAATCATGTCGGTGATTACGCGATGTAGCTCAATATTTAAACAGCTTAGGCAAGATAGATGGTCGTGTAAGGAATTCATTGACAAACATAGCTGAAGGATGAGGAAGTGACCTTTGATATGTGGCCAGAATAAAAGACTTGGTTGGTTTGGACAGAAAGAAAAGACTTTTGAAACCAGGGTGAGTTTCATTATACTCCCATAAAAAATGGCTCTCATGATAGCTGGCAGATGCATTAGATGAAAACAAGTGACGTCACACTTGTCTTGGGCTGTAATCCAAGTGCTAGGCCTAACCCTGCCTAAGTATTCAGCTGCAATGTGAGAAAGCCCAGCCCTCGATCACAGAACCAGTACTAAATGTTAATGTCTCGAGATTACTGTTGAAAGGAAAATTACCATCCTTATAAAACAGTGCGGTGCAAGAAATGAGAGGCTTTAGTGAGGGCAAGCAGCAGGAAGGAGCAAACGTCCTTGAAGTCCCAGTTATGCTTTAATTGTTTTAATTGCAGAATGTTGCAGGCTTCATTTCTACAGGCATTAGCCACCTTCCTTAAAGTGAATAAGCAGTCCCCAAAAATTTGTTTTGACAAGCCAGCAAATTTTCGGTAATCTCTTCTTATTTGCCCAAGAAGTATATCTGAAAATGTTTTTGAACATAGATATTACAAACAAAAGGTAAAGCATGGGGTTTTTCTCTATGAATTTATACTTCAGTTCAGGGGCGTAGCTAGGATGAAATTTTTAGGGGGCCTAGGCACTAAATGGGGGTCATGGCATTTATTGCTTTCCTTAACAAATTTTATTAGGACACACACAATTTCTGGGGGGCCTCGCAAACATCTGGGGGGCAGGCCCCCAGCCCTCTAGCTACGCGCCTGCTTCAGTTGCAAAAACAGCCTATTGTAGTAACATGATTAAAAAAGAGCCGCTCATGAATTAGGATACCGGGATATACTCAATTATTCAAATTCGGGTGACAGAATTTTCCCTTTTACAACTAAACAAAGGAACTTGAAAGTGCGTGTCATGAGAAAACAGCCTCCAATGTCTCAAAATTATGACAGGAAGCTAGCGAACAGGACTAAATTCTATGCCTATCTCTTCGCATTGCCAAATTTCTATGAAGAACATAAATTTTGTTTTCATAGTCCGCCAAAGGCCTACACGTCCTATATATATATATATATATATATATATATATATATATATATATATATATATATATATATATATATATATATATATATATATATATATATATATATATACACAACTAACTCGGCTTTGGTATCCCCATGGAGTTACCACCTCGGAGGTGACTCCATGGTATCCCATGCAACTGGTAGTTTCAGCCGATTATACACTGACAGTGTGTTTGGTAGAAGTAAATTGTTTAGGTTGCACCTTACATCACATAGGCTCGTCAATTAGTACAAGGAAAGGTGAACGTTGTAACCTGAGCCAAACAGTTAGCAGGGTAAGGCGGTTGGGGTATGCAGTTGGTGTTAAGCCCCCATACAACTCATGACAAATGAAGTTGCCCCACGCTAATTGTCCTCATAAAACACGCAGAATTTGGGGAACTTAACATTTTTTCAGAAAGGAAATGCATTTTCAGTAAAAACGGCTAAAATCACCAACTTGGAATTCATTCCAACACGCATTGAGTGTAGCGTCAGATATATTAGGCTTATGTAGAGTCATTGTTCACCAACTTGATCGTCGTTCCCTGCACAGTTTAGGATGCTAACTCCATGATTCCATATGACACTTCACAATGACTGAAGAAAGGCAAAGAATGTATGGCCAACTAAGCAGACTATGGTCCTTCAGGAGCATGACACTGCGGAGCAGTTTCGTTCCTAGCCTAGGAGGGAACTAGCATATAGTCACAAGGCTCACAAGGCAAGGGGGGGAGGGGGTAAACGTTGTTGTGGACCTCTGTCATGGGGGAGAGATCAAGGGGAGGGGGTGTCCCTCTGTCGTTTGGAAAATTTTTGAATATTTGGGGTCCTTAGATGCAATTTGGTGCAACATATTGGGAAAATTTCAAGGTAGATGACTGCTTCCTTTTGACATTTTTTACAAAAGAAACAAATAAGGGGTTCGACCTTGAATTGAGAGGGCGAAAGCATACTTCCTCCCCACCACATTTTTGACTAGGGGCTTAAGTTCCCCACCCACCCCGCCTCCAATGCTTCCTACGCCTATGAAAAGTAGCATACAAGAAAGTTCTCTTAACTACTCAGAGCGCACTCACAGTCATAGTTATATCTAAACAAAAGAATGACATTCACTTCTGGACGAGTGACTACAGTGGTTGTGTTTTTTTTTCGACTGGAAATAGACTGAAATTCCGTTCTACACAGGGTAGTAATTAACTCAAAATGGGTAAAAATAAGGTCACTCGAGGAAGAGTAGAATGTCATTCGATACCGAGCAGTGATCAATGAGTTTCTCTTTTGCTAGAATTTCACTCTTTTTCATTTAGTGAGTTGTCTGCCAAAATTGTGGCCTTACATGAGACATTCCCATAAACAGTTTGCAGCCCTGGTCATCAGCGTATTAAAGGATTTAAGGATTTTATATGAAGTATTTTCTAAACCTCCGTATGTAAATTACACTGAGGCTGTTCAAACAAACCACCCTTTGAACTCTGTGAATTGTAAATTCTTGTAACTTCTTTACTTATGCAGTCAAAGTTTACATTTTCCTCATTGTTTCTGGCTGCACCTAGTAACTTTAAATGCCGTTTGGTTTACAGCTATCGCTCCGCTTTGTACACACCAGTGTAAGGATTCTACGTTTGCATGTACTTCAACGTGCAAACAGTGGGGAAATTTGTTTCAATAATCTGTTTACCTTTTTTTAGCTAAGTTAAACATCTTGTTGAAGTTAAGCGAGTTATTCATTTTCTTTTGAAGATCGGTCATTTAGATATTGTAGGTTACTGGTAACTTTTGTAACATGGTGGGTCATCTATTGAGCTATTGCATTATGGTCACAACAAAACCATGGATAGTTCTGAATGCGTACCTCCCGACCCCCCTCCATAGGGTCACGGAGAAATCCCTAGAGGCATACCTCATGATTTAAGAGTTGGTTGTATCTCTACATATTTCAAGGGCTTTTTTCATGTCCGTTTGCCATTTCTAAACTCATGGAAAATGTACGGTGTTTACGTGCAATCGCGGCCTCCGTGGAAAAGCAAGGAGGAGGACGATTATCCGGAATGGCTAATTTCCCAGACACTTGATACCAGGGGCGGATCCAAGGGGGGATTTCCCGTCCCCCCTTTTTCGCCACATCAACAATAACAAATACGCGAAAATTGGCATAATTTTAATCAAGGAGAATATTCACTAGGGGGGCTTTCAGCTCGCCCCCTTCCTTTTCGAAATGTCTGGATCCGCGCCTGGATACTAAATAGAACAAAGGACGCTAAAATAACATGGACTATATGCCATATTTACAGCCTTGTACAAGGTGGGGGCTCTTTCTATTGTCACATTTGACCTTCAAGTTTTACATTCGGGTTTACGAATGACGGGTAATAGTAATCTAAAACTGTCTCTCTGGCTAGTTGGTGCTCAATCATCTTATATAGTTTATGATGTTCGGATAAAACTTCTCTCCAATTGCTAGACTCTCAGGAGATATAAATTGTTTTCATTCCAAAAGGTTGGAAATCACTTGGTGGTGCTAACTCGGGGAATGAATTTCCAGGAACTGTTTTAGAACATATCTCTGTCTACTTGGTAAAGACAAGTTTTCCTGATTTTCCACCGTACTCGATGACGTAAACAAGGTTGCAGCCCTCAACTGACCTCCTGAGTACGAGCCCTGATTGCCCCTTGGAAACAATGGTGTCACCGTCCCATTCAGTGGTAGCGCTGTAGACCTTACCGAAGAGCTCACCTTCCGATTGTTGTCCGACGGTCATGGTGTGAGTTCCGGTCCTGCCCAAGCCACCAGTGGTAGTGTAAGTTAAGGTGTCACCATCCTGCTTGATTTCGAGAGTTGCCCCCTTCAGCATGGCTGGGTCCCTTTTGGACACATCAACGCCGAATGCTTCTGCCACTTCCTTCAGACCCTCGAAGCTCGATACTGTCCACTTGCCGCTGAAGGCCATGATACCTGAAAGATGGAGGGAAGAAAAACCAAGACACTGGAACATTTGCAAATACGATCCTTAGATGGTATATCATGCATGGACACTTGTACCGCAAAATGAAAACAAGTGGACAGTTGTAAAGTAAAATTACACAGGAACTTAGACGTAGCCTAAAGTTGTTTGCATGAAAAACAAAGCGTGATCTGTGTGATGACTGAATGCTAGCTCAACTTAGTTTGCCTGTGACTTGCTTTGGATGAAAAGTTAAACACTGACTGCAGTCTACGTCGTCTTCTATTAGACTTGGCATAGGAAGAGTACGGGATGCCCGCTTATGAAGGGCTTTCTAGTATTGGCTTACAACTTGACCCGCTACTTATTGCAGATCCGCACACGATGATGAGCAGTAAGTAGCTCTGGATCACAGATTCCCATACTCAGGGGTATTGCAATGGCATGTTCAAGTTCCACGATTTCTTGATCATGTAGGCCTAATTCTGAACCGCCATATTAAATTCAATGCAGTCGTTACATTTGAAGACAATTAGTATTTTGCTGCGTGACATATTGCTTGTTTGATCTTTGAATCAGTATGTCAGCTATACCTTCCATCAGCAGATCAAGCGTTTCCAAAATTCCTTCAAGAAATGTTGCAAGTTTACAGAACGTTTATGTTCATGTAACAATTCGTCGATGGAATGGAAGGGCAATCACGCATATATATGGCTGAGGCTGTGGGTCAGTCTAGGAGCTCACTGTAACCTTTATAGGCCTACTCACTGATACAAGTTTCGTTTTTCAGAATTTGACGAATATTACTACCTCAACACCAGCTAAGGAAGGAAAGTAATACGGGCTATTGCCCACGTACTGCAGGCGAAAATCTGAAACTACTTCTAAAAGGAGTCCTGACCTAGAACGGAAAAGGAACTTAACGAGAACAGCTTTGCTATCATGATGGTGCGAGCAAAATGCACCTTATACAGCTTCAACAAAGTTTAGTAACATCTGGTAATCGAAAATTTCCTTCATAGATGTAATGGGTACGCATAGATGATGTAATTATTTGATCCATTATTATACATGAATACAATTTTGGCAGTAATTGGCATTGAACTCTCCTTAACAAGATGTACTTGTCATTAATCGTCTAGCTAGGCTATTAAGTCGAAACTCAGTCCGGCAAGTCTGGGTCACGTATTACTTGAAACATCATAGATTATACTGCATACAATGATCATGACTCATATACGGTGGAGTGGAGAGATATTGTGTAGGACTTAGTATCGCTGTGTCAGGTATGCATTAGCACATGAGTAATTATGAGACGGAAAGCTAATCACTGGAACCTAGATACCGTGTCGTAATCGATATACAGGTATATCGTTGAGTAGTATGGACAATATGATTACGTCGATTCCATACAGAACAATTTATTGGGTGAGGTTCCTGGTTGCAATGTGCGACCATGATTGCATAGTTTAAGACATTACTAAAATAGGCACGTTAAAAGTGAATAAAGTGGATTAAGATCAAATTTAGTTTTTAACTTTAAAACAATTTTACCAGGAAGAGTGTGCATTAACCTAATAAAACAAAATAAAGCTTTAGAGAGGAAGAAAACCGTCACCGCTGAAACCGTAATCCTTGCACCATCCAATACATTAAATACGAAAAGTTAGCTTATTTTAAATAGCATTCCAATTTTTAATGTTTATGTTGGAAACAGTTTTTTGGTTTCGATGGTAAGAGAAACCTATGCATTCATGATGGCGTGTGTGTGTATGTATGTGTTTACGTGTGTGTGTATGTATGTATGTGTGTTTGTGACACTTTGCTTGTTAACACGATATCTCAAGAACGAAAAATGCAACAGTTCTCAAACTTGGTACATAGATACCCCATATCGAGAGGAAGAACCCTATTGTTTTTGGTGGGGGTCAAAGGTCACCTGGGGTCACCGGGGGTCAAACTCTTAAAACCTTGTTAACACGATATTTCGAGGAAGGAAGCTTGAATAAATTTCATACTTTGTGTGTAGATGTGTTATGGTAAGAGGAAGCAACCTGTCATTTTTGATGGAGGTCAAAGGTCATCTGGGGTCACCGGGGATCAAACGCTGAAAACCTTGTTAACACGATATCTCAAGAAGGGAAGCTCTGACAGCTCTCAAACTTAGTACATAGATGCCCCATATTGAGAGAAAGAACCCTATTGTTTTTGGTGGGGGTGAAAGGTCACCTGGAGTCACCAGGGGTCAAACCCTGAAAACTTTGCTAACACCATATCTTGTGGTAGGAAGCTTGGATGAATTTCATGCTTAGTATGTAGATACGTTATGGTAAGAGAAAGAATCCTATCATTTTTGAAGGAGGTCAAAGGTCATCTAGGGTCACCAGGGGTCAAATCCTGAAAACCTTGTTACCACGATATCTCGAGGTAGGAAGCTTGGATAAATTTCATACTTTGTATGTAGATGCCTTATAGTAAGAGAAAGAACCCTATTGTTTTTGGCGGAGGTCAAAGGTCATTTGGGGTTACCGGGGGTCAAACGCTGATAACCTTGTCAACACGATATCTCAAGTTAGGAAGCTTGGATAAATTTCATACATGTAGATGCCTTATATTAAGAGGAAGAATTCTATTATTTTTGGTGGAGGTCAAAGGTCATTTGGGGTCACTGGGGGTCAAACTCTTAAAATCTTGTTAACACAATATCTCCAGTTAGGAAGCTTGGATAGATTTCATACTTAGTATGTGGATGCATTATGGTAAGAAGATGAATCCTATTCTTTTTGCTGGGGGTCAAAGGTCTTTTGCGGTCACTGGGGGTCAAACACTGAAAGCCTTGTTAACACGATATCTCAAGGCAGGATGCTTTGATAGATTTCATACTTAGTATGTAGATGCGTTACGGTGAGAAGATGAACCCTGTTTTTTGGTGGCGATGAAAGGTCATCTGGGGTCACCAGAGGTCAAAATGCAAATTTTCCAAGAATTCCCAAGATTAAATAGGAACACAAAACTGTATTTTTCCAACATGTTAAGATAGCATTTGATCAGTGACTGAAAGGTATGGGACATCATGGCATTATTTGGAATAGAACATAAACCATCGAAACCTCAATGCATTTTTGCATTCTGGTCTGTAGATATGCCAGATCTCCCTTTCTTAAACTTGCTTAGCGTTACATGTCATGAATATTTCATCAGAAATGATTTAGACCTATATAAACTGTTTGTCGTCAGTGATTTGCATATAGGCGTACTCTCTTCACTCTTCAAAGATTGTCTACAGTGACCACTCTTTTATCGAGTGGCAATCGACTGAAATTCCTGTCTGCTGCGAGTGGTTATTAACCGTCTTAAGGAATAAACAAGCCACTCGGAGGAGAGTGGGATTCCAATCGAAACAGAGACTGGTCACTGTAGTCAATCTTTTCGGTACATTTTCACTCTTTTACATTTAAAAAGTCTGTACCACAGGGCTGTTGGCTACAGCCTCCCATTCCCACATAAGTGCGGCAAACCCTATTTCTGGGGCAGATCTTTGAACAATCGGGTACTTTTTACGGTGACATAGGTTTTTCTAGGGCAAAAATGGCTGACTTCCTACAAAAGTAACCCGTCAGTGTGCAGTCTGGGGATGTGCAGAGTAACAAAATATTGTGCAACGGCAGCCGAAGTCCCTTGTTTGTTCCTTACTTTCATTTCTTGCTTTTTTTAGTAAAAGTAAAATGCAGTCAACCTAATGTGAATTTGAAGACCCCTCCCCTAATGCATGCACCATGGGCGGTGTCTTTGAAAGTAGGAGGATATAGCCAGTGGCACTATCTAAGCGGAGCGCCACCATCAGTTGGAGGGGAGAGTACAAAGAAAATATTGCCAAAAACACCCCGAGATAATGCAGCAAAATGGTCCTTTCTAGGCTTTGCCACGTTAATAATATGACAACTGTCAGATCTTTTAACGAATCTGTAAAAATTCTGGCAAAATTCTTCTCAAAAGGCGAAGAGATTCGGGAAAAAACAATTGAGTCCCCCTAAATCCAAATCATGATCCCATACGCTTCTGCTGTATAGGATCAAATCACTGTTTTTCTTCCAGATTAAAATCTTTACTGAAATTATGTTTTAGTCTTATATAACCCTTTTCGTGTGTCCATGCACGATTTTTGTAATCAATAATTGACATCGTTTTGCGTTCTTACACACGTGTGTATATTTGTTTTTTTTTTTTTTTCTTTCTTTGTTTTGGGTTTATGCCCCCATTTGCCAACTACACTGCGTTATAATTCATTTTATATCGTGGATGGATTTACTTTAATTAGTTGCAGTAAACAACCTTATAGCTCTTATAAGGGCGGCACCAAAGGTTAGATTAGATGAGGTTTAACGTCCCAATTTCCAACCAATTGGTTCAAGTCGAGACGACCACGGCACCAAAGGGGATCTATTCATAGAGATTAGCTAACTTATCGATTTAAATGGTCCTCAGGTCGTCCTCAGCCTGTAGTATCAAACAGCTACATTCAATACAAGTTTGTAACACACCACCTATACACTCTAAAAACAGTGTTTAGGACTTAAACAATTTTCTAAACCTTTTTTGCCCTCACTTTGGAAAAACGTTTACACTCTAAACACGTTTAGGAATTAAACACATAATGTTTAGGAATTAAACATGTGTGTTTAGGAATTAAACATGTTTCCAAAGTGGGGTAAAAAATTGTGTTTAATTCCTAAACGCGTTTTTTTAGAGTGTGGGCCTACCCTTCTAGTCGGTTCACTGTTACATTGATGTACTGTATTAGATTGTAAAATGAGTTGCTCAAGAACACCATTGCTAGTCCAATTGGTGTTTTTATCTTTATCATGTTTTGTCTGTAGCGATCTGATAAATAAAATTAAACCCAACACCCTCCGCACATTGAGCGTCACCCCTAACAAACAAACTTAACTCCCAAATCGTCATAACATAACAGGAAGCATTGCTATATCCTATTAAATAAATTGTTTTGAGAGATATGAAACCGATATAGTGTAGTGTTCCATACATTGCTTTCCCTTTAACCTGCTTGACCAGCAACGGTCACTACTAGGGTCACTGTTGGAATGTCTGTTTCTATATCCTTACTCTCCTGCTGAGATCTAAGTCATATTTTATATGTTATGACCACTTCTGGTCAGAGCCTGGATCTGTACAGTTGATTTGTAAAACATAGAAGAAATAAATATTCATCACTGAAGCATACACCTTACTGTTTTGAGACTTCTCTATAGGGTTGATGTTATACTTAACATTTCTGTTACGAAAATAGAACATATAGGAACCAACCCATTCTTCCCAGGCTGAACGAATGAACGTTTATTCCTTCACCGTAATGGCTAAATCTGGCTGTACCGAACACGAGAGGTAAAAGCATGTGCGTTTTTTATCATTATTTAACAAATTGTATGAAAACTGAAACATTTGTACTTTTGAATATAAACGCTAAACTCGGAATCCCAGGGTGCAACGCGTTTGCTTGATTGTTCAATTACTTTCCAAACGATGGAATAAACATTATTAGAAATCCCATGTCGCAATTTTCCTTTAAAAGTCAGGTCGGAATCCGGATTAAGCGGATTTGGTGAAGCCAGTTTAACAGTTGTGGTTCATTAAGTATGCTGTTTAAGATGTGGACCTTTAATTGTCTGTAGAAAATCGCGTGAAGTGCAAACCTCTTTATTAGCTTTATTCATTAAAGCAAGGAGTTGTCAGCTCACTCCCTGATTGAAGATACTTTTCTTGTAGCTTATCTACGTTACGTACTGCAGTATCAGTCCCTTTTAGAAGTTAGCAGTGTTAGCGATGTTCATATATTTGAAAAATAGTCTAAAATACAAAACGGCCTATGCTGCTTGATATAACAAGCTATACGTCACTGAGTTACTCATTCACCTGTGAAAAATTAAACATGTAAAATAAATTCGAAGTGAACTTACAATGTGCCAGATGAGAAGAAGAAACCTGAGAGATGAGGCCGGTTGGAACTGATCGATGGAGTGAGGTGAGATACCAAGGTCAATCCCAAGTTTTAAAGAATTTTGTACATACACTTACTCAATCGACACCGTAACCGAAAGCTATAAAAACGATTGGACACTGGCCTAGAAGATGTCTCTGATTGGTCAAGACGGTATATTAAATAAAACAAAGATACACAGATACGGAACTTTATATCTTGTAGTTAAAAGTTTATGGTTGTTGCATATTTGGTTTTACTAGATAACTTAAGTAAACAATCCATGCCATGGAGCCTTAGTGAAGAGTGTTGTCCACCTGTCAACCATCCACTGCTCAGAAGTCAGCTTGATTCTCTATAATTTACAGATTGCTTTTGTTGGAAATCGGTGAGAACCGGGTCTACTAATCGAAAGTAGTCAATAATCGGTCAAAGTTAAAACCTAACTCCCAACCAAAACTTGATGGTTTAGCGATCTGTTACCATGACAACACCGTCCTTTTTCACTTGAAGAAAGCATGAAAAACTAATACCAATGGACTATGAAGATGGATTGAGGATATCAGAAACGTCAGTCAGTCATGAACTTTTTGTCAGTTTTCTTTTAGTGTTTTCTCGTTTTCCCTTTTCTTCCTCACTCACCCTTTTCCCTGAACTTCTTATGTTTAGTTGTCCTTAGGTGTTACCTATGAAGTCAATCGCTGTAGTAATCCTAATAACAAAATTAGTATTGTAACCTGAAATGTCGTCAAGGGCTATGACAGGCAAACGCTCTCTGCTGCACTCTGCACATTTATAGTAAACAAAGCCGAGGACGCCTTAACCACAAACCTGATATAAGAACTCCCTGCATCAACCAAAAGAGATGACTTATCTTGAATTTTGGTATTTTGTTGGCTGGTATGTTACAATTTCTGCAAGCCTTCATCTTATACATGCCCTATGTACATGGATCAATGTATTTTTCCTATTAGATACTGAATTATTTGATGTCGATCATGTGCGGATCTAGGGGGGCCGACCCAGCCCCGGCCCCCCCCCTTTTTGAAAATGCCAAAAAAAAAAAAAAATAAATAAATAAATAAAATAGAAAAAAAGAGAGAAAAAAGGAAAGGAGAAGAGCTAGAGAGAAAGACAGAGTGTGGAGTGATAGAAAATGGAGCTGCAATTAGCAACCTCGAAGCATGGGAGTCATAGCGCACAGCAGATCAGTTTGAACGTCGATTGGGACGTTCACACGCATGCTATCTTACTACACATGATTAGATACAATCAATACGATACAATATCGATACAATACCATCAGCCAATCGAAAATACCTTACGAGACAGTGCGCATCAGTTGGGATGGGCTGCTATCAAGCCTGGCAAGTGCCATTTCCGGCCATCTGGGATGTATTAAAACTTCAAATTTTCTTGGAACGCTCCGCGCCAACCTATGGTGGCGCTCCGCTTAGATAGTAAACGCAGTGGCGTACACTGGGGGAGGCCATTGGGCCATGCACTGCCCACTGATGCCGATTTTTTTTTTTTTTAGTTCCTAAAATACGTAAATTTTTTAACACGAATTTTACTTCAAAAGGTAGCATATGTGGCACCAGATTGCATGTAAAGACACCTAATTTTTCAAAAATTTTCAAAGGGGAGGGGGACACCCCCTCCCCCAGGCCGGCGATCGCACAACACACTGTATGTCCCCGTGAGAGAAACCCTGGGTACGCCACTGAGTAAAACGGGATTCAAACGTGCAACCCTTGGACTAAAAGTCACACCAGCTGAGGTAATCTGTCCTCATAGAAATGTGTGATAAAATAAAATCAAACTTTACATTTTGTTCACAAAAATTAATCTTCTTGATGGCTGCTATCAAGCCTGACAAGTGCTATTTCCGGCGATCTGGGAGGTCTTTTTTGTCAAAAATTTTCTTGTACGCTCCGCGCCAACCGATGGTGGCGCTCCGCTTAGATGGTATAGTGCCCTAAATCACAGGTCGAACAACTTCGCCCCCCCCCCCTTTTCAGAAATCCTGGATCCGCCCCTGTCGATTATCGAGTCACGTGACCGACCTCCCCACCATCCCCGTAGCATGTTTACTTGCACTACAACTTTTATTTGAATGTGTTAATAGTGGGGGGGGGGGGATTATTTAAAAAAAACTTGTTCAGATATGTAGCCAGGATTTGATGGTGGTAGTGGTGGTGGTGGTACTTTGTGCGTGTGTGTGTGTGTGGAGGGAGGTTCAGACCACACGAATCCAGTGACCTTGGATTTTACCCGGAGGAGTACACCAATATGCAGATGGACCATCGTGGGTTTCGTGTCCCGGGACTCTCCTTAGAGCCTATGGGCGGTGAGGTCAAGGAGCTACGCCTGGTGATGGACCAGTAGCAAAGATACCGAAAGTTCTGAAGTTTTTTAAATTGTGGGCATTCACATCTATCGGTGGATGGACAGTCCAATAAACCTCGTATTTCAGACAGAGGCCGTGCTAGAGGTATAGTAACCTATCCTGTGGTAAGTATGGCTTTCGCCTCATGAAAACGATACGAGAAGAAAGGATTGTGCGGCTGCCGACAGCCTCAAATTCAAACCCATAGCCAAGGTGGGGCGAAGTCCCCTGGAAAAGTTTTCGCCTACTTTAGAAGATCAAAAATTACCCTTGCTTTAATGCATTTTAGTAAATCCCCCTTCACTACCTCGTCTGGCTAAGGGCCTACTCAAATTCCGCCACTAATGGTAGAACCATAAGTGCGCCGCGACGTGTAGTGCTGGCATCAGATCACAATTCACAATTGTACCAATCTCAAAACATTATTATCACTTTTTGCTCCTATTTAATATTTTAAGACAGTTTCCGCTAGGGTTAGTACAACTTAATTTCATCGGAAGTTACAAACTCCTTTAAAATGTGTAGTCTACATACAACGTCTGCTGCTCTAGAAAATACCATGTGTTACTGTGCGCCATATGATGAAAACTGGAGCATTTTGCTTTCGCGTAATCTCTGGGTAATTTTTCAACTACTTTTTCAAAGGTACTCTCGATTCTATGGCAAAGAACTAAGGGGCGAAACCAAACATTACTCCAGAAGGAGTTCTGCTCTTCAAACAAGCTACGTCCCCAATGGACAACAAACCTAACTGACCATCCTCTCGGCCTTCAGACCTCTACATCTTGTGTCTGCCATGCGTGGTCCAGTTCTTTACTAGCTGAAAAGAACAGATACTACACATGATCGTAGCCAAAAGGCCGAGACTTGAATTGAGTGATCACAAACACTTCTGCAGCATGCGTCTGGTTCGTATGCTTACGTATAAGATAAAACGTGACTGAACTGAAGCCTTTACTCGGGGGCTAGTGGAAAACCTATTAAATACAAAAAATACACAAACATGAAATATGTAAAATATTTACAGCCTTGCACAGGACACCATCTCTTTAGTATCAATTTGTATGAATTGAATACAATAAAGTTCTAAGATTTGTCATTCCAGTTGGTGTAAAATCGTACTTTATAGTATCTGACAATCAGTGAAAGTTTTCCGCATCCGTAATTCTTCATCGTCCACTCAAAGGCAAAGAAAGTTTCAATTTTTCATTCCTAAAGGTTCATAATCACTTTTTGTTGTGATTTTTACTCTTGAAATTTTAATAAATCGTTTTTTGTAACATATTTCTGTCTATTTGGTGAAGACGATTTTTCCACTTTGCCCACCAAACTCGATGGTGTAAACCATGTTGCCGCCCTCAATTGACCTCCTTAGTACAAGCCCTGACTTCCCCTTGGACACAATGGTATCGCCTTCCCATGCTGTGGTGGCGCTGTATGCCCTGCCGAAGAGCTCACCCTCAGATGGTTGTCCGACGGTCATGCTGTGAGTTCCGGTCTTGCCCAAACCACCGGTGGCGGTGAAAGTGAGGTTGTCCCCATCTTGTTTGATTTCGACGGTAGCTCCGTTCAGCATGGCTGGGTCCCTTTTTGCCTCGTCGACGCCGAATGCGTCAGCCACAGCCTTCAAGCCCTCAAAGCTTGAAACTGTCCACTTGCCGCTGAAAGCCATGATAACTGAGTGATCTAGGAAAAAATGAGAAACGCTCAATAGAAAATAACAAGTACAAATAATAATAATAATACATTCCTATGATATTCTATCGTTAAATTGTATACAGATATCTTATTTTTAAAACTAACCTTTTTGCCGTTCAGTGGCACAAATCTTATTAGCTTGTTTATAATAACGATTCGTAAAGTACATGAGAAACGATCGTCAAGGCAGTAAGTAGTGTAGTTGGTCATGACATGTGTCAGTGTGTCAGTCTGAAATTCGCATTTTAATGTTATATTGATGCACCATAAAATAACCACAATTTTAAATGGCAAAACTGATTTTCTCTTTCCAAAATACATCTTCTGTGGTTCGGACAACAGACCTCGAATTTCGAGGTAAAAAAGTAAAAGATTCACATTATCTTTTTCATCTAACTCTATCAGGGCCGTAGCGAGCGGGGGGTGTGGGGGTGTCACACCCCCCAATATTTGGTCGCCCGTCGGCAAATTTTCGGTCTGTCGGCAAAAAGAGGAGAGGGAAAGGAAAAGAAGAGGAAAAGAGGAGAGGAGGAAAAGAAGAGAGAAGAAGGGAAAAGAAAGGGAAAACAAGGGAGTGAAAGGGAAGACGGAGAATGAAAAGAAAAAAGAGAAAGAGAAAGAGAGAACGGGCCAGTCTGTTATCCGCCATTTCGATTTTCGGCTCTTTCAATTTTCGGCTCATCTAATTGGCCCATTCAAGTTGAAGGCCCGTCGGCAAATTGATTATGCATGTGACGACCATCGGTGTAATTGGACGAGTGACCGAGTCCGTCGGCAACTCGGGAAAAGAAAGGGAATTAACGGCTTCCGTATAGGTGCACTATTTCGGGCCATATGACATTCTTGAAAAACTACTTTCAGCACATTATTCCTCACTTTTATCATCACCATGGGGAGCAGCACCCGATTACCCATGGAAAGGGTATCCTTAAAGCGCCTCCTAAAGCGTAACCTTGACTTCAAACACATTTTGCAAACTTCTGAGGATCCGGTTTACCAACAAACATCCTGGGAAAAAATAATGTGGGCCGCGCATGTCTTCCCTTCACTGTAGTCTCAGGCTTTTAACTTTTGAACACCGAAATATAACAGATACAGAACCCATCTTCAGATCCTGGCGTTCAAAGCATATTTTGAACGCTTGTGTTAAGATTCTGAACACTTTTCTCCCTTTTTGAACGCCGAACGCCTATCCACATATCGTATTTGAACGCATGACGCGTCTAGTGTTCAAATGCTGAGCCCATAGTGTTCCAGTTCTGAACGACAGGTTCAGCTCCTGAAGTATAGTGGCATGACGGGAGGAATTATAGGCTAACACATTAGAATTAACCGGAATCTTTGCATTGGATGATGCAGTATGAACCAAAATATACCAATCCTGAATGAGACTTAATTTTTTACCGAGAGATTATGCTAAAACCTCAGAACTTCCGGGTGCGAAGCCCCCCGGGCCCCCACAAGGGGCCCCAAGGCCGGCCCAGTGTTTTAGCCAGCCCCTGTTTGTGGGACAATGTCGCATAAACGGCGACAAATGTCGCACAAAAAAAATCTGACACGCAAATTCTACCCGGGTGTAAATTTTGATGTTCCTCATTAGGGCAGAAATCCACTAAAATATTGCACCATTTGCGATCTAGGCACCTTTCAAATTCCAAAAATTTCCAAAGGGGAGGGGAACACCCCCTCTCCTTAGACCCCTCCCCCAGGCCACAGATCAGTAAATGTCGCATTGAGAAAACGTCCTAGCTAAAGCGCTGGCGGACCTCTGGATCACAACCGCTTAAAAACTGTAGCGGCCTGACGAGAGGAATAGCCTAATACAAAATTAGTGGGAATCTAGTTTGTATTTGATGATGCATTATGAACCAAAATATATCCATCCTGAGACTTAATTTTTCACTCAGAGATATACTTAAACCTCAGAGCTTCCGGGGGCTGCGCCCCCTGGACCCCACCAGGGTCCTTAGGCGGGGCCCTGGACCCCACCCGCTAAAGCTCATTTTCGCACTACGCATTACCAGATCCGTCGGCAAAACATAATCTCCACCCCCCCCCCCAAAGATAACACCTTCGCTACGCCCCTGTCCACACCTGGACAAAATTCACATTCATAAAGTCATTCAAAAGTTTCGAAACCTATCGGGTTCAGTTCGAATTTAAAGGGACCCTCCATACAGGGCTTACAAGCCATTCTGGTAAACGAGTCTGGAGTATGTGCCACCGGGTGGCTCCAGTTTATAGGAATATCTCTTTTTCACTTCAAATAGATCAAAAGTGACCCCCTCCAAGAATGTTCCGTCCAGGGTCCCCTGCATTTCCGCTACTGAGCGTCCGTTTATTATTATTATTATTATTATTATTATTATTATTATTATTATTATTATTATTATTATTATTATTATTATTATTATTATTATTATTATTATTATTATTATTATTATTATTATTAGTATTATTATTATTATTATTATTATTATTATTATTATTATTATTATTATTATTATTATTATTATTATTATTATTATTATTATTATTATTATTATTATTATTATTATTATTATTATTATTATATTATTATTATTATTATTATTATTATTATTATTATTATTATTATTATTATTATTATTATTATTATTATTATTATTATTATTATTATTATTATTATTATTATTATGCAAAGCAGCACCCACAGTGAACTACTGGTGAGGCAAAGCCATTTTCTTCGGGGTGCAGGTAAAGTGACACAGCTCGTGATTATTGCATTTAGCGCCGACTAGCTTATAGGCCTAGCTAGGTTTTGCCCTGTATGGTTTTACGGTGAATTTTAGGATACATTAGTTTTGGAATAATTGTGCTTATAAAATGTTTATTCGACTAATCATTTAAGTGACTTCCTTCAATGCTTCAGTTATTCCTTTTTCTTGACTACTCGATCGTTAAATGTTATCCCTGACTCAGTGCCGGATCCAGAACCTAATTCTAGGGGGGGGCAAAGCATGATCCAGAACCTAATTCTAGGGGGGGGGGCAAAGCATGCGCAAGAAGTATGGATCTTTGGGGCTGATTTTAATTTTTCCCTTGCTCTGAAAATTCTAGGGGGGGCAATTGCCCCCTTTGCCCCCCTTGGATCCGGCACTGCCTGTGTAAAACACATATAAGCTCTATGACTGAAGAGATTATTATTTTTGCTCGTAAACGTATTGCAGTTCTAACCTACGTGTCTTTCTGCCTTCTTGTTCAGCCGGTAAAAAATCCGACGCCTCAAAGGAATGTGGCGCACATACATTACAAACTAGTCAACAGAATCGAAGGACACTCAGACGACCAAGATTAACTCCATTTGGGAGTAGTTTCAAGTTTACGCAGACAGTGGAAGCCGCAGGATTTTTTCTTAAGAAGTACGATTAAGTTCATCGGCGTAGGAAACTGTTCGAGACGGGGGGAGGGGGAGCGGGGGGGGGGGCACTGAACATTCTTTTGGACCGCCGTCTTGTGCAAATTTGGGAAATTTTTGAATATTTGAGGGTCCTTAGATGCAATTCGGTGCAACATGTTCGGCTAATTTCAAGGAAAATTACTGCAAGTTTTGACATTTTTTCCACAGGAAACAAACAAGGGGTTTTCGTCCTTGAATTGAGAGGGCAGAAGCATGCTTCCACCCCACCACACTTTTAACTGGGGGCAAAAGCCCCAACCCCCGTTTCCTGCGCCTATGATTAAGCTATACATGGTCTCTCTCACCACAGAATTACTATGGCCTGCCCACTCTTATCACCAACTCACATTTATGAATCTCTCAAAAGAATCTTAGGACTATTTCTACTCCAACAACTACACCAACATATTTTTTTTTTAGAAAAAATTCAAAAGCTCCTTCACCTATAGGGTAGGCATACGAGTAGTAAACCAATCGTTTATGAATATTTGCCTAAGTTATTTTGGTATCTGGATAAGATGCGTGCAATTAACCGTGATAAGAATTAGGGTAAAAGCAAAATCCAAAATCTGTACCACCAGATCACGGATTGCCGCAATCAAGGAGGTGGGAGGTGTTAGGAAGGAGACCCAGTGTCACTTTGAAGTAATGTTCGTCACCGAATGTAATCTTGCTTGGCTCCTTAACATGTTTATCACAATACCAAGAAAGAAGCGTTGTAAAAATGACAGTGGAAAGAACCAGCCCTTCCATCAAACATTTTCAAGAAAATGTGACATGTTACACTTTGTCTTTACCGTTCGTTTCGGTTAACTTCATGGAAGAATTTCCAAACAAACTGGATTTCGAAAATAATTCTTGATGACGCAAAAAATTTGCCAAAATTGAAAGAAATGGTTTTTGAACAATGATTAACGTAGACGACAAGTCAAAGTCATATGGGACACAAGCGAAGAACATTATTTAAACGTTTACTGACAGTCGTCTAACTGAAAATCTTGGTTGGAGGTTAGCCCTCGACGGTAGCAAACGCCACATCAAAGCATGTCTTAACAAAGGCAATTGTTTCAAGATTATTTAAAGGTGAAAGGGGCAGGCCATCATAAGGAAGGGGAAGTCAATTGGGCTAACCAATTGGAGTTAGAGTTAGATGAGGTTTTTCGGCTCAGTTTCTAACCAATTGGTGTAAGTCGGGCCGGACACGGCCTTTTTTCTTACCAATTGGAACAACGAGACCTGTCAATCAACGTTTGATATAGCCAGCTGAAAGGAATTACATTCTTTTCAAGTACTTATTGAATGACAAATTTGGTTGTCTCCTTAGCTTCTTGACGCCTCCCCACTTGCAATCAATCACCATGCATCGTGCAGAACTTTGTCGAGCCAGTATCAATGTGTCATGCACTTCTAAAACAAAAGCAGACGGACTGTTAATCGCAATATTTGCGATATCTTGGCGTCGTGATTACCTGTTTGTTGTGGAGTAGTTGGGACAACATAATTATCTTCGGGTTTTAAATTTTCTACAGAACAACTTCCTGGTGTGTCTGTGATTAACCCAGGAGCGTACGGGGCATTTTCTGCAAGAGCGTTAACAGCTTCTCAAAAGTAGCGGGACGGAAGAGGGCATAATTAACCTTCACGAAAATAATTCAAGTGCACATCGCGAAGCCCTAGAAACGAGGGCTCAGGGGTCCGCTTATAAGGGGCCCGGAAAAATGGATTTCAGAAGATCTGAGGTGTAATCTGAGGCATTTTCTAACCATTTTAATACAATGAGTGGCTGTCTCTGCCATTTTCGAGCTTGATTTTATTGAATTAATTGCCGTATTTTGTAAGCTTTGGAATCAACATGTACCTGCTATTTTTGTTCGGGTTCTGGGGAGAAGTGTGTGTGAGTGGGTGTGTGTGTGTGTGTGTGGAGGGGGGCAATGACATGATATCCATTCCACATTCAAAAGTGACATGTCCCCCGTCCTCCATCTGTTAAAACTCATGGGGTAGGGGGGGGGGCTGAGCTGTTTTTGCCCGATAAAATCTTTACTACCCTAGAAAATAACCGATTTTTCTCAAGTATATGCCCGCGCTTTACCATGCCTTCTAACATCTTTTGCGTCCCTGAATAATTGAAACACAAGGCCACTTTCGGCAAAGAACAAAACATTCTCAAAAGGGTGAATACATTTCATTTTCTAGGTTACATATGTTTATATTTCGAATGATGAGTGCAGCTAACAGCTTTAGCCATGACGTGCAACCAAAATTTCACGGTCCCACTCAAATCCTACACTCCCTAACATCGTTGCAACAGGAAGCTTTGCCCTTTGATTAAATTAATTGCTTGAAAGTAGGGTAGGAGCCAGCCCGTCACTTTGCGTAGTCGTTGGGAAGGGGAGCCAATGCGTACAAATGAACCACCTATTCCAGGTTTATAAGCTTCGTAAATATGTTGGACTTTACAGCAGGGTATCTCTAGGCTGGGCTTTTACCACATTTCGGACTATGTCATTTTCATTTGTCGAACCTCATTTTGGAAATACTGTCTACGCCCTACTTTAGGGGCTGGTCGAATCAGGGTTCATTCCGCTAGCCATGTTGCCCGCCCGGCGGACGTGTGCTACTCCTGCACCCACACTTACTGCACTCGCAATTATACATATTCGACATCTGCTATGAAGGTAACTAGCCATGCAGCTTTGTCGAGTGTTTTCGAACAGGAATACAAACATATTAATCACTTTTTAGTATAATTTAATTAACATCGTCCATAAAATTGCAAAATTTGTAATTTTGAGTACATACTCTGGGAATTAACATCCAATTATTAAAATATTTATTTCTTCCCTGGGTTTTAAGAAAAAAAATTGTGTTTTCTTGTTTGATCCATTATTTTCCAAGTGATTTATTGAATTCCAAAGGTATGGTGTATAAACGATGTGGATTTAGAAATTGGTTTCAAACACGTCTTTAAAATATATCACGTGAAGATCCATATGCATTAATTAGTTTATTCCGTGGTACAAACCTTAATTACACTGGCTCTAAGTTTATTTGCGTAGTTCGCCTTGCTCTGGCATTTAGCGGTGTTTGAGTAATTACGAATAGGAAAAACTGAAAAGAAAACAGCCTAAGTAGTTACTAGGTAACAAGCTATGCCTATAAAGTAGTTACTTATTCACCCGTGAAAAGTTAAAATAATACAAAATGAAATTGAGTTAAACTTACGAGGTGCTCTAATAGAAGGAGAAACCTGACAGACGAGACTGGCTGGCACTGATGGATGGAGTGAGGTAGATTGGTAATGTCAATCGCGCGTTTTAAAGGATTCTGTAAGAACCTTCTTGACCAACACCCTGTCTAAAGCTAAAGACGATTGGTCACCCACCTGGGAGATTGTCTTTGATTGGTCAATATCATAGAACTAACGAAAGATATACAGGTATGCGGTATTTCATATCTGTCAGGTACAAGTGTATGCTTGATTTTAATAGATAATCTAAGTAAATATTTGGTGACGTGAAGGTGCTTACCTGCCGGTCGACCTTCCACTGGTCTGTAATTAATTAGATTGATTGTCTATAAATATATTATGGTGTGACAGATTTCCGTTGACAATCGGTGAGGAACACGGGCTTCCGATCGACAATGGTCTTGCAATTGCCCAAAGATATAGCATTGGTCAAAACAAAAGTGCAACGTATTCCCAATACCACGATCCCCTCCCACACCCTCCCACTGGGAATGCTTGACATGTGACGGATTGGTTTAGGTGTCTCTCTGTTTTTTTCTTCCCTGTCCCCGCTGGATTTGTATTCCCTTTCTTGTTCTCTTAGCCCCTAATAACAAACTTTCAAAAAGTATCTCCATCCTTATCGTCTTTCTAATTCTGCTTTTAAAGACAATTCAAAACGGGAGATTCACCCTACTCTGGTTCTAGGAAAAGTTTTTCATTTTTAACCATTTGCAAACGCAGTCATCTTTCTAATGCCAAACAATGTTTCTAATGTGTGCATTTGCCACGTTCGAACCCTATAGGTAGCAGTTAAGGGAAAACTGCCCGGTACTGATACACCTTGTCAACAGACAGCTGTACAGGCAATGCGTTGGTTTCTTTATCTCGGATAATCGAATCATAAACAAATATGTCATTGTCATACTTGTGCTACTGTAGCTTTTACAAGAAGAGTCTATAGTAAATATATGAGTTCAATAATGAAGTTATCTGTACCCCCTCTACAAAATATGAAAAGTAATGTACATTTACCTTAGTGTACCTACCCCAGTGGCGTCGCTAATGGGGAAGGGGTATGTTCCCCCCCAATCGTTGGCTGACCCCCACCAGTGTGCCCCTCCACAACGAAATTTTGGGTATTAATAAAATTATGCACAAATACATCGATTTGGACAAAAGGACCCGCTGTCACTTTATCATCCAATCATGGGGCTGAAATTGCACAAAATGATCTCAAAACGACATTTTTTTGCGGCGCGCTTGGCTTGCATCTGTTTTTGTGAACCTTGTAAAGCACTGTCTTACCGGGAAATATATTCCAGAGTTATTGTTTCAACATCTACTTTGGCAGCTAAGGGATCACTGCGGCAGTGGGTTCTCTCCATTCAATATAGGTCCCACATCCATTATCTTTCAGTCCAATTTTATGTTCGAAAACTGTTAAGATTGCGCATGCAACTTTTGTTGCCTTTTTAATACACATCCAATATCATACGGGGATAACAAATAGCTCCATCTCATTGGCTATTTTATTTTTATCACCAGTGCCTTAAAATTTTCAAGGGGGAAGTTTGCTTCTCTGAAACCTCGTCGAGGCGGAGCCAAGCAGGACACTAGAGATGACAAAATGGTAACCCCTCCCTAAGGAGCATCAATACCTGAACGCTTCGCGCCTGCATGAGGTGTTTTCGGCTGGCACAAGCAACACTTTTTCGCATTACTGCTGAATAAAATACAGGAAATATCTTTGTCATAAAGATACACTCAACATAACACACCACATACAATGGCTTTTCCCGATTTTTTGCGACGAGGCCTCGGATCCACCACCGTAGAGGAACTTTCGATTCACTAATGTGAGAGCTCCCATCATGTAATGACATTCCTTGTAGTTGTCTCAAAACTAACTCCTATCAGGATGCACCAGTGGATTTAATGTTCTAAAGCCAAACCTTAACATGGTCCGTCGTCCCCACTCACAAACCCCTTCCTTACCCGACTCATTACATCCTTAATGCGAATTAGGCCAACAAATTGTTGTCAAATCGTGATTTTTCTTTTGTAGTCTACCGATGTCGTTTGGAGATACTTAAATGCTCTATTCTAATAGTCACAATTTTGTTAATACCCAAGAGCCTTCAGGCAAGTGGCTTCATCCCGTTGACCCCCACTGAAGCGTTGTCCCTGGACCCCACCATGGGCCCTACGGTTTGCGTTCCAACTTTTCCAGTCGAGCACTTTGCGTCACCTTAACGCCTCAAGCGCCACTCTGTCCTTGATGTTGGTGTGCCCCTCCGACGGAACGTTATCCCCCAGTGCCCCCTACCGAGAAAAGTCTGGCATCGCCACTGCCTTCGCTCCGGAAAAGACCTTATTTGCTCAGTCCCTCTTTAAGGTTCCCAAATATAAGTCGTACGGCCTGCTACGTAAGCAAAAGTTTACCATATAACTTTTGCCAGTTATTATGATAGGACGCAACATCGAAAAAAATTAGACATGGTATTTGAGAAATCTTATTTGTTGATAAAAACGTTTGATAAAATGAATGAAACAGGTGAGTTTTTCCTGTTTTGACGAACTTTTTTGAGGTGAATGAGATTTCAAGCAGCTCACTCGTGCTTTCGTATAATATCAGTGAAATAAAATATGCGACTTAATATTTTTTAAAACCCATTTCTCTGATTAACTTCACGATTTCGCCATTTTTTCATTCTTTTTAGCACTTTTAAGATTCAATGCAATTCAGTTGTCAACTGGCAGTAACATAACGATGGAAGACGAAGCCCATGTTTGTTTTTCCCTCGACCACAAAATTGCTAGCTACAGTTTTTTCAGAAATAAATGCTAAGGTTTCATGTCTTGGCAATATACAACGCACACTCAAAACCCCATTTGCAATGGAAAGAGTATTATAAAACATTAACATTTAATCATGTGACTGCATCAATGGCTTGCTAATTGTTCATTTACAGACGGTACTTGTTTTGAAAACTTACAAAGCGCCATCATATTGAATATTAAAATATAATCATGGTTTAGAAACCACGCTAATGTACTAGGTCGGACAGGAGACGAAACGACGCCACTGTGTTTAAATTACCAGTTAACGGTTAGGCTAAAACATTCTGATATCATGTCATTGTTTGCGTTAATGATAATATACGTTAGTAAAACAAAGTTGACCTGCTTTTCCATCCCGCAATCTTCAGCACGTGTGTTATGTACTATAGAACTTTATTTTTAACTGTGCAATTGGACATTTAGATTAAACTTCTGCAAGCTCGTAATGATAGCATGACGAGTGGGTTATATTTTCCTGTGTTAACCAAATCACATTTTAAGGTTTACATCGTTTACTAAATTCTTTTCAATTTTTCACCTGAATGGAAGTCTTGCAATGGCATGGGCGTGGGTCATGGGGGGGGGGGACGCGTCCCCCTCACTTTTTTTGGAAGGGGGGCATCTCCAATAAGTCCCCCCACTTTTTCAATAATATAACATAGATTACGAATTGACACTACATTTTAAAAGCTAAATTGCCCCCAAATATGGCACCATTTGCCATATCGACACCTCCCAATTTCCCCATAGACCCCTCCCCCAGGACGGCGATTCAGAAATGGGAAAAAGTCCCCCCCCCCCCCACCTTTGGATATGGATCCACGCCCTTGTGCAATGGAAATGTAGGAAACCAAAGCCGTCGAAGAGAAATACTGCCCTTGTGGTGTTTAGAAGGCCCCCACTGAAACATCAAGCTCCTTGACGTCAAACCCTGTTTCCGTGATTCTGAGCATCCTATTCAAGGCTTAGAAGGAGGGGGTGAGGGGTGTGGATTTTATTCTGAGCATACACTCATCTATCTGCAGATCTGTACATTCCTTCGGAATAATGGCGTTAGCTGTGTATAAGCGGACATTCGAGACGATATGTGTTGTGTGAATGTTCTTTTCGGGAGGGGAGGGGGTAGTAACAGTTGGCAAAAGACGTTCTGTTTTCTTTGTTGTCTTTGTAGACAGGTACATGTGTGTCATTATTCTCCCATGGTATCTATTAAGTCTTACCTGTGCAGCTAGTAGTGTAGGTGACAGTAAACTTATCTTCATATTGTTTAATATCATACTGTATAATATCATTCATATTATAAACATAATTATGTTTAATATCATTCATATTGTTTAATATCACACATAATACCCCCATCCCATATTATCCACCATACATTTTCCAATATAACCAGCGGAAGACGAGAACAACTGTCATATCTTCAAAGCTGATGGATTAAATATATCTTATATCCCACATAAAGTTCTACAAACGAGGAGACCAGTGCATGGATTCTGAAGGTTGACCTTCCAACGAGTTTTGCTTTAACTTAAGGGGCCGTACCTTATACATATCCATTATGAAAAGATGAATTGAAGTAAACTTCTACCCTTTCAGTAGCTAGCGTTTAGCCATGAAGTACTAAAACATCGGAAGAAATGTCAACTAGCAAAGTTGGCCGTATAATTTATCCCTAAATCGATGCTGTTATGTAAAGTCAGAAAGGTGTGAGCAACCTAGCAACTGTCGCGCAGGGTAGTGACATGCAGATAAGCTATTTCACAGAGTTATCAACGCTAACGTCTTCAGACAGTACACCTGCATGTTAACATATAGGCGCAGTAAGCTGCTTTCGACTGGTAGCTGAACGCCTTGGATCGCCGTCCTGGAGAGGGGTTTAAGGGGACGGGTGGCCCCTCCGGTTATAAAAGTTTAATTTTAAATAATGGTCCTTAGATGCAATTTGATGTTACAGTTTGTACACTTTTCTAAGTATGTTTGTTGGAAAAGTTTGATATTTTATTAGAAATATTTGATAAATTTCGCAAAGTGGAAAGATAAGGAGTTTTCGTCTTTGAAACTGGTGTGTATGCGGGCGCATACTTCAGCCCTCAGCCCCCCTCTACGCCTATGTCTATGGATAATGAAGATAGTTGATTCTTTTACAGAGTCAGTAGAAATTTCTTCGAAAGGAAAATCATTGTCGATGAGGGTAACCAAAATTTATCTGGACACGACGAACAAAAACAACATTGCTCATTAAAATTGATCTCGTATCAAACAACTGATGAAGCGAAACAGGTAAATTTATCAAACTTTTCCCCATGGTTGCAGCTTTTATATTTTTCTGGTGCAATGTAGTGGTACAGTTACTGAGTAAAGGCAGAGGACCGAAACCTTCCCAAATCATCTTAAATTCCTTATCCAGGTAATGGGTTATAATAAACCAAAAGTAAGAGACATAGGGGATCCAGGGGACTGAGGGCTGCGACCCCCGGAGTTAAGGCAAAGCAAATCTCTCGGGCAGATATTTGGAAAAAATCGCAGAATTTTCTCTGGCGATAAAAGTTTTTCAAGGGCAAGAATAGCTCAGCCCCCTAGAAAAAATACCTGGTACGTCTATGGCAGGAGGCAGGGAAAATTCCCTTTTACTCAATTGTTAGTAACAAACGATGGACGAAAGTAAGAACCTGCGTCCCCTCTCCCCCCAAAAGATTTGTAGCCTATACCTGGGACAAACTTATCCTATCACTGAAGGCACCAAAAGTTAATACCCGATTTACGTCAGACTATGCAAGCATTTTACAGATCTAAACCGGAAGGTAAATGTTTTAAGTGTTAAACACCACATGATGGAGCAAATTTAAGCCTCCTCCCCAAAAATCTATCAGGAACTTGGTTAAGTTTCTCGAGGAACATTTGTGCTGGATTTTTGCTAGACGGTTGTAAACCTGAGACATCAGTACAAAGGTACTCCTGGTCTTTGAATACTTTTTTTGCTTCAAAAAAAAAGAAAGAAAAAAAAAACTAGTAGAGGAGGTGGCAACCTGCAGGGGCACCGATTTGCGGGGGGGGGGGGGGCAGTAATCCAGTTGTCAGAGGCACGTTGAAGACAAAACTTTCTTAGAGAAAATTGGAGAATTGGGGATTTGGGGATTTTTATTGAGAAGAATTTGGAAATTTTTGTTTTTTGGTTTTACACTGTTCAACATGTAAATTGTAAAATGTAAATTTACAGAAAATAAAATAAAGAAATACAAAAGGAATACAGAAATGTTCTGGTAATTAATCGCCAGAAAATTTCTGTATTTGTTATTGATTTCTTTGTTTTATTTTCTGTAAATTAACAAACATTTTACAGTGTAGGATCTTCCCTCCATGAGAGCAAAATCAAATACTTCGTAGAGGCTACTGGTCGCTGTTGGGGATTACGTACTATATCGTAAAACTCCCAGACGGAATTGGGAATTTCTTCGACGAGTGGGGGTGGGGATGGGATCAGCCTTTCCTGACGAGAGGGGCATGACCCCCTCTGCCCCTTCCCTCACCTGGCAGCATTCCTGGACCCACTCTAAAGTCTACTCTAGAATAATCTTGCCCGATATACGGTATTCTGTAACAAATAAAATATCACTGATAATTTAAGTAATATAGTTTAGCCTGTCATGGATATCGGTACACTTGTACGAAATGTCTAATCGTATTACAGGTAAACCCTGCATTTTTAAACGGTGTATTGTGATAAAGACTGATGTATGTAGCTTGTGTAGCTATCATAACATCGTTCCGCAATCTCATAACCAAATTCATAATTACAATGACTACAGACCGTGTTGACAAGATGTATCAGTAGTTAAATTAGGTTTCATTATTTTATTTCCAGGGTCGATAATGAAATGCCGTTACCTTTACATTCTTTATCTGCAGACTGCTATAAATATATCCTTATCAGTGTTCTTTTGTTTCAGACGAAAATTATTCATTAATGGAAGAATGAGAGCATTTACATTAGTCTTATTTATGTTTGTAGTTGTTGTAATTTGTTTGTGCTATTTTTATACCTTTATCACGATAGAACTTGATACTCACCTAGGTGCACTGGAAAGCTAACCGTACTGAAACTATCATAAAATTAACGACGATGAGCCTGTACATGTTTCACATAAACCTATATGCGTAAGGGATATTTGTCTGGGGCAAACGGTTTTTGTACTGGGCAAATCTGAATTGATTCCTTTCTTGTAACCGTATACCCGATATTTTGAGTACTCTGTCCGAGAAACTGGGTTCGCCCCCGGCCACTTCGAAGGGGTTTCAGTACCCCTTGTGTCTTTCGCCTATGGTGTTTCTATAGCAAGTAACACAAAAGTACGATCTTGCAATAACTTATTTTAACGGTACCAAAAACCTCCAGTGGCGTAGCTAGGGTTTGTGGCGCCTGGGGCAAGAAACGAAATTAAAGCCCTTTACACACTTACACAACTCAAGATTTTAAATAGAACAAATGTTCATTGGCTTCCGCAGAAAAAAAAATCAGGGGGCAAAATTTTTGTAGGGGGGCCAAACTTTTTCATGGGCAGATGGGAAATATTTTACTCCCAGAAAAGAGTTTAGATGCTACTTCACACAGTGTTGACAAAGGCGAAGCCAGGAATTTGTCAAGGGGGGGGGGGGGCAAGCCAATAGACAGACTCTCAGCGCTCTGCGCCACCATGGGTGGTGCAAGAAAATTTTGGTCCAAAATGCTTCCCAGATCGCTGGAAATGCGGCACTTCCAAGGCCTATTTACCGCATATAAAAAGGAGAAACACTAGCAATATCGTAAATATTATTTTATTAAAAGATGAAATTGCTATATCAATATCATGCTCATGGCAAATGGTAGTTCCAACATTTTTTACGTGATCTCGATTTGGCACCCCCCCCCTAGAGGTGGCGCCCGGGGCAACTTGCCCTCCCTTGCCCTCCCCTAGCTACGCTACTGAAAACCTCTGAACGGACAGGGGTATAGACCACTTTTTTAGAATACTTGCAGTATGAACTAGTTAAATGAGATTATGGTCTCGTATTTGGCTGGTATCTTCATTTTTTGCTAATAGTACCAAAAAGGGAGGAGGAGGTAGGGGATTCGAACCATCTTTTTTGGTAACCGAAACAAATCTCCTAAGCAAGGCGGGAGGCAGTGGTGTGTGAAGTATGAGGGTAGGTACGTTGTGCAGTGTGTCGCAGGATAAGGGTATATGTATATGTTGTGCAGTGTTGTGAGGTGCAGGTAGGTACATTGTGCAGTGGTCGTCTTGTGATACATTGTAAGCAGTTCTTGAGAAGACAGTTCACATTACCACAAGTTTAGGGGCTTGTATGAGTAAAGCGTATACTATACACTTTTGATTAATTTGACGTGGATAGTTTTGCATTGCGCGGTCACATCCATGTTATCTTTTATGCACCCTTTGAAATGTTATCAGTAAAAGTGCATAGTGACAAAAACGACGAGCCAGATAGTTACTAACTTTTTGCACACTTGCAGATGTCTGCACTTAATAAAATTACTAAAAATAAAGCGTACAGTATACATGATTACATTTACCCCCCCCCCCCCCTTGCTGTCGTGTCGATGTAATGATGAATGTAAAACAATGTCCGAACTCTTTTAAGTGTCAATGGTAGTTTTATTCAACGGTTCTGACGAATCCTGACTGAGAGTAACACGCTCCTGAACACAATGATGTCGCACAAGGCAGGGGTTTCCAACCCTTTTGTGGAGGTGACCCAATTTAAGGAACCAGGTTTAGAGCACGTTCCTGTTCCTGAATTTTAAAAGATACTATATGATTCACCGTCATCTCTTCATTTCCCGTATTGTCAATGTAAGTATTCAGTCTTACAGAGATCAATTTGAAATATCGAAGGGCAGATCCGGGATTTGAACAAAAGGGGGAAGGGGACCCTCACCTTGTGCCAGTTGAGGGTTCTCTCTGAAAAGAAACTGGTAAGGGAGAGAGTAAGGGCTGAGGTAAAAAAAAGGGGAATCTGTTGTCTAATGTGCAGGTAGGCGATGAATACGTCAACTTGGCTTTTTCTTTTACATGCAAATTGTACCTTTTATTGGTTTAGGCCTGTTAGCTGACAGGGTGAGTGTTACTTGCAACACTTTCCATGAAAAGTAGCATTTATTTGGAAGTTTTTTACTCCAATCCGCGGTTCCGCAAAGTAAGAAACCTTAGAGAGCCCATTTGAGGTCGCAATGCAAAGTTTGGGAACCAGTGAATATAGATTAACTTAACTCCTCATGCCTTAAGGTGTATGTTTAGATCGTCAGTCACATCCCTGTCAGATTGTGAAGGCAGGTGAAACTCGAGGGGTGGGTAAAGAGGGGTTGGTAGCCACCAAATCAAACTATGGGAGACGAAAAGATTATTTTGCCCCCACTCCCTCACAAATTTTAATTGTAATTTTCACATAATCGAAAGTAGGGGGAGCGTTATAAGGTAATAGATTACTTTCGCAGTGTAAAATGATGGAAAACGCTAGCCTGCTAAAAGTCCTTAAAATGTTATTTTTCGGAGCGCTGCGGGAGCATCCATCATATACGCTAATTGTCTTATTGTTACTTCAAGTAGAGCAGTGTGACTGGCATTTTTCTAAAATCCTGGGCAACCCCCCAAAACGGCTGCATCATGAAAATATATCGCCTGGCCGTTATTCCACCTTAGGCTTTACTGTAATAAAACAGGCAAACTATGATATTTAGATCAGTTCAGTGCGTATTTAGTGTTATTTCTTACTTAAATGCCATGGAAAATAAAAAAAATGTACTAAACTTTCTTCAAAATGCTATTATTCAGCGCGCTTTATGCGCATCCACTTAATACCCCAATTTTCTCCCTATTATGTCCTGTGGGCAGCATAAGTGGACTTACTGGAGAATTCATTATTCATTATTCATCCTCCCTACCCTCAAACCCGCTGCACCATGAAGCAATCGACTGTCCGTTAGTACGAGTTATGCTGTTATGAAAAATTCAACAAAATGTGATTGTATGGTCTGTTTAGTGCGTATTCAGTGCTATATGTAGCTAGTTCCATGTTATGCTAAATAAAGGAAGACAGTGCTACAATGTGGTGCTGCATTTTGGCACACTAACCGCGATTTCATCTTTCACCCTGATTGTCCCATCGTAACTTCCCGTGGAGAATAATTATTGCAAAACTCCCGTAAGGCCTCTGATGTCACACATCTTTCCCACCACAAAACCTGCTGCATCATGAAGAAATCAACCTACCGTTAGTGCTACCAAGGCTATTTTGAAAAAAAAAAAACTGGACAAAGTGCCATTTTATGGTCTGTTTAGTGCGTATTCTATGCTGTATGTAGATAATTAAATGCCATATTCTCTAGCACGGTACCCACAATTTTGTTAATACTCCCGAGCTTCCGTGCGCTCCTCCCCCCTTGTCTCCACGTAGGGGTTGCTCTGAGACCCCCACCAGGAGCTCAAAGGCTGGCTCCAGGATCAAGTACTGGAAGGGGGAGCGCTTCGCACTTCCTCGACGTCTGCGGTGCCATATAGAGTGGGAGCAATTTAGGCATAGTCTGATTACCGCAGACTTGACTAAAGCTGTTTGGATCGAAAGGTTTGGCAGGTAGTCAATGACCCTTCCGGCCTTATCTCTTTAGAACAATTTAAAGCCCACTGGCATCACCCGAAAGTCCAGAATTTTCTTCATAGCCTTTCTATTAAGACAATTCAATTTCCTTCACTCCTGCAGCCGTTGGGGTAGGAAGCTATTCTTATCTGAGGACTGAACAATCTAGAACCCCACCTTGAGGCAGAGGTCTATATATGTGGAGGGCGCCTCTACCTTCCTTAAAACAATTGAATATTTTAACTCCCCAGATGTTATTTTATGGTTTAATTTGCCTAGTGTTTCGAGAACATTTATTGAATAAGTCTTGTTTTTAGGGTATTGAAGCAGTCTGATAGGCTATATTCCATTGGGAGAGGCAAATAAAAGGGTTGGTCTTTGCAAAGTTGGTTGGAAGCATAATTTAGCCCCGGCAACATTTTTACTTGAGAAGAATTCCCCTAGCTTACCTCCCAGAGATAGCAAAAGGGGAGGGGGAAGGGGTATGTCCCCGAAGGCTGCCAGAATTTTCCAGTTTCTTGGGGAACTTTAACGGGGACAGGTCGCCCCTTAGAGAGCAATTCATTAGTAGAAATCCCAAATTTTCAAAATTTCTTTACTATAAACCCCAAGTTTCAAGAAACCGAAAAATATGCGGCTCGAAAAGCCCGGCGAAGATTTTCCATTTTCCAACTTTGCGACAACCAGTCCCTGCTTGTCAGGGATCGGGTTGCTGGCCCTTACCATCGAGACACTTGGCCTATTCGTCGGACACATCTTGGAGCAAACAGCTGTCCCTCTAGTTCCTACATCTATCCCTTTAGCAATTAATTTTGATTATCCCGTTCAAGACTGTTTCACTTGCAGAATTAGAGCGCGTAGTTAGCTAGTCTCAGTGTAAGGTGCCTCATGGTATTAGTTCTTGTAATTGCTTGCCAATCTGCAAGGAAGTGCCTGATGCATGTCACGGGTAGCAACTATGGACGTGGAAACATGAGTCTGTAACGCAGAAACATCTTCGGTAAATTAAACATGATTTTGGGAAGGAGACTGAAGCCTGTAATGTTGGATCAGCACGGGTCTATTTTATATCACAGCTCGTGGGAAGAATCACTAGGGTCAGGTGGACCTCTACAGGAAATGACGTCATAAGCGAACTAACTTCCAAAGGAAATGACTTCACATGTCACGATGACTAATTTTTACTACAACCAGATAACTTCATAGTTCAGTTACATATATATATATATATATATATATATATATATATATATATATATATATATATATATATATATATATATATATATATATATATATATATATTTCATGTTCAAAGCTTTCGCCAAAATTTGGAAAGGCATGCAGAAAGGCATTCTATGCCTGAATCTATCTAGGGAGTCCAACCAAAATACGGATTATTTACACAGTGTCGCCACCAGAATTTGGTGATTGGAGGCACGTCGTAATGCCACCTCAGTTAAATCGCAAATTCTGCCTAAATTATACGTTTTTCTGCTCCCCTGCGATTGAATACAGCAGTGGGGATCCTGCCTTTGTCTTTACATAAAGGTGCCGTTCTGGGGGAGGGTTAAGGGAAGGGGTGGGTTAAGTTGAAATTGCTTAGATGCAAAATGGTGCTATCTTTGGGATACTTTAGGAACTGATCATATATGGCTGCAAAATGTTCATAGTTTAGTTAATTCTAATTTTTGATTAGGTGAAAGAGGAGAGTTATGTTGTCTAAGAGAAGGGTATGTTGTCAACAAACCTCCTGAAGCCCCCTTGGTTACTTTACTGTATCCTGTTTTGGGAAAGTTTTTATGCAAAAATACGTGCGTGGAGTTCATAGAAACATTCTTGGACTATTTCAAAAATTTTCCTTTGCTTCATTGTGCTTTATTAAAGGATATCTAAGGCTGGCAGACACCGGTATAGGGCCTCCTAGAAGCTCTCCATTAATTACATAAAATTATATAAAATTAATACATGCTCACCGTATTACCTGACATCCAAATGATACTACATAGTATGACGCCGAGCACATTACAAATATCGTTTTTCTACTTATTTAGTTATTTACTTGATAGGTATAGCAAAAGGGGTGAAGGACTAACAAGCTCGTTTCAGAATGCTTTTTCGTCGTAAGCGTATCATCAATGACCATCTATACAGTGGAGGCACCAGGATTTTAAAAAATGAGGGGGGGGGACAAATGGAGGGCAAAAGAAAATGTTGGGGGTAAAATTTTTCGCCCGTAGCGCGAAATCGAGCGCGAAGCTCGAGCTTCAGCGGGTGGGGTCCAGGGGCCCGTCCTAGGATCCCTGGTGGGGTCCAGGGGCAAAGCCCGGTGGGGGTCCCAGGGGGCGAAGCCCCCGGAAGCTCTGAGGTTGAAGCATACCTGTGGGTGAAAAATTAAGTCTCAGGATGGATATATTTTGGTTCATAATGCATTATCAATTGCAAAGATTCCAAATAGTTTTAATGTATTAGGATATTCCTCCCGCCAAACCACTATACCTTTAAGCAGTTGGGGTCCGGGGGCCCACCTTAGAGCCCCTGATGGGGGTCCAGGGGCAGTGGCGTAGCCAGGTTTTTTCTCGGGGGGCAAGAGCACCAAGATTTCCCCCAATTAGTGATCTGCTTCCTAATAATCAGTGTTCTCTGCTGCCGGTCCAAATTTTGTCCGGTTGCCTTACCTCTGACCTGGCTGATGTGACTGATCGCCGTCCTGGGGGAGGGGTCTCAGGGGAGGGGTGCCCCCTCCCCTTTGGAAAACTTTTGCTCATATAAGGTGGGCTAGATGCAAAATGGTGCCACATTTGGTGCTAAATGTAAACTGAATACATCACCAAGAATTCCTATTTTTAGGAAGCTTTTTTATCTTGCTTGTCTTCAGGTCTTGGTGAATTTTTCTTGAGTCATACTGGTAGATCAGAATCACAATGGGTGAAGTACGGTAATTAAGTGAACCCTGGTACACCTTTCCCTTCATCAGTTCACCACATTCACCACAATCAGTCCAAATTTTACGAGGACCTGCCCTTGTAGCAGAGTATAGCACTTGACCACTGGCCCATTCTAACGAACTGCATATACCGCAATGCTGCTGCTTTAATTATCAAGAACATTGGAAGTATACAGTAAAAGGACAGAGTCCCTTGTCAGAGGTCCAGAGATCCCATGCTGTATAAAACAGATAGTAAAACATAACTAGTACAACTATAAGCATGGTGTCATCATTTCATCTCTGAAAACCTCAATGAGGACTGGTTGTGCCAGTGTGGCATATACTTTTAAATAAGTAAAGTGTACTGGTTGAGAAATTTAAAATTTTACCAGATCATGCGCAAATTTCACCATATCTTCACTTTCAAAATTTCCCCCAAGATTTTTCCAGAGGGGGCAACTCGCCCCCTGTCCCCCCTGGCTACGCCACTGTCCAGGGGGCGAAGCCCCCCGAAGCTCTGAGGTTTTAGCATATCTCTTGGTAAAAATTAGGTATAGTTTGGTTTGAAATACATCATCCAATGCAAAGATTCCAAATAATCTCAATCCCTCCCGTCCCTCCCGTCAGGCCACTTTACTTCAGGAGCTGAGTGGGGGCATCTGGGGGGTCAGAACTTCTGACTGGGGGAAATGCCTCCACCCCCTCCCCCCTTGGTGCCGTCACTGCATCTATACCGGTAGTGGCTGCCCGCGAAGCGCTCGGTAAAAATTTTTGAAAAATGTATAACGGCAAACACGTACTTTAAACCTTCCACATCATGCTACAAATTAGAATGAAAGATCCCATATCGATGGGAGGCCCCTACAGAGGTTGGAGATGTACGCTGTTTTTCGGAAAAGTATTGTGATCAGAATAGTTCTATGTATTGCTGCCTTTATTAATGTCATGAGATGGGGTACAAACCGTGACGAATGCTCGCAGCTCATTACATAAGATTTCCATAACAAAATTTGCATTCCGGGCTCTGCTTCGAGACACTTTCTGACTTTCAATTGCCCAACAAACCTAAATGCCAACCTAAAAGCCAGTCTTTTACCTGGGAATTCGTAAACGGCTTTCAACTTTTGCTACTTTGCTTCTCCGGAAGTTGCTGTCGGAAGATATTGATAATAACATTATCGAGGAAAGGTTTGAAGGGCGTGGAGCGCGCGAAAATTTTAATAGTTTGCGAAGGATTTGCAAAAATTCTGATAGTTTGAGAACCACTTGTGATTGAAAATGATTACGATAGATCCATCACTCAGTAGAAAACATACCTCACCCTACCCCCTTCAGAAATCGATAGCTTAAACGCCTTTGGGGGATCATATTTTTTTCAGAAATCGATTGGGGGGCACGCCCCATGCCCCCCGTGCTGGTGCCACCGTATTTATCCATGAACTCGGCTTCTAGACATTTGGAATCTCAGTCTACTTGGATGGTGTTGTTATCAGTGGCCAAGTGAAGCTAAACTAGATTTCACCTTTAAGACTGGTTACATTAAAGAAAAAAAAATGTGATGTAAGGGTTTTTACACATATCGATTACCGTAGTCAAAAACAAAAACTTTACAAGAATTTGAAATGCTCTCATATATGTGAATGTATTTACATCTTTTTTTGTAGAATTTTTAGTGTATTTTAATTCAAATATGAATAGTCATATGTTATCATCCACTTCTCACATCATTGTTCTCCCTGACAATATGGTTAGTATACCATGTAATTCATTTAATGTCTGTGATGACAATGTTCTTTTCAAATTTAGTCTTCAAGTTCAAATGAGTGACGAAAAAGTCACAGGCGACTTTCTGGTGTTGATTCAATTTTCTGATAATTCCGGAAAACGACCCTCCCTTGCATACAATGGAACATTTCGTTTTTCTTGACTTTGTTTCTGTTTACTTGCTGAAGGTGATCTTTCCTGACTTCCCACCAAACTCAATGGTGTAAACAAGGTTGCCTCCTTCAATTGACCTCTTTAGTACGACTCCTGACTTCCCCCTGGACACAATGGTATCGTCTTCCCATGCTGTGGTGGCACTGTATGCCCTGCCGAAGAGCTCACCCTCAGATGGTTGCCCGACGGTCATGGAGTGGGTTCCGGTCTTGCCCAAGCCACCGGTGGCAGTAAAAGTGAGCGTGTCGCCATCTTGTTTGATGTCGACGGTAGCTCCCTGAAGCTTAGCGGGGTCCCTCCTGGACTCTTCCACGCCGTATGCGTCAAAGACGTCTTTCAGTCCTTCATACTTTGACACTGTCCATTTGCCGCTGAAAGCCATGGTAAGTACTGGAGATCTATTGCATATAAAAAGATGAACGCAGAGTTGAATTCACGATTATTTCTTACCATGCAACAATATTCTGGGGATTCCGGTTGAAAGGGAAGGGGGAATTTTCGAGAAGTTGCAACACAGAAAGCCAACTTTTCCCAACAGGTGCGGTAACTTCCCGATTTTCAAACTTGAAGGATTGTTGAGAAAAGTTCGGGAATCGCGTGACACCCCCCCCCCACCTAATGCGAACACTGATACCACGAACGATAAAAGGTCATCTTGCTGGACTGCAAATGTAAACCACTCGAAATGCGAAACATTCACACACTCGAAACGCGCAAATTAAGGTTTATTTTTAAAGCAAAATGTTGCGCTTGTCGGACAGAAAACTTCCATAATGGTACCATGTAATTGGAAACAATAATTTAGGCGTACAGTTACAGGCAGAAGTGGAAATTTTTATGAAAAGTGGGGATGGGGTAATGACATTTACCGTTGAAAGCCATGGTAGATATTATTGGATATAAATAGATAAACGTATAATTGGAACTCATAATTATTCATTATCATGACTGATCAAAAGTCATGCTGTTGGACTGTAAACGTAAACAGAGTCCTCATCAAGTAAATAAAGACGGAAACGTCTTAACGCATTGTAAAGTAAGATCGGTTTTTCATTACAATACATTAATTTTCAAAATTTGTTGTTAAACGGTGATTTTCCTGTAATTTTGGGCATTACAAGGATCAAGGTAAAGAGCATTTAGATAAGCCTTTAGCGAGTTTTAAAGTCTAACTGAAACTGGCGGAACAGGTGTTTACACTACTACGATACTTTATAAGTCAAAAGCATTTGAATTTTCATTTCTTTTTAACCTTAGGGAAATCTCAATACTTTCTTGTTTGTCCAGTCCAACTAAACAATATTCTTTTCAGCTGACAGAGAATCTGACGTTGACTGTCTGATTACTTGTGCTGACAATGACTGGAAGAGTATATAAAACAAGCGAGGAAGGATGGATCTGATGCGCTTGTTACCTCATGTTGTTTCCGAACAGAACTTCAAAATATAAAATATGGTCTAATTCTTAACGAATTGTCCACTATGGTATATCAACTATTTTCTCCGGTTCCTGGTCAACTCCCAGTGCCGATTCCCGAAGATAGTATTTTCCCAAGGACAATTCTAACCAGGGCAATTCTAACCCGAGCAATTCTCACCCTTTGGCACGTCCAAATTTTCTGTTAGGGGATATTGTCTGAGGGGTAATTCTGTTAGGGGATATTGTCTGAGGGGTAATCGGTGTATGAGGGGGTAATTGTCATATTCGAGAATTATCCGGGTTAGAAATTATCCAGGGGGATTGTCCGGGTATGAATGTCCGGTGCAGTTGTCCGGTCTTCATTTGCTCCTCCGATAGTACAGTCGGAAAGAGTGTCCACAGATCTGAATAAATACTAGATGATTTAAGAGGGTTTTGACTCAGTTTTGCAGGATATTATTTAGCAAGCTCCGCAACAACTGTAAAACCTAATAGGAACGAAGTCTTTATATATATCGAACCTAAAGGCATGAGCCCGTATATCAGTAAGTGTTCGTTTATTGTTTAATTGACCAAAAACTATGGTGAAACTTTTCAAAGTTTGAAAAAATTTCTCCGATACTGTTATTTTACAACTTTATGAATATAAATTTTGATTTATCCCTCCTTCTTTTCTCCACGTTGACTTTATCATGTCAGGTATATGAAAAATCTTCAAAATATGCTCAGAGAAAGTCAAACAGGCATTTTGCTTTGAGAAAAGATGTCCTTCTGACAGGCTGAGGGTCATATAGAGACTATAGATAATTTAAAATTAAATGTAAAATCCTATGTCTGTATGTGCAGATAAATAAGTCAACCGTTGGATGACAGACAGACAGACAGCAGACATTGTTTCTTTTGTATGACACTAGCAAATTGCCTGATAATTGATTACGGTATATAAATTTATTGTTCTTATCATTAATAAACTTTGATATCAAGCGACAATAATTTCTACAGAACTTATTAAGTTCCCCTTTCTTTAGACTCTTCTTTGGCAGCTTTTGTTCATCTTAATATTTTTATAGCATTTAGAAATGTTGGCTACTGTCATCGTACGGAATAGGGAAGCAGGGTACTAGGACCGGGGTCACTGATGCCACCTTTAAAAGTGACCATATGCCAAAAAATTCCCTGCCAAAAAATTCCCTTTCGCAATCATCTAGTACAGGGGTGGCGCCAGAATTGCTTGACGGGGACTTAGCTCCTCGACCGGGGGGGGGGGGAGCATCCCCATCCCCAACAAAGGCGATGGGCTGCCAAAAGGACAACAAACGTAAAATTTTCGGAGCGCGAAGTGCGCCGAAAAATGTTGACATTTCTTTGTAAAAATTTAAAATTTTGAGGGTGTTGCTGAAGAAAATTTGAAAAAATTGGATGTTTTTCAAGGAAGAGTGGCAATTTTGGGGTCTCTTTATCGAAAATTCTGCCCTTCCTATGAGCAAAATCAAGCACGTCGTCGGGGCGAATGAAGGTCGTTGGGATTACGTATTATATCGTGTACGGATTAAGGTCCCGGACGAAACTGGAACGTTTCCCCGACGGGGGTCATGGCCTTCCCCCTGATCCTACCCCTGATCCAGTGAATTTACATTAAAGCAAGAGAGTTTTAAAAAGGCCATTTTGAAAAGTGAATGTGCCTTCTCAGTTGTAACAAACACGTTTCAAAATGCTCGCTGGTAACTCTCTGTTTTTTTTGGGGGGGGGGGGTAATAACTGAAAAACCTGTAGGCCTATACATCTTTCTACGCGCTTAAAAATGAACTCAGTTAAACTGAATTAAATTTGTGAAATATTTTACTGTTACTCAGACTTCTTTAATTGCAGAATTTATCACGTTTACAACACTTAAAGTAGATTATTAGTCAGTAATTTTAACGTTGTTTTTCGGATTATCACATTGAGTTCAGAAGATTACATACCTAAGGGCAGTTGCTGTATATGTCATGTCATTTTACAAGAAGTTACCTCCTTGCGAAACCTCGATCAGTGGAATCGGGGCTCTTAAATAACTTACTAAAATGGAACAGCAACAAAAAACAAATATGGGCTTCGTTTTTTGAAGACATGGATCAACACTTTGAAAATGTTTTGTATTTTTTTACTCCAGTTGAATACGTGGTCACATTGTGACCTGTTGAGTGAAATATCTTCCCTGGCTGGTTAAAGATTTAATTTGGAGGTGGAAAATACGCATTCTGGAAAAAAGCTGCAGGTAACTTTGATTAAACAAATGAGTTCCGGTAAATGGTATAATAACATTGTCATTTAAAATAAATAAGAGCACAGTTGTTGTAAGTGGAACTAAAACCACAATAGAAGTAGAAGAAAAAGTTAAATTAAAAAGAAAACTTACTTGGACTGAGATGGATAATCCAAGAGAAAAACAGTTGAACAGCGTGATCTGTGTTGACAGTGAGGAGTAAGGCAGAGAGGTAAATTAGCCTGACGTAACCCACTGTTTTTAAACAGTTTTCTTGGCCACGAGTCAATGGGTGGAGCTAAACAAAAATACCGACGATTGGAAGACAAAATAAAGCCAGTCCTTCTGATTCGTCGAATTATCAAAGCCTCGAAATTATTTTTGTTATCATACTTGAGTTGTATGCAACATGAAATGGAACACGTTTACTCTGTCGTATACAGACAGACAGATAATGAAACCAGATAAAGGTCTCCAGCTAATGTGTAACTGTTATCGTGCAGTGTAACTGTAATATGTGTCTGGCCTGTAGTCTGCATCCATCAGATCGAGATAATGAATCATGTATTTTAATTATTGAAAGTTGTTTAAACAATACTGCAGTGACGGGGGAAGAACAAAAGTTGGAATCAATATTACGGTTTATCGACACAAATGGATGACTAGTCCTGGTTTCCCCTGGTTAAGCCGTCCGACATATTACCAGGGCAGTAGCCTGGGGGAAACTTACTTTGTAGGTGAAAACTGAGCCACTGACAGGGCTAAAAGGTTCTTTCTAAGCTCATTGATTTTAGCAAATATTTAAAGGTAATCATAGCCTTTACTATATAAGCATGTTGTGGCACCGCGTGAGAAACTTCCATGATGAAGATCTTTAACGTGTAGGCTTCAGCTGTGTTGTGTGCATCATATATGCGTGAAGAAGGAGGTTCATTCATCAGTGCCAGTTATTCGCATAAAAACCCGTTTGCGGTGGGGGTCTGAGGACCTTCCCGGGAAATTTTGGGAAAAAGGAACCATTGTATGTGATTTTTCAGGTCCCGAGGGCCTTAAAACATAATTCGCATAATGGACTCTCTAGAATTTTCAGTATTTTTTCAGGTAGACCACTTTTCATTTTGGGATTGGAAATCTGCCCCTGCCCCCGCTGGCTACGGCCCTGGTTACGGACGGTTTTTACCAGCGAATAACGAAGTTTTCCTGTTTTATTTAGATTTACCACAGTCTTTAAGGCATATGTTGACATCTTGTTCTATCCTATACTTGTTATAAAATACTGTAATGTTTTAAAATTATATCCCATTCAAATCAAACGACAAAATAAGGGACTGGTGACAATTTTGAGAAAAAATATGCGTAACTTGCTCGTAAGTTACTGTCGTTAAGTCTAACTCGTAGTCACTGTGTCCAGCCGCCTGTCAACGTTTTTGTAGAATAGCAGACTTTAATCATTACAATGCACGATGGGAACTGGGAGCATAAACAACCAGTGCCATGCTAAATGGACCAATAAAGTGCCTGCTAACTTAGCGCAATCGCTACTATACTATAATGTTTTTTCACCTAGTTACCATAACCCCTTGTATGCATTTAGCAATGAGTAAAGTCCGCTATGCTGTTCCAACAGCAATTGCATCTGCATATCATTGATGACGGCACTTGGGAATTTTCCCAAGATCTCGGGAATTTTTTGTGAACTTGGGAATTTGAACAAACATCTTGGCAATTTGGGGAATTACGTGGAATTTCGACGTAATATCTTGGGAATGTGGGCCATTTTCAGACATTTTGCTCTGCAAAGTACGAAAACACAATTTTGCAATCATCCGACTTCAGCAAACAGCTATCGACTATAACTTACTGTTGTCCTTGTTAGAACTCACTAGACAACTTTGTTGTCACATTATGAATGTACAGGTACTTGGCATGTAACACCATTTAAAAAGGTCAGAAGCAGTCACCCCAAACTTATTTTGAAACAGTAGCTAAATGTCACAAATTTCTTCTTATTTCGCCTCCAAGTATCTTTCATGATATTTTAGAACATAAATATTGCATATTCAAGGTAAATCAAGCAGTTGTTCATTGTACATTTTACAATTGAGTGAGAAAAATACTGTCACATGATTCTCAAGAGCCATTCAGGAAACAGGATAGTCTACTATACAATTCTTTTTGGGCGTGACTGCATTCTCCCTTTAAGGTTGAATGATCTCTTCTTCTGTTTATTTTTGATTATTAAAATGAAAAGTGCATGGCATTCCGAGTGCAGGCTATATAGGTGCAGGAGTATACACGTCGGCCAAGCGGGCAAGTCGCAGTGGGGAAGTCGCTCGACTCGGAATCGATAGCAAATATTTCTTGTGAGTTCTGCCCCCTACCCCCTCGGCGCATAACCTTTGAACAAGTGACCCTTTCCTTCAGATTTTGTTTGCCTTGTGTTCTCTTCCTTATTTTACCTTAATTCCATAAATTATATGGAGGTGGACCTGTTAGGAGCAAATGCGTGTTCGGTCACCACGTAAAATTTAGGTATGCGAAAAGTAGTCCTACCGCACACCACAACAATTCTGACAACTTGAACAAATTTACCAAACATTTTTTAAATTATACACATACATTTATCTATGGCTTTTTGATTAGTTCTGCACTCTGGTGGTTTCGCGAGTGTGAATGTTTCACATCCTGGTTAGCTATGCTAGCACACCCTCAGCTGGCAGCCTGGTTGTTCCTCATCATTTTGTTATGTCCCATAATCCTGCAATCAGTATTGAACATCTGTGAAATTAATTCTATAACCCCTCAACCTAACAGGGGAATAGCTTCCCCAACGGAAATGGTGGGGTGGAAGTTTTTCACCTAGTCCAGTATATGGTACGTGCATAATCTCTAAATATTTGATCAATCAAGACCTAATATTTATATGACGTCATTCATTTGCATTTTCATCAAATTAGAAGATTTTCTTGAAACATCCAGTCAACTGCAATTATCAACAGTAGATCTTATTTATACTGTAACACAACTCGGGGAGTGTTGTCGGGGGCGCTTCAACTCCAACTATCTCCACAGGCAAATCAAGTAGGCGCTCTTAAACGTCAGTCGGCGGAGGTAGAATTAACGATAAAAACACACAGAGAACAGGGGGAAAAGGTACAAGAAAGAGGAGTACAGTTAGCTTACAGTACTTACAAGCAAAGTTGTACACGGTACAACTAATAAAAGTCCGAAGACTAACGAAAAGACGCAACAACGAATATATAGACGATACAAACATACAACCTACCGAGTCAGAGACTAGTTCTCGACTGATGAGCCACGAGGAGGATAAGTCAGAGATCAGGCCAGACCGGTGTCTGCTGACCTCTGACCTTCCGACCACACAACCAAAGCGAAACCTCAGCCTCACCATGGTTGGGCTGAGGTCAGGGGAGTAGCAACACGTCAAAAAGTGGGAGCACAATATCGGAAGGGCACCCTTCAAAGTCCCGGATATATATATAAATGTATTTATACATACAATTTTTCATTTTCAAAAGGGGCACATTTTATTACTTTCAGAAAAGTGGTGGAGACACGTGTCCCCAGTGATTCCCGGGTCCTAATCCCCTGGCCCTACACCCCTAGCTGAGGTCATGAAATTTGGCTTTACCAACATGCAACATTTTCAGGAATTTACAATCTTAAAAACAATTTGTAACTACATCTGTGCTTCTGACACGCACTGTTCTAAAGTTGCAGCAAGACTTGACGACGGGTGAGGGGGGGGGGGGCGACACTAACCTCAAGTAATCCCGATTAGAGTGACGGAATGCGTGACGGACAGGGACTGTGATGGGGGAAAAATTGCAACCTGGGAAGGGGTAAGGAGAGTTACAGGAGGTTCGGGGAGTCGAAGATAGGAGGAAAATAACATTATCTTATAACATGTATTTTAAACAGTAAACATACTCGATGTACTGAGTTTAGTGCTAATTTAGTATTTTGCGGATATATCTGTGGTAAAGGGTTGCACAGGAATACACAGAATTTGTGCTCACTGAGGTCAAAAATCAGTGACAGAGATTTGTTTGAAGAAGTGAAGGAGACGAAGAGCTCTAAAGTTACTGTGTAAAATGTTAGAGTCCATGAAAGCATCTTCAAACAGTGTGGGGCTACATCCTCTCCACCCACAGGATTTCTGATTATGGTCAAAATAGATTTCATTTTTGAGAATATGTTGTGCAGTTTTAGCTCGACTGACAGACTGATGATTCAGCATTCACTTCATGTGTTATTCCTAGGTAAAAGAAGTATTTACATTTTACTATACCCAAAACAGGGAAAATAGGGGACACGACAAAATTTTAGGGGCACGTGCCCCATTTTTCTCTCCCTAACGATACCATTGAGCAGGGGTTCATTACCCTTCCCAGTTTGGGGGACATTGGCTGAAGACTGGGGAAACAATCTTTACTCTGTTAATGAAAAAGAGTGTCGGAAATTCACTCTTCGACGATTGCCTGCAGTGACCACTCTTTTCCCGAGTGGAAATCGACTGAAATTCCACTCTGCTCGGAGTGGTAATTAACTCTAAATGAGCAAAGACGCCACTCGATGCAGAGTGGAATGTTACTCGAAATAGAGAGTGGTCACTGTAGTCAATCTTTGTGGTAGATTTTTACTCTTTTACATTTAGAGAGTAAGATGACTGAGGATGAACATGGCCTTTCTTGGAGCAGAATTGGGACAGAGTGGTACAATCCAGGCCCGTAGCCAGAGGAGGTACTAAAGGGACGAGATAGCTCACAAGAGACGAAACGTTTTTCGGGGGGTGGGTGGGTTACACTTAGATGCATAAAAGCAACAATAATTTTTCTTTTTTTTTTGAGGAGAAAATTATTCAAAGGATAGGCGTCACCCCTTCCCCCTCTGGCTCGTGACTATTTAACGCTCCTGTCTAGTAGGACTGAGCATTCGGAAAATTTCGCCGGGATTAATCCACGATTACCTCGGTGAAAGGTTCTCGATTAAACCTTGTGACTTCCAAAACCGGAATTTGTGCTGCGCAATCGTATGAATTAAAAACAATATGCGATTTTCGTCATCGTAGTTTGTGTAAGTTATTCTGAGCTTGTAATGGGTATGAGTTAGAAAGGTAACTAGTGAGTACCAATCGGGTCCATGACAGTAAATACGGTTTTCGATATTCGAGTTTAAAGGCAATAGGCAGTCCCCCAAGATTGCTTTGATAAATCAGCAAACTCTTGTAAATCTCCGATATCTACCTTAGAAGTACCTCTGAAGATTTTTCGAACATAACTATTAGAACAAAAGGTAACAGGCGCGGATCCAGGGGGCCTGGGGGCCCGCCCCCCCCCCCCCGCCACGAAAAAAAAAACGAAAGGAGAAAAAAGGAAGAAAATAGAAAAAAAAAGAAAAGGAGAAAGAAAAATTAAGAGCAAAAATGAATAAAAGTGTCTAAGAACGTATTCAAAGTATATATTTCTAGGGGTTGGGTGGAGCTATAGCTGGATTATCTCTTTAGATGTCTTTCAAAGTGGTTGGCGACGAAAGGAGAGCTACAATGTTCGAAAACACGTGAACAGCTGAGTAATGATCCTTGACTTAAGATCTAAGTAAGTAAACATCGTGACATATGCAGTATGGGCCCGGCTAGCTGCACTGAAATTAAGTAACAATTTCGTGTTAAAGAGTGATTTTTTTGTAATCTAGAGGGATTGAAAGGCAAAGTTTTCGCCATACAGACCTTGCAGAATGAATACAGAAGACAAGCTGTCAGGTGACGTGCTATTGTGCACATGTACAGTGGCACCAGCTGTTGCAGGCAAAGTAGCGGCGTGCATACCCTATTCGATTTCGAAACTGTCTGAAAAGTTTTGAAATGAACTCAAAAGGCTTTTACGCTACAGAAAGTGGCATCGGCACAGTGGACAATGGGTGATGTGTGTCCCCCTCCCCCATCGATTCTTGAAAATTTTTAAATTGGTCCCAAAAGTCGTTTAAGCTACAGATTTCTGTGGTGAGTGTAATGTGAGATGTATGTTTGATGATTGGTTTATTTGTTCTAACCATTTTTTTCACTAACTGTTCTCACACTATCATAAGTTTTGGAAATTCTTGACAAATTCCAAATTTTCGCACGCTCCGCTAGCGTCAAGCCTTATGTCAGAGTTGTGTTATTATCAATAGCTTCGGTAACTCACTGGGGAACAAAGGAGCAAAAGTGCTTTTTAAGAATTCTCAGTCAGAAGATTCTTTTCTGGATAGCATAGGTTGGTGGGAAAATGAAAGTGTCCAATTCAGGTTCTGAATGCAAGTTTTGTCATGGACTAATATTTTATTCAAAATTTCGGCGCGCTTCGCGCGCATACGACAGGGTTTACACCCGATTTCATATACCATTGGCAAAGCTATGAAGCAAGAAATTATTTCAATGCAAACATTTTTCTAAAAAGTACATCTCCTTCTCTGTAGGGCTCTCATCATTATGGGATCTTTGACTTATCTAGTCTAGCACATGATTTGAAAGACTGAAAGTAAGTAATTGCCGTTGTTTATTTTCCAAACATTTTGCCGCGACGTTTAATAACGACGAAAATCTTTTCTGAAACGAATTTTTCCTGTCCACCATCCCTCTTGCTATACCTAAAAAGAAGGTGGTATATCATACCTCCTCCCATATGGATGTCGGGCAGTGAGAATCCCGTTGGTCCCTCTTTTGTAAACTGTAACTAATTCAGAGCTCCCGGGAGGCTCTTTACTGTTCTCTGTCAACCTTGGATATCCTTTTAAAATGTAAAGGAAAAATTTTATTATAGTCCAAGAATGTTCCTGTGGACTCCACGCAGGTATAATTGCGCGTACAATTTTTCCACGGGCGTGGATCATGGGGGACGGGGTGACGCGCCCTCCTCACTTTTTTGGAAGGGGGACATCGTCAAAAAGTCCCCCTCACTTTTTCAAAAATGATAGAACAGACTGCAATTATACCTAGGCAAACGATATTTTTAGAAGAAAAATAACCTAAAAATCCTTCACTTTTGTTGCACCAAATCGCATCTGAGGGCATTCAGTTCTAGAAAAATTTCCCTTAGACCCCTCCCCCATGCCGACGATCACAAAACTTATTGCCTCCCCGTTACACAAATTCTGGCTACCACCACTGCTTCTTCCACCAGGACGGTGATTCACAAATGTGAAAATGCCCCCCCCCCCACTTTTGGAGATGTATCCACGCCCATGACTTTTCCTGGGACTTAAGGAGGTTTGAAGACAATATATTAACCGTCTCTAACTCCCCTTTTTCGCCCGCTCAAAAGTTAGAATTCAATAAATTGTGGACTTTTTTTAAACATAGAATCACTTTGGAATGACCCAAAGATACCACCATTTTGCATATAGGCCCCCTAAAATTAACAAAAATTTCTCAAGGGGGAGGGTCAACCCCTTGCTGGGATTGCACTCTCATGTACTAACAAGAAAAGGCTCTCCCACTCTTATATATAGCGTATACAAAATCCCATTGCATAAAAGGCACGGTTTAGCAGTTATCAGCTGTTCCCCCAATCACCAACTCCCGCCGGCACCATCGGTCATAGATTTCTGAAGGGTATACCTTCAGAAATCCATAAAGAAGGTGATATATCATCTCTCCTCCCATATGGATGTCAGGTTGTGAGAGTCTTGTTGGTCCCCTCTTCAGTGTACAGTTAATGCAGAGCTCACGGGAGGCTCTATACCGAAAATTTTTGGCTCGCTTCTCGCGCAATTGTTTACGCTTACGGAGAGAGGTACGTTTTTATTGAGCGATGAATTTATTTTTATCACTTTTTAACAGAAATCATTTGAAATCTATCACGATTTTGGCAAAGTCTTCTCAATATTTCTTGATTTTCGCTTGATCTGCGCACTTTTAGCCTTGAATTGCTCCTTTTACTATTAATAAGGTCCCAGAATACGTTCGCATTCGCATTACTAATCGGTGGGGTTCTACCATAAGCCAATTATTCGTGTGCATAAACGTGATTTCAGAGGAGCCAGCATTGTAAGGATGTAAAGTAACTGATATTCATTTTTTCACCCTCCTCTTCTTATGAGAACTGAAAACTTAGTATCGAACCCACTTTCTAATTGATAGACACACATAAGGGGAATTGTCACCGTTAGTCATAGCAATGGTTTTAAATGTAAATTCAAGTTTTCACGCGCAATTATTTCATCTGACGTCCTATACCCGAATACCGTATAACGAAAATAAAACACTCATTATGGCAGAAACCATTTCGAGTTACCTACACGGGCTCATAATGTTGGCGTGCAAGTTTTAAGATAACTTAGATTCTCCGTAACTTCTGCAGGTACATATAGTAACGTGTACTGAGCCATACACATCAAATTCCATGCAACATAAAAGGTATAAAATCTCACTGACATAAGAACTGGAGCCGATTTCTGTGCTCTTAAAATGAAATGTTGCGAGAGCTTCCGTGGGTTCGCCCCCTGGACCCCGCCAGGGGCCCTAATGCGAGTCCCTGGACCCCACGAGTAGGAACTCGCTCTTCGCGCTCGTGGTGCACCTTCGGTGCACATAAGATTTTCCATCTTGCCCCCCCCCCCACCCCCACTCAAAATTTCTGGATCCGCGCCTGAAAGGTAAAACAAGGTGCTATTCTCCATGATTTTCACAAACAATTACAAAAATACTGTCACATGATTAAAAAAGGTCATTCATGAATTAGAATGACGGGTTATACTAATTCTGATTAAGTGGCTGCATTTTCCCTTTAAAATCAATCTCTAGTCATTATTGTTGTATTGCGCTGAATCATCAGTTTATACTGCATCCAACATTAAAATCTACCAAAATGCAACAAAATGTTCCTAAAACGTTCAAACTCTATGGTAAGTTCAACTTAGCTAGGGGGAGGGGGATTTGCCCCACCACAAAGCTTCAGTCTGTAGTCTCTGTGGGAGGTTTTTTTAATGTCTTGCCCATTCAATATACTTAGGTGTCTCATTATTATAGATTTATGGAAGATAACTTGAGTGGAATGGTCTAGTTATTTGACTGATTATTTTCATACGAAAACTTGAATGGACTTATTATTTGGAAAACCATAATGCGAGTCCCTCGCGCGATCCATTCTTCCACCAACTAGTCCTATTACCCCCACATAGACTCGACAGACAGTTATTCCAGGGAGTCTTACAGCTCCCTGGCTATTCTAAGCTACTATTTAAATTTAAATGAGATGAAGTATAATTTTTGTTGCTTCTTGATTGCCAGTGTCATTTGTAGACAGTTGAGAGCTTCATTGTGATAACCACAATTTTGTTAATACCCCAGACCTCACTGGGCCCGCCACCTAGATCACGCCAATAAGGTGTACACCCTGTGTCGCACTCTGTCAAGGGGCAAGTGAGGGCGCTCTATAGCATTACCTTTGCAAATTGCAATGAAGCCTAACTTCAGTAGTCTAACACCTAATTTGCAATCATCGTCATCCATTACTTTCATTATGGCGTTTCAAAATACAGACGAAGAACGCAGTATTTTATCTGGAGATGTCCAGAATAGCCACAAGATGTATTTAAGAGACATTCTCTGTCAGACCCCTTAGGCACCCCACTTCCGGCTTCGGCCCTTATGACGAGAGGCTTCGTCGGTCACACCTTACGAGAATGTAACCTCCTTTGAAAGTCGTTTGTCAATGGCATCTTTTCTACAAACGGCGACGCCCATGGTCATGTCTACGTATGCCCTATCGACAATAACAGAATTTTAATTGATTTTACGTATCTGACTCACGAAGAGTGTAATAAACAGAATAGTGTGTGTTAAAAGACTCATAGCACCCTGAAATATTGAAACACATAGAAGCAGTAAGCCAACTTTCCCAAAGGCTTGCAAAGCAAAATCGATGCCCCTGTTAAGGCTAAATTACTAGCCGAATTCTTATTGGAAGCGAGTGATCCGTCCGGAAAAAGGTCCGTCTTTGCCCCCACTTAAAATGTCTGCTGATCAAACCTTAATATGTGAAAAGGCAATCTCTTTCTTATAAACTGTTTTGCCTTAAAATAATTGCGCAAAGAATGAAAGATGACCCAAATACCAGGATGTGGCTTGATTTCATCTTTCTTCAATGTATTTACATTTAATTAAAAAATGTATATTCAGGAATTACCTATCAAGCATCAATCTACACAACATGATTATCTACTTATGCCTTACTAGTCAGTTTGTCAGTGATAATGTTTCCCAAACTCATGTGTCACGGACAACCCGAAAGAGATGTTCTTGCAGTTTTAACACCCGATATACTTATTACAGGAAACAGTCCTCTCTGACATCTTACGGAATCAATTTAATGTCACGTTTTGTCATTTTTTACTTGCTGAAGACGATTCTTCCTGATTTTCCACCGTACTCGATGGTGTAAACCATGTTGCCGCCCTCAATTGACCTCCTTAGTACAAGCCCTGACTTCCCCTTGGACACAATGGTATCGCCTTCCCATGCTGTGGTGCCGCTGTAGGCCCTGCCGAAGAGCTCACCCTCAGACGGTTGTCCGACTGTCATGCTGTGACTTCCAGTCTTGCCCAAACCACCGGTGGCGGTGAAAGTGAGGTTGTCGCCATCTTGTTTGATTTCGACAGTAGCCCCCTGCAGCTTAGCGGGATCCCTCTTTGACTCATCAACGCCGAAAGCGTCAGCTACGTCCTTCAGACCCTCGAAGCTTGATACAGTCCACTTGCCGTTGAAAGCCATGGTAATTTTTAGGGATTCTACGTGACAGAGAGAAACAGATCAAAATATTCAGTCAAACTTAACCTCAACATTCTCTTGCAGCAAGAACTTAAAAGGATGAGCACAATAAACGTTTTCAACATTCCGTGCATGTGAAAGCTTTCGTCAAGTTAGTTATGATCTTGAGATCATTTTCAAATTATGACAAGGGTAATTTTAGCTTGATTCAATAACACAGTTATTCCCGCACATCATATTTTACTTTATCTAATGCGCTGTGGCGAACTACTATTTAGAAAAGTTAACCGATTATCTATCGTTTGCTTATAAATGATTATCGATTTTGTGTAGTAACATTTAAGGATAGCAAACAGAATGTCTTATTTACATTTTTTGAGATGGAGTCGCATTATCTCGTCACTCATTGTGACTGTATGTTAAATCATAGGGGTAGGGAGCAGGGGGCTGGGGCTCTAGCCCCCAGTCAAAAATGTGGTGGATGGAAATATGCTTCTCCAGCCTCAATCCAAGGACGAAAACCCATTATTTGTTTCCTTTGTAAAAAATATCAAAAATTTGCAGTAATTTCCTTAAAATTTGCCCAGCATGTCGCACCAAATTGCATTTGAGAACCCTAAAATATTCGAAAACTTTCCAAAGGGGGAGGGGTAGTACCCCTCCCCCGACTCGAACAGCTTCCTACGCCTATGTGTTTTATTAAGTTTTAGTGTCTGCACACTTGTGTAGTATTTATTACTGTCCTCAGAAAGAAACCTGCTTATGGTAGTATTCCCAACAATGATTGTAGTATCTGTCTACTGGTAAGTGTGCATGCAGGCAGTCTTGTGTATGATAGAAGCACAGCATGTAATCAGGTAACGTATTCTAAATACACAAGTTTACAATACCGTAACAACCAAATTCAAACTAAGTGTTGCTTTACGTCAGGGCGTCCCAAGACCCTAAAATGAAATTAGGCCCAGCTAAAAATCACATGGTAAGCCTTACTCCAGGGCGGATCCCGAAATCCTTTACAATGGTGGCTATAACCCTTAGTTAGTTAGTTAGTTAGTTAGTTAGTTAGTTAGTTAGTTAGTTAGTTAGTTAGTTAGTTAGTTAGTTAGGGTTTTACGCCTCAACTTACAACCTTTTGGTTTAATCTAGCGGCGCCCACGGCCTTTTTTCCAGTTGTGGGGCACTGGCTTGTTTTCCCTATTCCATTGCTTATGCGGACCATCACGCACAATGGCAGTAGATTCCATTTTTAAAGTCTTTGGTATGACTCGACATGGGAATCGAACCCGGACCTCCCGCGTGAGAGGCGGATGCTCTACCACTAGACCAAACACGCAGTCGAGATAAGTTTCAAACTAAAAATTGGTGTGAGTGGGGGGGGGGGGGGCGGCCTTGAACCTTCACTTAAGTTTCGAAGGATGTGCTCAGGTTAAAATGCAATAAGTTCTCATATCTTGTATTATCAAAGTTCGAATTACATATCCGTTCTTTTTCTCTCTGAACTGTAACTGCAACTCTCAAATTATTGCATATGATTACTGACTGATGGAATGTGGAAGAATGATCCAACGCCAACTCAATGCTTCCACATCCAAAGGTAAAACCCCCTTTTAAACTTTTATCCCCCTTCTTACCCTATATAGCTTCTACACTGTCAAGCGTCTGGACGTTGGCACAATATAATAGTTTCTTGGTTTTTTTCTGTCAGTTTATTCAAAATCAGTTTTAAACAACAGCCTCTCACCATTTAAACTGAACATGGAGCTAAAACATTGTATTGTCTTGTATGCCGTAATGGGCCATAAATTTCGTCTTTCTTCTATACTTGTAAGACCAGGAATTTACTCCGGGGGGGGGGGGGTTAATTGTGGGTCCATACATACTTGAGATATCCACTTTCATCACCTGTTCTAAAAGGGTACTTGGGAAGAAAAAAGAAATGATAAACATCTTTGCCTTTGTTCCCCCCTCTTTTGATTAACTTCCTCCCTGAATGTACTGAATCAGCCGGGTTTGAAAATATCTGTGACAACCCCCTCGAAAATTATTTTCGCAGCCTGTATAGGTCTATGCTGAAAGCGTATAGGGAGGGTGGTACTTCGCAGCGGACTCTTGTTTGCTCAACCTCCTTAAGCCTTATCAAACAGGGATATGACTGAACAAAGAATATGCAGCCTGCTACGTAAGCAAGGGGGCTGTGTTCTCGAAACACAATTTAGCTATTGTGTAATGAAGTTGTATGCCTACCGTGTACACTTGTAAGCTCATTCGAGCCAGTGAAATCTCACTTTAAAAGTGCTTTTACGCATTCACTCTTTCAATGAGTAAAGTTCACGTTTCTTGTCAAAGTTGGCAATGATATTTTGCTATTGTAGCGCTTGCAAAATGAGGATAACTCAATACTTCTTTCCGGAAGTAAACTTGAAAGATTTTTTCCCAGAAAAATGGTCAAATTCACTCAATGGAATAGGAATCTTTGAAAAAAAAACCTCAGACCTGAATGTACTATGGGAGAATTGTGAGAGTAAGGTAGCTTATATGACTTGCTTCATTTTTCCGTGCTGTCTATATTCTGATATAGAATAATTTTTGCCTACAAATATGATTATTTCTTAGTCATACTAAAGCAATAATTTGATCTTCCATCCACTCTGCATTTATAGCGTCGTTTCTTTCACTTCGTGCATGATTTGCATTCGTTGTGCGTTAAGTGATTTAGCACTTTTATTACAACACAGTGGAAACAGGGGTAGCATTACAGTGAACATAGATCTGTTGTAGATAGGCCTGATTTAAAACATGTCTTGCACAAGGGAGCTATTGGATTTAAGTTGCTATACAAAACCAAGCATGATAAGTCAACTCTCAAAGGCCATCCATATTCAATCATCATAACCTACTACTAAACTTCTATCAAAAGTTCTCTAGTTTGGAGCAATTACCGGTTGATTCAAATCTAAGACCCAATTAAGGTTCTTTGTCCAACATTACACAACTGACACAAGAAGAAATAATTTTGTCCGGAAATAAGAAAATCATTTTTTAACGGGATCGGTCTCATAAAAGGTTTTTTTTCTGCTTTAGAAAGCGAAAACTGCATCTCAACAGCATGAAGCGTTTGGACAGTTGGAAGATACTTCTTTTCATAGAAGTGCCATTCTTAGAGACAAAGTGCATTATGGGAAATGTGTGATGTCATGGCGGCACATTGACTAATTAGACATAGCATTGTAGTTCTTTATGATATTGGCACTGCTGTTCGGAATATTAAACACTTTGTTTGCTATACCCTACATATGGTGTAGCTCTATGCTAAATCTACAAGGAAAGATATCCAAACATTCCAACAGTATTAAATTTCAAGGACAAACAGAACACTCAGTTATAGAGAAAAACAAAAAGAGTCTGGGCAATGTACCCACTTAAAATTACATTCTGTACCTTGATAAGAACTTGGGGTATTTTTTTTTACAAACGTAACTAATCTTAAAGATCTTTTGACATGTAAATATGATACCTGCCTATTTGATGTAAAAAGCACTAAAAATGTTAAAAATAGCTGCAGTACCAATTAAAATCCATCCAATATTGACCATTTTACAAGACAATTACTGTTTTTACTTACATCATAAATAAACATGAGCTACTTATGCAAATTCGTGACATGCCGAGAGGGACCATCAAATAGCAGTTCTGTTATCCTTTATTTGTCTAGTCTTCATTCCAAGGACAACTATAATTGTAGGATGCCCCGAGGGTTTAATTTTGGGAGTACTATACACTCTTGAAACAACGGGGTTAACTTTAACTAGGATCGGTGTTCTATTTACTCCAACACAATCCTGGCTAAATTTTCCATGAAATCCTGGTTAAACTAACTCAAATTCTGGTTAGAGTAACTAGGATTTGAGTTAGTTTAACTAGGATTTCATGGAAAATTTAACCAGGATTGTGTTGGAGTAGGTCGAACACCGATCCTGGTAAAATTTAACCACGGTGTTTTAAAAGTGTAGTTCTATCCACATTAAACACCAAACTAGAAACTATCTAGTAATTGATTAATAGGTAATTCATAAAGGACTAACAAAAGAAATACTTTGCTCAACTGTGTTCAACACTGTGCACCACTCCACATCATATTTTTGCATAGCTAATGAGCAATCTGAGAACTGTTCAGACTTTGAAGAGGAACATCTTAAGAATGGTGAAAGATATTCAAATGATTCCAACGAATTTTTTTATTGGTTGAGTATAACAACTGGTTTTGGTTACATGTCCACAGACTTTTAAATTGAGATATCTTGAGTTAGGAATAGAATATTGCTATAACACGGTTTGGACGACGTGAATTACAATTTGTTTTCTTAACATAACGCCCCTGTGAAATGCCATTGGAATGCCTTTAAGTCTTACTGGGGTGAGTGTATTTGCCCTTTAAGCATATATCACATTCAACAGCGGTGAACCTCTGATAGAATCGTGCTGTCCGAGTAAATATTAGACTAAAACATTTTAGCTACACGGAAAGACAAACACCAATGACTGTATGCAGTTTACCAAGGTTTTTTTCTTTTACTAAGCTTTAAGTGCAGTTAGTGAATATATTACATACATGAATATGGAGAGACAAGGACAGAAGAAAATCAAATTCATAAAAATATTGAAAAGAGACTTACATGGATTTGGAACAGGCAATCCAGGAGCGAGTTAAGACAGTGGTTTGTGTTGACCGTGTGGAGGATCAGAACAGAGAGGTAAAAATAGGCTCACTTTACCGCCCTTTTTAAATGTTTTGGCTTCGTCAAGTACAGATGGGAGGAGTTAATAAAACAATTCGACGATTGGAAGTTTTGATAAAATGATAACAGCTGATTCGCCAGTCCACCAAACTGACCCGGATCATCATTTTTGTTATACCTTCTAGTGTAGTGATCTTGTATCTTCTTTGATCTTTTAGCGAAGATGAGGGAGGCGATAAACATTGCTGTCTAACTACAAGCAAGTACCTTACTAATTGGCACGGTAACCTTGAGGTCTATTATTTGCATAGGTCTAGCTAGCACATACATACAGTCGCTGAGCTATTAACAACTGTAGAAGTAACGCTTATCTAGACAACACTAAAGAAATGTTTGCGAAAAAACATAATCTATAACCATAGGCCTAGGATGTTGTTCGAGACTGGGGGCTGAACGTTGTTTCGGATCGCCGTCCTGGGGGAGGGATGTCCTCCTCTCCTTTGGAAAATTTTTGAATATGTGAGGGTCCTTAGATGCAATTTGGTGCTCATTTTGGACAAATTTTAAGGTAATTACTGTAAATTTTTGACATTTCTTACAAAAGAAACAAATAAGGGGTTTTCGTCGTTGGATTGCGGGGGGGGGGCGGAAGCATAGTTCAGTCCCATGTTTTTGACTGGGGGGTTTAGCCCCCAGCCATTATTGAAGATGTAGAGAGCAGATTAACCATTTTGTCAAAAGTTTTAGTTAGGCTAATCACACCAGTGAGCAGTTTGTGTCTTACTACTGCTTCAGCCAAAGGGTTTAATAGACATAGCATAGGTAACAAGGCAGAGTTTTGATCGATGTGCTATTGTGGCTCATCCATCATCATAATGTTAATACATAAAATCATATTGGCATGCAATGGTGGCGATCAAGGAGGTGGGCGTATAAGGGTGATGTGATATGGTTGGGGAGTTTTACAACTAATGCATTAGTGCTTCTTTTTATTAGTGATTGCCAGTCAATCCCCCCTAGTAACGTCGCCTCTTTTAAACTATTCCCTTAAAAAGTTACCTCCTGGCAAAGTCGTCCCTTGCCTAAGTATCAGGCTGTACGGCATATTTCTTGTTCAGTCATATTCCACATGTTTGTGAGGCCTTAAAGAGGGGGCCGAGCAAACAGAGACCGCTCCGCGGGGTAAGTTGCCCACCAGCTGAGCCAACAAACTCGCCCCTAACAAAGTCGCCCTTTACGAAGTCGCCCCCTTATCAAAGTCACCCCTCGTCAAAGCCGCTTCAGTAAAGTTGCCCCCACCTCATGTCGAGTGTAAAATTGTGGTTGCAAGCTAACACGATGACCTAGCAACGTTAGTAGTTGTCGATTGGAAATAAAAAAGAATAAACAACTTACGGTAACCGGTAACCTGTCGCGCTTATGTACGCCAGGCTACATAAACATGTATACTGCACTGCTGCAGTAACGTAGCCTGATGTTTAGCGGATGTAAAAGTTTGTCACCTGGCCGAAAAATATGCCTGAATTTGTGTGGAAAAGTGAGTGATATTGGATAAGAGAGAATAAATAGAAAGCAATATTTTTGGCCTTCATATTATAAAAACGACATGTCTCTTGTGCTATAGGCTTATATACAAATAACTTAAACCTGATTGTACATGGGCTACTAAAATTACGTCACAATCACGTCTGTTGTAATTACTTTAGACTTGCTATAGCCTAGAAACGTCAACTGCACACAGTGGCGTCGCAAGGGTTGTTGCAGGGGGTCAAGTGACTCGACGTGCGCCCCCAGAGCCCGGAGTCCGGACTACTTGTCTGCTCGATCATTCCCATGGGAACTCAGAAAACACTTACTTAAGGTCCAGCTGGCGGTGTCATTCTTGCAACAAAGAACATGACCGCATCATACCGCCGAATTAAAATTTAGTGCTCTGCCGTAACGAATTAAAAATTCACCGGAGGTGCGGGAGGGGCGCCAAAAGTAGGCAAGCTTTCATTCTCTTTCTCCTTCTCCTCTTTCTCCTTCTTTTTCCATTTTTTCTTATTCTTTGTTTTCCTATCTATTTCTCTATTTTTTTCGTCTGCCTTCATTTTGAGCCCACTGGTCCGAGTAGGGAGGGGCGGCTACCCTCCCTGCCCCCCTTTTTTACACAACTGACCGCACATAGAGACAATTTCCAATCCCTTCAAAAAATGTCACCGGTAAATTTTCCAACTTTTCTGAGTTCACTGAGTGATACTACTTAGGGGGCAACTTTGTTGAACTTAAGGGACGACTTCGATAGGGGGCAACTATGTCAAGGGGTGACTTTGTTAGTTGGCGAGTTTGTTTGCTATGGGGGACTTTGTGAAGGGGACTTTGTATAGGGAGACTTGACTGGTCCCCTTCAATGGTTTGTTCGAAACGATCTCAACTTCTCTTGATGATCACACAAACGTTTTTCTGTTTCGGTTTGTTCCTTGCATCGAATGTTCGACGGCCTTACGTACACAGACAAGTACATAAAAATATCAGGAAACCACTAGATTAATGCACTTGTAAGTGTAACAAGTTTACATACCTCACACGCTAGAATGAACGGCTCCTTTCTCGTATTCAATTATGTCCAAAATTCGCAGTACTTGTATTCATGATACTGTCATTCATGGTAAGATGGGCATCCTTTGGGTTTCTTGGTGACTAAGATCGGCACTACACAATGATTCATCATTGGACGCAATTGACTTGCAGTATAAACAACCGCACACTCAGAACTTGGGCCACAGCGTTTGAGTAGAGTTAACGTCTTAAGATTTTTTTTCAAATTGGCCATTGTTGGTACTAGCCCTCCCCATCCCCCTTCAAACACGGTCCTAAACTACTAACTTATACCTGTGTTAGATTCCATCACAGACCTTGGTTTTGGAGTCGCGAAAGATCATGGATCCCCCCCCCCCCCGAAAAAAAAAACACAATGAACACACGATTCTCATAGGCATATGTGTTTATGCTTATGTCACTCCCCTCCACAGCTGAGTCGAAAGTCAATGGAATATTTTCTAGCTCGTAATGAGGTAGAAAAAAAAATGAGACCAACTCTGATTAGGATGTGTACAAATGAAGGGCAGTAATTGACCCTAACGTATGGCAAACAAGTCTTACTTGAATATTCGGTATATCAGTGCAATCGAGTGTGTTGTCTAAATGGGTGGCACTATTTTCCGTGCACATATCGTAAACTAGCACAAACACGGTGACCGTGTCATGACATTCATGACGATGTCGGTAACGATGTGTGACGTCGTTTGGATACACTTGACTGTTCGTTTTGATAGTGGTAACATCGTGAAGGTTCAAGTGGAAGCTGTAAAAGCTGATGTCAACAAAAGAACTTTTAGTGAAGTTGTTAAGAACTTGTGCTGTTGAACCGTTGCAGTCAGTTCAACACTGTTTATACGTAGAGTGGTAGATCCGTAGATATCGTACCTTTGCTAGGTCTACCTGGTACTGTGGATATTAAGAGTTGGTCCTTAGAGGTATGTTTAGGAATGTTTACTTAAGAATACGAGGGAGAAAAGACTATGCCCTGAATGAAAATTTGGTTCAGATTTTCAGAACATATGATGGCGATTAAGACCCTCATAAGGAGGTGGGGGCATGACCTGACTAGAACTACTGAGAGCGTGGATAGCAAAGCTATAGAAGCGAGACACCTGGGACTCATTTAAGGTCCCTGGAAAAATGTGGAGGCCATATGATCTTTATTGTAACTTTTGAGTTTGAGTTTATTAAATTAGGGGTGCTTGCAAACTATCAAAATGTGGCTACCATCTTCCACAGGCGTAGGAAGCGGGAAGGGGCGAGGGTGGACTAAAACCCCCAGTCAAAAATGTGGGGGGCGGATGCCCTCCCCCCACTTCAAGGACGAAAAACCCGATATTTGTCTTCTGTGTAAAAATGTCAAAAATGCAGTACTTTTCCTTAAAATTTGCCCAACATGTTGCACCAAATTGCATCTAAAAAGCCTTAAATGTTCGAAAATTGCCCAAACGAGAGGGGGAAGCCCTCCCCCAGGACGCCAATCCAAAACAATGTTCATCCCCCGTCTCGAGCAGCTCCCTACGCCTATGCCGTTTTGCTTAGGGTTGTGAAAAAAGGGAAGGGGGATGGACCCGTAAGGTTTCATAAGTTGGGGATATGTACCCCCGATCCCTACCTGTCGGAGCCCATGATGGTGATAACTGATATTAATACAACATTGTGCAATTCTCTATGGAGCAAAAAACATGTCTTGGAACAGCACTGGAACCGCATGTGTATGTTTAGAAAGGGAATAATATACAGTACTGCTAATAATTGGCTCCAGAAATGTGCAACTCATAGGCAAACAACATATTTCCCTGGAGGCTGAGCCCTTTTCCCCGCGGAAAACCTCTGTAACCAGAGAAAAGTGCCTGAGGTTTACCACAAATTTTAGGAAGAATTATATACATTCCTCGAGCTCATGAGCGTCCGGAAGGGGGGCAAGGGGGCACTTGCCCCCCTGGAAAATCAAAAACTTGAAAAAACTTGAAAAAATAAAGAAAAAACGAATATAATACAACATCAACATTTCTTAACAGTTCACTCAGTGTGAATTTCTACTCTCAAAACACTGAGGAATTGAATAAAAATATCAACACTCAGGCCCCAGCAGCCCCCCCCCCCTCCCCCAGCATATTTTTGGTATTTTTAAAAGTTTATATTTACGATATTGCTATATTGTTTCCCTTTTTATATGCGGTAAACAGGCCTTGGAAGTGCCATATCCAGCGATCTGGGAAGCATTTTGGGCCAAAATTTTCTTGCGCTCCGGGCCAACCCATGGTGGCGAGGAGCGCTGAGAGTATGTCTATGGGCTTCGCCCCCCCCCCCTCCCTTGACAAATTCCTGGCTAAGCCTTTGTCAACACTGTGTGAAGTAGCATCTAAACTCTTTTCTGGGAGTAAAATATTTCCCACGAAAAAAGTTGGGCCCCCTAAAAATTTTGCCCCACTCTGATTTTTTTTCTGCGGACGCCCATGCTCGAGCTAAATTGTTGTGTGTTGGGAAAGGAAGAGAGATGCACTGATGAATAATTGCATCATCAAATCATTCGTCATTGAAAACTTTGCTGCATGTAAAAATGCAGTATTAAAGGGGCACATTGAGTTGACTTAACTAGGGTGTTGAAGGGTACTTCCACATGACAATGATTATTATTAGCATAATTAGTCGAGTTTCACATCCAATAGTTACGCATAAAGTTAAAACTTTGAATTTTTTGGTATCCAGGCTTGTAACGGTTGTGTGCATAATATGAAAAAGTGTCTGGTCACGAATTTTTGAAAACCGAATTGAACTGTTTATTACTCACTTATAAAACATTTATTTGTATGCAAGATGCGGGGATTTGTCATTAGTATGTGAAGAAAACTTAGCAGGTTTGGCAAAATTTGATGAATTTCGTGAACCAACTCAATGTGCCGCTTTAAGATGAACCAGCAGCTTTGAAATTAATTTACTTGATGACTAGAAAAGGTAAAAAAGGTTCTGAGGCACAAAACCATTTATTTGCGTGAAGTTTGGTTCAAAAGTAGTGAGTCCTGAGATTGAGAAAGTTCTGCTTATATCGTGCAGGAACGCGCTGGCTTACTACCAAAAGGTTTTAAAGAAATTAGACTATATACAGGCTTCCCCTTAAACAAGATAGGGGATTAGCGGTTCAGAAAATGTGACCGAGAATGAGTGGGGATGTGGGGATATTTTAATACCTGGGATGAACGATGGGAAGCTAAAATATTGTCCATTAGAAAAAAGTTTTAGGCTTAATCAAGTTTTAATATGTTAGAGGGGAACTCAATATTAGCATTCTGGTGAAATTTGCATCGAAATCCGGGATATTAGCAAATGAAGTCGTACCGTTATCAACCCCAAGTGAACTTGAAGTAAGCACATGTGGCATCATAACTTAACATTAATGAGTCTCTTTTCTTTTTCTTTCAAATTTACAACCACTTTTCTCCTCTATAATCACTTGCTGCCGAAACGCATGAGTATTGCAAACTTCGAATTCCCCATGGGAAGCACATATCTCTATTACCTTCAAGGTCAAAACAACAGATTGAAAAACAAAGAAGCGATGCACTGCTCATCAATGTGAGGAAAATACATAATCCCTGCTTGTTACATGCTCACTTCCGGTCACAAATGTAGTCACTTCATTTAGATTAGTTTAACCATGGAAGTACTGCCCCTGAGGTAGTACTTCCATGAATTCAACGATTTAGGGTGAGGAGGCCAATTGGTTCATCGGGACCCTATACCAAAGTGAGCGTGGATGAACACCGACGAGATTCGCTTTCTCTTTGACTTTTCTTTCTCTTTGACTTTTCTCTTTTCGACTTGTGCTCAGAGGTTAACGAGGCGGGCGGGTACTAATCGCTCCCATTCCTACTTCTGGGACCACCGCAATTTAACGTCCCCATCCGACGGACGTGAGTGTATCCCCACTTTCCCAAAGGCCGGGGGAAGCCTTGCTCTGCACCACTGCTCGACAGCTGAACCGAGGAAAGCTCGCAACATCCTGAATCGGACAACTTCTTGAAAGGAACAGCAATTAAAATTCACCAATTTAAGCTCCCTCAGCATCGCTTTGCACAGCTATGCTGAACAAGTAAATTTTAGTCCCCAGAAAATTTCCAAGTGGTTTCACCGGGATTTGATCCGGGACCTCTAGTATGCAAGTAAGTACACTCAACCACCAACCCATCTCCACCCCTGCTGATCCCCTGAGAACTACACGTCGAAACTACATTAAAATTTCACCAGAATGTTTAGATTTAGTTCTTCTTTTTTATAACAAAAAATAATTTGATGCTAGAAACCTTCCTTTAAATTTATTGCACAAGGGTGAGGTGGGGCTACAGTAATTGTACGTATGGGGGGGGGGGGCTGCAAAGTCAGCTTTCTGATTGTATGCTTTTAGGGTGGTTTTGGAATGCTTATGATTTTATTTTAAGATGGATTTTCCTGTTAATTTACAACTAAAATACACTAAAGAACAAACCGACAAATGAACACATTAACCAAACAAACAACATCACTAAAGTATTAAATATTTCACGGTACGGGAAATATATTTACATTTCTCCTGAATTATAATGTATCCACCCTGGTTAACATGAATCTGCAAATTTGAAGGGTTTGAAATGTTTTCTATAGAGCTAAGCTTTTTAAATAATTAGTCACGATTGTTTAATTTTCTCAGTGGAATCAGTTTTCTTTTAGAAATCTTAAGAGGCCCAGTCTCGACTTCTCATCCGACATTTTCCAGTCATTGACATTGCGATTGTAAATTGTTTCAAGAGTTCATTTCAGTGTTGTTTACTTGCTGAAGTAGATCCTTCCAGCTTTGCCTCCATATTCGATGGTGTAAACCATGTTGCCGCCTTCAATTGACCTCTTCAGAACAAGCCCCGACTTCCCCTTGGACACAATGGTATCGCCTTCCCATGCTGTGGTGGCACTGTAGGCCCTGCCGAGCAGCTCTCCTTCAGACGGTTGTCCGACGGTCATGCTGTGGGTTCCGGTCTTGCCCAAGCCACCGGTGGCAGTGAAAGTGAAGTTGTCGCCATCTTGTTGGATTTCGACAGTAGCCCCCTGCAGTTTGGCTGGGTCCCTCTTTGACTCGTCAACGCCGAATGCGTCGGCTACATCCTTTAGACCCTCGAATCTAGACACAGTCCATTTGCCGTTGAAAGCCATGTTTGAGTTTGGGATCTATAGAAAGAAGAAAGTGATAGTACCCTACAACCCAACGAATACTAGGCACATTACTTTCAACACCAATTAATTGCCAAAATATGCCTATATATATATATATATATATACATATGTATTAATGTATGTATAGTATATATATACACACACACGCACACACATATCAGGCGCGGATCCAAGGGGGGGGGGGGCTTCCTTGGGCTCAGACCCCTTTTTCGCCACATCAACAATAACAAATACGCGAAAATTAACATAATGTTAATCTAGGAGGATATTTAAGGGGCTGTCAGCCCCCCCCCCTTTTCGAAATGTCTGGATCCGCGCCTGCATATATATACACACATCTGTTTATATGTACACATCTATAAAAGACCTTAGGGAGACAATTTTCTTTTTTATTTTAATGAGGATGCTATTAGGGAGACATTTCGATGTCTCCTTAATGTTTTAGGTACTATTTCTAGACATTTTTTTACTGTCGGTGTCGAAAATAGTTTTATAATGTTCTTAGGACTCTAAACAGCACATTTTGATAGCGTCAGGGTTAGGGGTTAGGAAATGAGGTTAAAAATTAGTGTGTAAGTCAATGGAAATGTCTCTCACTGTTAAAACACTGTTTAAATTTTTTAAACAACCACATATTAACCAGTGAATCGCTCAATGTTGTTTAAATTTCAAACAAGGTTGTTTGAAATTTAAACAATGTTGTTCAAATTTCAAACAAGGTTGTTTGAAATTTAAACAACATTGAGCGATTCACTGGTTAATATGTGGTTGTTTAAAAATTTTAAACAGTGTTTTAACAGTGCTCAAATACTCAATTTAGGGGTTATATATATATATATATATATATATATATATATATATATGAAATTACAAAAAGAACAGTTAATGCCTTGGATACCAACATATTTGTTCCATGTTTAATAGACGCACAAAATTTTCGAAGCCCTGCATCTTCATTAGCATACAACGAAACTGTAGCCACTACCGGCTGGGACTAGATTTTAACGAAGGCAGGTAAAAGCACCAAAGTGTGATAGTTCCCTATTGAGTCCATTGGTAAGGGTGTTCAGCTTTCTGGTCATGACATTGACAATGTTAGAGTTTGTTTAATAAAAGGAGGATTTCGATCCGATTCTGAACGTAAATCCAATGAATTAATACTGATCAAAAAGCTGAACACAAATATGTTGGTATCCAAGGCATTAACTGTTCTTTTTGTAATTTCATACATCCTATAGCAATACAAGGGCTCGATCACTATGCGTTATATATATATATATATATATATATATATATATATATATATATATATATATATATATATATATATATATATATATATATATGGTCGAAATGCTGCAGAGCTATTGAAATGTGTAGGTCGATAAAAGTACTAAAAAGTGCTTAAAGTTTGCGGAAAATTCCACGACGTTTCGGGTGTAAACACTCCATCAGGTGGCAAAAATGAACTGAACAACAATCAAACAGAAGTAGGGAAAACACATACTAAAACTGAGCACAAGCAAACCGCTTGAAAAAAGGAACACCAGGAGAAATTTGCGGTATGGAGACCGAGTTTCCATACCGCAGAATATTACTCTATTTCATATCCTCGTATAAAAGGGTTTAAGTTTTGTTACACCTCACACGAAATGATGTGACCATTTGTCCCCTTCATTAATTACATGGACGAGAAATTTCGTTTTGTTCGCTGCCGACTTTCGGTAAATTAGTGAACAGGCAACAACATGTTTCACATGGTGCTACGGAACTACTAAGAATTTCAAATCAAACATGGTTAAGTCTCTTACAAACGACTTTTCTGACGTTTCTTTTTTCCTTTTTTTTGATTTCGCATAAAATTATCAATACAAGTTTTCATTACAGTTTCCCTGAGATTAATTCCTCAGAAATTCAGCTTAGGTCATTTTCCAGACAAGTGGACTTGTAACAAGTCTTAAAGGGGGGGGGGGGAACAGTCACCCCAATTTGAATTAGTGTACCCGGGTATCCTGTTTCATGAATGGCTCTTGAGAATCATGTTACAATATGTTTCTCTCATGAATTGCGAACTTCACGCATTGTAACCCCTCTCGTTTACCTTGACAAAAATTGTTCTGAATCATGAAAGATTCCTTAAGGGAAATAAGAGGATATTTGTGAGATTTAACTGTTTTTTCAACATAAGTTTATGGCGACTAGTGCTTTTGCCCTTTCATCACTTTTAGTATTTTTAAGGCCATTAAATTGAGCTTGGCCCGCCGGGTATATGAACCTATTTGGGAAGGACTTGAACCGTGTTTGAACTGTATTGAAACCGAACTTGAACTTGAACCGTGTTTGAACTTTACCTTTTTATCTAGCTGACACTGTATAACACATTCGTGTTGATGTGTCGTTAAATCCCATCTTACTCGGTTCGACTTCTGGCCAAGTCATACCGAAGACTTTAAAAATGGAACCTACTGCCATTGTGCTTGGTGCCAAGCATAAGCAATGAAGTAGGGAAAACAAGCCAGTGAGCCACAACTGGAAAAAAGGCCGTGGCTGGCCCGACTTAAACCAATTGGTTAGAAACTGAGCCGTAAAACCTCATCTAAATCTAAATCCCCGGGTTTGTTTGTATATTCGTAGTTAAAACAACATTTTGTCCGTTTTAAGTTCGCAAAAAGTATAATACGCCTTTTCAAACATACCCAAGAGGATTTTGCAATACTTATCAGTGGGGGCAGCTGGGATTTCGTTGGGAGGGGCGTTGAATGTTAAGGTTCGTGACACCATCCAAACAGAGCGCCACCAAATATTGGGGGGCAGTATACAAAGAAACTGTATTTCAGACCTAAAATTTCCTCATACATAGCCCGTGCATGGCAACACTTTCCAGTTTAAAAATAATACTGTACTTCATTGGAATGAATAAACCCCTCCCTGACAAAAAACGGGCATGCTCCCTCTGGATCTCTTACTGGAGATTCGAGAAACCACCAAAATGTGTGAGGGCGCCCTTAGTGAGGCATCTTTGCGGAGAGTGGTTTGAGGGAAGTATGTTCCCATCACCTTTAAAGGACATTAACAACTTTTGAAATTGAATAGTGTAAAATTAGGTCACCCTTGGCACTCAAATACCCCTGTCTTGCTGCAAAAACCATATTGCAATATAAAGTAAAGTAAAGCAATTGCGAGGTAATATAGGGCCAGACTGTTTAATGATTATTACTGGCTGGATTTACATAACATTATAATATAATATTTCGCAACATTTCTTTTTCAATTTTGAGCAACAACCCTTTGGGAGAGGGGCTAGTCCCATGAGCCTCTTCACTGGGTGCGTCATTGATACTCCTACTGAGTGTGTTACCATGAAGACGGTATAGTGCAAAGAAATAAGGACAAAATGACAAGATAACTGCTCTATACATAGCCTGTCGAGAGGACGAGCTCATCGGGAGGGCGGTAGTTTGGGGGCAAGCAAAGGCCGGAGCGCCCCTTTGTTCTCCAAGCATATCTTTTACGAATTAACGATATGTAAATTGCGTGGCCGCTAGGATAAGCCTTATAAGCCAATCTTGACTGCACATGCGCACGTCTTGAAAATCTAGGGGTAAAAAATGACCCTGCCCTACCTACAACATAATCCAAAAAAATCTGGAATTTTTTTGAAAAGATATTCAAAACATCCCTTTTAGACCAAGCGTTAGAATACGAAGGGTTCTTACTGGTGGCCGTTTCTTGAAGGGCATGTGCACCGTCGTTTTGGTCTAAAACTGTCTTATACCTGTTACAGATTATACGTATTTTTCATATTATGCTATGTATGCTGAGACCGGCCTGTTTATCCTGCCTTGTATCCATCAAACCCTTGCCCAATCAAAATTACGAAAAGGCTTGCATCCCATTTTAATAGACGACTACACATGGGAAAAGACCCAGTTGTCGATGCATGTTATTGTGTCAACACAAATGAACTTTACTCTAATTGACGCAATTTTAAGTATTCGTAAGATGCTTTGCTAAGGCAACAGGATTATTTTAATTACAATGAAAGCTGGTGCAGACGTAAGACATTGATTTAGTGACCTTTACACATGAATACGGAACGTACGTGCGATGTTCATTTGACTATAAAAGAACTTAAGACCTACCGTACATATGATAAAACAACAAAGTAGAAAAACTATTAATTATCCTAATACTGCTCAGGTCTTTTAGTAAATGTTTAAGAATTAGTTATAATAATACATGACACAGCCTAGCTAAGGAGCTGAGAGATAGTAACTGGCAGAGTATAAATAAGAAATGAAAAATGGATTAATGATAATCACGTAGAAACTACACAATGTTTAACAAGTTGTAAAATGTCTTATGCTTAAAGAGTAGCGTATCTGTGAAGCAGGGAAAAATACTAGGCACGAAAAACTATAAGTAGCCTGTGTTTATAAGCAAAACTTGAGATAAAAGGAAGTTGTAAATAACTCACTTGATGTTTCACACAGATAATCCTGAGAAATCAGTCAGGAGGCAGGTCTCAGTTGGCCAAGAGGATAAGAGAGGTAATTTTTTATTCCTTCACTCCCGTTTTAAACGTTTTTTCCAGACAAGAGGGAATGGGAGGGGTTTGAGAAACGTCACAATGATTGGAAGAAGCAATTAAAGGTAGCTTCTGATTCGTTCAGTTATAAGTAGTTTAAGCATCATCTTACATGTTATATGACTGTTTAATGGAAGGATTATATTGACTTGGCGTAGATTCATTGCAGATATGACAAGCTACTGTACAACTACTTTGCCAAGAATCGCACTGACACAGTGACCTATCGAAAGGAGTTCAACACAAGTATTCAGCAATGCTAGTGTGTAACGTTTAGTGTAAACATGTCGTTGTCCTGATGGGGAGGGGGGGGTTGTCCTTCGTTAAGGAGGGGTATCTGAATTCAGACAAAGAGAGGAAGTTCCTGACATACTGGGGTTGTGAGGAGAAGTCGAGGCTATCAGTATCTGGTAGCAAAAAGGAGAAATCAATCATGATTCAAGCAGTCTTAACTTCCAAAACGGTTACAGTGATGAATAACATGAAATGAAATGACGGCATTTGTCCATTCATTTCATTAAAAGTTTTCTAAAGTAGAAAAATCAAAAGAGATAAAACCATGGTAACAATTTTAGTGAAAAAGCACGAAACGGTAAAAAACATTCAAATATAAAACAAGGTACTTATATTCTGCAAGCTGATTAGGGTGTATTTCCCGTTAGCAGTTTTTTGAGTGGCGGCAAGAGGTACGATACTTTGTATGTCTTTTTGTTGATATCTAACGTTCTGAAAACTTAAGGACGAAAGACATCAAATGTGTCTCAGTGTTCCAAATTTTACTTTCTTTTGCAGGGAGTGGCTGAAGAGATTCGAAGAATCAGACTATACTATTACCACGTACATCATTTACGGAAAAGGAAATATTTCACGTTTATCTGTGTAATGAGATCTTATAGATTACACTGGTCATTAACAATGGAGTGTCAAACCTTTGGTCAGTGGTAACCGGAAGTTAACAAAGTTTTGGTCTGGACTATGTTTGTTTTTGTTGTCCTTCAGCTGATAGAGACTTATCTATCTATATATAAAAAAAAACAGACCCAGTACCTAATCCTAATGAGTGTGAAGTCCAGGGCTAACGTAGAAGTTCCTTAAACGGTAGTCTCATTAAAGTAACCTATAAAATTGTATATCTGAGTGCCACCCTTGTACCCTTTTCCTCATTGGCAATATGAAAGAACACAAACATAACATCCAAACTGACTGGGTCTGTGCGTTTACAGTATAGGTTAGCTCTTTGATTCAGTTTATTCATCTCGACCTAAGTACTATTATAGCAGTAATTAAATGACTGTACTCGAGTGTTTTATAGCCTTTTACCATGTCATTGATTTGAATTTAATACTGCGAACACTAGAAAGACTTTGAACGATTTGAAGATCCCTCAAGTTGTTTCTTGGTTCGTTTGTTGGTCTTTTGTTGTTTTTGTTTTTGCTAATTCTGTTTTTTGCTAGTTCTGTTCCTAAAGTAAACTGAGTCTGAATCAAAGTTTGATGGGCCTGAATCAATGGCTAGGAGCCGATCGAGAGGGGAGACTTTCCAGATTCAGCCCCCCTCCCCTTCGGCATCACTTTATTTTTTAAGACGGTCTCAAAGCTGCACCACAAAGTTTATGTATACTAATTTTGATTGCTAGATTCCAGGAAATACCACGAAACAGTGTCTAATTTAAGTTTTTCCCCAGACCCCTCAGGCTCCCCATCGAGGCTTCGTGCAATCGACGATCGTAGCTTCGAACTTTGCCCTCACGGAATTTCCCCCACCCCTTTTGTAAAATCCTGGATCTGTCAGTTTCTCGTAAGGCGGTGCTAAAAAATACAGAGTTTCTGACTAACGGCTTTTGCAGAACCAGGGTAGCTTTACTACTGTACGTGTCGTCAGGACTCTCATTGGCGCACTCTTCATCCTGCAATAATTTTACGACACAGATTATGAAAAATACTTTCAGTATTTGAGATCATACATCACAGTCTGACTGTAGATCAGCAAGCGCATACAATTATAACATTGTATTTTCTCCAATCAGAAACGGAATCCGCTTCTTGTAATATACCAGGTAGATAACACCCGCATTCCACTCACTGATAACAACCTATGTAAGGAATAGAATTTGGATGTTTTAGAAGTAGATTTATGGTTTTCGTACAGTTTCCCGACTCACCAAATGACCTCACAAATTAAGAGGCAAATTATTTGTCCATGTTTGAAGGTACCTTGCTCTGCTTAGGTTCAATTTGGAGAAACCTTAGTGTCAAAGGGCAGGTCTGTTTAATTGAGATCTTGAGGATAAGCTCCTATGGATGAGAAAGTTGGCGAGGATGCTTACATCCATAGGCGTAGGAGGCGGGGGCAAAAATTTTTGTGAAAATTCGGGCAAAATGCTGAGAATTTTTCGGGCATCTGCTGCAAGAAAAAAATAATGCAATGATGTAGCTAAAGGGTATTAATAGTTTAAAAAACTTCCTTTTCAATTAATATAAAGTTCTGATTTGAATTGCACCAGCACCTATATATTCCGTATGAATTCATCAGTGTGTTTTAAATGGTTGAACTTATATCATGATTATCAGTGGTGTATTTGAGGGGCCATTGGGCCATGCCCCACTCTCACTGATGCTGATTTTTTTCTACCTAAAATACGTAAATATTTGAAACAAATTTTACTTCAAAGGTAGCATATGTGGCACCAGATTGCATGTAAGGACACCTAATTTTTCAAAAATTTTCAAAGAAAAGAGGAGGGGGTAATGCCGATTTTTTTAGTACCTAAAATACGTAAATGTTTTAACACAAATTTCACTTCAAAGGTAGCATATGTGGCACCAGATTGCATGTGAAGACACCTAATTTTTCAAAAATTTTCAAAGGGGGAGGGGTAACTTAGACCCCTCCCCAGGCCCGCGATCACCAACTTGGGCCAAAATTAAAACCAATAAAGAAGGTAGTAACACGGCAAATTATTGTATGTAATTGGCATGCAGTGTGGGTTATATTTTTCGGGCAAGTCGGTCCAGCCCCCCTAAATCAACTTGGGCTCCTACGCCTATGCTTACATCACAACTTCACGTAGTACACCTCACTGTTAATTTCTTCAAGTATAGCACACCGCACTGTTAATTAAAATTTGCAGTGTGTTTTCTGTTGATTCTTTTCAAGGATGGAAAAACTCAACAATTAAGTTTACGTCAAGTAATGAAAAGATGCAGACGATTTCACCCATATGAAACCGCAGTATCTGTTGGCATTTACAATTAGCACAGAAGGGGGCAACTGCATGATTTCCAAGTGATTTCGTTATCCTTCTCTTGTTCAGATTTTCAATTAATGGAAGTCAAAATCATTCATACGGTGAGTTAAAAGAAATTCTCGTGTTCCACATTTAGACATGAGTCATTTGAAAAGTTACTTCCGAAAAGTAGCTGTATTGAAAGAATCAATTGAAAAAGTTAATAAATTTAAGAGAATCACTTCAAACGACAACTTGTTAGGTCATACGAGATCACTACAGACTCACTACGTGTCATCGTTTCCCCCAGCTGTCAAGGAAATTTGCATATCTAGAGAGAAGGTGAAAATCTCCATTCTTTCTGTGTCATTTATTAAAGTAAGGTTATACACTCGCTTTAAATTTAGAAGATTAGATGGAGCAACCATGTGCATGCACGAGTTTTCGATGGGTTCTTTCCAAAGATTTTAACTCCACAACACAGGCTGTTGGCTTGACCTTCCATAATGAATAATATGAATAAGTAAGCAGTGGACTCATTTAAAATCAGCTTCAAATATCTGAGAGAATCCCCGCCCCCTTTTATACCTGCGAATTAGGATGTTGGACCAGTTGGCTTCAGGGTTTGCTAGATTTTCCATAATAATGGGATTTTTTCTCTCTCTGTGGTAGGGGGGTCCCATGAGTGAGCATCTGAAGTTCCTTAACACTACCAGTTTCTGAAACATCTGTCTTTAAGGTTATTTTCATTATTTTCGTAACAATGCAAAACGTACTCTTTCTTCGTTGTGCAAACGTAATATTTTTCCATCGTCATCTATTTTACTTTAAAAAATACATGTGCTTTTTAACTCCCCCAAGTACATTTTGTACAATGTTGGAAATGTTGAAACGTGCATGATCCTTTAATTTAAAATGGTTGATTTCAGGTTCTTTTAATTCTCTCACCGGCCCAATAAAATGATCGCAGACGAAAAACACATTAGCTATTTCATGCTTGTACATAACATTCGGTACCATAACATTCTTCACTCTAAACTGTTGACAAAAATACATAGCCTATACTACCCATGGCGGATTCAGGAACTTTCATAGGGGTGGGTGGTTTCTTGGATGGGGTGTTTCATGTAACACCAAATCTCATTTTTTTTTTTATTTCAAGTACTCACTTGTCACTGCAGTGTGTCTACGATGTCTGGGACACCTTGATGAAAATGCGTGACAAATGCATGACAAGCTAGGGTTTATGAGGACCACCTCTGCCTCTATATCAGCCTCTGTCTACTGCTGGTTCTCGTCATTGTTTCTCAATAGTAGTGGCTGGCTTTGTTACGCAAGTTAAAAAAATGCTGACAGAGTGGTTCAGGGGGCGGTATTACTCCCGGGGCGTTGTGCAATTGAAGGGGCGATAAACGCTATAAGGAGTGGCAGGAAGGGGGTTCTGAAAAATAAACAAGGATATAAAGATACCAAATAGTCTCCTCTAGTTGAGCTCTCATATTAGTATGCATGAAAAGGAGATAAAATTAAGTCAGCTTAAAGCGGCACATTGAGTTGGTTCATGAAATTCACCAAATTTTGCCAAACCTGCAGTTTTCTTCACATACTAATGACAAATAGTCAAACTTAAACAATCCCCACATCTTGCATACGAATAAATGTTCCATAAGTGAGTAATAAAGAATTCAATTCGGTTTTCAAAAGTTCGTGACCAGACACTTTTTCAACTTATGCACAAAACCGTTACAAGCCAAGATACCAAAAATTCAAAATTTTAACTTTATGCGTAACTACTGGATGTGAAACTTGACTAATTATGCTAATAATAATCATTGTCATGTGGTATAGTACCCTTCAACACCCTCGTTAAGTTATCGGTTATCAACTCAATATGCCCCTTTAACAAGTCGAGCAGGTCTAATCTTCCTTACTTAGGTGTACTAAACTGGCAGTTTGTGAATTACGTTACTTGTCAGATACCAGTAAATAGCATCTATAACAGTGTTTAATTTTAAATACTTCCTAGGGAGGACCCTCAAACTCTATAATCAGTAGCGGAGACTACGGGTGGGGGTGTAGGGGCTATGGCTGGTAATTGGTCCCCCTTTTATCTCGATTGGAGTTCTTTCCCTGCTGTTCCCAATTGTGTATAATTGTAATATACAGATAACATTGTAATGAAAAACGAAGTAAAAAGTTCGTAAACTGCTTTCATAAATGTCATTTTCCGGGTCTGAAATTTGGGTTATGTTTATCATTATGAATACACATAGGAAAATTTGAATAGCAAAAGTCTTCCAAAGCCGCGTGCAACCTTAATATCCTTCTTCTTCCCAACACACAATAGGCCTACATGCCCGGGCAGCGTCAAATGGACCTTTCATTGGTTACTACTAAAATACAAAATTGTCAAAGGGTGATTTCTGTAGTCTGTGAAGTGCGCATTCAAGGCTTTAGAAGATATACCGGTAGCCAAATGCGTCATTTTCTTCTTAAAACTTCGCCAGTAGTCCCTCACCTGGACGATGCCCCTGAAACTCATCGGGGGCCCTTGGGGGAACATTTCTTACTCCCTCGGACCCCCGGCATCTGTTCCACTCCCTGACCCTGATCGAGGCTTCACCCCTTTGTTAATCGCTGGTTTAGGTTCGCCATCACGAAATGGAGCCGCTCAGCGCTTTGGTACTATACCCTGGGTGGGCCCAGAACTAAAACCTGTGCATGTTTACCCTTTATTCCAGAATGTGTTTTTTTACTTTCGTTTAATTTACAGTAATACTATGTTGTAAACAGGGGCGTTTGCTCAGCTCCATTCGGTGAAAGGGCCGATGAGTTGAAAAGGGTGGGGGAACCACTGGGCAAACATATCTGTAATGCACGCACGTAACAGGCACAATTATGAAATGCAGATAGTTACGGTCAAGTATTCCTAGTAGGGGAAGAATCGGGTTGCTGACTCTAACTTATCATCTACAACTTTCAGGGTTTGATGCACAAGCCTCTTATATAATTTTGATTGCATTAATTGTCTTGGGAAAAGAATCTCATCTTGATTACTTATCTAATTGATCAATATGCGAAACAGATGTTAGGCGCCACACCAACCTTTGAACGTAAGGCTGTAATATTGGGCACTTTGAAGGTTCTTTCTGTTTCGATTCTTGGTATTTTTGGCGGCCTTCTAACTACTGCATATTGTTTTTGTATAGCTTATAACTGTATTCCATTATAACTCTTTCAAAAGACTTCCTGTTCTTTCAAAAGTCCCAGCTAAGAAGGCTGAAAGGCTCAAGCATCAATGACAATCTCAGTGACAATAAGGGGAAGGTCTCCCTCCTCTTTAAGAAATTTAAGTTAAATAAACCCCCTAGATGTACAATGATTACATTTTACATAACATTTTCCAGTCCAGTACTGTAAAGCCAACTCAAGCTCTGGCAAAAAAATGAGAGGTAGTGTCTGTCTCTTCCTGTAGTCACGCCTCTCATATAGAGCAGGAACGACGCTTCCCTACCCTATGAGATTTCCTTTCTCTTCTGTAAATGGTCACATCACCCAGACGACTTTTTCCGGTCCAAATTCGAATTTATGGTAACGCAAACGAGTCACCTTTGTTTTCAACTGTTTCGACTACATTTTAGGTTACTTTGGCATACGCTCGAGAAGGCTATAGAAGTAGAACTTTGTGGAAGCTGTTTGAGACTGTTCTTGTTTGCACTATCGCAAAGGCTGCTGAGGGCGTCTTTTAAATCTCGTGTCTTTGGGAGAAGTTTCAGGTTTTCGCATGCGATAGAAGATACCCCAAGAGGTTTCTTAAAAAGCAGTAAACCGTCCACACAGTACTCAAACGTGCTTAAGTCTTATTTTCTTTCCCCACAATGTATATATTTTTGCCGAGAGCAGTACGACCGTAACGTTCATGCCCAAGCATGAAAAAACTTCTGATTAAATTGTTGAGGGGATTTCATATTATGCGGTTTGATATTGGTCGGTAATTTTGCATGATATCATATAAATGGCGTACTTGGTTCTTGAATCTCTTCACGTTTGGTAGATGGCCCCAAATGTTGGGGGGGGGGCAATGTATTGGGGTCAAGGGTTGCTATTTCGGGAGACCTTTCTAACTGAAGGCGTTAATGTCTTAGGACAGTGTAATCCACAAGAGGCACTCTCTCCAAGAAGGTTTCGCCAGTTCTAATGGATCTCTGGTTCGAACACACTTAGGGCGCATTTTACATTTTTTTCTTCCTCGGGGATTTTCGTTGTAAGCTGACACTAACTAATGAGTCAGGGTGCTCACTTCGGAAGCCACCCCGCTCATTTCCTTAGTTTTAATCTATTTAATAATGTTGTAATCATTTAGACAAAGGCAGTAGCAAATGAGGATGTCGTGCATTTTATGAGGGGTGCAAAACTTTCCATGGTGGTAGAGAATATCTTTATAATGCCATATTCTCAACAATAGAGGCTTGTACCGGCGAATGAGAAGGTATAAAAGCGACAGCCCCCTGAGCTGCAAAATATCAAATTCAGGGCAAAACTGTAGTTTTCACAGCAAAATTTATGTCATTTGTTTGGGTAATTTCAAAACAAATATACTTTCCATCCCCTTGTGAAAGGTTTCCATACGCCAATGGAGGTACTCAGTTCATAACCAAACAACTTACTTTTCAAGGTAAAATTGTGAGCAAAGGCGGTGTTGCTAGAGTGTTCTCAAATCAATAAAAATCTTATTATGTATTACGATCCTTTTTATAAAGTTGACAAACATTCATGTCTTTCAAGAAACTGTTCAAATATATATATTACAAGGTTAATTATAAATATCATTGAACTCCAGATTGTTAAATCATTTATACTCCCCGCGGCGTATGACAAGTTTCAAAGCAATCCAGTTGACAAGTTGACAGGACTTCAATTTTTTCAGTTTAATATAGTGAAGATATGTAGTTTGACAAAATGTGTAACATTTAAAGTCATTGCATGTTGGCAAACAACATTTCTTGTCTATTATCAGCTTAAGTATTAAACAAGTTCGATCTGTAAAAAACAGCTGCATCAATCACTTTATTTTGTGAAGAAGATTCTTCCGGATTTGCCCCCGTACTCTACGGTGTAAACAAGATTGCCGCTTTCAATGGCACGCCGCAACACGACCCCAGTTTGGCCTTTGAAAACTACCACATCACCGTCCCATGAAACGTTTCCATGGTACTTTTTGCCAAACAGCTCGCCGTCTACTTCATTTCCGACAGTAAAGGTGTGAGTTCCCTTCTTCCCGAGTCCTCCTGTAGCGTTCATGGTAAAGTTGTCTCCATTCTGGGTGATGTCTACACTCCCTTTTAAAATCATGTTGCGATCACGATCAGATTCAGGAACCCCGAACGCATCGAGGACGCTGAACAGTTTCTGCTCCTCGAAGTTAGTTACTTTCCATTTTCCGGTAAAAGCCATGATCACTGAGCAAAAGACTGAAAAAAATAGGAAGGATACTTAGGAAATGTTTTACTTCTCATGAGTCCCGACCTTTTGGACACGGGACTGGACTTGGCCAATTGCTCAGCCTTCAGACATCAAAGTCTGTGTTCCACACTGGTCTAAAAGAACACAGTTTTTTCAGAAGGGCCAACGGTAAAGACCGAAAACAACCCATCCGTTCAAAACTGCAAAAATCATCTTCCAGCATAAGGGAGATCAACTACAATCTACATAGGGTTCAGGACTCTTCCTCGAATATTGGATACGGTACTTATTTTACTGCTGTCTATATAGCGACGTGTTGCAGCAAATTCATTCTATCCTGTCTACAGTAAATTATTTATGGTACAATTAAGTTTCTTTAAGGCCACAAATCCAGCAAAGTTGAACCTTTTGACATAAGGAGTAAGAGTTAATCTTCAAACTTGATCCGTTAATCTGTAATGTGTAAAAACCTTGCACTTCTCAAACACTGCGTGGCATTATCGGTTATAGCGAAGGAAATGATTAATTTGTTATAAAGAAAATATCTCGGAGATTTATCGTGGATATCAACTGTCAGTGCATTTGTATTAGTAACTGTTCGTATGAAATATATGTGGTGCAGTCAGTCCTTAACTTCAAGCAGGCCCAATGAAGTAGGCTCGAATGAAAAAGACAAACACAGTCAGTGGTAAGTGGGGAAGGGGGGGGGGGGGATTGGTGGAAAAAGTCGTGGTGAAATGCCATCAAAATTGAAATATACGTATTGCTTTCGCATTGTATATATACTATAATTTAAAAGTAAATTAGTCCGAACAACCTCAATTTTCTACCTCACTAATGTTAGTCACAATGATGTATTATATGACAAATGAACACTGTAATGTATCATATGACTAGTCAACACTGTGATGTATCGTATGACTAGTTAACACTGTGATGCATCATATGACTAGTTAACACTGTGATGTATCATATGACTAGTTATCATTGTGATGTATCATATGAATAAGTAATGTTCTCTTGAATCATATGACTAATTCGCGTTTTGATGAATCATTGACAAATGTAAGTTTTGATGTGTCATACGGCTTACTAATCTGTGATGTTTTATGTGACTAATTAACGTTATCTTCATGGGCGTCAATCCGGGGGGGGGGACAGGGGGACACGTCCCCCCCCCCACATTTTGGAAAAACGCCCATTGACTTAAGATTTTTACACAGTAAATTTTTGACAGAAGTGGCCATGTCCCCCCCACATTCGAGTAAAGATTGACGCCCATGGTTATCTTCAACCATAGACGTATAATTGGTGTCTTGAATCATGACTTTTTAACGTTTTGCTGTATCATATGACTAGATAACTCTGTGATATATCATATGACTAATTAATTTTGTCTTGAACCATATGAATAATGAATGTTGTGATGTATCATTGACTAATTTAACTTTTGATGTATCATATGACTAAGTAATGTTGTGCTGTACCATGTGACTAAGTAACGTTGTTTTGAATTATTTGCTTCAAAATAGTATTTCAGCTACTGCGATTAAAAAGTATAATAATGACTGCTTCTAACTACAAACGGTTTTTATGTTTTTTTTTTTTCAGGGGAAGAGAGAGGAGGAGGGGGAAGGTGTTAAAGGATGATAATATCCTTTCTCCAATCTTGAAATATGTGAATTTCAAGTTGAATGCGATTCCGTTGTGCTTGAAAAGCCGAGTGTCTTATTACACTCGAAGTCAATAGCTGCTATAGTTAGTCTACAAATAACAAGAATATCTTCACTATTCAGAATTAGAATCAAGCGAATCAGTGACTACAAACAACAGGAGGTTATCTATTCATTGTGAGTGACGACCCATCCCTTACCGCCAACTTAAGCAAATGTACCTGCTTTACTTTAAACAAGAATATATTAAATTTGAAGTATTCATCGTTAATATATTGGATCAAATCCATCTTAAAAAACAGTCTTAGGTCTTTAAAATTCCCTATTTGGCACATTCCTGTAATAATTACCTTTTTAGGGAAAGATGACATGCAGACACCGTTATATTGAAGGGGAAGAGACGGGTAATGTTTTAACCATGTTAGTGTTGTAAAAGCTGTGGCTATACCCGACACCAAAAGAAGACTGAAATTAAGTTTTAATGCCGGAAGATAATCAGTTTAGGCACTCTCAATATGAAAGAAACTATCACTCAGAAATTTTGAACAGGATGATGTAATCACCGTCCGGAGGGTTTTGGCTATAGAGGGTTTTGGCCATTTCAACCCGAGGTGTACCTACGGAGTCTTGAAAAGGCCAACCACATTTGGCGGAGGAAATCATTAACCATGCATATAGAATTACAAGTTATGGAGATTAGTGGACCTGGTTTCTATCAAATGTAGCAGCCCTCCCCTTGAAACGTTTTTAAACCCTAACCAAGGCTCAAGACAGTATCCAGGGATGGGTAAGGGGAGGAAGTGACTTGCCAGCTTAGAAAAGTGTGAGGGCATAATAAGCTATTTGTAGGATACTGTTCTCACTTTCTTTTTCCCTGGGGAAATTTTTCCACACTTTAGGGGAAACTTTTAAGCTTTGCCCACTTGAATCTTAAAATTGGAGCTACACGCAAATTCTCTTTGCTTTAGTCTGATTTAGTCTGGCCATGACCCTGTTTGGAAGTGGTTTAACGTTTATACTGTTTGAACTATTTCTTATCTTTAAAGTGGACAAATCAGTTACTGAAATTAAACGTCGGTTCTTGCAAATTACATACACCTTTAACCTCATACATGAACCCGTGAGCGATCACTGATAATGCATGTAAGTACCGTAAAATATAAATAAAATAAATAAAAAAAAAATGAGCACGCCTCAAAATTAACACTCATTTGGAAGTAGTGAGATTGGTATTATTTTGTCCGAATCTTGGGCTAATCTGATAATATTCTGTGCTGGAGTGCTGGACACTGAATTTTGCGTCACACTTTTGTATTTTCCTGAAGTTCGATTTAGAACCAATTCGTTAGAAACAAGTATAAATTGTGCTCAATGTACACAATATAGCAAAGTAAAGAACAATCGGTGTATTTACTGATTAGTCTTACCTGTGGACTGTCACGAAGCCGTTGCAGCTCTATGGTCTTTACTAATGGACGCGCAATAGAACTTTGAAAAAGGGGAAACCTATTAGCTTAATGCTAAGTAGTATAGCAAGATATTGAAAAGTTTTTTGCAATGTATATCAAGGTAATTAATTATGATTATTAAGTTATATATACACTTAATTTATACAGCTAACGTAAAGAAATTAGATATAGGAACACCCTAAGTTTGTAAGTTAAAATAAATGAAGTGCAAAAACAATAGGTCTACATCACAAAGTATTCTAAATTTTCAAGAAGAAATAGACACACTTACGAGTCTTGTCAGGTGTAATACAAGAAATTGGAAAAGTGGAAAAGGCACAGTTTCCCAAGTTGCGGACACCAAGCGGAATGAAAAACGTCGATTTTGTCCTGTGCTTTTAAAAGAGAACAATAGGCGGAGTTAAATCCTTCAGATATAATAATGGTGATACTGAATGTGCAGTGATTAGCTTTCACAGCAGTAAACGAGATAATCAAGTTCAAGTAGTTTTCATCACCTATCTTAACTCCGGTTTTGTTTCTTTTAAGAATCAGAAAATATTTCTCGTTACAAATCTGAAGTCAGCAAGTATAATCAGGAGCGTATCCCAAACATTCTTTAGTAAAATCAGTTTTGAGTCAATTTGAACTAGATCTAACTGAGGCACACGTATTCTTTATACAGTTCATTTAGAATGTTTTCATTTCTATTAAATAATGTTACCAGGTTACCAATTTGTTTGTCGTATGTGTATCTTGAAATAGAACACATTCAATCATATCGGGTATCAATCATTTTTTTTTCTGTGTTTGTAAATAAGGCAGACATTTGAAAAATGGATTAGCCGGTGGAATGATACCCTTTACCTGCAGTAGTTTGAATTAAGGTAAACAAGTGTACGTTAATTTAATTGATGTATACAACTAGGCCTTCATCGCAAAGTTTGTTTGCATAATTGTGCCATGACTGGATTGCTTAGACGTGAAGAAAGTATGATTACGGCACGTGGGAGTATACTTGTGGTCTGTCCCGTAGGCATATGATGGGGCGGTGGTCTGATTCAGCAGACCCCAAACCCTTAAAATTTTCAGTTTCAAGTAAAAAGTTTCGATTTCAGGGTAAAATATCAATTTTTAGGGCCCAAAATTCCTGTCATGATTGTTCGCCAATCAGGCAAAATTTCATGGCAAACACCGTCCCACCTCTTGTAAAGTATCTTATCATACGTCCTCGAATGGGGCGCATGATTACAGTGAGTCAGAGAGATGATTACAATAGCATACGCGTAAGAAGTGTATGGGGCCGCTGGGAGCTCAAAACATGGGGGCTAACGTATGGTTCCGTCCTCAGCTTTTGACAGTAGGAAACGTCTTCTTTGTCCTCTCTGTGAAATTTTTCAAACCTTTTTGAAAAAATATAAAACTTTTAAGAAATGTACGGCAAAAATGCACAAAAACGTAGCATAAAATTGCATATAAAGACACTCTAATATTCATTTTTTCTAGAGGGGAAGAGAACACCCTCTCCTCTGGCCCCTCCTACAGGGCAGCGATCTGAAACATACAGCCTCCACCCCCACTCCAGCTAATTCCTGCGCCTGTGTACGACAGGATGTCTCTTGGCATACGGACGACCGTCTTCATACCGGGGCTTAGGATCCCTACGGTCTATATACCTACAAGAATTTATACCCCAAATAATCCAAACGATTGAAACAACACAAAAAGTGAAAGTTTCATATTTAACGCTATATCTTCATAATCTAAAACATCGATCCCTGGAAAAGTAAGGCGTAAGACAAGTTGAAAGAGGAAAAGAATCTCAGCTACGTAGAACGAGTTATTTACCAGTCTTGTAGCAAGTCTTTCAGAGGGCAGAGATTTCTCGGGAGGTATGGAAGGCAGCAACTGGCATTTTATGGTTTCTGGTTAAGTGAGTGTGGCCCTTTAGTAAACAAAAATACCATGGGATGACAAGGGCATTTCCAGAAGGATTTTATGAGGTGGGGGTGGGCAAGTAGGTTCCTCATACTAACTATGGAGGAATTGGAAAGCACCACGATATTGAGTATTGGGCGTCTGTGGTCTTCAGCCTAACCGGGCATGGCCTAGGGAATTACACTATGGGTGTATACTACATCGGATCCTTCATCTCGCAGAATATTGTATTACCCAAAGAAGTTTTCTTCAACAGACGAACTTCTTGTTATTCACCGTCTTGTACCCTCCCTGTCAACCTCTCACAGCAACCGGATGCTGAATTTAAAGGTGCATTGTAAAGGGTTGGTTGTTATTGACTTCTGATCGCAAACCAGTGCTACTTGCGACTAAGCAAAGGATAGATTTGTGCTGAAGTTCGGCGCGGTTGATGAGCACATTTCGATACCAGCATTACATAAACATATACGTTTACATTCCCATATACGTTAACATATACCTCTACTACTATATAGACATCTACGCTTACATATGCGTATACGTATACATGTAGGTGTATATATATATATATATATATATATATATATATATATATAGGTAGGTAAAAATGAAGTAGTAAATAGTGCTAAAAGTTTGTGAAAAATTCCACGACGTTTCGGGTTTAAACCCTTCATCAGGTGGCAAAAATGCAACTGATCGTTGACACGGCCAAACGTACAATTTAAAAAAAAAATACACAATAAAATTGGGCACGGTAAACCTCGGCTAGGAAAACAGACAGTGTTAAGTGGTTACCACAAGTCAAAATAATGCAGGAATTGCTGCGTTATAACAGTTCAAGTCTAACGTTCAGACCATGTGGGGACAGGGTTCCAAGTTTCATGATTAGGCGGTTTTCGGCAGCTAGGCGGTCATGATCGGAACCTCGACACGAGATGGCCGCCGAAACCATCAAGTCACGGATCGAGCATGTTGACGGGGGATTGAAGTGGGTGGCTACCGGGAACCCTGGGAGGTTCTGTTTGATTGATCTCAGGTGCTCGGTGACTCGGTCAGCAAGACGACGTTTTGTTTCTCCCACGTACAGTATATTACAGCGTTTACATACGAGAACGTAAACAACATTGGCTGAAGTACAGGTAAAATGCTGATGAACGTTAAACCGGTTGTTGTTGGGACCTACAATGGAAAGGTTTTTGTCATAACTGACCACCGGGCAAGTATTGCATCTCCCACGGTTGCAAGGAAAAGTTCCTGGGGTGTCAGGCACTACTGCTTGAGGTTGAGAGGCACGGACCAAGTGCTTAGATATGTTCTTTTCAATTCTGAATGCCGTGATGGGGGGATCAGGGAAATGGTCACGGGTGGATGGGTCATGACGGAGGATCTCTACATTCCTGTAAATGGCACGTACAATGGGGGTTACAGATGGGTGAAAGGATAGGACCAACGGGATACGTCTGGTGGGTGTATGGTCAGTTTTGGGGGCAAGGGCAGAGGCTCTATCAATTCCTTGTATGCGTTTCAGGGCATTAGAGAGCACTCTTTGTGGATACTGGCGTTGTGCTCTCTAATGCCCTGAAACGCATACAAGGAATTGATAGAGCCTCTGCCCTTGCCCCCAAAACTGACCATACACCCACCAGACGTATCCCGTTGGTCCTATCCTTTCACCCATCTGTAACCCCCATTGTACGTGCCATTTACAGGAATGTAGAGATCCTCCGTCATGACCCATCCACCCGTGACCATTTCCCTGATCCCCCCATCACGGCATTCAGAATTGAAAAGAACATATCTAAGCACTTGGTCCGTGCCTCTCAACCTCAAGCAGTAGTGCCTGACACCCCAGGAACTTTTCCTTGCAACCGTGGGAGATGCAATACTTGCCCGGTGGTCAGTTATGACAAAAACCTTTCCATTGTAGGTCCCAACAACAACCGGTTTAACGTTCATCAGCATTTTACCTGTACTTCAGCCAATGTTGTTTACGTTCTCGTATGTAAACGCTGTAATATACTGTACGTGGGAGAAACAAAACGTCGTCTTGCTGACCGAGTCACCGAGCACCTGAGATCAATCAAACAGAACCTCCCAGGGTTCCCGGTAGCCACCCACTTCAATCCCCCGTCAACATGCTCGATCCGTGACTTGATGGTTTCGGCGGCCATCTCGTGTCGAGGTTCCGATCATGACCGCCTAGCTGCCGAAAACCGCCTAATCATGAAACTTGGAACCCTGTCCCCACATGGTCTGAACGTTAGACTTGAACTGTTATAACGCAGCAATTCCTGCATTATTTTGACTTGTGGTAACCACTTAACACTGTCTGTTTTCCTAGCCGAGGTTTACCGTGCCCAATTTTATTGTGTATTTTTTTTTTAAATTGTACGTTTGGCCGTGTCAACGATCAGTTGCATTTTTGCCACCTGATGAAGGGTTTAAACCCGAAACGTCGTGGAATTTTTCACAAACTTTTAGCACTATTTACTACTTCATTTTTACCTACCTACTTCATAAGTGCTACGCAGTACTTTGACCTTATATATATATATATATATATATATATATATATATATGTATGTATGTATATATATATATATATATATATATATATATATATATATGTTAACGGAAATACTGTATAACAACAGTGCTACAGAAATGAATGGCTGGATCTCAAAGGAGATACGTGACAGCAGTAGAAGCTAGAAATTTGGTAAATACAACAGCCATAAAAGGTTTTTGCAAAGCTTTCGAGCAATACTAGCTCTTCTTCAGTGCTTGATCACAAGAGTGACAAGGAGTGTACGGAACTTACAGCTTTTAAAATGTGAGGACAATGGTCCCCACTGATAGTCAATTAGGACTATCGTTTTTGAAAGAGGCGAGACTAAGTAATTTGAGTAAGCCTATTGAAATAGGCGTGACGGAGACGGTCTAATAGGATTACTTAGGCCTAGAGTGTAATCCCTTCAATCAGTATGCTGGTAAGTCGTTTCGGATATTCAGGCCAAATGGCGACGTAGTCTTGAGTTGACATTCCCAGAAATTTTCTTTTGTCTTACGGCTTCTATTGTCCCATGAATCATATTGTTCGATAGCAATGACACGTAAATTGTCTATCGAATGATGCGGTAAATTGAAATGGTTGGCAACAGGTTGATCAATTTTTTTGGTTTTAATTGCCGACCTGTGCTGTGTCATTCTCATCCTGAGGGAGTTTTTTGATTCCCCCACGTACTGCGTTCCACATAAATTGCAGTAGATGAGATATATGACGTTTTTGGAAAGACAATTAATTGATTGCCTAATTTGGAAAGTGCGTGCAGTTTGATAGCTCTGAAAGTATTTAGTTGAATCAATCAGAGCGCACGTCTTGCAATTGGACGGGCAAGGTGAACAACCAAAATTCTCGTTGTTAGCCTCGACTGAGGGTTTGTCCTGAAATTTTGCCCGTACCAAAATGTCCCGTAAATTTGGGGGGCGAGAAAAAGCAACAACGGGGGGAGCGGGAATGATAGACTTTAGGCGAGCCGTGCTTTGAAGTATGGGCAAATGTTTTTGGATGAATTTGGCGAATGGTGGTAGACCGGGATGGTACTCAATTACCAATGGCACTCTATTAGAATTGGGCTGACGGTTTTTGTATGTCAGAGTTTCAGAACGCGGGGTGTCCTTTGCCTTTTTGACGGCATTTTCAATTGAACCCCGAAAGTACTGTCTATTTTGGAGGTGGCTAGACAGTTCGTTAGTGCGAGTTTCAAAGTCTGTCTCAGAGGAACAGACACGTTTGATGCGAAGTGCTTGGCTATATGGAATATTTTTGGTGCAGTGCGGAGGATGGCAGCTGCTCGGTAGTAGGTAGTTGTGCTTGTCCGTGGGTTTATTGAACAAGTCTGTTTTGAGTGAACCATTTTCTATGGTCACTGTTGTGTCCAGGAAGTGGACACTGACTCTAGAGGAGTCGGCCGTGAATTTGATTGTGGAGTGAAACGAATTGATGTTTTCCACAAAAATTTTGAGGCTATCTTCACCGTGGGGCCAGATCATGAAGATATCGTCGATAAAACGTAACCAAATTTGTGGTTTTAAATTTTGTCGAGATAAGAATTCTTTCTCGAGGTTGCCCATAAATAAATTTGCGAATGAAGGAGCCATCTTGGTTCCCATGGCAGTACCATGAATTTGGAGGTAGTGCTGGTCGCCAAAGACGAGATTGTTGTTTGTCAGAATAAGGCGCATCAGCTCGCCTAAGTCTTTCTTGTTGGGCGTTTTGCCTTGGATGGGTCTGAAGGCGGTTTTACAAGCGGAGATGCCTTCTTCGTTTGGTATATTTGTATATAAAGAGGACACGTCAAGAGTGACCAGAATTGTGTCCTGTGGGAGATTTTGTATCTCACCAATTTTGCGGATAAAGTCCGTGGTGTCCTGAACGTAGGAGGGGAGGGATGGGACCAGGGGCTGAATGAGCAGGTCAACAAATTTCGAAATTTTCTCCGTGGCAGTCCCGTTTCCGGATATGATCGGTCTGCCTGGGTTACCCGTCTTGTGAATTTTGGGTAAGAAATAGAAACGGCCCGGTTTTGGATCTACCTGGAGGAGATTGGGGCCAGTGTCAGGGTCTATAGAGCCATTGCGGACCATTTTTTGTATGGCCGCCTCCACTTTCTTTGCAATTTCTAAAGTGGGGTCTGAATCGAGACGTTTATAGTGATCGGGATTGCCAAGCAGTCTGTAGGCTTCCTCCCTGTAGAATTTGGTGCCCATTGCAACAATCGCAGAACCTTTGTCGGCCGGCTTAATGACGATGTCGTCGCGATGCCGTAAATTTTTAATGGCCTGTCTTTCACTTTTTGTGAGATTGTCGCGAAAATCTGGGGCAGAGGTGTAAGTCTTTACTTCCTCTTCAATGGCCGAGATGAATGATTCAAGTGGTGGACAACGCCCCTTTGGGGGGTTCCAGGTGCTTTTGGGTTTGAATTTAGAAGCTATGTCGTTGTCCGGAAGTGGTTGATTTGCGCCGTCTTCATCGGCAAAATACTCGCGAAGACGTCGGCGTCGGTAGAACGCTGCCAAATCTAAGGACAATTTTTGTGTGTCAGTCTGCCTTGGTTTGGGGCAGAAATTGAGTCCCTTCGAAAGAAGTTTGGTTTCTTCTTCAGAGAGCTGACACGAGATAGTTACAACCGCGTTGGTGACCGTGGAAGAGTCAGTCACCGGTTTTCGGAGAAATCTTCGAGACCTGCTCTTTTTGGAATTTGGACTCACTTGATTTGAAGTGAGAATCACTTGATTTGAAGTGATCTGATCTCTTTGAAACTTGCGTTGTTGCCTAGAATTGAAACTGTGGGAAAGACGGAGACAATCCTGAGAAATAAGTCTGAGCTTGTTTTGAAGCTCAGATTTGGGAAGCTCTCTTTTTAGCTTCCTAGTTTTGGAGTCAATTTGGTAATTTAATTCACTGATCGTTTTTCGACAGTTTCCAATTTGTACCTCCATTAATTTGAGAGAGGTTTTCCTGAGGATACCTTTCCAGTTGGAGTAGCTTCCACTATCACAGAGTGGCAAGCCGGTCGGGACATGAATTTGAAGTCCTTTTGGTACCGAGTTATTTGCACGGTAAGTTTTGTAATTGGTGAGGTGATGTCGATACCTGACACGTTTTTCGTACAGGCGTCGAAGTAATTTGAAAGTTTCTAGGGTACGGTACTCTCCATATTTGTAGCACGATTGGATCAAAAATGATGCAAACAGTGAAGCAAATAGATATGTTAACGGAAATACTGTATAACAACAGTGCTACAGAAATGAATGGCTGGATCTCAAAGGAGATACGTGACAGCAGTAGAAGCTAGAAATTTGGTAAATACAACAGCCATAAAAGGTTTTTGCAAAGCTTTCGAGCAATACTAGCTCTTCTTCAGTGCTTGATCACAAGAGTGACAAGGAGTGTACGGAACTTACAGCTTTATATATATATATATATATATATATATATATTATATATATATATATATATATATATATATATATATATATATATATATATATATATATATACATAATACGTGTATGTACTGTTATGAGGCACTAACCAGGACAATCAGAAGGTCACGACGCTATCAGTAGCGCTATTCGACCATTTTTGACGCATTACATGCAATATACAGTAGACTAAATTGTACCCGCCTGCTATCTGCACTCGCTTCACTTTACCCGTTCTCTCCTTATCATTTCTCTGATCTCTGCTGGCCAGCCTCATACCGTGACGTGAGAGAGAGTATTAGTACGAGAAGCCTGGTGTAACCACTGCTACAAGTGTTCTGCTATATCGGTGATCCGACCCAACAGGGTCTACGCTATCAGAGGTTTGAACTCTGCTCTTGCAACCCAGTTTGCAAGTTTGCGCCAGCTGGATTGTTCGAGTAACTTCTGAAATGGTCTGGATTGCGTATAAAAGGAAATGACACACTGTGTCGAACGCTTAGACGTATTCTCGAGTCTTCTAAAGGTGCGTTCACACCAAAACCGAAATCTGCTGCGTTTTGCGGGCGGGGCGCGAAAATTTTTATCCCAGGACAAACAGGGGCAATTTTGTTTCAATTAAAATTTAGAAAATCGCCCCATTCGTTCTGAGATAAAAAATTTCGCGTCCCGCTCGCAAAACGCAGCAGATTTCGGTTTTGGTGTGAACGCACCTTAACTTGTTCTTCGAATCGAATGTTCTCGTCGACCTATAACTGATATATAAATATGGATCCGCAAAACCTTAGGTAGAGACAGCCCACCATCTAGAGACAAACAGACCACAAGGGACAAGAGACATAATAACCAGTGCTAAGGAAGACAAACAGAGCTCAAGCCGACTGATCCACAGGCCATCTGCACGCTGCATTTTTATCTGTGATAAAAGTCTGTTTCGCCCCTTGCTGTAGCCGACTACTGAACTGTGCAGACCAGCTAGCCTAGTCTATAGCAAAATATCACGCTGGGTTACGACGACCACCAGTCTAGCCTTTACTAACATTCAATAGCCGTATCAGATTAAATATTGTAAATATAGGCCTAAGTGAAACTTTGGTGTATTTTTGTAAGAGAATTAAGAAAGGGGGTCAAATAGTAGTCAGTTTGAAATCTTAATCTCATTCTTCTGCATCATTTTGCTGTTTCCGTCGGATCTTTGTATTGTACCTAGCAGTACACAGAAATCATTCTGAGGTGTCTGATGCTCGCCCAGGCCCCGTAGCCAGACAAGGTACTGGAGGGGGTCAGAATTTTTCCAGGGGGGCGAAATTTTTTCAGGGGGGCAAATGTGTACAAATGTATTAAGGCAATGGTAATATTCAAACTCTCTACTGAGGGGCGAAAAAAATTCAGGGGGCTTCGCCCCCTGGCCCCCCTTGACAACGGGCCTGTGCTCGGCCCCCCTCCAGCTAATATCCAACACAAACGGCCGCCCTTGTCTCCTACAAATATTGTCCTTGTTGCACGTTCCATCCGAAATAGTAAAACAGTTATTTCAGAATAAAGCTACGCATCAAATGCAAATGCAATAATTGCAATATTTTCAATTCAGTAAGTATGCAAATATATCAATGTGCCACATGCATGAGGCTTAAACAACAGAGAAAAGACTCCGAACATGACCTTAGTAAGTTTAGAAGCAAGTGTTTATTGACTAACATTGGCAATGCCCTTCTCCATTTTGGGTTTTAGCTCAGTCTGAGGAATTAAACAAACGAGAGACATGGATGAGGGCCAGCTGAGAGAACGAAGTCTTGACAGATTCACGCTAGTCTGCTAGTTGGACTTCATGACCCCTTCTTTACTCTGGTGTCCCAAAAGGAGGAACACAATGAAAAGATTTAGACAAATTGATATCCCCCATCGAGATTACCTATACAAGGTAATGTACCCCCCATCTAGAGTATCTTTTCATATGCTACCATCATCACTAGAGCGCCCTCAACTGCGAGGATAGTCTTATTGGGTCAATGCAGCTAACGTTTCTTTATTTTTTATATCAACACGTTCAATTGATGGAAAGGCAATTGTGCATTACATTCATTGATCAATTCTAGTCATGTCAGTCATTTAGAAAGGAATGGACTTCTTTTGTCCTGGAGATAGGCGTCAGTAAAATAAACAACCTGATTGGTTGAAATGTGGTATCATTCGAGTTCTCAAATTAACTGAATGAAGCGCTCTAAATTATTAACATTATCTTATTAGGCAGTATGGTGAACTTTGTACGAACTTGTTGCGTGTATCTAAAGTCCATCATATGAGTGTTCTAAATATAGTTTAAAGTTCATGTCAGTCAAAGTATGGCACAGAACTCAATTTGAATGTAAAAAAGCAATAAAGGTCTTTAAAAGTTGATAATTACTGGAGGTAGAGAAGGAATAAAATGGGATTGATTCAAACTAAATCATAAAGAAAATTACGGAAACTAGAGAAAAGTGCAGGAATATGGACTGGGGATGAAACAGGAACATAATTGAATTTCATTAGGACACACTATATGGTATGGGCAGAAATTTGTTATTTAAGGGCAACATACATGGTCTTCTCGATCAAACATGCGTTACATTGTCGGGCGCAAATGCTGCAGCACCCTCAACAGGAAGTAGTTTCGTACGTTCATGGGACACTGGTAACTTCTTAGAACTTCAAATGACAAAATCACCTGTACATTTCCCGTAATGATATATTTCAATATTATATACTTTGATATCACTTGGTTTGAGAGAGGAGAAGGTGGTGTAGCTCGATTGCAAGGCGTTGTTTCCTTGTCTGAAGGTGTCATGAAATTAAGAGGCCCTGCTTAGGAGGGATCCAGGGCCAACTTTAAGGCCCCTCGGTGAAAAGTCCTTGAAGGTGCCCAGCGGTGAAGCTCCCGGAATCTCTGCAATGTATGTATGAAATTATTAATCAGATGAGAAATGTAAGGAATATTAAAGTAGTGTTGCCGTTTGTGAATAGCGATAAACACACACATGAACACCTGTTTGATGCACATGCCCATGTAAGGCTCATAAAAACTTAGTGTTCCGCCAGTTCAACCAGTGACCTAGTAGCAAAGGAAAGATCCAGGAAGATTTATTGACACAATGTGCCCCTATCCTCCCCTTTTTCCCATTATGTCTAACTACATGACGGGAGGGGTGCCAGAATTTGTAACTTCGCCTTCAGGGGGCAAGATATTTCACCACAAAACATTCATGGTCACTACACCATTTGACCAATCAAGACCTCTTATCTGTGTGACGCCACTTACTGCCATTCGCATTTTCGTCGATATCAGTCTGTTGTTTCTGAAATCCACGAAACACGTAACCACCTGCATGAGAAGGTAGCCTTGCGAAGTGGCTCTCTTGATTTCCGCCGAACAAGGCTAGTCTTTCGAAACGATGAGCTGAACATGAAACCTCGTCCGTTCCGCAGGCTAAAAATTGAGCTAGTTAAGTTGGGATTGTAACATTTGAAGAAATGAAGCTTTTAAGCAATGAGAGGGTCGGAGGTTCCTAGCCAATCCTAATGACAGCTAATCCATCACTTCATCTAGGCGCAGTTTATGGTTTTCCCATTTGAATATCAGGATGTTCTAAATAAAAACGAAATAATAATCAAATTTAATGTATAATGTATATGATAAATAGGAAGTCATCCTTTGTGAAGTTTTAACTATAAGCCATTGTGGTCTCTAAGCGTCATAACATAAAGAAACATTTGTAGCTCTTCGTTTATACTTTTTAACATTCTTGTAAATAATAGAAAAATATGCAACCGACCACAAATATATTAAAAGAAGAAATGAGAAAACAAATGAGAAAATTGTTCACCAGGCCTGAAAATAACAATTTTACTAATGCACTGCCAGATTAATCTCGTTTCGCACCCTTTCGTTTCATTATAGTTACCCCTCCGTGGATCAGGCTCAGGGCCGTCGCGACCGGGGGGTGTGTGTGGGGGTGTCTCACCCCCCAAAGTTCGTCAGAGCGACGATAGTCGGAAAATCTGAAATGCCAGTTGGAATTTCTGATATCTCAGTCTAGCACAATTTTCTGACTGAGCCTATGTCAACTTTGTATATATTTTCCAACTAGACCAAGTGTGAATTATACCAAACGTTATTTTCCTCACGTAAAATCAAATCAAAGCTGTCCTTTTCTCGCAAATTCTTCTCAAACTCTCAAAATTTTCGCGCGCTCCGCGCGCTTCAAACCTTACCTCAGTGTTTTTCTTATTATCAATATCTTCCGATAGCAACTTTTGGAGAAGCACAACAGCAGAAGTTGAAAGCTGTTTACAAATAACCAGGTAAAAGACTGGCTTTTTGAGTGGTATGTTGGTTTGTTGGACAATTGAAAGTATCTCGATGCAGATTCTGAATGCAGGTTTTATTATGGAAATCTTATTTAATGAAAATTTGGGCGCGCATGTGGCACGATTTACAATCAATCTCATGAACATTATTAAGAATTATACCAGACACAGTTCTATGGGAGCTAGGGCGCTTTAGCCCCCCCCCCCCCCTCCCCAAATGTTTTATAGACTAATATTGGTGAAGACATAGATATACTCAGAAAATATTCCAAACGTCTATTTATCAGGCCCGTAGCCAGTAAGTTCTGTAACGATTCTTTCTATAACTTCAAAAAATTTTCGCGCGCTACGCGCGCTTTCATCTCTAGTTCTATCTAGTGGTAACGCCCCCGTTTCAAACATATTGGATTTCAACGTTTCCACAAATGTTGTTCTTCCGTGTAGGTGTGGTTCTAGAGAAACACGAAAATGCATCATTGCGAAGTTCTTTCCTCTTTTTCCTAACTTTTAGAAGATTCTTTCTTCAGCCTCCCCATCGTGGCAAACATATTTTGTAAGAAAAAATCTTTCAGTTTCGTAGGAGATCCTTAATGGATAAGTTGAAGAATGTAATCCCCGACTACGACCATGCAGTCACCCGAACAAATTTCTTGGTTTTGTCCAGATTCTTCAATAAAAGCCCAAACTTTTTCAACTTTCCTTAATGAAAATTCAATATAACCCCAAATTTTTCGGCGCGCTTCGCGCGCCTTATATCTTGAGTTCGGCAACCCATTGCATTTGTCGGGGCTGTAAATGGCCCCCAGTCAGGGTGCTTCCCCCCATCAAAATCAAAATCAAAGCACCACCCCTGGCTGAGCCTGCGTGCAGGTTTTTCATTTTGGCACTGAAGTGTACCCCAAAATTTCGGAGCGCTTCGCGCGCAATCCTCACAATCCACGTTGTATCACTTATGAACATTATAAGCACAACGTACCAGTGAACTTTTATAGCTTTAACTAGGTGTACATTCTGAAAACGCTTGTTAGTCCTAAACCCCTTTTGCTATACCTATCTGGAAGGTCTAGTATCATATTTTACTGCACCTCTTCTCTCCCTCCCGCACATTCCCCATTGCTGGAAGCTGTTCGTCTGGATTTTCGTTCAAAATTGGTAAAAATACGATAGGTGTAAAGTGCTTGGCGTCATACTCTATATTATTATTTAGATGCCAGTCATTGCCCCATTTTATATAATTGATCCAGAGCTTCCAGGAGGCCTATACAGGTATATGCTAGCATTAGATGCCAGAATAGAAGGCATTCAAGTAGTCAAAGGGGGGGGGGGCTTTAGGAGGTTTGTTGACAACGAGTATTCTTCTCTTAGACAACATACTTTCTACTTTCACCAAATCTTAGTATTCACTAAATTATGGACATTTTCCAGCGATACATGATCAGTTCCAAAAGTATCCCAAGATAGCACCATTTTGCATCTAAGCAACCTTACCTTAACAGAAATTTCTCAAAGCTTAGGTCTAACCCCCAGGACGGCACTTTTATGAAGTGACAAAGGAAGGATCACCACTGCTGTATCATACAAAAGTAACGCCCATGAAAACGAAAATGCAATTTACGGACCGCCACTCATTTGGAAAAAGAATCAAACCAGTCGGAAAAATTAGAATTCATTTAATTATGGACATTTTCTAGCCATATATGACCAGCTCCAAAAATATCACAAAGATAGCTCCATTTTGCATCTAAGCAACCTTAAATTGACAAAAATTTCTCAAAGGTGAGGGCTCAACCCTTCCCCTTAGACCCCTCCCCCAAGACGGCACCTTTATGTAGTGACAAAGGAAGGATCCCCACTGCTGCATGTAAACGCAAGGCGCATAAAAAAATGGTGCAATTTACGCGCCACCATTCAGTTGGAAAATATATCTATCCAGTCGGAATTTGGGACCTTCACACCCCCCCCCCCCCCAAACATATGACCCTAGCTACGGCCCTGATCAGGCTATTGAAGCTTGTAGGCCTAGGCTACCTCTCTCAGTTTAATCAACCTTTTTACTTCTATTTTACACTAACAGAAGATGATTCATCACGAACAGTCTAGGTCTTTCCCAGGTACCTTCACCACGTGACTAAGGTACAAAGTAACGCTCTTTGGAAAAGGCAGTGTGCCACGATTTCTCCCTGATTTCTCGGGGCTAGGTTTATCAGCAGAGTAAGCGCACTTCAGAAGCACAGATTAATAAGCCACTTGACTTGTGTGTATTTCTTTGTCTAACCTATTGCCTTGCGTACTTCATAGAGATAAAATATCTGTATCATTCGAGATTTGTTAACAGTGCAACTCGAAAGGTTCAGATTTGCAGAATGATGATCTTTGCTACTGCTCTAATTAAAAAATCCAAAGTTCATGTTAGGTCCACAAATTAATCTGGTTGTGGGTCTTCTAACAAAGGTCAAAGGTTTATTCAATCCAGTGTAGAGGAAATCACAAGTTGTAATTTACAAAGGGTTTCTTGAAACTGAACAAACTTTGTAGTAAGCCTATAGTATTACATTGAAATTACATAAGCTTTCAAATACAGTAGAAGTAGCAAGTTTACAGAGGTAAAAATAATAGTTCTTGCATTAACTTGAATTAAGTTAAAATTTATTATTCAAACTAACTTAAAAATATAATTGGTAAGTCGGTAGTACAAGTACGCGCTAACGTTTGACTATACCCGAAATTTGTGAGTGTATTTTGTTTATCTACTCTTACTTATGAAGTATGATATTTAAGAGTTGATGCCAATACCGTAAATCTGTGCACAATTTCCTTATTTTGAAACAAAAAAATAATTTAGTACTCAGGTACTCGTACTTACAACCAGAGGTAATACCCGTATTCGAACTCAAAATATTGTAAAGGCTTAATCATTCTATAAGTGTTTAATTGTCCAACCTAAGAAGATCATAGTCTGAGCTAGCAGGACTCAGTACTGAATGTGGAACGATTTGAAAAGTGAGGGGAACAACCGGCCAGGTTATGCGTCCTAGCTGCCAAAATTGAAAAAGTCGGTCGCAGAGGCAGTAGTTTAATAGTCGTAACCATTACAACAGAGGAATAAATGAAGGTTAATTGTGAGTGGGTCTCGACAGAAGGGCTACAGGCCTACCCCTTCCCCCGTTTCTGGCATTGAACCACTGCTTCATCGTCGTACAGATATGTAATAACCAAATTGTTGTAACTATACAGTAATAGTTCTATACTGTATGTGCCACGTACTAAGCCTTGTATCAGTGTCATCAGAAAATGTTTCCCTCAATACCTCCAAATGTCTCCAAAAAGTTGTTTTCAGTTCAGAACAGAACAAATGATCATATCTGGAGACGTTGATAAACCCCTACCTTTCATTGCACAGCAAAGTCAGTGAACCTAAATATTAACATGACTAAATAAATCGAATGAAACTTGGTTGGTGATTATAATAACGTGTTGAGCAAACGTAAAATGCACACACTTTGTAAGCTGTCGATTTTCTACAGGACAATTAGCAATAGTAAAATGTACAGTAGGCCTGTTATGAGCTACAGAATGCATGGATGACACCCGACTATACTATTTACTTTGAAAAGCGCCCCCAAATTTCTAGTAGTAACTCGGGCATTGTCATAGTCCAAGTTTCAATATTTAATTTACACTCGAAAGATCACGCTGATTTGTTTTACGCGTTGATCTAAAGTAAATTTGTTATTCATCAAACCAAAGATAATATGTTTACACTTATTTAAACAGCACGGTGGGGGTGAGAATGACTAATTTGAGCTCAGACTGTCTTACAACCCACAGTCCCAGACAAGGGGAAAATTAATTTCTAACTTTGATTTATTTGTTACCGCGATTGGTTTTCGAACCTATTCTGATTTCTCGTTTTTTTTTCTTTTCTTTTTACCACTTAAAATGTACAGACAGACTAAAATGCCAGTATATTTAAAGTAATATAGTCATATAACCATGCATGAGTACTAAGTTGTAACCTTTGGGGGTTTTTCTCTTCTATGTCACGGTACATTAGGGTGCCTATACGTACAACATAAGTTTCAAGACTGATAGGGGCAACTCCCTGCTTTAACGACATGGGTTTTGTATACAAGCAATGAGAACGTTGTCATGACGTTTTGAAAGGTGGCTAAAACGAAGGACAATGACTGCAATTTAGTTTTATCATGGCTGTACATACCTTCGCACATAAATGTTATTTTTTAATGGAAGTTACACGGAAGCCAACTAATAGCGATATTTTCCTTGAGATACACTGACCTTCTTAACCTTGGTGTTACTTCCCTCACATGTTAACTACCTTAACCTAAGGGATGGGTACAAGCAGACGGGGTGAACTCCACCCTTTCATTTTGAGCAATTTTTGTGTATTCGAGGCGCCTAAGATGCAACATGATGTTATTTGAAGCACAGTTTTGAACTATTCATGTGCTTAGAAATTCTTATTGTTTAACGAGTTTTTGACTGGGGCATGACGCCCAGCCAAAAGTGTACCCAAGGAGTACCACCGGCCCCTTAATACGCCGATACGTGGTATACAGTTACGATGGACACACGCGGCACAAGTTCGGCCAAGCTGGGCACGTATGCCATCTCCTAAGGCTGTTGGGGATAAGGAACTACCCCCACTTTTGAGAAGCTCTTGGCGCTCATAAATCTACCAGTTTGAAGAAAGACTGATGATTTTTGTTGGTCTGACGTTAATATCAATTGAAGTGTGGACACAGGATGGGATTCGCTCAATTTTTTTGTTTTTGTTTGGCTTCGACAGAACATTTTGCTCCTCAAGGCCGGTTTATACTTCCAATCTTCCAGGCCAATCACCGACATAGCTCGGAGCTGAACTGTGTTCAACTTTCATATAGCTTTATAGCCCTACACTGAAGTATGAATCGTTATACTGGTGAGATCTGTACGGTTTTATAGACAGGAAGGTCTGGGTAGCCTCTCCTCCGTCATGTCCGAGGGGTAGCACATCAAATGATATTAGCTTATTCTCACATCATGTTTACTAACCAAATTTATCTTAATTGATGAGTAGGTTAGCCACCCGACGTGAAGTTGTAATTCATAGGCCATATGAGCTTCCCCACACCCGTGGTCGCTTAGCGTCGTAAAACAACTGCCCTTCAAGGTCTTAATTATTAATTATTAATAATTATTTCTGTCCTTGGTCAACCATACTATAGGAGGTTGTTGTAACTGGTTATTGCTCATATGTTTAACAAGGTTGCAAACGACGCAAAATGCGTGCGTGGTCATTACTGAGTCTTTTAGACACACACAGGCAAATATTAAAGGAGCTGAGTAGCCGCCAAAGTAGAATAAATTCTCGGGCCCGCCGACTTCGTTACGTCACATCCGGTTATGCTTCTTGATTTATTGATTCGATCCGACACCGATACTTATTAAAGCCAAGCATGCAGTGTGTCTGGTGTAAACAGTACACTTTTTACTGTCGTTAACAGTACTAACGTTAGCCTAACTTAGGCTAGCGTTAGGGCCTAGGCCTACCACGAAAAACAAACTCATTGATCGAAAAAAAAAACAGTTTCAGTACCTGCAAAATCCACAATGTTCTTCATGAACCTCCTGCAGATGATGCGCGAAATAGGAGTGTGCCTTGCCACTAGTAACGCTAATATACTACATACGTACGTACGTTGTAAGTTGTGTGTACTACATGCCTGGGTAGATGCATCGATCAGAACCGATACAAGTGGAAACGATTAAAATTGCCGGTGCCAGAAGAAAAAAGTAACGAACTAGAAATTCAAAAAATAAATTGTAAAATATCCTGCATGTTGTGAAATAAAATAACCTAAGAAATAGTTTAGGAACATTATGGCAAAATTACTTTGCAAGATTATTTTAAATGAGAATATAAAACGCATTCGGATTAATATTTTTAAAATTAGCCCCGCACAGAGGGTAATCATCTCGTTAGTATAAATTCAGCTCCATATTCAGGGTACTGAACATAAGGCACTAAAATTGGAATATCCCCATGTAACCATCGGAGTTGCCCCAGCGCTCTGAAAACAATCTAATCCACAGGGGCACGAACCGGAATCTTGTCACAAAGTTGACTAAATTTGATTCGACATTTACTACATTTGGTTACAAATGAAACACCAGGTTCATTTTTAGGCTAATCTAGAGAAATATTTGAACAGATTCCTGTTCGTTCTCGCATTGATAAGATTGTTTTTAACTTTTAATGGGACATTAATAGATGAATGTTTCTTCAGCACAAAAAAAAAGTGTCGAACTGATTTCAACTATTGAGTGGATATTGTGATATTAAATTTTTCTTGCTTTTTCATATCCAGGGTTTCCAATCCCTTTTGTTGATACATCAAACTGAATGAGAGCAAATCCAAAGTAAGATCGCCAGGGGAGACGTAATTTATTTTGTCATCCATTTCCATACGCTCTAAATGGATCTGCATGGGTTAATTTGATAGTGTATTTTCACGCCCTCTGGTGGCCAGTTGCTAATACCGACAGCCGAACGCACACGGACGTTAGAAAACGCGAAACACGAACAGAAAACACGTTTCGTGTTTTCTGACGTCCGTGTGCATTTGACGAAAACAAAAAACATCGTTTCGCGAAACGTTGTCTCGTGAAACCAGGGAGTTGCCATTTAGAAACTCCCTGGTGAAACAAACAGTGCTTGTTTCGCGAAACGAGTGTTTCGCGAAACAAGTGTTTCGGTCTACCGTGTGCGTTGCCTGTTTCGCGTTTCGCGAAACAAGTTGGGAGTCACAACCAGTAACAGACGAAGAATGGCTCACATGATTACAAAATGGCGACCTACATGGAACCGTCTTGGCGCCCTGATGCAGAAAATTTGTTAGTTGATACCCTGTGTGAGTAAAATGGCCATACGTGTTCGTTGTTCCTTTCCCAGAGTATTCGAACGGGGAAATGAAGGAGAAGGCAGTGACAAAATGTTAACTCTCTTCAAAAACATGTCCTTTTCACAGACTTCAGTCCTCATACACTACGTTCATGAAACATGCTGCCTACCACAGTATACCAGTTTGCTGTTTAAAGTAAAGAAGTGTTGTGTGCTTAGTTTTAACAACCCCCTCCCGGCCCGTAGCCAGGAATTCTGACGTGCGGATTGAGGCAGGTACAACACTTCAAAAGGGGAAATTGACTACGATTGTTTAATACAGCCCTTGGCAATCAATTTTTCTAAAGGGGTTTGACGGTCTGTACGGGGCGCCCGAATCCCCTTTCTTGCTGTAGAGCGAAATTAAAGTTGCATCTATTGCCTTGGTTGCTTGGTGCAACTGCTAGTCTTTCTGCGTGATGCATGCTTCGTCTCATGATTTTGTCTTGCGCGTACGGTTCCTCCCCGACTCCTAGTTTCAAGTAAAAGGAGGACAATGAACCAGGGGTGGCCGCCAGGATTTGGCCGACGTGGGGCCAGGCTCCCGTTGGGGAGGGGAGGGACCCGTCGAGGCGGGGGAGGGACAGCGGCCCAAAGCTCTTACAGAGGCGACATGTTTGCCAGAACAATGTCGTCAAGGGTGAGGAGGGGATTAAAAGAAAGTCTTTGCACAATGCCATTCCACTGCAGGGTAGGCCTATATTTTGCATAGCATCCGTGTTACTTAAAGTGCCATCCTGTGTGCTGATTTAGCATTTATCGGGGAAATCTAAATTCTGGAAATGCATAATGCGCAAAGCGTGCGAAAATGTGGGGGTACACACAAGAGAATCTATACTCATTTAGTGAAAAACCAACAGTTGGCGTGGCTGACTCGTATCGGGAATTACATACATTGTATCGTATCCACCCCGTCTGCCCGATGAAATAGTCAAACCTCCCTCAACAAGTCGATTACCGTACGTTACGGCAAACAAAGGAGAACATTAACTGGGGTATGCGATATGGCATGAAATTCCCACGACCTTAACATAAAACTGTGTAGGCTACCTAAAGGTCACTTGCAGCTTCTACTATTAAGTTCTGGGAATGGACTATGGAAGAAACTGAAACAACGAAAACTCCAGTGCATGCGAAGCGCACCGAGAATTATGGGTTCACATTGAAGAAACTGCCCCATTGAGCAGCTGAAGCAAAAAAAATCTTGACCGTCGGGGCCTTCATACTTTACCGTACCGACTGTGGCTTTGAAAGTGGAAGAGCTCCCTAGTGGCGGACCAACCCCTAACAGGAGACATGGCCCCAAGGGGCCAGCGCCACCCCAGCTGGTGGCTTTTTGGCCCTTTTTCAAGGAGGCCACCTACCATCTAGGCTACGACGAGCAGCAGCTAGGAAAACCTAGAAAGTCTCTAAATAGCTGAATTTTTGTTTCGCACTTGTTTTTGTTTTCTTGTGTGCGTTGACTTTTCACCGTGTGCGGGTACAGCAACGAAAAGGCGAAACAGGTGCGAAACAAACTTGTTTCATGTTTCGTGTTTTCTGACGTCCGTGTGAGTTCGGCTTAAGAGCAAGATTGGGTTAACGTAAGGAATCAATGTTCCAAAGTTAAAGGTCCATGAAGCCCTCTTTTCAATAATTCTGTCCATTCAACACACTTTGTTTTCTACAAAAGTGACCAACTTTTAGCCGATATCTCAGCTTTCAAACAAGTAAAACTACCTTTTGCTTGTAAGTTGCACCACTGAACTTCATTCGATTGTCCACAACTCTTTTAATGCGGACCTCTGGGGTCTTCCGGCCCCTAACTGGACATGGCTTTCTGCATTACACCATGGGCGTATACTACTTTAGATTTCGTAACCTTGCTCAGTGTTGTATATTTGGTAAAAGCTTGGCTGTTACTGACTCCAAAACGCCCAATGCTACTGGGGACCAGGAAAAGGGAAAATTTGTGCGTCCAAGTTCGTCTCCACTAAAGAGCACATTCCGTTACAAACAATACATAAACATACGGTACGTTTAAATTTCCATATGCTTTTACGTATACATATAAGTCTATGTATACGTTTTCATATTAATATGCGTATACGTATACACGTAGGTATATTTACATGTACGTATATGTACACATATACATACGAATCATTTTTGAGATTCCCTACCAACACAAATCACCGCCCTAGGGTGTTGGGGAAGCAGTCAAGGAGGTAATTTCACTCACGTGCTTTAATTATAGAGGCCTATAACCTAACGTTTTCAATGTCGAGTGAGTGTCCTTAAGACCCCGGTCTGGCCTTGGAGCTAATGCAGAAGCGTGGTGTTGTTGGGACCTCAGTAGGACCATGCAGCTATGAATCTTTCAAAGGGTAGTAGCTCCATGCTACCGTAAGGAAATAAATATGAAACAGTTAAATACTGTATTCACCACACGGTCCCCCTATTCTCTCAAATACAATCAGTCCTTTCTTGCCGAATATCTACTGCAGGTGCTACAATCGTCCAAATGGCCAGTGCAGATAGTGGACTACGGCCACAGCTACAATGTTAGTTCATGATGTCGTGAACAGGCCTAGCCAATGCGGCTGTAAGAAAATTCTTTGGGGGGGGGGGGCAAAATATCTGGAATTCACGACGCCTTGCACAAAATTAATCCATATGACCTTGGTTGAGTCTCCCAATGAAAATATATTACATCTAAGAGATGGAAAGAATGGTGACCTTTGTAATACCGTATTAATCTATTATTATAATGTCGGTTACTTTGATGAACTATGATCTGAAAAGTTTTTCTTTGATGAAAGAGGAGGGGATTTTCCCTTTACCCCCTTGTAGTTTTACGTGTATATGCCCTGCAGAGTAAGGGAGTGTGATAACTAATTCCTGGCCTCATAAGTCATTTTATTAATTGCTGTAGAGACCGTGTAGCCAGCTATGTATATTATAGAGTGCAAGCAAAAATGGCTAATTCAGGCGATCTCCGGCTTGTAAGATAGAGGGTGCAGTTGTAGGACTGCGAAGACGTTAAGTTGTTCATATACCTGACCTACCAACTGTCCATTTTTCACATAAAGTTCTGTATTGGCAGCCTAGTGGTAACTTGCAGCAGTAATGTACTATGGTTGCAAGCAACACCAAATGTCGGTTGGGGATATTTGGGGGTTTAGATCCTCAAGCGACCGAAAATTCAGCCCTACATCCCCTTATGTTACTTCTTGTTTTCTACTGACCTACAGGGTTCTAGGCAAAAGTTCATGTGAACATGTACTGTTTTTTCAAGACAAGATAGGAGATGGACTATCGGCATTGTTATCAAAGTTGTTTGAGATTTCAGTTTGTATTTACAAGGTACGTGTATCTAAATCCATATGATAAATTAATGGTATACTTTAGGTTGCAGACACCGTACGGTTTCTTCACAGATCTGTTAACAGCCGAGGGCAAATTTCAGACAGCTTCGGTAAACATTTCATTTTATTTTATATTAATTAGACTTTTGAAAGCGTCTAAGGTAATTTAATAACTAAATCACAATTAGACAATGATAGGCAAAGCTCTCGAGAGAGTAATTAATTCACACTTTGATAAGGTTGGTTGATAAGTCTGTTCAAAGAAAATAAAAACGGATGTAAATGAAGTTCTGTGATAATAATACAATCTGATGATATAATGTATAAATTAAGTGTATAAGCATTCGGTAGTTGATGTTGAGTTATGTTTTCAATTAGAGGTAATTAGATTTTTATTACTGGTGTCGGTACCTGGCACTACCCTGGATAATATCAGATTTTCAACTGAGTCGCGAGTAGAAGTTGAAGGCTGCAAAGTACTTTAGCATATAATGAAGATGTTGTATGTACGTACCAAAATGATTAGAATGAATGACTGTGCAGAAGTTCATCTAAGAGGTGAGAAACTCGCTGTGGTCGGGTTTATATAGGTCCCCTGTCCTATAGGCCCCTCAGATATAAGGGGAAGACAGTTCACAAGGGGGTGGGGTGAAAGGTGTTTCTCCTGACAACTTGCCTTGATTGGCAAGCAATCATATTTAATCCTTTCCAGGTCAGTTGCTAAAGCTAAGCTCATTTGTTTCGCTTTTCCCTCAAAAATAAAGTACGAGTGGTCTGAAATCGACGTTTTGTGATCATGATCGAGGTTGGGTGGGGGGGGGGGGTTGTCGCGACTGTCACTTTCCTCGCACACCTATGTAAGTGGTGGCATTTGAAGAATATTGAATTTTATTAATTATTAGGTTAGGATAATTATCCTGGTTGATCAGATTAAGGTGGATCATTTTTATACAACTGAAGTCTATGACCTTCGCATCTTAACTGAGCTTTTCAATCTATGAGTTGAGGGGGTTATAACTATATTGCAGGTACTCCAGTACTGATGCATACTACGAACGAGTGAATCTTGTTGTTTCCTTGATGGCGTTTAAAATAATGAATCATGGAGGATCTGGGATCGATCCTATTGCCGGGTCATAAAATGCTGCACGGGGTTTCATCAAGGGCAACTGACAATCCAACAAGAGTGACAAATTTAACTTATTTGTCTCATTTTTAGCCAACCGAAAGGAAGAATTTGATATAAAAATTATCAAAATGACTTAAGTTTGAAAGCCATTTCGAGATTTTCAACCATCAATTTGTTGTAGCTTAACGACTGAATATTAATGCCAGACCTTGTTGATACATACAGGTTAACAGAGTACAGCTAGAGTCTGTGGACCCCTCCCCCATCAAAGCCCCAAATGTAACCCATTTGACCACGTTTACCTGTTAATTACTAACCAACAAAAATACAAAAAGTAGCAATTTCTCGTAGGTCCGATGAAACGAAACACAGATCTCTAATTATTATTTCTCTTTTGGTCTGCTTTGACCCTCATTTTTCTGGGTCCGACCTTTGGCCACACTACCGTGACTAGCTCACTGATCGCTGGTGCTTTCTTAATCTATCAAGAAAGTTGATATTAGATCTTATATCACCTCCCTGATCTATCAGTAGTTGAACAAGCGCAAATGTACTTCCTCTTGATACAATGTTTAGAATTAGAAATCCCAATGTTTTATTTTCCACTTCGAGACAAGAAGTTCACCTTTCGTTATAAGTAATTCGTATATTAATAAGGAAAATCGTAACCGATTGCACATAACTACTGGAGTACCGTCTACTACAGACAACTGATGTCAGCGATCGCAACGATTCGTCAAATAGTAGCCAACTACCCGGGTGATCGATGTATATAGGTTGGTTTTACTGATGACACAACCATATAGAGTTGCCACTGGAGGCAAGGCCCAGGAACAACATGATGGACCATAAAGTTACTAGGCTTAGAGGCTGATATTTCATTTTCAAGAGGATTTGTGATTTCACCAAGGAGTTGTTATCCGAAAACAGATAACAGCTCCCTGATTTCACCGCGTACTACTCTGGCCTAATCCCGTCCATACGTATAGCGAACTCGGCAAACAAATCAATGAAATTCTCGGATGCAAGGCCGTAGCCTGGACGAGATCCATATGGGGGAGTGCATGGTAGCGTCTTGTGGCGTACCTAGGATAGTTGGCACCCAAACGAATCCTTTCTTCGTCGCCCACTCTCACCCTGAGGGAGAGGTCTAAGAGGAAGACGTGACACTTGTGTAAGGTCGCTTAGGAGCTGACTGGCGCTGTCTTTGGCAAAGCTTCGAACTGATCATATTTAGAGTCTTTTTGTCAAGTTTGGATTTTTGGGGGGTGTCTAAGGTGTCCCCTTCTCCCTACAGGCTACGGCCATGGTATATCAAATTAGTCTATCGTACAAGCTAGTTGGCCACTCATCCGATTTCCGATTGCTTTGAAGATGACACACACTTTTCTACGGGGCTCACATTTTTGGAGGAAACATTAACGTCATTTTAGACTCACGCAATGTCATGTATAAAAAAACCAGTATATCGTTCGGGATTACATTCGGCTAGTACTGTTACATTAGGTTTACCCCTTTTGTTAAGAAGATGGTGGTTCCAATTTCCTTAATTGTCTCTCACTTGGTGCACATGTATCTAAATTGAAACAAGTACAACCTCCAAGGGTATATGAAGCCGGGGGATTGGGGGGGGGGCTGTATTCCCTCGTTCAAAAATGTGATGGACTAAAGTATGCTTCCGTAACCCCTCTCAGTTTAGGACAGAAACTCTTTATTTGTTCTCTCTGTAAAAATGTCCAAAATCTTTAGTAATTTCCCTTAAAATTTTGCTCGAATATTGTCCCAAACTGCATCTAAGGACTCTCTTCAAATATTCAAAAATTTTCCAAAGGGGAGAAGGACCCTCCCCTTAGACCCCTCCCCCAGGACGGCGGTCCGAAACAGCGTTCAGCCCCGGCCCCCCGCCCCCTCCAGTCCAGAATAGGTTCCTACGCCTATGATAAACTCTCATCTCTTTCGGAATACACAGCATCACGGACGCACTGGCAGTCTCTAGGTTTGAGCTTATTCTACTAGGAGTTTACTATCATTACCGGTAGCATGTATAGCCTGGCAGTACAGTCCTTCCCTAGTTTAGATAACCTACCCAACTTGTAACGCCGTTTATGCTTGAGGGTGCAAGCTACCAGTTGCAGGCATCTCTGAGTATACATGCTATGCGTAGCAGAGAGGTTGCTATATGAAAAATATTACAGCATGACAGGCTTTAGTAAGAATGCATGCAGATGCAATCAAATATTGGTCAATTGAGGCATAGTCAATACCGCCCTCTATTGACTATGATTGCGGACATGAACTCGGGCTGAATATATAGTAGTTGTCGGAATAACTGCAGTGATATAGAAATATTACTTTGTCTTTCAATGATGTAGGCATTTTGCTTGAAAGTAGTGTGCTATAGTCTGCAGTCTGTAGCTATACCGCCGTCATGATACCAGAGGCTACCTTTGTTCACATTTACTAACAGTGATGAAAATTGTCTACTCTTTTGTTTACTGAGTTTGACACTGAACAGTGGAAAGTGTTTTTCATGTTGACAATTTCAAGTTTCCTTTGTCAGAGAGCGCTAACACGACACCATAGGAATAGGAATAGGAATGAGACTTTGAGGCCCATTTCAGTGGCGGATCCAGGATTTTGAGAAAGGGGGGCGCACACATCGCCGGGAAGGCCGACGAGCAAAAAAAAATGGTCTTCAAAATTTTTTCATATCGCTGGTGAAGAAATAAAAAATCATTGATCATCGAAAGGGGGGGGGGGGGGGCGGGGCGTGCGCCGGGTGCCCCCCTTCTGGATCCGCGCCTACATTTGCCCCACCACGAGGTTATTATCTCAATTGTCAACTACGATATCCATGCCACCTTATGTAGCCTGCGTGGCATGACTACAGCTGCGTTTTTTTTTTTTTTTTTGGTCGTAGTGTTAGCTGAACGAAAAACTTCGTCCTCTCCGCGGATACCATTTCTTAGTTTCACCTTTTGTTATTTGGGCTCCTTCTTTATGTGCAGTGCTGCCATCTGTTCCTTGCGTTTCATCAAGCTTTGTTCAAATTCTGTACAGGCATTTGATTTGCCCAACTCATTAGACTAAGTGGTATGCACTTTGGCCCACATCACGCACCTCCGTTGCCGTGGAGATTACTCATGACTCTATAATAAAATCGACTTCAGCAAAGTGCAGCCGTGTTTGCTAGGTCAATGTTTACCTACAGTAAACAGGATTAACAAGAATAATTGGCGTTATAGGTTACAGTAAGCCTGTCTCGGGTGAAGTGGTACGTTAATCTTATGAATTGTGTTACAACTTAAACGCTCACATGGTTGGCTGCAATCTGAGGTGTTAAAATTAAAACCACAACTCGTGCTCATGTGAGTTGACAGGGGATCGGTGACTCAGCCTTAGAGTCGTGTTCGTTGTAAGCTGCTAATGTTTTGGAGGGCCCGTATGGTCTACGTTTGAGGGGATGGCATATGCCAGTGAGTGGATCCCTTATTAGCCAGTTTGACAATTTTGCTTTTTGGTAGGTAATATTTTTGTTGGGGTTGAGGGGGAACTACCCCAGATTTACTGCATTAACTTTATCTTTTATCTCACCCATGATGTTATTTGTTCCAGTGTCTTCCTTGCTAATCTGGTATCTTGAAACGTCAAATTGAACTCCTCATTTATCCAGTGCTGATTGCGTTAGTCTCATCCACTGTAGTATGAAAGCCTGTATGTTCCCTTTCCCAGTGGTAGGCCTACTCAAATTCTGTCCCTTCCCCCTCCCTCCGTCAGCTGACAGTGTATATGGGATCTCTTACTGACGGTCCCACATGTAAAATTTTATCGATTTCGACTTTGCTTTTAGTATGCAACATACGTACTTTCTTGGTGATTAAAAACCGCAACTTTTGAAACCTTTTAGTGAAAGTCGTCACTGTAAATCTAAAAGTATAGCTTGAAAAAGATTCATATAAGGAAGTCACTTGATGTAGGCCTTCAAATGCAGCCTCCCATCTATCTAGCTTCGACTCGCTTGTTAGGTAGACCATAAGGTGCCACGCAGTCTCACTTGGTTCAACTGAGATCTTTTTAAACTTAAAGTCTAAACTTACAAAAATATATTGTAAAAATGCTTGACAAATGAATCCAAATGGTCCAACTCCCATCTTCACATGTAGGACATTTTCTGAGCTGAGATATAATATGTCGGGAGCTTATTTGTTCGTAGATTGTGCAATAATTTGTGATGTCATTCTTGTAGGCTACCGCTGCTCAAATTACTGTCTTTGTTTTTCTTTGTTTTTTTCGTAAGCCATTGCACCTTGTCCCAAAATGTGATCTCTTTTTTTACTGTTAGAGGGTGACTTGACTATCCAAGCCCTTTCCGTAGAACTTGCTATGCAAGAAAACAGAAAGCTTTTCAAAGCCATACGATATAAACATTTTGATTTCAAAAGGAAACAAAAGCAGGTAATGTGAGTTTTGCAAGAAGTACATCACAAATTATTGCGCAATGGACTATTTCAAATTAAGAAAATAAATTTCAATATTTTATATCTCAGCAACGGAGTAATTAGCTATGAGCATGCGAATTGGATGAATGAGATCCATTTTCCAACTCCTCTAAACGACTATTCTTATAATCCTAGACTTAAGTTACACTTTAAGGTAACCGGGACGATACTTAGTATAAGTGGCTATGTTTTTGTCACGTAATTTCAAGATGATGTATGAGTTTTTTAAGTAACTCTCATGCTGATAGCTGTTTTGATAAAACTTGTGGTGTGAGTGAAAAGCCAAGTAAAAGCCCGACACTATTCGAGGCTTTCATGTAAAGGCACTGTGTAGGTGGCATTCACGATAAGAAAGATCTTGGAATTTCGGCGGAAAATATTGTTTATCGAGAGTATACAGCGGTATATCGTGGAATACTTTGATGAACTATATGCTGATTGCCGGACACAATAAATCAAAATTTTATGGAAACACTGACGGTCTTCTTTACACCACTAACGCCGCTACTCAACTTTTCCAAGTAATATCAGGGAGGTGATCTGGTAATATGGAATCGAATCGCAGCTTCAAATTGGGGGCGTACTTCGACTTTGACGGTTCCTTTATGAAGACGGTTCCTGTCGGTCTGGTGTTCTAGATTTCGTCAACTGACGGTCAGTGGCTTGTTAAGTTTTTTTTTACGTTTTCCGGTTGATGACGTCATTTGCACATCAGACTGAAAAGCGGGGCTAATTTAGTTGACTGACGTTTGTTTCAGTGTTGAACCTTTGTTTTGGAGTATCTTTTCAGAGAGTCCCTTAGCAAGGACCGTGAGCACCAAAATGACCGTTATAGAGACCTAAAAGTATTTTGGGTAATTGGCTTACACTAAAGGGATTGCAGATATGAAGCGCGGGAGAGGGGGTCTGTCTCTCATGGCTCCCTGTGTGAACTACATCATTTTCGAAAGTAACAATTTTGTTAAAATAGGTCAAATAGAATATTATGAGAAATATGAAACATCGCATGTGTGTCAATAATGTTGCTACTGAGTCTCTAAACCTTGGTTTAAAAAAAGGGGATTCAGAAAATTCATTGGCGACAAGAGACAACCTGGGGACCAATCAAGCTTTCAAAATAGCTTGGCCGGCGGGAATAACGGCAACATTCCTTCCCTTCCTTTAGAGGAAGTGCACGTGAAATTTACCTAAACATTCTGTCTATGACAGATACATATAACACCTTATATCAGTGAAGCTCTTGAGGTCAATGATAGAAAAACCTATGCGGAATCCTTCTGAGACTGAAAAAACCCAACACAAACAAGATTAGGTAAATCAAGAGAAAAAATGGGGATGGAGAGCTGAAAAAATAGTCAAGTCGGGAAAGAAGTTGAACTTCCCGTTTCGATACCAGAAATTTAAAAGAATTCAATGAGAAGACAAAAAGATCATTTTATAGTTATTCAGTAGCATATTTGTGCTCTTCTTTTTTAGGGTTGAGCAAACTGGCATTGTAACATTACTCCATCCCGAGGAATACTATAATCGTGTGAAAAGTAATGTAATTTCAAACAGTTGGTGCCCCTATTAAGTTATTTCTAGTTTTTCAACACTAAACTTACTCAGTAAGCAGTGATGACCCTCATGTGAATCTTGCAATAAAGCCATGCACAAAGTGACAAATTTTCGGGATTTTCCCGCACTTGTATTTTTCCACTACTTTTATGCTAACTAGGGCCAGAAGGCACATGGGCTGCATGCTACCTATCTGCATTGCAGCCAAGGGAGTCATTTACGCGTGAATTCATTTGCACGTTGCATTTTCCGCCCGCTTTCCTCATGAAGTGAAATGAAATAAAATGTGTAAACGGGATAACCGGCTCTGGGAAGGATCCAGGATTTTTGTTTGGGGGGTGCACTAGATTCACCCATTGTGGGAGATAGTGTCGTCTATCTGAAGGACTAATATAAAAAATAGTGTTCTCAATATGATGTACGAGTTTCTATATCAAAACAGTGACGAGGAGAGCAACAGTGAGATGTCTGCGATGAAATATTAAAGGCACAATACGTGAAACTTTTAGTCTTGGAAATTTTGGAGGGGTGCACGGCACCCACGGCACCCCTCTGGATCCGCCACCGCGGCGTCAATGGTCTGTGAGCGCTGATTACACTATGGGGGATTATTGGGTATGTCCTTCCCAAAAGTGTGCATAATATCTAAATCTGTCCCTGAGTATGCCATCGTTCGGCTAGCAGTTTGATCCACGTTACTGTAGGTGAAGAGGCCCTGGTACTTGCCTTATTTACATTCAATTCTAATCACCATATTCTTCCTGTTTGTCTCCACAATATTTTCAACTTTCATTTAGATATCCACACACTTAACGTCATTTGCCAAGAATAATTTAGAGTACTGAGAAAGTACCACCTGAAATGAATTGTCTCATAACAATCAGATATTTACCAGCCGTAAAGTCCTTCGAAAATATTTTAACTACATTTTCTGTGAATACTCATTACTTTCACCGTAATGCAATAAGCTTATTGTTTGCTGTTTATTTATTTGTTTGCTTTGCTGTTTGTCTTTCTTTTCGTTTACCTAGGGAGTGAAACTGCTAGTTAAGCCTACAAAGGTTCTTAGAGCTGGCACACTTTCTCATTGTATTAGCGTGTACAGATAATGTACCGTACTTTAATCAGTCTAGCTACATTGTGAAGAAACCATAGATTACTTTTATTTCCATGGAAGAAACAAAAAGTACATGAAATGAAAATGATGTATGCAATACATTATCGAACAAGCAATTTATGTGTGCTAAAGAAAGACATAAAGTGATTCTCTGAGCTAGTGATGCTCAGTAGCTGCAGTGGGTCCGTTCCGGGATTCCCGGGGCCTCACAGATAATACCATGGACCTACATGGTGATAATTCAGACACACGACTGCTCTAGAAATTTCCCTGAAAATAATGATGTGGAAGCACGCCACTAAAGAGCAATCCTGTTAAAAAAACACTGATGTATTGTATACAAATTTGTAGTGGAGTACAAAAACGAGTACGAGTACGAGTACATAGCTCGGAGTAAGAGTACGTGTATGTTTTCAAATCGGCTGAACAGTGATCAGCAAGTATGAGTGCGAGTGCACGATACATGACTAAGAGTACAGGGGCGACGGGGAGTTTTGCGATATAGTTACTATCTAAGCGGAGCGCCACCATGATTGGCGCGAAGCGTACAGAGAAAAGTTTTGGTCTAAAAGACCCCCAGACTGCAGGAAGTGGCATTTCCCACGCAATTCCTAGGGTCTTTGATCCGTATGAAAACAAGCTTTCATTGAAATTCCCTGTGTCAGAAATTTTATGATAAATGTCGTGTCAGAAAGTTGTCGTCCTTCTTGTGAGAGATGCATGCTCTACAGCCCGATAACGATCTTGGGCGTCAGGAGTTCGGAGCATTGAGTCATTTGTTGTGCTCTCTCTAGGCACTCACAGTGACTCACTGAAAGTTGCTCGCTTGTGCCCAATAAAGAAAATTTGGTTTCTCTTTTTGAAATCTTCTGCAAGTATTTTGGTATTGGGGCCTCAAAATTCAACTGGTAGGCTTGATCGCATGCATGGGATTTTTGGTTGTCTCGTTATCTAAGCGGAGCGCACTGTCTGTTGGCGCGGCGTCAGGGGTGGCGCCAAGTTTTGCCCTACGGGGTGGGGGCAGCGACCCGAAGCCCCGACAGCCATGATGTCGTCGAGGAGTTGGTGAAGAGGGATTTGAAGAAAACTTGTGCACTAGATTATGCTATTGCGAGGCATATATTTCATAATATTTGTATATACTAGACAAACATATTTCCGCCCTGATTTATCGTTTTTCCCATAATCTAAACTGTGAAATCTCAAAGCGCGCGAAGCACGCGAAATTATTTTGGATAGACCTACAATAAAAAGAATCTGTACTGAAGCATATACAAGGTGTCCCAAAAAATGTATACATTTGAAGATCAAAATGCATGCATGGTCATAATATGAATTTGCTGAAACAAAATTGGTATCATTCTAAAGCAAAAGGGTGGAAGTTTTTTCTGCATTGTCATTTTGTGGTTGTCCGGCACAGTCTGTCATGAATTAACCCTTCTTCCTCAGATCACATGCTGGATATAACCCTCACGACGTCCAATAACTCATGTGCTTTTCACGTACGTAGAAACGGGCACGAAGAATCAAAGGAGAACTTAAACCTGACCGGACAGAAACACAACTCTGAACTATTTACAGAATTCTGTACATTGCGCTAGCAAAATTTCTGTGATAACTATGTACAAAACCACCCCAAACCCAAGCCAATTACGTAGGACTATTTACAATCACATTGGCTATCACCCGGCCCGCCCGCACCGAAACAAGTGGACCCAAACACTGCCGAACGTCGACCTTGGCAAACGGACGAAGTCGGCCTCCACCCTCAGCTTAATCTCCGTCCTCACCGACGCCAGAATGAGGTCCGCAAGCTTCCCCTCTCTCCTAAACACAATATTACACCGGTCTCTCCACAAGGCCAGCTTTATGGAGGCCGAAACAAAGGTAAGTATCCCGCGAACACTTGTATTGCATGGCGGGGGTGACAGACCATACAGAGCGTAGTCCTGGCTGACCGCCCAGGTGTTACAAAACGTGAGGCGATCAGCCAGGGCTTGAAACCACTCCCAGAGGAGGGCCACAAAGCCACACTGCCAAAACACATGGGGCACACTCTCCCACCTTGTGCATCCAGTGCGGGGGCAAATGCCATCTCCAAGACGCCACCGAAGGCGCTTGAGATTCGTTACGATGGCGCGTAACTGATTGCATACAAACTGCCATGTTTTGAATTACTGCAGGAAATGTTTCCTGGGGGATATTGTTGATCTCCCTCCTGATATTATCCCTGAACTGATCTAGTGGCTTTGGATTGCAATAGATCCTGTCCTTTAGGTAGCCCCACAAGAAGAAATCTGGAGGAGTGAAGCCGGGGGAGTATGGTGGTCATTCAACGTCCTCGTGAAGGGAGATTTGCGATCCTTGGAGTTTTCATAAGTCATTAATATCTGTCAAACTTCCGTATACCCTAGTGAATCAGCAGACTTGGTATTTTCATAAGTCATTAATGGCTGTCAAACAAAACTTCCATGTCTCTAGAAGAACAAAACAAGCATTAGATACAAATTTCAAATGTTTAAAGTACCTTGAAAAAGTAATGAAACTGTATACATCCTTGGGACACCCTATATAGGTCAATTGTCAAGGCAGTTGGGCCATATCGGGCATAACCTACACTGTACTTCCCTCCTCGAGTCACTAGCCTTACCGCACGACAGATACAAGAGAACATTAACTAGGTTTAGCAAAATGAGATGAAATGACCGACATTTACATAAATCCATGTACTCTACTAATAGTAAGTTACTTGAAAAGGTGGAAAGGGTTTGTACTTTATTTAGCTATTAGTAGCTGAGGAACTGAGGAAGAGTGGGCAAAGTGGACCGAAAATTTTGGGTTTTATCGCAGAAATATGACCCTTTTGAAAGCCAAAATAAGTAAACCGACCAGGTCTGTAGCGACAGCATTTTCCCGACAGGAGGCCGGATCATGCAGTGACCCGAAGTTCCGACAGCCCCTATGTCGAGGGGGTGGTGAGGAGGGGATATGAAGAAGCCTAAATATCCTAACCCATTGCAGGGCATATTTTACATAATATCACTTAATACTTCATGAGCCGAGTTGCGCACTGATAGTGTACTTTTGAATCTGAAACGTGAACTTGTAAAATTTTTTGGTCTTACACAAAAATATATGTAATCATTAAGAACAAAAAGAAAAAAAGAAAACTGTAGGGGTTGGAGACCATATCGGGGATACCATACATTGTAACGAAACCACCTGGACTACCTGATGAAATAGCCAAACTTTGCTCCGTGAGTCGCTCACCAACTGACCGTACCGCATGACACACACAAGAAAACAGCAATTAGGCTTTGCGATACGGGATGGAATTTAAGACCTCTACATAAACTGTGTACTCTGCCTACATGTTACTTGTTAAGTTTGACAGGTCTTGTGCTATCTAGCAATGTAGAATGTAAGTACTGAAGAAACTGGAGTGACCCTATCGAGCCTAGCGCGCCGAAAATTTTGGGTACTTTTAAGGGTAATTGTCCTCTTGAGAGCAAAAACAGGTAAACCGTCGGGCGACTTGTCGCCGTCGGGGACTACTTACTTCACCGTATCGACTAGGACTCCCAGATGAAACTGTAAAAATTCCCCGACGGGGGCATGGCCCCCTGCCCCCCACCTGGCGCCACCAGTGCGCGGCGTGAACAAAGAAAAATTAACCCTTCTCAGATCTTACAATCTATACTTAGGCCACCTTTTGTATGTTTGTCATTTCCATGGAAACATTACGTTTCTTTGATACCCTCCCTTGCTGTACATACAACCATGTCGTCTAGAGGCACGAAGGAAAATATGCTAAAATACCGCCTACAGGTCACTGGCACTACCAAGGTGCAAGAAACTCCATGCAAACAGCCACTGTTCTTCATGGAATAATGTTTAAACGTGATCTTAGTCATGGCGTAATCTTGGATAAAAAAGGAATATCAATGGTAGTGACACAGGGGTTACAGTACCCCCGAGCTAGAGCTGGGTCCGGGGTTCGAGTCCTGACTCAATCACGGTACCAATGGCTCTCTCACTGTTCCCCAGTAATGAAAGGGGACCCAGTATATAAGCGAATTTTGGATTATAATACCTTCCAGAACAATGGTAATCTCTTTAGATGTATGATCCCACTGAACAGTCTATTTTTCCTGAACGTCTTTACATCCAACGGATTATCCAAAGTATAATTGGCCTTCTCGATTTCTGGTTATATTAAGTGATTCCAGTTCAACGACAACCATTACCAGTCAACACAATATTTGAATTTTCAGCGGGAGTACTAGCGAAAAGCTAGAGTCGCGTTCCCATTTTTTATAACAGAGTTAGGTACTACTGGATGCGATTTCGTGGCATATGGGAACCAAAATTAGAGCTGGACCTCCTCGTGAAGGACTCACTGACTGCATAAGGATTTTGAATGAGAGAGAATCGGGACGATAGAAGGAAAATACGCTGTCAGCAAACTTATAATGGCATGTTAATTGCATTGTTGTAACTGAAGATAACCTTAAAAACATACCGGGGAAAAATAAACAATATATTATACAAAATGAAAAAATCCTCGAAAATCAAAGGGGGGGGGGGGTTAAACCCCTAACCCCCTTGGATCCGCCCCTGAGAGTACACAATTTGGTGAGGGCAAGAGTACGAGTACAAAACACTGGAGTACAAGTACGAGTACGAGTACACAGGTCACGAGTAAGTTTCACAGATTGTTTTTATGAATTGATGTGCATTTATGAATTGATGTGGAGCAACAAGGACTGCATGTACTAAAGGCCTGCACGTACACACAGTGGTAGATGCCTCTGCAACAGGTAGGCCTTCACCTCAAACTCTGCAACCTCCAACCAGAGCACCGACTGACGTAGATGATGATAGCCAAAATAGTCCAGAGATGGCAGAAACTGCATATCTACAGTGAACCCACATCTGATTTGATGGGTAAGTTTCTGTCTTGAGGTTGAAACTTTCCCGAAAGCATGGCGAAGGAATTAATCCACCCGCCAAGCCTGACCACCAGAATAGCCTGCATGATCTTGCTTGTCCCCTTAAAAAGTGGAAGCATTCTCTGAGTCAACCTCTGTTGAGGGGAAGTTTGATAAAACTGAGTTTTTGGCCAATTGGTTTAACCAATTGAGAATAATAAATTGAAGTAAATTTATGATGGAATAATTGAAATATAAAATGCAGCAGTTAATATTCAGGAGAATTATTGTATTCGAGTACAAGTACGGAAATCTTTAAAAACTGACAAACCCAAGGAAGAAACAAGCCAAAATTCAAAACGAAAACCTGTGAAATCAGTTTCCTTAGATGCTGGATATCAATCTTATTTAGTCTCATTTTACTGGTGAATGCAAACCTTTGCCCTTCCACTGAATTTGAAAACCTGCTTACTGCAGTTTACCAAAAATAATTTCTTCTCAGAGAAGTTACTCTGATATAAAACACTTTAACCAGTGGGTTTCCGTATAGAACATAATGACATTGAAACAACAAGATGGATTTTTCTTTTACTTCCCAAGTATCACTGCATACCGTGGCTTCCAAGTGACATCGCAAGTTATCACTATAAACTTCTGCATATTGTGATCTATGCAGTAGAAAATGACTGTCCTTGCAAGTTGGTCCTTAGGCTTCAATTCCCAAGTTAATGTACCTGCTTAAGATCTGACAAGCTAAGAAGGCAAAGCTTTTTTTAAAGCATTGTTGAAAATGATAATTATGTCACAGGTATTATTTCAGTTACCTCTAGAGTCAGTCACCAGCATTTCATATTTCACAAAATGTAATATTGATAGTGGTAATGTTCATATATATATATATATATATATATATATATATATATATATATATATATATATATATATATATATATATATATATATTTAATGCAGGATTTATTTGCAGTGCTGTAGTACTCGAGACCTGCAGAATTGGGACTCACTTTTATGCAATTAATAGTATTTTTTTTGCAGTTTCTTTAAACTCAACACGGTATCTACGTGTCTGCAATATGTGCTGTTTTGTGTAAATGATATTCGTAAAAGTTTAACTGTAAAATCGTGTATGGGGGGGGGGGGGTCCTTAACTATTTTCGCTGGTGGACCACATTTTCAATCGGAAAGACCTCACGGGCCACAGAGTGGAGTGTCACTATCCGATCGCTTATATAACGTAACAAGAATATTGTTTTGGCCGGCAAATTGCCTCCCATACTGTCTTGAGGGACACTTACTAGGCAGAGTAAGTCCTAGCTTGATACCGTATTCTTTACTCTAAAATATCATTAGCAATCTACAGTTCAAATGATATAATGCCAATAAGAGAAAAATATTCGGCAAATCGGCCTACATGTTTCTATCAAAGGGCATGTCGTCTCCTCAAATTTCGTAAGTTCATTTCAGCTGGCCTGCCTAACTACCTCCTCACCACCACTGGATTACTTACGTCAGACTAGTGGCCAGTCGATTTGATGACGCTGTGAGCATGTGAGTGGGTGGGTTATTATTAATGATGGTATGGTTTTCACGAAGGGGTGTAGCAGAGGGCTTGGTGAATGTAGGAGCTAAAATTCAAGGTGGGTCTGAATTCCAGAGATTTCCAACTGTCGAAGTCTATACCCGTAAAACAAGCCGTTAGCCAGGCAAGGTACTGAAGGGGGCTAAAAGGCTTTCAGGGGGTTAAATATTTTTCAGGGAGGGGGCGAGATATACTGAAATGCGTTAAGGCAATGGTAATTGTTAATCTTCTTGGGGCGAAAAATTTTCTTGGTGGAAGCCCTCCGGGTTCCTCCCTTCGCTACGGGCTTACCGTTAATCTTACTTTACGTTAACCAATATGTAGCCAGTGACCTCACTTTAAGCTCACCCACTTTAATTGGTTCCAAAACTGATGTGATGCCAGTTGTCGACACAATTGTTTTGTTTAGTTGGTAAATGTGCCCCTCAATGCAACGTCTTCATAAGCTTTGGATTCTAGTCACCATAGGCATAGGACCCCAAGTTGATTTAACGACTTGCCCGAAAAATATGACCCAACTTTTCCGCGTGCTCCACGCGCGTCCAACATGTTAATGTGTATGTCGTATAGGCATGTATCAGTTTATCACACCGGTTGCCAATTACATACCATCATTTGCCGTGTTACTACCTTCTATATTGATTATAATTTTTTGATTTCTCTCATGGGGGGTGGGGAGCATGTGTTCTGTTGTGTGATCGCCGGCGTGGGGAGGGGTGTACGGGGAGGGGTGTCCCCCTCCCCTTTGAAAATTTTTGAAAAATCAGGTGTCCTAACGAGCAATCTGGTGCCACAAATGCTACCTTTGAAGTAAAATTTGTGTTAAAAAAAAAAATTTCAGGTACTAAAAAGAAAAAGAAAATCAGCACCAATGAGGGAGGTCCAATGGTCCAATGACCCAATAAATACACCACTGATATATGACACGCACTTTACACCAATTTATGTTGGTGTACACAAGTGATTTCAGGGTGTCAATTTATACGGCCGTAAAAGTTACATCGTAGCGTTTAGCCATATTTCGTGTAAAAATGTTTGCTTCGATGTCAATATTTATTCGATCTTGCTTTATATTTGGCTGCATATAAGCGAATATGGAGTTGTCAACGTGAATATAGGGTGTTAAAATATTTGGTCGTTCAATGTGGTTTCGAATGCCAAAATATTTGGCCATATTAAGGAGAATACAGATCGCCAAAATATTTGGTCTGGCTAAATATTGGACAGCGTCATCACAAATATGGCGTTACAAAATATTTGGCCGTCCAATTACAATTACCAAGGAAGTTTTTTTTAACTATTCATTACCTGTAGCTACATCATTGCATTATATTTTTCTTTCAGTAGGTGCCCGAAAAATTCTCAGCTTATTGCCCGAATTTTCACAAAAATATTTGGTTGGGGAGGGGGCTAGCTGCATCCCCCAGCCGCCGCCTCGTACGCCTATGCTAGTAACCCTCAGGTGCGGAAACGGTTTGCAGAAATATGGCTCAATCGTAAAGAAGACGCTCTCATAGACCCTTTTCCAAATTAATTTCAAAGGATTGTGGGATACAGTTTTAGTACGCGGCGTTTTTGTCTAAGACAGTTTACCATTGCAAAAAACGACCCACAACAAAGCTCTCAGACTTTCTCACAATGCTTTGTAATTGCTATTTGGAAAATGTCTGTGTAAAGAGAGTACCAAAGGTATGTCTTCGCGTGCAGGGTCAGGTAGGCTCCCCGAAAATTTACAAAAAAGAACCAGTTTTAATTGAAATATTAAATGATTGACCATTTGAAAAGACAACCACCCTAACTCTAGCCGCAGCTTTCACGTCTACACCGATTTTCCCAACAAACCTATTCGTCGATCATTTCCTGCCTTTCCGAAGTAAGAAAGGTTAGTAAGATGAGGTTTAACGGCCCAGTTTCCAACCAATTGGTTCAAGTCGAGCCGGCCACGGCCTTTTTTCCAGTTGTGGCTCACTGGCCGAAGTAAGAAAGGAAACAAAAGTAGTACCATGTTTGACATAAATACAGTAACACCACATGACCAATAAACAGATAAAACTATAGCAATCTCGAGCAGAAGGTGGGACGTTTTATGATTTTGGCAGTCAGAATGCTCATTTCCCTGTCAATGAACCGAAATTTTTCTGTCACAGGCCTGAAGTTGGAAATAAGGAGACGGTAGTCGAAAATTCAGCCTTCAAACTTCCATTTGGTAAAAGGACCTACTGAAAAATTTACCAAGATTGGAGGGGCGTGGAACCCCTCTGGCAACATTCCTGGCTGCATGAGGTGTTGCGGAAAAATAACAGCACGCGGCTGTCCTAAATGGCGTAATAGTAAGATGACTAGTCACAATACGTGCAGGGAAGTTTTCTTCCCTTTTCATACCAAAAATTTCCCCTTTTTAAATGCCATCAATCATACTGAAAATTCTCTGTTATTGGCGCATTTTTTCAGCCCTCTTTTTTCGATCCCAGTTTGCTTGGCGGGCTGGACTGGAACACCTATTGGGCGGAATGTGGCTCACGGGCTGCCATTCAGATCCCAGGGCTATGTCATAACACACAACAACATTGCAAAAAAAGGTAGTGTAGAACTTGATTATTTGTGAATTCCTATTCTTTAGTGTACACTTTTCCATTGCGGGGACTCGGACTCGGAGCTTGTGACTCGGACTCGGTCTTGGACTCGAATGCCAGTGACTCAGTCTCGGACTCGGACTCGGACTCGGCTGGTGAGAGCTCGGACACGGAACTCGGAAGGTGGGGACTCGACTACAGCACTGTTTATTTGTAATATATACTTTTCAAGCAGACATACAGTTACCTTAAAAGGCAGATGTATGTTACTCTTGTTATATTACTCCATCCTTAACACAGAAATGTACTACGTATTAGTACTCGTCACTCGAGTACATCTTTCCATACTCGTCACTTCTTATGGCTTTGTACTCATACTCGTACTCAGAGTTTGAAAATCAGTACTCGTAGGCCTACTCATGGCTTTGTACTCGTACGTACTCGTACTCGAGGCCATGTCCTCGTACGTGTCCTCGGGAGTTTGTACTCACACTACAAGTCTGAATTTTATAACAATGCGAGAAAAATCTTAGGAAACTGATAATTCACAAAAATTTAAAGAGAAAATGTTGAAATTTACTCTACTTTGAGGTTAGTTGGGCATTGCCGTCACTTTTATAGGGAGAATGCAGAAGCGATAGGTGTATTTGCAATAATGATGCCAATTTTGCATCTCTGGAGATGCTTTATGTGAAGTTGTCCAGTGATTTTAGCTTAATGCAGTATACATTGTATTTCAAATCTGATTTCAACGAAACCTGAAAAAATGAAGGAAATTTTGAGTTTTATTGGAGGAAATTAAAGTGTAAAATGTGGAATGTTTGACGCAACTACTTAACTGTACGAGACAAAAGACACATCTTGCATCTTGACGGTGTGAATTTACAAGCCCATTTTACGTTTTGCGTAAGTATGCCACAAACTTGCTAGCGAAATTTATAAATGATATCTTATAAAACATGCAGGTTCAGTGCACCGAAAAGTTAGCTTTAGCTCTTGCCCCAAATTGCTTAGGTTAGTAGGTTGCATAAGGGAACGGGGTATGGAGGAATTGTGCGAGATACAGTACGGCTGCACACACAGTGTACTACAATGCAATATATAAATGGTTAGCAGCCTAGCCTTCCCATGGGTACAGTGTAGAAACGCCCCTTTTGTTGAACCAACATTAAACCAGGGATATAGGCTAGGGTGTTCACACATGTACTCACAGAGAGGAGAAAAACACAGTAAAAAGTACTACTAGTACTACTAATAGGCCAACATAATCATCTAAAATTATTTTCATGGTCATTTTGTAAGTTGAAAGTTTCATTCACTAAAGTGATATAGGCCTTGGCCTAATCTTCATTTCTTTCTTGTTTTAATCATATTAAAGGGAATATGGCATCCCCCAAATCATGGAGTTGCTACCAACTCTCTGCCCAAACATAGGCCTATTTAGGAATATCCCCAGAGTTCTAAATACAGTTGCACCTTGATTGAACCTTGATTGACATACATTCAACAATAGTTTCACTTTGACGATTGGTCAACAGAGACTTGTACAGTCTGTTGTGTTCCCAAGTAAGCTCACACATACACTGTGTTTGACAATATTGCCTCAAGCAATTTAAACTCAATGCAGGCTGTTTTGGCTCTGTCTTAGAGGTGTATTGGACAGGGCTTGGTTTAAATTGGAGGTTGGGCTAGAAGTTAACGTAGGCCTATTAAGTATTAGGGAGAACTAGCTGTTACTGTCTGCCAGATTGGAAAGTTTGCCCTGCGCGGGGGATTTATCCCCCGCGCAAAAATATGAATTTCAAAGTTGCCAGCCGCACAATTTAACAACTGACAACTGCAACCGCGCAAACTTGTTGGCAGCAACCAAGCAAGTTGGCTGGGAAAGGCAATTTCCTGCAATGCAGGAGGTAGTTTTGGCTTCAATTTTCTTGCTAGCTGTTCTGTGCCAATCATGGTGGCGCTCTGCTTAGATACAGTAGTATCGGCCGCGCAATTCTCTTGGCCATTATTAATATCCCCCTCGCACCATTGCAAGCTTTCCAATCTGGACTGTCTGGGGTGAGCTTAAGCCTAACAGTTACTGTAGGCCTACATTAGCTGAATACTGTATGGAGATGCTGCTCAACCTGAGAATTGGAATCAAATATTGCCTACCAGAAACCATCCTAAGATTACAGATTAGCCACCTGCAGCTCTGGACCAATTCCACTACCTCATATTGTGGAGGTACAGTAGCCTGGCATTTATTTCTGTGTTACTGTGGAGAAAAAAACACGAAAAGGATTTCATTCTTGAAAGAACAGTAAGATGGTGTTTTCTTAGTTGTCAAAAAGGTGTAAGTCCCAACACTTGCTGTAAATAACCCAGCACATTTCAAAAATGCTTCATTTCTAAGCCTGGTGTACAGTATATGATGAATGTTCCCAGAAAGGCCTCAGGATTACAGTATGAAATTGTTCATATCTCATTCCTACACCAATTTCATTGTTTCACCTCCTCCCCCCTGTCATTTTTGGCATGACATACAATGGTAGTGTGTTTGATTTAAAAAATTAATTTAATTTGTTGATGTGGACATGCTTCCAAGGAGTCTGTAGTCACCTGACCTAGTACAGTATTTGGGCTGCTTTATGGCTTCACATACACAGGGCTGCCAAGTCTCACGCATTGGGCGTGAGACTCACGTATTTGGGGTCAATCTCACGCTCTCACACCAGCATTTGGATTTCTCATTCAAAGCAGAGGATGCCAGGATTAAATAAATTCTGCAAAAGGGTGATCAGTCTATGGAAAACACAACCGATGACAGTCCAGTCAGCCTACAGTAGTCTACGTATTCCTTCACCTGTCCCCCACCTGTATGTCGGTCGTGTCAGGCTGTCAGGCAACTGCGTGTTCCTGTATTATTTATTAGAAACAGACTGTTTCATCTTTATGGGATTTTATACAGTTTCAGAACATGGAGTGAATGTGTGGATTTTTATCTTGCAGTCAGCTGCCAGGTCTAGAAATTTTACTTGGTGTGGTGACATGCGTTTCTTTGTATAAGGTGAAAAATTGAGCCTAATGGTCCTACATACATCTATCCCACTGGTCAGTAACTTATCCCATTAAGCAAGGAACTAGCCTACTGTTTGAATATATCCGCTCATCAGCTCTCTCGGTATCCTTTTATAGCATGTACCATAATGTTATACTAGAACACCCTCCTCTCTCAGCATATCCAATTGCTGCCAGAAGAACACCATAGATAACCTAACCAAGCTGGCTAGATTGGCATCCAGTTCATTTTGCCTAGGTCTACAGTATGTAATGAAAATAGTTGAATTGGTTGCATCTGTTTTTGTGATAATGAGATGATGAATCAATTTTCAGAAAATTGGATGCCAAAATATACAAAGCATTAATGTCATTTCAGGGGCTGGGAAGGACTATTTCCTCCGATCTGAGTTGTTCGTGCCACCAAAATTTTCTGGCTCTCTGCTTAGATAGTCTCCTGGATAAATCTCACTCCACGTGCTCACTTATACTTGGCAGCCCTGCGTACAAGGTCAGCAGTATGCCACTGTAAATGTGGGATACTGTACCTCGCCTTCAAAAAGTTTGACTAGGCCTGATTTGCTAATTCACTTGTAGGCTACTACTCCTCAGTCATTGATCTGTATGGATCCTTTACAGCTTCAAGAAATAAATCTTAAGAATACTCCCACTTTGTATGACTTGTTAAGTGAGTGACACACCCCATTACACCTGGCATTCTCAGTCAAATGTAATGTGGGTCATTGACTAATGACAGTGTGATGCACATGGCTGTCATTGAACCAATAATGTCAGACACCCAACATGATTGAATGGAGAGTCACATTACCTCAATAGACGAATTGGGAAATTCGGGATTTTTGGTCACAAGGTCAAGAGTACCATGACAGCGGTAACGTGTTTCCCTCTGTGTGCTCAGCATGCAACACCTGGGCTGGGACACTGTTACAGTAGCGTACACTTCACCTTTGACTCATTACCATAATGCATTGCTTGGAAACATTTCCCAACATGTCTACAGGTGTTTTCAGTCACCGTGGTGACCAAGGGGTGGGTAATTGTGATAGGTTGACCAATTGCTACACTTTGTACCAGAATGTCAACTGTCATATTTTTCCAGTCAATATGCAGGCCTTGAATTTTGAGCGATTGCACACACTATCCCTTGCCTCAAAATCACTGTGAGGAGTGTGTTTTTTTGCACATCTAGGTGAAGAATGGGAACTCAGATAAATCTGTTAAAGTTTAATAAAATAGTACACCTTGTACACTTTTTAATTTACTGAGGAGGATGATTTGTAGCACACCTAGAAAATCTAAAACTCAAGGCCTGAATATGGTGACACATACAGTATGTCAGTCCAAGTTGCAAATTGTGCATGAATTTTGTTATTGATGGGTTAGTCACTTACTGTAACATGAAGTTGTCAGTCACAGTTCGGTGACTGAGGGGTGTGGTACAAATCTTTGTACTGTACCTGTTTTGTCGACAATGTTGTGGACAATGACTGACCATGCCCAGTTGATAAACAGTGCATATGTCTAAAGATAATGGTTTAAATACAAGTAATCCAGTTTTTTCAATGTTCTACTGTACCAAGCTGCTAAATCTTGTTGCTACAGTAGGATTTTCACACCATTGTACAGTATGCTAAATCTGAATGTAGTGGACAGTGTTTTTCAATTGTGACATGTCCTAATGCCCTGTGCGGTGACTTACTGCCCATGGTACTTACCGCCCCTAAAAACCGTGTGTACCAGCACTAGAAACTATGCAGACCACCTCTGTTTTGGGGGAGTTTGGGAACTTTGAACCATTTTAATGGCGGTTCACTCTGTATAATTTAATTTCTTAGTTTAACATTTGTTAAAACTTACAGTGTATAGTTTTAGTATGAAAATAAAATGGGTCAAGAATCAAGATTGTTAAATGGTAGAAGGTCTTTTAATGGAAGTTTTTGATCTTGTGTACCTAACATACAGGTATGTACCATGAGGGAGGGGGGCACATGTGGGAAGAAGGCCTTCTGTAATTAAATACAGTGAATTACTGTCAGTCTGTAATTGTGTCCATCTTTGTTGGGTGAAGAACAAAAAACGGGTATTTGTACACGGGAAAGTGACATTTTGCTAGTGTTGTAGTCAAGGACTGTACTTTTATTCAACTACCAAGTTCTTCTGAGTGCTTACTGCCCAAAGTACTACAGTATGTACCAGGGTCCAAGTTCAGCATTATGGAACCAGAGTACTGTACCAAGTACTGTACCAAGTACTGTACCAGGGTCCAAGTACAGCATTTTTGATGCAAGAACAAACACATTATGAAGGTGCAATCGACCACTCACATGAAGTGTATAGGGTGATGTGATAACTACAGTAATGCATGATTGTGACGATTTTATGGCTTGTTTATGATCCAGTACTGTATCTTGACATTTGAGTACAAGTACTGTACAGACTGACAAGTAGAGTACAGTATTTTAACTTCTGAGTACGAGTGTGAGTATTTGAAAGGAGCACTTGAGTATTGAGTACTTTTCAAACTACTGAGAACTTTTCGAGTAGTACAGTACTGCATTTCACAGTGAAAGATTTATTTGTTATTAGAAATTTGAAAGAAATTTGGGGGTTGAAAGGTTCAATGTATTTATTCATTAATTTCATAGTTTAAAAGTTAGTACGGAGTCTTCTTGGGATCTGTTAAGCATTTAAGACACATACACAGGTAAAATTAAGTCTGATTTTTTTCACCTTCAGTACAAGAAGAAAATTATAATGCTACTGTAAATGTGACATCATTATTCATACGTATGTAAGAATGTTAACCAAGTAACTGCCACTGAACACAGTGCCCACCGCCCCTGATATTTGTAGCGGTTTGAACTGATGTTTGGTGACAGTTTGTGATGGGGATAAGTGCCAGGGGTGGTAACTACCAAGATGCACTGACATGTGGTTTCTCCCATGATAATTAGGGATGATAATTAGGGATCAAAAATAGGGTACTTCATAGCCTAGGCCTAGTCCAGGTAACAAAGTGTACATACTGTATTAAAGAACTAGGCCTATACCCCAGGCTATGTTAGGGCTAGCCTAGTGTAGTAAACTTCCAGCTGAGGCTCCAAGCTGCCCACTCACAGTCACAGAAGGAATAACAAAAAAAGGCTTAGTTTATAAATGTATGGTCAGAAACCTTTCTAATACAATACACACATATCTTGCTGGTTTGCACCTACAGTAGTTCATTACAATGACAGGGATAAACTTTTGATCTTATAGTTTTCTTTAATATATAAAATACTAATAGAATGAGGGTTGTTTTCAAAATACCATTGACTATATTTTAACTTCAAAAGTGATACAAAAGGAGTTATTTTGAGAACAACATTTCATCTATATATAATATAGAGAATTGGAGAATTCTCCCTTCAATACTACTGCCAACTTAACTTCCACTGGCTGAAGCAATTAAACACATGCATGAAGTAGGTGACAGGAAGTTTGACCACTTTGGGGAGTGAATTATCCAAACTTCCTTCTTTGTATAGTGTTAGAGAGTACAGTAGTCACATGCAAGCCTAGGTTTTGAACCATTCCTAGACAACTCCCATGGACAATTTCCATCCAGATGATTCAGTACTGTACAGTACATGACAGTTACAGTAACCCTCAGACAACTTTCCATGATAGAAATTTGGAATTGGCTTGGGTGGGAAGTATCTGAGGATATATTTTCCTGGTGGGAATTTTCCAGGTTGGGAAATGTCCAGGAATTATGCAGGAAGCCCTTTCATACTGCACAGGATATGATATGAAGTGATACAATAGGACACAATAAAAATGTTGCCCATCCTTTCACACCACAGGCGAAGTTATGTTCATCTCCTAGCCACATTCTACTGACTGATTAGTCATGTGATTATTATCATGTGACTATTGCTTGGTGACAAATCAGGTGGGGATCCAGACATTTCGAAAAGGGGAGGGGCTGAAAGCCCCCTTGAATATTCTACTTTTCACAAATTTGTTATTGTTGATGTGGCAAAAAAGGGAGGGCTGAGGCCGGAAACCCCCCCCCCCCCCTCTTTGGATCCGTGCCTGCAAATGGTTGAAAGTTGAAACAGTTTCAACTCAATTTTATGGTGTTGTATCTTGTTGTGTCATATCATGCCTAGTGTGAAAGGGTCTAAGTACAGTAATTACATTGTTTTCAAGTAGTTTTATGTGCTAAATGTCACGCCTAGTGTGAAAGGGCCTTTATTGACCATGTAATGCAATCTCAATGTCATTGGCGTGGAAGTTGTGGCAGTCTTACTAAAGAGGGATTCTCAAATAAGCCATGAGCCTAAATTATTCAACACTGCCTAGGCCTGCTGTAACATACAATACAGCAGGTGAGGCCAGGATGTACTGTACAAACCAGCAAGATGTAGTACAATGTTCATGCACACTCCTTTAAATTTTAATATTGTGTTATTTATGTTATATAACTTTAATAACCATACTGTTTATGATACAGTAGGTACAAAAGGCCTGTTTGCATTTTTGTTTATAAAAGAGTAGAAATTTGAATACATTACAGTATATGACCTATGCTTTACAGTTATTTAGTAATGACATGCCATAGATAATATTAGGCCAGCAAAAATGTATGAACGGGGCATTGAGTTTTGGCTACCTGTACTATGTATACAGTAATGTTTACTGGGTAGACCTACAGTATGTGTTTGCTATGTGATGTGCACCTCATACCATAGAGGTCTAATACTGTAGAAAGAAGTAAGTTCAAACGCCTACAAATTAACATTTATTTTCCAGTCAATGTAAGAGCTAATTTGAGGGGAAAATATGACACAAGCAATTTTGTCTGCTGAAAATGATTTGTGTTAAGGCAAAGACTTAAACTATTATCAAATCAGAAACTATTATCAAATCAGAAACATTAGAATCTTGGGACATTTGGATTTTTACTGCATGGACTCAAACTAAGACACCACTTATATATGGTACTACTACTTGCCTGCCCCTCATGTGGCATGCATGGGACTTACAGTACTCATAACTTGAAGTACATTGCTACATGGCTTAATTCTACTATATACTGTATGCTTCCCTAGCCACACTATGTGGCCATCCAGCAGAATACCTTGTGCATGCAAAGACCCTTTTCAGTGGTGTAATTTATAGCCACTTATTTGCACCAGCCTACATCTACAGTATCAGAATATCTGCACATGCATGTGATTGGGGAACATTTCAACATTTCCCAGTATTTAAATAGGGTAACTTAACTTTCTTGAGGCATAAGTACGTTACATTTGCTTCTTAACTTTCATCTAGGCTTCACCGGACCCTGCCAAATACTGGGCAACATCTTTCATGAGCAGGTACAGTATGAGATACCAAAGTCCTCAGACATGAGAGAAATCCTGGTATGCCAGTAAAGCTACTGTACATGTACCGTATGACAGCCTTCTTGATTCCTGTTTATTTTTCCTGCCCTTGACATAAATTGCATCCTCCCTTGTGTGCAGTAGAACTGTATTACTGTATATGCAGTGCTCTCCACTGGTGTGTTTCTATGGCAGTGAACAGTACTGTGCTGTGCAGTACAGTTTGTAGCATAATGCAGCAGATTTTATGCAGTAGTTACAGTATACAGTAATATGCTCACTAATTCCTGGCTTCACTAACCTAGTATGACAAAGGCATAGGAATCTGGATAGGGGGAGTGAACATTGTTTCTGACTGCCATCCTGGGGGATAGTTACAGTACGCAGTACATTATGGAGCAGAGGTAGTATACTCACTGATTCCTGGCTTCACTTACAATTAAGTATGACAAAGGCATAGGAAGCTGGATAGGGGGAGTGAATGTTATTTCTAACTGCCATCCTGGGGGATAGGTGGTCTAAGGGAAGGGGACCTAATTTTTGAATATTTTACATATGGTTCTTCGATGCAATTTGGTGAGATATTTCGTGCAAAATTTAAGGAAAATAACCGGATCCTTTGGTCATTTTTTAGCTCAAGCCACGAAGTGTGGGTAGAGCTTTATGTTATACTGTAGGGGCCAGAGGGAGAAAATGTCTGTCTCACTGAAAATGTCTGTCTCACTTTTCAAAAGCCTTCTACTCCCACATACTTTCATGGATTTGCTTGAAACTTGAACACAGTGTTCCTTGGGTGGTGGCCGGCAATTTGAGGTGGGCAGGAATTTTTGGTCCAAGGTCCCATGTGGGCCCTATGGCCCATTTTGTGAAATTCTTCAAAGTGTTTCTCCTCCTACATATTCTCTTGTACAGTGGTGATGATTTGTTATAATGATACTCTGTTAGTGGTGCCTTCAGGGTGTTCAAGAATTTTTGGTCCATGACCCAAGATGAGCCCGTAGGGTTAGTGTTGGGCGATATTGACTTTTTTACCATCGCGATAACAGAACAAAATTTATCGCGATAATTTGATTATTATGATAATAATCGTAAAGACAATCTCCCTTGAAGTTCCCTTCCGTGCTCATGCATGTTAGAATATTCACTGATGAACTTGCATCGATTTTTCATCAGTTCAATGTGAAAAAAGAATGTCTGCAATAAAAAACATTTTGGAGACAGCAATGAGAAGAAAGAAAGCATTAGAAGGCAAATTTTTTCTTTTTTTTTTTCAAGAATTTATCATTTTTGAATTCTTGTTATCGTATCGCGATAAAAAGAAATTATCGCGATAACGATAATTTTTGATATATCGCCCAACACTACGTAGGGTCCATTTTTTGGAATTTGCAAAATGTTTAATAGCACCTCCAGTTAATTTTAAACAGAGTTAAGGGCCTGTCATAATGATGCTTGGTTAGTGATCTGTGAATGGTTTTCTGAAAGTTTTGGCCCAAGGTCCCATGTGGGCCCTATGTTGCATTCATATGAAATTCTTCAAATTGTGTACTCCAGCAGATTTTCTTGAACAATTTTATTGGTTTGTCATAATGATACTTTGTTAGTGGTACCTTCAGGGGTTCAAGAATTTTGGGTCCAAGGCCCAAGAGGGTCCATTTTGTGAAATATTGCAAAGTGATTAACTTTTCCTCCAGTTATTGTTAAACAGAGTTGACGGCCTGTTATAATGATGCTTGAGTAGTGATCTGTTTTATGGTATTCTGAAAGTTTTCGTCCAAGGTTCCATGTGGGCCTACTCTGTTAGTGGTACAGTACCTTCAGGGTCTTCATGAATTTTGGGTCCATGGCTAAATATGGACCCAAGGGTCCAACTTATAAAATATGGCAAAATGCTTATATCTGTTTATTCCAATTAATGTAAAACAGAGTTAACAGCCTGTCATAGTGATGAGCGAATCAATGTTAGAATTTGGAATACACGATAAGCTCACCAACGTAATTTTCTCTTAACCCTTCTTTAAGTAGTAAATTAAGCATAGTCAACTACTAATTTTGCTTTATTTGAACCCTCAAAAACATATATAACTAGGTCATCGATAGAGCTAAGCTCCTACTTACAAAATCCCGTGGGCCTCAAAAGGACCCCCGTGGCTCTTAGGCCCAGAACTGCCTACCTAACCAAATGCTGGTAATGAATCACTAAGCATTTTGGCTATGCATTTGTAGCCATGGTTTAAGGCATATCATCTCTCATACAACACATGCACAAGCTATGCTCACCTCTAATATGGTCAAAGACTAATTGTGTTGTTATCATACAGACCCACAGGATAAAATTCAACAACAGTATACATACAATGGCAGCTGAAAAATTTAAAGGGACTTGGACCCTTGAAAAGAGTGAAGGAATGGACGAGTTTCTTAAAGCCATGGGAGTGGGCACCATAAAGAGAAAGATGGTAGGGTCCATTTCTCCTACTCTCACAATCACATCGGAGGAAGGCTGTGACCTTAAGATCACTCAATCGACGCTGATAAAAACGAAGGTCAGTTGTGTGGAGTTTGGGAAAGAGAGATCGGAGAAGAGTCCACTTGATGACAGTGAGCTTCAGGTGACAGATACCTTGGAAGATGACGGGACATGGAAAACAGTGTAAGTACTGCAGAGACATGGCATTAGAAAGGGATTGGGACCATTCAATTATTAGGAGCGGTGTGAAAACTTTGACGAAGTGGATACATGTGTACAGTATGCCTGTTCATTCATCATTAGTGAATTTAAAAATTTCCAGTCTTCTTTAGTATAGCAACAGATAGGCTAATTCTTAAGATTCGGGTGAAGGAAACAAGTACAAAAGAGTTGTGCATTTGCATATGTGTGTTTGAATATTCCTTTGCAATGTACAGGTAAATTTCTCTATGGTTCATGCTCATTTGAGGTCAGAAGAAAGAACCAATTGGAAAACTTAAACTTTGTAATCTCTATTAATCAAATTCACAATGTTGGATGAACCTTGCCTAATTTTATGGGAACATTAAGTTGGGCTAACCACTTCCTGTCACACGAAACAAGTAGAGGGCAGAACAATTCATTATTGTAAAATTCTATGTACGCGTAAGCTTCTAATGTGTAAATGTCACAGGTGGTTTAAGAAATTTGGAAAGGTCGCTGTCTGTTGAAAATCATTTTTAGCGGTTTATAGTCCCTAAACAGCAAAGTTGACCAACAACAACCAGGACTATGAAATATATTTCCTCGGATACACCAATGGAAAGAGCCTGCCTAAAAGTTGCTTCCATCTTGCTTCCATCGATATTTCAGAATTTTTCTCCACATTTCTTATTATGCTGATGGCGTGATGAAAACAATAGAGCAGGCATGAAATCTCAAACGGGCTTCTTTTTCATTTCCGTATCTCATTTCAAGTTACTAAATAAGTTACCAAATTCATTACCTTTAAACCAGTTGAAGCTGCAGATGTAAGAGACCAGTCATAATATTTGACCATCACTGGACTTAAGAGCCTCCATAAATTCTCGGGTTGTGTTTCCGTGGCCAGGTTCAACGTTCATAAGTACTAGTAATCCAGACGATCCTGGTCGCCAAATTGTGGCAATCCGTAGGCTAATCATGTTTCTGCGACTAGATTTTGAAACCTTACTAGAAAAAAACAAAAAACAAAAAACAAAAAAAAAAACAAAAAAAAAAAACAGTTAATTCCACTGCATGGGTCTGCATAATATATTGTTGAGTGGGGAACAATCCAGTCAAGGGTAATTTTGTCGGTTTATGTTTTTTTCTAACTTTTTTTGCTTGCTTATATGTGGACGACACCGGCGACCATAGTTTGAAGGTTATTGTCCAAGTTTGCGGTTCGTCAAAAATGCGGGCCGATGTTATCACCAGGTAATGGTAAATTCATTTTACGGGGTAGATGATACATTGACCTGAGCAGACTGCATGATGATGTTCCGTTTGTAAGTACTTTACAGTTGCGGTTCCAGTATTTCTCAAAAGGAGGAAGGGATGGGGATGCAATACACCATCTACCAAATTTGGCGTGCAAAAATAGACAGAATTACAAAATTAACTTGAGTGTGGCGAGATGTAGTGTGCAGAGAGTTTGTTACATTCTTTTTTTTGAGAATTGCCATTTAGTCTCACCGTGGTCTTGCTTACAAGTACGTTAGTGTGTGTTTGTTTGTAAACGGTATACAACCTGAAACAGAATTCATCAATAAAATATATGGGTCATTTCTAATATTTATGCCCTTTACAGAGCCTCAAATGGAGTTATTGCTACAAGAACCATCAAAGACGGAAAGTTAGTCGTAACTCAAACATTCAAAGGGGTCACGTGTCATCGATATTTTGTGAAGACAAAGTAAAGAAGAAGAGACTTTGATGAGACCGAGAGTGAGCTTAGTCAAAAGTCACGAGAGAGATATGTAGTTCATCAAGAAAGAATTACAATCATTCAAACAACAATCATAAAATCAAAAACCAAACGAAGAAATACATTACGAGTTTAGTTCAAACAAACCCTGATAAAGATTTGTTTTACAATCATGGGCCGTTGAACTTTATAGTTTTCTCATACAAAAGGTATGTTGACATGCATTTAGGAGTTGAAGAACAAAATCCCTTTATAACATATCAGTTGGTATTTCGTCAAGATACGGTTCTCGAGATATACTTTCTCACCATAAAGTATTTCTCAATTACTCGCCAGAGTTATCAGTTTAATGAGTGATATATTATATTTTTCCAAAATTTATCCCTCTGGACTTGTCAATGTTACAGCTGTCCTTGAAATAAAGGTTGAAAAACAAATGATTACGATAGACATAAGGAGTCCCTCCTTCCAAATTTGTATGCCTACCTTCTGGATATTTATGATATAATTGTAATACAGAAATTCCCTTGTAAAATGGACTCATGCATATTAACGCCATGAAAGAAGGGGTGGGGGACAGCTAGTAACCCTTAAACATTTGTATCGCTAATTTTGAGTACAGGACACATTTTGAGTTTGTTGAGTGGATTATGCATCGCGAGTTTCAATACTATTATTCCCAGTACCATTCAGGATGGTACCATTGATCTCTGTAGTAGTCGAACCAGTTATTTCAGAGACTTCAGTCAAACTTACTCTCACTAAATGGTCATAGGTCACACGCAGCTGACAAATGTTTGTATTATAAATATTGCTGGTCCACAAAGATTATATTAGAGGCTATTTGGTGAAGTACCGCGACATTTTGAGTTTGAGTATTCAGAATTTGTCTCATAGCAAACTGTCATATTTCTAGCAGTGTAAGTAGTAAGTCATGTTGTACAGTTTCTTTGGCCATGTATGTCCTTCGTGAGTGGATTCGGCCGTTCGTGTTTAAGGTTCTTACTTAGCAATGCTTCTCTTTCTGCCGGTACAGTAGGCCGTATTGCAAAAATGCAAGTTCAACAAAGTAAAGTTATGCGAAAAACATGACATTGGACTGGATGGGCATTACTTTATTTGCCATAGGACATACTAGTTTTGTACATCCAGATAATCTTTCGGAAAAAATTTTGAGCTTTTCAATTGAAAGACAAAAATACGACAGGATCGGGACGAGTTTACCCGATCAGTCGGACAGTCATGAAAGCTGTTTGGATACCTTACAATGTTTAAGTCATGTAGATTAGTGGAAAACTATGTGGTTACATTGTCATGATTCTGTATGATGGTATTCCATGCTATATTGGTATTATTTATTAGTACTTGATTAATGAGTAAATTACCCTACGTCTGCAGAGGAAAACTCATAGCCTCATATCTAAATAAGACAAGTCGACTTGTCCCCTATAGATGTTTGGGTCCCTCATCAAATTAGTTGACGTATACACAGCTTGATAAAAGTATCATGAATACCAAGCGCATTTGTAATGTTTTACATTGTATCTCTTCATGGAGCTGACTTTCTTTGTCACAAGTTAGGGATAATATAAAACAGAAAAGTGCTCAAAAAATACACGTAATCATTTCCCAGCGATGGACAGGCTCATAAAAGGGATATTGATTGAGGTTCGGGCCCGGGTACGCGAGGTTTACATGTTACAAACATGTTTGTAACAAAGTTATGTTGAAGGAAAAATATCATTTTGCGTAATTTTCCTTTGGTTTCAAAATGTATTCTTTGTAGTCACATAAAAAGACATTTTGAGGTACAAAAGACTGTCAAACGCAACTTTTCAGACATGGATAATTCGTTGGGTTAAACACAAATAGTTGCATGATCTAATGGATTTGCACGTAAAACTACAATACATAGTTTCGCTTTGACAAATTTCACCCAGATGTTTCAACAAGCATGTACATACTACCAGGGAGCTGCCTTTAGAAATTCCCGGTGACTACTAGACACTTTTGATATGTTTGAAACATATCTTTGAGCTCCTGAGCAGGAGACAGATGAAACGGCGAAATTTCACTCAACTAAAGAGTTTGAGGGCCAAGTTGATGGGAATGTAATATAGAACTTTAGAAGCGCAAAACGCCATGCCTATGTGCTAGGATCTGACGTGTGACTGTGAAGTGAACAAGAATGAAGCGTTTACATCAAACCTTAAAAGGTCCAAAGCTAGGTCAACTCACTATTTGTTTTTCATTCATTTCATTTATTGTTTTTCACAAAAATAATCATACATGCATAACGATTTACGTAACATCATATTAACAATACATGTCGTGAAAAGGGAGTGTGCTAAATAACCCTGGAGGAGCTTGACGTGAGATAGACACTCTAGTAGTAGGCACTTACTAATGTACTATGGTTTCTAATTAGATACTCGACACATACATGGATATTCACTGTTCTGTTCGATAGCACGTGTTGGGCTCTCCATGGTAAATATTTGTTTCAATTTTCCATCCTCTGGAGCCACCAGCATAGATCGACATTGAAGAATATTGTTATGGAACCACTGCTCTTGCATATTTGACGATATGTTGTGCGACAAGTCTTTCACAATACCGTTAAAAGTTTCCTTATAAGGAAAATGCAGTCATCTCATTTTGAATAAGTATACCCTGGTAGTCTGGTATCCTTATTCATGTATCCCTCTGTAAATCATGTGACAGTGTTTTTGATACCGAGTTGTTAAATCTCCCAGAATAACTCCTTGTTTTGCTGGCTATGCAATGCTTTTGTAGAAACATCATAAAAGATACTTCTGACAGAAGGAAGAGAAAATTAGATTTAGCCGATGTTTGGATATTAGCTTTGGGCCAAATTGGGCGACTGACTACTTCCTTTAAAGGCTAAATGAAGTCAACCTAATTGTTATTTTAATCCCCGGGTATGCCGTGTGTGAAAGAATGATCTTTTATCCACGTGCTTTGATATTTTTATGTGTGAATTAAACTTATGCAAGGAGACAAGATAACATATTATGCAAAAATCGTATGTTGAAGCAGCTAGTATCATTGATACTTGAGGTACGCTAGAGATTTGATAGCTTGAAAGTAAGGTCTGGGCAAATTGAGCATGTCCTTTAAGGAAAACTTTGCTGTACTCTTTTAGATCTTTACGATGTAGGCCAGGGTTCTCAAGTTCTTTCGGCAGCGGGCCACGTTTTCTTGAGTTTATGCTTTGTCTCTGTTGTAGTAGCCAGCAGGGGCGAGTCCACGGTTTGGAGAAAGTAGCTCCTTCTTGAGAGTAAAGCCCATACGTAAGAGCTCCAAAAATCTAGGAAATGCCTGCACAGTAGGCATGGGCGTACGCAAAAAAAAATTCAGGGGGGGGGGCAAAATTTTTTAGGGCGACCCAACTTTTTTCATGGGAAATATTTTACTCTCAGAAAAGAGTTTAGATGCTACTTCACACAGTGTTGGCAAAGGCGTAACCAGGAACTTATCAAGGGGGGGGGGGGGGCATGGCAGACTCTCAGCGCTCCAGGCCACCATGGGTTGGCGTGGAGCGCAAGAAAATTTTGGCCCAAAAATGCTTCCCAGATCGCTGAAAATGGCACTTCCAAGGCCTATTTACCGCAAATAAAAAGGGGAAACACTTGCAGTATCGTAAATATAAACTTTAAAAAATACCAAAAACATGCTTGGGGGGGGGGGGGGGGGCTGCTGGGGCCTGAGTGTTGATATTTTAATTCAATTCCTGTTTTGAGAGTAGAAATTCACACTGAGTGAACTGTTAAGAAATGTTGATGTTATATTTTCTTCGTTTTTTCTTTATTTTTTCTTCGTTTTTTCAAGTTTTTGATTTCGGGGGGGGAGCCCCCCTCGCCCCCTCGCCCCCTCCGGACGCCCATGACAGTATTCAGTGGCAGATCTATAAATTATTCATTTGGGTGGTGGTTTCCTAATAGGGCGCCGTACAGGATCACTAACGACATCAGCCCCACCAAGTTTGGGGTTGTGGTGAAAAAGTTTTACATTCAAAATGCGCTAATAGATAGTAGGAAAACTCACCCTACTTCGCAAATTCACCACCGTATTTCCTCGTCTCTCTGGCTTGTGTCGCCAGTATGAGGAGAAAATATGGCATCTCAGCCACCCTATATTGTAAAAATTCCACCGTTAAAACACAATTTTTTCATTAGAACTCTACGTCTACCATGCGTGGGTCAATAATGCTGGAAAAAATTGGCATCCCAAATGCTTTAAATTGGAGGAAATTCCACTTTAAGCATAAGCTTGTAATAGGACCTTTGCGTCCACCTCTTGTGAAATCACAAGTTAGCCTATGGGAGAAACATTGGCCTCCAAGTGTGCTAGATTGCCTGCAGGAAAATGCACGTATTATGTTGTGGCTCCTTGAATCAGCATTAATGAACGTCACGAGCCGACACTTGAGAACCTATGGTGTAGGCTACTGGCGTTTATAGAGCTTTTAAGGTGTCATGGAGATGAGAGATGATGTGACTATCTTGACTTTGTTCAGTAAGTACGGGCGGTCAGCCATCATCCATAGACCCTTTTCCAAATAGTAACTGCAAAGGATTGTGGGAAAGAGTTTTAGTAGACGTTGTTTTTGGCCACAGTAAAATGCCATTGACAAGAACGTCGCACACCAAAAGTCTGTCCCACAATCCTTTGTAATCGCTGTTTGGAAAAGGGTCAATGAAGACATAGTAGAAGCATATTCAACATTACTTGGTAGACTTGGTAGATTGCTTGGAAGATTCTGTTATGAAAACAGCCCACCGAAGGAGTGTGTCGTGAATAAAGCGATGCATTCATAGCCACACCAAACTGATTATACATATTATCACATGTTGTAGAATTGATTACATGTTATATGTATTAATACATGTTGAAGTACTGATTATATGTTACAGGTGTAACATTTTGAAGTACTGATTTTATATTACACGTATTAGTACATGTTGAAGTACTGATTATATGTTACATATATTACATGTTGAAGTACTGATTATATGTTACATATACTACATGTTGAAGTACTGATTATATGTTACATATATTACATGTTGAAGTACTGATTATATGTTACATATATTACATGTGGAAGTACTGATTATATGTTACATATATTACATGTTGAAGTACTGATTATATGTTACATATATTACATGTTGAAGTACTGATAATATGCTACATATATTACATGTTGAAGTACTGATGATATGTTACATGTATTACATTTTGTAGTACTGGACATATATTACTTTATCATGGTGGGTCAATTGTAAACTACAGTGACTGACTTTCAAATACCTTGATGTGTGTGTGTAGCCAAAGCAGATCAAACATATGTTACATTAAATTATATATTTTTGTAGGTTGTGTCATTTACATAAAGCATCAAAGAAGCGGAATATTTTATTCTTTATATTTTGTCATGTATGTAATAAAATATCCCTTTAGTTTTACAATATAAGTGCAGTTTTAAGAGGTATAGTATTTTCTGGTTTCCTGCATATTGTGGGAAGGGAAAGGTTCGGATATAAATTCTCGTAGATTATTTATTCCAATCAAAACAGAACAATAAATATACCTAAATTTGCTGAAATTATATTCTAACTTTGCAGTATAGCAATAGATTTATGTTTTAATCCTATAATTTGGATGTTTTGTCGTTTTTGTGTCTCGTTTGCTTCGTCTTCCACATGATTTCTCTGTTGACGGTAGACCACGAGCATTGTATGGCCGTTTACTGTATAAGCATAGATTTATGAAACAAGGGGGTTCAGGGGGCACTTCTTTTGGGGACAGTCTGTAATGATTTGCCCACCACGAAAAATAAACATTTGACCAATATTCTTCATATGGAATCTGTAGAAATTTCTGGCAGAATCCTAACAGACTCCCAAAATATCTGTCCCACCACCCAAATAAAAAAGGCCCTTGCGTTTTGTATATAGCGGATAGGATTTGGTACAAAGTACAAAATTTGGTTTCCCAAAGCGGGAGTATTGGAAATAGATTCTTGATAGCCGTAACCAAGATATTACAAGCATAGATTCCAAACTTAAAATGGCGCGTTGACTCCTCATGGAGGCCACAACATCGGTGCGGAGTGCAGATCACTGCTCAGTCGTTTTGAAATCAAACAGGCAAATCAATGTCTTACAAAAGTATTAATACTTGTTATTTCGGAATGTTGTTGACTGGAGAAGTACTTCGCCTCAATAAATTCCACTTAAACAAGAAAAACTTATTTTTTCAACGCGGTTTCTACGTATTTACACTTGAACATGACACACAATGACTGGTTTTGTAAGTTCATGGACATTCCTTGGTCAGTTTCTATGGTATCTTCAAGTGACGCACTTTTATATGCGCGTTCAATTACTTATGCGCTCATAACGGGAAAGCAACTAGCACTTTTGTTTCCAGAGCGCGCAGAACTGTGCGTCAAGTATTCCGGATAATACACAGAGAAATGTATTCTGCGCGCATAAAACGCGTTGTAAAAGTGCACGCACGCTAACCTCTTTTAACAATGAAATTTTCTGTGACGCGTTCTTATTTTTGTACGCAGATCGCGGAAGAGAACGGTGCGCATGTCAAATTAACACTTCCGCCCCGATAAATGCGTCTCCATGTGGAGTCACTGAGCGTAACAGTGTAGGTATAGGAGTTTGGAATTTATGCTTATAATATCTTTGGCCGTAACACTATTAATGTATTTTGTGTAGGGGACTTAACATATTCACCAGCTTTCCCAGTGTCCAAATCTTGTTCCCAGTCAACTTGTCTGAATGATTTCCGTGACTTCTCCTTGAGTGGCAACTTAGCCTAAACCAGCCATCGTAGTCGCACTCTGTTAATTATTTGATGAGTAGGGTATGTCCATTCGCTTTTCCGGTGTCCAACTCACTCATTTTAGTCGTTTAGTTTGAATGATCTTCGTCCTCATGAGGGAAAGTACAACGAAGGAAGTCGGACTGCATCTTCAATAAAAATGGACACGCTGAAGTAAAAGTAGAAAATATGTTTTGTTTCTATACCTGAAGTGATTCCATTAAATTGACAACCCACATTTTACAGAAGACCATCAAACATTATCATCAAAGGGAACGAAGCATTTCGTATCAATTTAGTTAACGCGTGAAGTTTTCTTCACGTGGGTCATCATGCAATAGAATGGTGATGAACATATCAGGAACAGCCTGTAATGATTTCTCCTCTAAGAAAAATAAACATTCGACCAGCGGAGAATAAATTGCCCCAACGCATCCACTGCAACCCCCACCTTCTTTTAAGTCGGTCAAAAACTAGATTAAAATGGCGTTAATACCCCCACATTGACGCGATGCTCGGCACTCTCCTCTACATGTCCTCGTAAATAACTGTTCCGTGCTGCTAATATGCTGCCTGGCATTCGTCTTCTGTCATAGAAGCTCATGACAGCTTACTGCTGCTCTCTGAATTTCACATCTTCTTATACGACTATTTTGTCAATTGTATTCAGCAATGGGCAAGTCCGTAAGGAAACTTGTTTGGAGAATGTTTGAGAAATTCAGACCTTAGAGCAGTGGTCCCCAACGGGGGTGTTATCGCCCATGGGGGCATTTTCGCAACTCAGGGGGCGATGAGCGCTAAGGGGGCGACACGGGGCATTTTGAAAAAAAAAAAAGAAAAACATAATTTGAACCGGGGCTTTACCAGATTCCAGAAGGTTTCCTCTAGCTGAGCCCTCAAATTGGTTAAAGCATAAAAAGGAGATATATGAAGTCAACAAGTCGTGGAGGTCTTATATTCCCTTCCCAGTCTCCCAGGAGAACCTACAAAGTTCGTGAATTATCTTTAATTCCAGATGCTACAAGATTGCATCAAAGTGTTTAATTTTAATTTTTTCCTGTCAAGGACCCTCATATTCCCATCAGTTACAGTGAAAGTGGTGGCTGAAGGGGCCATGACTAAAAACTGGACTTTTTTCCTTACTGTCCGCGAACATGACATACTGACAGAAGTGACAATTGTAGGGAACTTTAACAATAGATAACCTTTGCATTGTACTATAAAGTAAAACGTTAAAATGTTTTCAAAAATGTAATTTTCCTGTGGGCCAATTTCGACTTTATCATTATTTCTACCTGTAGAACAGCTTGAGTGGCATTAGTCTTTCAAAGCCCAACGCTATCCCTACTATCAGTCTTCCTCCCACCCACAGGACAAGCCACTCGCAGCGTGAAAGGGAACTTCCGTTAATTGTTACTGAAATACAAACTGGTGTAAGGGTGACTTTTGTAATCTGTTTAGTACGCATTTAAGGTTATTAGGTAATCAGAGGATAGTCACAATTTGACTGACAGTGCCTCATTCTTGTGTCGAAAATATCGTAAATATCCCAGAATTTCCGGACCCGGGACGTTGCCCCAGGGCCCCATTTAAGGCCCGTGGGGAATCGTCCACAACTCGGTAAGGCCCCTGTCATCTATTAAATTAAAAATAGTTCTCCCTGACCGCGATCAAGACTTCAAGCTTTGGTTAATCGTGGGTTAAAGCTTCGCCAGCTCAAAAGGGAGTCCATTCTCAAGTCCCGCTCGGCTAGTTTGCTATCCTGCGTCATGTAAAACGATGTATGTGTAGGTCTACCCGCTATTTCAACGTGTGTTTTTACAATTGTCATTTCATGATTTCATTCGTGGGGATGGGGGGGGGGGGAGGGTTTGCCCAAGCCCGTTCGGTGAAAGGGGGCGGTCAGCTGAAGGTTGGAAACCACTGCCTTAGAGACTGAGTTTTTCATGGAAAGAAAAATGCACCCAAACACCAGTAAGTGATACTTTCTGTGGTTGTTTTTCCTTCTTTCATGTTTGCAAAAAAACTTGTTTGGTTGTAATTGAATTGTAACTGTGATTTTCCCATCAGTATATTTCTACACACGAGAAATTCTGGACACTCTCAGCGAGAATTTCCGGAAACCGTGTAATATATTTAGCCCTTAAATTCAGCAGCAAAAGTGTCCTTGATACAACTCGAAATAGAGTTACCTTTTCAAACAAAACAGCCGTGGCCTTTCGCCTCTTCCATCTATAAAGAGAAGCCCCCTTCCCTCACACAAGGAGGTAGCATGGCAGTTCGAGAAAAGTTGACCTTTCTCTCTTAATTTTTTTTTTCTGTTTAGGAGAATAAGAAATGGCTGAGGAGTCAACCAAACCTGACCTCACAGGACATTGGGTGCTTGACCATAATGACGAAAATTTTGACAATTACTTGCAAGCATTGGGTCTTAGCTGGTTCGTTCGAAAGATGATAGGAATGGCAAGTGTAACTGTGGATATCTCGAAGGAGGACGATAAAATTGAAATAAACACACAGTAAGTGATACGGTCATGGGTTTTTCGTGAGAGTTGGAAATCAGTCTTACAACAATCGTGTATTTTGTCATGTTGAACTGTTTTATTCCGTTTTAAAACAGTCTTGTATTTTGTTCAGTTCAACTTTTTTATTCAAGCTTGGTTGGGCTTACCGTTAATGTAATGTGTTCAAAGGAATTTTTAGAACAGGCCTACATGTACTGTACAAAAAAACGTAAAACGCCATTTTAATAATATGAAACTTTTAAAGATCTAGCCTATTAAGTGTGTAAGAAATTAATGTCTTTTGCTGAGTTTGTCAGCCTTATTAATGAAAGAGCTTAAATAAAATTAATTTTATTACTAGTTTTCAAAAGTTTGTGAGATTGTTCACATTTTCAATTAACTTTTGTTTAAAATGAGAAGAGTATGTATAAGGAAGTTCAAAAATGGTTGACAAGAATAGTCCTTCACCAGAGTCATATAAGAATCTTTTTCAATTGGGAAAGAGGAATCAATTTCTCGCGTAAATTCGACATGTTCTATCTGATCAACTGATAAGATATGAAGGTGGGGACTGGATTTTTTTCAGTAAATTGTCTAACTTTTGCTCAACTGATAATTAATATCAAAGCTGTTTGATTCCTTGCCGTGAGGTGAAGGAATATTTGTATTCATGCAGTTATGTTCGTGTGTGTATAGGTGTGTGCGTTTGCAACACGTAGCTCTTTAGCACGATATTTCCAGAAAGAAAACTCAGATTAGTGCCATACTTGGTATGTGGGTACACCATATCAGGAAGAACCCTATTGTTTTTGGTGGAGGTCAACGGTCATATGAGATCACCAGAGGTCAAATACTGGACACCTTGTAATTACAATATCTCAACAAATCAAAGTCAAACAGATCTCATACTTTCTATGTGGATGCACAGTATTAAATAGAAGTACCTTACAGGTTTTGGTAGGGGATCAAATGTCATGTGAGGTCACACGGGTCAAACAATGAAAACCTTGTTAACACTATGTCTTTAGAAGGAAACTCAGATTGCTGTCGTATTTCGTATGTGGATGCTCCATTTTTAGGTCATTTGGGGTCAGCGAAGGTCAAAGGAAAAAGTGATCGTAAACATGGTATCCCAGGAAATATGGCATCTCAAGAAGAGTAACAGAGAGGGATCTCATACCAGCATGTGGAAGACCTTATTGAGTAGATGATCCCTGTTGTTCTTAATGGAGGTCAAAGGTCATTTGGGGTAATCAGAGGCCTAAAGAAGAAAACCTTATAAATGCGGTATCTCAAGAAGGGTAACCTTCATGGATATCATACTTGATATGTGGATGTCTGTATTCAATACTTCGTCCCTCCTTTTTTGGAGAACAAAGGTCAGTTGTAGACTTGTAGTCAACAGAGGTCAAAGAGTGAACACCTTGAAAAGTACTCATAAGCACGATCTCATACTTGATATGTGTATGGCCTTTGTGGAGTTGATAGTCTCTTTGAACGTTTTTGGTGGTGGTCATTTGGGGTCACCAGTGCTCAAAACATAAAAAACTTTGCAACACTATACATATCAAGAAGGGTCCCCTGGTTGGTCAGCATGTAGATTACCAGTATTGAATAATAGGTTGTTTTTGTTTTTGTATTGGTCAAAGGTCATTTGGGGTCAACGGAAGTCAGAATGAAAAAGCTTGAAAAGGGCTAAACACGATATCTCAAGAAGGCTAACAGTGAAGGATCTCATACTTAGCGTGTGGATGAACCATGTTGCGTGGATGACCCCCAATGTTTATGTTGCGGGTCAAAGATCATTTGAGTCACCAGCAGTCAAAAGGTCAATACGTTGTAAACATATCTCACTTGAGAACTTGGTAAACTTTGTGAATCTGAGACGTTCTATCATGATATGAATATGTTTGATCTCTGTCCATGGATCTTTCATTCTGCTCGTAAATGACAACACAGTCAGACTCCGTAATGAAACTGTGCCAGTCTGAAAGCACTGTACTATTTTACACAGTATCCCAGAGGCAAGGTATCACTAAGCCTTTTGGGCTTTTCGGTTTATACAAAACTGTTTCCTGTTTTGGAAAGTGTAACACTTAAATTATGTCCTTTTGCCGAAATTTCATATCTATTTTTGTAAAATTCTGAGAAAGATTCAAGTATAATTACATGCAGGATATTGTTTCGCTGTTCTGCAGGGATGGCGCCAGGATTTGTCCGTCGGGGGGGATGGTGGAGGGAGAGGGGGAACGACAAGCTACCCGACGAGCAAGCAACCCAAAGTCCCGCGGCATCATTTGAGGGCTTTATTGAAAGAAATGATAATTCAGAGCAGTGGTTCTCAAACTTTTCGAGGGTGAGGGCCAATTGGAGAGGCTGGAAAGAGGTCACGGGCCGCAGGATCTCAGGCTTAGAGAAAGGACAATAATTGGAAAGAGCGAGAAAAATATTCAAGCGGACCCGAAGCTGTATCTACGGCAAACAGTTTTCATAGGATGCGGTTCCTTAAGAGGACAGTTTGCACTTTTGCAGCGTCCAACAGGAGCAACCCGACCCCAGTCTTACAAAGGTGCGGCTGGGGTCAGAAAAATTTTATTTCCAGGCGCTCTAGATTGCAGGCAATCACTCCTCACCAAAAAATTGCCTCTTCAATCAGGAGTGGCGCAATATGACGGCTAAGCTACCGAAGGAGCGGCCGGATTGCCAAAAAGATGGTAAAAGCAAAATTCTGCGCGCGAAGATTTTGGGATTAGTTTTGAAGAAAATATAAAAGGTGGTGGCTTATACTGGGCAATATGCCCCACTCAAGGCAAAATCAAGGAACTTGTTGGGCTATGACTGGTTGTTGTCTGGGGATTACACACTTTATCGTACCTGCTTCCAGACGAAAATGAGTCTCCCCCCACAATAGGGGCTATGACCCAATGCACCTCCCTCACCTGGCGCCATCTTTCATCAATTCTGCGTCTACCATACGTGAGTCACCAGTATGGTCATTGTTATGTTTATCACGTGTCGGTTTGAGGTAGGGGAGCAACATCTGGCATCCCAAACTAAGTAGGTTGCCTACAAAAACCGCACTCTGAAATGATGAAGTCACAATAGTGCACTTATCCTTCGTTAGTGGCCAGTATGTGAGGAAGCTCTTGATCAGTTAGTCTCAAACACGGTCAGCTAGAGAAGTGGGTCTGCTGAGTTCGAGGACCGCATTCCCAAAAGTCGCAAAAAGCTTTGAATGATTATAGCTAATCTTACAGAGCTATGGAAATAGCGAGTTCATGTAAAACGTCGCAACACACATTGCTGTAGTTCCGAAATATAAATTGCAGAAATTTTAGTTTCAGTAACCAATCAACAAACGTTCAACAAGTTACGTTTTCCAATTGTACAGTCACCTCACGTCGCAGTTAAATTTCCTTGAAGTAACTTTACTACAACCTTCTCTACAAATACAGCTACTCCGCAAGGCACCACTACATAGCCTTAATACATGCCACCGTGTACATAACATGAATTTCAACAACATGGCACACGAATTAGTCTTGGGTATATGGATATGACTGAACAAGCATGCGCGTCCGCAGAAACAAATTCAAGGGGGGGGGGGGTCAAAATTTTTTAGGCGGTCCCACTTTTTTCATGGGAAATATTTTACTCCCAGAAAAGAGTTTAGATGCTACTTCCCACACAGTGTTGACAAAGGCGTAGCCAGGAATTTTTCAAGGGGGGAGGAGTCCATGGACAGACTCTCAGCGCTCCGCGCCACCATGCGTTGGCGCGGAGCGCAAGAAAATTTTGGCCCAAAGTGCTTCCCAGATCGCTGGAAACGGCACTTCCAAGGCCTATTTACCGCATATAAATAGGGCAAACATAAGCAGTATCGTAAATATAAACTTTAAAAAATACCAAAATATGCTCGAATGGGTGGGGGGGGGGGCTGCTGGGGCCTGAGTGTTGATATTTTTATTTAAATTATTGTTTTGAGAGTACAAATTCACACTGATTGAATGTTGATGTTATATTTTCTTCGTTTTTTTTTCTTTATTTTTTCTTTTTTTTTTATGTTTTTGATTTTCCAGGGGGGGGGGGCAAGTGCCCCCCTTGCCCTCCTCCGGACGCCCATGTGAACAAGGAATATACTGCACTGCTTGTAACGTAGGCAACCTAGCCCCCCTTAAAGAGAGCAAACTTCAAAGGAGTCAAGTAGTGATTTTTTTATATTTCTTAATTTAATTTCCTACTTTGCTACGTTTTGCTCTTGTCGAATATGATTTTTCTCAAAATCTAAAATCAATTCAGGGGCCGCACCGACAGGGCCCGGGACCGCGTTTGAGAATCACTGCTTCAGAGTTTTTATAGTAGGCTGTGCATTTAAAATTGTGGTTTATTGAACAAAATTTGAAAATTTGGGGTATGTATCGAAGAAAATATGAAAATTAAGGTTTGTGGAAGACTATGAAAATTTGGTGTTTGATTGAAGAAAATTTGGGGGTCTACTGAAGAACGTGCGCTTCATGACAGCAAATCAAGTAAATCATCGGGCTAATTGGTCACCGCCAGGATTGCATACTTAAATTGTACCCATTAAGGCTACCCGACGAAACTGGAAAATCTCCCCTTCGGGGGAGGGCATGGCCACCCGCCACCACCTACCGCCAGCCCTGCTATCCTGTAGCAGATAGCCGAATAGACCGTGTCTGCATTACATCTTTTCTCTTGCTTGAAAGCAAAAATGTCCATGTTTCCAAATAATAGGCATTTAGTTGGTTGCGTACACTTGTTGGATAGCTCGCATCGTGTTGAGTCGGAGGCTTGGCTGATTTAATTGATTGATCAAATCAAATTTCTCATGCACGGTGGATACAACTTCTGTACTCTTCATTTCTAATTCTCTCCCTTCAGCACATCGAGGGGTGATCTGATCGATAAATTCATTCCTGGAGAGGAATACGACATGAATAATGTGATGCGTGGAAAAATAGAAAAGAAAAAAGGTTACTGGGATGGAGATGTCTTGGTCATAGAACCAGTTGAGGATGACAGCCTGCCGGTATCGAAGAGGACAATTCGCAATGGTTTTCTCCTTTTGACAACTACGGTAAAGGGTGTATCTGCAACGAGGTATTTCAAGAAGAAATAAGTTATTTTTGGAACAGCGGTGATGGGATATTCAGAGGAAGCACGTCAATGGAAATCGATAAGATTTAAGCTTATTAATTTTAAGAGATGGTTAATGGTATATGGACGTCTAACAGCGGTGGAAATGAGCAGGACGATGGGCGATGGGCGATGGTTTGCAAAATAGCTTTCTGCAAGTAAACTAACGCCCATATAATTTTTGTTGCTGTGTGCGATTACTTTAGTTAAAATTCAAGAATAGCTCCCCCTTTGGAAAGAAGCTAAATTCTGCCATAGGCGTCTACGGCATAATACTTCAATATCTCCACTCAGTATTTCAGTAAGCAGTCTGTAAAACAGTATCGTATTCATGTGCGTATTTGTGATATGTCCAATAGGTTTGGTTTGCATAAGATTTCAAGGTCAATTTATATCAGAGGTTAAATTGCTCTTTGCAGATTTGCTATGTTTTAGCGAAAGCTTAATTTTACGCGTAAAAGCCGGAACTAAAGTATTCTGACGAAATTTGCATTCAACTGCCATGAGTATGCGATTATTGTGATATTAGCAATTGCATCTTAAGTATCTCGTTTTCTGTCGAAAGTGAACTTTCGGTAAACAGCCGTTGTTTCATAGCCCTAATGCAATGAAAATTTCCTTCAGTTGTCTTCTTCTACATGTGACGCTTTCTTAATGGGTTCATGTGCTACGCGACGACAAACTGGAACCATGCAATAAGTTTTATCAGTATCAGACTTGGTACCTTGTAAGTTTCAGACCAAGCAGAGGATTGCGCATTCAATTTCCCCCTATGCATTATAGGTCAAAGGTCGTGCAGTCTAAACTAGTGAGTTAGAAACTATGTCCGAGTCAACACTTCAGGAAAAATGCTTTTTTATGACAACTTAGAAACAGAATGAACAGTAGAATTCAAGTTAAGCGGTTTATATGCCATAGCAGAAGTAATAAACGGTCAAATCGATCAGTAAGCTCAAGGGCCTTTCTTTTAGGTCAGGTCAAGATTGATTTGGTGAATTATTGTGCTACTAATTATTTTGAAAAATCCGTTATTAACTGGTGTTAAAAAAGGACCATTTATCACGCTTACAATACTTTTTGTATATTACTAATAGCTTTGTGTTCTATTTTAGTATTGTAATATAATGTTCACAAATGTCTCGGAGGGGAACCTTGAGGAATGAATTGGTGTAATTGTATTTATTAGAGGCAGGAGTAGGGCACAGGAGAGGGATGGAATGCAGCTCTGGTATTCCGAGAGAAATACTCATCAGATTGCACAGCACTATGCTGTAGATGTTTGATACTTATTGTCCACGTAGGGCCCAGTGTAATCTATGGACTGCTTCGGTCAGGTGTTGTGCAATAAAATTTATGTTTATGCAACCCTAGTTTAGTACTGGACTTTTGTATTAACTTAAGTAAGGGGAACAATGACAAAGAAAAGGCGGACCAACTTCACTTTTTTCAATGAAATATGAGGTTATTCTTTTTTATAGCAAGTGAGAAAGTTGTACTTTTATGGATTGACATGTTTTTTATTATGGTTATCCACGTTTAAGGAAATCATCGACTTTACAAATTATGTAGTCCTGTGTTGTCACTACTTCTGAAATAAATCATTGAAATAAACTCACCGTGCTAGAAAAAATCCAGTATGGAAGTGAATTTGGAAATTATTTTGCTTAGTTGTAATTTATCGTCAAATTTTCTTTTTCCGAAGCAAGAGATAATTTCCAGTTGACTTACACCATTGACGAAACACTGATAAAATATACCCAATTATTTCAGAGTAAAGGCTGTCTTTGTTTACTTCAGATCGATCGTGACACTACAAGTTTAGTCTATAGGTTATTCTATTAGAGGTGCGTTCACACCAAAAACGCGCGGTTCCCGCCACGGTAAACGCGGCGTTTCCCGCAAAACAGAGGGCTCACACAGCAGCGGGAAAACGCGACGGTTCCCGCAGCGGGCTTTTGATAGTCACTTGTAAAAAAATCCTACGCCGAAGATGATGTGGGACATTTGATGGCTCTTTTTGTACACGCACGTGCCAAAAAAAAAATATCAATAATTAAAAAAGGGAATGAAAACTATGTTTTGGTAAACAAAATTCACAAATAAACAACTGTTTAGTGACATGGGAAGGGAAGGAGACGACATGGATACCAGGGGCGCAAATCTCTGTTTGATCGTGGGGGGCGAAAACGAATATGGTGTACGCGTGGATTTGAAACTGTGCACGCGTAGCGTGCACCGCGAGCGCGAAGCGGTCCAGGGGCCCGCCTTAGGGCCCATAGTGGGGTCCAGGGGCAAAGCCCCCGGAAGCTCCTGGGTTTTAGAATTTCAGAAGCTGCAGACAGATTATTTCGAAAGGAAGTTTTTTTAGTGTAAAGTCTCCTGGATTTTAGAACATTTACACTTGTCAAAAGGGTTAGTTAGGGCACAAAGTTAATTAATACTACTGATGTGCCTCACGAACCGGGGCTCAAAATGCAGAGATAGATCACTCTTGCCTAGATTAGGAAACAAAGTGAAGGTATAACTAAGACATGTCTTAAGTGTTTTCTTCTGGAAATTGATTCGTCTGCGCCGGGTTTCAGCTTCAGATGATATTCCATACGGCCTTGGTCATCAGACATTCAAATACTACGTCAGTTATAACCTATAATTGTATTGTTGTCATGTGTTGTTATCAAAGGGATGTCAAAAGTGACCAAGCGGCGAAAAAAATGAGTATTGCTATTCACATTTGGGGGGGGGCCAAATTAGGGTTTGGCCCCCCACTTTTTCACTTGAGGGGGCAAAGGCCCCCCTTGCCCCCAGGGATTTGCGCCCCTGATGGATACTATTTGTAAGGAAAATGAGATAGGCCTAACCCCTTAAGCATTTTTTAAAGTGTGGTTCTTTGTCGTCGCGCTTTAGCGTGACACAATCTTCGATAGTACTAAGATAATTGTTACTGTATACACCTTTCTTCTCTTTGGACAAAATATTTATGTCAAAGTTTAATGAAATAACCCCAATTTTATACGTCCAAGAAGCTCGATCCAACATCAACAATCCATAGTTGGAATTTGTAAAAAAAAAAGAAAGGGGGGGGAAAATGGTGGTGGTGGAGGTTGTTTGTTGCAATAGGCCTGTTTAACTTTTTAAGGCCATTTTAATATACTGAAATACTTCATTTTAATGCTCGCAATTTTGTGAATACCCCAAAGCTTCTTCAAGCTTCTACCCTTAGCCCCTGTATTTGCCTCTAGATCCGTACCCATCAATGTCATTGAATTACAGCCCATGGACAGAAACTTTGGAGTGGGACTCATTCCTTCCTCATGCATAAATGAAAATTTTTTGATTTTCCCTCCAAAAAAGCTACCCTGCAAAAACATACAGCAAATCATACAGTGTGGGAATAGAGATATTACATTGCACTAGCCTAACCTAACAAATCAAGATTGACTGATTTGGGTATTTTTGCTATTTCACTTCATATGTAATGCCTAAAAGCCATTGCGTTCCTAATTAGAACTAATTTTGTCACAAAAAATTCGGAATTTTCTTTCAGCTTCGACTCTCAAACATTTAACTCTCCAACATCCTTCTCAGGCATCATGCTCTGCAGTCTGCACAGCACAATGAAAACTCCAAACACCTGTGTGCTAAGAACCCTATTGTAAGGCGAGCTACTATTATTCTCCGAACAAAAATCGCACGATTCCCGCTTTGATTCAGTCTGAGATCGATCGATGCGGAACCCACCGCGTTTCCCGCAAAACGCTTTTTGAAACGCGATTTTGGCGTGAACGGGTCCATAGAAACACGTACAAAGTGATTTGCTTTGCGGATGCCGCTCCGCAAAACGCAGCAGATTTCGATTCTGGTGTGAACACACCTTACGCAGCTTTTCTTTTTGTCCGGTAACGGCAAAGTTTGGGCTAATCGTCATCTGAAGCAATTTGCTGGGCACGCACTGCACATATTTGATAGCAGGTCTACATTACATGACAAAGTTATCTGGGACAATTCCCCGCCCCCACGTCAACGTGGTTAGTGATGTTTTTGGAGGTGAATAAAAGCTGCGCGCTGAAGAAAACGCCCTTCATTTTCTCAACATTGAGTAAGGGGTAAAGGGGAAGATGTGCTGGCAATACCTTACTGGTCCGAAAATGTCCCAATATTTTTTCAAGGATTGCAGTTCGTACGTTGTAAAACTGTTATAAACTGATGTCGTCTGCGCATATATATATATATATATATATATATATATATATATATATATATATATATATATATATATATATATATATATATTATATATGTTACCAGCTAAACCAGAACCAGATTGGTCCTTAGCGACCTCAGCCCTCAGTTATATTCAGTTTAAAGATTTTTGTCTTAAAACGTCCAAAATTAGAGTTGAAAAAAAGACTGCGTAATTGACTGGTTCATCCCCAGTTCTCGGAGTTGAATGATTCAGCCCCTCCCCCAATCTTAGAAAACTTTCGTCGGCACTGTAGTACAGTAGGGACTGTGTCTAACGCCTACGAAAAATTCGGGGGCCTACGAAGATTTTGAGGGCCCTACGGAAATACCAAGTTCGTGAAGAATGCATTACAAAAACTTTACAGAAACTTACACAAACTTTGTCATATTGCACAGTGTTCGGAAGTAGGCGCCTGACTTATGTACTGTTATCAATGAGACTACACTGGAAGCTGAAAATTGTCCGTCATGAAGTAGTACGAATAATACCTTCACACTGTCCTCTACGCCTAGAAAAAACTGCTGTTGTGTTTCGGTCAACTTTGCAAAGCCCGCCCCTTCCTCCACCCTTCTCGAAAAAGAAGAAACTAAATGTGGCATCTCTACTAAGCTTTTTAGTAATCTCGAATGCAAATGCGCACATGATCTTGAAAGTCTTGGAACAGAAAATGACACTGCCGTACGTACAGCCATGTTACAACAAACGCCAAAATTTTTGCGTCACACGCCGTCATAAATTTTATCAGTAAATCTGCAACCTATTGAAAGTGTCTCTTCAAATCATCTAAGAAGCATTTAAAACCGATAACATATATTTGATGCATTCGATATCCGTCGATCCATTATTAAGTTCGCCAGGATATGGTCACTGAGACCTGAAAGCCTCCGTAACAGATGCGGCGCTGGGGAAGCCCCCTCCCACCCCGTGGGCGTATTATTCAATTTTGTAGGGAAGTCCTAATAGATTCTACAAAGTGCCACGCTTCCCAAAGGCGATCAGACTCCCTGACTGTTTACCTTTTTTGCTCTCAGCTTTTCAAGGAGGGCAACTTTTTCGTCACAACGCCAACACTTTCGGGGCGGTTTGCACCTTGTACAGTTATTTTGCTTCCCTGCCATAGGATCGTTTCATTAGGCTTATGCACACTCGTCCCCTTGTACTGAGTCACATATAAGTTTCCCATACACAGTTTTCAGTAAGTCTGGGAATTTCATTATCAATTGCAACGGCCTGGCTCATATTTTGTAGCTTGTCTAACGGTAAATGTTTTGGAAAATTATTCAGGTAAACGTCGCAGGATTTTTCATTTACTGTCCTAATAGGCGTAGGGAGCTGTTCGAGACGGGGGGGGGGGGGGCTGAACGTTATTTCGGATCGCCGTCCTGGGGGAAGTCTAAGGGGAGGGGGTGTCCCCTCCCCCTTTGGAAAATTTTTGAATATTTGAGGGGCCTTAGATGCAATTTGGTGCAACATATTGGGCAAATTTTAAGGTAATGTAACGAAGAGGCTTCGTATATTTTTCTTCGTTTAGTGTCAATTCTATAGCTCTACTTACTTGAAAGTTGTTTGTCTTAATTATCATTCAGTGACGTGAGGCTTTACACTCCGTCGGGCGTGACATTCACTTAAAGCAGGGAGTTCTGTTTGCAACTCCCTGCTTAAAGTAAGAGAACTTGCCTTTGTCTAGGCAGGAAGTTGGCCTGAGACATCGATGTTACGTAACAGGTAGTGATTCACCGGGGAGAGCACGGGTTCCCTCCAGACGGTGGGTGGTATAGGCGCTGTCAGTCAAACGTATTTGTACTTGTAATTGGTCAGTACTGGGAAGCGCTGGATGGGAACCAGCTCTGATTGGTCGTTAATTTAGCACACTAAGGTATAGACATACAGTTAAGCTATAGTAATATCGAACCGTATATAATGTTATGTATTTTGAGGAAATAAGGGCTGGGAAACGAGCTTCCGCTCTGACCAGGGAGTTGCTATTTGACAAATAGCAACTCCCTGCTCTGACTAAGTGGTCCCTAGCCGAACTGTCGCAGCTAAGAAGTTTGCAGCTTAGAAGTTAGAAGCAGAATCTAAAAGTACAAGTCCTGAAAGTCGAGTAGTTCGAGTTTGTTCGGCGCAACCCTGACGCCGGCGCAACCCCGACGCCGGCGCAAGCCCTGACGCCGGCGCAACCCCGACGCCGGCGCTAACCCGACGCCGGCGCTACCCCGACGCCGGCGCAACCCTACCGCCGCCTGAGTCCTGCACCGCACTGCTGCAGCGACAGTTTGAGCATCCTGTATATAGAGTTGCTGGTTAGCTGTCTTAATTATGAGTTATAATGTACAGTGTTCGTGTATCACCTTTTTCATATTATTTGTCTTGATTTAGTAGCCTAGAATTAGATATGACAAACTTAACACCTGTGTATTAGTCTCTCTCTCTTTCTCCCACGTGTACCTCCCTGTTCCTGTGTGCCGTATACCTAGCCGAAGGTTTTACCAGCCCCCTCCAGTTCTTGTGCCAGACATACTCCAGACTCGACAGAGGCTAAAACGTTACAGTAAATTACGGCAAATTTTTGACATTTCTTACAGAGGAAACAAAAAAGGGGTTTTCGTCCTTGGATTAAGGGGACGGAAGCATAGTTCCGTCCACCATATTTTGACTGGGGGACTTAAGCCCCAGCCCCCGCTTCCTACACTGGTCTATGACTGTCCCAATAAGGCCTTGGTCAGCCTCCGCCGCGAAAGTTCATCTTTTTTATGCTCTCACCTCCATTATATGCAAAATTTCGGCGCGCTTAGCGAGCCTTACAACTCTTCGAGTCAGGTTTTCTTGCAAAACACCAAATCAGCATGACAAATGTCGTTAAATCAATTATTTTAATTGTGTAAAATATTCTAGGCTTTTTTGAGTGGTATTGTATTAAAAGCCTCTCAAAACTCTTCTCCTCCCGAAGGCAGTATCCTTCCAGCACACGGGGAATGTCTTTTCGGAGCTTCGGTTTTTCACTCGCAAAAGAGTTCGGTAAAAATCACGGCAACGCTGCATTGCACGTATATGAAAATACTGAAATTGGGTAAAGTTTGCCCAATAATTGGTGATAAACGAGTCTGGTTGCCACTTAACTGGGTACTCGAGTAAACCCATTAATGAACAGTAATTGGGCAAACGTTTACCCAACCTTTTTAGAGAGTTAGGAGCTTGGCTGTCTTTATGGGGAACTCTTGGCGCTACCCCATTCACCGTAAAATTGGTGACTAGGGCCTATGAAAGTCTGAATCCGGCCCTTGGGGAAGGGGGTGGAGCAAACGACGTTCTGTCCATCGCAGTCTCATCATTCACTCCCTCCTCTTATGGGCACTATCCTTAAAGGGGAAATGCAGTCACCCCAACTTGAAGTAGCGTAGTAGACTGTCCTGCTTCATGATTGGCTCTTGAGAGTCATGTGACAATATTTTTTCTCCTCAAATGTGAAATTTACTAGAAGTAACTGATTGGTTTACCTTGAATATGCAATACTGAAGTCCTAAAATATTATGAAAGATACTTTGCAGAGAAATAAGAAGACAATTGTGAGATTTAGCTGTTGCTTCAAAATAAGTTTGGGGCGACTGCTCTTGCCCTTTAACACTCCTCGTCATGTAAAAGACGAGGAGCCTCTGGCAACTGCCCCCACCAGAACTAGTCGGTGCAATTACTGATTTTCTTGGGAAATATCGCTGCACTTTTCTGGAAGGATTTTGATGCTCAAATTGGTTTAAATGTGATTTGAAATAGGTTCCCTTCCCCTTCTGTGGGAAGTTATTGTGTGTATGCATTCGCCATTTTTTCTTTGCCACCTCCCTTTCACGGAAATAATGTTGTTACCTGGTTACGTTACTAGTGATATGCTGTCAGCTTCTTTTATCTTGTTATTTGTTGTTTTTTAGTGGAATTAACATCATAGGGGGTTTGTTCCACCAACTTTCCCCGCACAGATCTTTAAAAGGTGCGTTCACACCAAAACCGAAATTTGCTGCGTTCTGCTGGTGGGACGCGAAATTTGTTATCTGAGAACGAATGGGGCGATTTTCTAAATTTTCATTGAAATAAAATTGCCCCTATTTGTCCTGGGAAAAATTTCCACAAAACGCAGCAGATTTCGGGTTTGGTGTAAACGTACCTCTATTCTGAGTACTAACTCCTGGCTACGATTCGAGTACATCGTCTTGAGTAAGAGAATCCGATTTTCAGATTCTTTGTTTATGAGTACCAGTGCGAGGCCAAGAGTACGAGCAGGTCGCACGAGTTCAAAAAAAGGATGCATGCACAGGAATAAAAGAGCAATGAAACAAAAGAATAGGAAAGGAACTGTTGGTCTATTTGTAAACCTATTACAACTATATGTTTTATTTTATACATATTACATTTGGCAAAAGAATTAACGAGTGTCTGAAATTGATTTTTTCCCTGACTAAACGTTTTGACCTAAAGCAGAAATATTAACATCGGGGTTTGAAGAAAAAAAGAGTAAGAAACATAAACAAGCAGGGCTGTAACCGAGTCCACCTAATCCGAGTCCGAGCCAATTCCGATTCCAGTGACCCCAATTCCGGGCCAATTCCGAGTCCGGTACCCCCCGAGTCCAAGCCGAGTCCGAGTCCAGAGGACCCGAGTCCGAGCCAAGTCCGAGTCCATCCCATAAGTAAATGTGCAGTAAAATCCTTGGAAATTGGCAGCGCCGTAGTGTAGTGTGAATACAGGAGCATGAGTGCAGGTACAGGTACCAGCTGGTCATGAGTACGGGTACTAAGCCATGGGCGTGGGTACAGGTATGGGAACCATGAGTACGGATGGGGGCCGGTACAGGTACGGGTAACAGGTCATGAGCCCGGACACGGGTACTGGTCATGAGTACGTGGTTTTGAGTTTGGGTATGGTATGTGTGCCAGGTCGTGAGAAGCTGGTATGGGTGCAAGTCCCAGGTCACAAACTTGAGCACAGACTAGGGGTAACACAACACGAGTATGGATACCAGGTCACGACTCAAGAACTTCCATACCTAAGTGTAGGTATTTAAGTTCAAACTGGACGACAATAGGCTGATAGCCCAGTGGTAAATATGAGCTAATATGCTAGGGGGCATCAAATTTTCACTTAAGTGGACTCGGCTGGACTCGGCTCCGAGTCCGAGTCCAGTTGCAGCCCATTCCGGGCCAATTCCGATTCCAGGACCTCCCATTCCGGGCCAATTCCGAGTCCAGAAAAAACTGGACTCGAGTCCGGAATTGAGTCCGAGTCCGGACTCGGGTGTTACAGCCCTGTAAACAAGTATGACAATTTCATTAATTTATATGATTGTGACAATTTGCAGGAAACTTTAACTTTGAAAATTCTCCATGTCACTTTGGAAGTGGTGTTAACAAGCTACGAATAGGTCATTTGTTGTTTCAGTCATCATGTGCACTGTGGTGCTAAAAATACATTAAGGCTTTTGGTATTCCTCCACACCTCAAAATTAAGTGCTTTGAGAGAAACAATTTGGGGTATTCTTTGAAACCACCTGCAGACAAGCAGAAGCAAAACCAGGTTTCAAAGTCTGTAGGAGGGTCATTTCCTTGTATAAAAATGACAATTTATATCTTTTCCGGTCTGCTGAAAACAGGTTTACTTTGAAAGTTTTGGTTCGTTCCTTCCTGGGCACATATAGAAATCTTACAAACTTTTACATTGATCAACGACGGCCCTTGTGAACTTTGGATTCAAACGTAGAGTTTAAACAAAAATTATTTTGATATGTGAAAGTGTAAGTTCTAAGCAGTGAATTTTTATTCAGTTCATACGCGTGGTTCTCTGGATTCTGTATCAGATGAATTGCTACAAGTGTAAATTAAAGTGAACTTGAAGCAAGCAAGTGTGATGTCATCTTCTTACTTTGATGAGCAATACTGTGTTTTTCAACCTATGGTTTCGATTTAGAAACATAAAGATTTGAGCTTCCTATAAAGTGCATGTAAAGTCTGTAAAATTCCTACACCTTTAATGCATTCGTTTATGAAGATTAATGGGAGGTTATGATATGTCATGCAGTCTATAAAGACCCTTTTGGGTTCAATATGTGATATCTTCTAGTATAATATCTCGAGAACCACTGACAAATAGGAACTGAATAGAAATCTCACCAGAACGCTTAGCTTAAGTATCCATCCAATAGTATTAAAGACGGATTTGCATCACCCCAAGTATGGCTTTTAGTTGGGGGTAAGCAAAAGTCTCAGTTGGTGACTACTCTTTGATTGACATCAGAATTACAAAATTCAAAAGATGCAGAGCTGTTCATATTACACAGCAAGCACAGAGAATGTTTTGATTACACATGGGGTCTTTTATGTTAACCAGGATGTGGCCTTTAGCAGTGAACTGTGTTTGTGTTTGCACAAGAAGAAGCAGTAAAGACAATTATGGGCGGGGTTACCACCAAGTAAAAGTCATACTTGGGGTGATGCAAATCCCTCTTTAACACTAAATTTATGCCTTTATCCTTCTTTTAACATCCAGTGCCTGCAGTCTTACTCCCATACATGATGCCCATCTCAAAACTTTACCACTGGGTGTTCGCATTGGATAACAATTAAATTTAGTGTCAGATGGATATTTTCTTGCGAGAGATAGATACTCCCATATCCTCTTCTTACTATACGTTACTTTTTCAATCAAATTTCACACACTATAATTCCGGACAACAACCGAAGGCAAGGTATTTTCCTTCAAAAGGGAGGGGCGGGGCAAAGTCCTCATTTACCGATGGAGATGAACGAAAAATTTTACGGTGTCCCGCAAAGGGATTGATAATGTGGTTACGTATTTAAGTTTAATTCTTAGAGTAGCTTCTTTTCTTAATACCTTGATTAATTTTATAAATGTTGAGACAAATTCTGTATTAATCAAACAAACATTGAATACTTACAATTTCTGTTAACATATAAAAAAAATCACAGGAAATTACAAAATAATAATACCATTCAGGAGATGTATGCAATCATGAGAACAAATCACCAAGTACGATCAAGAGCTCAAAGTTTTGAACAAGCCCGTATAGTCAAGGGGGGAGGGGGAATGGGGCCGGAGGAACGGCGCCTCGTAGAAAAGTTTCGCCTCCCTAGAAAATCAAAACCATTGCCTTAATGCATTCTAGTATATATCGCCCCCTGAAGAGTATTTCGCCCTCGAGGCTGTCTCACACCTTCAGTACCTTGTCTGGCTACCAGCTTATTCCTTAGTACAAGGGCGAGGGCAGGGTCTTGAGTACAAGTAGGAATACAAAAGCCTACCTACGAGTACTAGTAGAGAAAAGTATTGTTCCAATATTACAAGTCTGGTTAGTTCTACAGTTTGTTAGAAAAAAAAAGAACATTCATCGAGTAGACTAACGGTCGACCCATTTCTTGGGAGTAGGTAAATAAGTAAATAAGAGTGGTATTATTATCCCTTTTGGTGAAATACAGCAATGATGTGTTTCACCAGTTGCGGCGATCCGCGTTCAAAAGTGGGTGAATACGGCAGATCCAATGTTCTAAAGACACCGGTGGCGCCGCTGGAGGCACCGCCGGAGCTTGAAGTGCTATTCTGAGGGCATGGGGCTCAGATGCCATCTTTAGGTGCCCTTGTGGGTCCTTGGGGTAAAGCCCTGTGGGGGACGAGGGATATACAATAGGCAGAGTAGAATGTGTCTTTATAGTGCGTTACTAAAAACCAGTATGCGTAGATAGTGCCAGCCAGAGAAATAAAACGCTTTCAGGCATTACCATGCTTACTACAAGGACCTAACTGAACATGGATCATCACCTGACGCCTAGAAGTGTAACATAAAATGTCTTTGTATACTGATTCTATGGCATTGCATTGCCCCTCGTCAGGAGTAGAGTCCGGGCCATTTCCTCATTGCATCATCGGTTCCCTCTTCTGCTCTTCCTCGTCTTGCCACACGGTTGAGCGCACAGCGTCAATCCGTATTGAAATGTGCGTGTGTTTGTGGGGGGGGGGGGGCATACATGACTTAGCACAAGCCAAGTCCTTTGGTTTTGAGTTGGGATGTCTTCCTATAGGCCCTTCCCTGTTCCCCATATGATGACTGACGTTGTCCTATTTTAATAAGAATTAAGATTCCAAAGTTAACATGACCATCATAGATGATCTGCCAGTTGAAATGCTCGGAGTCCAAGGAATTACTCCAAGATGTTATTTTCATCATGTCCCAAAATAGCTGCAACCACGCACAGCAGCAGCGGGGATCATCGTCAGAGAGCACCGACCCCAACCAGACCCGTAGCAAGGGTCATATGTTTGGGGTGTGAAGGTCCCAAATTCCGACTGGCTGGATGTTTTTCCAACTGAGTGGCTGCGTGTAAATTGCACTTTGTTTTATGCGCTCTGTATCTTGTTTAATAGCAGTGGGGATCCTTCCTTTGTCACTACATAAAGGTGTCGTCCTGGGAGAGGGGTCAAAGGGGGAGATGGGTCCCCTCTCCTGTGAGAAATTTTTGTTAATTTAAGGTTGCTTAGATGCAAAGTGGGGCTATCTTTGGGATACTTTTGCAGCTGATTGTCTATAGCTGGAAAATGTCCATAATTTAGTGAATTTTAATTCTTGGTTAGGTGAAAGAAGGGAGTATGCATGTTATCTAAGAGAAGAATACCTTGTCAACAAACTTCCTGAAGACCTGAAGACCCCCTTTTGGCTGCTGTACTGCCTTCTATTCTGGAAAAGTTTTACCCAAAATTACCTGGGTGGAGTCAAAAAGACACTTTCTTGGACTATTACGAAAATTTTCCTTTCCTTCATTGTGCATTATAAAACGGCATCAGTAAGGCTGGCAAATGCCTGTATAGGGTCTCCTGGAATTAGCTCTGGATCAATTATATAAAATAGGGCTATGGTGTAATGCTTATTATCTGACATACAAATTATAACATAGAGTATGACGCCAATAGTGGCGTAGCCAGGATTTATCTCAAGGGGATCATGCAATATGTTGTGTGATCACCGGCCTGGGGAGGCCTAAGGGGAGGGGGTGAAAAATTTTGAAAAATTAGATGTCCTTACATGGTAACTGGTGCCACATATGCTACATTTTGTAGTAAAATTTGTCTTAAAAATGACGTATTTTTAGATATTAAAAACAAATAAAAATCTGCATCAGTAAGGGCGGACCATAGCCCAGTGGGTACCCCCTCCCCCTTTGAAAATTTTTGAAAAATTAGGTGCCCTTACATCTAATCTGGTGCCACATATCCTACTTTTTGAAGTAAAAATTTGTGTTAAAAAATTTACGTATTTTTAGGAACAAAAACGAAATAAAGAAAAACAGGCATCAGTGTGGGGGACCATGGCCCAATGGGTCGTCTCCCCCACCTTTGAAATTTTTTGAAAAATTAAGTGTCCTCCTTACATGCCATCTGGTTCCACATATGCTACCTTTTGTAGTAAAATTGTGTTAAAAATGACGTATTTTCAGAAACTAAAACAAACAAAAATCGTGCATCAGTGAGGAATGACCATGGCCCAGTGGGGTATCCCCCTCCCCTTGGACAATTTTTGAAAGATTAGGTGCCCTTACATGCAATCTGGTGCCACATATGCTACCTTTTGAAGTAAAATTGTGTTAAAAGATTTACGTACTTTTAGGAACTCAAACGAAAAAAAGAAAACAGGCATCAGTGAGGGGGCCACGGTCCAATGGCCCCCTAATTACTCCACTGGACGCCAAGCACTTTACATCTATCGTATTTTTACTAATTCTGAATGAAAATCCAGACGAACAGCTTCCAGCAATGGGGAATCGGCGAAAAGGGAGAGAATAGGTGCAGTAAGGTAATGTTAGACCTCCCTGATAGGTAAAGCAAAAATGTGTGAAGGACTTACAAGCGTGTTTCAGAATGCTTTTTCTTCGTAAGTGTATTAACAATCACATATGCCGATAATGGCTTCCCGCGAAGCGCTCGGTAAAAGTTTTTGAGAAATGTATAACGGCTACAACGTACTTCCGACCTTCCACATCATGCTACAAATTAGATTGAATGACCCATACTGATGCGAGGCCCCTACAGATGTTTGGAGATGTATCTATGTTTTCGGAAGGTGTTGTGATCAGAATAGTCTCAATCTATAATTACCCTTTTAATGGTCATGAGATGGAGTGCAAATTGTGATTCATGCGCGCGAAGTGCGCCGAAAGTTTTCATATAATAAGATTCCCGACAAAATCTGCATTCAGAATCTGCATTGAGACACTTACAATTGCCCCAAAAACCTACATGCCACTCAAAAAGCCAGTCAAATAGAGCCACGACACTACTCTTTTACCAAATGTGAGGGGACATTTGATATTGTGTCCCCCACCCATCGAAATGTGGGGGGACGTGTCCCCCGTCCCCCCAGGATTGACGCCCATGGTTGAACAGCAGCCATACCAGCACTGCGTTTTTCCGTTCAGCGACTCGACGAACATATCCGGCAATCGCTACACCGCCACAGCGGCTACTCAGCTCCTGATAACGAAACAGCTATATCTATGATGGGTGCGCGTGAAGCGAGCCGAAAAATGACCTATTTTTCAGACATTATACTAACTTACCACATTTTTATTGGTGTCAACAAGAATTAAGAAGTAGATTCGACCAGCCCAGGGTTCTTTCATGGGGTACGAAGCACACAATATTCCATCGAATTTCATGGGAATATCCCCATTCCCCATTGCTCCTCCCCCCCCCGCGCTACCACCACGGTTTTCACCACCATCAATTACACTACTTATGTGCTAACCGTAGCTAACATGCTGTATACCTATAGCTTTTCAAGGAGTGACCCGCGGGCCATTTGTTGCCCTTTACATGTACTAAAATGGCCCGCGGGAGAACCCAACAGTTTAATTAGAAAACAAGCTGCTTACGAAGTTCTGGCTACTAAATTTAAAGTAAATCCCAAGTAAAAATGGCCCTCGGCCCGGAACACTTGAGAAATCCTGTTACATAAGTAACCCATATGGACCTATACAAGACAAGCAAGCTTCGGTATGTAGCATGTTTTACAAGTGCTTGTTGAGTTTGTGGTACAGACAATTTTCATACCTTTTAAAACATGGTTGACAAGTACAGACTATGGACATTCGAAATTATGTAGTTGGCTAACTTTCTTCAAGATAAGGTTCTAACACACGCAACTTCACTGCTTCTTAGCTCGTAAATACTTTAATACTTAGGCTTACATCATAGATAGGAAGCGGGAGAACAAAGAGCCCCCAATAATTTGACTGAGGGGCTAAGATACCTTTAGGCCCTCAAATATTTAGCATTAGTGTCTCGGCACACAAACAAATAGGTTGAAGGTATTGAAAACTAATAACAGTAATCATTTTTTCAACTTTTTTAGTTATAAGTCACACATTTAACCCATTTTCAATAATAAGGTGTAAAATAAATCACAAAATCTTGGCGCGCTTCTCGCGTGAATACAATTAACTATAACGTAAACAGTACATGTAATGAGCTGGAATGGGTCAGATTTTTCCTTGCTTGTCCCCAATTTTCCTTAAATAAATATCACTTAAGCAAAAATAAACTTAGCTGTAGGCTCCTCGTTCCATTATATTTAAAGAGCTTACGATGAGTGCATTAGATTTTGGATAAAAAACTAAATTGCCTTTAAAGGTCGTGTGACGTGAAAATAATATAGTTGGATGTTTGATGTAAAGCATTAAATATCCAGAAAATAGCAGCAATTCCCATTAAAGTCCATCAAATATTGACCATTTTACAGAGTCATTTCTATTTCACACTTGTAGCATGAATAAACATGAACTAAATATGCAAATATGTGACATCGAAAGATGGACACACCACATATGGCTCATGTTAGCCTTTGTTTTTTTTAACCTTGGTTTTAAGGACACTGGTAGCATTGTTATCCCCTGAAGGGTTTATTATGAAAGTTAAAATTCTTTCCTTTCGGAAACATTGATATCACTCAACAAACTGTAATCTAACTGATCAGTGATTAAGAGATAATTTATATAGACACTGTGCAACACTCCACATCATTATTTTTGCATAGGCAATGAGTTTCTTCAGAAACCATCAAACTTTGAAGACGTATGTTTTGAGAACTGTAAAAGATATTGAAATAATTCCAACGGATCTTTCATTGGAGGACTTAATTCTTTAACTGACAAGTGAAACAGCTCTGTTTGGTGGCATGTCACACCTTTAAGAGGCATTTTCAGAGCCCTTCGCTCACACCAATAGCAAAATAGGTGTTTAAAAATAGACACTGTGAAATGGTCCTTTCTTGAAGTACCCACGCACTAACTTTGGTTTTCTCCACTACACATTATCGGTGGATAATGGTAAGGAGAAATCGTATCTTGATTTCTCCTTCCCATATTTACCGAAGAAAGGGGTGGGAAAACTGGCATGTCAGATTTCACACCACCGCGATGTTCTCGGCTTCCGTAATCTGCGGTTCCGTGGTAGTCAAGGAGACTATTGCTGCTCGACTGGGCGCTCTCGCTACTTTTACACGATATCTGTTAACTTGCCGTAATGTAGCATTTAGTCTTGGCCCAATCGTTTGTACTTTCTTAGCTTTCAGTACTTTCAACTTAAAATGCGATTTCATGAAAAGCGTTATCAATACTAGCCTCGACATATATTGCACATACAGCTATGTTCATGGAGGAAAACTATACCGTCCTTTTATTTAATATTGATCCTCTCGGCATATTTCGTCAGAGACGTTTTGTTACAATTGAACAGGCTAGAGTTGGGATGACGTCATTGAAGTCACCAATTTCCTTAAGTGCTTCACAATCATTAGCGCGTCTTTTGCACTGATGTGATTCGTCTTACTAGGTATATATGTTTCAGGGGCGGATCCAGGATGTTAAAGGGGGGGGGGGGCAAATTCAGTGAGGGCAAAGTTCGAAGTTACGAGCGTCGAATATACGAAGCCTCGATGTGGGCCTGAGGGGTTTGGGGAAAAATTAAAATTATAGACACTGTTGAATGGTATTTCATAGCATATAGTAATAAAATTTAGTATACATAAACTTTGTAGCGCAGCTCTGAAACAGTCTCAATAAAGAAAGTGATGCCGAAAAAGGACGGGGGCTGAAGCCGGGAAATTCCCCTCTCGACAAGCGCCTGTGTTTGTTTATGGAGTTCAGGTCATCCTCGCATTAATTGCTGTAGAGCGTGAACAGGTGAAATAAACACAAAGCCAGTGAACTATTCTCATATAATTGGAAGGATCGTTAAGTTTTGCTCGCAGTGTTAGATGAAGTTAAAACATGCGTTGCGGTGCACGCGACATCGCAAGGGTCATTCATCTTTGTCTCCGTCAGGCACAGGTTAGATGGTGCGTTTTGGACTAATGCGCTTACCTCATGCGATAGAAGCAAGGAAAATGATCGTGGCGTGTAAATTAGAGGCTTTTACGTCTCCAAGGTGCTGGGCATCAAGACTGATCATAAAGCAACCGAATATGAAGGGTACTATCGAAGCGTGATGTGCTTGAATTATTACTCACGGCGCATTTTTTAACTCCAGTTTCAAACCTTTGTTCCTACACTGAATATGAAAACCTTTTTTGTGGTAGACAACAGTTTACCAAAAATATTTTTTTCTCTGAGACAAATTACCTTGAAATAAAACACTTCGTCAGTGGGTTTCTGTTTAGAACAAAATGTCATAGACACGGCTGCTGAATTTTTCTTTACTTACCAAGAACCACTACTTCCAAAGTACCACTGCTCAGTATACCATGATGACTTCTAAATGTCATCGCAAGTTTTCAATATAAAGCTTCTGCAAGTTGTGATTTGTCTAGTAGAAAATGGACTTTCTTGCGTTCGGCTTCAAACCCCAAGTTAATATTCCTACACAAGGTCCGGCAAAGTGAAGAAGGCATGAAGGTATTTTTGTAGCAGTGGAAATAATCATAATTACACCACAGGTATTACTTCATTCAACTCTATCAGTCACCAGCATTTCATGTTATATTAAATGTAATATTGATAGTGGTATATGGAAATCAAATGCAACATTTGGTTGTAATAGGTGTTCAAACAGACAAACAGTTATAAGATAAACGTTTGAGGGCCACCTGGCTCATCAAGGACCCTATACCAGTGCACGAGATGAGCACGAGCGAGATTCACCTTCTCTTTTCGACTAGTGCTCAGAGATTAACGAGGCAGGCATGTACTTCGATCCCAATTCTGCCCCCAAGACTGCCATTTAACGTCCCCATCTGACGGACGTGAGTGTATTCCCAGTCTTAAGCCACTTTTCAAAGGCTGGAAGATGGTGGAGGTTTTTGCTCTGCCCCACTGATTGAAGCTGAGCCAAACAGGGTGGACAACTTGCTGAATCTGACAACTTCCCTTCTCGGACAACCAGATACCCACCAGGAATCTTACCCGGGGACCTCTGCAAGGCAGTACATTCAGATCACCAGGCCAACTCCACCCTCAGCCGTGGAGACAATTAAAGACAATTAAAGTCTTTTATTAAAGACAACAAAAGTCTTTGAATTACCTTAAAGACAATTGTAAGTTGCTGTTGTATATTACTTCACCCTATACATGTACTCAGGAATGTACTTTTACTCGTACTCGTACTCGAGTACATTTTTCTGTACTCATACTCGTACTCATGGCTCTGGACTCGTACTCGTACTCGTACTCGTACTCGGGAGTTTGTACTCGCACTACAAGTCTGCTGCCTTGTTCCTATCGGGGCCCTAAGGTGAGCCCAAAACCTCGATCACGCCCTCGGAGTGAGAGTGCGCGTTCCGCGGTCACGTACGGTGGCCGTCGCGCCTACGTATACCGCAGATGGGTCATTTCAACCTATCAATCCCCTAGCCCTATATCTCACATCACACACTTCCCCAGCACTTCTGAAATTGAATTGACGCCCCTGCGTAAGGGATATACAAATTTGTAGACAAATATCACAATTTAACACAGCGCGACTGGCCTGTAGCGTAACAATTGCGGCGACCGTATTTGCCCTACAAGAAAATAAATGTTTCAGTACTTTTGCATTTTGTTTTCTTTTTTTGGTTTGTTGTCGTCTGTAATGGTGGAATCGAATCCCCGATATTTTTGTACTTTCGTGTTTGATTCCATTTTGCAGTAGCCATAAAAAGTTGAAACGATTTCCACGTCCTCTCAGTTTGGTTTATCAAAATGCAATCTACAAAATTTGCACGCTTCAGTGCCATTCTTAGGCCAACATCCCCATGACAAAATGGTAGCTTCCATCTTTTACCGTGTTATTAAATGCAAATGTTTAGATTCAGTTCTGGTCTTTCAGAATTTTTCACTCAGAAAGTTCCTTTATTCCCTTTGCTTTGATCTGGATTGAATAAAAGATTTAAAAGAGTTAATGTACTGTGCACAAGCCTTTTGAAGGTCGAGTGGTGAGTCACAGTAGCAATATAACAATGAACAATTACCTGTATTATAGGTAGGTCAATGCTTACAACGTGTCTATGAGTTACAAGCCCGTAGCTATGCGGAAGTGAAATGTCAAGTGTACGCCTCCCGTACGATTACACGGTGAATGGGACGATTGATTCATAAAGCTGCTGTACGACCGGAATCGTCAGTAAATTTTATACCTTTTCGTCTTTCTCCCTGAAACAGACCCAGTTTAGAGAACGTTTTTTTGCAATACTCAACTAGTAGTGTTTTGTATTTATTTGGCGTTTATCGCAGCAGTTTGAGTGATCCATGTGACGTGTTCGTGTAATATATACACATGTTCTTTCTTTTACTACAGTACTGTGTAAATCAACTGAATTGCAACGAAGCAGAGAGTTGAACCCTTGCTGTGATAACTTGATACTGTTTACGAATTTGTACACTGCTGAGTTCAGGTAAATTATTACTGCAGGAAACTATAAGGCCTATCGTTCGGTAATGCTTAACACTGTGAATTAACAAAGATCACTTTCACTTTTCTCATTGCCTATCATTCCATTGTGTTGTTCGGCCTAGACTTATGTGTGCACATGTATGTGTAGGTTTATATACAGATAGTCGTCGGGATAGTTTAGTACGGAATTGTACCAAGAGTACCATGAGTGGGAAAGTTGTAACAAACGTGTAGTGTCGATTGTTTGGATGAGGGACTATAAATAACAAGCATTCACAAGAACAAACCACACAAAATGGCAAGCAACAACCAAGCAAACTTCAGCGGAACCTGGCACCTCGTTAAAAGTCACAATTTGGAATCGTTTCTGAAGGAATGTGGGGTTGGTTTCATGCGACGGAATCTCGCGAAAGCGGTCTCACCTGTTGTGTACATTACGCAAGATGGCGATAACTTTGTGATAAAGACGGATACCGTGCATCGTTCAGTTACCCTGGACTTTTCCGTCGACGTAAAATTTAAATCATTTCTTCCATGGGAGGCGGAGGAGGTTCTGATGGTAGCTACATGGGAAGGGGATAAATTGGTCATAAAAACAGTTGAGAGGGAGAACGGCCCGGTTTTTTCCAGGTACATAGAAGAGGACCATCTGGTACTGGAACAGGAGATGAATAGTGTTACTTGCAAACGTTACTTCAAAAGAAAGGAAGTAGCTAATTAGAACGACTTCGTCCAAATTTTTGGCACTGGTTTCCACTTACCCCACGGTGTATCAACTTGTAGTTTTCCTCATGTTACAATGGTGATTAAAATCATTTCCGATTGACAAAGGAGACAGCATCATTCAAGGTCAGTCATGAAAGGCAGTGGGTATCACGCTTATCACACATGGGGTTGTCTATTTCTTTTGAAACGGTAACAGATATTCTTTGAGTTTGAGGTAAATATGTTATCCCGAACGTCCGTACCTTCAGAGGTAACTACCGTATCCATCGTTCATGTCGATAAGCTAAGCACTAACTGCATGTAACAAAAGTTTGATTGGTGTGTGATGAAGCCGTGACCGCTCCAGTAGTCAAGCTTGGAGAGCCCGAATAAGGAGTATGAAAGATGTGCCTTCAGACAAAATGGCAGATTATTTGTGAAATATAACTGAGCTCATTTTTTGTACCATTAATTATCTCAGGTGCATTTCGAGGGTATGCAATGCATAGAATCTTCCTTACCATACCATATAACGAAAAGCCGTGGATATTGAATCAACGAAAGGATTTTATCGGTAGATGTTGTGTAATTCACTCAGGGTGTATCTTTTATGTGCCCTCCGTCTAAGTTCAACTTTTCAGCTGTTATTCGTTGACAGTCTATTAACAGTACTGCTTGCCATTTCCAGTGCAGCTCAGGAAGTTTACTCCCAAAAGGTTAACAAACCATCCATAACGTTAGTTTTGTTTTGGGTCTGAATTTCAGGGCATCTTTTGGGGCTTTAGCCATCCTTTGCCCTTTAACTTGTTTTGTTATGTGTAGGCCCCTACGGTCAGTGTTCATCATTTCCTTCCTGTAGGAATTGACCGTCCTTGGGGCATTAAGCCATTAAATATTTCATAAAGCCTTCCGTTTTTCGAAGTAAAGGGGAAATGCAGTCACCCCAATTTAAATTAGTGTATCCCAGTATCCTATTTCCTTAACGGTTCTTTTTAATCATGTGACCAAATTTTTGTTATCATATTGTGAAATTCTTGCAGAATACTGTAGCTCCTTATTTTACCATAAATATGGTATATGGTTCACGTTTTGGAATTATTATGGAAGATACGTGTACTTGTCAAGGAGCTAAGAGGAGATGTGTATAGATTTAGCTGATGTTTCAAAATAAATTTGGGGCGACTGCTTACTCCCCCTTTAAGTTTGGCATATATGTTAGGCCTATAGAAGGCTTTGGTGTACCAAAGGTGAATGGTGGGGCGTTGAGAAGGACTTCCTGAAGCAGTATATGGCAAACTCTCGCAATACCCTTCGGGAGCTTGCAAACTCTACAGTGGTTAAGTCAAAGTTCATCGAAAGGCCCTGGTGTAGGAAAATAGGCCTATTTGAAATTTTAGAAAAAATTGTATCAAAGGGCACAGTTACTGTACACCAGTCCTGCACGTGGCAGATTTAATGAAGAAAACGTTTCAGACGAAGTCTTGTGTGTAATTACCGATGCGTGTGCCTACACAAGGAGCTCAATTAAGATAATTTACATTCGGGATTTAATGCTTAGACAGCACGAAAATTATGCAAAGTAATTGAAAGATCCGCACAACTTACACAAATCCTTTATACTTAGACTGGTGTCAACATACATTATGGTACTGGCATCGCACAAATACTGTACAAAGGTAGGTGCATCCTGTACTTAACGTGAGGCTATACCGGCAATATTTTGTAGGTTTGCACAATACTTGAGGCTGTTGACAAAAGAAGTCTGCGGCACTAAAATGCCAGCTACTGTACCGCGTTATTTTAAGATAGTATATGCACTCTCATGCCGTAAGGGTTAGAAATAATGCACTTGTAGCTGCGTTCGAAAATACTAGTGGGAAGACGACCTTAGGCATCAACTTGAAAAATTTATTAGTACTCGGCCATATCTTGCCAGAAAGTTCGGAGTACTGTATATTTTCATAAAATATTTCGTGTGTTTAAGTACCGTCTTCCAATCAACCGTGTTGATACCATTACAGTAGTTTAAGTAGCAGTATATTGTAGCCACAATTGAGACTAGTGTGCATCATAGTAGTCTTTAAAGTTATGTAAGTACTGTATGTAGTAAAATCATTTAAATTGCCTGTAGACTGCATACTATATGTATAAGCACCCAGCGTTATCGTCTTCTGCCATTTATGTAAAGTTAAGTGGCAGTCCCTCTTCTTTTTTGGTTTCCTTGTGTTGTTATAAAACATATACCCAATCCAGTCAAGAGACTACTGTAAGTGTTGCAAATACATGTAGGCCTACTGTAGTGTAAAATCCATTTAAGTTTTAATTATACCGTTTTGGCTATCGCACATGCTGTATAGGCTATCGTGTCACTTTGTCATTCCTAATAGATCTTTGTATAACAGTGTATGAATAGGACTGTGCGTCATTACACCACACCTTGTACCAAGTCGAGTTTAAATTCCGCTTGAAGAGGAAATGTGCAGTAGGTAATAATAAAAGACCAAAAATTCTTGTTTTAAAAGAAAAACACAATTATCACGCATCATCATGCATGCATATATTTTGAAGCAAAATATTTTTTCAATGCCAAAGAAACCGTCTTTGGTGCTTTTTGAAGTTAATCCGTGATTCCGTGTATTTCTTTTCTCCTGAATATTTTAAATGTAGTCGGTAAAGAATGGTTTATATGACGGGTATGCTAACTCAGAACATTTGCGAAAGTTTACCACGGATTTGATTTAAATGACTTAACAAACCTTTTATTAAATAATTGTTAAATATACGCACAGTATAGGTCTAAGGCAACTCCTTGATTTACCTGTGATGTGTGCAATATTTGTATTTGTCAAACATCATTAAACTTGTGAGTGAAACAGACTGAGATCCCATCATGTTTCGAGGCAAGCTTGTGTAGGTTGCTAACAGAACCTGCAGCTCATGCAGCTCAGCAGCTGTGTGGTAAACGTGGTGCGCGCTGAAGGAATGCATTAAGATGTGGCCCAAGCTATGTCACGCTAGGAGGCCCCGTATATAAAATGTAGAACAAAAATTGTCACGAAAACTTGAGTACATGTACGGCTTATTATAAAGAATTTTCAAGTGTGGCAAGGAAACGAGCCGTATCCTCCTTATCCCCAACCGGTGCCAGACTGCCAGGCCCTTAAACTGTATATCCAATCTAGCTGGCTTAATCCGGCACTGTGCACACTGAAATCAGTTTGCATTCTGTGTTTCATTTGGCACTACTCCATGTTAATTACGTAAGTGTGAGGATGCTGTACACTTGGTCTTTGTTGTATACGATAAAAATACCTCTAAGCTGGTATGGTACAAATTTCATGTGTGTAGAACCAACGTAATGGCTACTGCGTGGTAGTGTTGAACCTTTTGTGTCCTCTAAAATGTATTTAGTAAACGTATGAACTCTATTGTGTATAACATACCAGATGTAGGAAGTAATCGGCATTTTTCAAACTGAATTTCGTCTTTCCCAACACTAAGTTTGGCATCGAAATTGATGGCTACGTTGTTGCCCTTGTTGTACGTGTAAGCACAGATTACAGATTACTTCCTCCTCTGCGACTCATCAAGCAATTACATAACGGCTCAATGATACTTTTTCTTTACACATTCCACCTATTCTAGAGTGTAGGAAGCGATAATATTCTGTGAATTATCGAAGAACCCGCAACAAGTGTCAAGGAGTAATTAATGGATCCCAGTTGTTGGGTCCTCAAAACACCTCGATATGTGATTGGTATTTATAAAAGTACGTATTACCATACTTTCCCCTAAATGGAGATCTCATTGGCTCATTTTGTAGCATAAATGCCAGGAATGACGTCGCTCATATGGAAATGTGAATCTGAAATCATGCGTGCCTAACTACGTTTTGTGGCATGACCTACAGCCCTAGGCTACTTGTGTATGGTGAGTGGTATCAATCACGTACCACAGACAGTATAGACCTTCCAAAGTGCGCATTCTCAGAGGACACGCATGTAGAGCAGCATGCTCTCTAAGATGGCGGTTATCAAGGAGGTGATGACTTCAATGTACAAGGTCTATTATATACGGTATCATCAATGAGTTTTTCCTTTCATAACGACTTTAACTCATAGGTCTTGATTCCTGTTAGTAATGTTATGGTCTTGTTTCCCAACTTTTTGAGGCAGATTTTATTAATTTTGAGGAACTTAATAGCGTTTGCGCCAACTAAAAGTCAGTATTAAGAGAACTTTTAGTAGAGGCTGATTGAAATTTATGCATATTTACAGAATATTTTATATTAGTTATACTTATTCGGATAACTTTTACTCAAGATTATTGCAACTCGAAATAATGTCACAGTCATGCAAGTGGCACATTCTTTCAATAGTTTTAAAGTAATGTGAAAACAGTGCATTGATGTCTTCCATTAACATGGCGCCTTCACCTTTATGTTGAAGATATTCTGTTGCAAATTCCTTATTGAAATTGTGGCCGATAATGGCGCTCTACGTAGCTATGAAATTGTGTGCTTGCACTGAGCAAAGAGACTGAAGTTAATCATGTACTGTGCCTGTAATACGTTAGCATTGTTGTTTGGGGAATTAAAGCAAATTGTCGGAATGTCTCGTGTTGAGCCGTATTTATGATTTATTTTCGTTTTTTTTTTGTTTTCTTCATATTTTGCTTTATTTTTGTGCCCATGGTGGTGGTATTTCATCATTTTGTATGAACGTGCCTGCGTTGGCACTTTGCATTTGTAAATTCGGTTTATGCGCTCAGCCAGCTACAGTATGCGGTATCTCTATTGTGGCCTTAATTTGAGCGTTGTTTACATGTATGAACGTTGGTGGAGTTTAATCAGTATTGGCAACGTTATAAGTTCAATCACAGCCTTGCATTGAACTGATTTACGATTTTTCTACATCTCAAATACAAATTAAGGATGAAACCGTGAGAGATCTTATTAAAGTAACGTTTTTGATTTATAATATATGCAGTGAAATGTAATAATGTGGAGCAGTTACATGAATAGCATGGTGTCTCAGACAATATTGAATAATCTATTGATAAATCACGTATTTCAACCTCATGCTGAGAATTGACGGGAATGTCTGGTGGGAAGAAGTTATCGTAAAATTATAGTGCATTGTGATTTGCAAATCGTGAAATACGTCCTGCAGGAATCAAGTACTGCACTGGATTTTACACAGTACTTGCCGACTACAATGCTACCACACATTATTTGTACTGAAATAAGTAATAAACCATTCTGCCCTTTAATATGAAAGAGTCTAACAGACGTTACTGTTCTATCATTAACGTGAAATGTTTACGATGTGACTTGTGGTATAAACAAACTTTTTTGAGAGCTTGTCTAGCTCGAAGTATACAACTGATGTTGAACATCGTGCGGCAGTTGTGGCTATGTCAACAAAGTAAAACTTTCCTATAAATATACATACTTGTACGTCGAACATCGAAGGCAATCAGTTTTAAGAAACGAACAAATCCTATTCCAAAGTTCAACGTTCGAAAGCCTTCTGAGTATATTTTCAGCCTTCTTCTGAGTGGGGCATTGTCTTTAAATCTTTAAAAATTTTTGTTTACAAAAATTCCCAGATGTTTTACGTGTAATTAAAAAATACTATTGTAATCACCGTAGAACAAGTACATTTTAAGGTGTTCTGGTGTGCAGAACAAAACGTTATCATGTACATGTATTCTAAATGGCTCATGCGATAAATCCACTATAACGAAGAAAAAAATATATTTTATGCTTCAAGAGAGCTTGAAATTATATTCAATGTTTCTGTTTTTGAATAAATTTGACATTTATTTATTGAAATGTCATCCATATAATAAACAAGAAACTTGACAATCAACAAGCCAAGTGCATACGTTATGCATGTACCAATCGTTTATTTTTGTTGATTTCGTGTTCAGACTGGAATGTCGTCACTGCTTGTGGTCTTTCAGCCCCTTGCCGTGGTTATAATCTCAGTTAATTTAAGGATATCAAACTTACAAAGAAAAGCTGTTTATTAGTTTATTTAATCGAAGAAATGTCAAAATTAGGGATGCAATTGGAAATGATTATACTGTTCTACGGAAGCAAGCATTTGATCAGAGAGACAATGAATGCGAACATTATAAAAGGGTGAACTAGTATCCCTGGACATGACTACCTTTTGAAAACCGGCTGTGAACTCCTCATAGACGATGGGATACTTAAGACGTGTATTGCTCCTGCACTCACAGTGACTGCACTCGCAATGCCAAAGAGGAGTACATATTCGACACTTGCTATGACGGTTATCTGTTACCGGCTTTTGGAGCTACCGTGACTGTGACGTCTTCAGACAATAAAATACAAAAGAAATCGGCGATTTTCTCTGCACACCATGACAAAAAATATCAGTACGACAAATGAAAATATAGCACCAAACTTGTGTTCAATTGTTCCCACTGTGGAACATTCAGAAGGCCTATGATTTTGCAACAAAGAATTGATCATTTTAAGAAATTCAGGAAGAATATGTTAAAAACAAGCAGACTTTCGGCTTAGAATTGCTTTTACAGAAAGTTGCAACTCCCTGGTCAGACTGTCGCAACTGGATAGGAAACCAGAAAGCCTATAGGCTCCGACAGTGACTCCTTGCCGAAAGAAAATGCTTCGTCGCACTGAGGTTTATCACTTAAAGTTATCCTTCTTGAGATAAGTTTTCACAATATTTTCACAATGGACCTCTGGTACCAGTGATCACGTGACTCACGTCTGATGACCTCCAGTAATAACAATGGGGTTCATGTAAAGAACATGGGTCGTCACCTGCTGCATGCAAGATTTTTCACAGTTGCGTGCCAGGTTTTCAAAACTTGACCTCAAATGACCTTTGACCGCCACCAAAACAACTGAATTATTGAACGCAATATGGAGGCATCCACATGAAATCTATGAGATCCGTCAAGACTACCCGTTATCACATTTTGTGTGTACAATCTTTCCACCATGCGACCTCTAGTGACTCCACATAAACTTTCGCCTTCTTGTAATTAGTATGCGACATCCAACTATAAAACCTCAGTTAACAAGGTTATCGTACTTTCACCGCCGGTGACCTTAGATGACGTTTGAACTCTACTGAAAACAAGAGGTATATTTTTCAAGTATGACGCATCCACATTCCCAAGTATGAAAAGCATTCTTGATTCCTAAACTTGAAATATGATGTTTCAGAGGTTTCAGTTTTGACATCTGGTAACCTAAAATGCCCTCTGACCTCCACCAAAACAAAAGGGTTCTTCCTCTCAGTTTTAAAAATTTTCACACCATATATGATAATTGAAGACAAAAGCTGAATAACAAAAACTGAAAATATAAGTGCTCGCATGGTAGGTGAGAATGGGAAACCGAGCACTTTCCACTCAACCATCTGACCATCAACATACACTGATTAATGGTGATCTATTTTTAATTATAATATGGTCACACATCCTTCACACAAGTCCATTATTAGGTAATTAAAATTGGAATGATAAATTTAACAGAGTTATGCTGGTGAAAAGATATGTATTGTTCTTGATAGTTTTATCCTTGGAATGGTACATACATTCAGCTTTTTCGTTGGCCACGAAACGACACAATTTGGTTATATGGCCCTTTTCTAATTCTTAAGAGATCGCGTTTGCGAGCAGTTTACAAGGATTTCGTAGTTTCACGTCTGGTGACCACAGATGACCTTGGACCTCCACCAGAACTAATAAGGATCCTTCTCTTAAAATGGCAAATCTATATAGCAAGCCTGAAAAGTAGTCATTATTCCAAATGTTGAAATGCTGTGGACATAAATGACTGTGCATGGCGAGCGGTACAACCCCTCGATGGGGAATCAGGAGTGTTTACACAAATGGCACTGGCTCAGTTGGGTCTGCACTGAACAGACCCCCAAATTCATTAACTGACCATTCTCTTCGGTAATAGCCCCTTCTTTAATGTTCGGTCGATTAATGGACGGTCGATTTATGAAAGAGAACACTTGTGGGTTTTCGGGTGAAGGATGGTAGCTGCATGAGGCTTTGGAACGATAATCGACTGAAGGTGTGGTACGGTGACAATGGGTCAATTGTCTAGTGCGATTCCTGCTCTCGAAGCCCCCCCCCCCCCCAAAAAAAAGTAAGGCCCAGTTTAAGACATTCAAGGATAACATTTCATCTCAGTTATATTGCAAACGTTTCTAACTCAGCTGCATTTTCAAAACCATCTCTTTCTTGTGTAGTCTCCTTTCCTTTGGAGTCGACCGATTTGGAATTGTTTTGAGACCGACGTTTTTTACAAGGAATATCACATCCCCTGACCCTCTGTTTGACCCCTTCCTACCCACCGTCTCAGGGTGAACGACCTTTCTGGGACACACCCATACATCTATGCGACAAACATGGCCGACTTCAAAGAATGATTGAACACAAGAGTCCTTTTTGGCCTACTGACGAATAGCACAATTCCGTACTTGGCATAGTGACTAATTTGCTATTGTTTATGATATGCATTCGTTATTCCGTCAAACACGGGCTTTCCCTCGCCCTTAGGTTCCGAGCCCGGAAGTTGAACATGTTGGCGTGTTGTGTAAGCTTCATCTTTGTCGATAATTGTAATGCAAAGTTTAACGAAGCAAGTTCCAAATTAACCTGTATTACCGTGTTGCCATTTAAATTTACAGTCACGATTTATGGCCTGACTTTTGGCCGTATATGACTGTATATTGTCACTGTGTATAGGTATAGTTGTTTATGGCTCTCAGCTCCTGTTCCGTATTCTGACTGAATGACCCCAATGAATTCTGTTACCACTGGATGGAAAAGATACATACTGCCCCCACGTATATGTTATCGTGACCTCAGTCTCAACTGTGGAGACAGTGAAAATGAATACATAGCCTAGCTCTTGTAATTCCATCATCCAATTGTGTTTGGGGATACTTGAAGTCAGTTTGATTGTCATGTTCTTAATTTTCGTAAATTCGGTACTAAACAACTTCTTGGGCATCTCCTTAAGCGCCCGGGCCGTGGATGGCATTGCACTGGACGATACCGGAGACTGAATGACCGCCTTCTGTGCCCCAAGCCATCTGGACGGAAGAGATGCAGAACAAAGGAGTTAAGAGCAAATGATCTTTTGTTATTTTTCAGGGATGGCGAAAATGTAAGTCTGTAATTCATTGAGCAAGAAGGGCCCTTTCTTTGTGTCTTGGCGATGAACGACTTTAACCAAAGGGCGTCAGCACAGTAGATGTTGACATTATTTTGAAAACAATTTTAGTTCCTCCTTTCAATTTCTCGATTACGTTCCTCAGGCGGATAACCTGTGATGATGCCGAGAGGTACAGGTAGTGACATTGAATCAGTTAGGCTATAACGATCGGGAGATTTGTCGTTGAATCCTCTCCTGGGTCATGGTAGCTTAATGTTGGTTTTTCATCCAAGACCCCTAACGGTTTCGCCATCGAAAGTGATATTTCTATATTCAACACATTCAAATTGAGTTAAAATACTGAGTTGAAGCCACTCGACTTCAACTGGTAAGTCGGCCCATATAACTGGTCGCTTATTGTCGTTAAATAACCGTGACTGCTTCAAGGTCTGAATTTTTATTGATGTTGACATATTTTAAGAGTTAAGCAGTCGTGCTAATAGTCCGACAATACCGACACATTAAGAGGTAAAGAAGTTCAAGAGTGATTGGATTTCTAAATGCACAGTTATTTAGTACGACAGAGCGAGACATGTGAGAATGGTTGGTGTTAAAGGTAAAAACCTCATAAGGTGTTTTTCCTTTCCCATATTACGACACTGTTCACGGATTCATGATAATGCTATTTATTTCTTTTAGGTGTACAGGTTTTCTCTTTTTTTGTGCATAACTTGAGTAAATTAATGCTTTACACGCCCATACACAAAAGTAATTCCTACGCATTGTATTTATTTCTGAGAACCTAACGCTCGACCAGCGAAAGGGACTCGATTGCAGAAAAAATGTATAGTCAATGAATTTTGGTAGAAAAACTTTCCTTGTTTTTCAACCGCCATGTGAAGTTTTTAAAGAGTTATATAAAACGTAGCTTTAATGTACATATGCATTTGGCTTAGTGTCCCGACACTCGCCTTGATGTCCGTCAGTTTAATACCACAGCCTGCTCTAGGTCTCCGTAACAGAATCAATCCACTTGTAAAGTTTCCTGGTACACTAAATTTCCCCATTTCTTCATTGGTCAGCTCCTGCTACGACCCTCCCGACTGGTAGACTTGTGGGAGGGGGGGGGGGGGGAGTTTAGTTCATGCAGACTAAGTCGTACATCGCACAATCAAAGCTGATCGCCACCATCATCGCACTAAAAAAGGTAAATTTAACCAAAAGTGCTTCTCAGATTGGTCAAATTGGTAATTTCCAGTTATCTTGATATTCTTCTTCGGAATTTTTCTGCAATCCTCTGATGTATTTTGGCCATCCCCAAATTTGAATAACACGAGAGTATTCTCACCACTCGCCTACAAACGATCACACACGGTCCCTTTAGTTTTGTTTGAGCTAAAGGGAGCAATTGAGAAACTGCACAGCGCCACCTTCTGTAATGAGGCGTAGAGCTCTGAAAACTTTAGTTGTCTCACGCCACCAATTCATCGGATCAAACAACAACGCGTCTGGTCAGCTGGCCAGGCTCAAAACAACAGGTCAACTTGGTGAAATGACTACTTTTAAAAGTGATGCAAACAAGAGACAAGTCGTCGTGACATCATATTTATGGTGGAAGCTACTGGTGGGAAAGTGAATGGAACTGGAGGGCGGTATTGCAAGTCTGTTTCAAATAAAAAAAAATCACCCCAAAGGTGGTGTGATAGTATGTAATAACAACTAGGATCCTTCCCGACAAAAGTTACGACGAGAAACTAAAACTTGTCTACATGAGGTTGCGTATCGTTGAAATATTTGGGGATATAAAGAATTTTTCAAACACTTGTGGAGGTGAAGAACGAAATTGTCATTACACACATATCGAACTAATCGCTACTTAGTTAAGTCTACTATGGTGCCATCATGGATAAAAAGAATCCAAAGAATTGTTTAAATTTCAAACCTTGCGATATAACATCGAAGAAGTTCTTTACAAAATAATGAGCACATAGTTTTTCTTTGTTCAAGAAAAATTGCTCAGTATGAAAACGGAAGCGGAAGACCCAAAACTTGTTGGTGATGTTTGTGTACTAATTTCCTCATCACATAATTTTCATAAGAAAATTTGCTTTTGGGATTTAGTCTAATAAGAAAAGGAAAAAAATCAGGCTTCTAGAAACTTTTCTGCGTAAATATTTAATTACCTTGTATTCCATTGTATAATATTTATGCAGGATGCAGGCAGATGACGATTATTTACCACGTTACATTTCTTTTTCGGCTTTAATGTATGTTTCAAGATTTTCACTGCATTCTGGTTATCTAACTCACCTCATTTAAGTAGCTGTGTCTAGCAAATTGTAGTACCCGTACAAGTGCCTCATTTAAAGTCTTTGTCAACGTTTTACGATGCAAATCACCCATTTTGACATGACGTGATGTTCTTCAAGCCCGAAGATATTACTCTGACTAATAAAAATTACAATAGAGCAACCTAACAGCAAAGAGACGTTTGTAAGCTACTGTCGCCGTATACACTTTTCACTGTTTATTCAGCATGTTTGTTTATTTTCTATCAAAGCAAATTTCTTCCAACAAATGACTGCTTCTTGAAAGATAAACTGACGGGAACCGTAACGCTGATCACGCCAGTGGAGTCATAATTTCTAATTTACATCCATTAAAGATTGTTAGACAACCTTTGCGTCTTACAAGCTTCTTGCAGGCACCTGGCATCTCTATCACTAAACTTAGTGAAACCTGAACACGAATCAAAGGCGTGATGAGTTGGTCAAATCTGAACTAGAAACAAAAAATTGAAAAAAGAAAGATAACTCGAGAAACGAGACGAACATTTTTGTACGCATAGGACAAGGTAGCGTAATATGCGGCTGTCTTTGTCGCACTGTAAATGAAAACTCAAAACATCAAAGTTCCTTATAGAACTTACTTTGTATGTCTAAATTCCCAAGGTGGTAGAAATGTTGCACAAAGAGATATCATTAGCTTGCCAATGGATGACCTTAGTAGACTTTTATCAGTACATGGATATGTACATGGTTCAATTTGTTGATGTTCTGTTCTAAATCTAACCAAAAGCCATCAACCTAATCGGCAAAACAATTTGTTCCTTTAATTTTTCTGACTAAAGTTGCTTCCTTTTAGTCGGTAACAGATGTAGAAATAGCCTACTTAAGAATTTCTTCACGGGGAAAAGTTTGGTTTGCCTACAGAGAAAGAGGTGGTTTATATGAACTCTGCCACCTTGTCCCTTGTGTAAATGATGTCAATTCTCTTCAATTACTTCTCTGGTGGCTGTGTCAGTACGTCAATAATAGAGCTATATGACGATTCTCACGTAAACAGGCGCACCCTTTATAAATTACGGTTTTGGGCAGGGAGTGTCTTAAAGTTGTAATTCAAGACTCGAAAAAGATATGAGTCAAACACTTCGGTCTGATGTGTCGTCATACCAGATATAGGTTAGATTCATCTGCCAATAACCTTCAACAGTTCGCTTGACTTATTTGACTATTGCCGAAGTGATGATATTTCCGTCCAATCATATGCGACGTTGACGGGCTTAAGTAATTAGTTTGATTAATTAGAATAAATAGAAATGTGAGACGTCCGCGACTGGAGGAAATTTTTCCTCCTATTAATTTATCGGCAGACAAGAATTTTCAACGACGCTCACCACAAGCGAGACTACAGGACTCCACGGAAATACATATTTAACCTAAGTTATGAATAACTTATTGTATTCTTATGATTGCTTTACTATTGAAAAAATAAGTTTTTTCCCAGTATCCATTTATGTGACTTTACTGCCACGAAAGAAATTTTAATATACTCAAAAAAAAAAAAAAATAACATGACGTCACGGCGACTTGAATCAAAGTTCGAATAAAGATAGCGTATCTAGGAAAGGTGGCACTCCTGACGATTTTCGTTTTTCGACCCCCGCAGGATGTCCTGTCCTCGCTTCGAAGAATTTTTTCACGTAAGTTGGTTTCGATGTAAAATGGTGCTTTCTTGGGCAAAGCTATGAACTGATTATATTTTTAGAAATTCTCAATGCAGAATTTATAGAATAACCCTTATTTTCGGGGGGGGGGGTGAGTCTAAAGTGAGAGGGAGCCAGCCCTATCCTTTGAGAAATGTTTATTTATTTAAGGTGACGCTAGCGCAAAAAATTTGCCATATCTTTAGAAGAATCTGGAATTGATTTTATGTTTAGAAATTCTCATTATGTAAAAGTTTTGTTTTGCTGAGACTTGTCATCCCTTTAAAGCTGGTACATACCTGTGGAGGACAGACCGCCACACCCACCTAGTACGCCACTGGTTTGAATTGACGAGGCTTGGATTGAAGAAAACACCCGTCAACATCATACTGGTAGTAAATCTGCATGCAATATGTCTCATGAAATAACACATTCGCTAAATACAAGGATACGACTGAAAAGTTTGTTCCATAGAAACTTTTCCCACGGCCTGTTTTACACAGTAGGTTGACACAGAATCAAGGCCCTCAGAGAAGTTCACTAGGCTGGTTCCTGTGTAAATAGAATTGATCCTGAACCGAAGTCACTTAATTCTTGTGAATGAGAAATGCCATGCCCTTTGTTACAACTGATAATGTAGTCATTGACCGATAGTGTATCACTAACCGATAATGTAGTAAAAATTGACCGATAATGTAGTAACGTTTTAACAGATAATGTATCACCTCAAAACCGATAATGTAGTGAAAAATTTTCGGCAAATTTTTACTACATTATCGGTAAGTGATACATTATCGGTCAATTTTACTACATTATCGGTTAATGATACATTATCGATCAATAACTACATTATCAGTTGTAACACCCTTAAAAAATTCTTTAAGACAAAAGAGATGTTTATAAACTTTTCGTTACGTGTACACGTTGCTTTATTGTTCAGCATACCTTACACCGTAGTTTACTGGTAGGTTTTCCGAAATTTGTGGCTACAATCTCCTAAAGTAACTCACTAGTGGTTTGATGACTGTTTTCTGTATTCTCTCGGGTCAATATATTTACTAAATACTAGCCTTTGCAAATGTGGCCGTATTTCCAAGAAGAATTAGTTACACATACTGATCATTGCATATCTTGCTATTGCCTGACTAATATTCGATAATGTTCATTTACATGACTGCAGTGGAACCAAACTACAAGTTCCTCACCCGAAACTTGATATCCCGGATGGTAATAGAACGGAAATGAACTTGTAAACACCACCCAACAAGAAAGTGACCACATACAAGCAGAATAGATCAATTTTTCATATCGAACAGCTCACTGGAAACATGGGGACAATGTGCATGAAATAACCTTTCTAATTGGCAGCAAGCCTCATCCTTCATCACTGAGAGTGCCCAGGCATATGGCGGACTTACACTGTCAATTTTCATTAGCTTTTGGGATAACTGGATCGAGCTCTTCGACGTATTACGGGCACGAAATAATAGAGTGAATCGTTTCTGAAGGACAGTTTTATACATTTTTTATCAGTGTATGATATGCACTTTTTGTGCCGACGCCATTTATGAATCCTCGGCTTAGCCTGTACTGGTTTCTTTTTCTGTCCCTCTTTTTTTTTTTTTTGCTTCCAAAATTTTTGTGGATTTGAAGTGATTGACGTCTGTAATGATTTAGTAATGAGCCATAGCAGAATTTTGTCAGAAACTATTATTTAAATTTCAGTCAGGGAGTAAATACCAATGATGAAAAGAGACCCTCCCGAGACACTTAGGGGTTAATATCCCCTTGCAAGTCACCATGGGAGTAAAATGCTCACGTTATTATAATCTCCCCGGAAGGACTAATTTCGATCCATTACTTACAAACTCTCAGATCATTATCGTGTCTAATTGGACGTAAAAATAGGTTGCTGGCCATTGACTGTCTCCACTTTCTTTTCGGATTTTATAGCACGTCATTTCTAGGTAGTCTGTGTAGGGGAAGTTTCAAACCGGCTTAAATTTTAAAGGTCGTGTGACATGAAAATAACATAGTTGGATATTTGATGTAAAAAGCATTAAAAATCCAAAAAATAGTCACAATTCCCATTAAAATCCATCTAATATTGACCATTTTACAGGTAAATTTCTATTTCACACTTGTATCATGAATAAACATGGAGCTAAATATGCAAATATGTGATATTGAAAGAGAGACATACCATATATGGCACATGTTGGCCTTTGTTTTTTCAACCTTAATGTCAAGGACACTGGTAGCATTGCTATTCCCCGAGGGGTTTATTAAAAAAGTTAAAATTTTTCCTTGAAAAATATTGATATCACTCCTCACACTGTAATCTGTATGATCAGTAATTAAGAGATAATCTACATGGGGTTAACAAAAGAAATCTTCACACTGTGCAACACTCCACATAATTCTTTTTGCATACTGGCATAGGCAATAAGTTTCTTCAGAAACCATCAAACTTTGAAGACGTATATTTTGAGAACGGTAAAAGATATTGAAATAATTTCAACGGATCTTTGATTGGAGGACTTAATTCTTTAATGACAAGTGAAACAGCTCTTTTTGGAGGCATATCACACGACCTTTAAAGGTGATCAGTCGTCTTGAAATATTCTTTGTGACGTCAGCCTTTTCTTGACATGTTTCTGCAGTCGTCACTGTTCAAGGATACACCGTACAAGTAGCTATGATGACATCGGTATAGCTAGTAGGTATACAGCTACAAGCCGTCTCTTCTTGCTTACCGATTAGCTATACCATGCTTGTACGGTGTATCCTTGAACAGTGACGACTGCAGAAACATGTCAAGAAAAGGCTGACGTCACAAAGAATATTTCAAGACGACTGATCACCTTTAAGTAAGGTGAGTAACATATTTAGAAAAAAAGGTCATGAACTTTTGTATAACATCGAAAGTCCCCCAAAATAAAATGCTCGACTGCTTGCTACCGTGACTGTAACTTAGTTGAAAGCTGCTAGAATTTCTCAGTAGTAAGATTTGAAATGTTTAAATCATCATTTCCTTCCAAAAGCATGTGGCATTATTCAGTAAGCTTAACTTCTGCGATGAATGAGGTACAGTTTTCACACGTCCTCCTTCTGATAAGTGAGCACCGTGAAAGGGGTTACAGTTGATTGGTAGCGTGGGAACAAACCCCAGTCTGGTAAAAGTGCATTACAAAATAGGAGTGGAAAAAGTGTTACTTGAGCAGTCTGGAGTTTTCCTGTACTTATACCGCCACAAGGCATAGTCACTTCATCTGTCTGTTTAAAGGAACAATTTCAAAGTTGTGTTTTCCTTCGTTCTTTGCGAGATTTATCTAGCTGCAACCTTCTTCCACCAACACCTCTTCCCATGAAGAAACTGACTTGTCAAAAATAGGCTAGAGAATTTCGATGTACAAGCAAGTTGCAAGACCATAAGTATATGCCTACCGTAGGCCTATATACTTTTACCGTTATTTGTGCTGCAGATATTGTGAACATTCAATACACTATATGCTTTCCGATTAGTAATACCAATCAAACTACAGAAAAGGAATACCAGTGAAGTCTCGCAAATTCGGCAAATGTATTGATTCCGCTGAGAAGACACGCAATCTTTAAAATCGTATTGAGACAAGGTGACAAGGAGAGTACTACTTTAAATCTCATGGAACAACGAGACCTTTCATGTATATACTCAACTATGTGTCATACATAATCCTATGGGCTATTTAAGTCACGATCATCACTATTATTGTTAGGAAAGCATCACGTAGCTTTCTCTGTAACCTATTGACCTCTATGTTATGTTGCGAACGAACATGAAACAACTTATCCTATTAAAATCTTTGGGTACCATACTATGACTCAGCTCACAGTACTTCCTGTTCAAATTTTTATTCGTTGCTTTTGGCAAAAAAAAAAAAACAAACAAACAAACAAAGAAACAAAAAAAAAAAAACAAAACAAAAAACGCCCATTTCAAAACGAAAGTAGTGACATGTGTGACACCCACCCTATCTACCATCACGCTGTAAAAAATGTGTAAAGCATGTGCTCGTAAACACGGGGGATGCCCTCTAGACCGGAATAAGTCATCCAGACGGAAAGTCTCCTTCGAACGGAAAGTCTCCTTCGAAGATTGGGTTAGGATATGGGCCCGCCAGGTTAACGGTTACGTGTGTTAGGGAATATCCCGATCTTCGGTTTAACTACCTTTCGTACCAGCGACCTTTGATCTAGTGGTTTCTACTCGAAGCGACCAGGATGAGGACTGTAGGAACCCCCTAATAATTCTAACTATCCCCAGAAATTGTAGTCTGGCTGTCACAGTAGCGTAAGTCGAGGATTGCAAAAAAAAAAAGCAATTTTGCGCAAAACAAAGGCCGAGTGTGCGATTTTTCCTGACCACTGGCAATTTTCGAAGTGTTGAGTGTGGAAGTAAAGAGGAGATAATCACGATAACAAGAGAAAAAGGTACGAAAGATTCACGACGGAAAATAACAATTCGATCGGAGATCAATAGCTTCAATGTAAATTCCTCTTGTAAACACAGATTTTTAGCGAAGTGTTGTGGCCGTTAACCAAATAAAGCTATTGATTCAGAGGTTAAAATGTAATCTGTTCCTTCAATGTTCGTCGCCATTGATAGTAAGAAATACGGATTCACATTAGCGAAAGGCATATTGTGTTATAAAATGTTAGTTTAAAACTTGGTTACATTAAGGTCATTAAGCCATCAGAGTTCAAAACAAAACCATGAAAATGCAATGATATCGCAATGTAGGAAGCATGGATATTTTTTATTCCTTGCCGAAAGCAAAAGGAATCAATGCATGGGCGTGTGTACGTATGTATGCGTGTGTTTGCAGTGACAGCCTGTAAACACGATATCTCAAGATAGCATTAATGGCTACTTTCATACTTTCTTTATGAATTTAACATATTTAGAGGAAGAACACTCTTGTTCTGGTGGGGGCCAGAGGTCATGTCAGGTCACCAGTGGGAAAACCAAAAAAAGTAGTAAACACGAGATAGGAAACATGGATACTTTTCATAGTAAGCACGTGGATGCGTTATGGTCAGAAGATAAATCGTATTGTTTTTGATATAGGTCAAAGGTTACCTGAGGTCAATGGAGGTAAAACTTCAAAAACCTTGGAAATTGCTTATAAACACGATATCTCAAGATAGAAATGACTAACACTTTTCATATTGTTATACGGATTTATCACATGGAGAGGAAGAACCCTATTGTTTTGGCAGAGGTCAGAGGTCATGTGAGGTCACAAGATTTCAAAAAACTAAAACCTCATAAACACAATAGGGATGGTAGATACATTATCTCACAATAGGGATGGTAGATACTTTCTCCTTAGCGTATAAATTTATCATATTTAAGGCAAGAACTCTTATATTTGTATAAGAGGTTGGAGGTCATGTGAGATCACCTGATGTCAAAAACCAAAAACATTGTAAACATGATATCTCAAGGTAAGAAGCATGGATACTTTTCATACTTGACGTGTAAATGTGTTACAGTCAGACGATGAACCCTATTGTTTATGACAGAGGTCAAAGGTGATCTGAGGTCACTGAAGGTGGAACAACGAAAATATTGGCAATTGCTTGTAAACACTTTAGCTCATGATGCGAATGATGGATACCTTTCTTACTTGATATTGGTTTGTCATATTGAGAGGAAGAATCCTATTGGTGTGGGAGGAGGTCAAAGGTCACCAATGGTCAAAAACTGAAAAACTTGTAAATTTCGTTTCCCAAGATAGTTTTCATAATTAGCATGTGGATGCATTATTGTCAGAAGATGAACCCTATTGTGTTTGATAAAAGTCAAAGGTTATCTGAGGTTATTGGAGATCAAGTGGTGGAACCCTTGTAAACTGCTTACAAACATGATATTTTAAGAGAGATAACATTGATGCCACTCATTTTTAGCACAAGGATGCCCCATATTGAGTAAAACAACTATATTGCTTGTGTGGTCAAAGGTGATTTGCGGTCACCAGAGGTCAAATGGTGTAAACTTTATAAAATATGATATTTTATGAAGGGTAATCTTGATAGAGCTTACAGACGGCTCTCCTCCCATTTGTCAGAGTATAAACTATACCATCAAAATCAGTTACAGGGCTGATGAAGTTGGTTCCACTCCTGGTTTGAAACACCCTTGTGTGGACCAGTTAAATGGCTGACTTTCCTTGCTTTTGTTGAAGTCGCTCAGCTTTGATGAAGCCATTTAACGCAATTCTTTGCTCTCACTACTGCGAGGTTCTCCGATGGCTTCTAATTAATTAATTCTTGTCTCAGTTCGGGTTTTTACTACTTTTGGGCGTCAGGTTTTAAATTTACCTGCAGTGGGAGGTAGCCAGCAGGACTTTCTCTAAGGAGCACTTGGTGCTCAAAATGTGTCAACTTGAAACTCCGGAAAGTGAAAGAAGTACTTAAAAAATATATCCAGAGGCATGGAATCACTAAGTAAAGCTGATTGGCTTTCTGGTTTCATTTTGGTGGAAGTCCAACGCCATTTGACGTGACAAACTGTGTATACCTTAAAATGTGATACCTGCGTCTCGATTTGAATCTGTAATACTTAGAGTCATTTCTTTTCGGCAAGGAAACACGGAATGGAAGGTCTGGTTTGGAGTCCTTGCCGAAGGCAGGAGGAATCTATACGGCGGTGATATCGTGTGTGTATGTATGTGACGCTTTGCTTATAAACACGATGTCTCAAGTGGGGCAATTGTGAAGACGGATATCATCATCGCATGTGGTTGGTTCTTACTGGCCAGAGATCAAAAACGAAAACAGAGTAACTGTAACTGGTAATGGATCTCATAGCTGACATGTGGATACCTTATATTAAGTAGAAAAACCCTATCTTGTTCTTGGAGATCAAAGGCTTCGGATCACAAAAGATCAATGGGAAGGGGGAAAAATATAAGCCTTTTATGTAAGTACATTTTGGCATGTGAATGTCCCATATTGAGTAAAAGAACCCTACCCTTTTGAGGAGGTTCACGGTCATTTGGGTTCTTAAGAGGTCAAATGTTTAAAATCTTAAAAACTGCCGTGAACGTAGTATTTTAAGGGTGACTAGACAACCTCTTTTCGGACAAGTCCCACCCGGATAATTCCCACCCAGACGATTTCCCCTCGACAATCCCTACCCATGACGGTTACCCTCAGACATCTTCCCCTTCCTGAAATTTGGAATTGTCCTGGGTTGGAATTATCCTAGGCAAATTGTCCGTGGTGAGAATTGACCAGGGGAGTTGTCCATGAACCATTTTTAAGGACAACCATGAAGGGTCTCATACTCTGCATATGGGTGTGCTATACTGAGTAATGATCCCTATTGTTTTGGTGGAATTCAAAGGTCATTTGAATTTGCCAGATGTCAAACCTTGTATACCTTTGAAACACCATATCTCAAGAAAGGAAGTGGCAATGAATCTCATGCCTAGCAGATGGGTACCTTGTATTGAAAAGAAGAATTCCGTTGCTCTTATTGGAGGTGAAAAGTCATTTGGGGTCACCCCAGGTTAAAGTGTGGAAACGTTGTAAACCCCGTATCTCAAGAGAGAAAGAATTGGTGAATCTAATCCCTGTCATGTAGATGCCCTCTATACATTGATAAGAAGAACGCTACTGTTTTGATGGAGATCAGTGGTCATTTGGGGCCGCTAAAGGTCAAACTGTCAAAAATCTCGTAGACGCAATATCGCAAAAGGGGAAACAGCGGTGAATCTCATACTCGACACGTGGGTGCTTCATACTGGGTAAGAGAATTTTCTGGTTATTGTTACAGGTCAAAGATCATATAGGGTCACAAGAGGTCAAACTATAAAAAGGTAGTGAGCACACTATCTTAAGAGGGGAAACTTGATGAATGGTATGTGGTCCCATCTTGAATAGAAGAACCCTGCTCTTTTTGTGGAGGTCAAAGGTCATTTTAGATTGCCAGATGTCAAACTGTGAAACACCTGTAAGCACGATATGAAACAAGTCAAGTATGTCTGGATTAGCATGATGCCAAACATTAAATATAGCAAACATATTTAAATTTATTATGGCATAAGTCTGATCTGTGCTCATGGTTCTCAAACATCCTGTTTTCTAAATGTAAATACAGTAACTTTAAAACCCAATTGTGCAACTTACAATTTCAATAATAAAATTATATCTTAGTGGCAAGGAATCACTAAGCTTTTGACTTCCTGGTTTTCTTACATAAAATTTATGATTTATCAGGAAAAGATACTTCAATATTTTATTCTCAACTTCATCACCCCTGGCGACATAACGGGGGAGGGGTTATTAGGGGGTAAGGTGGGCATTTGCTCGTCCACTTTTGTCAGATATATTTTCTGATTCAATTCACAAATATGACTGACACAGAAGTGTACCTGAATATTGCAAAACATTTTTAATACAAATGCACAACTATTACTGAAAAATAAGTGTAATATATTGCATCATATGACGTAAAGTGGCTCTGAAAATCCAAACTCATCTGAAAGTGGATGGGACATTCATCCCCTTGGACGACTCCCCAAGGCCCTCTCAAAGTTTAATAACGTCCCTGGTCAGTGTTATCATTTGAACTGAAAGGGAACATGTAATTCACCTAGCAGGTTTATTATATTTTAGGCTAAAGGTCTGCAGACCACGATTTTCATGTAATTGAATTCGTTGTAAAAAAGCTGTTGTTGAATTAAAAACTCTTTACAATAACTCAAAAACGTCCGGGGATTTCCAGGCTGAACATCGATCAAACCTAGGTTTGAAGAAATCTTTTCTTATTTATGAAAGGGTCAGCCAGGGCTAGGAAGCACGGCCCCACCTCCGCAACATTTTAAGTACATTCGCTAGACTGGCTCAGTTATGCGCACAAGTTACAAGTCGGGAGCGAAACCCTACATAAGCGCGCGAATGGTGTCATCTCTGCGTACTGAGAAAACCGTAAAAAGTCGCGTACGGTTTTTTTACGTACGAAAACATTGCTCGGATCAGGAAGATGACACTCCAACGGCGTCTTCTCTGCTCGGATATATGATTTAGGTGAACAATGACCGCATGTCCTGTCAAGTTACAAAAACCCATGAATCGACTAACGAACACCTGCCTAAACGTCTTCACCTCATCACACTTTTTGCGTGTATTATCATTCGTATTATCTATATTGCATTTATGATTGTAGGAATAGGTCTGCTTCAAGACCCGTTTTCCACTTTTCTTCAGCAGCTGAAATAGTCATAAGCGTCCCAGTGTGGCGTTGGTAGTTTACGATAATTGACTTCAACTGTCGTAAAAACGTAAGATGCGATCACACGCGTCCGGCCTCCCCTAGGATTCCCCTCAGAATCGCGAAGTTGATGACATAATGAATAACCATGCCGAATCCACTGGGAACCCAATAAATGAGTCCCTACAGAAAATGGACATTTTTCAGGCCATTGTTGTCGTATGGGGTATTTCAGTCTCTAACCATGGAGCTAATACCCTTCGTAGCTCTAACTCAATTTGATATCTTGGTTACCAAAGAAAAATTTGGAAATGTCGAGACTCCGTTATATGTACAGTACATTCGCTTGTCAAGAATTTTAAGATGAGATTGAAAACTTATTTCACAAGTTGTCAAAACTAATCAGGCAGCATGGCGGACGTTTGGACGATGATTCTGTAATGCGTTTATGTTTGGTACGTCTGACACTTCGCTTACACACTTCAAGTTGAAATAATGAAACTCATTGTCTTGTTTTTCAGCACGTTCTTCGTGAGGCGGCTTGATGTCTGTTATTTCGCTTTCAGTGGAGTCTTCTTCCAGTTTTTGAGCTAAATTTGTTCTATGCTGACTGAGGCAGATAGGGAGAGAGAGAGAAAGAGAAGGAGACTTTCTCATACAAACGAAGTAATGCATATGACCGTCATAGTTCAATCACGCAAAGTAGACATCAGCAATTTTAACGACGGGTATGTAAATAATTTAGGTCCGTGACTTTGATATTATAACAACTTACAAAAAAGGGGGGAAATAGTTCGAGAGGTATTATGAAAATAAATGTGTCTACGATATTTCTGAATTTATTAGTCTTATGCGATCTTTGTCTTTTCTCTGATTTTGTGAGCGTATAGAGTGACGAGTGAGACGTCACTCAAGCTTCGTAAGCCGTGGCTATTGCTTCAAATAAAGTTCAACTGGATAAGCCTAATGAACAAAATCGAACATTCCCGTTGTGTTAACAAGCCTAGCGAAACAAGCATACATACATACATACATACATGCATATATACATACATACATACATACATACATACATACATACATACATACATACATACATACATACATACATCTCTCGTATCACTCATTGCAATTAGAACTTGACCTAGAAAAAAAAAGTTTTCATAGATGTCATTTAGAAGACTAAATACCCGATATGTCTTTTTGTCAAATACATTAAAGGCAATAGGCAGTCACCCCAATCAGAGTTAGTATGCCCCATCACTCTAGTTCATGAATGGCCTATTTTGATCATGTGAAAATGTTTTCGCTAGTGAATTGTGTGAAATTCAAGGCGAATTTCTCCTTGCTTTACCTATTGTTTGTAATAGTTATGTTCAAAATGTCTTCAGAGGTGCTTGTAATGCAATAAGAGGAGATTGCAAGAATTTGTTGATTTTTCAAAGCAAATTTGGGGGGACTGCCCATCGTCGTTAAGCAGAGAACTTAGGTTTGTTTCATCTTCTTTGCAATGGTCCACCGAACCAATTTGACCTTTGACTATCTTAGTCGTACCACAAAAATAATATGTCCTCCGTGAGAGACAATAGCTCGTTTAACATTTTACTGGATCGGGTGTCGCATGAAAGTCACTGTGATGTGTAATTGAATTTCTGTCCTTAAATTAGTATCAACATTTCAAAGATTGCACGATAATATTAAACGAAAACCAAACAGAGAGTAAACGTAGTGCTTCAGTTAAGGTTAGGCTAAGAGTGTTCCATGAACTTTCATCCTTACGACTCGATCAGATATTCTTGGTCCTTATCGTTACCCCCGAAGCAAAACAGTAAATCAAGATTGTCTAATGTTCCCCCACAAGGGCTGCAAACAACCACCACTGGGCTAAAGGAGGTGAGATAATGATGTGTCTATAGCCTGAGTACGACAATAGACTACACAGAGAAAGGTGATGTTATTCACAGGAAGTGGCTGTAAAGTCTAAACAAATTAAACGAAGACCCTATTGCTTTAGCATGGGACACTAGTTCATCGATTCATATAGAATAAAATATTCGTGTTTTCTCGAACGGCATGTTTTCAGATGCTTCGAAGATCAAAGGTGTTTCAAGTTCAACTATACACTCAAGGACGTAGACTGCCATGTCATCAGGAACATGTTGCTAATTTTTACTTGGCTCGGTGGTAGTTTACTTTCCAATAACGGCTACTTTTCGTGGCATCTTTTTAAACGTTACAAATCCTACAGCATGTTGCTCGTTAAAGTATAGTAGCTAGGTCTGCAAAGTTGCTATTACTTTGTACTTCCGTCTCAGATTTACTTGTAGGCAAGTGAGGAAGTGGAAGAAGAAACCTTTGGGGTGAAATAACCTCATGCTCAAGTTATGCCGCCAACCCAGCAGTGCAGAAATAGGTTCAATTGTAGTAATTGTGGGGATGTTATGACCTTCAAAGCCGGCAGAGGAGTTGAAATTTGAGCTTAGAGTGAGTTATGTGATCTGAATGGGTTTGAGCTATTCAAGCTAAACCATCTGATACATGATATGGTAAATAAAATATTTACCATGGATTGCCAGCTTGTGAGGAATAGCTACATGTGCACATTGTACTAGGCATGTAAAGCCCGTTTCGCACTACACGCGATATGATACGACGCGATACGACACGATAAAAGTGTCATCAGCCCTCTCACATTACAGGCGACTTCTTCTTCCTCGCTCGGCAATATTCCAACGACCGATTTAGTCATATGATTTGACAGAAAAACAATTCTATCTCATCATTGTTTCGAGAAATGTAGCTTGGTGAAAAATGGGTAAAGTTGAAGTTCTTTCAACTTAATTTTATGTCGTCCTATCGCTCCGCGTGGTACCGCCCCTAGTGTGATTAAGGGTCTAAGAAAAATCGTTGTTTTTAATTTTTTATCGTATCGTATCGCGTAGCTTTGTGCCTAATGCGAAAGGGCCTTAAAGACCTCTTTTAGATTGTGTGTTCTTGTGTAAGTCGATTGAGGGTTTTATGAAGGATATGCTACCTGATGAAAACTTGTATGAACGTGACACCATCAGACGTAAACAGTTGTAGACTGACTTCGGAGGCGTATGATCTACAGTCTATATTATAATGAATAACATTTTGTGAATTGGTCAAAGGATGCTTGGGGTTATTACAGGTAAGTCTATACACTACAAAAAATAACAGTTTTGATTGAACCCATGCATAAGTGACACGAGTACTGAAAAGTATAAATTAAAATTCTTAAAATAAACCTGATGAATGGTGGAGAATATTATGGTTCAACTTGTGAAAACTATTTACTTTGCGTCCCACAATAGCACGAAGTTTGCCAAATATTTTTCCCCAGGGTATTACAAGACGAACATCGAAGAAAGGGACAGTTTATCTCAAGACTGATACTGCCGTTTGTACAGAGATGACTCATGAAATGAACTAAACAAAATGAAGTCTTTCAATAGGCTACTTTATTATGGAAGCACCATTTCAACTGAACCGGAAATCTTTGTGCAATGAAATTTCAGTTGAAACTGATGAATGCCGCAAGAGTTTTTTATATGGACCAGAGGAGACCCTTCTATTGACGTGGACAGACTTTTTCAGTAGGGGCTTGTCAATTTGTCAAATGATTTTTTAAGCAATATGGGAGCGGGTCATGGAAAAGGGGAGTTGTGACATGGGGAGGGTGGTGCTGTACTAAAACAAATTCCTCGAATTTGTCAATCGTTACATAGGTGCACACTTGAAAGAAAACTCCTTGAGGAATTGAGCATAACAATGCAGTGCATGTGACCGCTGTGCAATTTCGTAATAAGCTAGCCAGCAAGTTTGATTAGTAGGCCTTTCCATCAAATGGGAAGAAGCAGGGGTTGAGGGCATTCTCGGCTATTCAAGCTCTAAACATATGGTAATTACAATTTAAGCGCACGAAAATATATTTATGGATTCATGAATTGTTATAACATTGTGACAACTCTGCAATTTCGACATCAGAGTGGACAGATCAGGGGATCTAGGAGTCTTCACTAAGGAAAATTTTGAAATTAAACACTGTTACATTTGGTTTATGAACATTTTCGTCGAGATTGGTTCACAAACTTTGCATAGAAGCCTAGGCATTGCCCCTCTTAAAATATAAAGCCATAGCCTAGCTGTTATAGAAAGGGGCGGGACTGAGGTCATCACCACTTGAATCAGCGCTTGATTAAAATTATTAAACGTTAGGTGGGGCTTTCGTTATGGAAAAAGTATCCACAAATGTTTTATTTCATAATTCGTTAAAATCCCTTTATGATGTTGTAATATGTTGATGACAGTGTCAACTTGTTATCATATTTCGCGTTGTAAAATTATAGATATCTACAAAGTTACTCTAAAAATTGCCCACAGGAAATTTTCCGGCACATGCGCGTGCTTTCCAGTAGAATTCGAAGTGTCACTGTTATAGGTTGTTCACCAGCAAAGTGTGTGATTGTACCGGTAGTGATTATTGAAATTGGACTGGAAGATTCAACAACAACAACAACAAGCAGGCACAACAAATACAAAAACAAGAATAATAACAACGACAACTTTAAAAGAGTTTCTACAAGATTGTAGAGACGGTTTTAGGAGTCAAACAATAGAATAAAAATAACGAAATTCCCACCAAAAGGCAAAAGAAACGCAAAAATTATCAGAAGCAAAGCACGTGTTAATTTTGCAGTGCGTTTGCAACCATTCACTGTTTTTTTTTAATCTCAAGGTTTTTTTTTTACAAAATAAGTTCATATTGCACTTTCATTTTTTCTTTTTTGCGTTGTCCATTCTTCTTTTGTACTTCTTATATACCTTCATTACTTTTCATTTTAATGGGGGTAGCGGGGAGGGGGCTAGGAGGCTAGGCCACGAGGAACTGGCCTCCGTCAAATCGTTAGCTGCAATACCTTCCTCTTCCATTACATTTTTGTCATATGGATCGGTACTTACATAACCAAGACTATGTCATACAATACAGTTGAGGTGAAGAGAGTTCGAAGACATTTGATTGAAACAAAGAACTTTGACAGACGTGTATTTCAGAGTCCTTGCATTTGAAATTGTACACAAACACAAAACAAAAAGTTGCCTTTGCAACATATATCATTCATTTTCAGCGTAGAGTATAAAACAGGGCACATGGAGGCACTGTGGACGAGCATATCTGAATAACCCTTTCACACACTCTCCATACAATGTAATAAAAATTGTTGCCAGGCATTTCACACTGCAGGTGGATTTTTCTTTATCTGTTTATCTCTTAGCGATATTCTGATGCCCTATTTGTTATAAGGTCCTTTCACACTAGGCGCGAGAAGAGCGGCACGATGCCATACAAACGATAAAATGTTGAAAACAATGTTATTACCTAAACCGTTTCACACAAGGCACGATACGACGCGACGCAATACAACGGGGTGAAACGGACATGAAAGAAAGTCACCTCACGATACTTCGTGTGATTATGATGAGACGTATTTGCCATTTTGTTAGAGTACATGAGTAATCGGGCATTAGAAAATCACTGAGAGATGAAGAAAGTCGCCTGTAGTGTAAAAATACCTGTCGACATTTTTATCGCGTCGTATCGTATTGCGTAAAATGTGAAAGGGGCTGACTGATTTAAGAAAATGGCAATTCTATCTCATGACTGGTCACTCAAAATATCGCTAGGTGACAAGAGGGTAAAAGTTAAATTTTTTGAACTCAGTTTTATAGTGTCGCGTCGCATCTCGTCGCCTCGAAAATGGCAATTCTATCTCATGACTGGTCACTCAAAATATCGCTAGGTGACAAGAGGGTAAAAGTTAAATTTTTTGACCTCAGTTTTATAGCGTCGCGTAACATCTCGTCGCCTCGTACCTAGTGTGACAGGGTCTAAGTAAATGACATTGCTTTGAACTTTTTATTGTATTGTATCGCGTCCCGAGTTGCGCCTAGGTGAAAGGGTCCTTATTTAGCAACCTGCATGGGTAATAAAGAATCACCGTGTAGCAGAATAAAATGGCTTTAGGCGATGGGGGTTGGTAGCATGATAACAATACAATGATGACGTGTGAAAAGTAGCTTGTTTTAGTGTAGTCAACACAGCACGGCACTGAGCCCGGCTTCGTCATTTGGCTATGTCATTACGCAAACCCTGTGAGTCATGAACCCTATGTTCCTTATCGACTCCACTTGTAAAAGAGGAGATGAACACTCACGACGCCATTTTGCACAGTACAGTATACAGCTCATGCCGTGTAGCGACTAAATACACTATAAGGACGGAATGAATTGGTCAATCGTGTACATAAATACATGTACATGGCTGACCAGTTCACCGTCCGTAAAATTTAAACCCGATTGTTTTCTTTATGATGGTTACCTATGTGTTTCTTAAGCAGTGTTATGTTACGCTCTGAGACGTCCCCGCGAACATAACACACTGTCTATCACGTGACATTTTGGAAGACAACTTGTTACGTAAACTTTCCTTTTTCATGTGGTCAGTCAAGATGGTCATTGTACATTCTCTGGTAGATATGATACAAAATGTAGGTGTTACTTTGACCAGCAATCAATATGTGATAGTCATGGTTATAAAAATGCCTTTGCGAGTGTTATACAATAGCTGGAAAAACATTTTCCCTGCACTGTCATGACATACTGTATATCGTATAGTAGTAGCTCGATGGATGAATGTCAGTCTCGACTTTGTGTGTAGTATTGACAATGCATGTGAGAGAGAAAATGGCTTCTCAGCACCTTGCCTTTTCTTCACAATCGTTAGAACGACACATAAAGTGTGACACATAAACTTCTTTAGGCTATCATTCATTGTCTCGACAGGTGTGCCCCAGTCAGGAGTCTCCCGTCGAGCCGAGACTATTGGATTGAACTCAAAAAAGTACGAAAAGCTTTCGTTAAAGAAATGTTGAATCGATAAATGTTAGAGTGTTTAAACTGCATGTGGATCAGGGAGCAAATATGGGCAATGGAATGAAATGCGACCCAATAACAACAGGTTAAAATACAAGAATGGGAGGTAAAGCATCGATTCTTAGAAAAAAGCCAGAAAACTGTCTCTTGAAAGTTGAAACAAAGTACTCGGTAAACAGCTAAATGCAGACTGAGGGTGACACACTATATGCTGGAGAAAGCCTGTCTATTAATGGATGCCATTTTATAAGTCTAACTTCGGAAATCACAAACCTTCAGGAAAACTTTCCAGTTTGAAAGAGTTAACGAAAAACTTAGCTCAAATCTGAGAGAATGAGAAGAAATGCCACAGAAATATGGAAACCGTGTTCACATACTAATTTGTTTACTATCATACCAGGCTAGTCTATAGGTCTATCATTTCTGCAGAAAATTATAAGTTTCTAAAGAACCTCAATACTATTTTGTACGCGAAGTTTTGAAATCCAGTGTTAAGATGAACGGTTTGGATTGATCATGCATTTCACCATATTTACCAGATTTGATTGGGAATTGGCAATAAAAAGGTAGCATCAATACCACTTACTCAATATGAAATGTATGCCATAGTAGAAACTTTTTGGCTACAAACGTCAGTAGAGAACCGTTCAAGAAACTGAAAAACTGTCAACAAGCAGAAAAATTGAGTTTGCATGACCATGCTGCACAAGTAAACGCGTTGATGCACGGGAATAACACTCCTAATTTCTAATGTCAAACATCCACCGCTGACTTTACTTCTTAACCTGTTGTCCTCCGATGTTATCAGTGCGTTTTGAGGCTTCGTGTGTCTTCATTGGAAGGTTGATCATATCTGTAGGCCTATTTAATCTTTCAGTTATGTAGTGCTGCCTTTACCAGTTTTCGCAGTGGCGCCAGTACATCCTCATATAAGTCTCACCCAGAAACCCCATTCTCTGCGGCGTGCAGGAACCCTCAAGAATCCCTCTGTCGTAGGGTCAGAAATCACGGTTGGAAATTGGACGTGATCTGCTTTCTGCTGTGGAATTGCCGCTTGTAAGTGGCGCGTAATGACATCACAACATGGAAATATTATTCCGAGAAGATTAGTTCCATGATCAGACAAAGGAACACAATAAAACCACAGGTTTTCCTCCGGCAACCGCAAGTTGTACCGTAACCTTAACCTTGACATTCAGTTTAGTACAGCCAAGTTCCTGCTATTTAATGTATCAACAGAAAGGATAAAAACAGTCACGTGGGTGGTAGGAAGATGATTTCAGAGCGTTAGGAATTGTTTGTTTACATATTCTAGAAATTTAATGTAGATGTGTCCTATAGAAGACATATATCATGTCCAATAAAGTAAAAAAAATGATACCTTTAAACATTATGACACTATAAATATCAGATGGCATATTTTCTTGAAGACGGCTAGCCGTAGAAAGTAATGCATCAAAGGGAAGTTTAGTCTATTTTATCAGAGTCTGTATCGATAATTTAACTAGGACAAAAAAAAAAAAACCAAACTACATAGAGACAAAATATAGGGGGAGTACGGTACGTATTTAACTGCTAGGGAGATGGGCGCCTTCAGCCGATTGCATGGGGTGTTTTCTGCGAAGAGGTGAGAGGGGGATCCGGAGGGTGAGGGGTAATTGTATTGCAAATTTTGAACGTTGTGGTGATATGCACTGGTAGAATACAGCAAAATCTATAGACAAGATAAATCTTTCATTACTGAACAGACGTTTCCTTCTTGTCAAGGTCATTGTTTAAAAATCAGTAAAAAAGTGGGCTATTGGTCAGAATCACTCTCCGACCACATGGGAAACATGGTATTCGTATATGCATTGTTTGTCAGAAGTTGGAACTTTGGCACGGTCAAAAGTGGAAGGTGTGTTGAACGTTATTGGTCCCGTTTCGGCTTCGGTGGATTTAGTTTAATCTTTCAATTATCTCAAGTTGGGCGTCGAAACCAGACAAAAGAAATGATAGCGCGAACGTAACAATTCAAGCCCTGAATGGCAGTTGTCAACAAATGTCAGTGGAAGAAGCACATTGCTTACAAATTACATTTTCACGTCTATGGCGCGCCTACCGTGCAATAAGTCCAAAATCGACATATGTCGATTTAAATTGACATAGCCTATGTCAGTTTCTTGTAATCTGATTGGATAAAATCGTCATATCTGAAGGAAATCGGCATATGTTCAATAAAATCGAGCACGTCGGTGGCTAAGCAACAGTCAACAATTTAGATCAAATTTGGTTTCTTTGGAAAGGCCAGTTCAGATGGCAAAAAACCGACGGTTGCTCTTAAAATGAAAATCCACCATACTTTGATCCCGCCGGGGGTTGAACCCAAACCTCCTGGTTACTAAGCTCCATAGCTTCAAAATAATGCCATCGCCTTTATCCACTCGGAGACGGTGCTGCTGTAAATGTTGTAAAGATTGACGACAGTTCCTCAGTTTTTATCATTAGAGGAGGTGCTGTGAGGACGGAGCTAGGAGATAGATAGGAATAGATAGATATAGACAGACAGACAGACAGACAGACAGACAGACAGACAGACAGAGAGTTAGATAGATTGGCCTACTGCCATGTGTATTTTTTTCCAAGCAGAGAGGGGCGCGGGTTAGGACATGTCCCTGTACTGTATAAAGGTATTTCATGTGACGTCACACGATTGTGTTTTGCCCGACAGTGCCGGGCACAGCACATGCGCAGTTAACGTATTTACAGCGCACGCGGCATGACCATAGAAACTACGGTGACTCAATTGACGCTTGACGGCCAAAATTCCTAACAACCAAGGAAAGCACGACCACGTGACTTCAGTGAAACACCTCTTTATCACCGGGTTTCGTTAATCACATACATTGACAAGTCTAATGAAGTTAGGGCTTAAAGGGGAAATGGAGTCTCCCCAAATTGACTTAGTATACCCCGGTACCCTAATTCAATGCCGAATGGCTCTTTTGAATCATGTGACAACAGTTTTGTACCCGAAATTGTGAAATTCATACAGAGTGTCCCCTTGGTTTACGTTTAGATTGCCGTATGTATTTTCCGAAAAATCTTGATAGATACTAAATTCAGAAACAAGAGGAGACTTGTCAGGTCGAGTTGATATTATAGAATAAATTTGGAGTGGCTGCTTACTCCCTTTAACAGTCAGACTGAGAAACAACTGTACGTTATATCCCAGGAATTAATTGACAAAAAATTTTCAAAGTGGAGGGGGACATCCCACCGCTTAGACCCCTCCCCCATAAATAACTAAACCTGCCCACTTGGTAGTTTGTAGCCTTCTTCAGTATTTTGCCAGTATACAGGGATGAATGCCTTAGCCCACCTTCTCGCAATCAAGCGACCGCATTCACCTATCGCGGATAATCGCGACGAATTTTCACAAGGGAAATAAGTTGCTTTGATGGGTCGACCTTCGACCTCTTTCCCGATTTTGGTCTCTTACGACAACAACACGTCAGACGTGAGGTTTGTTCAGTTTCCCTTCCATTCAACCCACGGAAAAATAACGAGTAACTACCACAAATGGAAACGTAAGACTTATGTTTATTTGCCCTACAATGTAATAGGTTTTCATGGACAACAGATATGTTCTCCATGCGTCATTTAATCTGTCTGTTTTAAAACCCTGACCTACATTTCAAAGTACTGAATGCACGCTATAAAGATATAAGCCTTCCTGATTTACACACTGATAACTGCAATTTCATCATGCAATTCGCCAACTTGTTTGAAGCCATTGGAGGAGTACAAAGTATTACAACCCTAAACTGACATTCTTTTAGCCGTTACAGACACTGTTATCTTTATAAATTGTTTCAATTTATTTGACGCCCTGTCCACTGATACCTAGACTTTCGATGCAATACAATAATTGTGTTGATAATTAGTTTGTCGTTCCTTTCACTATAAACGCGGTCCACATAGTACTTCTATGGAACTGAAATAGAATGATTGGATGAATGAACACACTAAAAAAGGATCAGAAGTCAGACAGTTGAGGTAAAAATGTTTATCTTGTAAGGATTATTGTCATTTGCAAGTATTTTTACTTTTGTTCACACACTTTCAATAACCGTAAAGGCTTCTTTAGTTACCATACCTCTGTAAAACTTTACATGCCTCAACTCGACATTAGGGTGACTGGCAGCGTATTAGGGTAAAAGGTGACACTTCATAGGGAATTCTTCATTGCAATTTGCGTCTAAAAAGTACTGATCTGATCCTTGAATAGTATTTTTGCGCATTGAATACCTTGGTGAGAATCAGATACAATAGTCGCCCGTCGTATTGACCCACCAACTCCAAACCAAAGCGACGACACGGCATACATAGTTCATACAACGAGCCGGATGGATCATAATCATAACAGCCTTGGGAACTGAACGGAAGAGATGCAATCGGCATAGCCAGCGGAGTCAATACAAATTACGTATTTGTCTAGGAATCCGGTTACAGTCTCCGAAGACGGGTTAACGGAAAGAAAACCAATTTTTCACATCGTTCATTGACACTGTAGCTTACTACATTCAGTGGTACAAACCTTACTTGGAATTGGATATAGGACATATTTAGCCAGACACTAAGATCACTTCGAAGTTCGGTGAACTTTTCAACCAGCCGACTTTAAGCCCGTGCAGAAATTATCAGTCGTCGAAATAGCGTTTATTTGTTTCGAATCCTTGCATTTTGTTAGACACTGTACTAACGAACTGAAGATGGCAAAGTTAGTAGGAAAGTGGAAGTTGGATCGGAGTGAAAATTTTGAGGAGTACATGAAGGCACTGGGTGTTTCGGTGTTTATTCGAAAAGCGGCGCTTATCATGCCCAACCCAACCTGCGAGATAGAACATCCAGATGACATTCAGTTTGTAATTGTCATGAATGTTCCAGTAGTGATGAAACATGTCCAAAAGTTTACCCTCGGGGTACCATTCGAGGACATGATACCTAATGGTGATATGCAGATGACGGTGGTAAGCCAAGAGGGTGATACCAAACTGACCTTCAGAGAGGAAGTAGAGGGAGACGAACCTCATGTAGTTACCCGGGAACTAGTGGATGGTGAGATGGTGATGGTGCTCAAAAAGGGAAACACAACCTGTAAGAGGGTCTTTACTCGTGTGAAATAAATGTATAGTGCGATTTCCAATCTATCGTCCTCCGAGTTTATGTACTTAGTACATTGTATAATATATGTAAAGTGCCGGTAGAGATTCAGTTGCAGCTAATGATGTTCGTATATTTTCGTCTACAGCGGTAAAATTTATTTACTATTACTTTTCGTTCGTGAATTAGTTAATCATTGAAACTGAACAGCCGAATTACGAACAAAAGTTTTGTGTGTGTGTGTGTCATTTGTCTTAAAGAAGAAGAAAGCAGTCTGAAGTTTTCGCCAGCCGAGGGGCTTTCTCACCAGATGTTCTTTGGAATTTTCTTCAGCTTGTGTAACGTAATCAAAATTGTAGCAGCTTTGTCATCTGTGTGAAATACTCTTCGAGTTTCCTACCCAGTAGCTAAATAAAATATATTCGCAGTAGCTAAATAAAATATATCCTACTTTCCTTTTCAACGAAAAGACAGTGTCTGTGAAAGCCGGTCGTTTTTCTAACTGTATAAAACCTACAGTGTAGGATGGTTGGACGTAGAAAGCAAGCAAGGAAGAAGCAACGCATCATGTATCAAGTTCCATGCTCCAGCAGATGTTGTCTTTATGATACCCATCATGAAGCAATGTCTTTTAATATAGGTTTCCATTTCATTGGCAAATTTTGTTAAGCCTAAAAACTCTTTCGCCATATTACCTTCGGTAAAAATAGTTTTTCCCATATCCAAGAAGATCAATTTTAAATTTACATGCAACTGATTTATATCCTTACGTAGTCAAGAACTCTACCTGGATAATGTCTGCAGACGTGACTACTGTGTCTAAATTCTGGAAAGACGGTCTCCTGATTATAACCAGAGTTCCAACATGTCATTATTGGAAGTCCTCCTCAGCACGTACGCTATGAGTCATACGTTAATGGAAATTGTTTTACCCTATGTTGGTACTTACTAGAGCAGTGTTTGTACATCAATATGGATACATGTACTCTTAGCAAGTCAAACCCGGGATATCCATGTGATCCGTAATCTAAATAGCGTTGATGAATCTGTGGAATTTGAAAATCATTTGACTTGTCAATTTCCTCCAATTTTGAAAACTAAAATGACACACATAAAAGAGAATACCAAGATCGCCATTTGTCATTAACATTTTTAGACGGATCGTGGAAGATCATTGACTGACATTAGGAAGGCTCCGTCCGTGATAAAACGTCACGTGTAGTTTTGATATTACGACTTACAGGACAGTAGGAAGTCTTAGCACTCCAATCGTTCCAACATTCACACCGTTTGATATATGTGCCTACTACACTGTTCAATTTCTTTTAAAGAAGATAGACCGAGGACTATATCAATCAAACTTGACAGTTGCGCAGTTTTGTTTAGAAAGGAGGCCTCCTATAATCTCCTGATCTCCCCATTCTGTCACATAAGTTCTAGAAAACTTACGCATGAAGGAAACGTCGAAACTATTTTCTGATGAGTTCTGGCGTGTTTTGTAATAAGAATAAAGCAATCAAACTTGAAAATACCGTCATATATTTAAGGAGACATTGATTCATCTCTCGACCGTTTATTCTGGAAATCTCTTTACGTCGTATACAGGCATAATTGCACTTTTCTAAAGTTTTAGTAAAGTACATTGAAAAGCATGTTTTCAGTTGTGTTTTTTTCTCAAGTATTCGGTTCCTTTAGCTATTCAACAACATTGCTAAAGTGACCATCTAGTTTTGGACAAATGTGTAAATGTGGACGTATTTTGTCTAGTTTCTCCCTTAAGTTTTTGTGCCATGTTGTGCAGAAATTATTTTTACAGACGGAACTAATGTCCCTTCTACCAGCGTCTTTGAAAGTAGAACGACGATCATGATTATGCATTTATACTCAATGGATGGCGTCATAAGATATGCGAGTAGTATATTCTTGGTGTCAAAATGATAATATATACAATTTACAGTCGTAAGTTTTGCGAGGCTTATGCAAGGCGACCAGAACTTGACTCAGTAATGCTCAACAAAGGTACACAATTCGACTTAAAACGATGGGGAACTCTAAAAAAATTAATGGGAAAATCAAATGTGTTTTGCGACCTGTAAATTGAAGACAGAAGTTACACTTCGAGAAGGAAGGTAGCGCTGCACCTTCATCAACTGAACTAAATTGCTTATAGTGATTCTTTGCCGAAAGGTGATGCTTTGTTTGCACTGAGGTACATCCCTCAAAAAATCCTTTTTGAGCAGCTCGGGAGATTTCCCCATTTTGGAGAACCTAGTTTTCCCCGAGCAGGATAAAATAGGTCACAGGCGCCGCCATATTGCCTATTTTACCCACAGTTTCATGCATTCATTGTGTACATTTTCAATGGCGAATGGTTTTTCAAAAACACTTGCAAAGTTTATCGGTCTAAAGTAATGGAATTAAATGTACTTTCGGTGGGTGTATTGTCATAGCTACCGAAAAGCCACGTTCTAATTGGTGGTTCACTGGGCCATTTGTAAGGAAAGTGCAAAAGGCTAGAGAGCATATAATTCGTTACATTAGTTTTACCCCACTTGGGAGAAATTTGGCTTTTTCCCCCTAAGATATGTTTTACAATGTATTTACAATCTGACCACTGGTTTCTCAACATGGGTGTCCACCTGCTGCGTAATAGATCCCTCACAATTTCATGGCAGGTTTTCACAGTTTGACCTCTTTTGACCTCAAATGACCTTTGATTGCCACCAAAAATTGAATTATTGAATGCAATATGGGGGCATCCACAGCAACTATGAGATCCGTCAAGTGATCTATCGTATTTACGCTGTTTTCACCATACTGTACGACCACTAGTGTCTCCAAATGAACTTTCACCTTCACCAAAAAATAAAAGGGTTCTTGTAATTAAATTGTGACATCCAAGTAAGAGATATCTCAGTTAACAAGGTTTTCGTAGTTTCTCCACGGGTGACCTCAGATGACCCTTGAACTCTACCGAAAACAGCAGGGGTATTTTTCTAAGTATAACGCATCCATATTTCATATTTCAAGTATGAAACGCATTCATAGCTCCTTATCTGTGATATGGTGTTTTCTTAAAAATTAAAGTATTTAATGTTTATTTATATTTTCTATTCGTTAATATCTATGGGTTTTTCAGAGGTTTTCAGGGTTTGACCTCTGAAAACCTCGAAGAATCTCTCTGACCTCCACCGAAATATGGGTTTTTCTCCTCGCAATATCAAAAATCTTCATCCCAAGTATAATAAGTAACAGAAGACAATACTGAAGGACAAAAACTGAAAGAGAAGTGCTTGCATGGGTTTCGAACTCGTGCTGTGAGTATGTGGTACCGAACACTTTCCACTACACCATCAACATGCACGTTAATTGTAAGATGTTTCTAAATAAAAGATGGTCACAACATCCATTACACAAGTCCACCATCTGGTGATAAAAATTGGAATTACTTATGAATTTACTAGAGTCATGAATTTGGAAAGGTGCATATTGTTCTTTACAGTTTTATCCTTGGAATGCTACAACCAGCCTTCCCTTTTCGTTGGCTACTTAACGACATAATTTGTAGGTACGACCCACTGTCTGTTCTTGAGGTATCGTGTTTACGAGAAGGTCAAAAGAATTTCGAAGATCCACTTCAGGTGACCTCAGAGACATTGGACCTCCACTAAAAAAATCGGGATCTTGTTCTCAATATGACAAATCTCCATAAGAAGTCTAAAAAATATCCATCATTTCTACCTTGAAATATTTTGTTTACAAATTTTGGGGTTTTGACCTAGGGTGATCGAGTGACCTCTGACATCCATCAGAAAGAATAGAAACCTTCCTCGCAATATTAAAAAACCTCTATAACCAGTATAAAAAGTATCCATAACTGCTCTCTTCAGATAACGTATTTTCAAGCGGTTTACAAGTTTCTTGTAGTTTCACCTCTGGTGACTTCATGTGACCTTTCACTTTCCCCATAAAAATAGACTTTTTTCGTAATGTAAAAAATCCGTATACTAAGTACTAAAAGTATCCATCATTCATATCTTGAAACATCGGGTTTACATGATGTAAGGTTTTGGAACTCTGGTGACATCAAACGACATCTGATCTTCCCTAAAAACAATAGTGTATTTTCGCTTATCATGACTCTACATGCCAGGTGTGAAAAGGGTCCATCATTCCTATCTTGAGATAAAAGAAAATTTTTCTCGGTTTTCGAAGTTTCGCCTGTGGTGACCTCAGATAAAATTTTGCCCTCTTCCAAAAGCAATAGTATTCATTTACTGACCATTAGCCTACGTACAGACGTATCCACACACTCAATATGGAAAGTATCTATGGCTTCAAACTTAAGATATCGGATTTACAATGGTATAGGTTTTTACCTCTGGTGACCTTTAATAACCTTTGAACTCCACCAAAAACGACAGGGTCCTTTATCGTAATATGATAAATATATGTACCAAGTGCGAAAAATATCCATCATTGCTATCTTGAGATATCGTGTTTACAAGCTAAGCGTTACAAACATATATACATACACAAATATGCACACATACTTACACTCGCCAGCGTGATTGCATAGATTCTTTTCGCCTTCGGTAAGGAATCAAAAATTTTGAAAGCTCAGCGTGTACTATTTATTATAGCTCAACAGCAAACACAACAAATGAAAGCGTCACTTTCAATCACGTTGAGCAACGTATACTTGTTAATTGATAAAGTTTACTCAGGCTTCACTTCGGTGTGGATGATGGGTGCGAAAGATGTAGAGTTGTGACATATCACTGTTTCATTGACTCGTCCGTGACACAAATTCCAGTAAGTAGGCCACTCACTTCAAAAAAATCCACACGTTCGTAAACAAACATAACAAAGAAACTATTAAATAGTACCAGTTAGTTGCGATTATGTTGATCTTTGTTTTCTTTTTCAAACTACCACGATGTAATTGTTTCTGCAAACATCCCCTCTGGCTTTTCTATCTATAGTTTTTCTAGAATTGGATCAAGCATGTCCTCTATGGAATCTATAAAATATTTATTCCATTTTGTGTCTTATGAACCTGTTTAAGGTGATCTTTCGATTTTACTGGATATCTATCCTGTTATGTCATGACACACCATTACATGCAGAAAGTAAAAGTTTTGTAACTCAACAAGTAAAAGAAAATTTTAATTTACCCAGACACGCTCGAAATGAGTATAGATGAAGCCACAAGGTAATTTTTGTAATCTTCAAACTATGATACTCGATATTTGGTCCTTTTTTGAACTAAATATTGCAATTGGTTCATTAAAAGAGTGCTTTGCTGTCCTCAGTTGGCCTAGTTAGATCAGAGGAATACTTAATGTGAATTTATAGAACGATAAAAAAGGATATTCACCTGTATTCTTTGGAGAAAATTTGTGTTCTTCCAATAATTCTGAAGATGTTGTCTAATGTCAATACCTTACAAGAAGCTGGTTACTATCTGATGAACAGATGTGAAGTTTCATAACTTTCTGTCAAACTGAATTTGTGTTATGTAAACTTCAACTTTAACTCATCATTGTAAAACTTTCCCCGTTTTACCTTACATGTGTTTCTAGCTGTTTATCGGTTTTGCAGGAAGAGCTGTTTAATTGACCTTATTTTTACAGAGCAGTTGAGAATCAAAAATAAAATTGCGATTTTTGAGTTCCACATCATGAGCTTCTTGAATCTCTCATTCGTTACTTTTCATGTCTTCGTGTGGTTTAGTTTACGGGAATAAATTTTGTTCTCAAAATAGCTATTTTTGGCTTCCAATAAGAAGAAACCCATGCAGTCATGCATGTACACCTACGCCCTAGTGTGTGTGTGTTTGTGTGTATGTGGTTGGGGGAGGGGTGCAAACAATGTTTTCATACTAACACGATGTGGGAATGTGATCATTCTTGATGATGTTATATTTGGCATGATGACTACTAATGTTAATAACAAGACATTGTGATTTTCATAGGAAGGCAGATGTCACTTGTGATAAACAGAGGACAAAAGTAAATTGGCTATGAAAACGAAATTTCAAGATGGGTAACCTTTGAGATTGTGACTTTGATCTGTAGATTGGCCAATTTAGCTAAGACAAAACCTATCAAAATCTGAGGTGAAAAGGTGCTTTGGGTCACCAAAGGCCAAATTGTAAAATCCTTGTTTCCAACACATCTTAAGAAGGGTTGGGGTGACGTAATCTGTCGCATGTGGATTGCGTTGTGTTGCTAACAGAGCCCCTGTTGTTCTTTGGTAAAGGTTGAAGGTTATTTGGTGTCAGCAGGGGCGAAACTAAAACCTTAAGTACACTATATCTAAAGAAAGGTATCATCGAGTGATTTGGACTTGCTATATAAATGCCTTTGCTGAACACAAAGGCCTCATGTTTTGGTGAAGACCAAAGATCATTTGGGGTCACCACAGGCCAAACTTTGGTAACGTGTGCATATTACCTGAAAAAGGGAAACTGCTTCGATGAATATCAGTCTTCACATGTGGTTACCCAATGTTGACTTCTAAAAGAGCATTGTTTTTGATGGAGGTCAACCAGCAGACGTCGAGCTGTAAACTTGGTGATCACGATATCTCAAGAAGGTAAGCTTTGATGGGTCTCGAACTTGGCACGTGAGTATCCCATATTGATGAAAATTAGTTTGAATAGTCTTTTAAGGTCACCAGAGGACAGAATTTTTAAAAATCTACTATAAGTCTTCCGCCCGACATTTACATTGCATAATCACAGAAACACAAGCTATTTTGGCATAAGGTTCATCAATATTATCAACTAATTGTTCACTAAATGGAATTCTAAGTAGATTGTGATAGCTGTGTCTTTAATTGTGTCCAGCAATGTCAAAAACAACTTATATTCTCAATAGGCTCTGGACATTTAAAGTCAACTTCTTCATGCCGGTTTTTTAGTTCATCACGATTACAATGGACAGCCAACGTGACCAGGAGCACGCAACTGTCATTTGAACGCGTTAACATTTTCTGCTCGACCTATGTGATACACTTTGCCCACAATACAATAATACTGGATGATAGAAAACACTTTTTAGAGAAGTTAATATAACCCACAAAGTGAAGAGTATTATGTTATTTCCTACGACATTGACCCACACCAAACCGTGACGAAAACTTTCTTTTTGTAACAGAGGGCAACGTGGATCAGCACCATAGGTGTTGGAAGCTATTTTCGCTTGGGGGAGGGGACTGAACCTTGTTTTGGAACGCTGCATTGGTGCTGAGGTGTCCACCTCCCTCTTTGGGAAATAGTTTGAATATTTGAGGGTCCTTAGATGCGATTTGGTGAAATGTATTGGGCAAATTTTAAGGACACATACTGCAAAGTTTTGACATTTTCACAGAGGGAACACAAAAAAGGGTTTTCTTCTTTGATTGGAGGGTGCGGAAGCATACCCACCACATTTTTGACTTGGGGATTTAGTCCTCCACCCCTGCTTCTTACGCCTATCATCAACACTACTGATGGTGCCAAATTAGACTGGGAACCATTGGCATAGACGGCGTTTGCTGCGTGCGTCGCATGTAGGTCACCAGGACTATCTGTAGAGTATAAACGCTCGTTTTCTTTTACAGTATGCTCAAATGGTGCCAAGGTCATAAGATTACAAAGAAAATAGTACCGTAGATATTTCCATAATATTTCCAGCCAGACATTTACTGTAATTTACTTTATCTGGCTTTCGCGCCTGCATGGGCTAGTCTGTATTCTATTTGTATAGCAGCATTGAGTCTGGCGACACTGAAAATTGTATTTTTGTGGCAATCATTGTGTAGCGTTGTTTAAGCTGTCAGTTAGCCTTAAAACTTGGGATCAAAAACTTTTTTGTGTAATTAGGGTAATAAACTGTCATAGGGAATCCACTTTCTTTGTAAAGTACTGGGCTAATAATCTTAAAGTTACATATTTCTCGGTCAATTTGTTGCATTGTAATTGTCTACTGTTTCGTCAGTGTTCACGAAATTTGGGGCAGATAAGGTATTCAGCTGCATTGAACAAAATAGCTTACTTCACAAAGGATAGTGTGTAGAAGTGTAATAACCTCCCTCCCCCAAAAAGAACAAAACTTTGAAAAATTTGTTGAGTTGAAGACAGGCACGCATATTTTAAATCATAATGATCTTTTATTAACAGGTATGTTCTCGAAGACGAATGTCGTGACCAACGTTGATCTACCTGTAGCTATCTGGAAAAAAACTTAACCTCTTTGAGGAGAGCCGCCAGCCTATCATACACCCTTCGCACTACCTTAAACCGGTCAGTTTTGAAAAGGAAGGGAGTACAGTTCCCCGTCAACAGAAAGGTTGCAACACCCAACCAAAGTACTTTGAACCCTTAGACAAAACTTATCGATGACCGTAAGGTTTGGATTAGAGGTGATTACTCTCCAAGGGGGTAGACTAGAGAAACCGCGTCAACAAGAGCAACTCTACTCAGTGAAAGCACGTATCGTGTAATTTAATTTACATCCTATTGCCAATTGCACACCAGGGTTGATTATTTCATGTAGTGTCACTCATTAATTCGTTTACAAGATAATCGAAAATGTGACGTCATTAATATTCGGGTGTCCGGTCACTGAACCTTCCTCGCCTTATCTTCCAAAATTGTCTGCTTTTGAAATACTTCATGTAAGAAGTATGTTAATGATTGGTAAAGGGAACTTATTATAATGTATGAAATTTTTGGCCTTTTTTCCTTTATGGGACACGGGTTAAACAGGGTAAAGTTACAACTGACGACCAAAACGTCAGTTTCAAACAACTTTAAATAGTAAGACAATTTAGGGAGATAAGTTGCCACTTATTGTTTGCTAGTATGTAACAGTTTTGTAGTCGAGACCAGCATATCCGAGACCGAGGCCGAGACAAGAGGGTGTCGAGACCGAGACCGAGACCAGGAGCAGAACTTCGAGACCGAGACCGAATGTACATATTGTATAGGAAAATGACTTTCCAACTTTCTGAATACCTTTTTACCTGACTTTTTTACCTTATGCTCTACAAACGACCTATAGCACCAAGAGTGCGTCAGCTCATTGATATATACACCTGTTTCCTGTTATCATATGCCAAGCATAGTTAACATAATTAATAACTTAACAAAATCATGTAATTTTCTAATGTGGCCCTTCTCTTTAAATGGGAGGCAGTCTGTGCTACAAGTGTTCAGTGTTGATGAACTTGGTGCCAACTAAAGCATCATAGTGAGTTTGTCCAACCCACAGAAAAATGAGTCACAGAACTCTAGGTACTGTTTCCTTTGGACCAAGCATGACCATGAAGTAATCGCAGTTCAATTATATACCTGACATTTTGTTTTCGAGCCTAGGATAGGATTGCAGATAATTATGTAGTCCTAGCATATAATATACAGTTAACAGTGTGTGATATTTAGGTTTAGACTCATAGCCCTCAGAGTTGCCAGATAGCTGTATTATCGTGTCTGATCATGCTGGCCAAATGTTTTGCAGTTGCACTTTTTTTCCATCTTAGAAAGAATTCTGGAAGATAACTTAAGATATTTATATATGGAACATATATATAAGTAATAGCCAAGTGATCATTAGTAGCCATATTGGATTAAATGTGGTCATGAAAAGGCCAACAGGCAACCCCGAAGAGCTAGAAATGGATAGCACTGAACAAACATTGAGAAGGAGATTTCAACACAAACACAGCGAACACGCAATGCAGTGCGGTACCAGACTGCCACTGTTCTGATTATACTGACTAACCTGACCTGTGTGCTTAGTCTGATGCATTATTATCTCCATTGACAGAGTTAAATTAAAGACCCATTCACTAGCTGACAGAAGGAAGTTCAACCCATATTATATATAGTGTATGTACTAGCTGGATGAATGATTTTTTTCTCAATGAATTATTTTTTCAATGGAAGTAAATGAATTTAAAAAGTAGTTTGAAATAAATGAGTTTATTTAAAACAAAAGAAAAATGACACTCGAGACCGAGACCGGTCTCGAGTACTACATCCCTGGTATGTAATCATATATGTGACATGATCTGATGTAAATCTGATTATAGCAACGATCCTGTGTAGAAAAGACTTTATTCTTTTTCATAGGTACTGTGATGTAAGAGCAGGTAGCCAATCATCGAATGACCAAAACATATGATGGATAGATCATTCAGCCTAATGTCATGCTGTGTTAACTTCACCCCACCTTTCTTTTGTACTACCGGGTATTACCATGTTATGAACGTCTGAGGCTATTTTACCGCATTACTATCATTCAGGTTGCAAACAGTAACACAATAGCACCTACTTCTTATCTGATTTTTTCTTGCATTTTAGTCAATGGCAGGCTACTCGCATTGTTTACATTGAAATGGGGGCTGCACTGTTTTAGTTCCTGATGTATTTCCGATTGTAACTGCACGGTGTAGAGGGCTGGGTCCTGTTTCATAAAGGGTTAAGATCGATCTTAAGTTTGATATCAATAGGACGATTGCATGGAATATCGAACTTAAAAGTGATCGTAAATTTTTATGAAACAGGGTTCTGAATGCGTTTTTCTGGAATAATTATGTTCCTTTTCAAATGTCTCTGCACAATTCAGCTGTATTGCTTGTAGTTTCTGGGGTTGTAATTGTCCAGCCGTTGATATTCGTTCACTTGGAAATGGGAAGTAGAAAAACTAACTATTTAGGTGAAATCAATTCCTTATGTCTGTAACATGCATTCGCTTTCGTCAGAGTCGTAAGCTCTATATGATGCTTCAGAGGTGTTTTTTCTGCCAAGTGGGTCATAATTATATGTAGAGAGCAGCATTAGAAATCATAGATTTACTTATCTAGCCCAACAGTTAAATCACCTAACAGTAACATATGACAGACCGGTGTGCCATTTATGATATGCCTGAAGTATTCCGGAACTGAAGTTTCGATAGCAGAGCCGTCTATTTAGATATACGGCTCTGTTTGGAAGGTTTTTACAGCTCCCTCACCTGCTCACACATGAGACAATCCCAGTGGGCTCTGATCTATATCACACGAGTTAAACAATAACTCAAATTGTCAGGTGGGTTTGGGGGAAGTCAGCAGTGCTTTGCTTTGCTTTGCTATGCTGCATACGAAGCAACAGCGTGGAAATTAAGAAATTAACGAATCAAAGCATTATCTGCGTTTATATAGGTACATATGTATATATAAATGTTTATGTATGTATAAGAATTGTAGATATAAATATCTATATATGTATATGTGTATGCGTATATGAATTTGTATTTGTACATGTATTTATGTTTGCATATGAGTATGTTTGTGTATATTCCTGTTGTCTATTCAAGAGACTGTCGCCCAGAGTTCCAAGATTATTTTTAAAACTGTGTTCCATGTTTTGGAGAAATTGCTACCTAAAAGGTTAACTCGACTTACCTCTGATCCCTAGATGCTATTTGTTGACAATTACATGGGGGGGGGGGAGGGGGGAGATGTTTGTAATATTGGCATTTTATTCATCTTCAACTTGTTTTCTGGGCGATTTTGGCTGCTGCTAAAGTTGCACCCGATCTCTAGGGCCCTGATTCCCAAACTAAGGTAGCCTCTAAGGTGACCTCATAGCCCCTCTGTGTGATTTGAATTTGCAATCAAGAATACTGGTTCATAAGGGGGCCAGGGCGTTCAAACTATTAGAGCTAAGGCTAACGTTACTGTTTGCTATAAAAGTCATACCTTTATATAGTAACCATATGAAAACGGTTGTGTCAATTTGAGAGAATGAGCATTGGCCACGGTAGTAAGATAAACGCATAAAGTTCCCTAAAAGTGGTTGATTGGATTCAGTTGTTTGTGTCAGACATAACACTAGATATGCACGAAATAGCTGTGACAGGGGAGACATTTCATTCGTAGTTATCTTTCGATTGTTCGAAGGTCCTTCACGATCTGCTAACGTAATTCATCTGTTTTTTATTGGATGCAGTTATCTAAAGGTCAGTGTTTTGACATCAAGACTACATCCTGGTGTTTATATTCTGTTTTGCTATTATAATACTCAGATTTGGCTTTCTTCACTATCAATGTGAGTATGCAGTATAAATAAATATCAACGACTGTAAATTCACTTTTTATCAGGAAATTTTGATAACAAACACCCAATCACCAAAACTGTTACAGGAATAAAGCCTTGATAAATCGCTCTAGAATAATAGTTTTAGACATGTATCATTTAGATATTGTTCACAGTTGATACTAGATAAAGACATGATCGCCTACAACCCTTGGCAAGTTACCATCTTTCAATAACCTAATAAGTATCGAGTTTTTCAATTTTTAGATTGGATCTCATTTTATTGTCCCCATTTGCTTTTAATCCATCCCGTCTTTTTCAAAATCTGGTGTCAACTGACATACCTATTTACACATTATCACTCAGGAGACCCTCCTATCTGTCCGTCGTGATAAACGTATCTCACTGCCTGTCAAAATCAATATTTGCTACGCCGAGCTGCGACTGGAGACGATATTGGAAACATACGTTCATAAATTTGTTTAAAGGGAGGTATATGATTGAGCAAAGGTTTAAACATGTTCAAATTTGCGACGTCTATTTCTTTTGTGAAAATTTAATCCCACGTAAACCACCTAAGAAAAGAAGAACAATGAAGTAAAAAAGTATAACTTTTCTGAATTAGAGGGCGCTGTGCATTACACTGCAAAAAGCAGAATCCATATTTTAGTAGCCTTTTCACCTGCATGCGTCAGTGACAATTTCGTGGTATTTATCAAAGAAAATATCATAACTGTTGTTGAGATTTGCTTATCTGCTGTACGAAAGGTAAGTGGACATGCAACGAATAACAGGGGCCTGTATTGAACCATAGGTGTCACTCGTGATATAGAGAAGCATGTACTCCCCCACTTCGCCGCCACACTTTTTGAAGGTTGATAGAATCCACACATAATTTCATACTATTTTTCATGTTCTGTCGTGAATGTTCCCCACTTTTCAACTTGGATTGACGCTACCTTGAATGTATTCACCAGGGATAGAATCCAATGGGAGTGAAATTATTGTTTTAATATCTTTTCCATCTCTCAAGGTGACCTCTGAAACTTTGAACCATAGTTTGAGTATGTCTTAGATACCTCATGAGCGTACCAAAACTAAGGATATAACTGAGTTGGAAATTTTGGAGAATGTCAGCAAGGAGTAAATTTCTAAATACTGTTCGGATACTCTAATATAAGGACTTCCATACCTAATCTCAAAGGAAAATGAAATCATTGAATTGTAAAATATTGTCTGGAAAAGTTTCTGGCGACTCCAATGCGGTCTTATACCATTAAATGTTAATAATGCCATAGTCTTAGAGCAGGGATGGTGTACTTTTTTCCTACGATGGACCATTTTGGTAGTCATTGAACCACTCGCAAGAGAATGGCGTCATATTTGCCGAAGTGGCGCAGAATCCTCCTGCATTGAGTGTTGGAACCAGTTCCCTTAAGGCGGTTCATTTTGGGCCTTGGGGAAACACCTCAGAAGCTCTGGAGTATATCTGCAAAAATGTCGAATTAAAATGAAGCACCGCACTATATTTAATTCACATTGGACGCTAACCAGATCACAAATATCACAGCTGGATCATTTGTTTCATTATATCCTAGCTTATAACCGACGTAGATTTGATTTCAATAATGAAAAAGCAGCAATGAAAAATGAGCGCAAAGCGCGCCCAAAAAGCTAGTTTCAAGGCATTTTGTCAACGTTTGTGCTTTGCTTTACAATGCCAATACATCCACTTAGTTAATTCCAACAAAGTAAATTGGATGTGGAAGGTTCTGACCCATGGAATTCAACAAAACTAACAAACTGCTAGTGAATATATTTCTCACATGCGTTTCCTACTAAAAGTAGATTTGACAGTACACTCTTGTTCAATGGCATGTACCCAATCTTTCGCGGCTCTGCGCTTGTTTTTGTGTGAAGATGCTATATTACATGGGTGTAAGTACAACACTGATGATAGTTGTATTACGCAGCGTATTTACCTAAATTATTCGGGAAATGGTGATAAATAGTTTGTTCAAAATTATTATTAACTGAACCTCGTGTGTTTCTAACATTACGTTTACGAATTGCCCCCGGGCCGGAACAAATGGTCTTGAGGGCATTACATGGCCCCGGGCATGGACGTCAATCTTTACTCGAATGGTGGGGGGGGGGGGACATGGCCACTTCTGTCAAACATTTACTGTGTAAAAATCTTAAGTCAATGGGTGTATTTCCAAAATGTGGGGGGGGGGGACGTGTCCCCCTGTCCCCCCAGGATTGACGCCCATGCCCACGGGTACTGCACAATTTGTGTATCATTAACTATGGGTGCCAAATTTAATATGTGAAAGCTAATGAACCCTCGGGAATCCTTTTTCTTCTCCTCTAACCGGCCGTATCAGAAACCTAGGCCCACGGATAACTAAATATTCCAAACTGTGACCACTTTCGTATATATCCTACAGTTTTGGGAACTTTGCATCTGGACACCTACAGTTACATTATCACTGACTACTTCAGGTGTCCATATTTGGATGTGCTACAGTATCAAGACGAGTATTGGGTAGAAGTGCATGATACCACACCTGCTCCACACCCGTCTCCCCGAGACGTGCCTGGCAAGTGCAACCAGGTAAGGTTACTATGAGTCCTACTGGCAAAATAGAATACTGCTAGGAACTTTATGAACCGCGCCCTCTTATAAACATATTTTGAGGCATAGATCAATTACGAATGATACGATGCAGTTATCAATTATGCAGGTTTTTAAATAGGTATGGATATTCTGTCAACTGCCCCTCTGCAAGTAAATATCAATTCATTAATGTAATTAATCAAGGTAACAAGGTATCTGTCTTTTTGTAACAACCAATTTTTATAGACCACTGGGAAGATAGATATTGAAGAAATTTGGAATGCTTGATAGGCCTATAGTTGTGATTTCAACATGGTCAATTCTTAAGCATCACCACCCGTTGACTATTTTTGTGATAAGTTGAAAGTGTCCCATTTTGTCATTTACATCGTCCACCAACGTTTGATATCCAGTGCCACATCTTACGATGACGGTCTGAAGCAAGAAAAATAAATTGGGAACTGAATTTCGTGGAGTTATTGTTTCACTTAGGTTTGGATCACACACTACGGAGAAACTATATAAAATTGACATCCGTATAAGTTTTAAGATCATTGAAGGTCAGAAACGTTGGAAAATAAGAAGACAAGTTGGTTCATTGTCCCTCCCTTACCCGATCCGGTGGGGGGGGGGGCAAAGAGGACTTCTTCCATGTTTTTAAGGGCTTTGAACATTACTAATTGAACGTCTTGTTGGAAATGTTGTCACAAAGACATCTTGTAGCATTCAAAACCGTATATTAACACCCTTGTATTTATAGGCAAAATTGTAATCCTATAGGTCCTATTAAGCATAGTTGCAATGATTTTTTTTTATAATTATAGGCGTCGCTACTACTTGAAATAAAACCTCTCAAACGGTGTTTTAATAATTGTGGCATTTACTGGAAAGGCTATGCGCGAGACAAGTTTAAAAAATATCTTGGTCTCCCATGTCACGATGCCTCCGCGGTTATTATTTTTTCTAAGGCCAACTCCTCCGTATGTAAACACCACAGATAAATGCCTGAATGTGAATTGAACTTAGTACAGCCATATGAAATATAATACCACAAAAGAGAGAACGGGAAAACATATTTTCTGACTCTGCTTGTTGTGCTTCAAAAACGGAACAAAAAATCTGTTGTGCTTCAAAAACGGAACAAAAAATTTCTACAAAAGACAAAACAAGATTTTTTATAAGAGGATCTAGCACATTTGATAATTGTTTCCTTCGCCAAATTACTCGTGCAAAAGACTGGTTTATCTTAGGTAACTTGGGAACATCATTTTACTTCAATATTTTTATAATCCATATGATTAAATCCATGACTTACGTAAACAGTGCGTCCAAACTTTTAGAACTGTATTAAGAAAAGCATCACGTGTATGCAACCAACGTACACTATCTCTGCAAGACAGAACGAGCAGACACCGTACACCACCTTTAATTCAATCAGCGATTTGGCTGATAGGGGGCGCAATCACCAGAATGATGAATTCCAGTGTCCACCGTCCCCATGAGAAGAGCATCCTTGGCTTGGAAATTCATCTTTCAATAAATCATTGCTTTCGTGAAAAGTAGTTCAGCCATGCGCATACAGCTATGCTTGGAAGACCCGCGCGGTTATAAATTGTCTGCTCGTGCCGGTTGAGTCTCGATAATTTTACAACAAGCGTTCGCTGTCAGGGGTAGTCGACAATAATTTCATCTTAGACTTGGTGGAAAAAATTCAAGGGTGTTACTATCGTCACTGTGCATCGAGAAAAGCACCTTAACGTTGAACAAAATCAAATAAGTGTGATCATTCGAGGATATCTTTGCTGTGAAGAAGAGGTTGAATGGTTCAATTTTTGGCCGATAATATGTCTTAAGCTTTTTTCGTAACTCTTCGATTATTGCCTTCCATATCATTGTTTATTCTTGAATCCTGAAGACATTCTCCCGTACCCTTCAACTACTTGAGGAACATTCTGCAAAGATTAGCGCATCCATCAAAATCGTCTATAATATCAAGCATATCTTCTACTTGGACAAACAACATTTTTCCCTTGCCTTTCCCTGATCTATCTTCAAATTCGCTGGACAATCCTTACTTGGCAAAATGGCACAATTAGTTGGAAAATGGAAGCTCGATCGCAGTGAAAAGTTTGAAGAGTATATGGTTGCACTGGGAGTATCTCTACCTGTTCGTAAAGCAGCCTTGATAATGCCCAGCCCGACATGTGATATACAGAGTCCTGCTGAAAACCAATTTGTGATAAAAATGAACGTTCCGGTCATTATGACACATGTTCAGAATTTTGTGATCGGAGAGCCATTCGAAGATCTTGTTCCGAATGGTGAAAAGCAGATGACGGTAGTCACCAAAGAGAGCGACTCGAAGTTAATCTTCAGAGAAGAGAAGCCAAGTGAGCCACCCCACATCGTCACGAGAGAACTAGAAGGTGACGAGATGGTGATGACTCTACAAAAGGGGGACGTGACGTGCACACGTGTCTTCAAACGCGCTTGATCGGTGCTTAAAATTTTAAGTGTACCATGCAAAAGATGGCCGTGTGTGTTCATGTCTTTAGTTCCACTTCAAGTCGCAGCTGCAAGTATCTTAAAATCGTTTCTTTCGAGTACCAGGCTGTAAACTGTTGTGAATGAATCAAGACCGAAGAGCCAGTTGTATCCAGCATGCTTCCACAGCCAGGCAGGTTGTTTTTTTTTTTTCATTTTTATCCGCTGTAGTCGTGATATTGAGTTGTGTGCCAAGTGTTGCCGAAGATGTGCCCTCTAAACTCAGTACTTATACTTTGCTGCATGTTAACTAAAACAATGTTTGTCGTTTGTTTTAATGGTGCTTTCAATCGTTAAGGTTGGCGATATTGGTCGATGGAAAAAAAAACAATCCACCTTAATCTCACATTGATGCAGTGAATTCTTCTCACAAGGACCGCGGCAAATCTTGAATGTTTTTATCCATTGGTTGGGGTATAACACATTGAAAGTAAGACTGTCTGATGTATTGAAAAAGTTGTGAAGGAAAATATTTTACGTAAGTTTTAAGAAAATATATGCATTAATATTTAATGATTTTAACGTTTGAAGATGAACATAGATGATTTGTTTCGTTAATGTCCAAATTTTTTATCAGGTCTCAGCTGAGTACTTCACAAGCAGTTGCACGATTTGTGTCTTTTTAGTTCAAAAGTTTTTGTTTTGATGAGAAGAGATTATAGGTGTACCAACTTTTACTAACTTACAGCGTTACGGCAATTATAAACTCTTGAAAGAGTACCCACATGACCTTAGGTTATTCATAGATCCGATAAAGGTGTTTAGTTTACTGTTTACAAAAGCTCCATTTACTTGTGCAATCACTGCAACACATTTCTTTCAGTTTCTTTTCGTCTAAATGCAATTTTTGTAACCAGTAACGATAAAGCTCTTTTCCTTTAGATTCAAAAAGATATATCTTCCACACTTTGTCATAACTTTTTCTAAACAAGTCTCTTATTAACGCAAATATATCATACATATAATTGCACAGGACGTGGTGTTTTTCTATCGACAAGTGTAATAGCATCTCTTAGTGTCCGTTTTGCCGATTAAGTTTAATACTTTATTTGTTTCATGAAAAACAAACATCAGATGATGACAGAATTAGTGTTTTAGATATATTTTAGTTCAAGTCACTTTTAAGTACTGTGTATGTTACTGATACAATAGGCGGGCGAGTATAAAGGTTGGATTTGAAGCGTTTACCACCAAAGTAATGATACGTACTCGTGCCGTTTCTACGTATTGAACGTTATTGATTCCGGATCCTAGAAAATGTGCTTCAGAGAATAACTTTGTGAAGCTACTATAGAGGTTATGCACGTGACGTCAGTGAGTTTTGCTGGATGGAACTGATCATGCTCAGTAAGTGTGTTACCGATACGCGCGCACGATAGCACCAAGTAACAATTGTTGCACAATGTACGCCTGGATGGAAAAATAGAGAAACGCGCGACACAGTGACGTCGGTGCATAACCTCTATATGTAGACCGATTTGGTATAAGATCAGTCTACGATTTTCTTATGTCGAATCATTAAAACAAACTTTGGGTTATACATATAAGGCTGAGATATGATATATCATAATTGTCATTTTCTTGTGAGCTTGAACTAATGCAGTACAACGAAAACCGCACACAACCGTCAAATTTGTGGTCAGACCAATACCATGAAGTATATACAATTCATTATGCTTGTATTACCCAAATATTTTGAAGCATGGTACGTACCTTCATTTTTTTGTATACTGTCTTTCATTTATAACATATTCTTTATAATCAATTTCAAAGTAATATATTTCATCACTAATAATTCCTTGTGGAAATTCTCAAAAAAATTCTAAAAAAGTAATTATCCAAAGTTTTCGACAATGTAAGAATTACATTAAGTAAGACAATACAGAAACATTCTGACATTAAGCATGTAAGCACTTCGGGTTTGATGAATGGTATAACCTTTTCAACAATTTAAGGAACACACTGGAATTAATTACAATTGAACATACCGTCCTTTATATGGTTTTTTGTTCGGTAGCATGGATGGTACAAAGCACAAAATGATGGACGGGAGCGATAGTAAAGGTTCCTCCGTTTTCTTGACGAAAGTCTATAAAAGTTTTGATATTTTTCTCAAGGGGAAGTTTTGTAACATTGTCGACAATTCACCGTTTGCCGGAATCTGTGGAAAAGTAAAACCCGTACATAAGGTTCATACATCAAAGTTAGGGACAAGTTATGAGTGAACCTTTAACTTTACTCGTGAACAATAAATGTTTAGCAACTGCTGTTATGAGACCGTAAATGCTGTCCTGGTTAATACGCCTAGTAAAAAGTAATATTGTGACACACCTTTAGACGTAATTTATCATCTTCAACTGCCGAGGAATCGACGGTAAGGACGTAAGTTCTGTCTTACACTTTTGGATTTTCCGTTAAGATTGACCGTGGAGAGATCTTCGTTGGCATTTGGGAGGTCGTTACAAACGAGCTAGAGGAATCCAGTCCTTAATAAATCTGTCGACTTTGCCTTCACATAAAATGTACTAATATATTTCCAGCATGTGATTAATGTGTCCAGATTTATTGGCCTGCCACCCTAGAGGAAATCTTTTAAGTTTGATCCAATGCCCTAGTTGTGTAGCTACCAATAACGATTAAACAAAGCAGCTGTTCTGTGGGTGGGTAGAAGAAATTATTACCGATGATCTGTACTAATTAGCCATTTCTCTAATTTGAAAAACAAATGCCTTCTTAGGTTGTACCACTTGCTTGGTAACTGAACCTGTCTGCAATTCTTTGATGATGTTTGAAAAGATGGTAGGGGGTTAATTAATGGGTATTTTCAGTACCATGCTTCCCACACTAGGGATTCTGTTTAAGAATGTACGGAAGCCATGGAATACTAGGTTCGGTAAGTTACACAAGTTTCCAAAAGTAAAGGTACAACTACATGTAAGACTTCGTTATGTCTTTTAATTGGTTGATAGTAATTTTTCCATGTGATCTCATTTGAAGCCGTCGTGTCAGTTCCTTTGGATTCCACTTGCTATTTTATCATATTCTTGTTAAATTTTTCTGGTCAAGCCAAGTCTTCCCTTTAAATTTATGTGACACCTATTGGATATCTTCAGACCTTTATTTTTGGTTATTAAATGCCCAATGGCATTCCCAAATTCTGTTGAATCCAACAGCCGTTGATCACAAACATCGCTGAAAATCAATTAAATTTGTTTCACATGTCCTTTTAAAGTTGTCAATGAACCGAACTGCTTTCTTTGACAGATTAACTGTATAAACTGACGTATATTCCTCTTCTAAAATGGTGCATCGACTATGTCATTGTGTAGAAAGGGTTCGTCCTAAGATGATGAATCAAGCTTGAAGCTTGCAGTTTCTGTATATGACGTAAATCGCCGTTACTGGTAAAAAACCGTGTTATTTGGATGATAAAACTAATGCAGACTTCCTAGTTGTAGGGTTCTTTTACCGTGTATAGAACTTTATTAGAATGGTGGGATAGTAACAACTTTTATAGGGTTGTTGGGTAAGTATGGGCGAAGCATAGATCTAACTATCGACGGCAAGTAAAGTTTCAAAATATCGATGACAGCTTTTAATCCTTGTTAAAATAGTCTGTGTGTTCATACAAGTATGAAATTGTTTCGGGTTTTCTTTTACCATTAAACTGAAGTATTATTAGGGGAACATTATATAGTTTCAAAATGTTACCTTTCTTGAATGAGATCTAACATTTGAAGGACTGGACATGTCACACTTGGTAGTTTTTATGTACGACGTAGGCTGGTCAACGTTTATAGAGATTAGCCACTTGAAATGGTATTTAACGTATCCAACGTCCATCTGTGTTTGTGTGTGGTGTTCGATTTACCATTTGGTTGATATTCATGCATATCATATATCATTTAGTCGTAATAAATGTGTTCAGCATAAATCAGCTATGAATAATTATGTCAGCTCTAAACGTTTGCATGTGTGGTTCCTGACGTGGGTCGAAGTGGCTGCTAGAGAGGAAATTCCATCAGAGGGAGGCAAAATGGGAAGATTGGAAGTGAGGAAATGGAATGCAAAAATATCCACGCAGTACATTCAAGTGGTATTGATCAATTCTCTCAGTTGAATGGGTTGGGGAAATCATTACGATTCACCATCGGCAAGGGAAGGATGAACCAACTGAGTCACGAGTATACAGTAAACGGGTTTCTGTTGGTTTGTCTTTTCTCAGTCAAGCTGTCGAATTGGTTCATGCATATCACGGTCAAAAGCGGGGGGGGGGGGGTGGCATACTGTTCGCCTTTTGCATTCTCAAACTATGCAGCTCATGTTGAAGATGCGTTTCAAACCTGATTGTATGAACAAGTATTATATGTAATAGACTAGTTGCAATGTACCAGAGTGTGGTATGATTTATAATCAGATCTTCGTCACTTTCTCATAACATTAAGTGATCAGTCTTACACCGAATGTCTCTACCGTCCTTCAAACTTAGCTGTGCTCTTTGTGTGCCATCCTTAGTCTAGACTCCTAGACTGCATCTACATCTTCCATAGGCTGCGATCATGCCTGTCCCACGTGTTCATTGCAGCTTAATTGTGTGTGAAGTTTTGGATAAAGCAGTAATTAGGTCAGTCAATTGGGAAGGACACCTTTGCTTTACGTATACGTATATTCTTCTCTTTTGATCAATCATCTATGCTCATTTGTCGTTCAAAACAAACCGTTGTAGATATTTGTACTGCCGTGATATGTCAGCATGATGCTCGTTTAACGAGAATGTGAAGTACGTAATAAATATAAATACACGTATCCCATACATGTGTTTTTCTGCATCTTTTTGGGCTGCTTCCCTTACCATGAAAGTTTGTCATGACCGGACGTCACTTTCAGCATCCGAGGAACCCTTTGTTTCCGCAGAGTGGGAGATACTGCTGGTCTGAATAGTCAAGTGGTTGAGTAAGTATACATGAGATGAAGATCTGAATTCTGAGGGAGAAACGATTGATCAAGCGGAAGTAACAAAAGGAAAAAACTGGCACAGTACAACTCTTGCTGCAGGAGGTTCAAAATAACGTAAAGCTCAAACTTCTCTTCAATGTCTTTTTTTGTTCGTTTGTCAGTCTATATCAGTGTGCATGTGCACTTATACTTTAAAAATCTAATGAGACACAAATTCATGAGCATAGCTTCACCATCGTTCTGGAACAGCAGCCTTCTCCCCGAATGGGTTTGTTCACACGTCTACCACTTTGTCCCAAAAAGTAGTCTAATCACGTATGCAAACATGTTGAATGAAAGGCTTTATACATACTGCAGTCTGCGGCTGTGATCTTACATCTGTACATTCTCTCTCAGTCTAATGAATTAGATCCCATGTGGTGTCTGCAGGTGGGAGAAAACTATTCTCTGCTATGCAGATCAGGTGGATATCTGTCATGTGTCACTAGTAAATACTGTTCCTCTTTTGAAAAATAACAACTTACGTATTGTGATTATTTACACCAGTTATTTTGCGTATAATCAAATACCTTGTCCAGGGGGATCTTGAAGATGTACTTTTTTGTTTCATGCGGTACTGAAATCTTAAAACAACAAACCTTTAAGGAATAATTGTACTGAACAGAGTCCTCAAAGACGGAATCAGGTACAATGCAAGCCACATTTTTCAATTGTCTACAAGGGTCCCGGGGGAGGGGATGACTGGCCAGGTTATGCTTTCAGCAATTACAAAAGCATTAACAAAAGATTTGTTTGCATTTCCTGAGTAATGTGTTTCGCATTAACCTCAGAGGAAAACTGTAGCCTTCGGTTAAAAGTGCCTTCGTAGCTTTTCACGGTTGAACGCCTACACTTTAAAAACTGTTGGGCACTTATGTCACCTGACAAACTGTTGGTTAAAAAACTGCCCAGCTTCAGGTCAAAAAATAAGCAAACTTTATCCAACATATGCAGTTTTTACCAAAAGGGGCAGTTTCTTTACCCAACAGTTTATCAGGTGCCTACGCCCCCAACATTTTGTAAAGTGTACAAGTCTAGTTGTAATTTAGAAGTAAAAATTATTGAATTATAAGCACCTTTCTCTTGTATAACATTGAGCTTCTCCAAGATGACAGAGTTAGCCTTTCCTTGCACAAGTTGAACCAAGGGTGGACCGAATGGCTTAAATTGTCCCCCGCTTCATAAGTATGTTTGCAATGCATACGTATGTCGATATTTTGATACATGACTTTACCTTTGGGGCCTCGCTTACCCCGCCCTTTAGAGAGATTCTGGATCTTCCAATGATACTACGAACTGGCCGGCACTTTGTTTCTTGGGGGATCTTTATCTGTTATTCCTCTTAAGATGTTCCTTCTTAAGGCAATATGCGGTTTGTGTGACGGAAACATTATTTCTGTTGTTATGTGGGTAGAAATAGTCACCACCAACAACGTATTTTGCAACATGTCGTAATCTTATGCTCACTGATGCTCCATCCAGTGCTCCGGATAATTCAAATTATGTATTATATGTATTTTATTTTTCCGGAGAACTCAGAAATTCCGATTCAAATTAACAAGTAGAGGGCAAGGCCAATACACTTGATATAACATTTTTTCACAATATCAAGAAGGTGGATTTTCCTTAAAGGCAAACTATTCCAAAATAAGAATGGTATATATGTTGCAGCGACTGGTTCAAATACCATCTCTCCAGTGCCTGGCTGTGCTTGGGTGTGGGATCTTGAAAAATGTGCTCTGATTGCACAAAAAATGGTGTTACTTTAAAACTACAAGGATTGCCTGCCTGAATTTTTGTTCCTTTTAAAGTCACTGCAGCTTGCTTAAATCGGTCACAGTCCATTTTTAAGGGAAACGTGAATATACAAGCTCACACGCAAGCAAATGTTTACATTATTTTGCATTTTGTATTTTGGCAACTGAATACCAAAGGAGAGGGAGCTGACCTCTCGGTAAATCTGACCTACGGTAAATGTTTTATTTCGATCCCAAGTTTTTTACTGTGATATTTTAGACGTGAGTCCCCTTTTTTGTATAAAAAAATTATCGTGTTCTGTGTTCTTTTCAAAACTGGAACACAAACAGAAATGTATTAACTTATTTTTTCAAACTTTGGTATCAGGGAATATCCCCTACAGCCTTTCCTGGAACATAAAGTTGTTACGTGTTACGTTTACTATCCAGGGTGGCTATGAAAAACTATTGGAAAGGATCCATTCGATACCAGAAAAGATGAGGCTTGCAGCGTCATAGACAGACAATCTATTTCCGCTACATTTTTTATTCAATAAAAGCTGGGCATTTCATATCACTTGTTCGTCTCATCCTTATTACAAACAACAGGTGAGAAATTTGAATATTTCGACTGTCGTTTAGCAGTTATTTTCATCTCAAGGTGTGCATTCACAGGTGAATTCTTCCCGAAGGCGTTACCTTTCAGTCTACTTGACGCGATTGAAATATTGAATGGTTAACCTCGGATGGACAAATTTTGACAGATGAATCATTCGCCTTTTCTCTCCTTGTCGAAATGTTCCAGGATAAAGTTGCAAATTTGTAAAAGCTAGCGGCTTGGGTGACACTCAGTTCAAGATCGGCTGACAAACAACGAGGAACAAAACGACCTGTTTCTTTTTACTTGTCAAGTTTTGCTTTGCTGAATTTCTGCATCTGTCATATAGCAGAAAGTCTGAGGAAGCAGCTTAAGTGAGAAAAGCTATAGTCCAAACCTTTGAATCTCTGTACATTACGATACATTTTTTAGGTCGTATTTGCACAAAATTCTTTGTGGAACAATAGATTTTCTGTAATGATATGAATGGAAACTGGTGAATGACCTACAGCAAATATCAAGTGATTCCTGACCATTGAGTACTAAGAGAATTTAGAACGTGGGAATGTAGGCAACAACTTTTATTATTACATTAATGTTATAAAAGTGAAAAGAAGAAACTTATTGAACATGTCAAAATGATCGAGAAGAGACAGTCATAGCTGAAAAGTGTAAATCTCTAGAAATCCGTCAATAGGGTAAGGGGTGCTGCTAGGATTTGCCTGGGCAAACAGAGGAGCCAAGAACCCTACGGTGGGGAACAGTAACCCGAAGCCCTGTCAAAGGTACAGGTGACTTGTTACTGGAGAATAGCGAACGCAAAGTTTATGTTCGCGAAAGCCTCAAAAATTAAGGCTTTTCATTAATAAATTTAAGGATTGTAATTAAAAAATATGAAACTTTGAGTTTTAATTGAAGGAAATTAAACTTCGACTTTTATTTTAAAAATCTACCCTCCCAAAGAGCTAAAACAAGTGAACCGTCACTTCTACCGGTCGCCGTTCCCCAACTGGCACCATCCCTGGTGGAGTAACTGGAGGAAGAGCAGGTGTGTTCCTCAATCTTTTTTAAAATACAAAAAGTGTGACAATATATGAACCAAAAAGCGAAAAGGATTAGTGATTCTTTGCTGAGAAGGGGTGATTTGTTGCATTGAGGTTCATCCCTCAAATTTATACCTCTTGAGTATATCATTTTTAGGATGTTTTCATTACTTGACTCTGCTGAACTCATATCACCTTTGAACTCCACGGGGTTCTTCCCTTCAATATGACAAACTTATATACCAAGTATAAAATTGTACATCTGCTATCTTGAGATATCGTGTTTACAAGTAGTTTTTAAGAATTTCTTATGTTTACCTCCGTTGACCTCGGATAACCTTTGACCTTTACCAAAATCAATAGGGTTTATCTTTTGAATATAACGCATCCACATGCCAAGTATGAAAAGCATCCAGGCTTCCTTGCTAGAGATATCGTGTTTGCAAAGTTTTCGGTTTTTAACCTCTGTGACCTCATATGATCCCTTTGACCTCCACCAGAAAGGATGGGGATCTTTCTCTTAATATAATAATTCTATATCCCAAGTATGAAAATTATCCATCATTGCTATCTTAAGATATCGTGCTTACAAGCCAAGCGTCTTAAACACACATACACACACACAGTAGCTCGCGTCATTGCATAGATTCCTTTTACATTCAGCAAGGAATAAAAAATCCGTCCATCTTTTCTTCATGGAGTTTATATCATATACCTCTTCTCTCTAATCTGAAACTTAAGGCAACTGAACAAACATATTATGCTCCAAACGTGGTTAACAATTATGTTCTATACGTATAACACTTGTCGAAAGAGGCATGAGTTGGTTGTCACAACTTAAAACTCTTTTGTAGACCACTTCTCAAAGTTTTATTGAAAGGTATGGATAATACAAAATGGGAACTTGTGACTCTCCTTATACTCTCTTGCAACCCTTATTTGTAAACTCTTGGCATAACGTGAACAAATCATTAGGAATAATGTGCTCCTAACAGTTAGTATTGTTGTTGTAGTTGTGTTCAAATGAAATTCATTAATGCATTGTGTAAATTTGGAACTCAAATATGGTATGAAGCATTGTCAGAGTACTTTTTGTCATTTGAAGACACATTATACTGTTATACCAACTTTGTGTCTTCTCCATGTGCTATAGAGGGATTTCATATGACGTCACGCGCAATGGATTCCCAGGCACTGAAGGGCAAAACACACACGCAGTAAGCGAATTTACAGCTCACGCGCACGGCATAACCATAGATACTACTGTGACACAATGGACGCGTGCCCGTCAAAACAAAAAAGACGCGCGATCTTGCCCTTCAAAATTGCGTCTAGTTGGTTAAAGTCACGTGACTGAAATCCCTCTATAGCAACTAAAAACTGAAAAAAAATGCTAAGAGCTGCTGTTTAGCTCCCGTCCTATGTTGTTTACAAATGTGAAACCCTTAATGTACTGAAACAAACATTGATATTACCTACTTATTGCTTTCCAGGCGTAGATCGTAAATTGAGTATACATGTTTTCTGAGTTTTCTCTTTCCTTTGTGAGTTTTGGGTTTGGTGTGTAGACCAACTCGGAAAAAATGAGTTTCTTTTCACTGTTTGGCCAAAACATTACCTAAAAATGATGAGAAAATTTCAAAATAAATCCATATAATAAGTTTTAGGAGATCCTCTTTTAAACAGTTTAACAATTCAACTGAAAGGTATAAATTATAAGGCACCCGTGTACTTATTAATATAATTCATTTGAAGGATGGCAGTTGCTTTATAGATGGGTGAAGTGGATCTCATATAACAATACCCCAGTGCTTACTAAACGTTACATTAGAAATATACCTATATCTTTTTTGACATCGTGGTAATGTTACTACTTTCCAGCAGTCGTCATTAATCAATTAATTTAAATGATCCATAAATACTACATAGCTTCAACCTATATAATGCTCTTCCTTTTTTGGCAGTGAAAAATATAAGTATATGGAGCTACAAGGACTGCGGTGCCAAGTTTCTCGTGTGATATTTTCCATACTTTCCATCTGTTAGCACTTGGCAATATTTTATATTAATTGATCTACCCAAGACTTGAGTCGCCACTTCTGTATATCTCACTAATTGCTTGCCGCAGGTGGTAATGTTATCCCCTGAGCTAACCTTTGTTTATCAATCAACGCAGATACATTTTAGAAGAAGCCATTCTCTCAAGAATGATTTTGCCAGATGGACGGTTAGGTCAAATTTATTACAATATTTCTTATTTCCCTGTCCGCAAAGTGAAATATTGTAGAACTCCAATAATAAATTTAACAAACAACAAGAACAGGTACATAACAAGAGAGAGCAACTGTATTGCTTAAACTTCACGTGGGTACGTCATATTTTAATCACATGATGTACCATTTAACAAGCGAAAAGGTAGTTATGGGCCATTTTACTGTAAAATTACCATGCATTTTTCTTCTTGGCTTTATCCACATTTTCCAGTCCGATCTGGAAGTCAAAGTCTTAAGATTCTACCTAATTGGAGTTACAAGCTAAATGAAAGAACCATCGTGCTTTCCTCGCGTTTGCAGTTTCGTAGTGCCTTAAGTTAATTGGCTTCAAACCGACATAGTTTACTACTCAGTGGCTATAAACAGGCAACCACATGACCAAACATATTTCTTTCACTCTAGCCAATGTCAAGAAGTCTCCGTTTGCCGGCGTCGGTAATATCTAGCTTTTAATAACAGTAAATTATTGAAATGAAAGGGAAAGATTGTCCCTAAATGACCAAGCGCCGCGGTTCCCAATGTAGATTTTCACAACAAAATGATTTCTTTTAGTAAAGAGATACGCTATGAGCGGTAATATCTTCGTGTAAGCATGATCTCACTTTTTTTGATTTGGCACTAGAATGATTGATTAGCCGCCAGTTATACGACAAAACACGCAACTGCATCACTTCATGATTCAAACTCCCTGAGTCCCATAAATACATGGCCGAAGATATTCAGTGATTAATTACTCATAGCCGACTGTTTTTTCTTTCCTTCTGTAAATATATCATGTCCAAAGGATAGGATGGTGTACTTCTATGGTTAAGTGATACTTATATCTAGTAATAATTTTCCTTTATTATCCTGATTTGCACGTGGCATTTGGCTGAGCGCGACACAGCGATATGATTTACTTAGCCTCTAGTCTACTGTGCCAATCATCTGCTAATGCATCAATACCTACGTTACTTTGGTAATTCAAACATAAGATGTTATCAAATAGAACCGTTGCTGAGATGCTGTCAAAGAGTCACGCAAATTCATTTAGATTCTGACATGGCTATATGTGAGAGTTATTAACTTAAAGTTGCGTGGAACAACAAATGACCGCACTAATGTATTCCTTCTAAGGTAAAAATGTGACTCAGTGCCATCTCCCACTTCTGCTTTTCTAATTGCATTACACGTCTTTAAGCAATTAAACCCTCAAGTGGGATGCATGTACATGTATGGTCTACTAGACCTTACTACAGACTGCAACATTAAAAAAGTAAAATTTTAGGTGAATGACGTTAAGGGCATAAGCAGCGGCTCTACATTACCATGAACTACTAAGATATTCAGTAAAGCAGTAATGTAAGTAGAAAAAGTTTGATCATGAACTTAAACACCGTCATATTATTTTTCAAAGGTTGTATAAGCAAGGCCGATAAATAGGGATTACGTCCGATGATTGGTGTGGGGAACTACCCAAGGTAGACAACCTCTTTATACACGAAACAGCAATAAATTCGTTTTAGATTTCCTAAATTTCCATACTCTTATTTCATTATAATAACTTGTCCTTGATCAACAGCCATTTTACGTTAAGTGACTACACACGTGCTAGGGTCCTGTGAGTTTTAATTTTAAGTCGGATGGTTAACCATTTCAACGATTTAGCTCAAAGTTGGATTCTTTGCCCACTTGGAAGGTAATGCCAAGTGGGACATTCAAGTAGTTGGCTATTACATGAAACTCACCCCTTTATGACCCAGACCACACGGATAGAGTCCCGAACCACCTGGATGTAAGGCTGCATTGCTTCAAATGTCTAGATTTTTTCCACTCATATAACACCGGTTAGATTACATTAGGTTATTGAAAAAAATGTCTTTTGCTCACCAACAAGGAACTGGCAGCTGACACGTATTATCCAAATGGCATGCATTGTCTACTACCTATGATGTTTCACCCGCCGAACTGGTTTTGTTGTGCCTGTTAGAATTATTCAAACAGTTGGTTATTTTTCTGTGTCAACTTTGACTGATTTTAGTAACATCTTTGCCATACTTTGTGTATCTCTTTAAACCCAGAGACTACTTGGTCATGTAGAAATTACACCTAGATACATTCTTTAGATAAATTAATGCAAAATACTCCATTAAAAATGGTCTAATTACATAAGCACTCAATAACCATGAGGTTAGTATGTTGAATAAGGACAAACCCTACAGGCTAAATTTCGTGATCAATCAAAGCGAGAAATGTTTTGCTCTGTGTGCTCCACCGAGCAGAATGAAACATTTAATTATCAATTTCCTGAGAAAATTTATCCAAGCTATAAAAACAAAACTTTCCTACTTGGAATATTAAAGTTTGACTTAGTTTCCACTAAGACAGTTCTTTGTATTCCTGTGTGGTTACAAAAGTATTACGACTGACTATCGGGTTACAAAGTACTAACAGGAAAGAGGAAGATTCATATATATTCCTTTGAGAGATTTCATTAAAGAATGGAAATTTACCTAGTGTAGTAGGATAGTAAAATATGCAATAAAATATATCATACAAGCATGATCTGTAAACAAATAGATCTTTTTAAAGAATTTTCCTGTCTCTTAAAGCTTTTGTACCAAAGGCACAACTGTATGAGACAATAAAGCTATCCATTTTAGAGACTTCTCTATTTTTAAGAAAGAAATGTCGTAAAACTTCAGTGTGTATATAACCTAAATGCTTGCTACCGCCTCAATTCACGAGGCTCCATCACATTAGCCGCAAACAATTTAGAACACTCACCAAATTAAGTGTCTTCGTGCAAAGAAGACCTATGAGCTAGCTTGGTGTTTAGCATAGTAGGTCTTCATCATATAGAGAGGCAGCGATGGATCAATTGTCCTTGAATTTTTTGGAAAGTAAAATATATTATCAGTGTAATACTGTGAAGGTCACCTTAACTTATGGCTGCAAGACATTCCGGATTAGACGCGGGTATGCGACCTCTTCCAATTGAAATAAATTCCCATAGGGATGGCAGATTTATTAATTTGGAATAATATTTTGTTTGCGACCATAACCTTGATTTAATGTAGCTTCACGATTAAACGAAGCACGAAATTTTCGACCTTGGGCTAAAACGTGAAGAGTTACCAAATTTAAAGGTCCACCGCTGCTTTTCGTGAAAAGTTTCTTCGGAAATGTGTGTCAAGCAAAACGAGTATAAAGTTCTATTGGCTGTTAGTTATAAACGTGAATGTGTGGAAAACCTGTTTTTTAAGTGTTGCATAATTACATAAGAAACTGTCTTGGTAATGACTTTCATAGCTTGGTTTAAAATAATGGTATAAATATTATTAGAACGCATAGTGCTTCAGTCTGTGTCTACAGCATTGTCAAAGTTGGGTTAGTTATCATCAGTACCACCTTATGTGCCGCTCCATTAATGAATACGAATGATAACGCCAAACCATCATATACGATTTTGCTTCACCATCCAAGAGTGTTAGCGTTCCTACCAGAAAATAACTCATGACTTCTGAGATACTTTCTCCTATTAACCGGCCGACGGTATAATGCATGTATATGTGTCCAACATAATAAAAATCCTCTTCAAGGAGGTTACAGGCAGTACTTGTTAACTCTTTGATTAGTTTTGTCTTCTTAAGCTAATTATTTTAGATTCGGGATCTCAATTAGGGTAAAGCCCGGCCCGGGGAAGTCAGGGATGTTCTTTGATAAATAGGATTATATTTTATGTGTGACTTGAATCATGTCGGTGATCTCGTTGGCCATAACTGGTGTTTGGATGACCTGATTGCCAAAAGTCATTTTGTTATGGAAACACTCCCGTTTTTCCAAGTTCGCTTTTACAAATTTCAAATAAAATTGAAGCATCTAAGAACATGAAACCCCTAGTTTTGTCGAAAGATGGAAAGATCTTTTCTTCAGTCATCAAAAATGAAGATGGATAACTGAGGTGAGGGTTGCATGTCCTTAGGACGATGGATTATAGAACTGAAGCAAAGAAGAAATTAATGGACAACATAGCTTTAAGTTTAACCTCTCCTGAGACTTAGCTTTGATTGTACGTGTTCACGGTCGGTTTATAGCTAGGGTCAATGACTCCATATTGTTAAGAAAAATCTTGAATACAGGAAAAAGCCCGGTCAAAATCCTTTCTCCAAAAGGCGCCATTTTCAAATGAATCTGTGACCGCAATGAGTTGGAATTTCCTTTTTATGTCAGAATAAGCATACTTGATACACTTTAGGTAAATACAGATGATGTAAGAAGAAGCCCCCGATGGTCGATGCACTCGAACACAACTTCATAAGTCGACAACATTCTGCACAGTGTATGGGCATTTAGAGTACAAGTGGTGGAACAAAAGAATTACCAAAGCATATCACGACAAATTAGGAGGCAGCAAATTTGGGGAAAACCATGCAGTTATAAATCAAAACTTAATTGTAAAATGTTTCCAGAAAGGTCTAATTACTGAGGATTGTCATGACGTTTCCTTCATCAGACTGGCAAGTTCGTGCCAACGTCTCCTTCCCAAACCAAGGTACTTCTAGGCATCCGTATGTGCTACATCTTTATTGAAAAGTTATATACCGGTATGTACATATTGCTGAACAATTAGTTGAGCTGAAATTGTACACTAAAAGCATAACCACATAGTATGAAGCTAATGTACTGAGATAAATGACCCATAACACACGGTATGAACAAACCTTTTCCTTCACTTCGTCGCTGTGAAAGAACTATAGGGCAGCAGACCCGAATTGCGGAAGCCACTACGCAGACTAAGTGGAAAAATATCCTCTGAAGAGTTACGTACGCATGAAAGAGAGTACGGCTTAATTGAGTGAACAGTTAAAATTACAACACGATTTCATAGTATGTGTAATAGCCTATGTAATTCGTTCTTCTGCTGAAAAAGGAGGTATATATAGTAGGTAAACAATTGCGCAAATTGTGGCCTAAGTGTAAGTCAACTGGTTAGTACGTTGTTTGATGTTTGATCCATTTTGCATCCTTGATAATACTTAGATGCTCAGTGCAATCGCCCCAACACATCGTCGCTTTACACTCATTGTAGTAGAATACCAACCATAAAAATGGTTCCCTTATATTCGAGCAGGAAAAACGCTCAGTTTAATTGCATCACTCTATGCGGATGTCGAGACGCAAAATGTCTGCGTATTTGATTGGCTTTTTGTCATTTTCAGATGGTTTCACTTCACTAAGTAAGCTTACTGATACAGGTAATGTGATCAGTACTTTTGAGAGGGATTGTTGAACCTTTCCGGTATTGCTTCTGTGGCAGGTCTTTCACTTGGTTATGGGTCATTCGTTTCAGTGATTCGTTAAGCTGTTATCACCAAATCAATGTTGGCAGGTAGCTAAGTTATTTGGGGAGAAAGATAGAGGAGAGCCGGGGGTGGGGGGTACGAGTGTAAAGGGTTAGACCTAAGGTATTTAGAACAGTCGGAAGATAGATTGAAATCAACTGTAGCACAATTTAGATATGTTAGGCAAGTAACACTGGAAAAAGGGATTGTTGGGCTTGTTGCCAAATCACAGCAGAGATTTTCGAGTGTGCAAATGATAACCATAAGCGTTAGGGATGCTTTTTAGGGCTGTGCCGTTTTGCCCGAGAAAAACCTTGATTGACCGAAAAAATTTCCCCTAGCTTGCGAAACAACCGTGCGAGAAGTACGTTTTCCCGAACTCTGAGGTGTAAAATCGTCAGCCCCATTGCTCCGCGATTACATAAACAAGCACGTACCGGATGAAGTCGTAATTTGTAATATCTTATAGTTCAATATTACGACCCTTGACACCCCGGTCACTTGTAAATTGTTGTCAGAAATCAGTTTAAACACCCAGTCAGTCATAGGTATCAAGTACGCCCGTTCTCATTTGTTTCCTTGTTAACGTATAAATAAAATCTATTGACTCAATTAAAAGGGGGTAGGCTGTAGCATTATCTGATACTACGTGGGCAGTGCCTTGCGTTAAGAGTTTTTTATTTTCAAAACAAGCGTTCTTACTGAATTGAGAGGTAGTAAGTCACATGACGTCACCACCTTAGACAACAACTCTTTTGGAAAATTGTCTTCAACTATTTCCTTCTTGTTAATTGTATAATCAAAATATTTCAGACTAACTGGTCATTAGCAATATGTCTGAAGATTGTTTTTTTTTTCTGTGCTGTTTTGCGTCCGCTAAATCGCTACTTATGAAGTAGACAAAAGAATGCTAAGCTTGTCAAACATTCCGCAGTGTTGTATCACACAATATTAGGTTGCAGCAATGAAGACTAATTAATTTAAAATGTCCTCACTCTTCTGCAGGAGAATATGCAATACCGACAAACTACGCAGCAAAATGACATGAGTGTGATCCAGTAGTACAACATGAGCGTATCAACGGAGGTATGACACAAATGGAAATCACTCTTGATGTAGCATCATTCGACATTGGTATCTAAGACAGATGATACTTGTGCTTATGGAATCTGCTTGCATTTTTGTCTGAGGTGGAAACCCAGGTGTTTACTCAAGTGTGTATGCTCCCCAATGTTTTGCTAGGTAATTCACATTAAGTCTTTAGTTCTGACGTCTCACTCACGAGATTACATCGAGTCACTTTCAGAATGTTATGTGTCTCTTTATTTTTCCACTGAAACGTAATGCATAGTGGAGTTGCAAGCTAAGGTTCATAAGCCGACATAAGTAATGCGTCTATAGTTGGTTGTGGTTTCAAGGTCTTCCACTCACTCTTGTTGCATATGCAAAAATATTCCAACCATTTACATTCGGTTCGAAAGGTCATAATTTCCAATTGAAAACTGGGACATTTATATTTTCCGTTCCCGTCTTTCCACGAAGAAGGACAGAGAGTCAGGGCTGTTCCCGTTACACTTTGAAAGTAACTCGTTATAGTTACAGTTAATTCTACAAAATTGTAACTCGTTACAGCTACTAGTTACAATATTGAAAAAGTAACTAGTTACAGTTACTTTTGACTGAAAAGTAACTAGCTACAATTCAAAAGTAACTAGTTACTTCAAGGTGAATATACGGTACCTCGGTACCTGAAATGAAAGGAGGGCATAATTAGATAGTAAGAAGGGGGCACCTGACAGGACCGAACTTCACTTCTGCCGGTTATCCTTAGGTGTTCCCCAAAGAAAGTCAATTATGCCAGCTGATCTTCACTGGGGATTCAGGCAGAGGCTCCTAATGCTCATCATGAAGCAGCGAACCATGATAATGTGTCGGAGCTTACGCAAACTATTTGTTGGACGAATATGGTTGTAACCAAAACTTTTCCAGTTACGACAGTACTTCTTTGAGGGTGGAAATCTTTGTACTCCCATCACAATTTAGAGAGGTTAGCGGCTTTTTAAGGGAGAGAGCGTTGTTTTAGCAGTAGTTTAAGTCTTCACCCCTCAAGGGTATAAATATGGTAATACAATTCTCTATATTTGTTAACGGTAAAATTTTAAAACCCTACTGCTAAGGTTGGGCTAAGTGTTATTTCCACATAAAGTTCAAGTTTCACATTGTGTCAATATGAAACAATGCATAGAAATGGTGACACTATGTAGTTTACACATGCAGACCATGTGCCCATAATTCACTTTCCCTTAACAATAAACAGGTGAAGCCTTAAGTCGTACACTTCTCTCCTCTTTCAATTACCTTTGTTAGGATACTTTTAACGCCATTTGATCATTTCAATGTTCTGCTGTTTTTTATATTAACCTTACTTTTATTTCAGTGTAAGGAGTTACGGGCATTGAAAAGAATATGATATAGCCTAAATTCATACGTTTGCTTCATCAAATAAGGATAACATACATGTTAAATTAGATACATAAATATTTACCGACGATTGGCACCGTATAATTTACTGAGCTCCAACGAACTAGTCCGGATTCGACTAGCATAATGCCGGTCTCAAGAGCGTTTTCTAGATTAGGAATTTGCCCGGAATAGAAGGCTCCGGAATCGAAATTTTTCCGGAATGTGATGTAACTGTATTTGTACTCAGAGTTCATTCCAGCCAAGTTCTCAGATATGAAAGTTACATTAAAGTTCCATTGTAATTTGTGTACAATGTACAGATGTAATGTCACACATGATCAACTAAATTACTGAGGAGGCCAGGCTATGGAAGTGATGACAAACGATGACTTTATCAATGGTGGACATGTACAATAGAATTAAAACATCTGTAAGTTTGATATGCTATACTTTGCCAAAAAGACTGGTCTCGGAATTGGTGCCATTGGAATGAGAACTGGCCGGAACTTGAGTGGTACGTACCATGCTCGGAAAGATTAGGGTATCTAGAATCGCAGTTAGCTCCGACTCGGATAGGGCGGACTCGGGTCCAGCCCTAACGTCTCAAAAGGCAATGATTAAACTTTCAAAGTAAGCCTAGTATTTGAATGCCTAGAGGCCAACCTGTTTCTAAAGGTGCACTCTCTCCACTGTGTGCTCTAAAGGACAATATGAGTAAACTAAGGCCCAGATGACTTCACATAGTGTATATACTGATATGCTATTTAAAGTTAGCTGGGCCTTAGTTTGCCAGAGGACCGTTCAGTATTTTTCAACGAATCGCACAAAGATTCGATCTCATGGATAATAAGCATTGATCTGTCTAATAGGTAATTTGACACACAAATCAAATTTTAAACTTAGTTTAATCGAAAATCAAGTGACCCTGTAAGCCTGCAGCATGTGCACCTAATATCAACTCCTGATTCTAATCGTGAATAAAATTTGATGTCGGTGAGGGCGACGTCGATAATAGTGATGAATGATAAATATATCGTAAATAATTTTACCACCGAAGTGTCATCAATTTGAAAATTTTCTGTTACTACTTCGAGTAAAATGCAATTTATGGTCATTTGAACTATTTGTAACGGAAAAGTAACGGGACCAAATGTAACGCCGTTACAGTTACTTTTACACAGAATTGTAACTAGTTACTTGCTCCGTTACTGAAATGCAAATGTAACTCGTTACAGGGTTTCGTTACACAAAATGTAACTCGTTACAGTAACGGCGTTACTTGTAACTCGTTACTTCCCAACCCTGCAGAGAGTACATTTGTTGTTGCAATTTGCAACGTCATTCCTCCACGTGTTCAGTCCGGGAGATTCTCCCACTTTCGGAGAAAACCAAACTTTTCCCAAATGGGGAAAACTTATGCAACACAATATATAAGCTTGCTAGCCTAATACTGAGAGGGTTCGGCAAGAACGAAGACGACTCAAGAACTTTGTTTTCAAAACCGGAGTGGTGAACACCAGTTATGACGTATTTTTCGGCAGCTATAACAATATGCCTACCGAACATGCATTTATGACCATAACATTAAACAAATAACTTTTGCAAGCAGGCTCCAAAAACCATTTCCCACTGAAAATGTACACACAGAAGGCCTGGATTTGGAATTGTGGGTAAAATGGGAAAATGGCCACGCCCATGACCAAGTTTTCTCCCAATTGGGGAAAAGTAGATTCTCTTAGAAGGAGGAATCTCCCGAACTAATGATAAAATATATTAATATCGCGTTTTACATTAAAGAATATCTCAAAACGCTTTACAATGTAAACTGCAACATAGAACAATGAAAAATAAAAAAACCAAACCAGCATCTAAAACCAATAAGAAATAAAGCGCACGAACAAATGACAAAGGGAGAGTACACTGCAAACAGACAAGAGACCAAAAAAATAAAACAGAATGAACGAAGAATTAAGGACAATAAAAACAAGAAAAAATTAACTACTATTAAAGTACTTGATAAAAAGATGCGATTGGTAGATGAAGTGTGCTATATATATATATATATATATATATATATATATATATATATATATATATATATATATATATATATATATTTCTCTAATTCGGCACTTAGGGGGAAAGTTGTTGTTGAAAAGTCGACCTTAAGGGGAAAAAAATTTTCGGGTGAAGTATAAGTTTCGCCTTAACGTTTCCACACACTTTTTCTATAGGAATACGTAAACTCACAAGGGCGCCCTCTTAGATTTACAAACTAGATGCCATTACTTCAAAGTTGTCAAATTTACGGACACCTAGCTGTTAACACGAACGGATGGCTGGCCATTGAAATAACGTTAATTATATTTTTAGACGTTATGGCGAATTTATTTCTTATGTATTTTATTATCATTTTTTCGCCCTATGTACAAGCAGATATAACAATTTCCCCTTAAGGTGGGAATTAGCGTTATACATATATATATATATATATATATATATATATAGTGAAAAACTGTGACACTGGAAAATCTGGCTGAGGTGAAAAGAAGTTGACTCCACCGGGGTTCGAACTCGGGACCTCCCGCTTGCTAGTGCGGACGCTCTAACCACTGAGCTATGAAGCCAAGTTGGTTTGGCCTATATATACATACATACTATTATAGCTTACACATTGTAACGTACTTTGGCTTAAATCAGGAATGGGAGGATTTGTGTGAGTTGTAAGGCTGTGAGTGTGTCTGAGAGAAAGGACTTGCATGTATCCCAACTGCTCCTAAACTATTAGACCGATCAGGTATAAACTTGATGAACAGTTACATTGACGTGTAACTTGTACATGCGTAAGTAATACAGTTAACTTGAAGATCAGTCGTCAAAGATCAAACAATCTACCAAAATCTGTTTTCAGAAATTGCCTGCTTTTCAGCCTTCATGTTGGAAAAAGCCATTGAACAAAAAGATATATGGAGAGGTTGCCAAAGAAAATTATAAGATACTCTTGTGGTTCATAGTCAAAGAAGAAAATAAGTCAAAGGTCAATTTGGCCTACATTTTGCGAATTTGAAGAGTTTGCTTGGTGGTAGGTACCTGACCATGCAAGACAAATTTTAAAGTAGTACTTTTGTAATTGCCAGGGGACGATACAGGTGAAATGTAAAGAAAGGATGTTGCATAGGACAGCTCATTTTAAATCATTGTTCGATTAATTACAAACTTGACTGGAAGGAGCCTGACCTTTAGACTTTATGCATTGACGTCACGCAACGTCAGTTTGGAGGCAACAATGAAGCGCACTGCACGCATGGCGTAGACTTCGCACGCGCGTGTAATAGACTTATCCCCTGGTGCACAAATCAGCTGTCTCCATTTGTTGGTGCAATGATGAGCGCTTCCCTCCATTGGAGGGCGTTTTTGTTCTGTGACGTCATATGTATAAGGTCTATGGATACAAATGTGTGTATGATGAATGGCGTCATAGGTCAAAGGTCATATAGTCAAAAGTCTTTTGGTCTTTTACTACTCGTCACTTTGTTGTGCTCTTATTCTGATAACGTCATAGATCAAATTTCGGTTCCAATCAAACTTAACAACTTTGTTGCAGTAGTTTTCCATTATTATCAAACTAGGTCAGGGAAAAGAGACTTGCAATTCCATGGATTGTCTCCTTGCTAGAAATTTTACCTTGACCTAGTGAGGTAGGAATTAATTTGCCTATACCATCGCTCTAGTAGGGAAAGCCTACATTTCTCAATGAGATCACTCCTGTCTATGTTTATTATTCGAAGATAATCAGTAACATGCTGTGATAAATAGGCTTAGCCACCAACCCAGACAGTCATGAATAATATTCCGTCAAAACCCGGTCAAAGTAACTCTTCAGATTCCACGGAGGATAAAATGACTCTTTCTCATTCCTAACCACGACAAAATATGTAGGTCAATTTTCCCATTGTGCCAGCTAAAATACAATATGACTTTGATGAATGTATACTTGATCGTGAGAAGATTTTCTTAGGGAATTGGAGATTCCAATAATATCACACCTTGGAGGTTTATTTGATTTATAGGTATATCATGTATTCCACAATGGAGGGGTTTTCTATCTTTGAACATTTTATCAGATTTACTTTTCATTGTCTCAAAACTTTTTCGCAATGCTCTTGCCAGACAACGGTTCTTTATTTCATGGACGAATATTACTTCTATTTCCTCTTTGTAGTTAATGAAAATGGGAGAACTAAAGGGTATTGAATGAATCGACATTTTTGTTGTTTTAAGAAAAATAAAAAGTTGAATAAATATTCCTACAAGTATTTGTAAACATACCGTTCATAACAAAAAAGGTGTAACATCCTATACAAATTTTGGTAGCAAATGTATGAAACTAATTGATTAAGCCGGAGATAGTTAAGTCAGTTCATAACAAAAAGGGTACAACAAGGGTAAACTTTCAACTCTTAAAACGGCTGAACTCACTGGCATCACCATATTGAGTTTGTCAAGGTTTGTGTAAAATTTCCTTTAAGAGTTATGAGATTGATAAAATCAAAGAAACAGAACTATATATATATATATATATATATATATATATATATATATATATATATATATATATATATATATATATATATATGCTACTATCTATCAGTTCAACTTTTACACAATACTTTTCATCTCCATTCCACGGAAATAATAAAGTACTTTTATAGTATTTATAATTGATTGTATAAACGTCATGACAATTCAGCTTCTCTCTAACTTCACCTGTAAGGAAATTAAGTCAAAAGGTAAATTTACATCGCGTGTTCATCTAAGTAAGATGATTTTAGTTACTGAAACCTAAGGTATAAAACCTGAGTTCATTTGAAAAAATCGATGAATTAGTCCAGCTCTAACCGACATCTGATGACTTCATTGTAGAAAAATAACAACCAAACTGTAAGTTGATAGAGGGGAAACTTGTATGTTTTTAGAAAAAAAAAATAGGTTAATAAATAACCGCGCTGTAAGAGATGAACGTCTTACTTCTACTTTGGTAATAACAAAGACATTGCTTATTGGAAGGCCCTTTCTTTAAACCTTGTAATCTAATCACAAGTAAAGCGGTAAATAATCCATAGCTTCTGCAATTATCTCAATAGCGGTTGTTACTGATCCCAATGGTTAACATCACTTTTGTTGAAAAGTACTTCGTAGACCTCAGCCTCTCCTAAAATCACAAACGATAAAAACTACCTTTAAACATGTGGGAAATGTAAGCTATTTATTTGGTGCCTGATGTGCTACTACTGCCAACAATGATGCCATGATGAAACATACCAGTCCAAACTGTGTAAGCTTCCCAGCAATAAGGAACAGAGATGACGATTCTATACGTTCTAGGGTTTGCCTTCAAAAGTTCGTCTTGCTAATAATACCATTACAGCATGAAACAAAGGTATAACATAACGAATGCACTTGCGTGATACGAAGAGTATACTTTGAATTGAAATTATAAAGAATCACGACTTGCAAGTTTGTTTTTATGAATTTGACTGTGAGGGATTAGGTCTAGTGGACTCATTTTGGATAAAATTCATAGTGTTTAGGTCTATACTTGTCTTTCACAGTGTCTTTATGAGGCGCAAGTTTGGTAAGGAAGACAGTCATTACTTTGTCAACATGTACTTGGTACACTTTACATTCGATGCAAATTTACAAGGATTATTGTTAACTTACTCACATCCTTTCTGCAATTCATTTCCCTACTTGTTCCATTTTGGTGGTTTTCAGACATTGAAAGATTTTCTCTTTAATTTTGAATTATTGATGGTAAAGAAACCAAATTTAGCGTACATATGCTTTTTAGGAGGATGACAGCGGAAACATTGATTTCTAAACTTTCTTCTTCACCAGCTTTTTTATTTTAAACTTGATCAGTGATGAAAAACACAAAACAGGTATTCTATCTATCGATAGTCTTTTAAAACAAGTGATGACTAGATCTGAGCTCCCTTTTTACGAATTTTCTTCCTTAACAAAACGACTCCCTTCAGAATAATGTGATAACAAATGTGATAAAAAAATAGGCATATTTACAGTTCAGAGATATTTGTGAAATGCGGTTTTGCAGACAAGTCAATTATTTTGCATGTTTCCTCACCAGCGTTAAGTCCTTTGCTGTAACACTCGAGCATATAGTCGAGTGCAAAGTTAGAAATCATTGAGTCAATAGTTGGTCACGTAGCATACGAAGAATTCGTGACGTGACAATATGATTAATGCGTGGCAGGTATTCCAATCAATAAAACATTTTACAATTGTACTTCAAAGATAACCTATTACACATTGGGTTGACTTTTGACAATAATGTTATGATAAGACTTGGAATATACTTTTAATGGCGTTGAAAGCGTATCCACTTTAATTGAATTAGTGTGCGTATTAGTTTCTGTAAAATATTTATGAAGACTGTTAAATTCTATAGCTGTAGTGGACTAGCAGGGCAAAATCTGGAGGAAAATAACGTCTGCAAAAAAGAAAAGAAGTCAGCGGTCAAGGTGCAAACTCTGAGTCTTACCTAATAGAGGAAAAGCCTCAACCGACAAATGAAGAAGCCTTGATTGCCTCTTCTGATTTCCGTGTACCCAGAGGTTGTACTGAAATAGCACAAGACTGCAGTCATATGTAGAACAGAGTTTCTTTAAGTATGTGATTATTATTTCAAGTAATTTGAAAATAACCTAAGGTTAAGTTGTTAATATTCTCACTCTTGATTTTTAATCGAGAACACTTTCTTCATATGTACATCTGCAGGCATCAGATCTTCTAGATGGAACTCCTGACCTCCTTACCGCCTCGGCTCACCTCCCCCGAAGGATTGGACCATTTTACCGTAGGGGATGAAGGAAGGTTTCATTGAGGACACCTGTCAGTGAACACCTAAAGCTGCCTCTCTTTAATTAGGTCTCAATATGCGCGTCGTATGAATTATGACGGTTGTTTTTCATTACTTTGATGATACATACTACCTTGACTCGCTTATGCTAATAGAGTATTACTTGGAGCGGTCTACATTCGCTTCTCCATTTTCGATTTTTCTGAAGTACTATCTAACTAGGTCTTCTCTGACTCACAGAATCCCTATTTTCAACATCGAATGAGCACAGAAAAAAATCTCGTGTTTATGATTTTTTCACGGCACTTCGTATCCACGGCGACCTTCGTTGTTTGGAACTATCTTGTGGAATAGCTCCAATCGCTTCGACCGTGATAGCACTAATTGAGAATGTGCGATGTAACTAAATGAAAGACGATGTTAGTCATACCTCTCTTTACTTGTATTTTGTTGACTCACTCTTGTAATATCAGAATTATCTTGAAATGTTTACGAATGAAAGCTAATCAACGTCTCGTGACACAAATAACACTTGATATATGTTGTCTACTCGTGGCAGTGCATCTTTTCGGAAATATCATCCAGCGCTATCGGAAGTGTTCAGGCAGTGTGACGTCACAGTGTCTTGCCGAAGTGAAACGAATTGTCGAATTTAAACAGATGTCTAGAAGTGTGCAATTGGCAGTCTAATGTTATCGTTATTTGTTTTCTGTAGTTAAGTTTAAGACGTCATTTAAATTTGTTTTACACTTGAACTGACATGCAACATTTTCATACATTTAACGCCCTTGTACTTTTATGTGTAAGGTACAAGTAATAGCTACGAGTAGAGATATTTAGACCTGTGTTTTAGAATGTTAAGGCCTGAATCATTCAAAAAACAGTGTGTGGTAATCCATGCTTCCGAACTTGGTAGGCTTTTGTAAATACTTTGTGGTAATGGTTCCTTATTTCCAACTGAAAGACTAACCTGATTTTACATCCTATTATTTGCAATAGTGTAGGTTATTTGCAATTCTTTTTATTCAAAAGGCTCAGGAAAGGTTATAATTTACCCCATGCCTGGTGTAAAGTCACTTCAAAATACAAATGTGTGATGACATTCTAACAACTGGTTCTTGGCCAAAGAAAAAAAACCTATTGCCTTATTGTAGAATTTCATCAATTCATGTTGTGTTGAAATCGTTCGTTAATATGACCGACAAGTCTGACAGTTGTGACCGAGAGTCCAAAATATTGTAGAAAAGTAATTTGGACTACTTTTTATAAATGTTGCAAGGTCGGAAACTTCTTTTTCTCCTTACGGTATCTTTTTGGAGGTTTCGTAAATCTGGTACATGGTGCTTTATAGCAGAAGAAATTGTTCCTTATGGAGTAACTAGCCATTGGCTCTTGAACATGTTTTTACTGATTAAAGTTCATTTCATTTTTACTACGGAATCAATTAGGACATACAGTGCAATGCTTCAGTAACATATTACTTATGTATTTATTCCTTTCTCTGATAACATTTTATTTGACAATGACAGCTTCATTTTGTAAATATTTTGCATCGATGCATATCCTACTACACAGGGGCGGATCTAGGGTCTTCTCTGAGGGGGGATCCAACATAAAAAGGGCACATTCATTTTTTTTTTAATTTTGGTTCCCATAAACTTCAGCGATTATACAATTTACGGCATATTGACAAAGAAAGGATAAACCAAGAGACATGCAAAAACTGGAATCAAAACCTGGAATCTAAACGGTGAAAATGCAAAGCGCGCGAAGCGCGCGAAAATTTTTTTGGGTAAGCCTACACTGATAAGAATTTGTACTAATTTAAAGCTTATATGGAACAATTGTCCGGGACAGTTAGGCCCTATCGGGCATAACTTAATTGTACTTCCCTCCTCGAGTCACTAGCCGTACCGTACGACAGACACAAGTGAACGTTAACCAGGTTTAGCGAAATGCGATTCAATTTCCGACATTTACATAGATCCATGTATACATAAATCCATGTATTCCTACTTATTAACTTGAAAAGGTGGAAAGGGTTTGTACTACATTTAGCTATAAGTATAACGGAACTGAGGAAGAGTGGACAAAGCGTACCGAAAATTTTGGGTTTTATCCCAGAAATTACCCTTATGAAAGCCAAAATAAGTAAATTGACCATGTGTGGCGGCAGAATTTTCCAACAGGGGGCCGGTCCATGTCAGCTACCCCAATTAGTTCCGACATTCACTATTTCGAGGGGATGATGAGAAGGGCAAATGGAGGAGCCTCATTATCCCATGCTATTGCCGGCATATTTTGCATCATATCAGTTAATACTTCAAGATCCGAGTTGCGCACTGATAGTGTTCTTTGAATCTGGATCGTGAAATTGAAAAGTGCGTGAAGCGGGGGAACATGTTTGATAGGCTAACACATAAAACATATGACGAAACGAAAAACGAACTGTGGGTTTGTAGACCGTATCGGGTGTAACATACATTTCTATCGAAACCACCTAGACTACAAGATGAAATAGCCAAACTTTGCTCCGTAAGTCACTCACCAACTGACTCTACCGCATGACACACACACAAGAGAACACCAACTAGGCTTTGCGATATGGGATGAAAGTTACGAACTTTACATTAACTATGTACTCTGCCTATATGTTACTTGGTAAGGTGGACAGGACTTGTGCTATCCTGCTTTGCGGAATGGAACTATTGAAGAAAACAGAGTGACTCTAAAGCGCGCATAGCGCACCGAAAATTTTGGGTTCTTATTAGAGGAATTATCCTCTTAAGGGCAAAAACAGGTAAGACGTCGGGGCGACTAGTTGTCGTCGGGGACTGCATACTATCGACTAGGACTCCCGACGAACCTGTAAAACTTGCCCGATAGTTGGTCAGCCTTCTCCGACGGGGGCATGAACCCTTCCCCCACCTGGCGCCACCGCTACCTCGACTGGGGCAGGGGGTTAAAATACTGTATGTTGTGTTCCCTATATAGTTGCGGCGCGACTGTCAAAAATACCCTGTCAAAACAGATGATTGAAGTCGAATGTTTGCTTTTTATTTGCGACAGCAGACTTGTCATCGGTCCAAAGACGTCAAAAAATTGAACCGAGTAACATTGCGTTATTTGACCTGGTGGTGATTTCATATAGTATTTTTGAAATGAAACAAACACCGATTCGTCCATTGCGACTTCTGGTCAACTCTTGGCTGTGGACTTTAAACTAAGATTGGCTTTTTATTCCCATCACTAGGGCAACACTAATAAATGAAGAGAGTAATTCCAGACCATGAATATCATATCGTGTTCATGAGAGAAGGGATACTAGCGGGTAGAGGGAAGGTTTCGTAGATGTAGCGTTTAAGGAGTGTGAACAGATCATTATTTTGTTAGACCAAAAGACTAGCAGTGACCTTTTGGAATCAATATTAGAACTCAGTAGTAATAGTTTGCATAAAGCGCTAGCTAGTGAGTATGACGTAATATCTGCGCGTTTTACTGTATTACTTTGAAAGCCCAAGCACGCCACACGTGGTTCCAAGCGGAAAAGTGATTAGAATGCCTGACTGTCACGCAGGCAGTAAGAGTTAGAGTTAGATGAGGTTTTACGGCTGTTTCTAACCAACTGGTTTAAGTCGGGCCGGCCGCGGCCGCCTTTTTTGCAGTTGTGGCTCACTGGCATGTTTTTCCCTATTCCATTGCAGGCAGTAAGACATACTGTAGTCACATCCTCTATAAAACGATTGCGCTGTTCGTGTTGGGGGGGGGGGGGGCGGGCAATACAAGCTACCATAGTCAAATATATTGCTGAAAGTTTCTGCGATACATGGCTAGACTTTTACGGGTGGATTGATCGATACTGGATGGGGGTAACCAAAATTTCATCGGAATTGGACAACTGTTATTACCTGTCAAACTGTCGTGGTTTTTTCTATTTTTTATTTTGTTAGGCTAGTGTGAAAAAAAAAATAATTTTGTAAAAGGGCAAATTGGGAAATTTGAGGGGGGTCCGGACGTCGGCGACCCCCCTCTGGATCCGCCACTGCTACATCATACAATATTTTCGGACGTAAAAAGTATATTACCCTAGGCTTACAAACATTTCGATCACTTTGTACAGGGAACCTTAACATGACTGAACTTACGTTTTTTCGCCTGTTACAGGGATGGTCGAGCACATAAATATAACAGTACGCTTTGTGCCTTTAGAGAGAGAAGCATTCGAAATATTTTCACTTACACTTACAAGTGACTTTACATCAACTCCTGAAAACTACACTTTCATAGGGTATTGTCTTTAGTGCGTTCGGCTAATCACATAGAAGTTTTAAAGCCATCTCCATAGTTTACAGTGCGGAAGTGTGGTTAACAAACGTCCAACAAATATATTACAGTACGCTAATTGGAAGTTCCTCTTTTTCATTTCATGATGGGATCGAGAAAAGTGGGAAGTGATAGCCTTTATTTTTTCACTTTCGAGTTTTCCATGAAGATGGGTGTGGAGGGAGACTTACGTCGTAAGAGTCTTGTAGGAGATGAGGGGGAGGGGCGTTTGAGGACAACCCTCTCTCCCAGCTACGCCACTGTGAGGTGTTCATTAAAGTCACCGACAATGTGCAGTTATTTTTTTTTTGTTAAATAAGAAATCATTTCAGCAAATTGAGGAAATTCAGAACCTCTGATACTATATGTCATTAACCTTTTCCATAGCACGTGCAAATTCCATATTTTTCATTTTTTAGATTCCTAGGATAAATCGAACAATACACATGAGTCACGACACGAACATAAAAGGTTTTACGGCTGCACACTCATGATTTGTTTTCATTGAAAAGGTGCCACAAATTTCCCCTGAGAGTGCCCTTTTACTCTCTCTAATAAGGTGACCTACTTCGCTCAAACACCTTTGTTCTAAAACATGATCCCAAGAGAACATCCAATATTGGTAGTAATCGTATGGAATCAGACTGCCCGCAACATAAATCGACCAAATCAAGATTGTTAAAGTGTGTGGGCTCCAAAGTCAACATTGTCAAATGTAAGACCTACGTCTCTGCCACATCTAGATTATCACGCCAATTAATATGTTCGATTTCTACATATTGAGAAATCTCCGAGTTCACCATTAAATATTTCTGGAGTTCCTTTAATCATCGTTGTGTTTTGTTGTATTTGTCTCTAACATTTCTTTTAGAGGATGCATGGAGAAATACACTGAACTGAAGTGAATCGTGTAATTTATTGTTTAAATACACAACGTAACAGTACTAGTTTATTTCTAATGTACATTTTTGATGAAGGTGGATGTTTTCTTAATTCTTAGATGATATGAATGATACGATTGAAGACAAAGTTGTATGATTTGTTGTGACTAATTTTTTGGATAGCCAACTCAACATTACTAATCAATATGTAAGACTCTTCCCCGAGTCATTTCGTAAAGCTTCCTTTTTCCATTAGATTTCTATTCTGCACAGGTGAAAAGATGGAGTTGAATTCCTCTTAACTGCTTAAGTAATCATAAGAATGGTAAGGTTTAAGACGAGTTTACAATTCATGTTTTTTTTTTGGGGGGGGGGGGTGAGCCTGTTTGTTTTCATTATAGGACGAATTTAGGCAAACCTAGGTCTAATATGTGGAAGAGCAACTATAAATGAAAGCACTGTGGTGATACTAACATTTCTTTTTGTGGTTCTTGAGATTTTAGTAGATAGAGTTACCACATTTACAACTCAAAGTAAACTTGAAGCAAGCAGAAGTGATGTACTCACCGCTCATTGATGAGCATTGCTATCTTCTACTTGGCTTTCAATGTATTGTTTTGACTTGAAAAGGATATGGGTTTCCCAATGGGACTATAAAGAGCGTAAAATTCCCATGTCTCTCATGCACTCGCTATCCGACTGCATGGTCAAGTGGTTAGCAGTGTTGCAGTCGAGACCAGCATTTCGGAAACCGAGACTGAGACCAGAGGGTGTCGAGACCGAGACCGAAACCAGGAGCAGAACTTCGAGACCGAGACCCAGACCAGCAAGGTCCGAGACCGAGACCGACCGAATGTACATAATTGTATAGGAAAATGACACAAGTGTCCAACTTTCTGAATACTTGCTTTACCTGACTTTATTTCCTTATGCTCTATAAAATGACCTATAGCACCAAGGATGTATCAGCTCATTGATACGTACACCTGCTTTCTATTATCATATGTCAAACATAGTTAACATAATAAATAACATAACATACCCATGCAATTTTCTAATGAGGCCTTTCTCTTTAAATCGGAGTCAGTTAGTGCTACAAGTATTCAGTGTTGATGAACTTTGTGCCAATTAATACTTAATAGGGAGTTTGTCTAACCCACAGAAAAATGAGTCACAGAACTCTAGTTAGTGTCAACTTTTCCTTCCGACCAAAAATGACCATGGAGCTACTCGCAGTTTACACAATGCTTTCATTGCACTTGAGGAAAATGAGTTTCGAAAGCTTATCTGCAGAGAGGCGTGCTCGATGTAGGCGCATGGTTATGCCACCCCTGCTGAAGATACTCTCCACTGGTGCTGAGGAAGCAGAGACAGACATGACTCTGTAAGCCAGTCTGTACATGCTCGACCGCTTCTTCGACATGTCCTGCCACAACTGTTGGGGATAAGTGTCGCTTGGACATTGACATGCCTCGTCAAAGTACTTGACCAGCTGCCTCCTGGTTGTGGTCTCCTGTACAGGGGACCTGCTTCTGCTCCTTGGACGGGTATATTGGCCATGAGTCGCGGAACCTTCGATGGGACCTCCTCATCCTAGAGGATATGACTGGATTGCCGATTACTATTTAGGCCTAGCATATCATATACAGTTAGCAGTGTGTAATATTTAGGTCTAGACTCATAACCTTCAGAGTTGCCAGATAGCTGTAGTATCATGTCTGATCATGATGGCCAAATGTTTTGCATTTGCACTTTTTCCCCATCTAAGAAAGAATTCTGGTAGATAACTTAAAGATATTTATATAAGGAACTGGTATATTAGTTCATTCTATTTTTCGATAGCCAAATGATCATTAGTAGCCACATTGAGTTAAATATGGTCATGAAAAGGCCAACAGGCAATCCCAAAGAGCTAGAAATGGATAGCATTGAACAAACACTGAGAAGGGGATTTCAACACACACACACATACACACACACACAAGGTGAACACGCATTGCAGTGCAGTATCAGACTGCCACTGTTCTGATTATACTGGGTAACCTGATCTGAGTACTTTTCCAATGCACTATCATCCCACTGACCTTCTTAAAGACCACGCACTAGCTCACAGAAGAAGGTTCATCCCATAATAGATATACTGTATGGGCTCGCTGGATGAATGATACTTTCTCAATGAATTACTTTTTCAAAGTAAATGAACTAAAAATTATTTTGAAATAAATGAGTTTATTTAAAAAAAAAAATGAAAAAAAAAAAGATACGACAAGTTTTTGCCGGTCTCGCAGCGAGACCGGAAAAATTTCCGAGACCGCAAGGGTCCGAAACCGAGACCTAGACCGAGACCACAGGGTGTCGAGACCGAGACAGAGACCGAGACCAGGAAAAACCGGTCTGGAGTACTACAACACTGGTGGTTAGGGCATCCGACTTGCAGCCGGAAGGTCTGGGTTTGACTCCTGGCAGGGTCAAACCAAAGACTTAAAAATGAAACCTACTGTCATTGTGCTTGGTGCTCAGCATAAGCAATGGAGTAGGGAAAACAAGCCAGTGAGCCAGTGGAAAAAAGGCCGTGGCCGGCCCAACTTAAACCAATTGGTTAGAAACTGAGTCGTAAAACCTCATCTAACTCTAACGCTAACTTTTGCACTCGCTTTACGATAATATGCATGTGATTATGGAGGAGAAATAGGTTGTAGGCTAGACTTCAAAGAAAAACAAAATGGTGTTGCCTAATGTGAGGCATGCTGTCACATGTGCTTGCTTCAAGTTCACTTTAGAAAGATTAAAAATTTATTGGAAATGTGGAAATACAATGAAATCGGTTGCGTCGTTCTGTCCATATCTCTGTATTGAGAACAATTAGCATTGGTTGTCTTGAAATATGTAAAAATCTACTTCCACAACAGATGATTCATCGTTACGATATTTAAAGCATAAATTAAGATCACTAATGCATCAAGGTAACTAAGAACACTTAATAAATATTACTTGTAGTGTTACAAATAACCAGGAAACATGTAAACTGAATGAAAAAGATTTTACAGGCTTCTTTGTTAAATGTGACGAAACTTATGGGCTCCATCACTTTGCTCTAAGGAAATTGTTTACAGAGTAGAGAAATAATTTTGAATAAAACTGTTCATAAAACACATCTTACTATAGTGAAATAACCGAGCGACATCACCAAAAAACTGTTTGTCATGCTGTTACACGCAATTGTTACATTGAATCTGTTCACATTGCCGTCAGAATGTTTCTTCAATGGGGGAGGGGGTGAATAATTTACCTCCCGAGCTTGACATTTTCTGAAGGTAATTTTGCACGTTTTAAGACAAACAATATTCTAACTGAAAATTATTGGGGGCTGCAACCCAACAGTCCCCCGTCCCGACAGCACTTGTTGATGTTTGCAATAAGTTTACCTGTTTGATGGTTCAATCTCTGTTTGACAGAGGCAACGGTTTAATTCTTGACCAATTGGAAGCAGGAAATACATTTGTTCATCTTGAAAGTAAAGTGTTTCTTCACACTACCTATTCCATTAACTGTCTTGGAACAAACAGTTTGATCGTAGGTAGGTTAATAAATACTGCACTTCGGTGTACAAAATACCATACGCATGGTTGGTGACCTGCATAATAACATGTAGCCTATGTCAGCATAGTCCTTCAAAAATAAGAGTAAAACCTATCAAGTAAATATAACATTAGGTATTTTCAATTCAATTCACTTTATTCCAATCAATGCACATAAAATTCGGATAACATATATGGTAAGTATGACATAAGAAATATACAAGTGCATTGACTGAGGAGTTCGCAAAAAAAAAGGGAGGGGGGAGGGAACCCCTGTAATAAGTCGAAATGTCGATGAATGCTGCTTCATCCATCAGTATACGTTTTCTTATCTCCTATAGTATTTCCTGTCAGGCATACATACAAGCGTAGGTTTAGGCCTATAATGAATGCTTGTTTTATGACATTCTGAGCAATTCAGAACAAATACTCTAAATCGTTGAATGGGTTGTATTGGGGTTGTATTATCTCTAATCATCATAACAGCATGAAGAACCTCCCAATTTCAACTGCAGTCGTGAATTGATGTCAACAATTAAATGTAAATTCTAGCCCCTTAGTAAAGTGGAAATATGACATGGTTTTCAAGGACCGCTCTCTAAATAACATGGCATCATGTAACAATAACATGAAATGAATACTTTAATTGTGTTATCTGGGGAAAGCGAAATTTGCACGGGGTAGTACAGCCGGAGTAGCAGGCACACGCATTGCAAACATCATCAGTCACTTTCGAATCATAACAAGCTCTCTTACATGTAAAAATATTTCGAGTCTAGCACATGTCGGAGGTGTCATGTTTTTCGACTTAGGTATTGACAGAGGAGTCAATGGGAAGTTGTCAAAATGCTTTCAAGCAAGTTTTGGCAACGCATTCCGATCGTGGCTCTGTAGGTCCCTTTGCGAGTTATTAGGAGCTTGGTAGTGTGATCGAACCTTAACGCTAGCACTTAACATCCTTTCAGAAAGTGGAATATACCCTACTTTTGACGCCTTCTATCACGCACGTTTCAAAGGCCTGTACGTGCATTTGGAAACATTACACTTGAACCTTCTAATCTTAGGTCTGTACATAAACAAACCATGCCTGAGAATTATGTTCACCCAGAAGCACGACATGACGGCGATCATGAATACGCCAACAGCTAAATTGAAAAATTTGATATCCTTCGATAAACATGAGGGCTCTTAGTGTATTCCACCTCAACAATACTGAAAAGGAAAATGCGGTTTTGTCGAGACGGCGCCTCATCCTTTTACCTGTAGATTCGTATAAAATATAGTTTGAATGGAAAGGAACAAAGTGTGGTTCATTTAAAGGTTCGGCTGAACTTGAGAAGAAAAATCACTGTATTAAAAGGGTTTGTCAAGTTACGGGGTTTTGCGCCAAGAAGGACTCAAGATTGATTCGCCCAGTAGGACTGTGTTAGTCGTAGCAGGGAGTTGTATTCCAAATGCAGATAGCGTGGGAAGTTTAATTTATGCTGATATTTTATGACCTAATGAAATGATTACCTACTATTAGCTGGTGATAAGGCTTACAAAGACTTAGGACATTTTATGCTTTCAATTTGATTTTCATCTCCTAGCGACATCATTCGTTTCTAGTAATACTTAAAAGGGTGCTTAAATAGAACAATGCTTTGATGTGTACGTTGGTGCTGCCAATATTTTAATGACATGGTTCCAAACTCAAACGACTATTTAATAATAACCATCTAAACAGGCCATATGCAAATGAGCTTAAAGGCAATAGGCAGTCGCCCGTAAATTTGCTTTGAAAAATCAGCAAACCCTTGCAAATCTCCTCTTACGGCATTAAAAGCACCTCTGAAGACGTTTATAACATAACTATTACAAACAATAGGTAAAGCAAGCAGAAATTCCCTTCTTGAATTTCACAATTCACTAACAAAAACATTGTCACATGGTCAAAATAGGCCATTCATGAACTAGCGTGACGGGGCATACTAATTCTGATTGGGGTGACTGCATCATTTTCCCTTTAAGAGATAGGGGCCTGATCCCTTGACCTCATTCTGGAAGGTTTCCTCAAGTTTCCTGAAATAACCGGACGCAAATCTATGTTCACAATTTCACATAAAATCAAGCCAGCAAGCCGATGGGCTTTCAGTCGCTGCACCAGACGACACCAGGGAGAATAAAGACATATTTCATGGGAGACTGACAATGCCATGACCACGGATAAAATCTCCCCAACTCTATTCAAGATGTAGCAGACAGCTCCTTTGTGGTTAACTTTCTAATCCAGCTCGGTTCTTATAGAAATTTCAAGAGCAAGATACCTCACTTCAAGGAGGGTTTTGGCGAGCTATCTCCACTCGAATGACGACTTCCTAATCGAAGCAAGAAGTTGTCGTATACAATTGCAACCCCTTGGTTGTGGGTGACACAAGCCTTGATAAAATTGAAGTACGGTGGTTAGTTCCTCTGACCTCTCTCTTTACATAAAAATCACGTTTTCCTTTTCTTAAAGAAGTTGGATAGCTTGATTAGAAAAAATGAAACACTTTACTGATGAATATGTCAATTCTTAAAAGTAATAAATGGTATCTTCCCTGTTTTGACTGCACATTGATACATATAGCCTAGCAAGTATTTCAAGCAGATAGATGCCCCTACTCTTTGAGAAATTTTGTCTATGTGAGGTGGATTTGATGCAAAATTGTTATCGTTGGTAGAGCCTGACCATTAGCGGCTCGCCATAGGGGCACGGGGGGGCACTTGCCCCCCCCAAAAGTTTGCAAAGCATGGTCTTCAATTTTCAAAATAAAAATAATAAATAAAAAAACATGTAATTCGAGATAAGTTAGGCCTTCCCTTTTCCTTGAGTGGGCTTAAAATTTAAGAAGTGAATAACTTTTCAATGCAATGCGAAGGTTAAACATTAATAAAGTGCTTTCAAAACGACATTTTTTCGGCGCGCTTCGCGCGCGTTTTCTCAGTTGCTTATTTGTAATCTGATTAGCTTAGGCATCATAATGTCATTTACAGAGTGTAACGGTAATGCTGGAGTTAAATGCCCATAGTTTTGCAGATACTTCAGAGCTATCGGGGTCATTAGATACACTACTCATTAGCCGTGTTGATTATCATCCACGACTAAAAGCAGCTTTGCCAGGGTGTTACCTAGACAGATTAGTATCTGTATACAAAAAGTTGTAACAGGCATATAGTCTAAAAGTATTGTGTTTCCCATAGAAAGAGAGGTTTCCCTTCCCTTGTCCAAATTGACAGCGCCGTTGGCCTACGCGCGGTCTTACGACTGTCAAATGGCCTGTTATAAGCAAAAGGTTCTCCACCTTTGTGCTAAAGTTTACCGTTTCAATTGATTTAAAATAAACACACCAAACAGACAACCTAAGCTCAGTGTGATGAGACTTTTGACTAGTGGCCTAGCTATTTGTATATAGGATGAGACGTCGTTCTGAGTTAGGGGAATCCTTCTCTCCATTTAAAAAAATTCGTTTCGGAACGGTACTGAGATCCAAAATACTTAGTGCTATCATTTCATCGTTTTCAAGTTTCTTCATGCTCGAAATTTTCGTTAGTTTAAGAAAACAATCCAGAAAACCAACATTTTATGGCCTCTTGGCAAAGCTGAAAACATATTGTGACACAATGAAAGAAACAATAAAATATTTAAAGGTGGGGATCATTTATACAAATGGATGAAGCCGCTTTGCCCATTTCACCTGCCTCTTACTCCACCCCTATGGTAGTACGGTAGCGATCGGTTGATATTGTTGCATTTATTTTTGAAGTAGTCAGCTCATGACTAACTGCCTGAAATGGTTTTTGAAGAGCTTTTGAAAACTACATGGGCATCGCTGTAATACATAATCATAACCATACTCCCATAGGCGTAGGAGGCGGGGGCTGGGGGCTGCAGCTCCCCCAACAAAATATTTTTGTGAAAATTTGGGCAATATTCTGAGAATTTTTCGAGCAACTACTGAAAGAAAAATAATAAAATAATAAAGCTTAACGGAAAGCGATACTTTAAAAAACTTCCTTGGTAATTAAAAATATAGTTCTGATTTGGATTGCACCATCATCTATATATTCGGTATTAATTCACCAGTGTGTTTTAATTGTAATGGTTAAACTTATATATTATGATTATCAGTGGTGTATTTGAGGAGCCATTAGGCCATTCCCCCGTCACTGACGCCGATATTTTTAGTACCTAAAATAAAGCACAAAATTTTACTTGAAAGGTAGCATATGCGGCACCAGATTGCACGTAAGGACACCTAATTTTTCAAAAATTTTCAAATCGGTAGGGGGTGATGCCTATTTTTTTCTTTTAGTACCTAAAATACGTACGGTAAATTTTTTAACACAAATTTTACTTCAAAGGTAGCATATGAGGCACCAGATTGCATGTATGGACACCTAATTTTTCAAAAAATTTTCAGAGGGGAGGGGGACACCCCTTATACCCCTCCCCCAGGCCGGCGATCACACAACATAATACCTGCCCCACCCCCATGAGAGAAGTGTTGGCCACACCACTGATTATTATCATCATTATTGTAACGACTTATTGTAACGAATTATAACCAATATGGAATAGGTAGTAATGTGGCAAATTAATGTATGTAATTGGCATGCGGTGTGATAACGGATGCATGCCTATATGATATGTACATTAACATTTTGAACGCGCGCGGAGCGTGCGAAAATTTTTGTTTCTATTTTGCGGGCAGATCGTTACAGCCCCCCCCCCCCCATCAACTTGGGCCCCTATGCGTATGCATACTCCTATTGAGGCTATTGTACTATCCGGAGCTGACCATTAATATTGCTGGGGGGGGGGGGGTCTTCCGAACCTCCGTGAATACGGACTTGAGTTTGCCCCCCCAAACAAAATTTCTTAGAGCCGCCCATGAGCCTGACAAAGCGTTGAACTGATTATAGGTTTAGGAATCCTCACTATTTAGTGATTTTTACTTATTTGGTGGAGTTTAATTGCTTCCTAAGGAGAGGTGTGATACCCTACTCTTTGAGAAATTTGTCTTGTTCTGAGGTTTCCTATATCCAAATGATGCTATCTTTGGTAAATCTTTAAACTGATTACATGATCAGAAATTCTACTTACTGAATTTTTCGGCTGTGGCATGGCACCCAAACAAGGCCCAACCCCCTTCGTATAGTACACTCTTGAGGGAGCTACCATCGGTGGGCTTGCTTCCGAAGCGTAGGCCTTGCAAAAATGCTTGGTCGAAATGCCTCCCAGATTGGGGGAATGACACGTTTTAGACCTTGTTGGTTTTATGTTAATATTCTTTCTTTTTTAGATTTTGTGCTTTAACAACAAATTTAGATTTTTGAGATTTATTTCAAACCTTAACAGAAACATTTTTATAATAATTTTTCGTTACTCTAGAAAACCCACGAACAGATTTTCTTCCCATGACGCTGTTGTTATCGCCTTCGAAAATTGTTATCATGAAAAATAAAACAAAAATGAAAGTTTAAAGGATTTGAGAATAACTATTGTTTTTGTTGCTTTAGGAAAATTATCCGATTATTCCTGCTCCAAATTTAGTACAATAAAGGTTTGAGAAATGTAAAGAAAGAATAAAAAATATCGCTTATCATAAACTTTTACACTCTAAAACGTCCGGTTCAGATTTAAACCGAATCCATTCAAACTGGCACTCAACCGAACTATATTTAATGTTTTCGGTTTATTTTGAACAGAAAATGGTTAGTTTTAAACCGAAACTAGTCAAATATTTGATCCTTTTTGGGTTAGGTGCCCATTTGATCCGTTTTCGGGTTCAGTTTGAACCGGACGTTTTTTGAGTGCACAACATTCTTTGCCTTGCATTTACTTGACTTATAGTTTTTGTAACTGAAATGAATTGAACAGCTGTATCTCATTAGCAGATATTTCAAGTAAAACATGTACTTCGTCACTGCTATAAGTATTTTGTAGTTTTAATAATCGTTCATTACCTCACCCCAAAGCAAAGGACCCCTCCAACGGTACTAAGAAATGTCCGTGGGTACCTTTGACCGATAAAAATATTGTCATTATTTTTTTTTTCTCTGTTCCAGCATACTATTAAAACCACACTGCTTTGATAAATATTGACTCTACCATGCAAATGAGGATAAAATATCTACCCTCGTGCATAAAACGGAAGTCATACTCAAGGATAATTGAGAAGGAGCTCCCACTTTATATAAAAAAAAAAAAAAAAAACAGAAACCCCCTGTTAGAGTGGGTAAATATATTTTTCAAGTTACCCTCACGGCAAAATCATAGCGTCCCACATTTTTTTTCATTGAAGATTAAGAAGGAAAGATCTAAGGTTTGGGGGCAATTTTGGTGATTTTCCCAAGAATACCACTTCTGTACGGTAGTTTCCCTACTGGTATACTTCCTGTCAAGTCAAACGTTCTCAATATAGTAATTACATTAAGCTTCTCGGAAAATTACACTTTGAAAGTTTCAAGACGTAATTATTACGAAAGGAAAGGTTTCTTGTTATGTACAAACTAAAATTAGAATTAGAAGCTGAAATTATTTTCCATGTAAAGATTTTGTGAGGAGAAAGTTAAACTAGTATGAAGTAACTCGTGAAAATGACACTAAAACACCTTCGTTTTACAAATGGTTGTAGATTTTCCGCGAAGGAGAATTACTTCGCTATGTCCCTAACATCGGTACAAAAAGCACTTCGAAGGGTAAGAATTCTGCTTTTTTTGGTTTCGCCTTTAGACATGACCAATTTATGTAATTTCTCCTCCTGAAAATTATTTTCAGGCACACTAATGTTTATGTATAGTGACTGACGTATCGTTCAATTTTTTTGTTCTTTTTTATACTTCTTGCTCAAATTTTTGAACATCTTTTTTGGCGCAGATGGTTCGGATCTTTTACGCCATCATTAATTGTTTTGTTTCCAGTGGCGATACTAAGGGAGGGCATGGGGGATTTTCCCTTAACCAGAACCTTTCCCCCAGACGCCTCCCCACTCAGCTCCTGAAGTAAGTGGCCTGATGGGAGGAATAACCTAATACATTAAAAGTTATTTGGAATGTTTGAATTGGATGATGTATTATAAACCAAACTACACCTATCCTGGGCCTTCATTTTTTACCCAGAGTTATGCTTAAATCTCAGACATTCCGGGGGCTTCGCCCCTGGACCTCCACCCGGGGCCCTAAGGTGGTCCCCTAGACCCCACCCGCTTAAAGGTATGGTGGCCTGACGGTAGGAATAACCTAATACATTAAAATTATTTGGAATCTTTACATTGGATGATGCATTATTAACCAAAATATACCTATCCTGAGCGTTAATTTCTTTTACCCAGAAATATGCTAAAACCTCAGAGCTAAGTATAAGTACTGTAGCATCATCCATGTAAAGTAATTAACAAGCGTTATGAACCAAAATATATCCATCCTGAGACTTTTTCACCCAGAGATATGCTAAAACCTCAAAGTTTCCGGGGGCTTCGCCCCCTGGACCCTACCCGCTAAAGCTCGCGCTTCGCGAGAAAATTTTTTGCCCCCAACATTTTCTTTTGTCCTCCATTTGCCCCACGCCCACCCTTTCAAAATCCTGGTGCCGCCACTGTTCGTTTCTCAACTGATCTGGTTATGTAAGCTAGGACTTGGGCTGTGAAATCTCAGTAGGAACAATTGCCATTTAAGTTTTCATTTTAAAGTTTGTAGTTGACCTTGTTTTAACCCTAAGCTATTTAAAGTAAGTCAATTTGACTCCTATATATTATCAATTTACTTTTGTTTGACCCAAACTGTAAAAAAAATCTTACCAGTTTTTGAACACATTGTCGGGTTTAGTAAAAGGGAAAGTAGAATACATAAAACACAGAGATACATATTAAATATATTGACGCCACTTACGCCCCGCAAGCAAATCTATTCGTTTGATCTAAACATCTACAAACCAATGTGACCAACTTCTTTCTTGCTTTTTTGCCTCATGTGAGTAATTGCGAGTAGTTGTGAGTAGTTGTGAGTAGTTGTGAGTAGTTGTGAGAGTATAAAAGAGTATAAAAGCAAGAAGCAGTTTAAGAAAAGTCGTATGTAATTAGTTTGCGGGAAGTTGTGGGGGTATCAGTAGTTTTGATTGGTTTTCAATGGCTGTGCGTAATTGTGAGAACTTTGATCAAATTACGTAATATATTCTGATAAAATTAGTCTTTAAACTGTACAAGGGTTCGGAGCATTTACCCGGATAACCTACCATCCGACTACGTACCGACGCAACTGACCACGTATACCACCAGTCAACAACTCATCCCCGACGAGCAGTCCGGTTGAGTTGTATCATATTTCAAAAGGCTTTTAATCCACAGTGTCGGACATGATGTCTATTTCATGGGAGACAATTCAGTACGGTACCGTACTATACTTTTTCCCGACAGCCTTGATTTCGTCAAAAGACAATGGTTTCCCAAATACACTCTAAAAACAGTTGGGTAAACTTTTACCCAGGTTGGTTACGTGTATGCCTCCTGCTTAACCTTTGGGTAAAGTTACCCAGTAATGGATACTTTGAAACCAACTTGGGTACCGTATTTTTTTACCCAACAGTTTAGCAGGAGGCATACGTACCCAACAGTTTTTAGAGTGTAGTGTAGTAGAGATCACTGACACAGTACCCTCAATTTGTGAAAACTTTCCAAACAATGTAGAATAATTTCCTGACAATCAGAATAGTTTCCCAAATACAGTAACATTTGGGGGTGATGGCTGGGTCTCTGGTTAAATGTATCCAAAGCAATAATTCGCTTAAACAGAACATTGTGATCATAAAATTTCCCGACATTTCTTTATAATATTCCCAAATAAAATTTCCTTTGTGACAAAGTAAATTAATTGCAAAAGAAAGAGGCCATTTTTCCCCGACGGACGGCAAAATATTTCCCGATATACGACACTTTAAAATTTTCTGGGGGTGTAGCACCCCCACAACCCGTTAGTGACGCCCCTGGGTAGTATAGTTGAGAAGAGACTTACTGTCTCTCTACGCAACACACTGTCGGGTTGATATCAGTCTATCTACTGTTCATCAATCACACATGAGGGCGAGCACATTGACTTCTTGCAACCGTCGTCTGATTTCGCAAACCCTTCTTTGTTGGCCAATTCATGAAAAAAATGGGTAGCAGTTGGGTCGATGACAGCTACACACTGCCACGACTTTAATCAACTGCGATGCAATTCCAACCCCCTCCCCCCTTCGACTCTACTACAAATATCAGAATATCAAACAGTTTGATATTCCCAGTGTAGTCATGAAGTAGAATGTCAGATTGCAATCGGGACCGGAAGTCGGGTAATTTGGAACACGACACGACCTGTCTGTCACGAGACTGGTTTTCGCCGTCGGGTTGTAGTCGGGTGGGCGCAGTGTGGGCTGGCTTTCCACTTACTCAAATCGTGATGTCGGGGCGCTTTTGTGTTTGCTGTAAACACTTGAAAAATCGTACACTTTGTATTGCAATGTTGCGAAGGAGGCTTGCTTGCCGAATCCTTCTGTATAATCACTGCCTAAAAACGTTACTAAAAGCCATAAAATCATATTTTTCGGCGTGCTTCGCCCGAATTCTCGTTAGGTGCTAATAAATACTAATTCAAGAATGACAGAACGTGCTTTGGATTATGGCAAAACTTTGTGCAACCGTTGCGATTGCCCATCCTAGCTCCAAACCCTTAAACCTTCTCCATCGTGAAAAATCGAATCGGCCTTAGTCCTGGCTATTATGAAACAAAAGGGCTAATTGCAGTTTTTAGGTCTGTGTATTCAGTGTTAATTGTAGATAGGTATAATTGCTACCGTATGTAAAATAAAGTCAAGCATTACTTAAACTGTCTGCAAAAGTGTTATTTTTCGGGGCTTTTCGGGCGCATTCTTCTCGTACTCTTGTTATCCTATAATGACTTACCGTAGAACAAAGTGAGTATGGTTATTGCAAAACTTCACAGAAACTCTATGACACTCCACCCCACCCCACCACCACTCCCCGTGCATCCTTGAAGAAATCGACCTTCGGTTTGTCCGAATTAAGGCTACCGTACACTGCATCGACCCGACTGCAACGCAACAAAACTCCTTGCCACTACTCGACGAAAGTGAGTCGTAACGAGTTTGAGACAGTCTGGTCGCGCGTCAGTCGGGTCGAACGCTAGCAGCACATTGAACCGACCAGACTCACATAAAACTAGTATGTAATCAGAATAAAATGGCGGACAAATCTCGGAGTGAAAAGGGGTAGGCGGTTCACCTTTTGATGTTACCAAGTCGGTGAATTGAACTGTTGTATTTTTAGGAAAAAATACCCGATCCTCTCTTTTGGAGGAGTGTGAGTAATTCTTAAATTGACATTTTGGTGGTTTTTATGAAAACCAACTAGACAGGTTTCTGTTCTCTTGCTCTATACGGCGGAACTTCATCAGTAGTAGCCTTTAAAATATTGGCTGGGTTCGTCATAAGATTTATAATGCAGCTATAAGCGCATTCAGTAAAGTATCGTCGGACCATCCTGTTTGTCTGACTCTGCAGTAACGCAAGTAAAATTAATCTTATAGATTGGTGTCCTCTCATAAGCAAAAAATGGTCGGGAAACAAACGGGATTGATGCAAATGTACGCAAAAAGAAACCGGTCTAGTTGGTTTCTATAAAACCTCTTAATTGTCAATTTGAGAATGACTCGCATTCCTCCAAAAGAGTGGAATTCTTTAAGCTTTTGCTTATATCATGCAGACTTGTATTCAAGTCGCAACTCGAGTCTCATCTCGCCAACACTACCCGACTTGAAAAATTCTGGGCAATTTCCCCCTATCGAAATAACACAGATAGTGAAATGCGTACCCCCCCCCCCGCCTTTCACCTGAAGTTGCATTGCAGTTTCTATTTCAAGATATGCGTGGGATTTTATTTTCTTATTGCTATAATTTCTGTTGCTGGCGTCTTATAAACAGGGCACCGTTTGCCACAACTCAATAAGTTGGACCTCTTGGTCCTCAGTCCAAATGGGGGCTGCCATTTTGACATCCCATACTGTCACCTGATTTCCAGAATGCATCCTTATTGGCTATAGAACGCCAGTCTCATCGCCGTCGGGTCGGTGACAGTCCGCACATTGGCCCAACGCTACTCAACTCAAACGCTACGCTTAAAACTTTGCGACGAATATCAAGCATGTTTGATACGCCCGATTTGCTTAAAACTCCTTACAACTGTTGCAAGTGAGTCGGGGTCGCAAGCAAATTTTGCCGCACACTTGCCCCAACGCGATTCAAGCCCGACGGCCAGTTGCAAAGAACTTTGTTGCATTGCAGTCGGGTCGGGGCAGTGTACGGTAGTCTTTACGCTATTTTGAAAAGATACAGACAGACTGCAATTTTATGGTCTCTTTCGTGCGTATCAATGCCATTTGTAGACAGTAAAATGCTTTATTCTAGTGCCACAATTGTGCAATGCATCAGAGCTTCCGAGGCTTCGCCCCTGGGCCACCACAGAGGGACATTACTGAAAGGGGACTAGGGCGGGCAACTGAGCCCCATGCCAAAGACAATCTTATGCTACTTGCATGACCAAACCGACCTTGCTGTAAATGAAAACAGGTGCGCCAAGGTCAAATTGATATTGCAAATGTTAAAATACGTTTTCCAGTAGGTTTTTTTTTCTTTTTTTTGTTTGCTTATCTTTTCTTCCCGTTGTACTTAAACTTTCCACCTTGTACTTTTTGCAAAGATTTCCTAAAAACGAGGGTTATGTACACTATATTTTGTCGGGAATGAAACCCTTCTTTGTCGGAAAAAGGTCCAACCCCCTCATTGATCCTTAGGGACGCCCCTGATGCTAACTCTTATAATTCAACGAAGCAAAAATACTGTGAAAGTCACCAAAAACTTACACGTTGCTCAAGTAGCACTGGGTATAGGAAAGGGATGGGGGGGGGGGGAGGAATTATAATTATAATTATATAATGCTTGTAAAGTAGTGGATGATTTGAAGAATTTTAATTTACTTTAATTCGCATTTCTTAAATTAACGTACCTCCTGGAGGGTTTTCGTCATTAGTGGAATGACATCAGCTAGGATATCATATTTGTGATAAATTCCTCCCTGATGAGGGTGACTAACTGCCCGAGATTTGAACCAATGTCTGGAGAATGTAGGCCTATGCCATTCTCTACCCTTGAGATGCATTTACTTGCAAGTGACTTAATTATGGTAGCAATGCGGGAATGTTCGCAGATGTGAAACTGCACTCTAAGATATTATTAGTGCACCCGAGGGAGCATGGCACTTTCATTCACACTCATGATATGTAGGTCTAATCATGTTGAGAACACACAGCTCATTTGGCAAAACACGATATTAGTGTGGAGTTTATCTTCGGAGGTTTGAAGGATTAGCTAAATCTTTTGTCAGTCAGGCGCGTAGTCAAGGGTCGAAGGGGAAGCCACTCCCCTTAGCATATTTTTTCTATTTTTTCATGTTTATTTTTACAATATTGCTAGTGTTTCCCCCTTTTTATATGCTGTAAACACGCCTGCGAAGTGCCATACTCCGGCGATCTGGGAGGCCTTTTTGGCCAAAATTTTCTTGCACTTGGCGCCAACCCATGGTGACGCGGAGCGCTGAGAGCCTGTTTATGGGCTTGCCCCCCCCCCGTCTTGGCAAATTTCTGGCTACGTCCCTGTTGTCGGTTATGGTGAACCCTGTGATATTTGTGTAGTTGCTCGCATTGTTGAAAAAGGGAGGTGTTAACACCTCCCTGGGTTGAAACAGTAAGACCCAAATGTAGTCTGTAGTAGTTTCTGATTTTCCGTAAATTGGGTGTAAAGAAAATTAATTGTTAATTCTGTTACATATGAGAATTGAGCTGCAGTGAAATGGAGAAGGCATGTTTCCGTCCGTCTTCTTAATGAAGAAGTAATTTTGGTACGTGATGCAGCTGTATACAAACAGTACATAATGTGCATTTGCATTGCAAGCAAAGGTAGGATACAAGTCTGGTTCCATAATGATTGAAAAAACAGATACCATTTGATAAAGTCAGGTCATTTTACTCTGAAATACCATTTTTTAATAAATTAGATTTAAAAAAAAGCACAAGCATTCAATGAAATAGGCTCCACTCAATTTCATTTTCCGTTAGACCGACGTACCATCCCACATGTTATTTTCAGCGTCATTAGCAGTAGGTGGTCGTAAAGTAGAACAAATTGTAGGCTTGGCAAACATATTTCTTGTAATTTTATATGTAGGATATGCATTTAGAGTGAACGTGAACACCAAATACACAAGTGACAGTTAGACACCGCGCAGTCCGCCTTACACCATCTTTGATCGATCTTGTCTAGACGAGACAGTAACCGTGGAAGCTTTTTAGCAGATCTTCGTCGTTTTGCACCGGCGTGCAGACGTTTCATGTTTCAAGCGAGAAACCGGCACCACAGATGATATAATGCCGTAGCTTCCAAAATCTCGCACGTCGTACCTTGACGAAGCGACTCCGGACGTGTCGAATCGTTAGCTATTCTAACACAGTGTCCTAAATTACGACCTCATTCGTATACCCTTTGGAAGCTACCGGAACTTTTCTTAGCTAATCCTGAAACTCGGACGGCGCCGTCTGGTTACAAAGAATGACTATTTGTTCCACTTAACCGTCGGAAAGCCAATTGCTTGATGGAATTCCAGGTTTTTCTTAATTTTGGAAATGATCTCGTGCATCGGTTAGTAAACAGTTTCGCAGCCTGAAATTACATCAAAGTTATATCAAATCCTTTGTCAATCGACTAGAACGGTATTTTTGCCTTATTGGTTCTCGGATAAGAAAAAGAAACGAAATCAAAGTACGGGTAACATTGATTCTTTCTTTTTCATTTACACATTCGATTAACGTCGGCGCCATCTCTATTTCTTCATTTGTTCTTCTCTATTTAAAACTTCAAGCCGTCTCAGAACATTGTCTTCACTTTAGGTTAGAAAATAGCCTATTAAAATTTATCCTTGACATCATGGAAACAACACACATTTTGTTGTCCATTACTTTGAGGAAATTTCTCTCAGGTCTGCTAACTGTACATTCTAAAAGAGAAAAGTTGGAATTTTCTTTTAATAACATGTATTTCGAAAGCTGACATTGCGCCTCAGTGGTTAACAGGTTAAGAAGCCCCCTTGTAAACACTTTACCGTAAAGTCACATTCTGTCATACCGATACCCGATTTAACCAGTCTGTTAATGTGTAAATCCCGTACTGTCACCTCGAAATGTTCGACCGAGAAAGTCATAGGTATATGAGAAGACATTACAAGAGTGGAGGAAGATGTGTTTCCTAAAGTTTCCCTTTAATTGGCAAGCTACTGTGACATGAATTTTGCCCTCAAAACGGATAGTTGGGACCTACATTGACATTTTTATTTGCTCCGGAGGCGGCTGCCGCCCCGACTTCTCGCCTTATACACCAATGGAATAATCGTCTTAATCTACCGTGCTAAATTAGGCAACTTGAAGGAGGGGGAGGGGAGAAGAAGGGGTTAAAATCATTGAAAACCTCTTATAATGCAAAATGAACTAAAATATTACTGTCTTCAAAATATGCTAATTTTCGGGGCGCTTCGCCCGTGAAATGTATACCTACCTCCTACTGCAGCCTGGTTCACTTAATTTCTGGACATTTTTCAAAAGGAAAGAATTTTGGTCAAAATATTTCCTCCCAGGTTGTCGGAGGGTTTCTATACACTTTTATTTTGAGATCTCACATTTTACAACATTTTCTGAGGAGAAATCATATCGGGAACTTACAAGCAACATAATTGATCTTGCATTATCATTACTTTGTTTTATTCTTTATCGTATAATACAATATTTTAGATAAATATTTTTGAAATTTGAGTACGGACAGGGCTGTTGCAGAGGGGGTGTGACACCCTATTCACGGATGCTGTCGGCAAAATTCTTCAGCAGTCGGCAAAATGATTGGAAGGGGGAGAGGAAAAAGAGGGGAGAAAGGAAAGAGGAAGGGAAAGCAGAGAAAGGAAAGAAAGAAGAATGAAGGAAGGAAGAGGAGGGAGGTGAACAGAGAAAGAGAATGGGGAAAGATGAAAGAAAAATGCGTGGGTGTTGGAGCTCAGGGAGGACAAATTGGAATATATGTAGGCTGTAGACAACCCATGTCGTAATATTTGGGAAAACCCGTTAAAATACATGAAAGGAAAACATATTCGTTCGGTGGAACTGCACTACAGAAATCTTGTCAGACATGCAAGTTTTGTGCATGGTAATGTCATTACGTGTCACGATGACTAGACAAATGAAAGAAAGATGGGGAGAAATGAGGGAGGAGAGGGAGAGAAACAAGGAAGGAAAAACGAATAGAAAGGCAGCCGGTTGGGGGGGGGGGGGGCTAGGCACCTCTTTTCACCATAAGGGCGTCTAGAATTGTACAGACACCCCATTTGACCTCGAATCAAGCCATTGAATCCTTAGAAGAGGCCTACATGAGTCTGAATCGTGGGAGATGGCAACTCGAGTCATGATTTGCCACGACCCGCTGGCTTCCCGTGCGTGCTGGTAGGCTCTGAATGAAAGTGACAAGTTATGTTTAAGAGTGCAATGTTATTCAATGTACTACGCCTGGTAACAGGGATGGCAGTCATGTAAAGGCAGGAGGGACAGGGCAGTGGCGCTGGCACAGGAGGGGGTCTGGGGTCGCGTGCCCCCAGCGACTTTCGAAAAATTTCTAGTTTATATTAAATGAACCCAAAAAGCGTTTAAGGTATAGATTTCTGAAGGGGAAGGAGTGAGGCGTGTTTTCAGGCTGAGTGATGGATCTAGTTTTATAATTTTTATTAGGCCTACAAATCCTTTGCAAATTATCAAAATTTTCCCGCGCTACCCATGCTTTAACCTTCGAGTTTTTTGTTTTTCTTTCATAATATCCCAATTGTATTTGTTCAGAAATACCTTTACGGGCTCTATAGCAATTTCATACAAAATGTTGGGCGCTTTGCGCGCAGTTGCCACTGTTAACACTCCATGCCTGATGGCCATTATTAGAACGATAATGCACGGAATTATTCTGGCGAGAACTATTTTCAGAAAACTTTTAGTCCAACCTCAGGCTGGTATCAAGAGGTGATTATGTAGCAATCGTATATTATGGGCAACATTTATTAGCATGAAGTTCATTGTTTGGAGTATATTGCTCATTACACAAGCTTTTTCAAAGGTCATTAAGTTCATTTGCAGAGAATAAGTATTATGGAACATACAACTTATTTACCTCTTTCCTCGCCTCTCAGGTCATTCCTCATTGTAAGCTGTGCATCTGGATTCTCGCTCAAACTGGCAAAAACTACGATTTTTGTGAAGTGCTTGGTTGTTCTCCTGAATCTCATTTGGATGTCAGTTAAAAGCATCATATTAATATCCCCAAATCACCACAGAGCTTGCAGTCAGCCCTGTGCCGGTCTCATGGTACCATCAACGGAGGGGTGTCATGCCACAGCCAATGCATCAGTATATAATGGCAATTTCTGTACATGGAACCTCTGTTCATAGCTTTTCCAAAGATAGCATCATTTTGCAATTAATCCACCTAAGACTTTCTCAAAGGGGATGGTGATACCTCCACCATTTAGACCCTTCCGTCAGACTACACCTTCGCACTAGATGATAAATAAAGGGTCCACTCGCATGGGTTCAAAGTATCGTACATACGCATACGCATACGCATACTTAAAACCGACTTTCTGGGTTTATCTGGGACTGGATTACTACATCATCTTCTGTAGTGTCCCCTCCTTCCAATCATCAAACCCCGGCGGTACAACTAGACAGGGGGCTATGTCAATCTCCCCGTAAAGCAAGAAGTTTCCGATTTTGTCGGTAACATAATGTAAGCGGCGACCGCGGGTTTGACTATATCAGGCAGGAGGGGTCCGGTGCAAAGTATACCGATTTGGGCCATCCACCCTAACAGCCGATGTATTTTACTCTTAATGTGAACCGATAATTTTTTGCGCGCTTCGCGCCTAACGCGTTTCGAAAGTAAGACTTTTAGAAAAAAGCATTAAACAGAATTAAACATGGTTCATCAATTATATACATGTATGGTGCACAATATGCCATCATGGATTGGTGCTGAGAATGGCTAGAGATTATCTAAGCAATCCACTTCGGACCCACTGTCGCCACCTTTTCCTTAACCCATCACTTCTGTCGGGGCTCCTAGGTGTTGCCTCGTCAGGCAACTTGGCACCCAAATCTAAGTTTTGAGGTAACACCCAAGTCCCCGACCATAGTAACGCCGAGGTCGACACAGGTCATGCATGTACAGTAAGAATAGATTTCCATAAAAATTCCTATAGACCCGCCACTGCTAATAAGATTTCATTCAGTTGCTTTCAAAGTGGTGTGCAAATAGTGGTGGGACTACACGGGTATTTCCCCCTTCATATTGTCCCCTCCCTCTCTTTCCCCAACTATATCTGCAGGTACTTAAAAATATAAGCTTATCGTTTGTATAAGAAAAAGTCTCCTATGCAATGTATTAGACTCTGCACATCTGAACTGTCTTGAAAATGCAGTATTTTTCGGCGCGCTCTGGTGCATCCGTCACGGCTGCTTGGCATTAGGCCTACTTCCTGTATGACAGCTTGAGTGATAATACTGTTACAAAGCCACCTCCAACCCTTACAATCATCCATTTTCCCCAAGTTCATAATTCCTTGCATCAACTTCTCGACCGGCTGTTAGTCCGAAATAAGCAATTCCGTGATTTTAGTGGTCTATTTACTGCCCATTAAACCCCTCGAAAATAGACTCTTTTCCCAATAGGAATTACAAAGGATTGTGGGATAGAATTTTGGTGTGCATCATTTTTGCCACAGCAAAATGCCATTGACAAAAACATCGTCTACCCGAACTCTATCCCACAATCCATTGCAATTGCTATTTGGAAAAGGGTCTATAGTTGAATGCTTCATTCTAATGCCCATAATTTTGAAAATGTTCCAGAATTTCCGACGGCTTCGTCCTCCATTGCCTCTGGGCCTGACCTGGGGCACTGAAGCAAGCCTAATCTTGAACCCCGGGTCTACTTGTTCGCGCTCGTCATTTTTTCTGTCATTTTCTTCGGCAAAACATGGCACACCCCCATTCGAAAAGCCTTGGCGACGCCCCTGTCACCAGACTTTTCATTCTGAGGGGCACAACAGTTCGATGAGGGGGAACAAGTAGATAGTGGCGTATGCGGTATGTAGTGTGAACGCCGGCCTGGGGGAGGGGTCTAAGGGGAGGGGGTGCCCCCTCCCCTTTGAAAATTTTTGAAAAATTAGAAGTCCTCAGATGCAATCTGGTGCCACATACGCTACCTTTTCGAAGTAAAATTTGTGTCAAAAAATAACGAATTTTTAGGAACTAAAAAAAAAAAAAATTGTGCATGGATTGAGAAATTCTCATGAAAGTGAAAAAAACGTGCATGTGTATTGCCGAATCAACGATCAAATATTCGTTCAATTGTGGACTTTTCAATTAACGTGAAATTCTCATGATCCACAGACTGAGTGGTTGGAGTCTTACGGGATTAAAGTGATCACAGAATTTTGTATCATATATTTCTCTTTTAAAATTTATTGGTATTATTTTTTCGAAGAAGAAAATACAGAAAAGTCTCCTTTAAATTGCTGGCATTGAGCTTGCATTACAATTCGCAACGCAAGTGGCAGGCAAGTTTCATGGTACTGTACGTACGAAACAACACCATTCACTGTTTTGGTTGATGAGTCCGCGAGGCAGACATTTCCGCTCTACTTTATCAAGGCGTATACTCACACCTGTTGAGGCGGCGAGGATTATGGATAGATTACCAAGACCGATGCTCAGCCTCCGACACAGAGAATACTGTGTGCTTTATGAGATGGGGCGATTTTGTTATTAGAAAAAATACAAATTGCTGCCTTTTCTTGTCCTAAGAAGAATCAAATCATATGAAACATGGTCGTCAAATATTCTGATTACAGAACTTACAGAAGATCTTTATTTTTTCAAAATCTCAAATCTCAGTTGGGGGGGCACACGGGGGCACAAGGTTTTCCAGGGGGCACGTGCCCCCTGCCCCCTTGGTGACGCCACTGCCCTGTATACGGGCATTGACCACTCTTCAGGTCGCCAGTTAAATAGGCCCCGACACACCATATGCTAACTTTCTAGTCAGGTGATTTGTCGATTAATAAATCATAAACAGTTTAAAAGCACAGCCCGTGAGTGCATTGCCGGAGCTGGCCTTTCTTTGGGGTATCGCTCCCCGGCTTTAAAATTTCCCGGTTCCTTCAATTGTCGTATATTAAAAAATTCCTAAAGGACAGCCAAAACCCTTCCTGATATTGGTGAATTGAATCTGAAAAAAATATAATTCGGTCAATGGCTCCGTTCCCTACTCCCCTGCCCCGTGAAAAATCCGAACTAGCCGACGAGCCACCCAGGCCCGTAGCCAGACAAGGTGCTGAAGGGGGGCGAAAAAGCTTCTGGGTGGCGAAAATTTTCCAGAGGGGGCGAAACATACTAAAATGCATTACGGCAACGCTAATGTTTTATCTTCTAGGGGGCGAAAAATTTTCCAAGGGGCTTCGCCCCCCCTGCCCCCCCCCCCCCCCACCCCGACTACGGGCCTGGAGCCACCGCATGCAACAACTCTCTCCCAGGGCCTTTCCAAGCCAAATTAAAAAATGCTTGTCCCATTTCAAGAATATGTACTGAAGATTTATCCGTTCCCTCCCACGGGAATCCAGCCCTCGAAAATTTGGAGGTCCGTGCATACCTACTGGACCCCTGCGCCCTCCTCCCCCCTTACGTCAGCATGGGCTGCTCTCGTCAAGAGCATCCTGTTTCGCGAGCTAGCACAACTCTCTAATTTGCTTTTTATAATTATACCGAGGTTGGATCAGCGTGTTTAGAAACTGCAATGGCTGATTTACCGCAGCCTATACAGAACCTTGCAAGAAGTCCTATGTCACTAAATCACTAAGAATCCAATTAGTAAGGCGTGTGTTCATTGATAAGCGACATGTGTTCACTTTTGTACCTCGCCTTTCTCCGACTGCAATTTTCTTTCCCAAACCTTCCAATTTATCACTGTCTGATGGTGTTTGCTAGGTAAGCACATCACGATCGGATCCACTTTTCATAAGCAAAAGTCGATCATTTTTTGTTTACACAATTTGTCTCATCAAATTCACGTGCATGAGCGACATGAAGGATCAAATAATACTCTTATGTGCACAAAATTAAAAGTTCGACGAATAGCTTACATCATGTCTTAGAAATCCCTTTTGGTATTTTAGCAAAGATCAGGATCTACTCCTGCCAAGACGTCATACGCGTTTTTAGCCTCGGGAGGTTTGCTGAATTGACGAAGAGCTTCGAGGCCGAAAAACCTGCGTTGAACTCGTTCCATGTAAACATTATTGTTGAAATTTAATTTCTCTTCTTTGCTGTCATGTTGTGCCCTTTCGAATCTTCCGCCTTTTCGCCTTCGACCTAGAAATGAAGCAAGTTAGCTCCGACCAGAAAGCTGAAAGGCAGTCATCCAGCTTCCTGCTCCGTCAAGTGCGGGGAGCGGAGACGCAATAAGCTGCAGGCAAGCAGTGACCCTTACTAAGTAGGCCTATAATACAATGGTAAGTGAGGGGTCAAGGAGAAGGTATTTAGGACCTTCTTCCGCCATATATATATATATATATATATATATATATATATATATATATATATATATATATATACATGCAGTGGTTCTTAAAGATACCAGGTCCCGGGGGGTAACTAAGGTTTGTTTTCGTTCATCTAATCGCTTTGAAGTAAAGCAGTAACCTCCTTAACGGTAGACAAAGCCGGAGAATCGTTACGCAGGCTAGAAAGCCCACAAATGTCAACTTTGGCGCGTTGCGGTGACCTCATGGATAAATAGTACTCTAGTCTTTAATAAAGACTCCTGCACGTGCCCTGTTGTATTTTCAAAAATTGAAAGCAACTTCAGAGTAATTTATATCCTTCGTATCGAGGATGTATATCGATAAACGACGGAGAGAACATTTTCTTCATACATGGAGGTGATCAGGCAGATTTCGAGGGGAGGGGGAGGATGGGCACCATCTTCCCCATTTGGTGGCTACAGATTACGTTGGTTGAGTGCTTATACTGGAAAGTTTTACCCTAAGGATCCCAAAGGAAGCGCCACCACCACCACCTCCACGCCCCAACGCTTTCCTAAATTTCTGGACCCCCGTAATTAACAAAACGTCATTAAAAATAATAAGATTAGAAAGTGGATCTTAGGCCGTCGTTAGAGCAGGGGTAGTTCGGCGAGAGGATACCTTTATTAGCAAGAAAAAACATACCAATGGATCTCGATGAAGGGGCTTGAAGTGGGTCCCAATGTTCAAAAAGGAAAGTCATCTTGGCGGACGGGGTGAAATTAACGAAATTGTTACAATTCCTAACCAGGGAGTTGTCAATGGCAACTTTTTATAGTGTGTAGCTTTCTGTGTTTCACAAATTGATAAGATATTGGTAATCAAACGCTTCAACGCGGATCCGATATTGTTTTTATCTATTGTGTTTTGTTTTATTTCCTTTGGTGCAGAGTAACCACTTAATTGTTAAGTATGCAACAGGAAAATTCCTTCTAATAGTGGACCTGTAGAAGTCATCAGGATTGTTCACCATCCTGCGCAGAAGTAGAGCAATTGAAGTAACACGATCGGCCTTTTGAGTTCATTACCATCGAACTACTTATTTTAACCTCTGACCTTACTGTCAAGAATATCGTCGTTGAAATACTTTTGTTGATGATAGGGATATGGTTTGTTTCATTCGTATGTTAAGTCTTTTCTGTCATACCACAACTCTTTTAATCAATCTTAATTGGCCATTGTTTATTCCCGGTTTGTGTTTCATATTACATTTTCCTTCGATAAGAGCTGACAAATTATGTTACTAATACTATAAGTCCCTTTTGCTATGCCTGCAATTACACCCGTCAAGAACGTTAATGTTATTATTGGTCTATGCACCTAGATATCTAGTCAAATTTATTTTCGTTTATTTTTTTTTATGAATCATTAGCTGTCGTGTTACTTAAGGTAATATCTAATTTTATTCATTTCCCATTACAACGTCCTTGCCCTACATACCTGCAAATATAATTACACCACAGACATGGAATGTCCATCGAATAAGCCGAGATGAGAATTTCAACCAAGTATATCGTTCTTACACGATGACTTGGGTAATCATTGCCAATCGGTAAAGAAAGCAAATTCATTCTCCGTTAAAATAAAATTTTTGATGGGCAGAGGTGTGGGACAGTGATTCGATATGGCGAACTGGGGATACTAAGTGGGAGGTTCCTCAAGGCACACGTACACTGATACATCGATTTTGCAATCAGTACGGTAAGATTAGGGACTGGTAAAGGATAGGATATATGGTCAAGGCTTTAGAGTAGTCTGCTTCCTTCCTAGCCCGTCTTATCCCTGAAATTCAAGCAATATTGCCTTAATACTTCACTATTTAAAATGGTTGCAAAAGGCGAATATATATATATATATATATATATATATATATATATATATATATATATATATATATATATATATATATATATCCCGTACCTTTGCAAAGGAATAGTTCGATTACGTCTCTCTCCATTACGAAACCAGTAGAGTTCATGCAGGGAACGGTACAGCTCTCAGTGTTATAGCAGAGTTCATAGCAATTAGAAAGCCTTGGTATGAAGCATTGTTCTCCACTCAGATTTATGAATAGGAAAATGAGGCGTGCAGTTTCGGTCTGTTAGTCTATATCAAGCATGATTCTGACCAGGGAGTTACTATTCAAAAAAAAGCAAATTCTTGTTTTGACTGAGTGGTTCACCAGTTCATTATACTAAGCATCCTAAACCCATGACTGGAATGAGCTTCACGGCAACCCGTTGTTTCTTTAATTACTTTGAGCAGTAGTGGTATTACACTTCAGGTCCCTCATCTGTGTCGACAAAAGACAGGAGACGAGAAACGGGCACACAGTAGGGGTATATAGCTTAAATTGAGAAGGCAGTCGCCCCAGGTTTATTTTCAAAACTTTCCTAAATCTTACAGACCTCTTCTTATTTCTCTCACAGTTATTTTCATAATGTTCCTGTATAAAATCATTGAATATTGAGGGTAAACCAATGAGTTACTCTGCATAAATTTAGGAAATAAGTAAGAAAAATATTGTCACATGATTGATAGGAGCCATTCCTGAACTAGTTGTGACGGGGTACACTAATTCAAATTGGGGTGGGGGGCTGCATTTTCTCTTTAAGTTGAATTTCAGAACAGATATCTCCCAAAGAAACTTTGAACGCGAAGAAAAAAATTAAACTGTATGTCCATGACAAAAACATCGCGCTAAAGGTGATCTTCCCATTGGAAAACTTTTAGGGAAAGTATTACTAATTAATGGGAAAGTGCCGTTTGCTAACTAATTTCCTTTAAGATATTTCGTATAAGAGCTGACAGTTCAATTTGAATGCATGCAAGCATTGTGCATTTGTTCACTGGACTATTTATAGTTACACGTATTAATTTACTGATTTACTGATAATTATTAGGATATCAAAAGTGGCAAGTGTTCAAACTAGTCAAATGAGCTTAAAAACAGAAAAGGGTTTTAAAGCAAATGAAGATAAAATCAACAAAAGAGATTTATGACCTCTATTAAAGGAGAAAGATTTCTTGAACTCAATATGAGGCATCAACATACTAATTAGAAGATCACTCAAGTTGACTCTGATTGAGATAACTTCTTTGCAAGGTTTCACAGTTTGCTGTCTGTCGACCTCGAACGACTTTGGACTAATGAGGTTCTTCCTCTTGGCGTGGTAAATTCACACACCTGGCAGGAAAATTATCAATTATTTTTATCTTAAGATAGCCTGTTTACAAGTTAAGCCTCATATACACACAGACGCAGACACACACACGCATTGATACATTATACTTTTGATTAAGGTCAGGAATCAAAAAGGTCTCACTACTAGCATTCCAACAGGCGAACAGTTGCAGCGTGCTTAGTTCCTAGCAACAATATAGATAACAGCGAGGTGCTATGTGTATAACTCAGAGTGCAACAGAGAAATAAAACGTTTGACGGATCTGAGGTAATAACCACTGGTCCTATAACGGACTTCGAATCCTATAAGTTTGCGAGGTACCGTACTGTTTCACGTAGTCCCTTGAAGGCAAGCATGAGAATGTTGTTTTGTATTCGGAAAGTCATAAGTGATCAGTGACCTCTCGCAGAAAAGAAGTAACCAGGCTCGTAACCAACTGGGCAAATAAGGCACCATCCCTTAAGAGGCTCTCAAAATACTATCGCCTTGATACATCTGTCCCCTGAAACATATATTTAACATTTCAACATTCAAAAATAATAGTAAAACTACTTTTTGTCTACAGTTGAATGTATCTCTCCGATGGAATTAACTGATAAGTAAGGATAAGCTTGGGCACTTTTCACTTCCGCCGTTATTGATATTAGTTCTGTTAAAGATAAAAGAGGCACACCCCCAAGAAATGACCAACTCGAAATGGCCGGACGCTAAACAAGTGATTTCCTATGATGGCCTTTGTAAGAGGCAGCTAAAAGAATAGACGTGAAGTCACGAAATTGGTCGGTTACATATGTAAATGCTGGGGTAGCCCCAGAGGTTGCCTGCAGGGGTTGCCCAACAGGGCGACCAAGCTCCCCAACGACGGGGCGGGGGCAACGACCGGAAGCCTCGACAAAGGGGATGAGTTGCCAAAAGGATGTGGGATGCCAAATTTTCGGCTCACTAAGCGCGCCGAAAATGTTTTAGGTTTTTACCAAAATATGAAAATTTGGGAGTCTTATTGCAGGAAATTTGAAGAAATGGGATTTTTGTGGAAGAAAATTTGAAAAATTGGTTTTTTAAAAGAAAACTTGGGGTCTTTTTTGAAGAATCTACCCTTCCTATGAGCAAAATCAAGCAGAACGTCGGGGCGACTGAAGATTGCTTGGATTTCATATTTTATTGTATATGATTAAGGCTCTCCGACTAAATTGGAAAAATTCCCTTCCCAGAAGGAGCATGCTCCCGCCCGCCGCTGGTGCCATTCTTGTGTAAATGCAATAGTCTCGAAAGTGGATTGAAGACGTAAAACATAGAACTGAAAGACAAAGTATAATGTCACCATCCCCCATATGTAAGGTGGCAAGATGTTAACTCTCGGTCACCGCTGTACAAGGGTGTATGTGACTAATATAAATATGACACTGCCAGAAGCTAATCAAACTGACAAATTCTCTACGCATCGTCGATTATAATTCTGCAAAATCATACGTAAACACATCGAATGTTCCACAACATGAATTTTATTGAAGTCATTCCCAAAGGTCAAGGAAAACATCTGTTTAACGTCCTTTTATAACGACCACATTTTTCTACATTTCCAACTGTGTCTTATAAGATCCATCCGTCTTTCGAAATGTCAAGTCTTAATGATCGTGTCGTTCTATAACATGGTGCAAGTTTCAAAAGTAAGGCGAAACCTGTCAGTAAGACAACTATTCATTTAAAACACAACAAGAAAAAAGATTTCCAGTCAACAGTTTTCTGAAAATTCATGATTTTGGGAAAATTGGAAATGGAAATAAATAGTCTAAAAAGTGTGCTAGAATTAGTTGTAAACTTTACAATGTATTTCAAGAATCTGAATGCGACCGTTCTTTAATGTTGATTGAATAAAAACGAAGGCTAAATTTATTTTGATTTGTACAAGAGGAACCTGCAGTCTCAGCTCTCTTCTGAATGCTGCTGTGTATTCAGTTCCTATGTGTCCTTTTGAGATACCCTATTAGCAGTCTGTTAAAGCTACCTCATTTCCTTTCAAAGTGACTCGCGGGAGCGATGTGAAATCCTTACATTGGAGAACAATGTTTTGTCTTTATTTTCAATGTATTGTTTTGACCTGGATCAGATAGGTAGCGAGTCTACCTAAAACTTATGTTAATTGTGTAAAATTCAAAGCCTCTTTGACCATGCATTCATATGTCATAACCATCAGATGTGGAGTAGAAAAGTAACAAAATAAGTTAAAAGAAACGCAGAACCTATGCCACATTTGGAGAATATAGCATAACCTACACTCTAAAAACAGTTGGGTGAACTTTTACCCAAGGTTGGGTCCGTATGCCACCTCCTAAAATGTTGGGTAAAAAACTGCTCAAGGTTAGTCAAAAGCATTCCCATGGTGGGTGAATTTTCCCCAAGTAAAGGGTAATTTTTAACCAACTTGGGTAGTTTCTTACCCAACAGTTTAGGAGGTGGCATACGGACCCAACCTTGGGTAAAAGTTTACCCAACTGTTTTTAGAGTGTATTAAGCACTAGCTATATCAATAATGCACGAGGGAATGGAATGCAAATATCACCAGAACGCTGAGAGTAAACTCAGTTCATCTAGCCTATTGAAAATAACTTGAAAACATGAACCATTCTTTTCAGTTAATCTTCGGTCTGCTTCTCATTTATACCTGTGTCATCAAAGCAAACTAAAGTATATATTTATGAACTGTTGAGTGAAGGCAGATCATAAACAAAACTCCAATGAACATGTTTACAGCAGCTTTCCCCATCTTTCACGTTTATATTGAGTTTTTGTATAAGCAAGGAGTCACATTGTAAGACGAATGTTATTTATTAGCTGGCACATTTACACTGCCGTAATAATTTCTAATTTCACAAAAGCGCGATCATGCAGTGCACCATATGTAGTTTTGACGTAAAATTAGAACCAGTAAGACCCGATGAAAGATTTTTGAAACAGAGAAACGAAGAAAAAGACAAAACAAAGTGCATATTAGATTCTTTTGCTGTCCTCGTGATCGTGAATCAAACTTTTTGAAAAAAACATTATCTGTATATTCAAGGAACCAAAAATTCGATCTGAATCTTTTTAATTATATTTCGAAGCAAGAGGCAAGTATTTGCTCCGTATTTTTTCCGGCGAACATCCACCACCGCAAGTTGACACGTGTTTTGTTAAACGCGTCCGTACTACGCGGAGTAAACTAAAGCTTGCATGATACAGCAATATCTAAATTAAGAACTGAATAGAAATTTATTGGGGTCATATTGAGGTTTTGAAATTGTCAGTAATGAAGAAAAACGGATCATTTCTGAGAGCAATAGTTATTCTAGTAAATCTTACAAAAAGTGTTATTTCCCAAGTCGTTATTGCACATTTTTCAAAATGTCAATGGTGTGTGTTGTATTTTGGGGGTGGGAGTGGGGTGGGAGCGGGGGTGGGAGTGGGGGTGGGGGGGAATCCGTGGATCACCCCAGCGACACAAACTATAACCACACCACTGTATTTTTCCTCGAAGTGGAAACTGAAAATTATTCAGCGTGTTCTGAAACTCTCAACAGGAAAAGTGTGATCTCCTTTTATAAAAGCAATATCTGATCTGCTTTGTACAACAAACCAAGAGTGGTTTGGTCGTGTATGAGCATTGCCTTAGAAGGGGGGGGGGTTGTGGGTGGGGAGCAAGGGGGACAACTTCCCACAGACAAAGTTTCCATACAATACAAGAGTGGTCCTTGCATACATAATTCAGAAACAAAATTGTTTATGCAATTTAAATACACCATAACAGTTTTTCGACCAGCTTCGCACGCACCCAGTCCAAATAGGTGTCTCGTTTTTACCGATTTTTCTATGACAACTGAAGTGGAATTATCTCATTATTTCTTTCTGCACGACAACTTGAATGAAGTAAATTTTTCGTGATTCACTGGATCCTCTCCTGCAGTCCACTCATCTACCCCCCCCCCCCCACATCAAGTCGACCGACCGTTACTCTGAGTTATTATTTAAATTTGAAAGGTGATAAACTAGTTACGGCCTGTTAATTTTCAGTGCCATGGGTAGAAAGTTGAATGTTTCATCCTAATATGGCCACAATTTTATAATTAAATCAGTTTCCAGGGCTTTGCCGTTGGGCCTCATCGGGCCCACTGCCCTGGATATCACCTTCATCACCGCATTGCGCTCCAGCCGCACCTTTGCAAATTGCAATGAAAATTTTTGGTGAACACCCAAATTGCAACCATCGTCAGCCAAAGTGTTTCATTAGGGCTTCAAACTGTTGATGTAGGAAAAAGAAGTTTCTCTGCAGATGGTCCACTATAGCGGCAAAAGCCAATTCATTTAAGCAAAGTCTCGGGACCTACTCATTCCGGTTCTGGCCTCGCGCCTTCAGCTCTCGGGTGAGCGTCATTTGCCCCTGGCGATAAGTCTGCGGACGCCCATGATCATTGGTATATGGTATGAACTACCCATATTAACAACCTTCATTGATTTAGAAGAGTGTTAATGGCCCGCACACAATAATAAAAAAGAAACAAACTTGTTTTGAACGGTTCATATCTTCAGTAACCTGAAATATTGAAAAATACAGCACAATTTTACGTCTGAGTGCTAACTTTTTGCTAGCTAAGTTTGTACATTTTGAGTGTTCTTTTACGATGATAGAATGGAAAACTAGAAATAAAAATTTAGTTAAATTGTCGTAAAAGATTTTTGTGTTAAGTATTCACTGAAATAATTGGAAATATGACAGAAACAGCAGCTAATGTATCACTTTTCGGGCCAAAAATAAATGAAAGAAGTAAAAATAGTAAAATAAAAATTACAAAAATAAAATAAGACAAAGATGATGATAGGAGAACTTAGGAGGGAATTGTAATGTAATGGATTACTTTGGCAACATAAATTTAAGTATTCACACTACACGCAAGCAAAGGTGGCGCCAGGGAAGAGAAAGGGGGCCATTGCCCTCCCGTCGGGAATCCCTGTCGGGGATTTTTCAGTTTCATCGGGGAGCCTTGGTGGGTATGATAAAGTACGTATTCCCTTAAGCCCACAAGTCGACCCCGATATTCTGCTTGCTTTTGCTCTCAAGGACTGCATATTTTCAATGAAATCCCCAAATTTTCTTCAATAAATTCCCAAGTTTTTACACTGTCCTCATCAATAAAGCCCCACATTTCCTTCAATTTTCCTCATAAAAATCCTCAAATTTACACATTTTCCTCAATTAAATCCCAAGCTTCTCAACTATTTTTTTAATGAAAACCCGAAACTCTCAATTTTTCTACTTTAGTCCGAAAAGTATCATGGCACCCCTGAAAATTTGGCTCCACTAGTGCTTTGAGACACACTCATAAAATTCTGCCGTACCACCTTCAAATTTCTTCCGACGACCCGGTTTATGATCTGTGGACATGCAATTGAACCAGTTGATCTACTCAACAAAGTTAGATTACGATCCCCTGATCAAATATCAGTTGGAATTATTGAATATCTTTTACGGTTCTCAACATATTCTTCTTCAACGATTGACCACTTCTGAGATTGTTCATTAGCTATGCAGAAATATGGTAAGGAGTGTCGCACCAGGGAGTTGGTTGCACAGTGTCTGTTATTTCTTTTGTAAATCCTTTACAAATTGTCTGTTAATTAGTTAATCGCTAGTTTCTAGTTTGATGTTTAATGTGGATATTTTCAAAGAACTAAACAACTACTTTCAAAATAAGCCCCTCGGGGTATCCCAAAATTACAGCTACCCTTGTAATAGAGGTTAAGGATAATATAACACACATTTGATGGGCACCTCTGTGCACGTCACAAATTTGCATACGTAGCTCATGTTTATTTATGATGATGTAGGTGCAAAACTGTAATTGTCTTAAAAAACGGTCAGTGTTTTATGGATTTTAATGGGAATTACGGCTATTCTTATCATTTTAATGCTTTTCACACCAATTAGGTAGGTATTACATTTACATCTCCACAGACAGACCTTTAAGCAGATTTCCTCCTTTTCAATTAAATTAACGAATGTTAATTGTATTTCCAAGGCTGATTGTATCAAAGGGACCTTGGTAAAACTGCTTTTTAAAAAAGAAAGGGAATGGATTTGGAGACTGGACACTGTAAACCCCAAGGGACTTAATATAGATGATGACTTTTACTGCCAAAATAAGTTTTTTAGAAAAGGTCGTTAAACTGTGCTCTTTACTTGCTGTTTTATTTTATTCTTATTTGCTTTTACATTTTTAACCTTTTGCTCGTGGTTGGCTTTACTCTTAGTTTTAATACTTTATTCATTTTTTCTTGCTTGCTTTATGGTTGTTTCCTATATTTCTTCTTCTTTAAGTTATTTTAATTTCCCTGTTTACTTTTCATATTTTTTAGATCTTTTATGTCTTTTATGTTCCTCTATTCTTTCATTTTTTGCCTCAGTTTAGTTTTTACTATGTTACTGGGTTCTCGGACTCTTTCGAAGGTTTTATCCTTGTCTTGGGAGTTTTGGTATTCTAGTTTTTTGTTATCTACGTTTTAAGTTTTTAGATTTTCTCTCCAGTTTCCTTTGTTTGCTTTGTCTATTTTGTGTTTTCTAGAATTAGCTTTGGGCTTATCTTGCACTAGAACTTTCAATCTTCCCTGTGTTTATTCTCTGTTTTTAAACGCTTACTTTTGTTTTTCTTAACTCACTGTATCCAATAATACATTGTCTGAAGAACGACGCTTCGAAGTCCGAAAATTTGAATAAACGTTTTAGTACTTCACTTGACTTCCTCTGTGGTATATTTTGTGTCCTATCACGTTTAAACGCACACACACATACACACCCACACACACACACATATATATATATATATATATATATATATATATATATATATGAGTAAAACGATAAAAAGTAGTCAACTGCAGATGTAAATGTTGTAAAATGCACCTCACCACTGAGCTTTGGTCTTTCTATTCAGACTTCTTCAGGGTGACTGTGTGTATATCTATATATATATATATATATATATATATATATATATATATATATATATATGTATATATATATATATATAAATATATGTATGTATATGTATATATATATATATATAAATAAATATAACTTTTAAACACTTATTAACACCTCAATCAACCTACATATATATGTGTATATATAGTATCAGGTAGACATATCCCCGGCCCACAATATCACATCAAAAGCAAGTGAATTTGCAAAATCAAAATAGTTTCTTATCAAAGTCAAACCTTGTGATGCTGTGTTAAGCTAAAATCTTCTGCCACCGACCTACTTTAACACGCTACTTTTGTCACGAGGAACATGTCAACGTATTTCTACCCTGCTTATTCGAAACTTAAGTAATATTATATTAATGAATATCAGTCTTGCCAAGCTTGAGAAACTGTCTGAAAACATGAGAGGTTGTACACCAATCGTCGAGACGGTGGCTCGGTGGATAGCGACCTAGTTTTTAGAGGTGTTCTGCTGTCTGTTTGATCGAATACATGTGATTTAAAGTACAGTCGATCTTTTGAAGGGAAGGAGGTTAAAAAGAGTTTAAAGTGCACGGCCTTCAAGTAAAGGGTATTTCCAATTAACCAAAGTTTCTGTTGAGATACCAACCGGCACCCGGGCAGGTTTTTTTGAGACAGCTATAAGCAAAAGTCGCTTAAACGGGGATTTAAAATTTTATTTCAAAACCAAAGTAAGAGTAAAGAATTGAAAAAATTAGGTTACATGGCTAAGGTTAACCAAAGATGTTCTTTTATAATCCGACGTCAAACAATGAAAACGGATTCAGCATGGTTTCGTCAAGGGAGTCATGTGCACAGGCGTACGAGGCGGGGCAGGGGGCGGACTGTCCCCCCCAAAAATTTCTGAGATCGAAAATTCGGGCAGGAAAAGACAAAAATTCGGGCATGATATAGGTGAAATTCCGGCAGAGATGAAGTAAAAGTGAAAAGATTGCCCGAATTTTCTACTGAGTTCCCGAATTTTTGATCGAATGCCCTAAAAATGTGCAAAAATTTGCTCGCGCTTCGCGCGCATGTAGTGTTTTGGTGTTTATTCAACTGAACTGCAACGAATTAGGGCAACTTTTTGAGATTCGGGCAAAATATTTTCTTACCCCCCAAAGTTGGAAGAGTCCCGTACGCCTATGGTCACGTGGTTGATATCCTAGAATTTGATTGGTCGTAATTGCCTCGTAAGTGCCTGTCTGTCAGTCTTTCCTTCAGGAAGAGTCTCTACCGAGCAAATAAACCAAACGAATTCAAATTGCTGCAATATTTAGAGCATAATGCATGGAAACCTTTCCGACAATAGTTAAGTTGTCGCACACGTTTGAAACAGCGTCACTGGAGCACATTGCTATACACTCTGGCACTGTAAATAACAATGAGCACCGTCCGCCACCCAGGGAGCTGGATTCCAGCTCCCTGCCCCGCCCTACTCTTAAAATTTCCCAAGGAAGGCCAAAAAATAAATTTCAAAGCATTTACGACTAGTTATTATCAGGGAGGTCCTATAAAAACTCCCTGTTATTATTAACGCTTAAAGATTTACTGTGTTTCGGGGGCCTTATTCCAAATTGTTAATGACGTATTTTGTATAAGAGTGTTAAAAACGCCTCCTAAAAGTAAATTCATGCCAACTGCTCACACGCCCCCTCCCCCTTGATATTATCTAATACGACTTGAATTCCCAAAGAGAAACGTGTCCATGTGAAACTAATTTTTAAGTGTCTTGTTGTAGCTCCTTTAAGGAGCAGAACTGCTTCAGGTGTAACGTTTTGTTTCGCCTTAGGTTCTTCACCAGGGAATCGATGGGACTTTGGAAAAAGAAATTTTAAGTTTTTTTTTTTTTTTTGGTAAGGGGGTAGTTGATGTTTGATCCACGTGACTGTTGAATGCATGTTACCTTGACTAACAGGCTATCTTAAACACTAAATCGTGTAAACCTTCTTTTTGTCGAAACTAACATAATATCGACATTTAACGGTTACACACGGTCTTGTTCGTAGGTATAAAAAGGTTATACCTAAATAGTCAGGGGTGATAGGGCTTAACTTAAAACAAATGGCCTACTGAGTTGAAATGCAATGTTTGACCACGGAGTTGCTATGCCAAATAGCAACTCCCTGGTTTGACTTGGATTATGTAATATCATACTCTTAATAACGGCGTGTAATGACTAAGGTGTAATCCCAGTAGTAGCTATAGGGAGGACACATCAGTCCCTTCTCATAAAGTCATTCTGTATTGCATGAGAGTAATTGTATTGTTAATTAAAGGAAGGATAAGGTTTTCAGACAATCCGTCTAGTACCATCAGCCTTAAAAGCAGCTTTTCCGTATTGCTTTAATTATGATAAAAAATCAGTTTCTTTAAAAGTAGTCATTAAATGATTTCACACAATTTGCTCTCGTCTTTTTCTGTTTTGATCTTTTTGAATTTGTAAAATGTGGAGCAAGGTCATAAAAAGGATCATTTGAAGAAGTTTTCTGTCGCTAACCGTCTACATGGCATTATATAGAAATCGCAGTTGTGTCAGTTGGCGTTATCGCATTTTTATCACGATTTCACACGACCAAGTTTTTCCTTTATTTTTTTTTTGTTTATTTTTATTTTTAACTTTTCGTATATTCGTATTCAACATCTGTTTGACGTCTTTCATGATCACTTAGGAAAATGAATGCATACCAAATGTGTCTTACTGCGACCTTGAGCAAACACTCCCAACATACAAAGAAATTTCGTTTTTGTTTGGTTAGGGCTCTTGCCAAGCTAGAACAAAGAGGGGGCGGTGTTCATATTCCGTCTTTTCTAAGAAGTAAATCACTCGGACTATATAAATTTACGTCCTTTTAGTGAAACTAAGAAAGATTCCTCCTCAGCATCGTTTGTTTATATCACCACTCTTAATGGGTAGTTAGATCCTCAATAACGCTCTTAATAGACTTTCATTTGCCTAGGCCAAGATTTATTATGGCATGCCCGTAGCGGAGTTATTTCACCAGTTGTGATCCACAGAGCTTATTGTCACAAATTCAACACAGGCACACAGAATGATATTGACTCCGAATCTGCAATATATGGATGGATTGTTTCCCTAGATAATTCTGTAAAGAGTTTCATTAAATAAGAATTTTAATTTACAATTTTCCAATATATGAACTTATTGATCCAGTGTGATTTTCATAGGTCCTCGTTCAAATTTGTCGTTAGGAACAGGGTTGACAGCAGATCAAATTTTCACTGCCAAAGTAAAGTAAAACTGGCGGAAAATCCTTCCTCGTATTAGATAGTTAAAGCATCAAATCAGAGTCGACTGACCGCATCAGTTATCTAAGATGTCTGAATCGAATGACCGCACCAGTCGTTTATGTCTGTAGAATTTCTAAAGTGACTTATTAGGCCTAAATAACGAGGTTTAGAAGTTGGTCATTAAGTGGCCAAAACATCGAACATTGGTTTTTACAGTTCATTGATGCTGCTTAAAATCTCGGAAGAGACAAGTTGGTATCAGTATTTTATGACCTTTTCTTGAATATAACAGTCAAACATCGATGTAAAAGCGAATTTTCTAAGATTCACCAACAAGGAGGAGATGTAGTTGGAAGCCTTCACTGGGATTATACATGAAGTGCTTAGTGATATGACCTTGACAGATTTATAATGGGCTACGGTAATACATTTTCCTTTCCTTGCGAAGTTTGTATTTTGCATACCATACAGGACCTTCCCTTCAAAAAGGCTCGGAATCCCGGTCTGTTCTGAAAAGGGATTCAGACCCTTCAGTTAATTAGGGAAACGTGGAAATTCTTCTTTTGTTCTTACTCAAAATTCGAAGCAACTTAAGCAGACAAATTTTGAATTTCATACAATTTGTTTCGGTCAGCTGACAATACACATTGAGCTTAATTAAAGGTGTCTCCCACTTTTGCTTGGCATTTAAGTTAACAGATTGCGAATAATTTAATCCAGCACTTGAAGTGTAAGCCATCCAGTCGACAGTCGACCACCTGACCAATATAGCACGTTGAAATGATTCCGCCGCAGCCATTGTTACAGAAGCAGGTGTCTAACAGGGAGTTGTTAGGACCCTGATCTAAGTATGGTTTTGAGAGTCTATTGACGAAACCAGTACATGGAAATAGCAACTTGCAATTTGTATTTTTCGCAAATATTCACAGTCTTTTGGTTATAAAACCAAATTTTAATGTGTCTTACAAAGCCATGATAACTTAAATGATTATTCTTCAAAGAAATTTCTCTTACAGGGCACAATGAGACAATTTGGAATTTTTATCTGGACTGCTTGAAATAATTTTATTACTGATCATTTAAAATTACAAGACATGATATAAACTCACTTGGGTACTGTACAAAGCTGATTTGTCCCATTATTTCTCCTGATTAAACTTGAAAATTTATTTATGAATTCAATCACTCGATTTGATAGTAAGAGTCTTGTTTTCTATTTACGGAGACTCATTTTGGCGTCAGAGTTGTCCATCCGACGACCAGCTGGCCAGATCAACTGACCAATTCATCTTCCGTGATTCAATGGAAGGGACGAACACTCGAAGACGCCTATATAATTACGATTAGGGAATGCAGCAATGCGTACATGTGCAAATATGCATTTAATATTCGTATACCGCCGTCCACATGCAGCGTCACACTTTCATGAAAACAGTCGGGACATCTGTAACTAATCGTCACGGTGTTGGCCAATGCGGCGCGAGTTGGTAGTGATGTATGGAGACGAATGACTGGTGATGCTTTGAAAAACCAGGAAAATTCTGAAACACACAGAGGGAGACAGAGCGTTCGATGTATATACTCTTTATGAGACGCACCATTTACCCCCCCCCCTCCTCCACTTTCGTGTTGTAACTACGATATAAATCTAGGGTGATTAAGGGCAGGGAACTAAGTTGCCGAAAGGGGAGTCATGTGCACAGGCGTACGAGGCGGGGCAGGGGGCAGACTGTCCCCCCAAAAATTTCTGAGATCGAAAATTCGGGCAGGAAAGGACAAAAATTCGGGCATGATATAGGTGAAATTCCGGCAGAGATGAAGTAAAAGTGAAAAGATTGCCCGAATTTTCTACTGAGTTCCCGAATTTTTGATCGAATGCCCTAAAAATGTGCAAAAATTTGCTCGCGCTTCGCGCGCATGTAGTGTTTTGGTGTTTATTCAACTGAACTGCAACGAATTAGGGCAACTTTTTGAGATTCGGGCAAAATATTTTCTGACCCCCCAAAGTTGGAAGAGTCCCGTACGCCTATGGTCACGTGGTTGATATCCTAGAATTTGATTGGTCGTAATTGCCTCGTAAGTGCCTGTCTGTCAGTCTTTCCTTCAGGAAGAGTCTCTACCGAGCAAATAAACCAAACGAATTCAAATTGCTGCAATATTTCGAGCATAATGCATGGAAACCTTTCCGACAATAGTTAAGTTGTCGCACACGTTTGAAACAGCGTCACTGGAGCACATTGCTATACACTCTGGCACTGTAAATAACAATGAGCACCGTCCGCCACCCAGGGAGCTGGATTCCAGCTCCCTGCCCCGCCCTACTCTTAAAATTTCCCAAGGAAGGCCAAAAAATAAATTTCAAAGCATTTACGACTAGTCATTATCAGGGAGGTCCTATAAAAACTCCCTGTTATTATTAACGCTTAAAGATTTACTGTGTTTCGGGGGCCTTATTCCAAATTGTTAATGACGTATTTTGTATAAGAGTGTTAAAAACGCCTCCTAAAAGTAAATTCATGCCAACTGCTCACACGCCCCCTCCCCCTTGATATTATCTAATACGACTTGAATTCCCAAAGAGAAACGTGTCCATGTGAAACTAATTTTTAAGTGTCTTGTTGTAGCTCCTTTAAGGAGCAGAACTGCTTCAGGTGTAACGTTTTGTTTCGCCTTAGGTTCTTCACCAGGGAATCGATGGGACTTTGGAAAAAGAAATTTTAAGTTTTTTTTTTTTTCTGTAACTAATCGTCACGGTGTTGGCCAATGCGGCGCGAGTTGGTAGTGATGTATGGAGACGAATGACTGGTGATGCTTTGAAAAACCAGGAAAATTCTGAAACACACAGAGGGAGACAGAGCGTTCGATGTATATACTCTTTATGAGACGCACCATTTACCCCCCCCCCCCTCCTCCACTTTCGTGTTGTAACTACGATATAAATCTAGGGTGATTAAGGGCAGGGAACTAAGTTGCCGAAAGGGGATTGCCCGACACCCCCTCCCCACCCTCCTTAGGTTCATTCATGTTTAGCCTATGACTGGATCTACTTTAGTTCTACTTTTGCAACTTGTTTCACTTTTCCTTTTGCCAAAAGAGATGTTCCGTCTGTATCGGCAATCTGTATCAAACTCACAAATGCTGTACCATTCACATTATATGCATAATGCACTTGTGAAAAGGACTTTGCAAGTGATATCTGCACCACCGTAATAGGTACACACAGTAAAGAAAATCAAAAGCTGTTGAAAGGAACTGAATCTGTGTCACCATAATAGACTTGCTAAAGTCAACTTTTTGCAAAATGTGGCACATACAGTATGCTGTGAATATTTTATCATATACCTCGACAAAAAAAAAGGCAGCCACAAAGGATTATGGGATAGAGTTTTGGTATGAGTCATTTGTGTCAATGGCATTTTACTGTGGCCAAAAACAACGCATACCAACAAACTACTCCCCAATCCTTTGCAATCGCTATTTTGAAAAGGGTCTCTGACATGTATGTGGTTTGCTTTACTTTCTTCTTACTGCAACCGGGGCTTTCTTCTCTTTGAAGTCCTGGGTGCTGTTTATCTCTCGGAATTCTAATGTGAATTTGTTAGGAAAGTGAAATTGACGGGCAACTCTTTTATTCAGGCCAGTGGTTCCCAAAGAGGGCGTTATCGCCCCCTTGACGTTTTTCAACTCAGTTGGCGATGAGCACTAATGGGCGGCAAGGGGCGTTTTGAAAAAAAGTGTAATATTAAATTTAAACTGGGGTTTTACAAGATTTCAAAAGGTTTCCCTTAGTGAGCTCTCAAATTATTTCATACAAAGGGGACTAAAAATGACGTCAACATCTCGAGCAGGTCTAACATTCACTCTCCAAATGCACTAAAAAGTTTGTGAATTATTTTACTGCCAGCTGCCAGGAAATAGCATCTCACAGTGTTTAATTTCAAAAATTTCCAGGCGATGATCCTCATATTCCCATCAGTGGCAGCAAAAACTGTAAGCGAAAGGGCCATGCCTAAAAATTGTCACCCACTTTATCCTCGAATGTATTTTTTTCCTTGCTGTCCATTGACATGACATACTGACAGACGTGACAATTGCAGTTAACTGTAACATTATTAGATAACTTTTGCAATGTTCTGTTAAGTAAAACGTTAAAATGTTTTCAAAAATGCAATTTTTCGGTAAGGCAATTTCGTTTTTCTCGTTATTACTACCTATGGGACAGCTTGAGTGGCAAAAGTCTTCCAAAGCCCCGTGCGACCCATACCATCCTTCTTCCTCCCACCCACAACACAATCCCCTTGCAACAACAAAGGAAACTTCCGTTAGCAACTATTGAAATACAAATGGTATAAGGGTGACTGATGTTGTAATCTCTTTAGTGGGCATTTAAAGGGCAAGAGCAGTCGTCCCAAACTTATTTTGAAGCAACAGCTAAATCTCACAGTTTTCTTCTTATTTCTCGGCAAAGTATCTTTCACAATATTTTAGGACTTCAATATTGCATATTCAAGGTAAACCAATCAGTTACTTCTAGTAAATTTCACATTTGAGGAGAAAAAATATTGTCACATGACTCTCAAGAGCCAATCATGAAACAGGACAGTCTACTACACTACTTCAAGTTGGGGTGACTGCATATCCCCTTTAAGGTTATTAGGTAATCGTAAGATAGTCACAATTTGACTTACAGTGCTTCATTCTTAAATCGACAATTTGGTAAATACTGGAGAGCTACCGGGTAGTTGCCTCTCAGTCCCTCACTTTGACTTGACCCTGGATCCCTCTAGAGGCTCTTAGGAGGGACACTCCACCATTCTGTGGGCCTCTGACGTCCAATTCCACCAATTCCGACCATGACCACCAACAAGCATTCACGCTTTCGTTAGCGCGGGTTAATTATTCACGGCCATTACAAGAAAGCATCAGCCTTTTGAGTCCAACACCACTGTTTGCTACCTGGGTAGGACTCAAACGTACAAACCATGTATGTGTAGGACTATCCTTTCTTTCAGCATGTGTTTTTACATTTGCCCTTTTATGCAAAGTAATGCTATGTTATAGACGGGGAAGGGGGAGGGGAAGGGGAGGGCGTTTTCCCAACCCAATTCAGTGAAATGGGGGTACGAGCTGAAAAAGGTTGGGAAACACTGATTTAGGGCAATCCAACAATGACTGCAACGGGATACCAGATTTCATCTATTCAAACCTGTTTCTTCCGACGGAGTGTTTGTAAATGATTAATAGACAATGATGTTCAGGACAAAAAGCGGTACAACTATAGTGTGGTACCGTTTTTGGTGTTACTTTTATTTCTTTCAAAATTGTACTTAATACGGAGGAATTAAGGCTAGTGAAAAAGTGAAACGAGTCGCATTGCATGTGTTAAATTTTTAACTGCTTAGTTAGTGATAACACCTCGCAGTATGTGAAGTTTCATCCGCATGACCTTGTATATAAGTCACTGAACAGAAAGTACGCCCTCGGCTGAGGTAAGCCCGCTAACCCAAAATTCGGTTATGGTCCGATTTGCCGTGCGGCAGGCGAAAAGCAAATGGCTTGTACGTATTTCCATGTAACCGTTCACACAGAAATCGCTATGTAAAAAACACATGGGAGAAACTTTGCGGCTCCCGCATCAATCAATGTCTAAATGATTTTAATGCTGTTGCCGTGCCCATTTTTGTTTTGAGAACTGACAGTTCGTGAACTCTCATTCAGTAGGGTTCTTTGCACACATGTGTTTGGCCTTTTCATGGTTTGTGCTGTACAGAACACGACAGCGGAGAATTGTTTGTAAGTCGAAACTGACTCGAGAGAAAAATCCGAATTGATATGTCAAAATAAGTTCTGATTATGAAAGCAATGGTTTTAGGAATACATCTTAAGTGAAACAGCAAAACAAATTTTAACTTCTGAAGTTAAACTTAATTAAGCTTCTGTAAAATAATATTTTTACCCATACACTGTATGGCTTGTTCTGTGTTTTGCAGGGTTGGAGCGAAAATCAAAAATCATTTTCATTACTAACTGATAACTTCTGTCAAATGGCTTTGCCAAATCACTTATTAACGCTGCTTCGAAGACTTCCGGTAACCAAAATTAAAAAAAGAAAAAGAAATCCGGCACTTGGACCTTCGGAAGTTCTTAATTATTTTACTGACGGGTCTTAAGTTATTTGTTATGTTCAAATCAATCTGGATTTAGACCCAAGCACTATTACGCAACAGCGTTGGTTAAGCTTCTCGGTATTTGGACAAAAATATGGATGAGCGGAGAACCCATTGTGTGTTATTAGTTGACTTTAAGACAGGTAGTCATCACCCTAAAGTACATTTTTGATGTGGGGGTATCAAAATTCTCAGTTGGTTCCTACTCTTTGATTGACATCAAAGTTTGAAAATTCAAATGATGCAGAGTAACTCACATTTCACACAATGCAAAGGAGTGTTTGGATTACACATTATAACCTTGTATGCTCATCAGGACATTGCCTGAAGCAATAAATTTGGTTTGTGTCTGCACAAGGAGGAGATTTAAACAGTTGTGGGAGGAAGAAAGAAAGAAAGAAAGAAAGAAAGAAAGAAAGAAAGAAAGAAAGAAAGAAAGAAAGAAAGAAAGAAAGAAAGAAAGAAAGAAAGAAAGAAAGAAAGAAAGAAAGAAAGAAAGAAAGAAAGAAAGAAAGAAAGAAAGAAAGAAAGAAAGAAAAGGAGTACCATTTCCAGTGATCTGGGAGGCATTTTGGGCCTAAATTTTCTTGTGCTTTGCCCCAACTCATGGTGGCGCGGAGCGCTGAGAGTCTGTCTATGGGCTTCCCCCCTTGACAAATTCCCGGCTACGCCCCTGACAGGGGTGACACCCGTAACGGATAATCGGTGGTCTTGCTACTCTTGCGATTCCATATAGCCTTAGAAGAACGTATATTTAATCAGTTCTTCGTTTTCATTTTTATTAACCTAAATTTGCTGAACAATAGTTGCAAAATGAGAAAGCCATCCAGCCAGTTAATATAACAAAGTACCGTACTGTAGCTACAGCTGGAGCCTCCGAAGACACTTACGGCACAAAGCCGTTGCAGAAGTAATACAAGGATGAATCCTTATAGCTATCCCTTTTCTCAAAATAGAGAGAACGAGAAACGATAAGAAATAATTTAATTGAAATGTACGACAACTTATGTATTAATCAAACTTATGCAGTTGCTAATAAGTTTCAATTAGCTCGAAAAATGGTTTGCTCTAAATACGTTTTCAATTATTATTGCACTTAGAAAACCACGGGAGTTTACGATAGAACGGAATGCATAATGTAAAACAAGAGAGTTGTACGATCGTATGGACATTAACCCTTTGGCTTCGCATGCTCAAATCCACATGAAACGTTCAAAACAGGACCTCTCTTTACAAACCTTTTTATTGATCCGAAATTAATTGTTGCCTTTATCGTTATAAAGTGGGGCTCTATAGTCACCCCTTACAAGATGTCACAAAAACGACGCTGAACGGTTTTACCATTCACTTACATTTTTTTCATAGGATGTACTATTTTGAATATTCGTTTGAACGGCAAATGCCATTGTAATATTTTTGCAGCATTACTGCAATTACATATTGCGGATAAAGTATGAAAAAATTTGCATACAGAATTCAAATATCCCAGGCATATATGATCGATTTTTTCGTCATATATGTGATGTATGGTTTATCAGCGGGTGAGCTAAAAAGCGCCAGAAAAGTTCCACGACTTTACCCTTGAGCGAATTTGACTTGTAATTGCAATTACGAGAACATTCAACTGTAGGGATATCCCAAGGGTCTGTGAAACATTGATTACGGCTTTTGGAAAATAAAGTAATGGGAAGGAAAATATATCTTGAGGGATAGAGATACAGGCAGAATATAAAGCTTTTCTTGCCTTTCTTTATATGGATTTTAGTCACATCGGATAGCCTCAGAAAATAGATCAATTTGTGCAAAACTAAGCTTTCTACTCTTGTTAAAGAGAGTTCACCAGAACCACATTCTTTAAAAAATATCATAGAAAAAAAAACTGTGAAACCATATTGGTTCCATATCAATCTGAACTTAAGATCGGAGTAGAGAATTAGCATACCAGGGGAAATTTAACGACGCAATCCATGTAACCGGATGTGGACTTTCTTTACTAAAAGTTTGTAACAGGCCAGCAGTGACGTAGCCAGTTGGGGGAAGAGGTGGTGTGCCTGACAGACATTAATTGGGAGATTTCACCAGGGTTGTTCCCGTTACGCTTTGAAAGTAACTCGTTATAGTTACAGTTAATTCCGTAAAATTGTAACTCGTTACAGTTACTAGTTACAATGTTGAAAAAGTAACTAGTTACAGTTACTTTTGACTAAAAAGTAACTAGCTACATTTCAAAAGTAACTCGTTACTTCAAGGTGAATATACGGTACCTCGGTACCTGAAATGGAGGGGGGGGGCATAATTAGATAGTAAGACGGGGGCACATGAGACGACCGACACCTCATTTGTGCCGGTTATCCTTAGGTGTTCCCCAAAGAAAGTCAATGAAGCTAGCTGATCTTCAATGGGCATTGTCGCAGAGGCTCCTAATGCTCAACATGAAGCAGCGAATCATGATACTGTGTCGGAGCTTACGCAAACTATTTGTTAGAGGAATATGGTTATAACCAAAACTTTTCCAGTTACCAAAGTACTTCTTTGAGGGTTGAAATCTTTATACTCCCATCACACAGTCGGCTAATTTAGAGAGGTTAGCGGCTATGCCGGAAAGGGGAAGAGCGTTGTTTCAGCAGTAAAGTCTTCACCCCTCAAGAGCATAAATATGGTATAATAAGAGGATGAATACATTTGTTAGCAGTAAAATTTTAAAACCTCACCGCTAAGGTTGGGCTAAGTGATATTTCCCCATAAATTTCAAGTTTCACATTGTGTCGATATAAAACAGTGCATAGAAATGGTGATACTATGCAGTTTATACATGCAGATCATGTGCACATAATTCACTTTCCCTTTACAATAGGTAAAGCTTTAAGTCGGACACTTCTCTTTCCAATTAGCTTTGTTAGGATACTTTTAACGCCATTGACCATTTCAATATTCTGCTGTTTTTTTATATTAACCGTACTATTATTCCAGTGTAAGGAGTTACGGACATTGAAAAGAATATGATATAGCCTAAATTCATACGTTTGATTCATCAAATAAAGATACCATACATGTTAAATTAGATGCATAAATGGATGCACGGTGTTTACCAACGCTTGGCACCGTATAGATTTACTGGGCTCCAACGCAAGAGTCCGGATTCGGTTAGCTTAATGCCGGTCTCAAGAGCGTTTTTCTAGATTAGGAATTTGCCCGGGATAGAAGGTTCCGGAATCGAAATTTTTACGGAATGTGATGTAACTGGACTCGGACTCGGAGTTCATTCCAGCCGAGTTCTCAAATATGAAAGTTACATTAAAAGTGTTTAAAGTTCCATTTGTGCACAATGTACAGATCTAAGGTATTGTCACATACAATCAACTAAATTACTCAGGAGGCCAGGCTATGGAAGTGAGTACAAACGATGACTTTGTTAATTAATGGTGGACATGTACGATAGAATTAAAACATCTGTATGTGTGATATGATATACATTGGCAAAAAGACTGGTCTCGGAATTGGTGCCATTGGAATCAAAACTGGCAGAAATTTGAGGATCCTGAGTAGTACCATGCTCGGAAAGATTCGGGAATCTAGAATCGCAGTTAGCTCCGACTCGGATAGGGTGAACACGGGTCCAGCCCTAACGTCTCAAGAGGCAATGATTAAACTTTCAAAGTAAGCTGGTATTTGAATGCCCATGGGCCAACCCGTTTCTCACGGTACACTGTCTCCACTGTGTCCTCTAAAGGACAATATGAGTAAACCAAGCCCCAGCTGACTTTACTTAGAATACATAAAGTCAGCTGAGCCTTAGAGGACCGTTCAGTATTTTTCAAATAATCGCACAAATCGGTCTCATGGATAATAAGCATTGATCTGTCTAATAAGTATTTTGACATACAGATCAATTTTAAACTTATTTCAATCAGGGAGTTGCTATTTGACAACTCCCTGGTTCAATAGACAATCAAGTGGCCCGGCCTGTAAGCCTGCAGCGTGTGCATCTAATATCAACTTCTGATTCTAATCGTGAATAAAATTTGATGTCGGTGAGGGCGACGTCGATAATAGCGATGAATGATAAATAGCCTATATCGAAAATAATTTTACATTTTACTACCAAAGTGTCATCAATTTGAAAATTTTCTGTTATTCTGTTATTAGCTCAAAGAAAATGCAATTTGTGGTCATTTTGACTATTTGTAACGGGAAAGTAACGGGACCCAAATGTAACGCCGTTACAGTTACTTTTACACAGAATTGTAACTAGTTACTTGCTCCGTTACTGAAATGCAAATGTAACTCGTTACAGGGTTCCGTTACACAAAATGTAACTCGTTACAGTAACGGCGTTACTTGTAACTCGTTACTTCCCAACCCTGGATTTCACGCATGCAAATGTCAACTAACACAACCTCGTTCTGGAGGACAAACAAACACGCGGACGCTAGGTCATATACTAAAGCAATGTGGTGCGTGGCGCAATGACCTCCAGAACAACTAGCGCGTCCACTGAATTTGACCTTTTGACCTTTGTGCAAGCTTGCTATAGGGATAAGATATTGACATACAAACATATTTATTTAGCTTAAGTCCACCAAACCTGTAAACGAAGACAAGCATGACGCTATTGCAGAAAAGGACGTGTAGTTCCTGCATGTTATATCATCAGTGTGACCAGCAAGGGGGCATGGGGGCACGTGCCCTCCATCGACTTTCGATTTTTTTAGTAAAATAAAATCAAAAAGCGTGTAAACTATAGATTTCTGTAGGAGGTTAAGTGAGGTGTGTTTCGACTGAGTGATGGATCTATTCTGTATTTCATATTCTATTACAAGTCGTTCTCAAACTATCAATGTTACTATCCAAACGTTTTTTTTTTTTTCAGAAGTACTTGTACGGGTTTTATAACAATTCTAATGCAAAATTTCTTCGCGCTTTGGGCTCATTACCGCAGCTAACGCTCCATGCCTAATGGATATTACTAAGACGATAATGCACGGAATTATCTGGCGCGAACAATTTTCCAAAAAATTAAGTCCAACCTCAGGCTTGCACCAAGAGGTGATTGTGTAGTAACCTTGTATTACCTGATTACGTAAAACATTTGTAGTAGCGTGATGTACATGGTTTGAAGTATGTTTCTCTTTACACAAGCCAAGGTGAAATGACACTGTCTAAGAAGAGCACCAGGGGGCTTTATGGCAAGCCGTTTTAATATTTACCTCGTAATTTCACCTAAGGGGAATACAATTTCACTTAAGCGGAATACATTTCACTGAAGTGGAAATGGCTCCACGTCCATTGAATGCATTTTACTTAAGTTGAATTTTATTTCACTTAGCATTTTACTTAAGTGAAATCCATTCCACTTATAAGTAGAATTGAATTCCACTTAAGTGGAATGTATTCCACTTATAAGTGAATTACATTCGGCTTAAGTGGAATTGAATTACACTTAAGTGGAACACATTTCTCTTAAGTAAAATGCATTTCACTTAAGTGGAATGTATTCCACTTCAGGATAATTCAACTTTACTTAAGTCGATTAGAATTCCACTTTAGTGAAATGTAAAAACGGCTTACCAAAGGGCTTGCTTATAGATAGTTGACACCCGGGCGGATCTTTTTCTCACCAGCGCATGGGTGCCATCCTAGGTGAGGTACGGGGGCATTTATTTAAGGTGGCCTAGGTGCCAGATGGTGCTATCTTTGGCATTGAAAAGGCTTTGAACTGATTACATGTTTAGAAATAAATTGTCATTATTTAGTAATGGTTTGCTAATTGTTTGCTGGGTGTAAGGCAAGAGAAGGGGATATACACCCTTACTCTTTGAGAAAGTTTTGTCTTTGTCAGGTGGCTTAGATGTAACATGGTAAAGCTTGGTAAAGTGTTGAATTGATCATATGTTTACAAATCCTTATTAGCCTTTTAAGTGATGTTTTCTATATTTGGTCGGGAGTAGGTGAAGGGGATGTTGTCACAGTGAAGAGTTGACTCCTTTACTCTCTGAGAAATTGTGTTGTTCTAAGTTTTTAGATCCAAAATGGTGCTATTTGTGGTAAAGCTTTGAACTGACTGTAGTGTTCACTAACTACTTATTTAGTGAATATTTCGGCTGTAGCAGGCACCGATACCAGGCTGACCTCTCTTAGTGCGCCACTGGAGGAAGCTCCCATCCGCTGGGGCGTAACGTAGCACAGGCCTTTCAAGAAAATGTTTGGTCGAAAATGCCTACCAAATTGGAGAGGGGGATGGGGGAAAGGGGGTAGCACATTCCTAGATCTTGTATACATCCATAAGTTGCATAGTGTATAGCATTCTCCTTTTTAGATTCCATGCTTTAGAAACAAATTCATATTTCAGTACGAAACTTTGGGTAGACCAGTTTAAAGTTACTCTACAAGCTCATTGAGTTCAGCATGTAATTATCGATAATCATTGGCTATTTTGTAAAAGCATGCTGCGCAACGGTATGAGTAATAACGTTCAGTAAAGGGCTTTAGCTCGCGCATACTGTATGCTTCCGGTGTATTCAAACTGTGTATCATCTACAGGAGAAAGAGGGTTCGTTCATCGACTCCCAGGACAAATTTACGGGAAAGGAACTCTTAAGTATGCGATTTTCCAGGTTCAAAGGGTCTTAAATCATGAAAAGGACAGTGAAAATTTTAGCATTTCATAATTTATTTTCTCAAGTGCCCCTGTCTTCTTTCACGGTTTGGAAATCACAAGCGGAGGCAACTATCCCCTTACCCCGCCGCCCCCCCCCCGCACGCTACGGCCTGCAAGCTTATTCAAAGGTCATTTAGTGCATTTGTAGAGAATGAGCATTATGAAACATGCGTAGGCCTTATTAATCCTCTACTCCTATTGTTATAACTTTATTCCCCTCTTTATTTCCACATTTTTGGAAGGTGATTATTTGGATTTTCCTTCAACTAGTAAAATACGATTGTCACAGTGCTTGGTGTGCCCTCCTGCAGTGTCATTTAGATGTCAGTTAAAGGGATCATGTTAACGTCACCATTTTGTAATTACCTCAGAGCTTCCAGGAAGCCCTATACGAGTCTCTTATGCCAGCAAATATCACTAAATAATGGTAATTTCTTAACATGTTATCAGTTCTCAGATAGCACCATTTTGCTCTAAGTAACCTTCCGAAACAAAAAATTTTTCAAGGGAAACAGCCTCAAGCCCTCCACTATGGACACACCACACCCTTTCCCAATGAAAATAACAATTCACTAAAGTATGAGAATTTTGTCAACACATAATCAGTTCGAAACTGTACCAAAGATAGCAACCATTTTCTAAGTCACGATAAACTAACATTTCTCACAGGGTGAGGGGGACACCAACAGTTAGTGATTAATGGGCTTAACGAGAGTCTATTTACCACTAAATTGGTATTCAATTATAATGACAATAACTGAGCAAACTTTACAAAATTTCAGTATTGTCACATACGTGTCCAGTGATGGTTAAATTTATACCCGACATTTTAGAGCATGACACTGCCGTCGCTTTTCCAAACTAGCTTAGGATATAAGCCTTTACGACGGATACTTTGGAAAATGTGAAATATGTTTGGGCAAGTCTATTAAAGGATAAACAACCTCCACGTTTTAGGAGCATTATTGTAATAATGAAGATTTGACCTTTAAACATCTATCTACACTTGTCAGCCATCAGAGTCATCTTAAGGCCACGAGAGGTTGTAACATCATCTCCTTTTTCAGTACACTTACGATGATACTAATATTCCAGAAGCTGTGCAAGATTTATTGTTGTGATGTCGTTTGTTTGAACATCTTTCTGGTACCGCCATCAAAATGTTTAATTTTAAAGTTTGGGTTTAACGTCTTTTATTCCGTCACGGCTAATTAAAAGCAGACCAGCGGCTAAGTTCACATGCATCATGGCAAGTCGGCAAAGATAACACATTTTGGAATCACTGATTGCATCCTTCGACGCTGTTTTGTTATTCTTGTAGACATGCATTCACAAGTAATCAATCAGTGTACAATACGTTGGTAAGTTTCTGTGGTAACGCTCGGCGAGCAGGAAAATGAAGCTGGCCTGTTTACTTTTCTTCCATTACAACGACAGTAATTACCTATGTAAGCAAGTGTAATTGTTAGGAAAGAATGATTTGCACTCTCTAACTTCATTTTACCCACTGAAGATTAAATAATGAAATGCCAGAATGCCGTCAAGTTTGGGGTAAGTTTACAGGTCAAGTGCTCTACAGTATGCCCTTGGCAGCCGACGTACTTTGTATTTCGAGCTTAACAAACTAACTTAGGCAGTTAGGTATGTCACTGATTTGGAGAGAAACCGTACGTCCAGGTATGAAAGATACCATTGAGTGCGGTACATTGTAACCAGGAAGCTGTTATCTCATCTCCCTACATGTAATGTACAGGGAGATGAGATATTGTACTTCACCCAACCGACATCAAAAATGTAAGGCTGTATCCGAGTCTGTGTGAACTTTCTTGCGTGTGTGAACAAAAAGTGTGTCTCTACCTTCTCCTAAACCGAAAGTTCGATGAACTTCAAATTTGGTGGGTGCTAGGTACCTGACCATAAAAACTCGTGCGTACGTAATGTGACGTCACAGGTCAAGGTCAAATTTGCTAAAAACTGGGTTTTTGCCATTATTTGCCTATCAGTGTGTTAGAAAAGCCAAACCAAACCAAATGATATGCTGGGAAAAATAAGATGATTTTTGAAATAGGGCTTACTGGTTGCTTAGGGTTGGGTCAAAGGTCAAAATATAGGTCAAAGGTCAAATTTTGAGAAAAAGCCGTCTTGTGTCGTTAACCTCCTAAACCGTAAGTCCTGTGAAGTGCAAACTTGGTGGGTGGGTACCTGACCTTAAAAACTCGTGCCTGACCTTGAAAACCTATTGATGACGTCGTAGGTCAAAGGTCAAATTTGGTTTTTGCCATCATTTGCCTGACAGTATGTTAGAAAAAGTAATAAAACTATATCATATACTAGAACTGATCAGATTATTTTTAAAATAGTGCTTTTTGGTTGCTAAGGGTGGGGTCAGAGGTCAAAATGTAGGTTACAGGTCACATTTACTCAATATTTTACATGCGTAGTCGTTGACGTCATATGTCGAAAATCAAGAGGTCAAAGATCAAACGAGCTGAAATTGGTCCTTACCCATCATTTGCATAACAGTATATGTGACAGTATGCACCAGTATGAAATTTCTATAACCCCAAGGTATGTAGGGAATTTAGGGGAGATAATATTTTCAACATCATGGATTGCCTTTTTGTTCGATTTACAGCCTTGTGGTGAGTACGTAGCTCATACTCAGGCTTTGTTACACTGGTTTGCACGCATCGTCATGGGAATGGATTTGTACTTGAACTCACAAATTTCGAAAGTATAGTATGCTATGTAACTAAGGTAAATGAACGTTGTAGTTTGTACTCAGGAAAACGAGACGCACTGGTGTTATGGCATTCGTACTGACAAACATCATCTCTTCGGTACTGACATTCGACACCTATGCGATAACTCTGCTATGTGGATGAAATTGGTGAAGTCATGAATGAATGTTGTCGTAGTCATCTTTTCTCAAGAGATCCCGTGGGTACTGGGCTGGACCTCTACCGTGGAAGTCTATATTCCCTTCACTTAAACACTGCAGCCGGAAGGCCTAGGGTTCAAATCCTGGCCGGGTCATACCAAAGACTTTAAAAAAATGGAACCTACTGCCTTTGTGCTTGGTGCTCAGCATAAGCAATGGAGTAGGGCAAACAAGCCAGTGAGCCACAACTGGAAGAAAGGCCGTGGTCGTCTCGACTTGAACCAATTGGTTGGAAACTGGGACGTTAAACCTCATCTAACTAACTAACTAACTAACTAACTAACTTCACTTAAACATTTCTGTAATGGTGGCGAATTCTCAGTTCCATCACCGTTGGTTCACTTGATAAGAACATATCAAAATTGGTGCAATAAATAACGCAGTTTCCCACAAAATGTGTGAACTCTTCCAGTGGACCTATTGTAGAATTGATAGCAACTAAAGTAAACTAAGACTTATAGCTTCTGGATATCTATCTATCTATACTAAACGGCAAGCTATCCATGCAATGTTGGATAATCGAAAGGAGCTCTGTCCGAGATGATGATCCAACGCTTGTCCTCATTTCATCTGAAACAAGTTTGCCGTTATTCCCTGTTGCCTTAGTCTTTACATTTCTATCCGACTTTAAGGGGCTTATTGAGTTGGTGCCGATTATTTTGTGACGAGTTTGAAGGAAATCATTGCATGACAATGCTTCTAATTAGCCTCATTACTCATGTATCACTTCCTATAGTAACCGAAAATGTGAGAAATTGTAGTTTTTGTGGACAGGGGTTGCATATGGTTACTACCTAATGGTAAAAAGTGTCTGGTCACGAATTTGTAATAAATGATTTTAATCATTAATTACCCTATGATTGCCATTTCAGTTGTGTATCAGATATGCAAACTTTCTTAGTTTGACCATTTACCATCAAGATGTGAGTAAATTTCAACAGGTGTGAAGAAAAACCATCAATTTAGTAAACCAACTCAATGAGCCCCTTTAAAAAAGTTGAAATGGTTGCATGAGGAAGTGACGGTTAGCGTTTCTTGTTAGTCGGTGGCTTAGCGATAACAAACATATGATGAAAATTCTACGGTCTTTATTGAAATACTGGAGAATGCAGATTAAGCGTATCTCCATTTGCTACGATCACACTACCTTGAGGTTTTTCATATGGAGCACGGGGATGTTGATTAGTCAGATCATTTTCAAATACGTTTTAACTTTTTCTGATGCCCAGTTTGCAGCACTGTACGGTAGCAGAAGCATAGAATTGTGCCTGCAAAGCCTCAATCAGCACATTTCGAATGCTAGATCAGCGTAGGCAAGTGTTTGACAGCTTGAAGAACTCAAAACCTTTTACGAATGTCTGTAGGGACAGGAACTGTTATGTACGATGTGACATGCCACCCATAAAGATCTGGAATCGACCACCAGCTGTACTTGTAAGGCTCAAGACATAAATCTGTCGATCTCAATGACATTACAAATGTAACGGGACAGAATGAAGCGGCCCAGATCATTTTTTTTGTATAATTATGGTAGAATCAAGTGAATTTGAAGGCATGGATTAAGCCAATTTTGAATGATATTCTGTTGAGACCTTATCATCAATTGAAAGGTTAGAAGTTGTAGATCATTTTTATGTTTTTTTTTTTTGGATTTATTAATTTCTAAGTTGAATTTTACTACACATAACATGATAAGTTCTTTTAAGATCGGATCCCGAAATTTTCAATTGCACCGGAGGTGCACCACAAGCGCGGAGGGCGAGTCTTCGTGTGGGGTATATAGGATCGCTTTAAGGAGCCTGGCGGGACCGGGGCAGAGCTCCTGTGGGGGCCCAAGCGGCGAATCCCCAGGAAGCATACTGGAACTTAGAAAATCGGTTATAGTTACTCTGTCCACGTATATTTCATATCATTTCATATTTTATGAAATTCGATGCTATTGGTTGAGTACACTAGGTTATTGGAGGGCCCCGTGAGATCCATTGGTGAATCTGAGGTCATTTCAAAATGCAGACGCTGGCATGGAGCGCGATGTGTGCCTTTGGGTTTCAGAAATGGTTTTTGCCATAATAAGTGTTTATTTTCAAGGTTAGTTGGACATGGGGTGTAAACGGTGATAACTGAGCGCGAAGCGCGCCGAAATTTTCCATATAAAACATCATTTTCATAGAGTAAAATTTGTGTATTGCTTTGAGACACTTCAATATTCTTACAAAACTGGGTCTGTCAGGAAGAAAAGTCTGATTTATCTATATGCTTTACAATCTGCTAAAAACACTAGTTTCATTCAAATAGCATCTTTTTTTTCAAAACTAGTAGAACGTGGAAAGAATTGTTCTTCTTCGCAAGTTACAAACTTTGCTCTTGCATAAGCAAGCCTAAGCGGAAGAGCGTAAAAACAACACATTGACCGTTTTATAAAGCTGAAACGTTTGAGATGGTAATGAAGACGAAAATGTAAAAATTGGAGGTGAAGGGGCGCAGGGGGAGGGGTGTCCCCCTCCCCTTTGAAAAGTTTTGCCTATTTCAAGGACTGTAGGTGTAACATGGTGCGATATTTTCCATTTTTTTCTTCTTATATTTGTACTCTTATTGATCTCGTAATAAAGTTTTCCTCCTTCAGTGCAAGACCTTTTAATTTTTTTTGGTGGGGGGGGGGGGGCACGTGCCCTCTCGTGGAACCCATGGCTACGTGCCGGAAGGGTAAAAATTTTGGGTAGTTTGTGATAGATTTGTGATAGAAAACAATTAAAATACTTCAATCATTCATCTCTAAAGACGTTTCGCCTCACCTCCAGTAGAAACCTTCTGCTTGAACATCCTTTGGATCATTTTAAATTTGAATTGAAACCCGTTAGGCGTGCACTATTTGTCGCTAGTTTACTTTTGGCAAAAGATTTCCTCAATTAAAGGAGGTGCACAGAATCTACAAGACAGCATGTCCCCTTGCCAGCCTGGCGTCTATGATCATCCTAGAACGCCTGTACGACGAAACTGTGGCATCTTGATCCCTTTTAGTGCAGGAAATTTCACTTAATAACACAAATTTGTTACTTCAGTTCAATGTAGCCGTGTCCCCCTTCCCACCGCGTCTATGATTATGTTCACGTCCATAGATATGTAGACCAACACCATTGCTCACGTATCCAGCAGTTGTCGCGCATTATAGCCCCCCCCCCCCCCGTCTCTTCGTCAGCCACATTAATGGATATTTAGTAGGGATGATTTCAACTAGTAGATAATTCAATCTCTGCAGAATGATATACTCTGAATGTGTGATTTGAAGAAATTTTTCAAGTGTTCCTCTTTTAATCTTAGTTTCCTTATTTTTCTCTTTTTTTCACCCTTCCTTTTTTCGCGGCGGGGGAGGGGGGGGGGCTGGTCCTAAAGGCCCCTCTAAATCGACGCCTGACTATTTTGGTTTATGTACCGTATTAAGTGATATGTACCTTCAAATGTGACAAACAAGATAACAATTCTGAATTACTTTCTGGTATTCGTGTACTATACACTTTAAACATCATTGTATGCGATGTTAAAAATTCAAAGATGCACATAACCTGAACTAGAACTGCACATTTTGGATTAACAACTGCACAAATATGGCTCTACTTCACGTTAGAATTAACCTTGACTCCTACTTTATTGCCTCAGTGGATGTTTCTTACTTAATGAAGAAATAAGAATAACACTGGAATTGGGCTATTGAAAAGGGCATGTACAGTCGTTTAAACTAGAGAATTGACGAACATTTTACCCTTGTCGGCAAAGCCTACATATAACCTTATTGGATATTGTAGTGTTGCTGATATTTGTATATAGGAGTTAGACATGTTTTAAGCCAGGCCTAGCTGCCATTAAATGACAACTCCTTGTTTCAGGTTACCGTTCCCCTCTGCTGGCTTACTGATAAATAGTAAGGAGTATAGGTTGGAGCCACATTATCATTTGGAAATGGCGTCGCCATGACTTTTGATTTCACTGCATGTTAAATGTTACATTTCGCCCATTTTTCGAGTTTTCAACCTCAGTACACTTGGTTACTCAAGCCCAGAAGGGCACTTATTTTACATCGCAGAGTGACCATGAACAGATGGGTACAGACGACTGTAGAACCAGGGAGTTGCTATTTGACGCAACTCCCTGGTAGAACGTAGCAGGAAGGAAGAAACACTCATGAATTACGCGTTTGCATTAGACTGGTGATTTCCAATTGAATATTTTAGCTTAAATGTAATTGTTCGTATTTTGTATGCTCTGGTCTATACAACTTGAATAATGGTGGTTATTCTTCTTTCGCTTCGTTAAAGTAGATTTTTAAGACTCGCCAAGAGAGTCAAAGCAATCAGCGTTAACCTCCTTTTTCGAGTTTCATAAAATTGGATTCTAGTTTATTTTACGGGTCAGCTTTACGAGAGGTCGGTTTGTAGGTGTGTAAACCATACGAGAAATTACCCGGCGTCAAAGTTTACAACCGTACCGGGCTTTAAATGTCAATACAGCAACACATCACAAATGTCATCAATGCTCATTTGGGGCTTATCATAAAAGTTTCCTCAATTTTTCACCCGAGACAGTGACAATGGATCTGTGTAGACGGAAAGAATGTTTATGAAGTGTGTATGACCGCGAATGTAGGTTTCAGGGGGGAAATTAAAACATATCCAGCTGGTGATAAATGTCATGTGTGGCGTAACACTGCGTAAAGAAATCAACCCAGCTGTTACAAATCTCGTTTCTTGGTCACTGGGTGAACTTCTGGTCCAATTTTTCACATATTCCATTAATCATCGGTCCAGGTAGAATTATTTCAACCCTCAAGGCCGTAGTACAGAACCTGCTTTGTTGCCTCAAATAATTTTGACTTCGGTCGTTAAATCATCTTTAAAGGCATACCCAGCTTAGCCGACAAATATTTTGGAAGAGCAAAGGAACCTTTCTATGCAGAATTCACTACATTTTGTAGGCTAGAGCAGACAAAATACCTTCACAGTAGAGACAGACTAGTGAGGCAGCCTCTGTGCAGGCACGGATCCAGAAATTTCGAATGGGAGGGGGGCAGAATGGGTAATCTGAAATGCATCGAAGATGCACCACGCGCGAGAAGCATGAGCTTTACGCGTTTGGCCCTAGGACCAGTTTTAGTAGGGCCCCTGGGGGTGGCTTAGATGCAAAATGGTGTTATCTTTAGTAAAGCTTTAGACTGATAACATGCTTAGAAATTCTTATCAGTTAGTGATATTTTGGATGGGGCATGGCAACCCTCCAAGGCTGGTACCAAGAGACTGGCATAGGGAAGCTCTTGCCTAATTACAAAATGACGATACAGCATGGGCAAAGAGAATTTAAAAGATCAGCGCGCACTGGGGAGCAGGAACAACCAAAGGGTCGTGGACTAAGAAGTATGCAAATGTATTTTCATTCACCATCTACCGACAATGGGTGTGCGCGAAGCGCGCCGTGATATGCTTTGAAAAATGTATAACGACAAATACATACCTCCAATCTTTCACATCGTGCTACCGTCTGACGAATGTTACCATAGGCTACTAATGACGCTAGATTGCTCTATGGTCCCCTCTGAATGCGTGGTCCCTCTGGACAGAGGGTGGAGGTGTACCTCTAATTTTCAGAAAAGTGTTTTTGGTCAGAATAATATTCCGCGGTATTGCTGCCTGAAAATGGTCATAAGATATAGAGCGCGAACTATGAGGCAAGATGAGCGCGAAGTGCGCCGAAATTATATATTAAAATTATTTCTATAGGACAAAGTTGCAGACTCTGCATTGAAGCGCCATCAGGTCCCACCAAACTGCGTTTGCTAACTTGGAATGCGAGTCTGCTTCCTGGTAAATCGTTGAAAATTTCAATTCGTAAAATGTGTCTTCCCAAAAGTAATGGGAGGTGAAAAGAAATACCTCCTTACAAGGCTCTGCTCCTCTGAAATCACGTCTGCCCACGGCACTGTGAAATTCCAACTAGATGTGTATGTTTGTTTGGAAGTAGAATTGTAACGCGAAGTGTTATGAAACTCCCTTACAGTTTGCTACCTAGAAATGCCAGGAGAGATCCATTCATGATCATCGATTGTGCCGGGCGCGAGAACACATGGTTCCCAGTTACTACAAAAAGTGGAAATAATTGTGTGTTCATTTTAATGCTTAAATCGTTCCGGTCTCAGTCTGACACCTATATGCTGTTAGTAATCAGTTTTTTTCCTACATGATACGGCAAAATTTCTATGTGATGACCTTGCAATTTGGGGTTACAAAAGCATTAGGACCTCCATTTCTAGTCCTTAAGTTATGGGTCTGAGGCTGTTATTGTCAATGTAAGCTTCTCAAGCCAGTAGCCGGGGGAAGGACGTTTCACCCCTAAATGATCAAAAATTACCATTGCCTTAATGTATTTTAGTATATCAGGCTCCCTGAAAATCCCCCTGAAGCTATCTCGCCCCCTTCACTACCTTGTCTAGCTACGGGCCTACTCCCTCTCCAATGAATTCACGAGCATGAGTAAGGTCCTCTAACATTGCTGGAGTCCTGCACGGTGTGTACCCAATTTTAAGCGACGCTGACTCACATAGTTTGACTAGAAAACCTAAAGGTAGTGTTATGCGAAAACAAGTAAACAGTAATAGGTCTCCACAGTAAACCCTTTGGAAGGGTACAAGCCTTTTAGAGCGTAACCTCTATCAAATTTCTTTCAGAGCTTGAGGGTCGGCTCCCCAACCCACTTTTGTGACTTGAAGCCCGGAAATAAGGGTCACTGACAGTACTAAATGTACATTATTGCGCGCAACACGGTCCTTGTATACACAATTCAGAAACCTACCCGTGTATACGCAATCACAATTCTTAATAAATTTTTCGGCGCTTAATTGAATTGCCTCGTTTGTTACATCTAGTAGGATAGCTTGATTATAAATTCCTTGCAACCCCTCCCGCTGCTCACCAGCTACCATGATCCTCATCAAATTGACAGACGGTTACTTTCTTCACTTTGCAATCATCGTAAGAAAACTATGTCACTAGTATTTGAAATTATATCTTGGGGACGCAGGAGTTTCTCTAGAAACGTCTCAGAATGGCCGCAAAAAGCCACTAAATTTAAGGCAAATTCCCGGAAGGACCCTCGGTCTTTAGCCTCCGGATTCACGCCGTTGGCGCTTGCGGTTAAAGGTTTCGTCGGCCACAGCTTACAAAGATGTATTTTTTCCTCCAGCTATTTTTCAGCGCATTATTTTGTCTTCAACAGTATAACAAATCAGTCTTGTAATAACAAATTACCTTTTCAAGGTTCGTTATAACTGTAAGTCAAGGATACGAGGAAAATATGTAAAACATGTAAAAATACTAATTAAACAAATCATGACAGTTACAGAGGGCGTCTTGATATTCTTGAACTGAGAATGAAGGGCGTTTCGTAGACTCATGTAAGTACTTTTCAACTTGTAAAGAAAACTTAAACTTGTGATAAAATTCAGGTATCTTTGGTGTAGCAAGACTCAGTTTTTTATGAAAAATATAAAACTTAGCGTGGAGAATTAAGAAATTATACGACTGTTTTAACAAAAATTTATAGCCAAAAATATATCTTGCTTACAAAAGTTGAATTGATCCTCCCCCAAATTTCTGTTTCATATCTAAAATAAAGTTAGAAGTAACATCACATTCCCAAAAAGATGATCAATGGGTTTCATCATGTTCATTACAGAAAGAGCAGAGTGGACTCTCTTTTAACTTAAGCCTGAAGTGTAAATAATTAGTGCCGAGAATTCTGTGCAAAAATTTAAATTGAAAGTATTGGATTTTGCCTTCATTTACGGATCAGAAAGCAACTCTGAAAATAGTATCCCAGCAAAGCTCAATTAATGGAAAGAATTAATGGTCCATTTTTCAACAGCAGTGGGTTGAGCAATTTCCTCTTGTATAATCTGTCTGTATGTAAGTCTAGACATGTAACGCTTCTGTACAATACTTTCTAACCAGGGTCTATTGGTGTCATTATTGTCATTGTACGCATTATCTTTCCAGCTATTTGGATTTGCAGAGATGATACCGAAATATCTGGTAAAGGGACAAGAGTTGACATAATACTTTTCATTAAATGAACGGTAAGATAACGATCTACCGTTCCTTTCTATTAAATCTTTAATGTAATTTACGTTTTTGTCATAAAATGACTTATAAAATATCATGTTCGTGCTAACTCTGATATAAGTATTGTTCCATATTAACTGGTCACCAACGTTATTACACGGCTCTTTAAAATGAAAATGTGCCGAGGCACGACAAACATCTTTTACAAAAAGGTTATTTGTGTACACGCCCTTCTGCTTAAACCTACAGTGAAAAAGCAACCCTTTACCTTACTTCCTCAGATGATAATCGAAATAGAATTTCCAAAAAGTATCTCCATCTGTAAGATGTCGTTTTACCCAGTCACATTTTAAACTTTGAATAAAGCTTCTAAGGTGAATGATATTTAGACAGCCTTGCGAAAAGGGGGGTTAAGCTTTACTTAATCCGGTTTCCCAGACCATATGAAGGGAAAGATAACCTGCTCCACTTGCTTAATGAAAGAAAGCGGTGGATTTTGGAGAATCTGAAATAGGTATACTGAGATATCCCAAAAGATTTGATAATTGTAATTCTGCCCACAGGGGTGAGATCACGTTGAGCCCACAAATTTAACATAGATTTGAGTCGTGAGAGCTTAGGAACGAAGTTAGGTCGAAATAAAGAGTCCCTAGAGATAGTAAAGGTAACACCAAGAACAGTTTAGGGACCAAGAGTCCATTTGAAGCGAAACAAATTTATAAATTGAGGTTTATTCCTTACCCGAGGACCTTGGGGAAATATATTGGTCTTGTCATAATTTACTTTGAGGCCTGAAGAAAGTTCTAAAATTTTAAAAACTTCGACGGTAGAGGCAAGGGACTAATAAGACCCATCTAAAAAAGAGGTATCATCTGCATACTGCAAAATGTTAACCTCTTTACCCATTACAGATAACCCCTTAATACAATGAGACTGGTTTATACGATTGAACATTATTTCAGCACAGATAATAAAAATGTATGGGCTGAGTGAGAAGCCCTACCTTAGCCCCTTGTAAGTTTAAGATAAGCTTACAAAGATGTAGCCTCCACTAAAAATTGCTTCCCTGGCATTTTGACTGCGGACGCCCATGGCCATGTCTCTGTAAGAATTACCCATAACAAAATTTCATTGATTTTGGAAAGTATTATATACCCCTGTGCCCCTCAGACTTTGACCGTCCTTTTTTGTTTCACAGTAAAACTTGTGGGTTCCCTTGTTCAAGATCATTACAAAAATGAAAACATAAAGGAAGAGGTGACTGGGTAAAGTAAGATATAGTCTTGGCCAATATTGCATTTAAAAAAAAATAAAGGCTCCAATAAAATGTCTTAAAATAATGCTGTTCTTCGGCACCCTTCGCCCACATCCGTTTTAAGTATTGTTTCTTGGTTACCTCCTGTACATCTTGCGTGTTCCATAGCTTCCTACAAACTCTTCCAGTATCATTGTAACTACCCAAAAGCTAAGCCCTCTTCATCGTAAAATTGACCTATTATTCTGAGTAAGTATTAAAAATGGTAAAATGTGATATTTGCAATCTGTTTAGTGCAAATCCGATGAGTTTTAAGATAGCTAAATACTTTATTCTAATGGTTTCAATTCTTTAACTACCTCAGGGCGTTTCCCCCTGAACCTGTGGGCCTACGGAGGGTCCCTGGATCCCACTTTTTCATGGGAGCGCTTCGCGCTGTCGCTTGGTATTCCGCCCGGGTTACCTCTACTTTCAGACATCAAATCAAATCCCGCCCCTGACACCGACGAATGAGGCATGCATAGTACTGTTAGGTATGGAGTTATTGATTGAGTCTCTGACTTGGTCTCGAGTCCGACTGGAGTCGCACTTTTTCTTGATTTCCAACTTGGCTTGACTTGAAGAAAAATGACTTGCGACTTGACTTGAAGAAAAAGGACTTGACCACATTGAATGGCAATGTTTGTCGCTGAGTGTGGCATAAATGTTGTACTATAAAATTATCTAAGAGAAGAAAAACTTTCTTTCATGCATTTGAGACTGAAGTGAGCCGCGGGTAGAGCGGCTGTGCACCTTTTGGCTAAGATCATGTGTAGTGTCTGTTCTTTTCAGCCAGTTGAGAATAAAACCACACATGAAAGACCCATGATGTATAAGTCTGAGCTTCAAAAGGTTGACCACTGTAGGTCTTGTGTCCTTTGGGGACGTAGTTCTCTTGGGGGCAGAACTCATGGAGTAACGTTTGGTTTCGCCCTCGGCCCTTCGCCAGAGAGTCAAGATCATTTAAGAAAAAAGTAGAACGTCTATAGCCTTAAGACGGGGTCTCAGGGGTCGAGAAAAAGTAACGCTGTAGTGCAGCACTGACTTAATTAAGCAACCATTCAATGATTCAAACGCATATTACTTAATTACAAGCATACATCAGGTTTAGTTAGTGTACATCGATCGAGTGATTTCCCACCTTTGCCGGGTCCTCGCGGCCTCTTGCACGGAATGGTATGTTGAGCAAACTCACTCCGACTATGTCCTCAAAATATGAATGAAATAAGGAACACCAGATATCTATAAAATATGAGCGAAAAGAAAATGAAAGCAAATGCTAAGATTAAGGGTATGATATTATAGCCTATGGTCTTTATATGTGTGGATACAGGGAATTACAATCCCATAAGGAGGTTCACAGGGTATGTTGGCGAAGTCCGAACTCGCAATCTTCGAAGAGGTGGTGACTTGATAGGGTATGAGGGTTCTCCTTAGGATAAAAACCCAATGAATGCTGTTAACACAACTTCCTGGTATCTGACAACAGAAATTAGCACGCAAACATTTTTGATAAAATCATGTTGTATAATGCAATTCCGGAATAGGGAACCCAGTAGGCTAATGATCATTCATCAGTCGAATGGCCAAGAAACGAGGTCTTTTTACACACATTTAGAGAATACTCGTTACCACATCAAAAAAAGGTTTGACACGTGTGCAGCTAGAGTACCCATAAAACTGCAAAATGTTCAGCCGCGTCATGTTTAGGGAATAGGGCCTATCCTCCTTATTTTGAAATGATCCCATTTGCAAAAAACCTTTCATTTCTTATTTAAGATATTGTAAGTTACGTAGCCTTCAGTAAGTGACTTAAGGTTAAGTGATCCAGTGATTGTCCTGAAAAGTTGTTGACTGGATGTTTTTCAGTATGGACGTAATATATTTCGTAAATCTTTCAAAAAGGAAATGCCAACCTGCGACTTCTTTTGTCCAAAGTTTGTGTTCAATGCCTACCGCCTGGTCTCCGTATTAAGACTGTATCTGGGAACTGTTATCTGGTTTATGGGTTTGTCATACTTTTTATTTAAATATTATGACTTTTGACTTGACTTGTCTTGAAGGAAGTTGACTTGTGACTCGACTTGACTTGAAGGAAATTGACTTGCGACTTGACTTGACTTGAAGGTAGATGACTTGAGACTTGACTTGACATGAAGATAGATGACTTGAGGCTTGAGAAAAATGACTTGGTTACAACTCTGATGAATGATCACACACAGCCAACTGAAATGACCAGACTAGGATATTGACTCTTTGAAGAGATCTACGGTTATGATAACTGTGCGCATGTAAAAGGATATTAAAGCTATATGCATAGGCATATGAAGCTGTTCTCAGCGGGAGGGGGGGGGGGGACTGAACGTTCTTCCCGACCGCCGTCACAAGGGAGGGGTCTAAAGGGAGGGGTCTAAGGGGAGGGTGCGGAATTTTTAATATTTGAGGGTCCTTAGATGCAATTTGGTGGGACATATTGTGCAACTTTTAAGGAAAATTACTGCTGGTGCATGCAGGTTTTTGTTATTTTTTACAAAGGGATCAAATAAGGGGTTTTCGTCCTTGAACTGTGGGGGAGAGGGCATAAGCATACTTCCCCCACAGCTTCCTACGCCTTGGCTATACAGGTATGCGTGATATGCCACATTGTCAAGTAGAGCAGACTGGGCTTGGGCCAGACTCGGAGTTGACCAGGAATTGGGGCCACTGGAGTATGAAGATGGATCGAACTCAGATCAGGTGGATTTAATTACAGCCCGTCTGATTCTTATGCACTCCATTTTTGGGGGGGGGGGGGGATGACGTATTTAAAGACTTCCCAGGTGAAATATACAGCGGAAACATTGCGGACAGGGGAGGTACCCCAAAGCAGGTTCGGACAGCAGCAATTCCCAGTCGGGCAGCAATTTGCTACTTTAGTCCAAACCTACAGATGTGCTGCAGCGCCCTGAATTACAGGAAGTCCAGTAATTCCGTAAGCTGATGAATGCAAACGAACCGTCTGAGAGACATGGTTCTTGTTGGGGGTGGAGCTAATACAGTTGGTTGTGAAAATGTATTCCCTAATTTTAACCGGCTCGTTTCTCACAAGAATTTGAATTTTGAAACGAATGCTGAATATCCCCCAACTTACGAGGAACCTCAACGCATTCTGGAATTTCTCTCGACATTCAAAATGGAAATCCATGTTAACAAAAGAACAAAGTCATTAGACTACTGTGGCTTCCCCTGCATGGATAGAGTGTTGCGACTCTTTCACTACAAATTGAAGGTATCTGAAGATAAAAAGATAATTTGTTATTTTATTTCCCCAGACTAAAAGTGATGTCTGTGCCTCTGTGGATACGTTGCAGTAGTCTCAACAGTTGAAATCGTGCTCCCCTCCATGCCTTCTTTTCTTCTTTTTGTCTCTCTTTTCCCCCTTCCTTTTTTTCCTCTTTTGCTCCCCTTTCCAGCTACTATATGTTTAGTTTTGTTCTATGTTTGAGCTTTTAGGGTCTTTTGTGTTTAATGTTGTGTTGGTGTATTTATTATTTTAGTTTAGTCACTAGCTTTGACAACAGCTGTTCTCTGTTTTCTAGTGCCCCATCATATGCTTTTGCATCCACACATTTTTGCCACTGTCTTTGTAAAACATGAAAAATTTGAATTGAACTGAACTGAACTGAAAGATGACTATAATGTGGCGCCCTTCCTAAATGCTAGAGCTCTTTTTAGTTTCCATACGCACAGTCGTAGGGAGCGGTTCGAGACTGGGGGAGGGGGGAGGGTTGAAAGTTTCGGACCGTCCTCCTGGGGAGGGGTGTAAGGGGAGGGGGTGGAAATTTTTTGAATATTTGAGGGTCCTTAGATACAATTTGGTACAACATATTGGGCAAGTTTTACGGAAATTACTGCCAATTTGTGACATTTTTTTACGTCCTTGGATGGGGGAGGAAGTATGCCACAATTTTGACTGAGGGATAAAGCCCCCCTCCATGCCCTTGCTTCCCAACGCCTATGACAATACGGTATATTCAATAGCTCTCATAGCCCTTCAGACAGTCGTGGATATAACACTAGGAGGTGTTATTTGACAATTTCTGATCATACCCAGACGTGGTAACACCAATCAACGTTTTTTTTTTAATTTGTTTCTTGCCTCGAGGAGGATGCAGTATCAAATTTGTCTGAAGAATGGAGCATCACAAAGCTTGAAAAATTACATTCTTTGGAGAAGGGCACTAGTACACATGTCGTGAATCATGTCTTACGTGGAATCAATGAACATTAAGTACAGGATTTTCTTCTCTCGCTGAAGTGGATCTGATAGGATAAGAATAAATCAAGGTTCCGTTCGGAATTCCTCATCGAAGGTGGACAACTTCTGGGTCCCATAGTTTCGCATGTACTGAACTGACTGTACGATAATTTGTAAATCAAGAACTTTGCTACTAAGTATACTAGGCTATACCAGTTTCGGCTAGGTAAGTTTTAATTGAGGGTTAGTCCAAAAAAGTTAGAGTAAGCTTATGTATGTCACCTTAACTAGCCGTGAGGTAAATAATACATCAAAATAAAGTAGCAGCAAGGATGAAGAAGGTCTGACTACCCCCCCCCCCCCACCGCTAAAAACGCATTAACACATGTATCCTTCCGACTGCAGTGGCCAAGTGGTTAGAGCATCCGACTTGCAGCCGGAAGGTCTAAGGTTCAAATCCTGGCCGGGTAATACCAAAGACTTTAAAAATGGAACCTACTGCCTTTGTGCTTGGTGTTCAGCATAAGCAATGGAGTAGGGAAAACAAGCCAGTGAGCCACAACTGGAAAAAAGGCCGTGGTCGTCTCGACTTGAACCAATTGGTTGGAAACTGGGACGTTAAACCTCATCTAACTTACTAACTAACCTTCCCTAACCATTCCAAGAAAGTACAAGAACGGGCAAATCCTCTCACTCAAACCACAGATAAATATGAACAAAGAAAGACCTATAAGTTGAACGGGTACGTCCTGGTTATACTAAGATAACAATTTATGTTTGAAATGCTACTTAAATGGATTAAGACTCAGTGGCGTAATCAGGATTTTTCTACCTGTGGGCTCGACTTGGAGAGCTAGGAGTGAGAGTTTTACACAAAGCTGTGCGCCAGTACCATTTCGTGCAGAGAACATTTTTCCAAAATATACATGCAAACATATTGCTGAAAATGGCACTTCCCGAAGGGGTGGGTTGTTCCATCCGCTTTGAAATTTTTTGTTCATTGAAGGTGACACAAATGGCGAAATACTGCTATCTTTGGGGGTGAAAGTTTGGAAGTGATCATATGTCTAGAATTTTTTAACATTTAGTAGAATGTTCCTGTGTAAGGAAAAGCAGTCTTGTGGAAGGGGTTAATTTAAGGGACATGATGTCAGATATTAAAATGTCAAGAAACCAACTGGAAAAGTTGAAGCCTGTGGAAATGTAAGAACAGGGATTGGCCTAAACACATGAACTCCCATACACTTCCATCATAAGTCTTATCAAAGGGAAACTAACCTGTGCAATTGGAATGATGAGTACGGTTGTGTAGAAATAACAAATGTGAAATAGATTTATGCATTGAAGATAGAGACGATAGCAACATTGCGTGTGAAGCAAGCAGAAAATTTTGAAGTTATATGATATTTGTCACACCTAGCTATGCCAAATACGGTATCCCCAAGTTCAGAAGATATACCGCACCTCACTCTAAATGGTTTTAAATTTTTGCCTTCCTGAAAAAGGGATTAATTCTGCCATATCTTTGTGGCGCTTACAGTAGACGGGATCCTAGAGGCAAAGCCCCAGAATGCTGAGTAATTTAAGCTTCCATGCAGCTGACGTCACAACACTAGGAGCACATCAAGAACTTCATTAAAATCGTTATAATTCCGACCAAGAACTCAGACGAACAGCTAGTTACAAGGGAAATTGTAAGCGAAATAGTCACCACAGGCTAGGGGTAATGGGAAAGGGCGAAGAGCGCCGAAACCAGTGGCGGATTCAAGGGGAGGCTCAAGGGGCGCACGCCCCCTATTGACACTTGAAAACAGAAAAGGAAGGAAAAATTAAGAAAAAAATCGATATTTCTTGTGCATGAATATTCTTGGGGGAATGGAAATGATGCAACATTTGGCATCTATATAATCCCCCTTCTGAAAATCAAAATTATGCGTACCTATCGTAAAGTATGAACAGGGATTTGCTATTGGTCAAATAGCAACTCCCTGGTATGAACATCAATGGAGATCTTACGGTACCTACGTGAGCAATATGTCTAATACCGCCAACTGCTTCCTCACGTAAGACCTTAGTGTAGTGTATTGCCGAGGTACCGCCAGTACTGTAGGTAAAACACTATAAAATATAGCTGCTCTAAGCATATCATTCGTAAAAGATAATTACTTGGGCATGTGAACGTATATTATAGCGCACTGTGCATTATGTACATATCACGTAAAGGGGTGAAACTCTCGAATTACTACTCGTTTTTAAACACCGTGACATTCAGGCCCGGGATCACTACTGAGCACATTCGAAAAATTTCGGCACAATAAAAATTTCCTAAGGCTACCTTTGAACAGTGGCGCCGGCATGGAATGCAGGCCCGTAGCCAGGTATTCTGATCATGGGGAACCGGCACCTCATAGGGTGCACCGAAGAAGGTTATGTTTGTATCAGTAGTGCTACCACATTACAAAAATAAAGGTGCCACAGGGGATGATATCCCAAGCTTATCACAGATATCAGTTTTACGGCGTGTACACATACGAATGAAAGGTGCAAATATTGCGCTCTTCTGATGGGAATTTCCCAACCTCTTGCAATACAGAGACACAAAAAGCCTTCAAAAATAAAGGGAACAAGACTATGATCACGATGAAGCTTGTTCGGCTCCAAAAGCGCAGGTGAAGAGTTGAATACGTTGTGAATGGCGAAGGGACCAGGGACTGCCATTAGGCAGGCCTGGTGTGGTCCAGTATGATTTTGTTTGGATCCAGAGGGGAATTCCCTGAATGTCCGAGGAATTAAAAATGAGCCTTGAATGACAGTGAGAGCAGACCAAGCTCTTCACAGTTCACAATTGAGATGATAGTTATCTTATTTCTATTTTGAACGAAATGTTGCTGATGTTTACACGTGATACAACTAATTCGATCGTGAGAATTAAAAGACGAAGCGCGCCGAAATTTTGCAGGAAAACTATTTACCATGGTAAAATCTGCATGCAGACTTAGTAAGGGGTGGTGAAGGGATACGCCCGACGAGGGGACCAAGCTCCCTTAAGGTGTCCAGTGACCCGAAGCCCTGCCAGAATCGACGGAGTGCCAAAAGGATGCCGAATGCGAAATTTTGTTTGAAATTCTGTTGAAGAAAAATTTTAAAATATTTGTTTCTTATTAAGGAATTTTAGAAAATTGGGGTTTCTGTGGAAGAGTCTGTCCCCCTTCTCATCCTAGGCAGTCCAGATTCTCCCAACTAAGTTACTCCTAGAATCCTAGCCCCTTCCAAAACCGTATAGAGTCCCTACTTCAGCAGACGCAAACCTACTTTACTGCTAAAGGCCATTCCCCAGGCTGGTGGGCATACAAGGCCATAATATGTAATCAGAACACTCTCTGTGCACACTTGATGTGAGCTACTCTGCACCTTTTGAATTTGATGTTCATCCACCAATGACCAATTGAGAATTTTGCTTTCTCCCAACCAAAAATGTATTTGGGGAGATGAGTATATGTCTTTAAGAGCAAAACCAAGACGCCGAGTGACTGGTTGCACCCTTCTACCACCCCTGGACTCAGTATTGAGACACTTACTTTTCTCACAAAATCTGAATTAAGAATCTTCCAAATGGTAAGAGAAAGAGGGTAGAACTTCTCATAGATTCACTTTTGTGTTTTTGCAGGATCACGCCTAAACACGGAAGAACAATAGCGTAATTGTGAACTCTTCACTTTTATAGAGCCAACATACCTGAAACGGGTGTTAAAAGTATATGTAACTGAAAATAAAAGCGCGCGTAGCGCGCCAAAATTCGTTGTAATTTCAGAAAAAAATGTTACAAAAAACAAAATACGTTCATTATTAAACGCCTTTTGGGATCGTTTTTGGTCAAAACTCGCCCGGTGTCATACCAGGGTCACCCTTTACAGGTATTAAAATTTTGCGTGTGATCGATTTTCCATGTAGGAAGCACAGTGGTTCGCACGGGGGGCACGACGGACCGTGCCCCCGCCTGACTACGGACCTGACTGGATGTGGGGTGCATGCCCCAAGCTATTGTCGAACAAAATTGTTAATGACTGCAAATTTTACGAAAAGTCTACAGGCAGGTAGGGGAGTGGAGTAAGGTTATTTTACGAATAAATGATGGACTTTGTGTCAAAGCTTTCATTAACTCCGAAAAATGTGCGCCCCTTCACTGGACTACTCTTCCATATTTCTTCAAAACTACTTCGAAAGTATTGGCTTTAGTCAAAGTCAGCCCATCACAATTATTGCTTTTTCGTACGCACCAACTGCACCCGTCTCCAAAACTTCAACAAAATATACTAATGCAGTGTTGCATGGCACTGGAGTTGGCTGAAATTAGTGCTAAGGGCGCATAACTGTATTATGGTAAAATTTAATGTCTTAACTTCTAGTCTCTTCCATAGAAATAAAAGTAAGGGAGAACGCTCACACAATGCATCCATGCATGTTCAACCGGTGAAGCAACGAAAATTGTGAGGACGCTTCCGTTGTACGGCAAAAGACCGGTTGATTGATGTGTCTCCGTACGTACAGTGTGCATTCTGCTGCAGAAGTTATAGCTTATTTTATCCGTTTTTCGAAAGATTAGGAGTAATTTTCACAACAGAAATAAGTCATGGTGCCTTAAGTATTTTGTTTTATACTCCTAACTTGAAAACTTGTAGTTTCTTTGCCATTACTTGGGGCAAAAGCAACGACGTGTTATTTGCAATACGCGCAGATGCTCTGTTGCCGTACAACCAAGCCAAATCAATGGCTTCAGTCCAGATCGGCTGACGTCATTCTCCCTTACTTTTATTTCTATGGTCTCTTCTCACAATGACAGTGCCGCATGAAATTACTCTGTGCAACCTCTTCTCCTACTTCCAGAAAAAATGGCAAAAATCCCTTGGGATATGTGTGTTTGGTTGAAAAAAAAAAATCACAAGAAAACTTTCTTATGAAAACGGTAACCTGAAGCATCATAGTATCTGTTTAAGTTTAGAGGGCAATGGTCGAAACTTCATGAGGTATTATAGTCTCCTTAAAACCCTTCCCCTTCTCTACAACACCAATTGCCGCGTAGACATTTTTTTACTTCCTATTTAATCAAGCGTGTAACTCTTGGAAGGAAGAATGGAAACAGGATCCAGGCTCGGCGATGGAGATAGCCGCTGGCGTTAGAAAGTGACATCAGTGGGGTAGCTAGATATTTGTGTGTGTGTGTGTGTTGGGGGAGGGGGCAAAAGTAAAAAATTTCCGACAGATTATTATCTTGAGGTAATGATGTACTATCTAAGAGCGTCGCGCCACCACCATCTGGCGTGTAGCGGGCGGAAAAAAGTAGATTAAAATATCTCCGAGATTGCCTTAAATGACACTTCCAGGTCTTGTCAGTAACCATTTCGATGTGTAATTCTGCTTAAAAACATAAGAAGTGTTGTAAGTGTTTCAAATGAATTGTTTTTATTATGTCCGACAGAGACTAGAAATTTCCGACAGAGGCCTTCGGAGGCTTTGTGGGGGGGGGGGGCGCCCCCTGCCCCCTCTAGCTACGCCACTGAGTGACATATAATCCTACCCCACGAAAGTCCGATTTTTGGGGGTCGTAAATCTTACATTTTTAGCAGGGTCAATACGGATGTCCTCAATTCTGATTGGATATGGTAAACTCATATTCAAAAAGGAGCATTGGGGCATTTTTAATTTTCAAGAGGGGTAGATTTTACCATATTAAAAAAGTGGGGTGCCCCTGAGTGCCCCACCTAGTCCCTGCATGCATAAAGTATCTGGGCATACCGCGTGCCGTTTGATCTAGCGGTAGAGGATCCGCCTCTCATGCGGGAGGCCCGGGTTCGATTCCTAGGTCGAGTCATACCAAAGACAAAAATGAAACCTACTACCATTGTGCGTGATGCTCCGCATAAGCAATGGAGTAAGGGAAAACAAGCCAGTGAGCCACAACTGGAAAAAGGGCTGTGGCCGGCTCGACTTGAACCAATTGGTTGGAAACTGGGCCGGCGTTAAAACTGGGCCGTTAAACCTCATCTAACTAACTTCAAAAAATGAGCCCATTGGAGTTGGCCATTCTTTGCTGAGCAAAATGGCCAGCCCATATCTTTTGCTTGATTGGTTTTGAAGCCTGGAGACGACCATGAATCCCATGCAATCAGTGCCGGATCCAAGGGGGGGCAAAGGGGGCAATTGCCCCCCTAGAATTTTCAGAGCAAGGGAAAAATTAAAATCAGCCCCAAAGATCCATACTTCTTGCGCATGCTTTGCCCCCCCTAGAATTAGGTTCTGGATCCGGCACTGGCAATTACTGGAGGGTTGTAACCAGTTTGCAGGAAGAAAACCTATGGCTTTTTTGTAACAGTAAATGTAATACAGAGGTACTACCAACAAATGAAATCATTCGCAAGCTTTCCACTTTAGTCCAATTTCCTTGCAAACGAATAATAAAGATTTTGGATTTTTTTTTGACAGCTTTGGAAAAAAATACATGGTGGCTGAAAATACATGTTTCCTTACAAATAATGTAAAAAAGTCATCTTATAACTTTTATACAGCCTAAAAACTGACAGAAACTTTTCTTTTTTCACTTGGGGAAATTGGCTCTACACTCCAGCGAATAAATAGGCGAAACAAGGAAACTGCAGTTTCCAGGATGTGGAAACAATATCTTTTCATATATCGCCGTGAACCGGTATCCTACCGTGCAGGTTCAAAGAAGTCCTGATTGTGATTCTTCCGCCATAAGTACGTTTTTGTCCTTTGTTGTGAGGGATGAATTAACATTTAGTATAATAGTAACACAGTAGTACAATTTATCGGAGAATTCACTTCTGTACTGTAAAACTGCAAGGTACAGTATCACGGAGTTACACAGGACAACACAAGAGTAAAGAATAACATTAGCCTAGCCTAGGACCAAACGTTACTGTATCTGTATGTATGCCGACTTAGTGAAATTATTTTACCAAGAGTTTCCACGAATTCTGTCCATAGAGATGTTGTTGGACTTCTAAGCTGAGGTAGTATTGGCATGGATTCATTTTGTTACCAGACTTAAGGAAGTATTTTGATTTTTTCCTTTAAAGTACTTTTTATTCTTATCCGCACCGCGACTCTACTAAGGACTAACATTAGTGTTGGGGTAGCAGTTCCACGAAAGTCTCACACTGTTTGGTATCAAAGCCGAAAGTATTCTTTTTTGAGTAATCTTCTCTGGCTTTATTAAGACAATAAAACGACTTAAATTTGACTCCAACATCCATCTTTATAAGTGTTTATGTTGAAAGTAAAGGCTGAAGTAAAGCCAGTAGTCAGTGCACATACATTAGACCTAGGCTATACTCTAACTTGCTGAGTACTGCACTATGCAAGTCAATGCCACACGCACACATATGCATGCATATACACTCTACTGGGGGTTTCCCGCGAGACCGAAGGCCCGCGAGACCGAAATTGCATTGAAGCATATGGACGAAGCTAAACTGGGCTGACGTGCGATCGTACGGTCATTTAGGTCCGTGAAACCGAAGGTCCGCGAGACCGAAAGTGAATTGAGGTCCACGAGACCGAAAGTGAAATAAGGTCCGCGAGACCGAAGGTCTGCGAGATCGAAAGTGAAATAAGGTCCACGAGACCGAAGGTCCGCGAGACCGAATCAGGCTTAGGACCCTTGAACTCATGGGACCCCTTTCTGAACTTATGACACCTCGTTTGAACTTGCGAGACACTGCTATTAAATTGTGGGATATCACTATGAACTTATGGGATTTTGATTTTTTTTTAACTTTTGGAACTTAAAAGTGTACTAATATCACGAAGGTCATTATTGTTCAGAGGTCATGGGGTCCCAGAAATTAGTACGCCATCAAAACATGACTTCATTAACCTATTCCTATAAAATGACATTAATTTTTGTTCAAGAGTCCTCATTTCGGGCAGAAAATTGAAAGGGTCAGGGTTACGTAGCAGATGTTGGTACATTGTTTTGTCGCAGCTCAAATCATTTTGTGTATTATATGTAGCAAAGTCCTTGAACATCAAAACAATACCAAGATTAAGTTGCCTGGTTTTATAGAGGGCGTAGTAACGATTCCTGGGATATGATGATAACATTTGGCACCAACGTTATGTCTCTAATGTTTCAAAACCCCCGTACCTACAACACGGACCAACTTTGTAGGGTCCCTCACAAGAATTTGATTATGACCCGGACCTGAGTGTGTGCTTCGGTCTCCTGGACCTTCGGTCTCCCGGGCGGTAACCCACTCTACTGTACTATGCTAGCATGTGCACTCTTATGCATGAATGTATACTCTGTCTGTACTATGCTAGTATGGAAAGTATGGCAATTGCACACCTGTGATTTTTCTTCTAAATATTTGTTGCACACTTGAAAATTCACATTGCACACTTCATTTTTTAAGCCAGCAGTGATCGCCTTTGTATAATCCTAGGCCTAGGTATATGTTATAATTGACTTGGCCCATTGGATGATCACAAGTCGTGATCATGACATGCTGATAACTTGATTGAATGATGTATGCAGTGTCGGCCATCACTCGGCCAAGACCCCTGGAGCGAGGCATATTGGTAACTTATGATCCCATATCAATCCCACGTAATATTGCTGTTTCAAAAGACTTTTTGTGTGCACACTTGTGCACACTTGAAGTGTGCATTGGACACCTTCAATTTTGGCACACTTCAATTTTTTTCGTGCACACCCGAGATCTTGGCGAAAAGTGCCATACTTTCCACCCTGGACTATGCTACTGGAAATTACACTGTTGGACTGTTTGCCAGTTTCTCCATGATTTCACTGTGGGATGCGCTTATTGGTTGATATGATCCCCTGTTGATATCTGAGCCAGGTAAATAAGGAAGCTGGATTGAGACTTGGCAGCCAGGTTAATAGGCCCCACCACAATGTTTAGGCCTACGCCCCTAGGCTGTATTTAATCGAAGCCTACAGCATCGATTATTGGATTTGCTTAGTTTGTCACGCTGAATTTGTGCCTTTTTTTGTGGCCTGCATATGGATTTTTCAGTGTGGTAGGCCTACTCCTAATGTTACATTTGAACACAATCACTGCAAACATACCTAGCATTCTTCATCTGTCACACTGTTATTTTGACTATTTCATAAAAAGGAAATTTGACTATTTTCCTGATTTAACCAACTTAACTGTATTCCAGTATGAATAATCAGCCCATTTGAGGCAAGGAGGGAGTCTTCACGTTTCTTACACAGTTGGTAAAGTTGCTTTGGCAACAGAACTTTTTTGCCATAAGAAGTTAGCATATGGGTAGGCCATTTGCTCCTCTTTGTACCACACTTTTATATTTATTCGATTGCGACTAGGGTGTCCATACATTCAGCTTTTCACCAGATTGTCCGACCTTTTGGCAGCCTGTCTTCCATCTGGTGTTACTCAATGCCAGACTTTGATTTTTGTACGGTGCTCCTTTTTGAAGATCTGCAAGGCCACAGTGACAAGTCTTGCAAATTTCGAATGAAATATTCAATCACATATGATTTTATTTCAATCGTGTTCTTTATTTCCACATAAAAAAAGAAAGCTGTCGATGTATCTTAAAATATAGGCAGTACTCATCAGTCACAGATGACCATATTACAATTGTATGCACAGTCACAGTTATTATAAAGAGGACAATGTGTATCCTGATGGGTTCACAAAGCTGGTGTGTGGCATTGACCTAACATGGATGAAGACAGTCATGTCCTCCTTTTTGGAAATTTGGAAATGGTCACCCTAATTGAGACTCAAATGGCCCAAATATCTGGACTTTTTATCTTTGTTTCATACCATCTTCAATGGTTTTGATCTGTACTTTCCTGCAAGTACAAGCTGTCTAGTTCTACATGTATAAATAACTAAGCCCATTAAGGTTGGGCTTCATTTGTTCTGCAGCCAGCCTGGGAAATTTGCCATATGCATATTAGTTTAGGACCACAACTAGCTGTGCAATTTGGAACTTGGCAGTTCAAATCATTGTTAGAACACACCAGGTCGCACAAATGGAGCATGTGGCCATGTCATTTCAGGGATATCCTAAATGATCTCACACTTTATCACATCTAGCCTAGGCCTACAGTAGGCTATAGACATACAGTATGAGCATTATTACAATAGCACTAAGTTGTACTTTTGCTGTTCCCTGTCACCAGTATTACAATTTTGTCAGATAAGTGTGAAGGGGTGGTGCAAGCAGTAGGAATGCCCCCCCCCTGCCTGTCAGGGAATGTTTCCACTTTTGTTGGGGGCCTTAATCTGTAGTTATAAAATATGTAATCCTGAGGATAGTCAGTTGCTGTGATGATCTGCTGGGCATATTGATAACAGCTCCAAATTTTCCTATTTTCTTCATTTGAACCCAAAATTTTCCAATTTTCGTCAATGAGAACCAAAATTTTCTAATTTGTTATCAATAAAACTCCCAATTTTGAAATTTTCTTGAATAAAAGTCCAAATGTTTCAAATTTTCATCAATTAAAACCTCAAATTTTCATATGGTTGTTAAAAGAAGCCAAAAATTTTCAGTGGCGAAAAGGCCATCATTAATTGATGCTGTATCCTTTTGGCATCTATGGTCTTTGGTGGGGCCTCAGGTTCTTGGCCACGATGTGGGGAGCTCAGCCCCATTGTGCAAATCCTGTTGCCACCCCTGTGCATACACTACAAATATGTAGACTCCCTGGGCCATTCAGACTTTTGTGAAATTGAGTCTGCAAGTGTGTATGGTGGTAGCCTTTGCATAGGGTCTAAGTTCCAATCCATAACAATTAGATAGACCACCTCAAATTTTAAATGTTCCTTTACTGGTAAATATTGTAGTATTTGCTAAAATACTAGTTAATTTCATCAGAGGAAAGCTAATTGCTTTGTATTTCTTTGTCAAATTGGCTGCAACTTTGCTTTGATTAGTGAATAAATGGGCATTTGTAAGAGGTGTTTGAACAGAATTCGTTCAAACTTTGAACCATCCACTATAAACCAAAAAGGCACTTGGGTCTACCTGCAGTATACAATTCAATGGAAAGACCCCTCTGAACTTTGTGAACTGCCAGATTTTGTGCACCCCTAAAATAGTTGCACACTGTAGTTAAAAAGTCAGAGCAGTTGCACAGTATAAATTAGTGCAGACTTACATCCTCTTTTTGACTATATGGAAGAATCAAAACTTGATTAGTTGCATACAGTATATAGTTGCATATAGTTGCAATAGTCATACAGTACTTCACACAATTTTCACAGTTGAGGTTAATCATTATTTACAGTATGTAGTTTCTTATTTATTTTTAAATGTTTGGTTTGTCATCTAAATTAATCTTTCATTGCTTGTCATTATTACACTCATCTGGTTCTGACTTGCATATGGGTAGGCTTAACCTTGATTGTGTTGCGCTGTCTGAAGTGCATGAAATTTGGCAGTTTTACAATCATGTTAGCAGCCAAGACTGAGTTGACATCAAAACAGGGATTCAGACCTAAATTCTAATTTACCTGTTTGAAATTCATGTTCAGGTTCAAATTCAGTTCAAACTAACACTTGATCAAATCAAAACATCTATTGACTGGGAATTTTCTGATTTATTTTAAAAAACGTTAAAGTCTGTAAGGTTGGGTGCAGGAAATTCTATCCATCCATGATGATATCACAGTCATGTACATATGACTTAAGAAAAGCTGGGGCTTATCAACCATTTCAGCGCTTTTGCCCTAAGATATACTGATTTTTCATAACCACTAGTCTAGAGTACCTGAGAAAGTGTATTCCCCTGAAAAAGTGAAGTTTGTTAGAATGGGAGGTGGCTGCTGCCCTGTGTCTCATACACCAATAAAGAAGAGTGATTTTATTATAAATAAGCAGAGAGAATTGGTGCCCAGCAGGACACTAGGTGGTGGTGGTGAACCAGTTTGATCAAATGTGCTAGGCATATCTTTTTCTGAAGTTGTGTTACTGTAGTAACCAAAGCTGTACCAGGGGAAAGCAAAAAATAAAGTACAACACTATTTCCCAAGAGGCTAATGTCTTCAGAAGGGACATTAAACTTGAGTGTACAGTAACCAACTGTTTATAACCCTATATTGTGGATCTGATGGCATGGCTTGACTCCACATTGGCTGAAAAAAACAGCAGAGATACTACACATTATCTGAGCCAAAAGACAGAGAAGTCCATGAACACTACCATCCTGCATGGGGTTTTCATGTGGTTTGTGCCAAGTGGTGGGTAGACGCTAAACAGAAGTAGGACTTTTTAGCCCTACCCTTCTAGTGATCTTGTCAGTGTACTTTTACTATTCCCATTACAATCTGCAAAAGAATAACCCGATTTACACTAATCATAATTTGTTCCAGAGATTTGAGGCAAAGCAGTGTTTTGGAAAGTGGTCAGATGTACAGTAGTCTGATTTTAGCTAGTTTAGGATTGAAAAGTGAACCTCAGAGGCAGTTTACATGTAAGACACTGTGACCCAGAAAGGCGATTTAGAGCCATGAATTTGTATGCTCAAATGTAGGTTGAAATGAATAGATGGGAGTTCTTAGTGGAAAATGTATGGGCACTGTTTGCAAAATGTTGCAAAATATTTGGTTGCACCACTGCACACTATTAACTGGTTGAATAGTGTGATGCAAAAAAAGCAGTCACCAATGCTCAACATTGTATGGCTGCTGCACAAATAATCACAATTTCATAGCAAACGCAGCCTGTAGCCTCAGTAAGGCCTGTGTATAGCCTGTTATGGAGAGCTCATATACACAACCCTTACCATGGCACATTTAAAATCTGTGGTGATCAACTAACAAAGTGCTGCGCAACATTGATTTTCTTCTTCCAGAAAAATTACAGTAGGACCTAAAATTTAAATTACTACCATAACTCTTCCAAATCTCAAAGGAGCATTGCATTTCTTTAGAAAATCATTTGGTCAGAAATTGGAGATAAAATTATCAGCAGTCGGCACTTCAAAATTTACTTTACAGCAAAGAAACTTTATTGATTTCACCCTGTCCCGGCTAGCAGTGGCAGAGCATCCATTTAATCAGGGGGGGTTTTCGCCCCCTGACAGACTCAAATCGCTTGTCGGCACCCTTTTAAGGTTTTTACTGTACTTAAATCTTGCACTATTATTGGCATTGCTTCCGAATAACATGATTTAATGCCCAAACGGCAGCTGTTATCTGTATTATATTCTAATGAGAAGGGTCATCTTCTGTGATTGAGGAGGTACGTTTAGCCCAAAAAAGGTTGCAAAGGCATTAATTAGATCATATTGAGGCATAGGGTACAGGGTATATCTACCTTCTTCAAAGCACCCCTACAGGCCATTCTCGCTCCCTCTGACCGAATTCTCTAGCAGTCATCTTATGAAACATCAGCATTTGAATCTTTTCTTTTTACCATGTTGGTTCATCACTATCCTTCATTATGTTTCACTTATAACATAATTTTATATGCTTAGCAAGCAGGGAATTATCTTGCCTAAATATACTAACAGTTAACAAAAAAAATTTCACCTGAGTTACCTGAATAAAAGTAATCTGGGGTTGTTTAGTTGAAGCACTTTGGTGTGACTGCATTTGTCATTTAGAGATTTGTGTAGGGTACAGTATAATTTCAGATTGGTTAAAATAGACATACTGTAGATGCCAACATTTCCAAGACAATTTCCTGTTTAATGTTTGTGATATTAGTACTCAGTGATTTATGTATTTCATTACATTGATCACATACAGTACCAGGTGACCAGAAAACAAGTTTGTGAATTGTTCTTATGCTGCATTATTTTCTCAGGTTTTGCTAAATTGAAGAACAATGTCTAAGGCAGCAGTCTGCCCCAATTGTGGAGGCAGTGACATAGACAGTGACCAGTCTCGTGGCAATGCAGTTTGTGTCAGCTGTGGCTCAGTTATTGAAGACAATTACATCGTGTCAGAGGTCAACTTTTCAGAGAATAGCCTTGGTGGAACATCAGTCATTGGGCAATTTGTGTCTTCTGAAGGTACTGTAGAGTACTAAATGAGTTTGTACAAACTCCTGCATGTCCAGGATTTCATAGTTATTAAACCTATATATGTCACATCATTTTGTACTGTATACTGTGCTGCTTATCCTTGTCCTATAAAAATGCAATTAGCAGCTTAAAATGTCCATCATTAGAGCAAGCAGTGTTGAGGTACTGTATATCACCATATACTATAAACAAAACTGAGCTCTCTTACAATTTAAGATTCAAAGGTACTGTAGCAGAGTTTGATGCAAATTTTTGTACTGCATTCTCTCCTATGAACTTCAGTGCACAAAAATGTATGAAATTTTTGGTACTGTAATCTGAGGTTTCTCAGAAGTTTGTACCATACTCTTTGTAAACTTTGTAGCAGTGAATGGCAGTAATGGAGTAAAATCTAATAATGAAACTCAGTGTCATGTACAAAGAAAAGGTTTGGTAGTACTGGATGATTTGTGATTTCAACTTTGTGTTTCTTGTAACAATTCCCATAATAAGGCATATAGTACTGTAGGATACATAAGTACAATATTACAGTATGCTGTACAGAGGAGAGAAACTGGCCATCCTTTCCTGGAATTAAAGACTGGTTGGGTCTTAAACATGCATGCTCCCATCTTTTCTCACTTTTCTGAGTGGAAAATCCAAGACACATAGTAATGGTGTGGTGTAGTTAAGTATATTCTAAACTATTTGAGACATCACACTGTAGTTTGTGACAGTGAAATTACTAGGGTGTTTATTTTATCATTTGCTGCTGTGCATGCCATACTGTAGTGTGACAGTATCAGGCATACTGTATGCCGATAATTTGAGAGACTTTGGGGTAAATCCAATTGCCTGGGGAGGGAGTGTTTCCCTCTAATGGAAAATAAATTTTTTTTGGGCTCCCTAAAAGAAATGTAAAGTTAAGAGTCATGTTGTGTTGGTCAGTTGGAAAGAATGAAAAACAGTGCTGGGATATTGTTTTTATTTACATGAGTGCAGGTGGTATGATTGAGTGATGCCATCACTATTGTGGTACCAATACTGTAAGTACTGTAGCCAATATTATAGATACCGATATTTCAATTCTCAGTATGGGCTGACACTGATCCCGTACCAGTATTTGGGAATAACCATTCTGCATACTGAAAGTGTGCATAGACTGCTCAAAACCAAGACCAAATGGAAACCACCTGAAACTGAAGTCTGTTTTGGGTGGTTGTGATGACTTCGGACCGACAATTGGTGGTCTGACCTGTCATGAAACCGATATTATTTTGGTTTCAGGTAGTCTGTCAGTTTTTGACCCAACTTGAGAAAAATCGACGAAGCAGACGTTTCAGTTGATGTAATTTTAGTGCCTTTCTTCCAAGTCATGATTACTATCCCTCACTTAACAAAAATGCTTAAACCATTGTCTCTGTGTATCCTAGTGAATGCTATTTGATGTCCGTATAAATTCCCCGAATATTTCTGAGTATATTTGTACTCTTTTAATTTGCATACCATGAAGAAGTTCTTATTAACTAAAGGCCCTATTCTAGTTCCATGAAAGCTTGCTTCTGGTTTTTTCGTGATGGTCCAGGGTGGTCTGAGAGCTTTCATTGGTTTGGGCAGTTTGACTTTTCCCCAAACCAATGCCGGTTTGGTCTGAAGTGGGCTGAGCACATTGCCCTATCAGTTTCGGATGGTCCTTGTTGTGTTCAAAGGGACAATTGGGTGGTTTGGACATCAAAACCCTGACCGGCACACACATTTGCTGCACACTAGAAAGTAGGCTGACTACTAGGCACCACCAACAAAGTGTCATTTCATTTTTATGAAGTAAAATGTCGGAATTTATGCTCAAAATGCTCAGTAATGTACCATTTTCATGATGTGTACTGTAGGACGATAATTATCAGTTAAAGGTAATAGATCAGCATTTCAGGTAAATTTCACTGATGCCAATAAAGGACAAAATTGGGAAATATTGGCCGATACTAGTGTTGAATACTGATAATCGGTCCAGCATTTGTCATCACCCAGTGCAGCTCAACAGGTACACAACCCTGAGTTTAAAAAGTAAGTGCTGCAGTGCTCATAGAGCATTACCCAAGACATGCATAAAGGGCCTATGGACCAAGCATCAATCAGGTCCATGTGTTTTGGCTCCTGGTCTTGTACCATAGATTTTGGCAGAACCAAGTATCATATTTTTAAAACCAGGAGCCAATTTATTTTTCAAATTATTGAAAGTGCAAAGTGTACATGATGTTTGGCATGATGACACGTTCTGTCAAGGCTTTGAAAACTCTGGTCTTACAAGTAAGCATGTGCACATACAAACATGTAAAGTGAGCTCATGAACTTATGGTACAGTATGATAGTGTTTTGTGCACAAATCAAAAATGGTTACTCACTAATTACACACTTACCTCAAGTTTGGATTAACAATATTACTGTATCAGGCATTTGCTACAAAAATTAGTGGTGGCCTGGCCAAATGTTTGTGAAGCTTTCATGGTTCTTTTCTCAGGGAGCATGGTTAAAAAATACCTGGCTGCTAGTTAATGTTAGGCTCTGTATTACCCAAGTGAGAAATGCCAACTAGTTGTAAATGATGTACATTAGAAATGCCACTTGGAGAGGAAATGAAAGAAGAGGAGCTATTCTCAATTCTGATTTTCCTCCACAGCCTAGTGAGTACATAGATGAAGAGGAAGTTGTATTAAGTGTTTGATGCAAGTATATAACAGCACCTGATGTTTTTATTTTGTTTCATTTTGTAAAATTTAGGTAAAGCAAGCAGCACATTAGGAGGAGATTTCAGAACTGGGGTTGGAAAGGAGTCTCGGATGATAACTCTGCAAAAGGGTATGCTGCTTATTGCTTAATAGAAACTTGTACTTTATACTACACTATTGTACATCAGGTTTTGAAATCACTGTATGTTGTCTGTACTGTAAGTCTACGGTATATCACCATTTCATGCTAGTGTGATTTTTCTGACAGTTTTATTCAGTATTTATATAATTTATGCAGTTCTTGAAAACTTTCAAAAAGGCCAGTTTTATTCTAATGTCTAATGTGCCACTTGGAGAGGAAATGAAAATGATCTAATGTTTTATTCTGTGTTGGTGAGATTTGGGTATGTTAATCAGGAAAACTTGAAAAGGTCAAGGAATATGGGTTTTTGCTTGCCAAAGTAGTACCTAATTTTGTGTTTTCTAAATCACAACACTTTTTCACCACTTGCAGATGAAGTTCATCCTTGTGAACCTTCTGTTAGATGGAAAGGTCATATTTTATCCATACTCATAGAAATGGACCTTATGCGCATGACGTCACAGAACATAAAGAGTGTCCTCCAATGAAGGTAGACACGTATCATTGCAACTTACACCATCAAATGCACACAGCTGATTTGTGTACTTGTCAGATATGCGTGTAAGCTACTACACACACGTGGGAAGCCAGTCTACGTCGCATGTCCAAAGTGCTTCATTGTTTTGCTTCCGAAATGTCGTTGCATGACATCAGTGCATAAGGTCTACTACAGTCATTAAATGTTTTTACCTTTCGTAGAGAACTCATGAAATCATTATCCTGTGTCCAGTATGTGCAGGAATCAAGATTTATTCTGAAAACTTACAGCTGTAGCTCAACAGTCACAGGGTTTTCAAATGTACTTATTCCAAGACAATTGGAATGTTCTGTGGAAGTATTGCCTAGGAAAGCTAAGAAAATTTCCAACAGAGGACCAAATGATGGGTATGATTGCATAATTAACAAATGAATTCACTGCAGAGAAAAATAGGTAATTGTGAATGAGTTGTATTAGGGGAAAAGTCTTTTTATACAGGAATTACTTAGTCAAAATATGACTTATTTGTTTTTTGATTAGGTAAAGACAGGGTTACATTCATAGGAAATCAATAGTAAATTATGAATGCACTGTAGTAGTGGAAAAGCCTTGATTAGAAAGGAATTTACTCAGTCAAAATATGACTTATTTGTTTTTTTGTTAGGTAAAGACAGAGTTACATTCATAGGAAATCAACTAAACCTAAACAATCACTGTCTTGGTATCGCTTACAACTTTTTCAAGATGGCGGTGCAGAAGAAATTAACAAGGGGGCGAAAGACGGATCATATCGTGGCTGCTTGTCTCTATCTGGCCTGCAGGGTTGAATGCACACCTCGTATCCTTTGCAGCATAATATTAGACTATATTAAACAGACTTGGGGGATTCCAGTATTTTTGGAGTCAGGTACCTGTGGCCCTTTTAGTTGCGACTCTGAATGGAACCTCTACTCCAACAATGACGTCATAACTGATGCAGGATTATATACCTCGGTAGTTATAGGCCTGTGGTTCTCAACAGGGGCGTTATTGCCCCCTGGGGGCATTTTCGCAACTCATGGGGGTGATGAGCTCTAAGGGGGCGGCAGGGGGCCTATTTGAAAAAATGAGATACTAAGTTTAAACTGGGCCTAACAAGATTCCAAAAGGTTTCCCTTAGCTGAGCTCTCAAATTTATTCCCTTATAAAGGAGATAAATGACGTCAAAAAGTTGAATAGGTTCATGAAATCGCACCTAACAGTGATTAGTTCCAAAATTTTCTCGGCAAGAACCCTCATATTCCCATTACTGGCATCCTGGGGTGGTGAGCAAAGGGCCATGGCTAAAAATTGTCCTACCATTTTCACCTTGAATGTAGGTTGTCTTTGCTGTCCATCAACATGACATACTGATAGAAGTGAAAATTGCAGATAACTTCAATATAATAGATAACTTTTGCAATGTACTATGAAGTAAAACACAAGTAAAACATTAAAATGTTTTTAGGTTTGCCAATTTTGGCTTTCTCATTACTTTTACCTGTAGGACAGCTTGAGTGGCATAAGTCTTTTAAAGCCCCATGCGATCCATACAATCTTCCTTCCTCCTACCCACAGGAAAAGCTCCTTGCAGTATCAAAGGGAACCTTCCTTAGTAGCTCTACAGTATGGGTAATTTCTGTAATCTCTAGTAAACATTTAAGGTTATTAAATATTAGGTAATCAGAAGACAGTCAAAATTGACTTACAGTGCCTCATTCTTGTGTAGAGAATTTCGGTAATACCCCAGAGCTTCCAGGGGCTTCTCCCCCGGTCCCCCAATGAGAGATTGCCCCTGAGCCCCATTAGGAGCCCTTGAGGGAACTGTTCACACTTCGGTGGGCCTTTGGCATCTGTCAAATTCAAAAAAGTTTCTCCGTCCCTAACCCCAACTTTGTGATTCACCATCACAAAAGAGAGACAGTTTTTTGAATCCCGCACTGTTGTTTTGCTTCACTGTGTCGGACCCTTACGTAAAAACAGTGTGTGTATTCCTCCCCATTATTTCACCATGTGTTTTTTGTTATAATTGTCGTTTCATTCATGGCAACAGTATGCTATAGATGGGGGGGGGGGGTCGTTTGTCCAATGCCATTTGGTAAAAGGGGTAATGAGCTGCAAAAGGTTGGGAACCACTGTTCATAGACAGTTGATTACTAGTCTTTTATTAAATGAGTATTAATACATCAGTAAGTACACTATAGGCTTCTTAACAGTTGAATTACTGAAGTGCCAGTGTCGGACAATGATAGTAGCCAGCTGGAGAGAAAACTCGTACCTCAGTAAAGAAAATGACTAAAAGAGCCAGTTGAGTTTGAATACTTCATTAAAACCTTCAAAATAGCATACCTGGGAATCCCAAAATATGACTGTTGTGCATACTTTAGACAGTACTGAAAATTCCCCAGGAGTGGCGATTCCCCCCCCAAAAAATGAAATCACACCTTGACTCCCAGCCAGGAATCGCGACTTTGAAATAGGTTTGCATACCCCACATAAGCCTTATATTTAAGTCCCTTGCTGTCAAAATGTCCAGCAAACAAAGAAACCTGATACTGTGCAATGTCATCAGTGAAAGTATCTATTTGCCCTGAACATTGTAATTAAACAGTTTGAGTTTAATCCTGTAAACCCAAGATCTTTCTGTGATTCTTATATCACAGATTTAGTTGACCCAAAATACATTTTGGTGTCTGATCGTTAAAGAAAATGTGGAGAAGTGGCCCAATTTTATGAAATGCCATTTTGAGATACAGAAAATTCTTGACAGTTTTTACGAGCGAATGTGAAGTATAGCAGTCGCTTTATGGACTTGTCACAGTGTTTTCATTCTGTGTCTTGTTGGTTTTGTTAATCTATAAGTGTTTGTAGATTAATAGATGTTAGTAATAAATAGAGTAAATTTATTTAGGGTGTCTCTAGCTTTACTACACTTTGAGGCACTTTCCGTGACAGATATGTTAATTGTACGGTTCCTGGAACGACTGTATCACGTTCTTAAACGGCCTTTTCTATGGTTTTTGATTCCTTGCCGTAGGCAGGCAAGGAATCTATGCGATGGTGATGTCGTGTGTGTGTGTGTGTGTGTGTGTGTGTATGGGTGTGTGTACATGTGAACTTGTCTTCCTATCAGACCGAGGACCTGAACAATGGATTTGAGGTCCTCTGAAGGAAATTCAATAGATTTGTCAAGTCCTCGAAAGTTTGAACAATAGAGAGTCTATTGTCAAGGTTAGGGTTAAGGAAGTAAACACAAAGGAAATAACAATGAGGTCCTCGGATTGTATGTAAAATCGACTTGTGTGTGTGTGTTTGTGACACTCATTGTAATCGCGATATCTCAAGATAGGAATGACCGATACTTTTCATATTTGGTATGTAGGTTTGTCATGTTGAGAGGAAGAAGCCTATTGTTTTTGGCAGAGGTCAAAGGTCATTCGAGGTCACCAGAGGTCAAAGTCCAAAAACCTTGTAATCGCAATATCTCGAGATAGGAATGACCGATACTTTTCGTATTTGATATGTAGGTTTGTCATGTTGAGAGGAAGAAACCTATTGTTTTTGGCAGAGGTCAAAGGTCATTTGAGGTCACCAGAGGTCGACGTCCAAAAACCTTGTAATCGCAATATCTCGAGGTAGGAATGACCGATACTTTTCATAGTTGGTATGTAGATTTGTCATGTCGAGAGGAAGAACCCTATTGTTTTTGGCAGAGGTCAAAGGTCATTCGAGGTCACCAGAGGTCAAAGTCCAAAAACCTTGTAATCGCGATATCTCAAGATAGGAATGACCGATACTTTTCATAGTTGGTATGTAGATTTGTCATGTTGAGAGGAAGAACCCTATTGTTTTTGGTAGAGGTCAAAGGTCATTCGAGGTCACCAGAGGTCAAAGTCGAAAACCTTGTAATCGCGATATCTCAAGGTAGGAATGACCGGTACTTTTCATAGTTGGTATGTAGACATGTCATGTTGAGAGGAAGAACCCTATTGTTTTTGGCAGAGGTCAAATGTCATTCGAGGTCACCAGAGGTCAAAGTCGAAAAACCTCACAATTGCAATATCTTGAGACAGGAATGACTGATACTTTTCATAGTTGGTATGTAGACATGTCATGTTGAGAGGAAGAACCCTATTGTTTTTGGCAGAGGTCAAAGGTCATTCGAGGTCACCAGAGTTCAAAGTCCAAAAACCTTGTAATCGCGATATCTCAAGATAGGAATGGCCGATACTTTTCATAGTTGGTATGTAGATATGTCATGTTAAGAGGAAGAATCCTATTGTTTTTGGCAGAGGTCAAAGGTCATTAGAGGTCACTGGTGAGGTCAAAGTCCAAAAACCTTGTAATCGCGATATCTCGAGGTAGGAAAGGCCGACACTTTTCATAGTTGGTATGTAGATTTGTCATGTCAAGGGGGAGAACCCTATTGTTTTTGGCAGAGGTCAAAGGTTATTCAAGGTCACCAGAGGTGGAAGTCCGAAAACTTTTTTTTTTTTTCATTTTTTTGGTTATTAAAGTTTTGGTTCAAAGGTAATGTGGCATGAGCTGATGTGAGCAGGGGTGAAATTGTGACCACATAATAAAAAATGATGAAGTAGAGAAGTATAAATTTGATGGATGAACCTCAGTGTAACAAAGCACCCCCCTTTCGGCAAGGAATCACGAAGCCTTTTGGCTTTCTGGTTGTCAACAGCTGTTATTTTAGAAAAGACGCACACCCTTATCTGCTCATATTTTGAAACGTTTGAGCCATCTGTTGAAGTAAAAGTTTATGTGTTATTGTGGGCAACAAATTGTACGAGTGAACTCTCCTTACAATAGATCAAACATACTTGGAAAAAGAACGACAAACTACAGAGTTACGTTTTATTTTCTTTGGAACTGAAGACTTCCAGTAGGTTATGACACAGTGAACAGATAAGATAACGAAGGTTCCCGGATGAAAAATTGCGCAATACTAACTGCGTAGTTATCTTCTGGCACAGGAGTTTCTTCTGAAACTTGAATTTCCCTTGCAAATAGGTGCTTGCTTTGCCGGTTCCCACGTGACCCGACATTTGATACAGTTAATTGTGGACTTGGAGTAATGATAGCCTATTATTGCGAGCGAATAGCGAAGTATATCTGTCGTGTTTTTGACTTGCAACAGTCGTTAGGTCCAATATGGTGACATTTCTCTTGTCTTGTTATGTCCTGCACTTCTTGTACAATATTGTCATTTTTATAAACTTCAATTTATCCACAGTACTTAGGCCTTCTGTGTCGTTCATCGCCAGCAAAGGGTGGTTGCTGAACTGTTGAACGATCCCCAGTTAAACATACTACCTTCGAGTGAGCACTTCCCATCGTTGAAGACAATAACATAAAAGACAACCCTCCAGTAGATGCATAACTTCATCACATTTGTTAGCATTTATTCTTGCAAGGTGCTCTAAAGAGTTTATATATTATTTAAATATCTATCGTTTCAATTGCTCCTATTGGCACATTGGATAGGGCATAAGACTCACACGCTGGTGGTATGCGGTTCGCTCCCTATTGCTACGTGAATCTGTCGAATTCTTTTTTTTCCCTTCAGTTTTACATTCGCAAGTATGAATGCCTCGCATTCTGGTCAAAGAAACTGAAAGTTGGTTATTGTAGAATGTTTGTGGTTTGAATGAAATTTTCTTCTGTGTCATTTTGAAAAGACAGCACAATCATTCTGAAGTTCTAAATAGTAATTAGAAGTAGTTTAAAAAGATTATCCTAGCAGGCTAAGGTCGATGCCCCCATCCCCTGCTCTGTGTGTTTGATACATATTATATGGATTTGAAATACTTCCCCTATGTACAGTTGTGTCTCCTAATGATGAATACTTAAAATTTCTTCCATATGAAGACTTTAGAGAGCTGATAACACTCTTTGTACCTATGTGATAGCCATAAAAGTTTTTCCCCCATCAGACAATATTACTTGTAGGTACTCACAGGCAGTGTTTGAGCTTATTTATGTACCCATGCAGTGTGTTGTGTATGGGCCCTCACAAGTAAATCCTCATTCCATTCAGTGTGTAAAATTATATCAATATTTATTTTTATAAAGTCATTTGACAAGGATGATGAATTTGAATTGCTACCTCCCTGACAGCCCTGTAGATGGAGGTTATGTTGAAATTCATTCTGTTTGCTTCCTATTTAAACCATTATTATTAAAACGATACACTGAAGCCATTTCAGACTCTAATTAATGTTAAAAAAAAAGAAGAAAAAAGTTAGAGTCTGAAATGGCTTTGGTGTATCATTTTAATAATAACTGGTCAGTGAGGGCTCTATTTAACATCAGGTGTCTCAGCCGTGAAGTTACAAATGTATCCATTTTGACTGATATGTGATTTCCCAGATACTGGAAGAAAAGATTTATGAAAGGATACATGGTCAATAAAGTATAAGCTCCTCCAAAAGAATACACAAACATTCCTTAATTTATTGATTCCAGATATGCTGCTTGACCTAAGTGATCTCTTACAGGTAGGTTTTGCAAACTTGGACTTTTGCCTTTTGTGTAGTTGAGTGGATTTATGTATGCTGCTATCTGACATGCATAACCCTGGCCAGACAAACTGAATAAATTTTTCTTGTCCAATTTTCTTTCATCCTGTCCCTCTTTTGAGCTGGAGCTGTAGGAAGGGTTGGGAAGTTTTTCTCTGAGCTGAAGGTAGTTTGCTCATAGCTGGAGTGATGAAAGTGTCTAAATAAAAGGTCAGGAATCATAACTCTCTTCCTCTCCCACTCTGCATTTCCTGTTCATTTCTGGTGCAAACTCTATAATGCTTAGTTCCATGCCCCTCCTCCATGCAACATTATTGCCAAAGTGAAGGTGAATGTAAGTTTTATCCTTGATTTTATCTTGAATGATTGTCTCCTAAAATGGGTGGAGTTGTAGCAAGACATTCTGGGTAGACTGGGAAATAATTTGTGCTCATGTTGGAAAGGTGATGCATGATCATGCAGGGTCAATTCTTTAAAAATATTAGAGGACTGAATTGTTTCACTTTGCTCTGACATTCATTCTTTTGGAAGCAGTTCATATCACACATTCCTAAATCCTCTAAGGATTCAGAATCTCTGCCATTCAAATTACAGCCGTAATCAGAGGATGATATTTATATGTATTTTTTAAATTTCTGGTTGTGTAAGGAAAGGAAAATAGTTGCTGTACACTTATTCTCCATTCATTTAGCAATAACTTGATTCTATATCTTTGTCAATCATTTCTTCTTTCTTTTGTCTTAAACTATTTAGGTCAATGTCTATGTCCTTGGTAAAACCTATGTGAAGTTGTCACAAGAGCTTCACATCTTTGTTCCTGCTATTGGTGAGTAATTCTTATTGAATTTACCTAGCAAATACACATTGCTGAAACAAATACCAAATGCAAGCTGTGTGAACATGGAGTATTTAAGTTTCCCAAAATGGTAAGCTACCGAGCTTACAAGAGAAGTTTGTATAGCAATGAAAGCTTTGTAGCTGCAGGTATTGTCAGGGACTGCATCTCTTATCTGGTTTTTTGACATCACCAGCCTTGCTCATTGAAAGGTACTCTCATGACCTGAACTAGTTTCTCGTGTCCAGGAATGCTTCAAAGTTTGGACTTCCTGCCATATTTATGGTTTATTGGAAATTCTACTGTACTTTAGTACTTTTTTTCAAAACAGCAATCTGAAACTTTGTTGAAGGGCAAAGGGAACTTACTATTCTGCTGACTCAGCTTTGAGGAACATATCCTTTTAAGAATTTTAATTGGCTCTCATGTGCATTTGGTTAAGGTATTGTAGTTATTGTGGTATTAAAGGTAACTGGTCAGTCAGAATACCTGTGGATTCTACTGTAGCCAAATGCAGTGTTGGATTGATATTATCAAGGGGTCTGCCTTCAATCAAGTAGCATGAAGACTGAATGCAGGATGTAGTAATAGAATACTTTGCTCACAACACTGCATAAAGAAAAGTTAAACAAAAAAGAGGTAATGCTGGCGAGGATTTATTTGTAAGAAACATAAAGCAAACAAATACCTTACAATTTTAATGAATGCTTCACGATACAGTAAAAATACGGCCAACAGGAGATCTGACATGGTGACCTATAGAATTACTAGTGAATGATTACATTGTTTGATAACAAAATGGAAGTGTAGATAATATTACTGGACTGCGAGGCCCTCACTGTGGGTGTACGGTCCAGGAGCCTGCCAAAGGGCATTGATGTTCACTCTTGGGTAATGGGGGTTTGAACTCCCAAGTCAACTGCCCCCTCCCCCAGACTAAGTGCCTGAAAAATGTAAAAAGTTGTGCAGCATTTTAGTGCCATAATTTGAAATATCAAGTTGAATGACTGTGAAGATAAGTTCTACTCTGCTAACATGTTCTGTTCCACCTTACAATTTCACACACCAGTTTGAAAAACATTTTAAAAATGAAGAAACTGGGGCAGTATTTCTAAAAAAATAGCCTGAGAGAATACCAAAGATCTTATATATATACATACTATTATTCCGCAAAAGATTTTAATTTTACTCAAAGAATACAAATGTTTATTAAAAGTCTGTATTATTTAAATTGTTAATATAATGTTAAAGTGTAGTGGTCAAGCCACATACCAAAGAAATTGTGCACATCATTGAGTAGGTAACTTTGAAATACTGTACTATCAGAAATAAACAATATTGTGTTTGTGTATTTTTGCATGTTTACAATATACCACCCTTAAAAGAATGGTGTAAGCTCAAGTCAAGATTTAATATGTTAGAGGGGTACTTATTCTAACCATTCTGGTGAAATGTGCATTGAAATCTGATGTGTGGTTCTCAAGATAACAGCAGTTATGGTTGTCACATTTTCAACACAAAGTGAACTTGAAGCAAGCATATGACATCATAGCCTCACATTAATGAGCAGTTTTTTGTCTTTCTTTAAACTTTACAACCAATTTTCTCCTCCACAATCACATGTTATTGGAATGTGATTGCATGAGAGGAATAAGAATTTTACAAACTTCACATTCTTCATGGGGAGGTCTTATCCCTTCAAGGTCAGCACATTAGACTGCAAAAACAAAGGAAACAAAGCATTTCTCACTAATTTTAAGAAGAGTGATATAACCCCTGCTTGCTTCAAGCTCACTTTGGGTCACAAATGTACTGTAGTAACTTCATTTGCTGATAACTTGAGAACTGCATATCCGATTTGAATGGAAGTTTCACTAAAATGCGAAGATTTAGTTTCTCTTTAACATTTTAAAATTTTTTGCTTAAACCCTTCCTATAAAACAATTACTGGTACCAAACAGACACTTTTTTCACAAAAATCAACTTCACTGCCCAACAGGAAAAAAGTGAGGGGTTGTGGGAAGGGGAATCAATGGTACCGATTGATTGATCCATGGCAGCATTATGTTATGAAAATTCCAGGCATTTAAATGCTAGAATAAGCTAGTCAAAACCAAGTACACCAACAGTTTTGTTATCTCAAATCTTACTCCTACATCTCCTGTGTTCAGAAAGTGAACACTGCATATGTAGACTATTTCACCCTAACTTTAATATTAAAGATTATTGTGAAAATATAACTAACAAAAGCACAGAAAATTAAGCATAAGTACAAAATGTCTTTAACATAGTATCAAAATAAGAGTAAGCATAGAAAAACTATAAATAGCAGTTTTGATTGCAATAATACATATAACATAGAGTGCAACAGTAATGTTGCTCACATTTCCACTTGTAAACTATTTTAAATGTTACCATAAACACCACTGCATCCATATTTCATGCTATCATCTATGCTTAATGTGAAGTATGAATTTTTTGGTAATCTGGCACTCATTCTTGCAACCCGTCTTCAAAGAATTGTGGACCTGTATGATGGATACCAAGTTTACAGCAGCTTGTATTAAACAACACTTTAAATTATGGCGAGCAATCTATTAAAGGCAGTGTCAGCAACAATCGAGTGTTCAAGCTTTTGGCAAGTGGTCCTTTTATCGTTTGATAAACATAAGCACAGTATCAACAAATGCTGTGAATAAAGATAAACAAATTTTAAATGCGAGGGATGTAAAACCTCAGGTAAAGAGCTCTTAAGGTGCATTTGCAAAAATGACATTGTTGATGAAACTCCTGTATATGAAGTCACATCACTGCAAACTTGCATAGATAATAACTCTTCAAGACTTGAAAGGGAAGTATTGTTTTGTGGTGTAGAAAAGTTTAATACTTCTAAAACCATGATGTATCTATACAGGATGAAAGCCAACTCAATATTACATAGCTAGGTAGCTTTATTTTCATGAATAAGATTCTTGCAGAGAGATATTCACTGCTTTGTAACTTATGAATAATGTGTCTGCCCAAACTTTGCAAATGATGTAACATCCATATCTCTTGTCGAGTGTAGATTTTTGGGAAGATAAGGTATTGACATGGTTTATTGGTGAGACTGAATTGTTAAGTGCAATGCTGATGCAAATTAAACATGTTTCCTTTTAATGTCGCCGTGTGATGCATTTAGGATTTACTAAAGGTGGAAGCTAGTATCCTATTAGCAAATGTGAACTATTTAAACTGTGGTACTTATTAAGTTGATAGCTGCTTGCTGACATTCTGGCAGAAATATCATTGTAACAAGTCAGCCTGCTTTATTGGGTACAACAATGATAATGATGGTTAAAGACGCTACTAGCCATAGGTATTTGTCAGTACTTAAAGAAAGTGTTAAGTTTTGGTAAAGTGATAGTCTAGCACCCCATTAATTTTATCTCTCACCAGTGTATCTTTCTATGTCTGCCAAGGAAAGTATGACTACACTAAATTATACTTAATTGTGCTGTATTTAAGTTATCTTATCAAGTGCAGGGTTTCCCCTGGGTTTTAGAGAGTGTGAGGTGGTATTAGTTCGTGGGGGTAATATGGTGGCAGCCTTGGCACCAACAATGAGGGAGAACTATCAATACTTCCATAGCTAGTACAGTACAGGTGGCAAGTATAGCAAATTTGTGTGAGGTGGTGGCCAAAAACTGTGAGGTGGCCACCTCACAAAAAGAAACCCTGAAGTGTCACCCGTATTGAATGTTGATATGGTACTGTAACTATACCATAATGGTATAGTATGTAATGATACATGATTCCTTGAAGGGCCTTCACCATATTGTGTACTGCTCTGAAGTATGGATAACAATTTACAAGTCTGAAAGACTGAAACTAAATTCTTCAATAATGAACAATGCTTGCTCTATCAGTACCAAAGAAACAAAGGTCTTTTCACTTTTAATGATCATTCTTCCAGATACAACAGGAAACATTGTATTTACGGTAATGTGCAAAATTCCTGCACTCTTTTGAATGCAGTAAAATGCTGCTTGTCTGGTTTATTTCATCACATGTACAGTAGTGACTGACTTCTATCTGTGCATTGCTTTTATTTCACTGTGTTACTGACTCACTTCATTTAGGTGAAATTATTTTCTGTCTTCAGTATGCAGTATTCAACAAGGTTGTCCGTAGGAGTTTTGCAGTGTCCTGATATTTTCCTTTCCAGGCTAAGTTTTATCAGCATCAGCTGCATTTCAGCATTATGAGCATATTCTTTCAAGTTCTCAAGTGTTTTGGCCACAGGTCACACTTCCTAACATGCTCTTATTTTGTTATTAGTGCTATAGCTGCACAGCCAGTCCAGACTTTGGAGAAAGGGGGTTGGTTCCTTAGGGCAACAACTATACAAAAGAGCACTGGAGGTGCATGTACAGTGGGCAGTTTCACATGCAGGGAATTTTGAATGGCCATTCCTTTGGAGGAGATCCACAATGAACTTGGCAGCTCAGCCCCGCCACTGTTTGAGGCTTAGGGCAGAAAATTTAACATTCTAAAATGTAGTTGATTGCAAAAAAATCACACTCTAGAGCAGCGTCTTCGAATCTCTACCATGCTTGGGTCACCAGTGTGGGAGACTACTTGGAATCCCAAATACTCTTAAGTTGCGGGAAATTGCACTCTTAAAACACAAATTAGTCACAATACTTGGTTGCCAGTTTGCTAAAAACTGGCATCTGAATACTGTAGATGGTAGGAAATAACACATAATTACAGTACAAAAAGAATTTGGGCTCCTTGAATCTTCCACATGCCTTACTAAAGCATGTTGAGGGCCTCAACAGCCTGTGGGCTGCCACTTGAGAACTTGGGCTTTAGGCATAGAATATGATCTCTGGTATCTGACCACCTTGAACACCTGTACCATTGGTACTCTCTGGGGAACATTGGAATTGAAATGTGACTCCATGGCTGGTGATTTCTGTCAGACCCTCTTGACCAAAGTAGCTAAGCTCATCACCATTTAGAATGGCATTGGCAGTGTAATTTGCATGTGGGTTTACCATCACTGGGTGCTCAAACATTATGGCAAAGATTCTGTTAGAACCATCAGAGAAAAACTTTGTCTCAGTTTCTGCAAGAACCTGGCCATTTTTCTTTAACTCAATCCTGATCTCATAGTTAACAGCCGCAGCACTGGAGCCAAACAACCCAAACCCTGCCACAAAGATTCGTTTGTCCACAGCAAACTGTATACTGTCACATCTTCCACGGTAGCGCCATTGGTTACTCCTGTAGGCAGAGGACTGGAAACGATGAACAGTAATAGCCTGCAGTCCCTTACGAGCATTGCAATTGAATTCAAGGTTGGGTTTGGTGTCAGAATGAAAGTGTAAAAAGATGTCGTTAGTCTCTTGGAGAGACAGTAAACCTGATCTGGCAGCATGGTTGGCAAATTCTTTTACAGGCATGGCAGGAACCCTGACAAGGTACAATGCTTTTTTCAACACTTTCCTCATATTCTCAGGGGTAGGATGTAACCCCCTCCTATCACACTCTTTCTCTGCCCACCGAGACACTGCATTGAAAAGAACAAGTTCTTTTACATTGAGGGTTTCTCTACTGAGGATATTTTGCAAAGTCACATGGTCAACCTCTAGGAAACTCTCTGAGGCAAGAGCTAATTCTGCCTGAGCATCAATCACCTTCCAGCAGCGCTCCATTAAGTCTGCATCTTCAAATAAATGGCTTTGTGTCAGTAAGGTGCAGACATTTGAAGCACTAAGATTTTGCTCCAGAAACTCAACACATGCATGGGCAAGGTGTGGTACTAAGTACTTTTTTGCTGCATAAAGGGTTGACAAAACGTTGTCTTCATTCAAATCAGTTTCATCACAGTACAAGTACCTGTAAATAAAAGCAAGAAGAAAAATAAGGTATTTCTTAACACAACTACACAAAAGCATAATAAACTATTTCTCAGGTCCTACATTCCAAAGTGTTAGCCACAGAGGTTAATGACAGAAGTTTTACTGCAATGCAGGGTGCTTACTGTGTTTATCACCATAATTATGTGCTAGAAATGTGTGAAATTGTAAGAAATTCAAGGAAGCAATATCATGAAGTATGATACCCAAACTTTTTTCTAGTAATCGCCTTTCTCTTCCCTTGCTTCCCCTTTTACCTTAGATCCTCCTGATGCTCCCTCCCCAGGGGTGGGGGGAGAAAGGACAAAGTACTTTGGAAATCATTGCTGTAGAAGAATACAGGTCAACTATAACAATACTTACTGTGCAAAATTCAAAGGTGTATATAAAAGTATGCAGTATGGTGCACTAAAATTGTGCAGAAGACATGTACTGCATGCAGACATCACAGAATGGTTTCCAGCCACATGGGAGGGCCCAAGCCAAATATTTCATACACAAATTATATACTGCACTGGCATGTTTATTCAAATGCAGTATCAGTATGTACTGTAGGGTTACCATGCACCCCCCATCATTCTCACACAAACAACCCCCTGGGATAATTCCCACCTACACAATTCCACTACCCTGGATAATACCAAATTTTCTGCAAAAGGAGGTGACATCGGTGTTACTGCTGTGGGTTAGAATTGTTCACAATACTTTCTGGGTGAGAATTGTCCAGGGAGTTGTCCCAGGGTTGGGGTGGGTGAGGTAATGGTGGGAGAGTTGTCTGGTAAAAGTACTGCACAGTACTTACAGCATACTATACATTTCACTGACTTCACAAGTTTTTGTGTATACCATAGAATCTATGGTAGATGCCTTATGTGTTCATGTACAAGAAAACTGAAGATGTTACTGCACATCCCTCATAATTTTTCAAGAATATATTGTACAATACACTTTATTTACCTGAGTAAAGTCAGAAATGCAATTGGTTCCACATCTGGAGTGTCAATTTCTATTGAGTTTTCTGCCAATTCCCCATAAAACATTGCATAGAATACAGAGCTACCAGTAGCCAAGACATACTTGTGAGCTGGTATCTTCTGGCTCGATTCTTTGGGACCAACAATGAATGTGACATCTGACATGAGACTATTATTAAACATTACAGCATTCCTCTCCCTCACTGTAGCACCATAAGACTGCCAGTTGTCTGATGGCCATGACCTACGCATTGCAGACGTTGTCCTTGACTCTACTAGTGAAGATTCTTGAATCAACCTAGATGGAACTTTGTAGGTACAGAGTGGCTGGCTAGTGACATTTTGAGAGTAGTAAACAATGGGATTTGATGAACCTCTTGTTCTCTGCACAAACAATGGTTCTTCAAGTTCATCATTTGCCTCATTTTGTTCAAAAGACATGCTTAGGTTCTGATGCACCTCAGCTGAATTCAAACCGTCTCTGTGATGGTTCTCCATTAGATTTTCATGGCTGTTTGTGACCTCTCTTGAAAATGATCTGTTGGACAAACAGGAGAAAAATACCTTGTTCAAGCTGTTACACAAAATGGAACACTGTGTTTATCAGGTACATCAACATCATTACAATTCATCACATTGCTGATCAAAACAAATAGTACTGGATTTGGTTTATGAGTAACCTCTATTATCAAAATATATTACCAAGAAAAGTTACATCACAGTGCACAAGATATTCAAAACTAAATTTGCCAGTTTGAAATTACCATGTCATTAGTATTTGCATCAGTATCTGAAAGTCCCAACAAATAATGTTGTAATATTTTTTAACCAAATGGAGGTTAATTACCCCCTGCGAGAAGTCTTTTCAGTCACATGCCCTCAGTGAAATGACAGAGAAAAGTTACTGTGTGTATATATGTATATATATATATTATATAACACTAATTCGACAGGTTGGGGGAAATCGCGTTACCGCGTTTTCGTCAAGGCGAAAATGAAACAATAAAATACATAAGCATATATTTCCCCTAAGGTGAAATAAACTGTTCAAAGACATAATCAACATTATTTCAGTGGTTCGCCATCCATTAGTGTTAACAGATAGGCGTCCGTAAATTCGTCGACACTGAAGTAATAGTATGTAGACTGTGTGGTTGAAAGCAAGTTACAGTACCATATGTTTATGTATTCCTATATAAAAAGTGTGTGAAAATGTTAGGGGAAACAATTTTTTCCCTGAATGTACATTTTCCCCCTAGGTAATGTATGTTTTTTTTACACGATTTTTCCCCCTAGGTGAAAAATAGGCAAATATATATATATATAGTTATATATATATGTATACATATATACATATATTTATACATATATATACACATATATACATATATATAACGCTAATTCGACCTGTTAGGCGAAATCGGTATACCTCCAATACAACCGGCGAAGAAAAAACAATAAAATACATAAGATTATATTTCCCCTTTTGGTTCTGAGATATATGTGCACGTTATTTCAATGGCCCGTAAGTCCTTAGTGTTAACGGATACATGCACATAAGTTGGTGTGCAGCTAAGTAATTGCATAAACATTATGTGGTAAATCGGACTGGCGTATAGAGTTACACATTCCTATATAAAACAGTGTGTAAAACGTTAAGGCGAAACGATTTTTTCGCCTAAGGGTCGAGTTCTCCCAACAGTCGCGTTTTTTCATACGGTTTTTCGCCTAAATCCCAAATTAGAAATATATATATATATATATATATATATATGATGGCACTACCTTATAAGGCCACTCTAAGAAACTTTTCATTTTTATAAAATACGACAAAAGAAAGTGAATCTGTTTGTACCTACAAATCTTTTGGCGGACTTGATCTTATTTGAGAGCTATAAATCTTTACCACAGAATTTTCCTTTCGAGAGATACAATTACGACAAGTTCAGAGTTTCCAGCTCAAGCCTAACATCAGAAAGTAACCTAATAAGCAGGGCTGGAAAAAATGTTTATTTCCCAGGAAGGAAGTAAAATTCTCCACAATTCCTCCCATATTTTCATGTACACAAAATGTGTAAATTTCCCTCCAATGACCAAAATTTCCCTTCAGATACCCAAATTTCCTGGGAAGGAGCTTCCCAACTTCCCAACTTTTTCCACCCAGGCTAATAAGGCCAGCGGGCGCTGTTTGTAATTTTTGTACAGAGCTGTATATACCGGTTCAGTGTAGGCAGTTTGCGCATTCAATTTGAGGCTGCATATCTTAGCGTGTGCGTGCTTAAAGCACTCAACAGGTTCAGGCGCATTTGCAAAGGAGTTTGCTGTGCACGTGCTGCATCAAAAAATGACGCACTGATTGTGACAGCAGTTTTGATGTGCCTTGTTGACTGTATCGATGCACGAAATTCAAAAATATATATATATATATATAATGGTGGGAGAGTTGTGGGTTAGTTACATGAAATTTAACGACACACCAACACAAATGTGTTATATAGTGTCAAGCAAAGTTTAAATAGGGTGCAAGTCCTTCCCTTTAGTAACAGGTGGTCTATTCATGTATTAATTTGCATCTTAAATCTTGCCTGCGTGCGTTTGGAGTGTAAGAGAAACTTAGAGTGTCCTCATTTGGACATTAGTTCTGAACGCTTATTGAGGGAAGCCTCTAGAGGCTTGTACATTAAGCCATTGAGCACTTTTCTATGGATGCATTATATCCTGTTCATATATTTCGTATATATATATATATATATATATGTATATATATATATATATATATATATATATATATATATATATATCCAAATTAGCAAAATATATATATATATATATATATTTCTATAAATTGGGATTTAGGCGAAATATGGTAGGAAAAAATGGGACTGTTGGGAGAACTCGACCTTCAGGCGAAAAAACCGTTTAGCCTTAACGTTTTACACACTGTTTCATATGGGAATGCCTAATTCTATACGCAAGTCAGATTTACCACATGTTTATGCCATTACTTCACTGCACACCAACTTACGTACATGTACAGGGCTGAAATTGTCAACATTGAAGTAATAGCATGTAAATCATGTGGTAAAACTTGCATCGGACAACCGTTTACGTATTTCTCTTTGAAAAGCGTGTTTCGATGGACGAGGAGATTTTTTTTTTAACTGAATATTTCCCTACATTTAGGCAAGTATGACACAAAAAATGCCTTAATAAGTGGCATTAGACAATGGTATCGACTACCATATATCATTGTACCATGCCAATAATATGGAAAAATGCAGAATTTAAAGTAAATGTTTGTTTTCTGTGGTAGAGACAGGAAATAGAATTGTTAACTCGACCTTCGTCACTTTCATTTGGACAACCAAAAACTATTTCGGACAACCTAAATTTAACTTCAGGTTGTCCGATGGGCAACCTGAAAATTTCCTTAAAAATCAGGCCTGATGTATCCGTTAACACTAACGACTTAGGGGCCATTGAAATAACGTGCATATATATCTAAAAACTGAAAGGGGAAATATAATGTTATGTATTTTATTGTTTTTGTTTTCGCCTTTTGTATTGCCAGATTTGACCTTTCGCCTAATATATATATAAAGGTTCTAGCTAGAGGATTCTGAGTGTCGGCCTGTAGAGTTGCCTGTTTATTTTGAAAGTGTACTGTGTATATATTGTGGACAGTACATGTTACTAGAAAGAAGCTCGAGCATTTAGTTTTGCTTGCAATATCAGTGAGTGTTTGGTACAATGGATGAATGCTTTGTATAGCATCAAATGACCAGATAAAAATGTGTGTTATTTTCTCTTGCAATAATATATATTTCCATAAAGTGTCAGTGCTGGATATAGTCGGCTGTCGCCGGCTGGCGTGGCTAGAGCCCTGTGTGTGTGTATATATATATATTTCACTAATTAGACACTTAGGGGGAAGGAAGTTGTGGAAAAGTCGACCACAGGGCCAAAAAAAAAGGGCGAAAAAACCACTTTGCCTTAGCGTTTTCACACACTTTTTATATAGGAAGACATAAATATATATGATAACGTCCTTTTAAACTCACAATATTTATGCTATTACTTGTATGTTGACGTATCCATTAACGCTTTGTTTAGGAGTTTGCCTTGTTGGAGTACGGTAATGTACCAGACCATAACTGACACAAAATCCAGGATCATTGCTACAGCACTATCATTATTATAAGAAATACTAAGGAACGGACAAACCAGCAATAAACTTTAGTGATATCATAGTATACCACACATGCAGCAAAGACTTAATACCATTAATACAGTGGTCACCAGTGGTCAAGAATATCAAAAGGAAGTACCGCAAAGTAATTTTTCTCGTTATGAGGGTGTCATCATTTGAAGTATGAAGTTTGCTCAATTTTCAGAAAGAGCCCTGAAAACTTCAACTCTCAAAAAGTTTCAGGAATGATAGATACTTAGTGCCCAAAATAGACTTCAAACTGTGGGACACAAAATTCTGACCAGGTCCACATCTAAGTTACATGCATGTTAGGCCTAACTGAAATCACTTTACCACATGTGGTAACAAGTGATTTGTGTAGGTGTGTCAATTTAGAGATTTTGCTAATTTATGGAGGGTGATTTACTAACCTAATAGTGTGAGTTATCAAAGTAGTGGCCCTTAAGCCCAACAGTTACTTTGAGACCAGCCTTTAAAAGTAGTAGGCAGTGTCCCCAATCAGAGTGGGTATGCCCTGTCACTCTAGTTCATGAATGGCCTATTTTGATCATGTGACAATATTTTTGTTAGTGAATTGTGAAATTCAGGGAGAATTTCTCCTTGCTTTCATTTGTAACAGTTATGTTCACAACATCTTCAGGGGTGCTTGTAATACAATAAGAGGAGATTTGCAAGAGTTTGCTGATTTTTCAAAGAAAATTTTGGGGCGACTGCCTATTGCCTTTAACTGGCAAATGATTTCACTATTATCATTTTTGCAGTGGATGCATGGATATACAGATACTTGCATGCAGAGTCAAGTTTGGGTTGCTAGATACAGTACTGTAAACAGTGAAGCATCACATCTGCATGCAGTAGGAGTTAACAAGTGACCCTGTATTCTACAGTTGAACTTGAACATTCCCCCAAATCAAATAGGCCTAGGCTGATGACTATGTAAAATCGCCTAAACTTCAATTATGTAATATCACATGCAAACAACAAGCTCCACTAACAAGCTTTGCTATCAGAAATCTCTCTATCCAAGAACTATCCCTAGCTGGAACCTATTACCGGAACAGGCTCGCTGAGCCCCATCAGTGGACAGCTTTAAAAACCAGCTCTTAGCCCTTGATCAAAATCGTTATAGCTAGTTATTCTATTCATCCGACTCCCTTAGCCCTAGTTCAACAGCACGGGATAGCCTTGTCTGGCGTTTGTGCTGCATTTGAAAGAAGAAGAAGAAAACAACATGCTGAGTCAGTGAGTGTCACCATCCCTGTTTTTCATAATTAGGCCTACGCCTATGTTTACAAATGTTGTGGGCATTCTTGTGTGCAGATATTACACTGGGCATGTAGGCCTATAACAAATTGGTAAGAGCCCGATTGATTTGGTATAGCCTAAGTCAGGGACATTTTGGTAAAAGAAAAGAACGTTTTACTTTTAACAGGAGGCGGTGTCAGAAGCAAAGGCTGTTGCTACTCAACTGCAGTGCAGGCAACAACCGTATTTTGGGAGTGTAAACAACTGCAGTTTTACTTTTGGATTGTGTACGAAATAACAACATTGATTAGGGCCTACCATACTCCAGTTTCCGACTCAAACCGTTCGTTAGTCGTTAAGCGTTAAAAGCCTTATAGGCTTAATATTACAGTTGTTTTCACTAAACAATATTTCATTGAGGATTCCTTTACCATCCGTTCAAATGACATCAACCGGAAGTGGCTTCCCTCAGAATTCTCGAACGAAAGCTTCAGCAGAAGTCATACAGATAAGGTGTTTCACTTGTTGATATGGGCCATGATGCCGGTCACAGTATGGAGGAATCGGGACGGATTGAAACACAGCCCAGTATGCATGTGAGGCTGATCATGGCCGGTCGCGACTAACTAAACGCAGTCTAGATCTAGTAAACCACACATCGTTGAAAGACACCGATGACAAGTTAACTAGGGCCGGGCGAGTTTGCACAGTGTATCTGCTACTATGCAGATGAAAGAATAATATACGTACATAAACAGTGTACGTACGTAGTATGCAACTGGTGTAAACACTGAACAGCATATACCACACAGTTATAGTGCACTGCACTTGTTAACAAAGGTCACGAGTTTGACACCTGAAATACGTACGGGCGAAACCAATATTATTTAGGGGCGTCTGAAAGGAAGATATTCAAGTTGTGTTACGACTATCCGGAGAGCACATCTGTACATGCAGTTAAAGAAGAATTACAAAGATTCGGAAGATATTGTTGCCAACTAGTTCACAAAGTTGGCTGCACTATTTTTGCATCTTTTTGTATTTCTCTATTTTAATAATAAGGTACAGCATCTTTGAGACATTCTTACATTGTATGAGCAAATGTCGAATATGTAGCATACGCCTCCAGGATCGTAGCCTGAGCCGCAAAACCTCATCTAACTCTATCTACGTAGCCTGGGAGAAATCTCTACGGGGGCAGTTCATGACACATTCTAAGCGGAGCACCAAATGACGTGCCTGCAGATAATGAACACCGGGGCCGGGCGGACTCTCACCCCCCAAAGTTCGTCAGAGCAACGACAGTCGGAAAATCTGAAATACCAGTTGGAATTTCTGATATCTCAGTCTAGCACATTTTTCCGACTGAGCCTATGTCAACTTTGTATATATTTTCCAACTAGATCAAGTGAGAATAATACCAAATGTTATTTTTCTCACGTAGAATCGAATCAAACTGTCCCCTTTTCGCAAATTCTCCTCAAGCTTTCAAAATTTTCCGCGCGCTTCAAACCTTACCTCAGTGTTGTTCTTATTATCAATATCTCCCGAGTAGCAAATTTCGGAGAAGCACAACAGCAGAAGTTGAAAGCTGTTTACAAATTACCAGGTAAAAGACTGGCCTTTTGAGTGGCCTATTGGCTTGTTGGGCAATTGAAAGTATCTCGATGCAGATTCTGAATGCAGGTTTTGCCATGGAAATCTTATGTAATGAAAATTTTGGTGCGCTTCGCGCCCATGCCTCACGATTTACAATCAGTTTCATGAACATCATTAAGGTAGTTACACCAGGCACAGTTCTACGGGGACTAGGGGCCCTTAGCCTCCCAAATTTTTCCAAGCCCCACAATATTGTGCAAAGTTTTATATAGACTAACATTGGCGAAGATTTATATACTCAGAAAATTACATCAGTAACGATTCTTTCTATAACTTCAAAAAAATTTCGCGCGCTCGACGCGCTTTCATCTATAGTTCTACCTAGTGGTAACGCCCCCCGTTTCAAATATATTGGATTTATTCAACGTTTACACAAATATTGTTCTTCCGTGTAGGCGTGATTCTAGAGAAACACGAAAATGCATCGTTGCGAAGTTCTTTCCTCTTTTTCCTAACTTTTAGAAGATTCTTTCTTCAGCCTCGCCATCGTGGCAAACATATTTTGTAAGAAAAAGATTTTTCAGTTTCGTAGGGGATCCTTAATGGGTATTACCGTAAGATGAAGGATGTAATCCCAGACGACGATCTTGCAGTCACCCCAATAAATTTCATGGTTCTGCTCTTAAGTAGGACAGATTCTTCAATAAAAACCCAAACTTTTCAACTTTCCTTAATGAAAACAAAAATGTGAAATCTTTCTTGTTCAATGTAACCCCAAATTTTTTGGCGCGCTTCCCGAGACCTCCCGAGAAATTTTGGGAAAAATCAAACCCTTTCCTGGGTTTGGGGTCCTTGAAATCGCAATTTGGACACTGAAATTTTCAGCATTTCAGTATTTTTAATCAAGAAGGCCAACTTTTATTTACGGTTGTTGGAAATCTCAGGGGGCAGTTGCCCCCCCCCCCGCACCCACCGCAGGCTACGGTCATGACCTCTTTTCACGTACGTTCTCTGATCAGGAAGGCTGATGCAGCTCCCTGCTCAAACCGGTGCGGTGGTATGATCGCTTCTCGGCTTTTTGGCTGTCACCCTGTTTGGCTAAGGTCATGTGTAGTACCTTTTCTTTTCAGTTAGTTGAGAATGGGACCAGGCATACAGATCCTTGATGTAGAAGTTCTGAGGGTCGAGAGGTTGGTCAGTTGGTTTGTTTTCCTTTCGGGGACGTAGCACCCTTGGGGAGCAGAACTCCTTCGGGAGTAACGTTTGGTTTCTCCCCTTGGCTAATTCGCCAGATAATCGAGGGGACTTTGGAAAAAGTATTACGAAATTGGTATTTACCAGTGCAGCCTATATAGGTCCAAGAGCAATGGACGTCCACTGGGCGGGCATATAAACACCATGCCTGCCTCACTGCTTCGCTTCATTTAGTCTATAGTATGGGGAAAATACAGTCACGCCAGTGTGAATTAATGTTCCCTGGTATCCTAATTCACGATTACCTTTCTTTATTCATGTGACAATGTTTTTGTTACTGAATTGCTAACTTCATTTTGAAAAACTCCTTAATTTGCCTTGAACTTTCAACGTGTACGTTCCGAAACATCATAAAAACACTTGCAAAGGAAATACGGAGATTTGTAACAGTAAAAATGGATTGGGTGGTGGTAGGGGATTTGTTATTACCTTTAACGTCAGCACTGATTCTCAAACGTGCCTTTTCTTAGGGCCGCGTGAGTTCTTGGTGTGGCCCCGACCTTGTTTTACATGTAACAAAAATTAAATCATCTTCCTCAAGTAAAGAAGCGTTAAATGCAGAGCCATAAATAAGTGCAACATTTCATGTTCTTGTGTACTTTGAGTCTTGTATTATGAAACTACTGCTGCAACAGCCGATAGGAAGAGGCGAGACGGAGTCTCTATACTAGCCTGGGCTACATTTCCGTCCCACAGGCAATATTTTTCGCATCTGTTTCAGATGAAAATGATGGAAATGTCATTGCCCTGGTTATGATTTTAAGGTCCTCAGAATCCGAGAAATCGCATGTTAGGGCGCAGTTTCCACCATTTTGTACGGGAAAGCTCCCAAACCACGCCCTGAACCTTTTGTTTTGCTTTACTGTGAGGACTTAACTAAGTAACGTGGCTACATGGATAGTGTACGTGGGCTCAGAAAGCCTCTCGGCCCCAAAGTATAGGTCAAAAAATATAAACTGAAAAGTAATAAGGAAGAGGAAAGGAGACAAGAGAAATGAGGAGAGGACGTCAATATTGGGGATAAATTTTGTTATGCTAAATGAAGTAAAACATGGCAACAAAATCTTTTACAATGCGATATATATTCGGTGCGCTTTGCGTGCAACCGTCGTAGCCTACATGGAATCTGATAGTATTTTATTCCTGGACCAAACTTGAGTGTTATGTATGGTTTTCCAAAGGCCCATACCACCCTACCATCTTACACCCCATCTATATGCCCCATTCGTCATTAAAGTAACCAGGCCTAAGTCCTTGTGTCAGTCCGAGTTAGTATGTGAAAGAAAATGGTCAGTGTGACTTTTGTAGTCTTTTGAGTGTAGGTGCCATTTATTGATCGTGAAAATCTTCATTCTAGTGACCAAATTTTGTACATACCGAAGAGCTTCAGAGGGGCTTCGCCCCCTGGTTTCGCACTTCGGGACTGCCCTTACACCCCACCGGGGGCTCTCATCAAAGCCCGTGGATCCCACACTCTCTGAAGGAAAGCTTCACTTTCCCATGTTTGCCTTTCGAAGCCATTAGGGCATTCCGAACTGTTGTCTCACGACAAAATCCAAACTACCCGCTTGTATCCAAGTCCTCTTTTTCCACTTCGTTTTCTTAAACTGGCGTCATTTGATGTCTAGAGTTTTTCTTTAGAATGCGTTCCTTCACCTTAGCCATGTCTCTCTAATTGGCCCTTGACTTGAAAAAGGCTAAGAACCAGTGAAATATGTGAAAGTTTGAAGGGCAAAAACATTCACTCTAATTTGAATTTGTACCCTAGTATTCTAATTCATGTGTGGCTCTTCTTAGTCATAGGCCTATGAACATATTTTCGTTACTGATTCAGAAATTTCTTTTTTACGTAATGTACAATAGGCTGTTTATGTTCAGAAACATATGAAGTTACTTGTAAGGGAAATAAGAGAAAATTTATAAAATAACGCCGATATATTAAAATAAGTTTGGGTGATCGCTTTTTCCTTTTATGTATTGCCGTAGTAAGTTCCCATCATTGTTCACCAACGCATTATCTCGGCGATTTGCTGACAAAGTAGCACCAGGGAGTTGTTATTTGGTTCCGAATAACAACTCCCTGGTAGTACTGCGGTGGCTGGCTATAACCAGGGAGTTGTTATTCGGAAGGAGGTTTAACGGAAAGTTTATGCTAATACGCTAGGATCCACTAAATACCGAGGAGATTATTAATGATAAGCTACTTATTCCGTTGATGGGGGACTCTTTCTTTTATTTGTTTGTTCCAATTTGACATCGATATGTTTGCAACATTACTCAGGTCTAGAAATCCTATCACAATAGGCTTACTCTGGACAATACTTTGATGAGAAGGTTTACACCGCCACCAATATAGAGGCAGGTGCTACAAAACTCGAAACGACTGTTTCCTTTTGCAGATGGACTGGTAGAACTAGCTATTCCGACTCTAATAGTAGTAACCAGTGTCACGCTAACAAAAACGAAAAACGCTCTGAATTTCATTTTCGCCTTCTCCTATTATGAAATTTTCGGTCTAACCTTGACCATCTTCAGCCTAAGACTATGTTAAACAAGATAAAAGACAACCCGATGGTACATACACTACTGAAAAGAAAAAGGAAAAGCCTGTTGACAATAGCTAGGTCAAAGAAGAGAAGTTCAACTACGTAAGGTGGTATACGAAAGAGGACCAATGCCGTTACTACGGTTGAGTAGTTCTTTTGAGTAATCTACAGTAGACCACTCTTCTTTCCGATTAAGCTTTGGATTGAATTCATTAATGCAAACGGCCTCCGAAACTTGCCTGCGCATAGGGTCACCGATATGGGAATTAAGGATGTGCACATTGCAATTAAAATCTAGGCCATTGTGGTATTCGGTTTTATGATTAAAAAATACGGACTGCTTGTCATCACTATTAGTAAATGACCCCATCTGGCCCTCACTTTCACCGCCACTAATGGACATCTGAGGGACCTCCTCTGGGAAATTTCGAATTTGACACTGTTAGATGTAATTTCCTGGTATCTGGCAATTAAGATAAATCACAAATTTTGTGCACCTATAAGTGGAGACTTGTTGACTTCATTTTACTTCCATTTTATGAACAGTAGGTCTAGTTTGAGAGTTTAGCTAGAACAAACTTTTTGGTACCATTTTAGCCCAATTTTACAGTTAGTGTCCCCATTCCTCTTTTTTTTTTTTCAAACAACCACCGGCCGCCGCTAAGCACTTATCTCCTGAGTTGCGATAACTCCACTGGACCACTGCTATAATGAATATAGCTACTGGCCAAGGGCTGGCTCGCCAGGATTTATCCGAAAGAGGGACAAAGCTCCCGGCCATAGGGGGCCCATCAACCCGAAGTCCCGATAGGCCGGGTCGAGGAGGGTCCTGAAAGCGATGAGGGGGTAAACAAGGAGGGGTGGATTATAGATGAACCATTCCATGGCCTCATGACATAGCATGCTTTGCATACGGGATACTTGATTTACCAAGTTTTATGTTGATTTAGTCTTTCCAAAAATTTGACATGCAGAATTGCATGGGATGCAAAGCGCGCCGAACTTTTGAAGTACACGTAGTTGACTGTATGTACACGTATGAACTACTGGGCGGCTAACCGGTGCCATATCGGGAATAACGTGCAGTGAATGATTCCGCAAAGTTTGCCCGACAAATCTCCCGAAACATTGACCTTGAAAACTATAGCCTATGAAATTAAGGATGAAATACCTACACTGAACAGGAAACTGTGAGCTGCTTATACGTAAGGTCATAGCGTAAGAAATACGGGGAACTCTCAAAGAAGGGGGACGAATACCCTTTTAATCCCCTGCACTGTCAAGTACTGATACTGTAACTTTTTATTGCCCGCAACAAACCAGCATTTTTTTCATTCAAGTCACAATTTTTCCTATTTACATAAAATATACAGACTAAACATTATTGAAGAATTCAAACATTGTTTTCGCGCGTTTTGCGCGCAACATTTATTGCTATGGGTTCCCTTTATGTACCAAGGAGGGGTAAATGTATCCTACATTTGCTAATATCGTGTACAAACATTCCCATCATTCTAATAAACAGCATAACACCTGACTCTGTCTGATCACACCTTTGATGCTGGAGTATTCGGGTCCATATTTCTTATATACATTTACGTGTGCTGTAAGTTTAGTTTGGTGTTTGGTTTCGCATGCAACAGATATATACAACTACGAAGTTCCATGGGGTGAAGGACATCCTGACCACAGGCCATGTGTAGCCTACTTTCGGGAAGATCATTGGATCTGGCATGCCCTTTCATTGAATAATGGCATAACTTTTTTACATCATTTAAAGGGATTTGCCAGTGACAAAAAATCAATACCTTCAAAAAATGCAGAAAATTTTTCTCATCTAGATGGTGAAAATCGCATCTCAATAGCTTGTAGCGTTGGAAGATATACATTTTCAAAGAAATGCAATTTTTTCTCAAGACGAAGTGCATCATGGGAAACTGTGATGTCATCGCGGCACATTAATTTGACAAAGCCTTGAATTTCTTTATGAAATTGACACCGCTGTAGGGAATATTTATCAACTTTGTTTACTGTGCCCTACATATGTTGTAGATTTATGCTTAATCTACATGGAAAGATATTCAAACTTTCCACTAGTATCAAATTTCAAGGACAACAGGACATTCAATTATAAAGAAAAACAAAAGAAATCTGAGGCAATGTGCCCACTTTATATAATATTCTGTGACCTTGATGAGAAGTGGAGGTATTTTTGGACAAAAGCAGTCTTTAACGTTAGATATCTCGAGTTAGGAAAAGAGTATTGCTACTGGGTTTGGAGGGCATGAACTGGAATATTTTTGTCTTTCACATAGGATCCTAATGAAAAGCCGCTGGAAAATGCCTTTAACCATGGTTGGTACCAGAGGGAGGTAGGGGCCAATGTGCCCCCGTCAGCGAAATTCCCAGTTTCTTCTGGAGCCATATTGGTACGATCAAATGTGGCACTCTAACCCCCGTGAGGAAAAGTCGACCCCGACGGTTTCTCTTTTGTCGCTCTAAAGGAGCGCAAATCATTTAATACGAATTCAAATTGTTTTCACGCGCTGCGCGCGATGTAGAGTTTCTGTTGTTTTTGTTTCATATTTTGTCGCATGTAGTAAATGGTATTACGTCTTTCCACCACACTTAGTAACCCAGCCACACTTAGCGTTCGCACTGTTATGTTAAGATTGCAAATTTCATCCTCAATAACACAGTCTGTGTTTTGCTTTTGTGTAAGGCAGGATACACTGCAAAAATAATAAATAAAACCTAACATTAAAAAAAAATTAAAATTAAAAATGAATAAAAAAGTAAACAACCGGTCCATTTTTGCATTTTGCTCATCATCGATACAGATTTGGCTTATAGCGAAATAGTGTTAATGTTTTCATTATTCCCAAACTTTCTTTGCCATGTTTCACGGAGACGTTGTTTTTCTGAGCACTAAATGGTAACTTGTAGCCAGTGGCGCCGCCAGGTTTTGATGATTGGGAGGGGGGGGGGGGGAGACCACAGATGACATCGTAATGCCACTTCAGTTGACCTCTTCCCCGAGTGTGTAAGTTGTACGTTTTTATGCCCCCTGCGAGTGTATACAGCAGTGGGGGATCCTTCCTTTGTCACTACATAGGAGGGCCGTCCTAGGGGAGGGCGCCCCCTACCCTTTGAGAAATTTTTGTTAGTTTAAGGTTGTTTAGATGCAAAATGGTGCTATCTTTGGGTATTTGGGGGACAGATCACATATGGCTGGAAAATGCCCATAATTTGGTGAATACTACTTTTTGGTTAGGTGAAAGAGGAGAGTATGTTGTCTAAGAGAAGGGTATGTTGTCAACAAACCTCCTGAAGCCCCCCCCTCCGTCCTTTTGGCCACTTTACTGCCTTCCATTCGGGGAAGATTTTACGCAAAAATAAGGGCGTGGAGTCCACAGAAACATTCTTGGACCATTACGAAAATTTTCCTTTGCTTCATTGTGCATTTAAAAAGGGCATCAAAGGCTGGCAGACACCGGTATAGGGCTTCATGGAAGGTCAGGATTAATTATATAAAATGGGGCACTGACATGCTAATTATTACCTGACATCCAAATGGTACTATAGAGTATGATGCCAAGCAGTTTACAACTATCGTATTTTTACAGGCTGAGCTTGAACGAAAATCCAGACGAACAGCTTCCAGCAATGGGAAACGGGAGGGAGGGAGAGTATAGGTGCAAGAAGGTGATATTAGAAATCCCTGATAGGTATAGCAAAAGGGGTGACAGACTAACAAGAGCGTTTCAGAATGCGCCCTAAGTGTATTAGCAATCACCATCTATACAGATAATGGCTGCGCGCAAAGCCCTCGGTAAAAATTTGAAAAATGTATAACGGCCAATACGTACTTTCAACCTGCCACATCATGCTACAAATAAGATTGAAAGATCCCATATCGATGTGAGGCCCACTGAGGTAGGATATGTGCTTCTCTTTTCAGAAAAGTGTTGAAATCCCCAAAGTTGCATGTATTATTACCTTAATAATGGTCATGAGTTTAAGTGCAAACTGTGACAAATGCGCGCGAAGCGCGCCGAAATTTTTCATTAAAAGTTTTCATGACAAAAGCTGCATTCATGCTTTGCATCGAGACACTTTCAATTCCCCATCAAACCTATATGCCATCACAAAGCCAATCTTTTACCTGAGAATTCTTAAACAGCTTACAACTTTTGCAGCTGTGCTTCTCCGGGAGTTGCTACCGCAAGATATTGATAATAAGAACAATATTGAGGTACGGTTTGAAGCGCGCGGAGCGCACGAAATTTTGATAGTTTGCGAAGGATTTGTGAAACTTTTGTAAGTTTGAGAACCATTTGTGATAGAAAATGATTACATTAGATCGATCACTTGGTCGAAAACACACCTTACCCTACCCCCTACAGAAATCTATAGCTCAAACGACTTTTGGGATCATTTTAAAATTTCCAAAAAATAAAAAAAATCTGAAATCGATTGGGGGCACGCGCCCCCTATGCCCCCCGTGCTTGCGCCACTGCTTGTAGCAGGGATGACACCCAAAGGGTTAAGTTTGCACTCATCAACGACTACCATTCGCACACTTGATTTCGTAAACTAACCCCTACCCCCATGGCCGTATGGGCCGGGGGTGCTGGGGCGGTTGCCCCCCCCCCCCCAAATGTCAGAAACCTGACTAAATCGGGCAGATATTTTGATTCAGTCAGGCGGAAAATTGGACAGTTACATTACTAGGTCTGGAGTCGCGCAAAAATCACCGCCCTCCCTGAGAAAAACAGTCCCGTACGGCAATGCCTCCCCCCACGTTTTTTTTTGGTTTTACTTACTAAGAATCCTAAGATTTTAAATGGTCTTCAGTGCAAAACCCCAAAAGTTTTTGCGGGTTTTTGCTTCGCACCCCTCCCCCTTTTTTTGGATTTGAAAGCCCTGGATCCGCAACGAATATCCTCTTCAAATCAGTCAAATACATTTTCAAAATATTTGTCTTGTTGTACAGCCGCCTGTCTACCGTCAATCTGGTGTTTCATTTAATAACAGCAGACTTGCCCGTCTGTCGGTAAATTTGTAAACATTTTGTTGGCGCTTTCGCTGCTTTTTTTTTTTTTTTTTTGCATTTTTCTCTGTACTCATGCAATGGCACCCTAGCTACGAAGAGGTGTTTCGAGTGGGGACTGCACTCTTTTCCGACATCTCTTTGTACCGACGTCTGGATATTCCAAAAAGTTTACATTGAGGTCAGTGTTAGGATAAGGGTTAGGTTAGCTTTAAGGTGTTACGAATATACCCTATGTACGGACCGTCATCTCTGTGTTCGAACACACGTAACCCTATAATAGTTGCATCTGTCATTACATCCAACGTAGACTTGTCGGAGTATAGAGACGTCAGAACAAAGAGACGTCGGTACAGAGAAGTGTAACCGTTTCAAATAGGAACCATTGTGTAACTCTTAGCAATTCCTGGCTCCACCGGGTCCCGTATGGGACGAGGACCTGTTCTGATATTCTTACTGCCGTTGGCCCAAAGGTGACCGTTTTCTTCTTAAAATGAAAAAAAAAAACTGTTTGGATGGAAGATTAATTTAAAGTCAAATTGTGCAAATTGTGATAAGAATATACATCTTTTGCCGAAAATTTAAAGAAGTTCTATAAGTTACACCAGCAAAAAGTTTTACGTGTTGAATGTGCAGAACAGAAATTTTGACAGTCACATTACGCGCACCAAAAAAGGTCACGTATGTATCCGTCGCTACTTCCTAGTACTACTTGGAAGTATGACTGGGTACTTATATTGCATTATATCTCTAGCAATGAAAAAAAAACATGCTTTACTGTTCAGCTTTTGATTTAATGATTTCCCAAACTCTGCATTGTTCAATTATTTTTCAATCTCTTATTTATCTGTCACGGTTCCGTGTACTTTATTTGGACCAGGGATCTGGTATATCTGATATAAAGCCAAAATTTTTCCGTTTTCTAAATTCGGCATTCCGTTGTGTTAATTTTCATTTTCCGTGATTATCCCGTTTTCCCGCCGTTTTCCGTGTTTTGCCAGTTTTCCAATAAAAAAAGAACTTTTACTATGAATTGTGTATGGTCTGCTGTGGACAGACAGGCTCTCGGTAGTCCTGCGTGTGTGTTTGTACGTTTTTCACGGTGCTAACGTGCTGAAGTATAGTAGTAGAGTCTAGTAGAGTAGTAGACCTCGATAAACAGTAACAGTATCCATCATTGTTCTCCCCTTTGAGTGTTCTAAAACTGAAAGTTTACAACTTCTGCTCACATTTCTAATGTTTCTTTTTTCATTGCCCGTCAAAGTCGCAAATTCCGTGAATTTTGTCCGTTTTCCATAACGTGGAAAAATGTTGGCTTTAATCTAAAATTATCTCCCTGTTTGAACCAGACCTGCAGTGAATGGTACATGATAAGCCTGTATTTGCATAAGTCCAATCAACAAGCGTGCGGAACCACATCTAGTTGGGGTGGGGCGTGGCATTTTTACCCCAAAACTTAAGCATGTTTGCCCCAAAATATTGTATTCTTGCCCAACACCTCGTACCACTATGCCGAACGGGTTTGTAGAAATTTGTACTCACAGGTTATGAAAGATGCATTTTGGGAAGCAAAATTTTGTACTTGTAAACATAAGGAGTGTGTTGTACTCATGCTCAGAAAGACACTACACTTGACATGTGTTGTACTTATTACGAGTCTACTTTATTAAAATTCACTGAATTATTTTAAAGGGAATATTCAGTCTCCCTAGATGTATTTTGACAATTAAATGCTGCAAATGTCCAAATATTTCCCTAATAAGTGTCTTAGTATGACATACATAGGGTAAACCAAGAAGGCTCCTGCACAGGTAAAGCGTTTCAGTTACAAAAATGTCACATGGTTAAAAAGAGGTCTTCATGAATTGGATTACCAGCTATATGTACTGGTACAATGTGGAGTGACTGCATTTTCCCTTTATGGTACCGACCGACTGATTGGTCAATGGGTTAGAGTATCCAACTTGCATCCGGAAGGCCTGGGGTTTGACTCCTGGCCAGGTCATACCAGAGACTTTAAAAAATGGAACCTACTGCTTGGAGCTTAGCATAAGCAATGGAGTAGGGAAAACAAGCCAGTGAGCGACAACTGAAAAAAGGCGTGGCCAGCCTGACTTAAACCGACAGGTTAGAAACATGAGCTGTAAAACCGCATCTAACTCTAACACTCTAACCCTTTAAGGTACCATTATCAAATACTATTTTTCTTTGTTCCATTATGGTCTTTTCAGATCCATGTTTGTACATTCCAAGATTTGCTCACAAGCTGGAGTTTGGAGACAAGACTCACACAGTATCTATGACAGCTTTACGACTGGTTAGCAGAATGAAGCGAGATTGGATGCACACAGGGAGGAGACCATCAGGGTTATGTGGTGCAGGTAAATACAAGAGGCTGTGCAAAGGCATACTCAGTAATTAATACTACAGTGGCTGAACAGTTTTTGATTGAGAAAAAAACCTGTATTGCCAGAGAAATTGCCTGTTTTTTGTTGAAACATCTGCATGAGAAATAGGTTTTGCCTTTGCCCAGACTCCAGGGGGTTGCATCCCCCACAACCTGGCTCATAAGCCTATGGGATTGTGGTGTTTGAGTTAGGGGAACCTGGAGGTCTATGTGGTACAGGTATTAGGAGAGGTCGGGGGGGGGGCAGCAGGGCTTTGTGGTGCAGTTAGTGGAGGATAGGTTTGTGGCAGCAGGGGAGTTAGCTTCAGGGAAACAAGTGTGGGGTGAGGGGAAGTAGCTGGGTAATACGATAGGATTGTGAGGTGGCAGGAATGGTGGATAAGGGTAATGAAGGGAATTTGGTTGGGGAATAAAAATTCATATGTGTGATAAAAGTAATTGGGAGAAAGGTTGTTAGGTAGTTGACTCATTTGTAGTCTTTGTTCTTGAATTAACCAAATCGAGGAAAATAATAACGGAAAAGTGGGACCTTTCCCTGAATAGCCTCAACAGAGATTGCCAGACCAGAGAGATGAAGCTCTAGTAGAATTTTAAAAGTAGCCATCCATGTATTATAGCCTATAAATTTAAATCTGTGGAACTTTAATTTCTCTGATTGGGCAAAGCCCATCATGAAATTTTCTGCATTTGAAAGTTTAAGCATGAGAAATTTTATGTTTCATGTGGGGGGGGGGGGGCAATCTTTTATTGACTGATCAATTTATGACATGAGCAAACTTTTATGTATTGATGTGTGTAGTAGTGAAGCTTGAAGGATCATTTGTTTAGGGATAATGCTTATGTACAATAATTTTAGCTTATCTTTATTTCAGCATTACTTGTTTCTGCCAGACTTCATAACTTTAATAGAACCCAGAGACAGATCATTAAGGTTGTCAAGGTCTGTGATGCTACATTGAGGAAAAGGTAAATATTTATTCCTCTTTAACTTTTCTTTCCTTTGTTATCTTCAAATTTTCCTCAGTTGTGAAAGAATATGGAGCTTTATATGGTGATGTAAATTGCCATTCATTCAGATTGTGTGAGTTAGTAGTTTCCAGTCGTGAACTGGTGCATACATTTTGGGAAGTGTATCCTTCAGAAGGGTTTGTCTAGATAACCATTAACCATATGCTGTAACCTGTGGTAATTGTTAGCTTAGCAAGTAAGCATCAGAGGGGTGTGGGCGGGGAGGGCCCTTCTGATTGGGACACTCATGCCACACTTGAAAAATGTATTAAGGAGGGTCTTTGCCTTGTAGGAAGTCTATTTCATTCCCCCCTCCTAACATTGTACACTGGATCCAGTAATGGATTTGCTATGCAATTGCCCTCTTCCTAGAAAGTTACAGTTCTCCCAAGTTTACTTCCAGCCCCTCCTATATTTCAAAAGAGAAAAAGTTGTGCTGCATCTACAAGATAAAGCAAGTTTGTGTTGAGTTTAATTGCCCGTTTTCTACTGAGTACACTTCTATGTGTGATTTAAATGTTGTTTGAGCTGTCAGCTATGAAATGTACTACATTACATCACATTTCACTGGTCTGCACAAGTCATCATTAACCAATCTGAGTGGCTCCTATTTGAAGCTGTTGCTTGAATTTGACTTAAAGTGCACTCACCAATTGTAAATGTAGACACCACAGGTCTGCTAAATGTGTTTAGGGTGATGCACTACTTAGACACTTCGTGACAAAATTCAAGTTGACATTGGAAGATTACAATATAGAAACTGAACAGAGAGATATTTATTCGAACATGTAAGATCCGTAGTTTGAATCTAAAAGCTAGTGACATAGTAAGGGGGGAGGGGTATGAGCCCCCACAAGTCTCCCCCTACTGGAAGGTCCATGACTGAATAAATGTATGTAAGTATATGGTGGTTCCACATTTGAAGCTCCCCATGAAATGGTGGAGCCCCCTTCCCCACACATTTTTTCTTGCTATGCTAGATGACCAACAGAAGGTTTAGCAAAGCTGTGTTTATATATATGTTTTAATCGACTTCACGTTGCAAATTTTGATTGTGAGAAGTATGTCTACCTGATTGGTTTTTATACTAGGAATTAGGATCAAATATGAATCTCTGTTTTCAGACATTTTTCAGGGAACACTTTGATGGTTAAAGGATGTTTTTGTCATGTTCACCTGTGTTTATACTGTAGGTATATGCCTGCTGTAGCTCGAAAAATGACTGCTATATCATGACGCCTTCTTGTTCTGAAATTTTCATGTTAAGACCCCTTGGGGGTTAGTTTAATGGGGTTTGAGTTTATAGGGATAAGGTACGCGTGATCAGCAATGCAGTTGTAACAGAAGCCTTTTTTGCTATGATTTCTCAGTGAAATGAAGACAGAAATGTGGACCAATCACTAAAGCCATGTGTCTGCATGTATATAAGTGTAGGAACAGAGGTGTGGGAACATAATGATGTCAGAAAATAGATGTATAACTGTCTGGATAAGCTGATGTTAAATGTACTTTAGCCCCATTCAGTAGTGGTAGTTGTAACAAGTTACACTTTATTAATGGGAAATATTTTTAAGCTCTGATTTTTTGTGATGTTTCAGACTCTCAGAATTTGAAGACACACCATCAGGTCAACTGACAGTAGATGAGTTCAATAAAATTGATTTGGAAGAAGAACAGGATCCACCCTCATTCACTCAAGCTAGGAGAAATGCCAAGATAGCCCAGGTTAGTTCTGTTGTGTGAATCTTTTGCCCTAAATAATTAGTATCGCTAAGTTGTGATGGGACAACTCCCACCCGGGCAATTCCCTCCTTGAGCAATCCAAATTTTCTGGTGGTGGTGGGAGGGGGGGGGGGGAGTTGTGTGAGGGGCAATCGTTATGGTTGGGAATTGTCCAGAGGGAATTTTCTGGAGTGGGAGTGGTGTTGTGGGGGGTTGGTGAGGGGGGGTATTGGGGACTCTCACTAAATACCTGACAGTAATTCTGACTTAAAAGTTCCCTGTTATCTGTTGTTTTCTTGCAGTACCAGCAATCAGTCACAAGTAGCTGTGAATGAATTTGTTGATTAAAGTTTACCTTTTTGTAAGTTTCTCATTTGTCTGTAAAGGACTTTGTTGGCTTTCATGTTGTGATGCCATCTTCCAGCCTCTTGTCAATACAGATCATCTTCAAGGTGAGATTAAAGCTACACTGTAATTTCATCTGTATATCCCCTTACTTCCAAGTCAATCATCATCCAGTGAGATATCACAGAAACAATAGATAATCTGTACTGGGAAGAATGAACCGTGAATCCTTGCAGCATGTAATGTCTCGTAAACAGGAAAACTAAAACCTGTCAGGAAAAAATGTCATTGACTTATTTTATAATTTTTTTTGAAAGTTGAAAGAATTGAGCCAGAAACAGGTGATGGAATTGACTGGTGAGGTGTCTACTGTGCAGATTGCAATAGAGAAAGCCTTACAGAAGAGAAAACAACAAAAGACTGATGGTGAGTCTGATTAAAGGTCTTGTTTTGAAACTCTGTTTATCTGACCAAGTTGGAACTAAATTTTTCTCCATTAAGCAAAAAATAAGGATAAACAAATCTTCGGTGTTAACTTATGTTTAATAATGGATATGCTGTAATACTCTGTAAATCTGACCAAGTTGAAACTAAATTTTGCTCCACTAAGCAAATTTGAATAGTGGATCTTTATTGTTGATTTGAAATACTGCACCTTGGGATACCTAGAATGTTTGTCAACATGTTAAGCACATAAAGATGACACAACTGATAAAGATGAAAAATAGTAGTACTTCTTCAGAAATAATTTTTGACATAAGTGATATTTCAAAGTAAGTATCTTGCTAAAACTTAGAGACTTTAGGTCCCAAAGTTTGAGCATACAAGCAATGGACTAGGGTAGTGGTTACTATTTAGGTATTTGGAGCAATCAAATGGTGAGTTTTAATGTAAAAAGGGTCTCAAATAAACAGGGGTCTACTGTACCTTTGAAATGCCATTGCCATCATTTTTTTCATACATAATTTGCTAAAAGATAGGAAAGTTCATATTGATGATAATTTGTGATGTATTCCAGCAGTTGAGTTGCCAATCCCATGTAATTTTGAAAATGTGCAGGACAAATGGTGTCAATTAAAGTCTTCATGATTGTGATAAGTATGTATGTCTTTTATCTTTCCCTTTGTGTGTTCTGTTTCATAGCAGGCCAGGATTATGTGTTCCATAATCTTTGATGCTATCCAAGTGGAATTATTGTCGGTCAATATTCCTTCATAGGCCCCAGTTTTCTTCATAGGCCCATGGTACTATGGTGACTGTGCCTATTGGGTAATCTGGGCTTGGGTCATTGTGAAATACTAGATTATAGTCAAAAGTGAAGAAACTGGAGTGGTTGTGTTTGCCTGAATATAACAAAAATGACAGACTAATAGTGGCAGCATTGACTTAAAGTGAAGATGTTTTTAAGATGCTTGTTATTCCATGAATTGACCAGGAAAAGTCATGGACATGTAGGAATATTTATCACTCTTCAAGCCTGGAATAGTTGGACAACTTTGTTAAAATGACATTAGTTACAGAACTTGTAAAGATTGTATAACTCCTTTTGAGTATATTTTCAAGGAGTATTTTTATCATAGACTTTTGGTGAACTTCAAAGAAATACAGTAGATCATGGATTTTTCATAGTTGGGTCATGAAACTGTCTTGGAAAAGTCATGGAATATTTTTGTCTGGAGCTTTGGCGGAAGAGAAGTTTCCTTTGTAGAATCTGGCAGTTACACATAGTTTACCTTTGCTTATTGGAGAATAAAACTTTGTAACCTTATGATTATGTTGAGGATTCTCACTGTCATGAGAATGATGTAGATTTCTTGACATTGTCAGGGTGACCAGATTGTGGTCTGGTTAACCAAATTTCAGGGTGAAAAGTGTAACACTCCTTTTTGGTGCACACCTCCAGATCGGATGAGCATCTCCTCTGTCAGCACCCTGGATGAGGTAGAACAAGAAGCTCTCATGGAAGAACTTGATGAAAATGAAATTTTAGGGAACACTTTACAGGAGGAAGAGAATAGAATAAATCCAGATTTGATGGCAGCGGGTTCATCCTCATCCCAGGACAGGGTCCCTGATCCAGAGGCAGAAACAGGTCAAAACAATGAGCTTGCTGAGAATAATTTGACTACACCAAGTCAGGATTCAGCAGCAAAAAAACCAGATGAGGTTTTAGATGAACTGTTAATGCCCCCACCATGGTTCTCTGAAAAGAAAGCCCAAAAGGGTGGTCTGAGACCATCGCCTTTGTCCTTGGGCTTGAGAGAAACAATTGAGGAATGCATGAAAATTCCAGATCAAAGTGGTAAGTTGAAAATTGAATGGTTGATTTATACTGTAAAAGGGGGAAGGAGTAGGGGGCAGGCATCAGAAGGAAGGGTTTGCCCACTGAGAAGACATTAAGTTTCTCTGTATGTAAAATGTCAACATGCATGTATAGTGCCTTTGCATGTAAAGTGCAAAATGCATGTATACTGCACTTATAAATCCAACATCAGTCAACTTCCACAAAATTTCCCAGCTGATTTAAGTACAGATAGTGGACTATTTTAAGGGGTTTGCCAGAGACTAAATTCAGTGACTTCAAAAAATGCAGAAAATTTTTCTGCTTTAGGACTTGAAAACTGCATATCAATAGAATGTAGCGTTTGGAAGATACTAATTTTCAAAGAAATGTATTTTTTCTAGAGGTAAAATGCATTATGGGAAATTTGTGATGTCATTGTAGCACATTGAGTGTAGCATTGTATTTCTTTGTGAAATTGACACTGCTGTAGGAAATATTTTACAACTTTGTTTGCTATACCCTTCATTTGGTGTAGTTTTAAGCTAGGATGACATGGAAAGATATTTAAACATTCCAACAGTATGAAATTCCAAGGACAAACAGGACATTCAGTTGTAAAGAAAACAAAAGTAATCTAAGGCAATGTGCTCACGTTACATAACATTCTGTGACCTTGATGAAAACTGGAGGTGCTTTTTGTCAGAAATAACCAATCTTTAAAATGAGATATCTTGAGTTAGGAATAGAGTATTGCTGCAAGGTTTAAAGGAAATGAAGTGGAATTTTTTTCACATGAGACCATTTTGAAGTGGCACTGGTATATGCCTTTAGCTTAATATATTCAATAACCATCAAAGAGCAAGTCATAAATACTCAATGAAAGGTTACTAAGTCAAATGTGACTAGCATGCATTTTACTGATTTTAGTGTGTGACTTCCCTCTTTTACAACTTATTAAATGAAGAAGTCCAATTGGGTATAAAACTGTGTAAAAATGAGAGCATGCAGCATTACAGTTTTAGGTCACCTGCAATATGAATATGCATATATCAGAACCAATCAACAGTGGAGAAGAAATAAATTTCAAATAATGCTCATGAATATAGTGGAACTGGGTCATATCTCTCAGTTTTTATTTCACATATAAATTGGTGTAGATCTGTTGCATTATCTTTACATATGTTAAAGAATATTTCAATGTGAAGATGGTGCAGCAAACTTCTACTTCCCAATTTTATGTCAGGTGGCGGACTGGCAGGCCAGGAGAGGTTTTGTGCAATGCAATGAAAACCAAATATTTGCACACAATCAGCCTAATGAAAGAACAAAGAAGTCTTTAGATCAGCAGAGAATGGAGAGTAGGTTTAGTTTAAGGGTTTAGAATTCAGGGTCGGAAGACTCTTGGACTCATTGAGAACCCTATACCCATTTGATTGTGGAGAAACTTTTGACTCAAGGGTGTAACAAGGCAGGGTTGTACTAATCATATAATTTCTGCATCCAGACCCATCATTTAAACATCCTCATGAGATGGATCTGAGTGTATCCCCAGTCTTAACCCAATTTTCTAAAGGAAGCCACTTTCTTATAGGCTGGGAGAGGTAGAGGAACCTTGCTTTGTACCATAGCTTGACAACTAATTAGAGCAAAGCTTCAAGACTTCCTCAACTGATCACACAATTTCTAAGTCAGACAAATTCCTGAGTTTAACAGCCAGATACCAAAGAAAATTCGCTACTTTTGAACTCCATCAGTATCACTGCAAATAGCCATGATGAACAAGCAATTCTGAGTCACCACATAATTTTCAAGTTGTCATGCTTGAATTTGATCTGGGGACCTCTATCATGCAATTCAGGCACTCAGTTCCCAAGCCACTCCACCCCCTATTAAGTGCCCAGTTTGTGTAGGGGTTTTATTGTCAGGATTCATACAAGCAGGTCACATTATTTCTGTGTTGAGTAGCACCATTGTTGTACAGTAATGTAACTTGACATTTCTTGTGCTAAAACTGAAAATTTCAAATTGTTAATCAAATTTGTGAAACTATAATTTCATCTTGTTTTGACTTGCAAGATTTGTGCAGATTGCTATGTTTCTGATCTATCTTAATTACTTAAAATTCAAATTTATTTTTCATATGTTTTACAAAGGTAACAAGTTGAAACAAAAAAATGTGTGGATGCAAAAACATATGATGGACACTAGAAAACAGACGAAAACTGTTGTCAAAGCTAGTAACCAACAGATTACGTTATAGCACCTCTGTTGCAATGGGTATATCCCGTGTCATTTAATTTTTGCTTTCTTCAATTGTTTCTCATTTGCTGTAGAAGTAGAAACTCAAGAAGGTGCTGATGATTCAGGAGAGCTTGACTTGACTGGTATAGATGATGCGGACTTAGACAAGGTACAATACAGTACATCCTCCTTCCTCTTTGTCTGATTGGTTGTCTTATTCATAACATTATTTTGTGTTGTCTTTTATGTGACTGATACCCTCCAATATGTAACATCTGTTTCCATCTTTTTTCTGATTACCTGTATTTCCCCGAGTGTCAGGTAGTGCTACTGAAATATACCTTTATGCAAAATTTATGGTCAGCATGTGTCAACGTTGATGTAAGAATTTATGGAATGGTTTACCGAAGAACATGTTAATACATAAAAACTAGGACTTGCTAAGTACCAAAGTCTGTATGAATCAATTGAATGGTTTTATCTCTCATTGTTTGCAGTATGTGTTGTAATTGTAGCATTCCCACAACATACCTCAAAAGTGGAGTGGCAATTTTTCTGTGTTCTGAAAGGTCCTGTTTTGTGTTGTTTTCCATTTTCTAATGGCTTGTCTCCTCAGTGTGGTCAACATCACTTTACTTTGACCCAGTAACGTTGTTCAACTGAAAAGAAAACAATATTTGGACAAACTTTATAGGAAGTCCTACCTTGATGTTTGTGCTTATGATGTTATTATCTTGAGTTCATTTTTGATTCCCTCTTCTATTTATTTTTATGTGAAAATGTCATTTTCTGAAATTTTCAGTGTTTTCTCTTTTCTTCCCCATTTCCTTGGTTCTTTCCTGGTTTTCTATATTATAGTACTCATTACTCTAATTTAACCCTGCACAAAGAAAGTTGTCTGAAACTTTTCACAACAAATTTAAATTGCATCCTAAATCTGCTAATGACATTGTAGGTACTGAGTGGAACTTGAAAAGTTGTTGCTAAATAAAATCTTACAGATTACTGGGGGGGGGGGGGGGGGACTTTTGGATAAACTTGTGTCACTTCTGAGGAGCATTTTGTGTACTGAAATACATGCCATTAGTCAGTGATTTATGTCTTGGTTATACAATAACTAGTATCCAGGTAGGCTTTTTCAATGTCATAATGGTTTATTTCTGATGGTTTGTCCTCACATAAAATGCTACTTTTGTCCTGTTGTCTTTTTCAGTTCATTTTAAGTGAGAAAGAAGTTGAGGTGAAGACCAGAATATGGATGCTGGAAAATGCAGAGTATTACAAAGATATGAAGAGTAAGTGGTTACAATAACTATTGTAAATGGAGTGGGGTGGGTTAGGGGAGGGGTGACCCCAAAATAGCCAGCTGGGAGTCTAGCTCCGTACTTATCTAGTTCAAACATCAGTTTTATTTGGAGAAAATGCATTGACTCTTTATAACATAATGTTTTTTTTGCAGTCAATTGAATAGACGAGTTGGGAAATTGGATTTTGGTGTACCATATAGTACCACAGATCAAGTCCACAGATATTTTCTCACAGATACAAAGGCTTGTAGAGATTGTGTTCTTGTCTTCTGCAATCTACTGTCATACTGTCCAATGTTTTCTGTCATAGTAGAGATTAACTTAAAAAGGAACTTTTTTTCAAAGGAAATTCTCTTTGACCCATGAGTGATGTCTAGAGAACCATGATTTTAAACTGTGCATGATTATACAAAACAGCTGTCTTGCACAAGCAGCCTCTATTATGGTACACTTTCCTTCCCAGCATGCATTGTAAATGGAAGTTTCACAACTCACTTATTACAGTAGATAAGATGAATTTTACAAAGCAAGGAGTTGAGAGCAGGACAGGAGTCTGTTAGACTTCCTGAGCCAATTGAAAACTTCCTACAATCATGGATTGTCTCATGTTTTTAGAACATTTCAATGCAACTATTTTACTGCTATAGTTAATTGGATTCCCTGAATTTATTTTCCTGCTAAAAATTTTTATTCTCAAACTTCCAAGGATAGTGAAACTAAACGTCATATTAGCTGATACTTTTCCATTGCAAATATATTTTAGGAAACTAATTTGGGAAGAGCATGTTTTTAAACAGAACTACAGAAGCAGACTTTGTTTACTGAGGATTATTTCTACCAGGAGATGTTCTTCTGCATTTTGTTGAACATGTTCAGGTCCACAGGAAGGGAGCGTGAGCTGCAGGTGGGCTTTTAATGCTCCCTGTCCCATGTCCCCTGTCTCGTGTCCCCTGTCCCCTTTTGTTAACCTTAAGGGTATCACTACTCTTCTGTAGATTTTTCTGCAGGAAGAAATTTGTGCTTGGGCTTTGTTGATTTTGTGTAGCCTAGGGTGCAGCCTAGGTGCAGAGGATACTACAGGGTTGCCATTAGTGCAACCAACACAAGATCTAAATTTTTCAGTTTTCTGGAAACATGGTGGCCCTCTAATCTTGTTCAAACCATTTCTGAGTGGTATCTTTAACTGCAGTGTTTTAAAGGAAGTTTCCATAAATATGGGGATTTGAGTATGCATTCTTAAATATTTTATAGAGAGAAAATTTCTTGAACTTTTTAATTTTTTTCCTGTTATAGAAAAAGAAGAAGCTGAAGAAAAGGCAAGGGAAAACCAAGCAAAAGAAGACCAGAAAAAGGTAGAAGAGAGATGATGTTTGATAAATTTGTTTCTGATTGGTATTGACAAAAGAAGGGATTACATGATTATAAGAAAATTGTCCTAATTCCACATACTCCACCACATTCCAGCTTAAAGGTTATAGAAGAGGAAAGGAAAGGAGAAATGAAACTAAAATATAAAACCAAAATATGGTTGAAGGAGGGGTAGTGCTTGGGCATTTGTGTATGCTTGGTTTACAGAAAGAAAGCATTGATGATGTTATTTTGTAACAATCTTTAATTTACCCTCCTTCTGAGTCCCACTTTGGGAAACAACCAGTAACCTACCCTCATGAGAAATAGATGTCCCAATAACTTTACTCTGTAACATATCAGCATACATGATAATCGTACCATTTTGCTATCATTACAAATTTTATTTTGATTGATTTTTTCTGAGAGAAAAGCTATTGGACAAGTGTTTGAAAATGTTTGTACTTGTTTGTCACTTGGCACGGTATTATTTATTGGTATGAATTGTTCTTGGATGTTTATTACTCTTTTGTCGACCATTAGTTTATCCTTCTCCTTCTTACAGCAAAAGCGTAAACCAAAGAAAAAGCCTCAGGCACCTGCCAACACAGCAGGTGAAGCAATTGAAAAATTACTGAAAGAGAGGAGGATTTCAAGCAAAATTAACTATGATGTCTTGAAAAATCTTGAAAAGACGTCTGTGGAAGTAAGGATGAGTTCAGAGCCATCATCTCCTGCTGAACCAATGATGAGAAGAATGCCACCATCACCTGTGACACAACCCCAAGCACAAGCAGTGATAAAGAGAGCTCTGGTAGTTGAAACTGAGGATGAAGTGAGTTTAAAATGATCAGTGAAATGTAAACATTTCATTAGGAGATTTGAAATCAGTTCAACAGAAAGCAGACCAAAGTTAATATAAGAAAAGGTTTTTACAGACAGGACAGGAACAGTTAAGCTTGCAAGTAATTAGCATCCTGATGTACTGTAGTGATGTTGCCAGTTGGGCATAAGCTTTGCCCTCCCACCCCTTACCAGAACCCCTCAAGACTCAGCTGCTTTCTAAACTCAGAATGTTCTGAGCGCTGTGTACAAGGTAGGTTGTAGGGCGTGGCTCCATATTCCAGGGTCAAACTTCATGGCAAGTTGTTGTTCATTACTACTGCTAGGTGTAGATAAAAAGTTGAGTAAAGTGAAGGTAGGGTTATCTTTCCTGTTTGCTACAATTAGTAAATGAAAGCATTGCATTTAAGTGACCTAAGAATGAGCATGGTGCTGTACTGCCAGGTAGAAATTCTAACTGTTGTGGAAAATTTGAACTATTCTGAAAAAAGATCAAAATACATTGTTGGGATAGCTTCTGCTACATGAGGTGGCCTTTGGAAACAGAATTTATTGTAACAAATCGACTTTAATGCCATCTATGAAACAGTCACTGAGAGTGGAGTTTTGGACTTTTTATATATGTGCGTGTTTATTTGGGAGGGGGGAGATAACATGTGTTTATCATATTTGCATATTTCCAGATTTTTACAGTATTTTAATGCAAAGTAAGTTCACACTGTTCTTAATGTTATGCTAGCATAGAAGACATAACTGGGTCTCCTTTAGAATGGAGGAGTGTTACATATACCTGACCTTTTGCTAAAACTGATCATAACAGTTGGCAGCCATTTTAATAGTCAACTTTTACTTAATGATATCAGAAAGCTGATGGCTTCTTGGGACTTTTAAGATTTCCACTAACTTATAAAGGCTAGGGAAGGGGTGTGGAGGGGGTGGGGCCAGGCATGAAACAGTGTCAGAATGGCAGAAAATAAATGGGCAAGTTAGAGGGGCTGTGGTATAGCTTGGAAGAGGCCATGTGAAAATGTTTCTAGACCAGGCTTTCTCAACTAGTGGTGGGCCCGCCACTGGTGGCGCGCCGCACCATTTCAGATGGCGCGCATCAGGCTGGCTGTTCTGCATGACAAATGGAACGAGCAGCGGAACTTACACTAGTACTCAGATATTTACACTCTCAACCTGTCAACTGGGTGCATTTATGAGTATCCCAGTAGCTACAGTTTACTGTACGTAACAGGTGGGGAAGCCCCTGTAATGCAAGTCGCAAGTCTCACAGTTGCAAGCTTCACTACAGCAACGGTACACAGAAATGTTACTATGCGAAACGCTACTGTATACAATCTATTGTGAGCGTTGTGATCAGGCTCTTAGCCACGGGGGGATGTGCCCCCCCCCCCCCTCCCCAGTTTTTCAAGGAAAGGTCTTGCTCTGAAGGAGGAAAAATTTATTACGAGACCAGCCTTTTTGGTTTCGATGAAAAGAGAAACCTATGCGGTCATGATGGCGTGTGTATGTATGTGTGTATGTGCGTGTATGTGTGTATGTGTGTATGTGTATGTGTGTGTGTGTGTATGTGTGTGTGTGTGTGTTTGTGACACTTTGCTCGTTAACACGATATCTCAAGAAGGGAAACTCTGACAGTTTTCAAACTTGGTGCATAGATGCCCCATATTGAGAGGAAGAATCCTATTGTTTTTGGTGGGGGTCAAAGGTCACCTGGGGTCACCTGGGGTCAAAACCTGAAAACCTTGTTAACACAATATCTCGAGATAGGAAGCTTGGATGAATTTCATACTTTGTATGTAGATGCATTACGGTAAGAGGAAGAACCCTATCATTTTTGGTTGAGGTCAAAGGTCATCTGGGGTCACCAGGGGTCAAACCCTAAAAATTTCGTTAACACGATATCTCAAGAAGGGAACCTCTGACAGTTCTCAAACTTAGTACATAGATGCCCCATATTGAGAGGAAGAACCCTATTGTTTTTGGTGGAGGTCAAAGGTCACCTGGGGTCTCCAGGGGTCAAAACCTGAAAACATTGTTAACACAATATCTTGAGGTAGGAAGCTTGGATGAATTTCATACTTAGTATGTAGATGCGTTATGGTAAGAGGAAGAACCCTATCATTTTTGGTGGAGGTCAAAGGTCATCTGGGGTCACCGGGGGTCAAAGCCTGAAAACTTTGTTAACACAATATCTCAAGAAGGGAAGCTCTTACAGTTCTCAAACTTGGTACATAGATGCCCCATATTAAGAGGAAGAACCCTTTCACTTTTGGTGGAGGTCACAGGTCACCTGGGGTCACCGGGGGTCAAACTCTGAAAACCATGTTAACATGATATCTCAAGAAAGAAAGCTCTGACAGTTCTCAAATGTAGTACATGGATGCCCCATATTGAGAGGAAGCACTCTATTGTTTTTGGTGGAGGTCAAAGGTCACCTGGGGTCACCTGGGGTCACCTGGGGTCAAACCCTGAAAACATTGTTAACACAATATCTTGAGGTAGGAAGCTTGGATGAGTTTCATACTTTTTATGTAGATGCGTTACGGTAAGAGGAAGAACCCTATCATTTTTGGTGGAGGTCAAAGGTCATCTGGGGTCACCGGGGGTCAAAGCCTGAAAACTTTGTTAACACGATATCTCAAGAAAGGAAGCTCTGACAGTTCTCAAACTTGGTACATGGATGCCCCATACTGAGAGGAAGAACCCTATTGTTTTTGGTGGAGGTCAAAGGTCACCTGGGGTCACCGGGGGTCAAACCCTGAAAACATTGTTAACACAATATCTTGAGGTAGGAAGCTTGGATGAATTTCATACTTATTATGTAGATGTGTTATGGTGAGAGGAAGAACCCTATCATTTTTGTTGGAGGTCAAAGGTCATCTGGGGTCACCAGGGGTCAAACCCTGAAAACATTGTTAACACAATATCTTGAGGTAGGAAGCTTGGGTGAATTTCATACTTTGTATGTAGATGCGGTATGGTAAGAGGAAGAACCCTTTCACTTTTGGTGGAGGTCAAAGGTCATCTGGGGTCACCGGGGGTCAAACTCTGAAAACTTTGTTAACACAATATCTCAAGAAGGGAAGCTCTGACAGTTCTCAAACGTGGTACATGGATCCCCCATATTGAGAGGAAGAACCCTAATGTTTTGGTGGAGGTCAAAGGTCACCTGGGGTCACCGGGGGTCAAACCCTGAAAACATTGTTAACACAATATCTTGAGGTAGGAAGCTTGGATGAATTTCATACTTATTATGTAGATGTGTTATGGTGAGAGGAAGAACCCTATCATTTTTGTTGGAGGTCAAAGGTCATCTGGGGTCCCTGGGGGTCAAACTCTGAAAACCTTGTTAACACGATATCTCGAGGTAGGAAGCTTGGATAAATTTCATACCTTGTATTTAGATGCCTTATAGTAAGAGGAAGAACTCTATCATTTTTGGTGGGGGTCAAAAGTCATCTGGGGTCACCAGGGGGGTCAAATCCTGAGACAGAGCTCCCAACCAGCACGGACTTTCCATATTCAGTACGGAAAATCATTGTAAATATGGGAATACGGATTTTTCCTTGATAATCCAAATTTTGAATGAGTAAATAGGTCCTTTCACGAACTTTATTATTCTGTAGCCAACATATCAACAGACTGAGAATAGACTACAGTATTTCACTTTTCTGTACAGTACTGTAGTGTATTTATTTGAGCCCAGTAATCTATGCTGTTATGTTATTGGTTAAATTTTTGTCAACAAGTTGATGTTAAACCAATCAGTAGATAGTTTGCAGCAGATCCATGACATTCCATAAGCTACCATATCATTGGTTGATCAGTTGTAAACAGATCCACTTTCAACCAATCAAAAACTGTGTTAAAAGCTAGTTTCTGAGTGCAGTGACAGACTCCTGCCAAGGTCTGTTGAGCTGGCTGAGTAGCCCAACGTTAATGTTAGATTTGACTGTACCTGAATTGGAAAAATAGCACCAAGAAATGGGATAATAAAAATTACAGCAGGAATATCACAGTATGCTGTAATATGGCTCCTCTTCAGAGTAGCAGAGTAGTATGAGTAACTTTAGTGGAAAATTTACCAGGCAGATTAAGTTTTAACGTAGGCCTACAGGGCTCGAAATAACGGGGGCCCGTGGGCCCGATGCTCCTAGAAATTCGCTCGGGCCCGTAGCTTTTACAGGGTAAGGGGCCCGGTTGGCTCCTAAATATTTCAAGTCTGATTGTACATTCTGCACATGAACCTCTCCACCCACAAGTAAATGTGCTATGTAATGCATGCAAGAGACTGCAATGGTAGGAAGTACATGCTTTGATGACCAATGTAAAAAGGAAAGGGTGGAATGAAACTCTTGGTTCACTTGCAAAAGTCTCAAAGTCTTTCTATTTTTGGAAGAATGAGTACAAATTATTTTCGGGACTATTAGCTATTACAAAACTCTGCGAACATAGCAGCCTATTTGTACAGAGAAAGCCAATCAAAAATCTATCACATGTATGTAATGCAGTAGCGTACAGTTCTAATATCACAAGGTGGCTACTGTACTGTTACGTACATATACTGTACATCTAGATCATGGACTGCACATATGAATGATGTCTAGCTTATCCAATCAGTTTACAATAAATAATAATATGATCGAGTGACTGAGGGGATTTGCAAAACCTGCCATCCTACAGGTGTGTTGCTCAGGAAAATATTCTTGACTGAATGGTAGGTGAGAATTGAACAGTGCCCTTCATTTACCGCTGAATAAATTCCGGAGTTACGAGAAAATTTTGAAATGTACATTTTATGCAACATGTACAGTTGTTAAATGGGGAATGCAGTCACCCCAATAAAGAATTGTATAGTAGACTATCCTATTTCCTGAATAGCTCTTGACAATCATGTGACAGCATTTTTCTCACTCAATTGTAAAATTTACAAGAAGCAACTGCTTGGTTTACCTTAAATATGCAATATTTATGTCCTAAAATATTATGAAAGATACTTGGAAGAGAAATAAGGAGAAATTTATGACATTTATTTAAGTATTGTTTCAAAATAAGTTTGGGATGACTGCTTTTGACCTTAAGTACTGGTATATAAGACAGTGTGGACAGATTGGTTTCAGGCTAGTTTCAGCCTCTACTGTATACCTAATCTACACGTTTCCAAGCACATAAAAGCACCTGTACACTTAAACATCCTTTTAAAAGTCCTTTTTTTATTTGTTAGTTTGGGCCCCTTGATTTCTCATTTGGCCCCTAGATTCCATGGGATAGGGGCCCGGCTGGCCCCCAAAGGCTGAAGGCTTATTTCGACCCCTGGCCTAGGCCTAACAGTTAGGGCCTAGCCTAGGCCTAAGTGTTGTTACAGAACCAACAACAAACATTAGCCTACACACACAATAACATTAGACTCAGTACATAAATCTAATGCAGAGTTCCAGGTTTATGGGCTAGGCCTAGACAAAGTCCTAGTCCTGTGACTAAGTCCTAGCCTAACTGCCACAGTACAGGCTAGCCTAATTGTAGTACAGTATGTATGGGCTGATATTACTTATTAGAGGTAGGCCAAGGTTACTGTAATAGCTATGGCCTCAGCTAGGGCTAGTCAAAGCAGTTATTGCCTGTCAAATGTTGGTACCCATCTTCTAAGTTTGTAGTATTTACAGAGAGATTTCTGTGACCAGCTGTGCATAGGCCTAGGCTAGGTTTATACTTATAGCTAGGCCTAGGCTAGACCTAGGCTAATGTTACTTAGGGCCTTGCCAAGTATTTAGCATAGCCTCTTGGCTATACTGTAACATTAGGCCTTGGGAATACTTGGGATATTTTGCATTTTGTCCTTTGGTGACCCTGATGACTATCTTGGGAATTCTTGGGAAATTTTGCTTTTTGACCTCTGGTAACCCCAGATGATGATCTTGGGAATTCTTGGGAAATTTTGACCAGTGACTGAAAGATATGGGACATCATGGCATTATTTGGAATAGAACATATATCATCGAAACCTCAATGCATTTTTGCATTCTGGTTGGAATACAAATATAGGAAGAAAAATGGGAAAAAAGTGCACCATTTTGCATCTAGAGTCCTTTTAATAGGCAAAAATTTTCAAAGGGAAGGGGCACCCCTCCCCTTAGACTCCTCCCCCAGTCCTGCAAAACTCCAACATTATTGTGCCCCCCCCCCATCCCCACATTGGTTATTCTGGCTGTGGGCCTGGTTGTGATAAACATCTTTTTGATATTATTACTTCAGCATGTGCTACTTCCCCTTTTTTGTTTTACTTGTCCTCTTATTTTTATTCATTCCTCTCTATCGCGCCAAAGACCCGAAAAGTTTCTGTCATAAACGTCTTTATAAATCTCAGCTATTAAACTTGTACAAACAGCCCTCAGAGTTCTAATCAATCAGAAGTCTGTATTACAATTACATCAATGCCACCAGGGACCCTTAAGCAGGCCCCTGAGCCCCCAGCCAAGAGAGTGCGGGGCTTCGCACACGCCATTGATTGTCTCCCAAATAATTTCCTCTTTTTTTAGGAGTTGCCAGTCACATGCCTGTTACTTGCACAGGGCGAACGGTCACCAGGTTGGATGGCGGCACTCCTTGTATTTTTATTCAATCAAGTGGCACTTCACTGAATACAGTTGAGAATGCCTGTTCTAGACTGTTGGTGTAATACATTTCAGGGTGAATTCATGGGTGAACACTAATAAAAAATATCCCATGGCAGAGGTGGCATCAGGATTTATCTGGTGGGGGATGGGTTGGGGGTATGGGGCTAAGTTTCTTTTTGTGGGGAGTGGACGTTACAAAGGGGATGGATTGCCAGAAGGATGGCAAAAAGCAAAATTTTTTGGTGTGCTGAGAATTTTTGGTTTTTATTGAAAAAATTTGTAAAATGTTGTGGGAAATCCCCCTGCAAGACCCTCATTTGGCATCAACCCCTGACATCAAGAGAGTAAGGCTGCTTTGTAGTATTGACTGTAGTACTAAAACATCATTTCTTCTTTTAATCTAGCCTCCTTTGAAGAAGAAGGCTGCAGTTGAAGCCTTGATGCCATCAGTGGGTGAGCCAGCCCCTGCACCTTCAGTAGTACCAGATGTTGTGATTGAATCAGGTCCTGTGGAGCAAAATGAAGAGGCAGAGGAAGCCTACCATGAAGAGATTGGAGATTACTTTGATGAGGATGAAGATGATGGTAATTTTGACAATATTTTATCATGATAAAGTTGAAGGGCACATGCATTAACCCCAAGTTTTCTTCAGAATAACACATAGGTGTAGGAAGCAGTTCTTAGCTGGGGTGGAATGAAAATAAAAGGCTGCCATTCTTGGGGATGGGGTTTCTCCTGAAAAAAATTTTGAATAGTTTAACAACCTTAGATGCAGTTTTGTGCTACATTTGAAGTTTGATACATGAGTGGAAAACCTTGATGGATATATCACAGAGGTGGCAAATGAAGGGGTTTTCATTTGTGAAGAGTGGGGCAGAAGCATACTTTAGACCCACACATTTTTGTCGTTGGGACTATGGCCCCCTCTCCCAATTCCAATCCCCTTCCCACGGCTTTCCAACACTTATGGAATAACAAATTTAAGCGTAATACTAAGCTCCACTTTCTCTGCAAGAAGCTATCTCCTTGACTTAGATGATGGGAGTCATGAAAAGGTAGGTAGTGACTCACATATCAAACAAAAAAAAAAAAAAAACTGAGGAACAAATCTCCTATGGAGGAAGAAAATGTTATGTAATGCCTCTTGGTTATTAATTTATCTTGAGATGTCAAGATTTGGTCCTCAAGTGGAATAATAGGTTTATATGTAATAGTAAGAATTAGAGAGTTTCCTTCAACATCACTGCACCATGTGGCTCTCTCTTTACTAGACATTTTGACAATCAATCAGTCATTGTCTTACTGTTTCATGTATTGCCCTGCTGTGCATCTGTGTTGTCATTGCATCTCTGTACATGAACCTGATCTGTTGCATGGCAATGGGATAGTTGGTGGTACCTCATAACAAAACTTTTGTAAGAAACGGAAAAAAGAGCACACTTGTAATCCCTTGCTATAGACTGCATTATCATATCTAGTTTGGATGTCAGATATAACAATCAATTTAATGATTTACAAGGAGCTGCCGTGGCCAAGTGGTTAGAGCATCCGACTTGCAGCCGGAAGGTCTAGGGTTCAAATCCTGGCCGGGTCATACTAAAGACTTTAAAAATGGAACCTACTGCCTTTGTGCTTGGTGCTCAGCATAAGCAATGGAGTAGAGGAAACAAGCCAGTGAGCCACAACTGGAAAAAAGGCCGTGGTCGTCTCGACTTGAACCAATTGGTTAGAAACTGGGACGTTAAACCTCATCTAACTATCTAACTACAAGGAGCTGTCGTTTTCCAAATTGAATAATGTGTGGCAATTAAGCATGATTTTATGGGTTCACTTCATTGCAACAGCTTCTTGCTTATTCAATGAATTCAAAATCAGTGCTATTAAATGAGATTTCCCTTGGGCATGCAAAATCTGTCTTGTGTTTCAGAAGAATGTGCATTCCAGCTTGTTCTTAGTGTCCTTGAGTAAAGTAATATTACTTTATAACTTGTATGTAGGAATGCTACCCTGGTGTTACAGAAATCCTGGCAAATACCTGCATATGTGCTGGATCTAAGTAACCTTGTTGTATTTCACCTTTAAGTCACTAAATTATATAATATCTTGCTTTCCCTAACTCCCCACATTATTATTTAAACTGTCTTGAAGCCTCTTCCTTCATTTTCTATTAACATTTTTCCCCTCTGTCAGTCTCTGATAATCCTCAGCTTACCCCAGGTAATTTGTTTGTAATATTGCTTCTGTCTTCATAATTGATTAAATGGTTCATACCCTCATACCAAGTAATAGTTTGAAAAATTGGCAGCTATTCAGTCAGATACTTTCAGTAGTTACCTCTCATAATGCTTTAAGCCATTCAACTCGTTTCACTTACCTCAGATAGACCAAGTTAGCATTGGAGTAGAAACTTCTTGTTTGAGGAAAATTTTCCAGGAGAGGAAGGAGATGTGGGTATGGGAATTTTAAAACACCCCAATTAGATAGGTAGTTTTGGATCATTATAAAATCATAGAAGAGCCGTGTTAACCTTTTGTAGTATTGCATGATTTAGTTCTTTCACAACTGATACAAGACAGGACAGAGTGATAGGAATGTTGCAATTGTGAAAGTAGTGATAAATAATTTTTGAATCCAGTCTTTGTTGGACCCATTCAATTCCTTTCTTGCTTGCCCTTTTACAACTCTGTCTGAGGAATTCTCATTATGTCTTGTGTCCACGCGGGACAGTAACTCCTTTTGGGAGTAGTTTGAGGTTGACATCTGCAGTGGGAGATAACCTGCAGGACCTTTCATAAAAGTAGTGTCTCTGAAATGTAGCTTTGCAATTTTTCCATATCTTTGGAATCGTTCCTCTTTTTTTTCGCATAACAGATATCGATGACTATCAGGAGGGATATGATACTGACTGATAATTCATCACCACCATCGTTAAATCCATCCTGCGTACTGTTGGTTGGTGGAGACTACTCATGGTACATGCCTGTTTGGAGATACTGTCAACTGAATTGAGAGCATTTTAAACAGAATGAAGGAAGAGTGCCCTCCTTGTTGAAGCTATCGGGAATGTTTGTAATTCACTAGTGGATAGAGATATCTGGCAGTTAAGACCTACTGGAGTTCAGGTGCTGATGAGGTCCTTTTTGCAGATGGGTCTGGTCCAGTATTAGGAAACGATATGAATGATTGTGAAGCAGAGACTATACTGTAGCAGGAAGTCGTAAGCACCATCCCCACCTCCAGGGAATGTCAAAAGTGATACGTAATGTAAGATGTAACAATTATTTTGAGTATTTACATGTTGTGTTTGGGGGATGCAAAAGTCAATTTGGTCGAAATAGGTTATTTTAAATGGTTGTGCACCTTGTGTTGATTCCCCAACAGTTGCCAGACTGTTTTGGCACAATGACAAGAAAATGCATAGGTCATTGTTTTATTGCTTCTTAATATGCAGGTTATAGAGGTATTTTGTGTTAAGTCACACGATTGGGATTGTGTGGCATTGCCAAGCACAGTTAACGAGCCGTAAGCATATTTACAGCACATGGGCACGGCAAAAGCATAGATACTTCTGTGACAAAATCAGATGTTTGCCCGGCAAAATGTCTTTCAACCAAAGACACGTGATCATGTGACATCAGTGAAACACCTCTAGCATTTTATGCCTTCGATGTCATGCACACTTGTAAGTGTTCAAAAGTACATTACCACAGGTTGTGAGAATGAGTGCATTACTACAGGCTGCAAGTATGTGAGTACATTACTACAGGCAACAAGTATGTGAGTACATTGCTACAGGCTGTGATATATGAGTACATTACTACAGACTGTGAGTATGAGTACATTACTGCAGGCAGTGAGTATGAGTACATACCATAGGCTGTGAGCATGATTACATTGCTAGACTGTGAGTATGAGTACATTACTAAAGGCTGTGAGTATTCGAGTACATTAGTGAAGGCTGTGAGTATGAGTACATTACTAAAGGCTGTGAGTATTCGAGTACATTACTAAAGGCTGTGAGTATGAGTACATTACTAAAGGCTGTGAGTATTCGAGTACATTACTAAAGGCTGTGAGTATGAGTACATTACTAAAGGCTGTGAGTATGAGTACATTACTAAAGGCTGTGAGTATGAGTACATTACTACAGATTGTGAGTATGAGTACATACTATAGGCTGTGAGCATGAGTACATTGCTAGACTGTGAGTATTAGTACATTACTACAGGGTGTGAGTATGAGGGCATTGCTAGACTGTGAGTACGAGCAAATAACTTTCATAATGTGTACTAGAACAAACTCTGCAAAAGTGTCAATACTTCTATGCTGTCAAAACCTTTGAGTATGAGTAGAAAACTCTGGTAGAAAACTTTCTGGTATCAAACCATCTTTCATGACTTTGTGGACCAGATAAATGTACTGAAGAAATATCTTTTGCAAAACTGGTTATGGGCCAAGCTTTCAAATTGTTGTTGCATGATGCAAGGTTTTGGTGTTAATGTACAGTTATGACTGGGCAGATTTTTCCTACATTCTGAACTTAATACTACTGCTTTTCAGTATTTATTCCGTGGAATGTACCAGGTGGGGTATTCATTTTTGGTTTATCAAAGGGAATATCTATATAACGGCCGAAGTTGACCTGGCAAAATAAATGTAGGTTTGTGCATTTTAGTGCTGACTGTGATTCAGATCAGCATACCTCCTCGGATGTTTACATTACTTGAAGCCAATGTCACTTTTTGACACATTTTCTTACTGGTCTGTGTAGTGCCTCTCTGATAGTTCTTTCATAGTGACAAGCTTAACAAAAAGCTTTGTTTGCTGTGGCCGCGAGAGGTCATTTATCACTTTGCATTAGTGGCTGTCTGCTCCTAGTGCACAACTTCAGGAAGCTCTACTAATCATTATGCAATAAGAACATATCGTGTTTTGAAAGAGATCTAGTACGTAAAGAAGCTGAGAAGTACCTTGGTTGGCAGAGAGAATGACTTGGACTAAAATGTTGGCAGGTTGGGAAAGAAATTGCCTTAGCAATTCTTGTTTCACTGATTCTTCCGGAAACATTTCACAATTTGGTTTTGAGTAATAATGTTTAGTTAGCCAATTAAATATCATTGATTCTATACCTCTTCATTACTTTAAAACTTGATGTAATTTGTTGTAATCAAGTGAGTTGTTTTTGCCCTCAAGGATTTCACTGAATGCCATGTCATCAGGGATTCAAGGTAGAGGGAATATTGATTAATGGAAAGGGTTGTGAATAAATTTCTATGAGCCATTAAATAGAGATCATAGATAAGTTTATGATAATGACAATTATACCCATTGTTGTAATAGGAAGTATAAGTTTGGAGTAACCATTACCACTGTGATTAAATCATGAAGGTTATCATTTTTTGGTTCCTTGCGTTAGCAAAAGGAACCTATGTAGTCAGCTTGGCGTGTGTGTGTGAACTTGTCTTCCTGTCAGACCGAGGACCTGAACAATGGATTTGAGGTCCTCTGAAGGAAATTCAATAGATTTGTCAAGTCCTCGAAAGTTTGAACAATAGAGAGTCTATTGTCAAGGTTAGGGTTAAGGAAGTAAACACAAAGGAAATAACAATGAGGTCCTCGGATTGTATGTAAAATCGACTTGTGTGTGTATGTGTGTGTGTGCGTGGGTGTGTGTGTGTGTGTGTGACACTTGCTTCGGTACGCTGTAACTCAACAAGGGAAAGTTGGACTAAACTTAAACTTGGTATATGGATCTGTCATAGTGAGAAGGTGTGCCCTATTGTTTTTGGTGGAGGTCAAAGGTCACCAGGGGTCAAAGACCGAAAACCTTGTTTGCACGATATCTCAAGGTAGGAAGCTTGGATAAATTTCATACTTGGTATGTAGATGCATTATGGAGAGAAGATGAATGCTGTAGCTTTTGGTGGAGGTCAAAGGTCATCTGGGGTCACCAGCAGTCAAACACTGAAAACTTGTTGTTAAAACAATATCTCAAGGTAGGAAGCTTGGATAGATTTCATACTTGGTATGTGGATGACTTATGGTGAGAAGATGAATCCTGTCATTTTTGGTGGAGGTCAAAGGTCATTTGGGGTCACTTAGAGTCAAATACTGAAAACCTTGTTAACGCAATATCTCAAGGAAAAAATCTTGGATAGATTTCATACTTGGTATATAGATCCACCATAGTGAGAAGCTGTGCCATACAGTTTTGGGTGGAGGTCAAAGGTCATCTGGGGTCACCAAGGTCAAAAACTGATTTCCCTTGTTAGCACAATATCTCAAGGTAGGAAGCTTGGATAAATTTCATACTTAGTGGATGCCTTATGGTGGGGAAAAAATTTTGGTAGAGACCAAAGGTCACCTGGGGTCACTGGAGGTCAAACTCTGCAAACCTTTTCAACTCTATATCTCAGTGTAGGAGGCTTGAATAGATTTTTGCTTTGAGGTGTTGCATTAAATCTAGCAGAAAACCCATATGAGATTTGTTGGATGTCAGAGTTGAAATCACCAGATGCCAAAAAGCAAATTCCCAAGAATTCCTAAAGTCAAAAAATATAAGCACAAAACTGTATCATTGACTGAAAGATGTGGGACATCTTTCAGAGATGCCAAGTATCTCAATTTTAATTGAAATTTAATAGTATTATGATTTTTAATCTAATCCATAATCCTGCCATTATGAAAACCGTGCATAAAGTACTACTTTTTAATATTGCAGAAGATTCTCTGCCCACAAAGCAGAGGACTGTTGTGAAAGTTCACTAGACAGACAACATTTGTCCTTAGATTAGGACATGTGAGCTTGCAGGAATTGGAAATTAGAATTGATTAATTAAATGCTACTATGGGTTGTTAGTTTTATAAAGAGAACCAAGTTACTGATCATTTGGATCAGATACCATTGAGCATGCATGAATTGTGATTGCTTAATTGAATAAAACAAATTGTAACTGTATACTGTCTGTGTTGATATCCCTTGAAGTGCCTGTAGGCTGTATTTCTTCAGAACAATTTATTTATGCTTGAATGTGTTAACACAAGATGTGCATTGTCTACAGAGCAGATTTTGTGAATCAACAGAAATACTGCTTCATTCAGGAGTTGGCTCAGTTTCATTACATTCAGCAAGGAACCACAGTGCCCATTGGGCTCTTGTTATTATGCTTATTCAACCACCTACACAGTCAGTTTCATTTTGGGTTATTTGAGCATTTTTGGACAAAAATGAACATGTACGTAGAATTTCAGAAGCTAAGTAAGGTCACACTTGACTGTGTTTGATAAAAGTTAATGGTTCCAGCAACAAAGCCACAGAACATTTTACAAATCTTTTCATTATGCATTTGATGAATTTGTACTTTGCCTTCACTTTTTTGGCAATTGACATTCTCTATAGTTTTATCTATGGTCCAGCTTTTTTCACTCTAAATGTAATTTTTGATGAATATTCATGAGCTTTTCAATTCGAAATGCTCTTGGCTATGTTTCAGTTTTGATATATTGTAATGAATCCAGATGTAATGGAAAAATAAGTGATAATGGATAAATTAGTAATAGTTGAAACAATTAGTGTTCACTTTGTTGGACTCAATCATCCAGTAGTATTAACCAAGATGTATTGAGAAATGGGAGAAGTTGCAATGACCACCTTGTGTGAATTGTTGCAAATAAAGCACACCAATATGAATTTTTACCTTGCCTGTTGTGGTATGTAAGGCTCGCAGTAAGAGACATAATTTTAGGGCCAGTTTTCATTTACAGTCATGAAATAGCCTGCAGAACCTAAGGTGAATTTCAAAAAGCAAATCTTGAAGAAATGAAGGGTAATTTTGAAATAAAGGTTTCAGAAAGCAAAATACCATCACAAATGGCAAGGTAAATTGTAAAATTTTGAAGTGGAGTGGGATATGGTCTTAAAGTATATCAGGACATGTCCATCTGTTGTTCTTAACTTCTACAACAGTGAAGTTGAAAGTTAAAATTTTGGTGATTAATTTCATTACTAAATGCTTCTCAGCCTTTTAGCTAAGATCATGAAGAGAATGTTGATGTTTTTTTTGGTGGGGATCTATTACATGTTTGGATGTGATTTTATATGTAATTAACATGTTAAAGAGGTCCGTGTAACCACACTGTTATGTTCTACTGCATGCGTGAAATCGTTACCACTCTTGACTGCAAAATAAATTTAGAAATCAGGTTACGAGCCCAAAGAAGCTGCATATCTTTACCTTTAAGATATAAAGTTCTTACGGAGGGAAATTTACTACTTCACTGCTCAAGAATAATTTTTAGACCAACTTTCTAATGGTGTAACAGTCATAACTCTTATAATATGTAATTATTTGGAAACAATGTCATGTTGATGCAACCTAAGTACAATGTGACCCTTTAAGTTTGTGTCCCTTTCAAGGTCCTAACTCCTTGAGTGTGTCCCTTTAAGTTTTGTATCCCTTGCAAGGTCCTAACTCCTTGAAATTGTCCCTTTAAGTTTTGTATCCCTTTCAAGGTCCTAACTCTTTGAAAGCAGCTTTTAATGTCTCACCTGGTGAGAAATAGTTCATATAGACTTTTCAAGGGAGTACCTTTGGGTGTCCATTCATTAATTTTCATTTGTATTTCATTCATCGTGTGCTTAACACCAAAATCATAATTAACTACCTCTTGGAAACTTTTGATTTTTTTTTTTTACCGCATGAAGAATTGTGCTTCAAAAAAAAATTTTTTTGTTCTCACTGTTATGGTGTATATGAAATTTGTGCATGGGTTTTTCTTCATCTGACATGGAATTCTGTCAAAATGCTTTACAAAATCAGCCAGTTTTTTCATGTTTTCAATTTGATTCCATAGGAGAAATTAAAATTCATCTGAAATCATAAATTTTATGATGCTAATCTCTTTTGCAGATTGCTTGTGGGAATTATTGGATGATTAGTTTAACTTTTACAAGATATAAAAAGCATGAAATAATTAGTTGTTCCATTGCTTAGAGAGTTTCTTTTGAACATTTGTGAACTTGGAAGTGGAGCCAAGCAAGGGTACTAAACCCCTCCCAGCCTTTTGGAAAGTGCTTAAAGACTGGGGTACACTCTCATCTGTTGAATTGGGATGTTAAGAGGCACAGCACAGACTTGAAATAAAAGGGGTAGGTATAATCAGTGTTAAATTTCTTCTCAAATCAGAACTGATTAGCAGATAGCACCATAACTCTGTCTACACTCTCGGGGAGGTCAAAGTAACACCTTCCTGGTTTAAGTAACACCTTCCTAGTCTTACAGTAGTTGGAAGCCTCTTTACTCAAGTTTGTTCAACATCTTGCAGTTGGACTCATAAGCTCTGATTCAATGAAGAAATCAGTATTTGTCATTTCTGCGGTAGGGGTTGGTGAGTTGATTAAACTACACAGGTAATGGTTTTAATTCACTAGTCTAGGTTATTTACACTGTTAACTGTGCAAACTGAAGTTATTGTATTCTAATTATAAATAAAAGTTAACATGCTGTTTGTAATGTAAAAGTGTGTGTGTGTGACGTGTTTTCGTTGAACTGCCGGTGTGTGGTATGGTATGTGTACAGTATATGATACAGGGAATGTACATATTTAGGGATTCTATACCCATTAATGGTAAAGACATCTAATGTATAGTTATTTATTTTTGTTGAGGTAGCCCAAGTTATGACCAGGAAAAATAAATGAACTGCATGAATTAGGATGTATAATATTTCATAATTTCACTTTCTTTTTTTTCGACTTATGTTTCTAAAACAGTGTAAAGTGTATATTTCATAACCCAGTGGCGGATCCAGAGGGGGGTCGCCGACGTCCGGACCCCCCCTCAAATTTCCCAATTTGCCCTTTTTCAAAATTGTTTTTTTTTTCACCCTAGCCTAAAAAAATAATAATTAAAAAAAAAAAACCACGACAGTTTGACAGGTAATGACAGTTGTCCAGTTCCGAGGAGATTTTGGTTACCCCCATCCAATATCGATCAATCTACCCGTAAAAGTCTAGCTATGTATCGCAGAAACTTTCAGCAATATATTTGACTATGGTAGCCTATATTGCCCGCCCTGAAACACGAACATGTTAAACATCGTTTAACAGAGAATGTGACTACAGTATGTCTTACTGATTGCAATGGAGTAGGAAAAAAAACATGCCAGTGAGCCACAACTGCAAAAAACTAAAAAGGCCGCGGCCGGCCCCGACTTAAACCAGTTGGTTAGAAACTGAGCCGTAAAACCCCATCTAACTCTAATTCTCACTGCCTGCGTGACAGTCAGGCATTCTAATGACTTTTCGCTTGGAACCACGTGTGGCGTGCTTGGGCTTTCAAAGTAATACAGTAAAACGCGCAGATATTACGTCATACTCACTAGCTAGCGCTTTATGCAAGTATTACTACTGAGTTTTAATATTGATTCCAAAAGGTCACTGCTAGTCTTTTGGTCTAACAAAATAATGATCTGTTCACACTCCCTAAACGCTACATCTACGAAACCTTCCCTCTACACCCGCTAGTATCGCCTCCTCTCATGAACACGGTATAATATTCATGGTCTGGAATTTACTCTCTTCATTTATTATGTTGCCCTAGTGATGGGAAATAAAAAAAGCCAATCTTAGTTAAAAGTCCACAGCCAAGAGTTGACCAGAAGTCGCAATGGACGAATCGGCTTTTCTTTCATTTTAAAAATACTATATAAAATCACCACCAGGTCAAATAACGCAATGTTAGTCGGTTCAATTTTTTTGAAGTCTTTGGACCGATGACCGGTCTGCTGTCGCGAATAAAAAGCAAACATTCGACTTCAGTCATCTGTTCTGACAGAGTATTTTTGACAGTCGCGCCGCAACTATATAGGGAACACAACATACAGTATTTTAACCCCCTCCCCCAGTCGAGATAGCGGTGGCGCCAGGTGGGGCAAGGTTCATGCCCCCGTCGGGGAAGGCTGGCCAACTATCGGGGAAGTTTTACAGGTTTGTCGGGGAGTCCTAGTCGAAAGTACGCAGTCCCCGACGACAACTAGTCGCCCCGACGGCTTACCTGTTTTTTGCCCTCAAGAGGATAGTTTCTCTAATAAGAACCCAAAATTTTCGGCGCTACGCGCGCTGTAGAGTCACTCTATTTTCTTCAATAGTTCCATTCCGCAAAGCAGGATAGCACAAGTCTTTTCCACCTTACCAAGTAACATATAGGCAGAGTACATAGTTTATGTAAAGTTCGTAACTTTCATCCCATATCGCAAAGCCTAGTTGGTGTTCTCTTGTGTGTTTGTCATGCGGTAGAGTCAGTTGGTGAGCGACTTACGGAGCAAAGTTTGGCTATTTCATCTTATAGTCCAGGTGGTTTCGATACGAATGTATGTTACACCCGATACGGTCTACAAGCCCACAGTTTTTTTTTTTCGTTTCGTCATATGTTTTAGGTGTTAGCCTATCAAACATATTCCCCCGCTTCGCGCGCTTTTCAATTTCACGATCCAGATTCAAAGAACACTATCACTATCGGATCTTGAAGTATTAAGTGATATGATGCAAAATATGCCTACAATGGCATAGGATAATGAGGCTCCTCCATTTGCCCTTCTCACCATCCCCTCGAAATAGGGAATGTCGGAACTAATTGGGGTTGCTGACATGGCTTCGCCTCCTGTGGGGAAATTCTGCCGCCACACATAGTGGTCGATTTACTTATTTTTGAGCTTTCATAAGGTTATTTCTGGGATAAAACCCAAAAATTTTTCCGGTACGCTTTGTCCACTCTTCCTCAGCCTAGTTCCGTTATACTTATAGCTAAATATAGTACAAACCCTTTCCACCTTTTCAAGTACAAATACATGGATTTATGTATACATGGATTTATGTAAATGTCGGAAATTGTATCGCATTTCGCTAAACCTGGTTAACGTTCACTTGTGTCTGTCGTACGGTACGGCTAGTGACTCGAGGAGGGAAGTACAATAAAGTTATGCCCGATAGGGCCTAACTGTCTGGACAATTGTTCTATATAAGCTGTAAACTAGTACAATTTCTTATAAGTGTAGGCTTACCCAAAAAAATTTCGCGCGCTTCGCGCGCTTTGCATTTTCACCGTTTAGATTCCAGGTTTTGATTCCAGTTTTTGCATGTCTCTTGGTTTATCCTTTGTTTGTCAATATGCCGTAAATTGTATAATCACTGACGTTTATGGGAACCAAAATTTTAAAAAAATGAATGTGCCCTTTTTATGTTGGACCCCCCCTCAGAAAAGACCCTAGATCCGCCCCTGTAACCACAAGATAAGTTTCACAGACATGTACCATGATCATATGGTGCTTGTTCTTCCCATGTATGTGTTGTCCATGGTCAACCACACTATACTGTGGACTCGTAAATCATAGGGTACCCTCAGCATGAAAATAGACACATAACTTAGATTGTTTGAGTTCATATGATCAGAAAAGTGCGCTCATTGCTCTTTACAGAAGTAGGTCCCCAATCTGCTTATCACTTTTTAAAAAAGGCCTTACTGGCTATCTCTCCCTGCAGGCGAAAACCTGAAGCTAATCCAGATTGGAATTACGACCATCAAGCCATCAAGCACAGGGCCGTCTTAAGAGATCACCGGGCCCTGGGCCCGGCATTGGAGCGGGGCCCCTCAAGCATATCTCTGGGTGAAAAATTAAGTCTCAGGATGGATATATTTTTGTTCATAATGCATCATCAAATGCAAAGATTTCCCCTATTAGGCTATTCCTTTCGTCAAGCCGCCATAGTTTTAAGCGGTTGGGATCCAGAGGCCCGGCAGTGTCTCAGCTAGGACGTTTTCTCAATGCTTCATTTACTGATCTGTGGCCTGGGGGGAGGGGTCTAGATAACAAACCTGAAGGGGAGGGGGGTTCCCCCCTCCCCTTTTGAAATTTTGGGAATTTGAAAGGTGCCTAGATTGCAAAATGGTGCAATATTTGAGTGGATTTCTGCCCCTAATGAGGAACCTCAAAATTTACACCCTGGTAGAATTTGCTTGTTAGTTTTTATTGTACAACATTTGTCGCCGTTTATGCGACATTGTCGCACAAATAGGAGCTGGCTAAAAGACTGGGCCCGCCTTAAGGCAACTGGTGGGGGTCTAGGGGCGAAGCCCCCGGAAGCTCTGAGGTTTTAGTATAATCTCTTGGTAAAAAATTAAGTCACATGCAGGATAGGTATGTGTTTTGGTTCATAATACATTATCCAATGCAAAGATTCCGGATAATGATGTGTTAGGCTATTCGTCCCGTCATGCCACTATACTTGAGGAGCTGGACCTGTCGTTTGGAGGTCAATTTGCGGGGCGCAGAGGTCAATTTGCAGGGCCCCTGACATCGCGGGGCCCTGGGCCTGGGCCCAGTGGGCCCATGCGTTAAGACGGCCCTGATCAAGCACCTTGCGTTTAGTTAGAACAAGAACTGACTTAAATGGAATCAACAGCATCTCCTATTTCAGTATTTAAAATCTTGTTCAGCTATTATCCTGTCGCTGTAGAGTTCGTGTCATACAATCTCCTAATATTTGGCTCAGTTCCACCTTGACCGAGATTTTAGACTTATTTGAATGAACCCAATGTATGAGCAAAGACGGGACATTTAGGGCGGACCAACAGGTAAACCTAGGACACATTACTGCCAAAATACAGCTCGTAAGCAGAATGGTGATAATATTTGAGGATACGGGGAACTTGAGTGGGGGGGGGGGGGGCTGGAAAACTGCATGCTGCCTCGGACGTGGTTTCATGGTTGGCTTGGCAGGAACTCCCAGGATTCTTACAAACTTGAAAACGAAAAGAAAAATTATGGAGCTTTTGTCAGTCTACATTTGACAGTAGATGTGCGGCGTTATTTAGGCAAGGCGTCAATCAGAGAGCCAGTCACAGAGTATTGAAAATTACTCCCTCTCCTTGTAAGTATGGGGCTACAATATTAAATGCAAAGTAACTTATTCGTTTAGGCGTCAGGCATATGAAGTTCATCTTGACTGTGCATCTCTTACGTTAGAAATCTCGTAACATCTTTCAGAAATAATCGACTTAGAAAAACGAAGGATAGTTATGAAGGGTAAAATTGAGCCAACTCGATGAAAATGTCTTCAAATTAGAAACGATGTTTCGTCGGCGCTATTCATGAGTAACCCATCTGACCATGACTTGCAGTAGATTAGCTTTACGGTTAGCCATGGCAATGCCACCTTCATCTGTCCATATTAGGATGGAATTTAAATATAATGGATAAATTCTGCAATTGAAACATTAAAGTATCTTTTAAAAATACTTTTTTGGCGCGACTGGGCTTTCCCAACGTTGTATCTCATTATCTCATCTCCATATATGTAATGTAACAAGGGGGATGAGATTGTGTGTGCGCACGTAGCATCCGAAAATGTGAAGCTGTGAGTGTCTGAGTATGTGCGTTTGTCTGAGCAAAAAGAAATGGATTGCGAACACCTCCTGAATTGTAACTCTGATCAAGGTCCCTGACAATCAAAATTTGTGCATGTCGTAATCAATTACATCATAGGTTAAACACCTTAAATTAGTCGTTAGCCATTGTTTGGTTATTACTTGGTTATGTTGGGAAAGGTTACTGAGCCACATGATATGTTGAGAACGATAACATAACATAACAGGTTAAAGTGCAAAGGAGGGCTAAGGCCCCATAAGATACCCTGAAGTCCATACAACCTTAACTGAAAACAAACAACCAACCAACCTCAAACGAGCCCAGGCCAATTAGATTCTACCACAGTTATGGAAGAACTTGTCAATGTTAACCTTAAAGCAGTGCACAGATGTGGAGTTAGCTACCCACTCAGGCAGACTATTCCCAGGGAGATGCTACTCTAAAATCTCCCTGCTACTCCACTCGTTGACAAATCTATGAGAGAAGCTGAACTTCCTAATGTCAAGCCTTGCAAAACACTTAACTAGCTTCTTACAATGGTCTCGAACCCGAGAATTACTTTGAACCTTTAAATAACTGCAAGATGACAAAGGATTCCTTTCAGAGAGAAATTTGTACACCTGAAGCATGTCCCCTAATCCTTCTCAACTCTAGGGTGGTAAGCCCAAGATGCTTAAGTCTAACATGATAGGGTAGCTGTCTCACCTCGGGTATAATGCGAGTGGCTCTCCTCTGAACTTGCTCCAAAAGAAACTTGTCCTTTTCATAGAAGGGACTCCAAGCCTGGGCTGCATAGTTGAGGTGGGGTTTTACCAACTGCTTATACAGATTTAGTACAATTTTTTTTACTAAAACTACTGAAATTCCTCTTGATCAATCCAAGCACCCTATTAGCTCTAGCAGCAGCAGCTACACACTGTCTAGATGGCTTTAAATCGCCTGTGATAACTACACCCAGATCTTTCTCAAAAGTCACATCACAAAGACAAATTTTGTAATAGTGTCTTTTGGGTCGAGGTCAAAATAGGTTACATGTGTTCAAATTGGCGAAAAACGTGTTTAGCGAAATCCTTCCAAACAGGCCCGTAGCCAGGCCCCCCCGTGCCCCCCCCCGTGTGGACCACTGTGCCCCCTATACGGAAAATTGATCGAAAATAAAAATTTTAGTACATGTTAACGGTGGCCCTGGTGTGACACCAGGCGATTTCTGACCAAAAATGATCACAAAAGGAGTTGAATAATGAACGTATTTTGTTTTCTGTGACATTTTTGTTCCAAAATTACAAAAAAAATTTACGCGCTACGCGCGCTTTCATCTTCAGTTACATGGGGCTTTAACACCCCATTCAGATATGTTGGCTTAATTGATAAAGGTACAGGTTTCACAATTAGGCTATTGTTCTTTCGTGTAGGCTGATTCCCGGAAAACACCAAATTGCATCCATGAGAAGTTCTATCCTCTTTTTCTTACGATCTGGAAGGTTCAGACTCATCATGACAAACATTTTTTGTAAGAAACGTTAAGTGTCTCAATTTCCGGGGGGCATCCCCCGCGACCAGTCGCCCGGCGTCTTGGTTTCGCTCTTAATGATAGACACTCATCACCTCAAATGCATTTTGGTTGGGAGAAAGCAAAATTCTCAATTGGTCATTGGTGAAGGCTCTTTGATTGACATCAAAGTCAAAAGATGCAGAGTAGCTCACATTACACAGCATGCGCAGAGAATGTTCTGGTTACATAGTATGGTCTTGTATGCCCATTAGGATATGACCTTAATCAATAAACTAGGTTTGTGTCTGCACAAGGAGGGGCTCAAGACAGTTTTGGAAGGAGTAACTCAGTCAGGAGAATTGGAACTCTCTGGGACGAGGAGGGGCAGATTCTTCCATAGAAAGCCAAATTTTCTAACTTTCCTTGATATGATCGAACCAAACATTTTCAATTTTTCTTCAACAGAACCCCAAATTTTTCGCAGCGCGCCTTAAATTTCGCTTTCGGCATCCTTTCTGTAACCCACTGCTTCTGCCGGGGCTTCTGGTTGCTGGACCCCTTAGGAGAGCTTGGTCCCTTCGTCGGTTTTATCTTTCCACCACGCCTTGCTGAGTCTGTATGCAGGTTTTACGGTGGTAAATAATTTTCCTGCAAAACTTTTGCGCGCTTCGAGCGCAATTCTTACAAGCGAAGAAGCCCCAAAGAAGCCCCGTGAACATCAGCACAAAACTTCAAGTGAACTATTCCAGCCAAAGCTCGGTGAAGGCTCAAAGTTAGATGCCGGACATCAAGGGGCTTTCATGTAGTAATCTAGTACCTTGAGTAACATTCGTAATGCGACGACTATATGGTTTGAAGCTAAATTTACTCGTACCAAAAATTTATTCAAAAATTTACTTTTTCTGTTAAATGCAAAATTTCGTTCAAAGTAGAAATACGATAATGACCATCTGAGATGTGAATTGTGAAGAGGATTGGTGTGCTCAACTGTCATTCAAAGTCCTACTCAAAACTCTAAGCTAAAGTTCCCATTTTGTTAATTCGCCAGACATTCGGGGAATTTCCCTCTGGGTCCTAACAAAATCATATTGTACCACACCAAGCCTGCCTAATGGCGGTCACTGGTCCCCTCGCCGCGGTTCTTAAAGTACTCAACTCCTCACCTGCGCATTCGGAGCTGAAGAAGCATTATCGTGATTATAGTCTTGTTTCCTACACTTGTGGAGACTTTCCACGTCTCTTTATTGCAAATGGAGGGGAAAATTTCTATCAGAAGAGTGGAATTTTTGCGCACTTCGCGCGTATATGCACACCTAAAACCGATACCTTTAAGTTATCTGTGGTAAGCTTGAGATATCATCTCTTGTGGCTCCCGCAAATTGCAATCATATGGTGGCACTACTGACTACAAACATAATCTTCTTCGGTCGGGGGCACCTACACCCTCTATGCGGTGTCGGCATTAGCGGCTTGCCATAGGGGCACAGGGGGGAACTTGCCCCCCCCCAAAAAAAACAGTTTGCAAAGCATGGTTTTCAATTTTGCAAAAAAAAAAAAATAAATAATAATGATAATAATAATAATGATAATAATAATAATGATAATAATAATAATAATGATAATAATAATAATAATAATAATAATAATAATAATAATAATAATAATATACTATAATCCTAATAATAATAATAATAATAATAATAATAATAATAATAATAATAATAATAATAAATACATATTAATAATAATAATATTAATAATAATATAATAATAATAAATAATAATAAGAATAATAATAATAAATAATAATAATAGTAATAATAATAATAATAATAATAAATAATAATAATAATAATAATAATTAATAATAATAATGAATTAATAATAATAATAATAATAATAATAATAATAATAATAATAATAATAATATAATAATAATAATAATAATAATAATAATAATAATTAATAATAATAATAATAATAATAAACTAACTAATATAATAATAATAATAATAATAATAATAATAATAATAATAATAATAATAATAAGAATAATAATACATATAATAATAATAATAATAAATATAATACTAATAATAATAATAATAATATATAATAATAATTATATAATATATAATAATAATAATAATAATAATAATAATAATAATAAATTTGTTTTTTTTTTTTTTTTGCGCCATCTTTATGTTCATCTTTTCGCACTTTTTGTAAATCAAACATGAAAGTAATATTACATATATATATATACATTAAATTTGCATGATACAGTTGCCATAACACATACAAAGGTCCTGTGCATTCTTCACGTAAACTCACAATTCACTTTATAATACATAAACAATAATAAATTTTCAAAGCATATGGTAAGTATGCTCTTCTGTGTAATAGAAATGAGAAAATAATACATTCAATAATCGGGTAACCACAATTTTTAACCACTTATATTTCATACAATTTTATATACATAATTTTCATTATCTGCGCTTTATAGGAAATATTCTTTGAAAAGCAGTTCTCTTGCCTCTTTGTTTTGTTTTTGGGGGCAAGATATAATATTCTACGTCAAGTAAAAAGCAAATTTAAAATAAAAGGCATCAGCGTCGGGAATTTTTAAGAGAGAGCTTACAGTTGAATATAATAATATTTTAGCATTCAGAATAAGGAAATTGATGGGGTGGCTATCTCCAATCGACTGAAACCAAATTAACCTGATCTTGGCTTAGGACTAAGATCATTTTTTAATTAAACACTTGGATAAAATATCTTTCCAAAAAAGAGTTAGTAATGTTGCAAGACACAAAACAATGATCTATAGTTTCACTGGCATCCTTACAAAAAGTACATAGAGGGGAATCTTTCTTCCTATTTTGATAAGAAATTATTTGCAACCTAGAATTCGGTGAATATAACGGAAATGAAAGAATTGAACTTTGGGGTCTCCTCACAAGGCTTGGTAAGAGATGGTAAAAATATCTGAGCAAAAATACGTAGTATGTAAGTGTGATGATTTCCCATTTTGTTTAATGGCGGTAGCTTTATGTTCGCCTTTTGCTTGATAAAGATAATTATAAACAACTTTGTTGCCACGTGCATGTGAAATGAACATTGTTTAAGATGCTTAACATTATCACGCGACATCACAGTATAGCATGTGTAAATTTAGTCTCGCACTCTCTCGGGATGGCTAGAAAGTTAGTACCATAGTAGAGTGTAAAAGGAAAGAACCCAGTAACATTATACTTGTGACAGAAAAACATTATAATTAATCACTTACGCCTCTCCTCATTAAAAAAAATAAATCACTTACTGTGGAAAGCCTGGGTGTCTATGAGTGATTCGGAATAGATAAGTTTCTTGGTCCAATCTTAATATGTGAGTGTATTTAAAATACATTGATTTGCAATAATCAGCTGTGGGGGGTCGGAAATTTAAACGAAAACAAAGCACAGCAAACATCATAAATAACCTGTTTTCAATAAAAACATCTTTCTTAGAGTAATGAAGTCAAAAAGAAATTTACCCCCATCAGTTCTTGAGTTCATTATCAAACAAGACTTTCACAAATGCAAAACCTTCTGTATATAATTTTTCACCCCATTTTACATTTAGGCTATAAGCAAAGGAAGGTAATCGACCATCCCCAAACCAACATTCACATTTTACACTTATAAGAACAGAGAGCGCTTTACTTATCATGGTTTATCACCAAATAAATTTATACAACAGTCTCGCTCCAGCTCATGAAAAAATAACGTAGATGGGGGATTTGGGAGAACGGCAAACAAATAAAACTAACTGGGATAAAGCAAAGTTTTTATTACCAGAATCTTATTCAATCGGTGTCAAATCCTTGACGACCAAGTGTTCAATAACGTTTTTAATTCTAGAGAGTTTAGAAAAATAGTTCAGCCTAAAGAAATCCTCCTCATGAATGAGAGTGAAAGATATTCCCAATAAATGATAATAGGTTTCGTCGCCCGTACATGTAAAAGGGAAGTTACGGAAATAATTCGGTGTCCGATAGTAAAAAGGTCCAAAGGCAAACAGATGAGATTTTTCATAATTAACTTTCATCAACCCTGAGCCCTTTTGGGGACAAAGGTGTTCAATACATTAATAACCTCTCATTAATGACAATTAGTAACCATCAGTTATAATTACAAGTGGTCATCAGCGTAATTGCCTTATTTTAACAACATGATCATCAATGGAAATACCCTTAATGCTGTTATTATGTATAATCATATTATTAAAGATTTCAGTAACAAAGAATGAAAAAGGTATGGGCTCAACGGGCAGACTTGACGCACTCCTCTTGATGATATCTTTGAAGTATTGAGTAAAGTGACCATTATTTGATACGCAAGAAAAGGATTGTTATACATAGTGCGAAACCCAGTTCTTAAAATATGGGACCCAAAGTTGAAATAAGTAAGAGTATCAACATAAAATTCCAATCAATCATATCGAATGCTTTTTTCGTAGTCTAAGAAACTAGCAGCACCTTGAATGTCATTTTATCACAATATCGAATTATAAATCGAGAATTAAACGAATGATAATAATAATATAATAATAATAATAATAATAATAATATAATAATATAATAAATAATAATAATAGATAATATAATACTAATATAATAATAATAATAAATAATAATAATAATAATAATAATAATAAGAATAATAATAATAATAATAATAATAATAATATAATAATTAATAATATAATAATAATATAATAATAATAATAATAAAATAATAATAATAATAATAATAATAATAACTAATAATAATATAATAATAATAATAATAATAATAATAATAATAATAATAATAATATAATAATAATAATATAATAATTAAATAATAATAATAATAATAGAATAATAATAATAATAATAATAATAATAATAATAATAATAATAATCAAATAATAATATATATAATAATAATAATAATAATAATAATAATAATAATAATAATAATTAATAATAATGAATAATAATAATAATAATAATAATAATAATAAAGCGTGGATACTAACTTAGGGCGACAGTTACATTGACTTGCACACTAAAAAATTCAAATTTTCTAACCCTAACCCTAACCCTACCTACCCCCTAACCCACCCTAACCAAATTTGTCAGACATACTTATTAGAACCAAAATGAACACATTTAAGCCTATTTGCGACAATAAAATTATTTTTCTAATGGTACCTATTCCTTTAAGGCGACAGTTATGTGGTCGCCTTAATTCCCGGGGTCGGCCTTAATGTTGTTGAATTAGCATGAAGTGTCGCCTTAAGTTCATTATCCATGCTGATAATATAATAATAATAATAATAATAATAATAATAATTAATAATAATAATAATAATAATAAATAATAATAATAATAATAAATAATAATAATAATAATGAATAATAATAATAATAATAATAATAATAATAATAATAATAATAATAATAATAATAATAATAATAATAATAATAATAATAATAATAATAATAATAATAATAATAATAATAATAATAATAATAATAATAATAATAATAATAATAATAATAATTAAATAAATAAATAAAACATGTAAGTTGAGATGGGCAAGGCCCTCCCTTTTCGTTGACTCCGTTTAAAATTAAAGAAGTGAATAACTTTCCAATGCAATGCGAAGGTTAAACATTTATAAAGTGCTTTCAAAACGTCAGTTTTTCCGCGCGCTTGAGTAGCGCGCGTTTTTTTAGTTGCTTGAGCTAAGGTAATCAAAAAAAATCATCACGCTGTCAGGCGCGGATCCAGGTGGGGGCGCACCCGGCGCACGCCCCCTTTTTTCGATGATCAATGATTTTTTGAAAAAATGAGCAAATAGATATGAAATATGCTTCCCTGATGCTGGGAAATCCCATCTAAGCGCATCTAGAATTCAAATTTTCTTGGCGGAGGACCCCCAAATTCCCCGCCGTGGCTTCGCGCCTTCAGCCAACGGTGTGTGCGCCCCCTTTCTCTAAATCCTGGGTCCGCACCTGGCTGTGATATTTGCAATCTGATTAGAATGTCATTTACAGAGGGTAACGGTAATGCTGGAGTTAAATGCCCATAATTCTGCAGACACTTCAGAGCTTTCGGGGTCATTAGATACACAACCCATTAGCCGTGTTGATTATCATCCACGACTAAAAGCAGTTTTCGCCGGGTGTCACCTGCTCAGATTAACATAGGTATCTGTCTACAAAACGTTGTAATGGGCATGTAGCTTAAACGTATTGTGTTTCCCATAGAAGGAGAGGTTTCCCTTCCCTTGTCCAAACTGACAGCGCCATTGGCCCACGAGCTGTCTTATGACTGTCAAATGGCATGTTATAAGCAAAAGGTTCTCCACCTCTGTGCTAAAGGATACCGTTTCAGTTGATTTAAAGTAAACACACCAAACAGTCAATCTAAGCTCAGTGTAGTGAGACTTATTGGCCTAGCTATTGTATACAGGATGAGATGTCGTTCCGAGTTAGGGAATTCCCCTCCCTCTTTAAGAAAAAAATCGTTTAGGAACGGTACTGAGATCCAAAATAGTGCTATCATTTCATCGTTTTCAAGTGTCTTCAGTGCTCGAAATTTTCGTTAAAGAAAACAATCCAGAAAACCAACATTATATGGCCTCTCGGCAAAGCTGAAACATATTGTGACACAATGAAAGAAACAAAAAAATGTTTAAAGGTGGGTCTCATTTTATTCAAATGGATCAAGCCGTTTTGTTTCATCTGCCTCTTAACCCCCCCACTGGAGTTGCAATCGGCTGATATGGTTGTATTTTTATTTTCAAAGTAGTCAGCTCATGACTGACTGCCTGAAATGGTTTTTGAAGAGCTCTTGAAAACTACATGGGGCATCGCTGAAATACATAATAATAACTATACTCCTATTGTACTATCCGGAGCTGACCATTAATATTGCGGGGGGTCTTCCGAACCTCCCTGAATACGGGCTTGAGTTTGCCCACCCCCAACAAAATTTCTTAGAGCCGCCCATGGGTGTCGGTGCCCCCCTATATCAAAATTCCTGGCTACGGGCCTGCTTCCAAATCATTTAAGTCCTGTCAATTCCAAACTTGGTTGATCATAATTAGTACCTAATGATCAAAACTTGTGAATGCGCAATCAATGACGTCATAAGTGAGATGTCTTAGGCCAACTATCCAAAAATGATTTTAGCCATTGTTTGGTGATAAGTATGTTGGAAAAAAATCCCTTTATGTAGAGAACATGAAATAAATTTCAAAGTATAGCTTTCTGGTTGCTAAGTATCGAGGTCAAAGATGACAGATAGGTCAAATGTCCAGTTGGCAAAATATTGTGCGAGAAAGTGTGTCGCGAACCCCTCCTATACGGTAAGTCTAGTCAAGTTCAACTGTGGGTAGGTACAGTGAAAATCAAAACTTATGTTAGTAATGACGTCATAAGCCAAAGGACAATTAAGTTACCTATAAGTGATCTCATTTTTTGCTTATCAGTGTGTTGAAAGGTGTCCCCCTTCCTTTTGAGAAATATTTGTTCATTTAAGATGGCTGTTGAAAACTGGTGCTATCTTTGACGAATTTCGAACTGATCATATACTTAAAAACTTTCACAGGTTTAGTGAATTCTTATTTTCGGTTGCGGAGTGTAAAAGAAAGATGTTGTCTAAGTGGAGCCTGGGTGCTGTGGCCGATTTGAAAAGGCGGTGGTATTTGAAGCAATGAAGCTTAGCAACCGGGACGGAGGCTCGGGGTTCGATTTCCGGCAGGGTCAAAGTAAGGTGGGTTTTTCATCCAAGAGCAATCTACGGTTTTCGAATCTGAACTGGCCTTTCAAAAGAAACCAAATTTGACCTAAATTATTGAGTTGGTTAGCCACCCGACGTGAAGTTGTAAGTAATCCTAAAGGCTTCTCCCACGGCACTTCCTGGTCGCTTAATTAACAGCGTCGTAAAACAACGGCCCTTCAAGGCCTGAGGGGTAGGCTACAGATCCTCCCCTTGAAAGTTTTTTTTTGTTTAGATAAGGTGCATAGGCATACGGGGGTCAATATTTCTGGGGCAGGGATAATTTTTGCCCGAATTTAGAATTTTGGACCAAGTTGTCCGAATGTTGATACTGCTGTGTCGGTTGTTATGGCCCGCCAAAAGGGCATAATTTATTTTCTTGTCATTCTCATTTGCCCGAATGGATCCACTATTTTTTCCGAATTGGGAGGGCATATGTCCCCTGCTTCCCCACCTCGTACGCTAATGGTAAGGTGGCTAAGATGCTAAATGATGCTATTCTTGGTAAATCTTTCCATGAAGTACATGCTTAAAAACTATCATTATTTAGTGAAGTTAGCTGTGGCATATGGCACCCGTTAAAAACAATATGTGTAGCAACAAGTGACATGCTACGAATGTAACCGTACATGCTACTCATAGATTGCTCTAAGATTCCCTATTGATACGGGGTGAGGGGTCCCTGCAGAGGTCGGAGATGTACTTTTTTGGAAAAATATTTTGGTCAAAAATCAGAATAATGTATTATTGCCCCAATAGTGTTCATGAAATATAGAGTGTGAACCGTGACGAATGCGCGCGAAGCGCGCCGAAAATAAATTTGCATTGAAAATTATTTGCATTACAAAAGTAAGCAGACTTTGCACCGAGACAATTCAGTTCCTAGCAAAATGCACCCGCCAATTAGAGGGCGATTGTTCTCTCTGGTAATTCGATCGTATAAGCTTTCAATTTCAAAAATATGTCTCCCCTGAACAGGCGCGGATCCAGACATTTCGAAAGGGGGGGTGGGGCTGAAAGCCCCCTTAAATATTCTCCTAGATTAACATTATGCTAATTTTGGCGTATTTGTTATTGTTGATGTGGCGAAAAAGGGGGGGGCTGAGCCCGAGGAAGCCCCCCCCCTTTGGATCCGCGCCTCCTGAATCCCCTGCTTTGCATTCTTTCAATGCTGTGCTCCTTAATAATGACTCCTGTGCTCACGAACAATCGGTGTAATTGTAAAATCCTCACCGAAAAATAATGCGAATATGTTTTAGACGGTATTGATAATAAACACAACGATGCGGCGAGGCTGCAAGGGCGCGGAGCGAGCGAATATTTTGGTACTCAAGTTTGAGACGGATTTGCGAGAAGTTGATAGTTTGAGAACGACTTGTGATAAAAGATGATTAAAATAGATTCATCACTTAGTCAGGAACACACCTCACCCTACCTCCTTCAGAAATCTATAGCCTATAGGCTAAACGCCTTTGGGGCTCATTTTAAAATTTAGTAGGGAAATTTTTCGGAATCGACTGGGGGCTGGGGCACGTGCCGTGTCCATTCCCCCCGTTCCGCCGCCACTGTTGGGAGAGGGGTTCAATTTAGACATTGCTGCTGAGGGCATGTATTCCATTTGTGATGTGATCATAGTAGCAATTGCGGAATCGGAACGTATTTGAGGGTTTGTCTATAATAATCATTTCAATTATTTGAATAACGTATAGTTCGCTTTGAAAAAAACGCATTTTGAGTGAGCCGTATGTCTAACTCAGTGGTTCTCAAACGCGGCCCCCGGAACCTGTCGGTGCGGCCCCTGAATTGATTTTAGGTTTTCAGAAAAAAAAATCATATTCAACTAGAACAAAAACGTAGCAAACGTAGCAAAAGTAGGAAATTAAATTATGTAATACAGGGTGACTGCTTTACTCCTCCCAAGTTTGATTTCTTGAGGGGACTCGGTTGCCCACGTAACAGGTTTTGCGTTATATTCCTTGTTCAGTCATATCTAGCCAAAACTAATATGTGTGCCTTGTTGTTGACAATCATGTTATGTACACGGTTGCATGTATATATGTAGTGGTGCATTGCGGAGTGGTTGTATTTGTAGTGACAAAGCTTGAAGCAAAGTTAAGTTCCGGATTTTTTATTGCGACCTGATCGAGGTGACTGTGCAATTGAAAAATGTATCGTGCTGAACGTTTGTTGATGGTTGTTGAAATAAAAATTTCTTCAGTTATATTTCTTTACTAACAATGGTTTGCGACGTTTTGTATGAACTCGCTCTTTCCACGTAAGGTGAAATATAATTCAATCAAAGCTTTTTTTTTCTACTTTTGGGAATACGGCCCTCGAACTCAGCAGACCCACTCTATCCGACCGTGGTTTAGAATAACTGATCAAGAGCTTCCTCACATACTGGTCACTAACGAAGGATAAGTACAGAACTGTTGTGATTTCATGCGGTTCAAACAGCGGTTTTCGTCAGCAATCTACTTAGTTTGGAATGCCAGATGTTTCTTCCATACCGCAAACCGATACATGATAACCATCAAAATGACCATACTGGTGACTCACGCATGCTAGACGCAGAATTATAGATGGGTGGCGCCAGGTGGGGAGGTACAGGGGGCTATGGTTGGGGAAACTCCATTTTCATCGGGGAGCCTTAATGGGTACGGTACGATAAAGTATGTAATCCCCCGACGACTACCAGCCGCAGCAACAAACTTCTTGATTTTGCCCTGAGTAGGACATATTGCCGATTAAAGACCACTATTTTTCATTCTTACTTCAATAGTAACCCCAAATTCTTCGCGCGCCAAACGTTCGCGTTTGCCATCCTCACTTTCGGCAACTCGGAAGCTCCGTCGAGGAGCTTGGTCGCCCCTGGCGCCCGGCCCTCCTGATTGAAGAGGCAAATCTGTGGTCAAAGAGTGCGATGTCCTACAATCTAGCTAGAGCGCCTGGAAAGCAAAACTTTCTGTTGGACGCTGCAAAAGTGCAAACTGCCCGCTTAAGGAATTGCTTCCTATGAAAACTTCGTACCTCTGCTTCTGTTTGCGGTAGATACAGCTAGTTTTGGGAACTCTTTAGTGTGGATCTCGCTCTTTCCAATTGTTGTCCTCTTTATAAGCCCAAGATCCTCCCCTGCGGCCCTTGACCTCTTTCCAGAATCTTCATTTGGCCCTCACCCTCAAAAAGTTTGAGAACCACTGGTCTAACTATACGACTCTTAGAAAATAAATATGCACAGCGCCACTATTTTTCAATTTCTAATTGCGCGAGATTTTTCCCGCGCCGTACACCATGCATGTAATGCTAGTAGTACGATATACGGTACGCACATGGGTCTATCTCGTTATAAACATGAACACAGCAAGGCCTTCACATCATGTACACGGGTACGACACGACTAGCCTGAGTAAATAATACCAAAACATTAAGTTTGTCAGTACAAATTGTGTTCAACTGTGGAGTGGAATGGATACGAACAGTAATCAGAGTGCTGTTGACGAACTTAACAACTGCATTACAAAAAGAAGAAAAATGGAAACTGTGAATAAGGCTACGGTTGTGTTAGGCGCACAGTGGGGTGACGAAGGCAAAGGAAAGATAGTGGATCTTCTGGCCACAGATGCTGACGTCGTGTGTCGGTGTGCGGTAGGTTATTGTTAGGTTGGGTAGTTAAGCACACACACACTTGAATTAAATTACACTTAGCCTAACCTTGGCTTAGGCCCTGTATGCTAGGCTTAGCATAGGCCAAATGATAGTTAGTAGGACTAGACAAGGAGAATAGCTTTGCAGCACACTGGAGCGCCCTGTATCATAGCTCTTTTACTGTGAAACGTAACATCCAGAAGGGGGTTGTTAGTTTGTAACTCTTGTATTAATTTAGATTCAGTGCCCGGAAGTGACGTAGCATTACAACTTAGGCCTAGGCCTAACGTTAGGCTAGCCTAAATTTAAAACTTACAAATCCAAATTAAAATTTCAGTGACAAGTCAAGTTCCAAAAGAGCGAGGAAGAAGCGTAACAAGTGTGGAAAGAAAGAGTGGTCAGTGGGATTCGAACACTATACTGCAAGAATACGAACGTGATGCACTGTAGTGTAATTGTATTGCGAGTCTAGGCCTAGGCCTATGCCCTAACACTACAGATTGCAGTGTGAGCTGAGCAATATATAACCCTATCCGCATGCGTACCATATATAACCCAACCCTATCCGTATGCCTACCAAGTACCATGTGTATAACCCTAGCCTATCCCTATGGGTAACGCGATATGCACTTCTGGGCACTGATTCTAAATTAGAGCCATAACTCTTTTTAGGCCCTTAGTGTTGGAATCCTTAACTTAGGTTTTAAACTAGTTCGCTCGTCTGACTCTCCCTCCACTTATTTCCTTTTAATACTACTTAGGCCTAGGCTAAGCCTACAGTGTTTTCTTAAATTCCACCCTGGTTCTTTTAACTCCTAGCTCCATTGATTCCTCCCATCTACTGTGACTTTTCACAATTAGCTAGGCCCACTGATTAAATGTACCTGTTTCTGCTGTACATGAGCAATTACAATACACCTCTTCCTCCCCCATTGTTCTTATAAATTGACCAGACAATAGAACTCCATGGCACTGTTGAGGCTTCCAGCCTGATCAGTGGGTGAACACCTGCACACACTAGACAGCAGACTTGTATTCAAGTTGCGACTAGAGTCACATCCCGCCAACACTACCTGACTTGAAAAATTTTGGGCAATTTTCCCCTGTTGAAATAACACAGCGACTCAAGTCAGTGACTTGACTTGAGTCCCTAAAATAGCTCACAGTTGACTTGATTTGCTGAGGAAAGAGTAACTTGAATACATCTCTCCTAGACAGTTGTACTTGCAAGTTATGTGCCTAAACCATGGGCTCTGCATCGAGGCTAAGTAAACAAACATACAGATATTACTGTGTTGAACCTTATTGATTGCGCCTAGCCTATTCATCTTGTAATAGTTGTAACCTTAGTATGATGCAGGTTTACATTTATTATATTAAGCTTAGTCCCTGGTCTTACAAAAGTGATCCAGGTTTTCTAGTTTTTTAAGGGTTTGACTGACTTTCCTATGATGACATTTTCAAGTTTTCAGAAGTTAAAAATTCAAGAGGTTAGTCCTATAGCCTAGATGAGGACTGCCGTCTGTTCCAATGGCTGTTTGTTCCGACATCTTTAGAGTAGGATGGGGATTTTGTGATCACCAGGGTATTTCCAGCTGCCTTGAACATTTCTGCAATTTAACAACAGTAAATATGTCTTTGCCACCAAGTGCTATGAACTAGGACCTACTGGCAATTCCAAATCACCCGACTTTTGATCTTTGCTAGGCTAACCATCTAATATCAAACTTAAAAAACTTAAAAAACTTAAAATTTTTCACAATTCTTTTCATATTTTTGTGTACAAAAAGGGAAATTTCCCTCCAATTGCCAAAATTACATTCCAAATGCCTAAATTTCCTGGGAAGGAGCCTCCCAGCTTCCCAACTTTTTCCACCCATGATAAAGTGGTCAAACTTGATAAACCTAGATAGACCTGAGTTGTTGGGATGTTGTCAAGAAAAGAACCTGCCCCAAGATTGTTACTACCCTCATTTAATGGGGAGGTCAAAAACTAGAAACCACTTTTCAATGTGGAAGGCTGTTTTCGATCACCTATACAGGTACAGTATGAAAATTGTACAGTACCACCAGGGATGTAGCTACTGGGCGGTGACACCCAGCACTTGATATTCCCGCCCGGCACTCCAGGCAAACACACGTCTCCCCGCCCACCACAAATCTACCTACATAAGTTTTTAATTCGGACAGCTGACAGTGATTCTGTTGGCAAATTCCAACCAAATTTGTTTCATTTTATTTCCATTTCCACAGCTGTCCCACACAGTGAACTCAATTTTCTCTGTAAATGATATATAGATGTTGACTATAAAAACATTGAACAAAGGATGCTTGTGTGCTGGATTTGGCCAAAATACCAAAAAGACTGTCTTTCTTTAGTTTCTTACATGGTCAGTCCAAAAATATACAGTAGCTCAAGGCCAGCTATAGATACATCTTTTTGCACTGTACCAAGACATATGGGGATGTTTCTCATTCCCCTTCCCCCTCCCCTCATTTAATCGTGCAGTAACCCCCATTGATGGCAGTTTTTCCCAACGAAAATTTTTCTAAACGTTTAGATTGTGATGTATGTTCCTACAGTACATGTACAGTATGTTGTAGTTTTCTTACTGTAGCCCATTTACAGTAGTTAAATTGTTATGCAGTTGCTGATGAATTTATTTGTAGATGACTTATAGGGTGTTGATTACCGCCCCCACTCCCTTCCCCAACCTACAAGGGTTCCCCAACCTACAAGTTAAAGTCTGGTTACATGCCACCAAAAGAGCTGTTTCACTTGTCAGGAAAGAATGAAGTCTCCAAATGAAAGATCTGTTGAAATTTTTTCAATATGGTTTAGTGTTCTCAAGATACGTCTTCAAAGTTTGGTGGCTTCTTACGTAACTCATTGCATGTGCAAAAATAATGATGTCGAGTGTTGTACAGTGTTAAAATTTTTTTGTTAACCCTATAAATTATCTCTTAAGTACTGGTTAGATAGTTTACAGTTTGATGAGTGATATCAATATTTTCCAAGGAAACATAATAAACCCAAGAGATAACAATGCTACAGTAGCAGTGTCCTTGAAAATAAAGGTTAAAAAAACAAAAGCTAACATTAGCCAACATTAGTCTTTGATGTCAAATATTTGCATATTTAGCTCATGTCTGTTCATAGTTCAAGGGTAAAACAGAAATTACCCTGTAAAATAGTCAATATTTGATGAATTTTAATGGAAATTGCAGCTATTTTCTGTCTGGAGTTTTAATGCATTTTACATCAAATGTCCAACTATATAATTTTCATGTCACCAGACCTTTAAATCTATTTAATAGTACAGGTCATACTAATAATAACAATAATATAGTAACACAGGTCTTGAAGGGCAGCTGTTTTACAATGCTAAGTGACTACGAATGTGGAGGAAGCATATGGCTCATGAATTACGACTTCACGTCAAGTGGCAGTCGCCTCAACAATTGAGGTGAAATTTGGTTTCTTTTAAAGGCCAATGCAGATGGAAACAACATAGATTTCTCTTGGATGAAAAACCCACCTTACTTTGACCTGGTCGAATCGAACCCTAAACGTGACGGTTGCTATTGATTCATCGCTTCAAATGCCACCACCTTGATCCACTTGGCCACAGCACCTAGATTAAAACAGGCAATCTGTTTTGTGGCAGTATTTTCTTTTTTTTTTTTGAAATTGTTAAAGGGGATCCTGCTCAAACATATTAAGGAATAGCCCTGTTGTTCTAAATACAGTTGATGACTGCACCGTGATTGACATGGATTCATACACATGTAGCTCGATTGTGGTTGGTCTACCATGACTTGTACAGACAGTTGTGTTCCTAATTAAGCTCATTCACAGATGTGTCGCTCACTATATGGCCTGGAGCAATTGAAACCCAGTGCAGTCTACTGTGGTTCTGCCTAAGAGGCACTTTAAACAGGTGTTTTTGTTTAAATTGGAGGAGGAGCTAGAAGTAAACTTAGTGGGAGTATTTTTTTACTCTCTAGGGTGAGATTAGAAAGGCTTTAAAGTGAGTGGGCCTACAACTGACCTAAGTGTTAAAGGGGCTTATTGAGATGGTTCACAAATTCATGATTTTATGTCACACCTGTTGCGTGTTACTCACATCTTGATGGTAAATGGTCAAACTAAGAGATTCTGCACATGTGACTTGCAACTGAAATGGCAACGAAAGGGTAATTCATGACTAAAATCATTTATTTCAAATTTGTGACCAGACACTTTTTACCATTAGGTATTTATCATATGCAAACTCCCATTCATAAAAACTGCAATTTGTCACACTTTTGGTAACTATAGGAAGTGATTAATAAGTAATGAGGCTCATTGGAAGCATTGTAATAAAATGATGTCCTTCAAACTCGTCACAAAATAATCAGTGTCAACTCAATGAGCCCCTTTAACACAGGCAGGTTTAAGCTTACATGTGTGATTTAACGTACCAAATATATTAAAAATCTGCTGTGTGAACTGTCCATAAATACCCATGGTTGCATTGATATACATGCATACTGTACTATACTCATAGAATAAGTTTTAAGTTCTCAAAGGTACACATTATTACTGTACTGTACCACTATACTTTGTCAATGCAATAATAGGTATATATGTGTTGGTCACTGAAGGAAATAAGAAGTACTGTACACTGTTATTCAACTGTAATGTTAAGTTGGCAATTCTCCAACTCTCAAAATTTCCTATTCTCAAATTTCTTAAATTTTTAACTGAGAATGTGCTGAAGTTGCAAATTTCTTTCCTTGTAACCATGCTGAGTTTCTGTGGCTTCTTTACTGTAATTGTGTTTGTTTTTTTTGATCACTCATTGAAATTCAGCGAAATTGAGTACAAAGGTGATTGGCTCCTGGCCAGAATGTGAGACTAAATCTCCTATAAAACAGAGTTCAAGGAATAGATGATAACAGAATCAAGAAATCAGAAGAAATATTCTGATGGTTACTAATGTCTAATTAATCAATATGGGATGAAATGTTGGCATTGCCAACATTGGTGATAGATCTTAATATGTGTGACTTAATGTGGTAGCCCCAACTGCAACTCATGTTGTAATTTAGCTTTGCAAAACTTGAGAATCAAGTTTTGTCATGCTCTGCCTTCTTATCTAAAGAGAATTGATTGCTAATCGATTTGAATATTGGTAACTAATTATTGCTATGCTGTAGTTCTTTAATACTATTTTTTCCCTTGGTGAAGTAGCCTACAGTAGAAGTAAGCTTTTCTTGTGTTTAATGGTGGTCCTTTTCAGGGGGCCATCACAGTACTTGGTATTGTGGTACGTAGTAATTTCCATGTAGGAAGCAGTGGAAAGCAGGTGTTATGTAAACTAGCCAATGCAGTAGTTAGGCATATTCATCAAACAGCTGCGAGGGGGTTCATTGGCGGCGATTTGTCCTCAATATCGGGGGAGCATGACCCCATTTTCAAAAATTTACTGTGTGAAAAATCAAAGTCAATGGACAATTTCTCAAATGTTGGGGGATATTCCTCTTGTCCTCCCCCCTCCCCCTGCGTGATCTCCACCCATGACAGGGTTCATGGTACTCATGTTAGAGTATCAAGAAGTTCCTAACAACATGAGATGAAGTTGACCAGATAAGTACCTGTATGCAAGTTTGTTCATAACTATATACAGTAATACTGTACAGTGGAGACAATTTTTTTAGTGTTTTCATCTCAAAGACTCAAAGCCCATCAGAAAATTGGCCCATATTACAGTAAAGTGGCACCAGTCACAACATAGAGTGATGTACAACCATTAAAAATGCCTCTTTTCTCCTCTGAAAAATTGCATGCCATCCATTTTGAACACTGCATTACACTGATATTATATCATATGCAAAGAGTGGGTGATAACTTGACAGACTTGCAAGGGACTCTATAATCACACATTCTATTATACAAAAAACCAGAAAGCCAAAAGGCTTAGTGATTCCTTGCCGAATGGGGATGCTTTGTTGCACTGAGGTTTATCCCTCAAATTTATCTTTCTTGACTATATCATTTTACGATATTTTAGCAATTTGACCTGATGCTGACCTCACATGACCTTTGAACCCCACCAAATATAACAAAAAAGGTAGTGTCTTGAAAGGGATTTGACCAGCTCCAATGGATCTTGAAAATTCTTGGGAAATTTTGCTTTTTGACCTTTGATGACTCCAGATGACAATCTTGGGAATTCTTGGGAAATTTTGCGTCTTGACCCCTGATGAACCCAGATGACAATCTTGGGAGTTCTTGGGAATTTTGCTTTTTTGACCTCTGATGACCCCACATGACGATCTTATGATAATTCTGAAATTTTGCTTTTTGATCTCTGATGCAATACGATAAATCTTGCGAATTCTTGGAAAATTTTGCTTTTTGACCCCTGGTGACCCCAGATGACCTTTGACCTCCACCAAAAACAAAAGGGATCTTCCTCGAACCTTAAGGTTTTTCCTCACATACCCAAGTATTGAACCAGACATGGGTGAGGAATCTAGTGTCTTTTATATGAGTGGGGGGGTCCAACATAAAAAGGGCACAGTCATTTTTTTTTTTTAAATTTTGGTTCCCATAAACGTCAGCGATTACTAAAGTTACCGCATATTGACAAAGAAAGGACCAAACCCAGAGACATGCAAAAAGGGAATCAAAACCTGGAATTCTAAACACGCCGGACATTGCAAAGCGCGCGAAAATTTTTTGGGTAAGCCTATACTTATAAGAATTTGTACTAATTTAAAGCTTATACAGAACAATTGAGCGGACAGTTGGGCCCTGTCGGGCCACTGGCGTATTTAGGGGGCCATTGGGCCATGGCCCCCCCCTCACCGATGCCAAAAAAAAATAAAAAAAAATATAAATATTTTATAGTTCTTGGGCAGTCTCATTTTGGCCCCCCAACATCCAACATTTACAGTGTCGTTTTACCCATTTTTGCTCTCAAGAGGACAATTTCTCTTCTAAAAACACAAAATTTTAGGCGCGCGACGCGCGCAGAAGAGCTAATCCAGTTTCTTCTATGGTTCCACTCTACATTGCTAGATAGCGCAAGTCCTTCCCACCTCACAAAGTAACATGTAGGAAAAGTACACAGTTTATGTAGAGGTCGGAAATTTCCTCCCATCGCAAAGGCTAGTAACTGCTCTTTTGTGTGTGTCATGCGGCACGGTCAGTTGGTGAAGGACTCACGGAGCAATGCTTGGCTATTTGATCGGATGGTCAAGGTAGTTTCGATACAATGCATATTTTATCTCTTATACGGTCTAAAACCCCTAAAGATTTCCCTTCTTTTTGTTCTCCATGATTACATGTGTTGCTTTTTTTGTGAAACCTACCAAAAAATTTTTGCGCGCTTGCGCTTTGCAAGTTAACATTTTAGATTCCGGGAAAAACATTTAATCAACGCCGAATTATGCTTCTCTTGCATATACAAATTTTATGCAATATGTGGCCCGAATGAAATGGTCTAGTACACAGGGTGTTTTTTTTTTCAAATCCCACCTCACCTATACCCAACAGCACTGGGGCTCTAGGGGCCTCGGGTCGCAGGCCTCCCGTCGGGCAAATCTTGGCGTTACCTGTACTCAATAATAATAATAGACTCTGGCTGTGGAAAATCTCCGTTCCAATCAATTCCCTGAAATCCATAGGGATAACTCCACTCTGGATAATTTTGAATAAAGTCGGATAAATTGTGACAAACTTAATGTGTTTTAGAACAAATTCAAATCAACCTTTAAAAATTTTTCGCAACAATTGCGCATCTTGATGGCTGCTATCAAGCCTGACAAGTGCCATTTCCGACGATCTGGGATGTATTCAAAGCTCAAATTTTCTTGGTACGCTACGCGCCAACCTTTGGTGGCGCTCCGCTCAGATATTACCGTCTGACTATATATCCGGAATGTCAGAACGCTTTACCTATTTCTAGACTTTTTCCAATAGGCCTATTTTTTTAGGAAAGACATCAGACAGTTGTCTTAGTATCACGTTGAAAAGCCTGGTGAAGGGCAATTTCCAGTGATCTGGGGGTATTTTTTTGCCAAAATTTTCTACGCTCCGCGCCAACTGATGGTGGCGCTACCGCTCTTAGATATTGCCGTGCTCGCTGACTATATATCCCACTTTCAAAGACGGATCGCCGCCCATGGTGGTCATAAAGAACATCCATATCTCCGAGGAGTTATGTTGATTTTTTCTTTCTTCTGTGCTTTCTTTTTTTTTTTTTTTTTTGTTAAATATGTGTCATTATACAAAATGTCAGTACACGAAATGCCAATTTAGAGATATTTTCAGCGCAGGTCAAACGGCCCGGAGATGCAATCTCCAGCCATCTGAGAGCCTTGGGGAGCCAAAAATTTTCTTGTACGCTCCGCGCCAACCTGTGGTGGCGCTCCGCTTAGATAGTAAATCGTGCTCCATGGCCCCCCCGTCACCGAATTCCTAGCTACGCCACTGTGTCGGGCATAACTTTATTGTACTTCCCTCCTCGAGTCACTAGTCGTACCGTACGTACGACAGACACAAGTGAACGTTAGCCAGGTTTAGCGAAATGAGATTCAATTCCCGACATTTACATAAATCCATGTATTCTACTTATTAACTTGAAAAGGTGGAAAGCGTTTGCACTATATTTAGCTATAAGTACAACTGAACTGAAGAAGAGTGGACAAAGCGTACCGAAAATTTTGGGTTTTATCCCAGAAATTACCCTTAAGAAAGCCAAAATAAGTAAACTGACCATGGGTGGCGGCAGAATTTTTCCAACAGGGTGCCGGGCCATGTCAGCTACCGGCAAGTTCCGACATTCCCTATTTCGAGGGTATGATGAGAAGGGCAAATGTGGGAGCCTCTTTATCCCATGCAATTGCAGGCATATTTTGCATTATATCACTTAATACTTCATGATCCGAGTTGCGCACTGTTAGTGTTCTTTGAATCTGGATCGTGAAATTGAAAAGCGCGCGAAGCGGGCGAAATTTTTTGATAGGCTTACACATAAAACATATGACGAAACGAAACAAGAACTGTAGGGTTTGTAGACCGTATCGGGTGTAACAGACATTGTATCGAAACCACCTGGACTACACGATGAAATAGCCAAACTTTGCTCCGTAAGTCGCTCACCAACTGACTGTACCGCATGACACACACAAGAGAAGACCAACTAGGCTTTGCGATATGGGATGAAAGTTACGACCTTTACATAAACTGTGTATTCTGCCCATATGTTACTTGGTAAGGTGGACAGGACTTGTGCTATCCTGCTATGTGGAATGGAACTATTGAAAAAATAGAGTGACTCTACAGCGCGCCGAAAATTTTGGGTTCTTATTACAGAAATTATCCTCTTGAGAGCAAAAAAACAGGTAAACCGTCGATTAGTTGTCGTCAGGGACTGCGTACCTTCGACTAAGACTCCCCTACGAAACTGTCAAACTTCTCCGATAGGGGGCCAGCCTTCCCCGACGGGGGCATGAACCCTTCCCCCACCTGGCGCTACCGCTATCTCGACTGGGGGAAGAGGTTAAAATACTGAAGTGTTCCCTATATAGTTGCGGCGCGACTGTCAAAAAAACTCTGTCAGAACAGATGACTAAGTCGAATGTTTGCTTTTCATTTGCGACAGCAGACCGGTCATCGGTCCAAAGACGTCAAAAAATTGAACCGACTGACATTGTGTTATTTGACCTAGTGGTGATTTTATATAGTAATTTTAAAATGAAACAAACACCGATTTGTCTATTGTGACTTCTGGTCAACTCTTGGCTGTGGACTTTACCAGTAAGACTGGCTTTTTATTCCCATCACTTGGGCAACACTATAAAAGAAGAGAGTAATTCCAGACTATAAATATCATAGCGAAACGTATTTAGCCTACCTACTCTCTCTTGTTCACGAGCGGATGGATACTAGAGGGTGGAGGGAAGGTTTCGTTGATGTAGCGTTTATGCAGGCGCGGTTTTACGGGGGGGGGGGGGCTTTGGGGACTCAAGCCCCCCCAAAATTCGCTCAAGCCCCCCCCCCCCAAAAAAAATTTCTGAGGTTGAGTGTTATCTTCATGCTTTATTTGCGTGTATTGAGAAAAACAAAATTGTCCGATACATTTGTGCACATCTTAGTCCAGTGGATTTAGTTTCTCAAATGTGTCATGCAAGATAGGCATGTGATCACGTTTCTTGTATCCAGTCCACGTACGTACACCGTTGTTTTGACTGCATGTAGTACGACAGCCACGCTTCGCCTTAGTACTGTATTACGACGGTAGGCACAGTGCGGGCGCCTACTAGCTTACCCAGCTGCAGTTCTTACGTTCGACGCCAGTCTCAGGGGCGTAAATACAGGTGTGTGTGTGTGGGGGGGGGGGGTGAAAATCAAAAGTCGGTCTCTGAGCGCCAAAAAGTCGGTCTCAAATCCAGTGATTGCTCAAATCCAGTTCAGTATGCCTTTGTAACAGTAGACCAGACATGAACAACATTTGATACCTTACTCAAACTGAAATTCCGGCAGAGATGAAGTAAAAGTGAAAAGATTGCCCTAATTTTCTACTGAGTTCCAGAATTTTTGATCGAATGCCCGAAAAATGTGCAAAAATTTTCGCGCGCTTCGCGCGCCTGTAGTGGTTTAGTGGTCTATTTTATGCACCTGAACTGCAACGGAATTCTGGCAACTTTTTGAGAAGTTCGGGCAAAAAATTTTCTGGACCCCAAACTGTAAGAGTCCCATACGCCTATGATTATTACTATCAGTGGCGTACGCAGGGGGCCATGCCCCCTCCCTGATGCTTTTTTTAGTTCCTAAAATACGTAAATTTTTTTAACACAAATTCTGCTTCAAAATGTAGCGTATGTGGCACCAAATTGCATGTAAGGACACCTAATTTTTCAAAAATTTTCAGAGGGGAGGGACTACCCCGTCCATTTAGACCCTTCCCCAGGCCGGTGATTACACAACATCCTTCATGCCCCCCCCCCCCGTGAGAGAAATCCTGGGTACGCCACTGATGGAGTTCTCCTTAGCATCATTCCCCAATGTCGGTATTGATAATGACAGAAAATTTTATTCTTCCGTTTTAAGCCCCCCTAAGCCCACCTAAAAATCTCGGTCTAGAACCGCGCCTGCGTTTATGGAGTGTGAACAGATCATTATTTTGTAAGACCAAAAGACTAGCAGTGACCATTTGGAATCAATATTAAAACCCAATAATAATATGTTGCATATCGCTAGTGAGTATGACGTAATATCTGCATGTTTTGTATTACTCTGAATGCCCAAGCACGCCACACGTGGTTCCAAGCGAAAAGTGATTAGAATGCCTGATTGTCACGCAGACATACCGTAGTCACATTCTCTGTAAAACGAAAATTGCACTGTTCGGGTTTCGGGGCGGCCAATATAGGCTACCGTAGTCAAATATATTGCCGAAAGTTTCTGCGATACATGGCTAGACTTTTACGAGTGGACTGATCGATACTGGATGGGGGTAACCAAAATCTCCTCGGAATTGGACAACACAGTCATTACCTGTGAAACTGTCTCGTTTTTTTCTTTTTTTGCTAGTGTGAAAAAACATTTTTTGAAAAAGGGCACATTGGAAAATTTGAGGGGGGGGGGGGGGGGTCCGGACGCCCCCTGGATCCGCCACTGATGAAATCTATCCAAGCTTCCTATCTTGAGAAATCGTATTAATTAGAATTTAGAAGGTTCTCAGATTTTGAGCTTGATGACCCAGATGACCTTTGACCTCAACTAAAGACAATATGATTCTTCTTACAATAATTAAGGCATGTACATACCAAGTATGAAATCTATCCAAGCATCCTATCTGGAGATATCGTGTTAACAAGGTTTTCAGTGTTTGACCCCCGGTAAAACCAGATGACCTTTGACTTCCACCAAAAACAATTGCTTCTCGCAATAAGGCACCCACATACGAAGTATAGAATGAATCCAAACTTCCTAACTTGAGATGTTGTGTTAAAAAAGTTTTCAGTGTTTCACCCCGGTGACCCCAGATAACCTTTGACCTCCACCAAAAATAATTGAGCAGTCTTTTTCAACATGATAAAGCTCCCTTTTGGGAGCGTTTTAGCGCCGTTGGGTCATGCAAAAACAGGAGCCCCGCCATGACAAAATTCTGGCTACGCACCTCTCCGATACCAGAGAGATTTTCAGGATTGAAAAAGGTCGTGACTGGACAACTCTCCTCGGATAATTTTCCCCGGACAATTCTCCACTCGGACAATTTCAACCCCGGACATACTCCTTACCCGACAGTTCCTAACCATTACAAATACCCTTTAGGCACCCCCTTCAAAGTGGTTGGAATTGTCCTGGGCAGGGGCGTCGCCAGGGCATTTTGAATGGGGGTGACTACGTGTGCCATGTTTTGCCGACTAAAGCGAGAAGCCGGAAAATGCCGACAGAAAAATAAGATGCGCGTAGCGCGAAGCAAGTGTATGCGGGGTCCAGGCCCACCTCGGGGCCCCAGGTTAGTCCCAGAGGCCACTCCCAGATCCTGGCAGAGAGAGAAGCTCCCGGAAACTTGGACTTTTTTCAAAGGTATGGATATCAGAATTGGGCATTTGACAGTCTCATAGACAATAACTATGTAGACCACAAATATGACGAATAGAAGACTTTTATAATTTTTTAACTGTAACTATAACAGCCTTGTTGATGCGGGGAATTGTGACGAGGGAGAACCGGAATAATTGTAGGGGTTGTATGGCTTCGGAACAGTAGGCCCTATTATCGCTCAAGCTGTCAATCGGGAAGTAGCCCTTATTATGCCAAGTAGAAATGACGGATGCGCGAAGCCCGCCGAAAAGAATTGTATTTTAAGACAGTTTAGAAGTAAAAAGTTTCGAAATACAGAGTCTGATATATTGCGTAGGAAGTTTTTCTTGCACAAACGATAAGCCTAGGGGAGAGGCAGGTTAGTTGATACGTTTTTCACCCTAGTTATTTTAGGCTACTATGAAGACTTTTAGGTGGACATGATTCATGAATTGTACAAAACAAACATCATGATCTTCAGGATCTTGTGTATGTCTGTGAAGCATGCCGTATCAACTGCAGTATTACACTAGGTATGGTAGCCTATAAACATAGGTCAGTCAAATGTATCATCTACCTTAGCGAGTGGGTTAGTTGATACACCTTGGGTAGGTTAGTTGATACACCCTGATAGGCGTACGAGGCGGGGGTCTGGGGGCTGCAGCCCTCCCAGAGCAGGGAAAATGCAGGCTTATTTCAGGGCACTGACGCTTGTATTTTCAGGTCAAGGGGGCAGTGCAGTGGGCGTGCGGCGGGCAGCGGCGTTTGCCAACAAGGCAAATGCTTATTAGTTGCACAACGCCTACTGTTGAATATATGGAGTAGAAAATGTAAGTTTATCATAAGCAATACTCGGCGCACACAGCAGGGCCAGGGGGACAAATCTCTGTTTGAGAGTGAGGGGGAGAAAACAAATATGGTGTACGCGTGGATTTGAAACTGTGCACGCGTAGCGTGCACCGCGAGCGCGAAGCGCGAAGCCCTCGTGGGTGGGGTCTAGGGCCCGCCTTAGGGCCGCTAGTGGGGTCCAGGGCAAAGTCCCGGTGGGGGTCCAGGGGGCGAAGCCGCCGGAAGCTCCTGGGTTTTAGTATTTCAGAAGCTGCAGAAAGATTGTTTCGAACGGAAGTTTTTTAGTGTAAAGGCTCCTGGGTTTTAGAACATGTACACTTGTCAAAAGGGTTAGTTAGGGCACAAAGTTAATTAATACTACTGATGTGCTGCACTGGATTAAAGTTTTGAAAGAGCTGGGATTTTTTAAATGTACTAAAAGCAGGACAACTTTTAATCATTATTCGAGACGACCACAGATTGACTTAGCCTACTTAATTGATAATAAATCTAAATGGTTATTTTTAAGGAACATACGTAGAGGACACATTTTTTTTTTGTCTGCACTACGTACGACTTTTATGCGTGGCATTAATCGCATTTACCGCTTCAGAATAGGCAGCGTTCATATTACTGTAGTGTTACGGTAGGCAGGGCTCTCTTGCCGAAACAGGGCACAAAATGCAGGGATAGATCGCTCTGGCCAAGATTAGGAAACGAAGTGAAAGTATAACTAAGACATGTCTTAAGTGTATTCGACTGAAAATTGATTCGTCTGCGCCGGGTTCCAGCTTGAGATAATATTCCATACGGCCTTGATCAACAGACATTCAAATACTAAGTTATAGCCTATAATTGTATTGTTGTCATGTGTTGTTATCAAAGGGATGTCAAAAGTGACCCAAGCGGCGAAAAAATGAGTACTGCTATTCACATTTGGGGGGGGGGGCAAATTAGGGTTTGCCCCCACACTTTTTCACTTGAGGGGGCAAAGGTCCCCCTTGCCCCCCCCCCCCCTCGGATTTGCGCCCCTGAACAGGGCGCTAACCAAGCTTCTGCTTCACTTGTTCTTTCTTCAATTATACAAGAATAAACCAAAACTCCCGAAATAATATATTTCTTTATAGTTTGTGGGGGGGGGGGGGACTCATCCATACCCGTCCTGAGTGCCATCGTGGTAAAAGGGGAAAATCAGGGCAATTTGCAAAATTTTCAGGGCAAACACCCTCCGCCCTCCCTGTGAAATGTCTTCCTGTACGCCTATGGATACACCAAATGTGTTACTTGTTGCACGTGTATTACTACACTTAAATTATTGGTGGTACTAGTGGTGTACCGCAGTGGTAATTAGTGTGGACATGGAACCTGGCCCCGGGAACGAATCCCTCCAGAGGCAGCTAATATAATTCGTTTGAAGCTGTTCTCCAGTTGTTGATGGCTTTGTCAAGTTTGTGTGGTTGTTTTATTGTAGCGGGTTCTCGCATATAAGAATTGTCCTACAAAGTAATTAGGTTCCTTGGTTACGTTTCGGCATCGTGGTGATTACGCGGTCACCACTCCTTCCTAATCTTTGGGGAATGAAGCTGGTCCAAAGGCTGAGTCACACTCCCGTCCGTCGGATGTGGACCATGAATGGCGATACCGGGAGCAGCCCAGGACTACGCGCCTGCTTTGATCGTAATCCTCTGGGCACTAGGAGGTTTCGCCGGTGTCCATCCACGATCACACGGTCAGGCAATTCTTGAACCCGTAGCAATCAAGTCATCTTAAATTAATATGAAACGAGTAGTCACCTCGAAACCTGAACCAACTTTGTTTCTTCTATTCTTTTTTAACTCAGCACAATATGGCAAAAGATGTGCATTATACGGAATTCATTCATAAAAGTAAGAAATAATATTAAATGTAATGTCCGAGTATTATATATTGATAGTAGACTGGACTTCGATTCAGTGTCGACATAAACCTGGAGGCAGTCTATAGGCTAACAAACGTTGTAGGTCTATCAAATTCCACAATGTTGCATGCAATGTGAACAGGTCATGCAACATGAAAGTCATATCATGTTGTGTTCAGTTTGCAAGGGGCGTACGTATCAGGCAAAACACAAAAGGGCTAGATATAATTATAATTTCCAAGAAAATATAGACAAGCACGGTAGCCTATGGAGTTACTTCATGCAAGTGGTAGGCTAAGGGTTAGTTGATACACGTATCAGCCAGCAGGTTAGTTGATACGTACCCTGTCCCGACTGTATATCAACTAACCCACCCATGGCTTTTTTACAAAACATACTGAACCCACATGCTTCTATATATTATCATGGAAGTAAAGCAGCTTAAGCTGAAAGTCAATTTTACAATTATAATAAAGCAACGAGAACTGTGAAATCCCCACAGTGTTCTCACAGAAACTGTTCTCAACTGTAACTGCTTTTACTCAGGAGAACAAATTTGGTTTCTCAGTGAGCTAATAAATGGAGGGCAGTATGGTAGTAGGTTCTGTCCAGTAGCAATTTGCATCCCAAATGTGAAAGCAAGCCAAAATGAATTTCGGCAGAGCTCGAAGCGTGCCGAAAACTTCTGGCATTGTGTGGAATATATTCTGAGATTCTGTAGAATCTTGGAAAACTTGAATTGAATGGGTACCTGTAGTGATAAGCTTAATATACTACCGTCAGTCAACCTGGAGTGGTACGCAGTAATCTACCGGCCTAACATTGGGTATATGATTACATGGGCTTTTCCCCAAGGGGTCAAATGTTAGGGATCTGTCCCCCTGATATTTTACGCCAATTGAATTTTTGATTGTATGCACAGAAATTCTCTTTATGTGGTGTTTCATGTTTCATGTGATAGTCTCATTTCAGGGCTGGTACGAAGAGCGCGCTGGACTAGTTTAGTGCACTATACCAGGGAGCTAATATCACCTCCCTGGCTATACTAGGCAGAGCGTCACCATCAGCTGGGACGTAACCGACGTAGGCCTTTTTAGAAAATTATGTCAAAAATGCCTGCCAAATTGACGGAAATGGCACTTTCTGGACCAGTGGTTCTTAAAAGTTTTTGGGTAGGGGCCAAATAAAAAGGCAGGGCTGAGGACGACAAGAAAAAGTCTTCACACAGGAGGAAATAAGGCTATTTACAAGCTTTTATATACTTTGTGGTCAGGATTTTGTTACAGAGGAGAAGGCGCTGAAAGGGCCGAGCGCTAATTTTCTAAATGAAAAAAGTGGGTCATCATTTGCGCAGAGGATATTATATCTAAGGGAAAATAAAATAAAATTACGAGAAAAACCTATATGGTCAGGGAAAATTGCCAATTTTCTCCAATTTCTGACCTTGGAAAAGAGGTTCTGCAGGAACTCAGTCGTGGTGGTCCACCTGTCCCGTACACCTCAGTGGGGTTCATTTGTCAGGGACAGAAACTGACATATGCAGTAGTACTACTGGGGAGATCCGGGAACTTTTCCGGGAAACTTGGGGGCGGAAGAGGGAAACATAACAGGGTCCCAGGGTCCTGAGGGTCTTGAAATACTAATTAGAACAATTGAATTTACAACATTTTTGGTTTGTTTCCTTTTGTTTGTTTGTTTTTCAAAAAGAAACAACTTTCATAGGGTTTGAAAATCTCAAGACTATCGTTATGTCTTAGAAGAATTTATAGACTGTTGGTTCATGGCGACACTCATCAGTCCATGAGGTTTAATGATTGTGGGATATCTGTGGCTGGTAATCAAAGATTTGCACTGGGCCGTAGCGAGCGGGGGTGTGGGGGGTGTCATCCCCCAATATTTGGTCGCCGTCGGCAAATTTTCGGTCTGTCGGCAAAAAGGGGATAGGGAAAGGAAAAGAAGAGGAAAGGAGGAAAAGAAGAGAGAAGAAGGGAAAGGAAAAAAAAGGAAGGGAGTGAAAGGGGAGACAGAGAATGAAAAGAAAACGGAGAAAGAGAGAACGGGAGCGCGTGGCCAGTCTGTTATCGGCTATTTCGATTTTCGGCTTTTCATCTAATTGGCCCATTCAAGTTGAAGGCCAGTCGGCAAATTGGTTATGCATGTGACGGCCGTCCGTATAATTGGTCGAGTGACTGAGTCCGTCGGCAACTCGGGGAAAGAAAGGGAATATTAAAGGCTTCCGTATAGGCGCACTATTTCGGGTCATATGACATTCTTGAAAACCACTTTCTGCACATTATTCCTCACTTTCTCATCACCATGGGGAGCAGCAACCGATTAAGAGGGCATCCTTAGCCCGTTTTCTAAACCCTAAAGTAGGCTTCAAACACATTTTGCAAACTCCTGAGGATCCGGTTTACCCACAAACATTCTGGGGAAAAAAGTAATGCATCCTGGGAAAAAGTAATGCGTGCCGCGCGTGTCTTCCCTTCACTGTATTATCTCAGGCTTTTAACCTTTGAACACCAAAACGAAACAGAAACAGAACCCATCCTGGCGTTCAAAGCATATTTCGAACGCTTGTGTTAAGATTCTGAACACTTTTTCTCCCTTTTTGAACGCCGGACACCTATTTGAACACTTACCTTTTTTGAACGCATGACGCGCCAAGTGTTCAAATGCTGAACGCATAGTGTTCCAGTTCTGAACGACAGGTTCAGCTCCTGAAGTATAGTGGCATGAATCTTTGCATTGGATAATGTATTATGAACCAAAATATACCTATATCCTTCATGAGACTTAATTTTTACCCAGAGATTATGCTAAAACCTCGGAGCTTCCGGGGACGAAGCCCCCTGGACCCCAACAGGGGGCCCTAAGGCGGGCTCAGTGTTTTAGCCAGCCCCTATTTGTGCGACAATGTCGCATAAACGGTGACAAATGTCGCACAAACAATCTGACAAGCAAATTCTACCCGAGTGCAAATTTTGAGGTTAATCATTAGGGCAGAAATCCACTCAGATATTGCACCATTTGCGATCTAGGCACCTTTCAATTTCCAAAAATTTCCAAAGGAGAGGGGGACATCCCCTCCCATTAGACCCCTCCCCCAAGCCACAGATCAGCAAATGTCGCATTGAGAAAACATCCTAGCTAAACACACTAGCGGGGCTCTGGATCCCAACCGATTAAAAGTATAGCGCCCTGACGAGAGGAATAGCCTAATACATTGAAATTATTGGGAATCTTTGCATTTGATGATGCATTATGAACAAAAATATATCCATCCTGAGACTTAATATTTCACCCAGAGATATGCTTAAACCTAAGAGCTTCTGGGGGCTTTACCCCTAGACCCCACCAGGGGCTCTAAGGTGGGCTCTTGGACCCTACCCGCTAAAGCTCCTTTTCGCGCTCCAAAAGCCCGTAGCCAACTTGAGGGGGAGAGGGCAGGGGACGAAGCCCCCTGAAAATAATCTCCCTAGACGATCAAAAATTACCATTGCCTTATTGCATTCAGTATATTTCTCCCCCTCCTCCGGAAGCTATCTCGCCCCCTTCAGTACCTTGTCTGGCTACGAGCCTGGTCCACCGCAAGAAATTTTATGTAAGCTCTAATACTTGTAAAGCTCAGTGACAGTTTTAAGTAACGGAAAAACAACTGTGACCTCATAAGGGCAAAAATCCACTCTAATATTACACCATTTGCGACTAGGCACCTTTCAATTTCCAAAAATTTCCAAAGGGGAGGGGGCATCCCTCCCCTTAAACCTCTCCCTCAGGCCACAGATCAGTAAATGTCAGATTGAAGACGTCCAAGCTAACACTGGCGGGCCCCTGGATCCCAACCGGTTAAAAATATAGCGCCCTAACGAGAGGAATAGCCTAATACATTAAAAATTATTGGGAATCTTTGCCTTTTATGATGCATTATGAACCAAAATATATCCATCTTGAGACTTAATTTTTCACCCAGTGATATGCTTAAGCCTCAGAGCTTCCGGGGCTTTACCCCTGGACCCCACCCGCTAAAGCTCGTTTTCGCGCTACGCATTACCAGATCTGTCGGCAAAACATGATCTCTACACCCCCCCCCCCCCCTTCAAAGATAACACCTTCGCTACGCCGCTTGATTTGTATTACTTTTGGAAGTTCCAGAATGGCACCACATTTTGTTCACCAGACACTAGAATGCCTCTCATGCAGATACTACGTCGCTGTTAAACGCAGAAATTCAAGTTCACTCACAAGCTGCAGTTCGAGCTAATCGTCGTGATTCAAATAGTGCCTATCTGCAACGTATGGCATTAGTACTGGAGGTAAATTGACAAATGTTGGATGGGGGTGACCGAAATTTCCTCGGAATTCGGCAACTTTACTTTTTTCGTCCTTGCTGTGAAATTGTCTCTTATTTTTTCTTGACCATTTTTGGCGCACGTGAGAGAAAAGGTCCGCTTTGAAAAAGGCAGGACATAAGAAAATCTGAGTGGGGAGTCCGGGCGCCGCCGACCTCCGCCCGACTTCCCCTCTTGATTACGCCCTGTAGATCCATCACTCAGTCGAAAAACAACACCTGACCACAGAAAATCTATAGCTTTTTAAACTCCTTTTGGGTTCATATTAAAATATCGAAACCTTTTAAAAATCTCTTGTGCATGCTCTACAAGTCCTTCGTGCTAGCCCCAATGCTACGTGTCTCTCGCATTGGCCCCATCCCCAATCCCAAAACGGTTACATTGCATAAAAACCTGCATTATACAGCACAAATTGTCATTTGGCAATCTTGACGCGTCTACCAGCAAGCACAGGGGATTGGGATTGTAGCAAGTCATGACGCGAGTTGCTATCTGATTCGATTCAGTCAACTCATGTAGGGATACAACTGGCTTGACTCGAGCGTTACATGGGCGTGTCAGTGCAATTCTAGTGACGCCAGTATGGTTAAAGATGGGTACCTAACCCCACTTTCCTCGAAAACCTTGCTCGACTGCCACTTGTACTCGTTTTGCCTTCATTTTGTCCCCACCTTCTTCTCACTCCTTTCCCATCTCTCCTTCATTTTGGCCGACGGGTGTAAAATTTTGGTTGTCTCACCGTGCATGGCATGGTATCACACTGCTATGGACAAAATTTTGGTATATCTGAGAGAAGCTTGTTGTTAGTGCAGCTCTGCCGAAAGAAATTGTTTAAGTTTTAGGTGGTTCTGACGGGTTTTTCGAATATAATGACATGAGTTGTTCACAGCCTAGATACACTCAATTTCCCCTGCCTGCCCGCCCCATACCCCTGCCCTTGCCACCCACATTTACACCCAACCCACACACACACGATTTTTACTTACGTTATCCTTTTTGTTTCTTTCCTTCTCCCTTTTCTTCCCTTCATTTCTTTTCTCTTTCCTTTCCCCTCTCTGTTCACACACGGCAGTGGGTTATCACCCTCGGCCAGAAGGCTTATGTAAGCCGACCGTCAAAGAGGAAAATTTGTTTTTTTAGCAGAGACGTTAACAAAACCCATAGGCACTGCTCCTTAAACTGGTTAACCATGGGCAGCCATACTTCCGTCTGTCGATTTTAACAAACTCAGCAGAAACAAACCAGAGCTGTGAAAACTTTTTAGGTTATACGTATAATCCTTAACGCCTTGCCAAGGGCGGGAAACACGGGGAACCGGGAGGCATCGTTTCCAGCAAATGAGTTGGTTGGGGACGGGGCACCTTTCTGCCAGTCCTGTTTCCTAATAGTGCCCAAAACGAAGGTAAATATTAGTCTACTGAGAGGGACAATGATCACCAGATTTTTTCCTTTTCCCGCCGCCTATGGGGCGCCTCCTTATGCACCCAAACCCACGGTAACAGCTAGTATCTAACTGGACTGGGACTGTTGGTGACGAATTGCGAAACAGGTTTCGCGAGCGAGGGAGTTTCCCATAAAAGTTGTCCTCCAAAATGTTCGCGGGGTTTCTCCAATATCCTTCGGATGAGTCCGCAGGGGCCTCTGCGATCGTTTTTGAGCCACTTCTTTGAAATGTTTCAAAAAAAATTCGTTGCGACAACTTTTTCCCTCGTTCAAAATACAGATAAGTTACAGAGTGGTAGTTGGTGTCTCGAACCCTGTATCTGTGAAACCCTTCTCAATTAGTTTTCAGTCTCAGGGAAGTGCGAGAAATGTGAGATAACTTTTGTGAGGGGTTTGAGACATATGACAAATCCCAGATTGTGACTAAGTGGAGGACAAAGATGAGAATAACCCGAGACAGGTGCAAACAAAACTGCAGAAATAAAATGGAAAATAAATGCGAACAAATTGCGGACATAATTAAGACACTTTGTGACTAAATTGCAACCAAAAAAAATTGCTCCTACCAGGGGTCAGGTCTTTCCACCATCTGAGTTGAACCATCCCTGGGTCAATTTCTCACAAAGTTCCTGAAGGACTTGACATTCCTCCTCTCTGAGGTGCTTCATGAGCTGCTCATACATGCTATACTTCGTGTTCTCTTCACAAGAGCCATCTCTTCACCCCACACACTCTTCCTTTTATTCTTTCTGACCCTTCTTTCCCTGGCTTTGGCCTTGGCCTTTGCTGGACCCCAGCAGCAGTAAGGAAGACATGCTTGAAGCCTGCAACATGTCAGCCGGGTCCTTCATCCAGGTTTGTGTCCGCATTTCAGCAGCTTCTGCACTTCTTCTTTGAGATCCATCCGCTTGATGTCTGGTGAAAAAATGATGTGCTGGTTGATTGGGAGAGGGGTCGTGTTTATATGGTCCAGATTTTCTCAATTTGTCACGCATAACATGTCGCGTTGAGTGTTGACACGACATTTGCGCAAATGTCGCGCCCAACCACTAGCCAAGTGCAAAAAATTCTCAATTTTGTTGCGCGACTGTCGCGCGACATTCGCGCGACAGGTATGCGAACTCCGGCGAACTTGGGCCACAATTTCGCCGGGAGTTTGTGCAACATTCGTGCAACATTCGCGAACGTGTCGTAAAGGTGGGTTTTCACGGGGCACGCGAACGATTCGCGAAGGATGCGAATGTCGAAAAAATGGCAAAGTCCAACATTCGTATTTTAGGCTGCAAAGGATCGCCAAACCATCGCGGGGATTCGAAAACATCGTCAATTATTCGCGGGCGTCGTATTTAGTTCGACGGGAGTTTCAATTTTTTTTTTAAATTTCTTGCGAACGTTTCCAGCATTCCGGGTCGTGTTTTGCTCGTGATTTGTTCTCAGGAAATGGTCTAAAAAGCTCGTCATATGCGCAGGACCATACTCCAGGACGTGCGAGATGTTCGCAAACTCTTTCGTAAACCCACAAACACATCCGGACAATTTGGAGAAGGTCTCGCGCTAGAAGCGAAGTTCGCCCGATTATTTTCCCGACCTTTCCGCAAACGTTTTGCGTTACTTCTTGAGACATTATCAACGAAAAACGTTTGGTGCACGTTTGTCGGCCAAACCACACCACGTGTGACGTATATGAAGCGCACGACCAATTTACACGCATTTGCTACTCTGTGTAAAAAATTCTGTATGTTAGGCAAAGTAGGCTATGTAGACCAATACAGAGCGTGTCATAGTTTGAAAACAGTGGGTGGTTTATTTACTTTCATTTGACTTCAACTCAAGACAGCTCAAACATGCGCGCAAGGGAGGAAAGAGTTCGTGGGCCGAGGTGTCGGATTGACCAAGAAGAGTGAATCCCCCCCCACCCCCCCCCCCCCCCACCCCCCCCCCCCCCCACCCCCCCCCCCCCCCACCCCCCCCCCCCCCCACCCCCCCCCCCCCCCACCCCCCCCCCCCCCCACCCCCCCCCCCCCCCACCCCCCCCCCCCCCCACCCCCCCCCCCCCCCACCCCCCCCCCCCCCCACCCCCCCCCCCCCCCACCCCCCCCCCCCCCCACCCCCCCCCCCCCCCACCCCCCCCCCCCCCCACCCCCCCCCCCCCCCACCCCCCCCCCCCCCCACCCCCCCCCCCCCCCACCCCCCCCCCCCCCCACCCCCCCCCCCCCCCACCCCCCCCCCCCCCCACCCCCCCCCCCCCCCACCCCCCCCCCCCCCCACCCCCCCCCCCCCCCACCCCCCCCCCCCCCCACCCCCCCCCCCCCCCACCCCCCCCCCCCCCCACCCCCCCCCCCCCCCACCCCCCCCCCCCCCCACCCCCCCCCCCCCCCACCCCCCCCCCCCCCCACCCCCCCCCCATGAATTATTTACCCATTGTCAAATGACTGTTCCATTATACAAGACATGATAAAACATTGTCTTAAAGATTAGGGTTTTCTCATGGTGCCTCTAAAGATCCGACTCTGTTGACAACAAAAATGTGTTATGTACTGTTAAGTCAAGAGGATCCCTCCTTCCCCCCCCCCCCCTTCACAGCAAACAAGTCTTTTGACAACAAGTCCTGCAACGGGTGGTAAAGTACTGTACGTACAAAAACATCACATCTGTTTGTACTGTGCCTTCTATACAACTAAGCAAAACCGCACAATTGTTGAAGTGCATACTGTACCAAGAATGAAAAGTAATGAAGTAATGACTTTGCCCATTTCTGGTGAATTAATCTTGATGTTGGAACTTAAAAACCAAAGTTTAAACATGGAAAAAGTTCAACACTTCTTTGCATTGCTTGTTCGTAAGCCTTAGACCTTACCTTTGTGCGTGTAACTTCTTCTTTTCCAATTCTTTTTGCATATGTTTTTTAGCTTTTTCATTAATCTCTACCAGATTCCTTCTTTTCCTTTTCTTCTTTCCTGGACCTCCTCTATGAAAACTGCGTTTTCTGCCCATTTTCTTGATAATTATTTGAAATTTAAAGCAAAGCACACAAAAACATCAAAATGTTAAAAGGTGCATCACAATGTATAGTTTAGTACACATTAGTTAAGAATCTCACACACCTTTTTTCCTCTCTTGTTTGAAAAAATGGGATGGGTAATCTTTTAAGTTGAAGGTCTTTGTATACATGCGAATCTTCCCAATTCTCCCAACTTAATTACTTCTAGCCCTCTCTCCCCCCCCCCCCCCCCCCCCCCCCCAAAAAAAAAAAGAAAAAAAAAATGTCTTAAGCTCCTCCTTGTGCATGCAAAAACCAGTTTATTGCTTGAGGTCATATCCTCATACTGCACAAGGCCCCAACATGTCAGAACACTCTCTGTACATGCTGTCTAATGTGAGCTACTCTGCATCTTTTGAATTTGATGTCAATCAAAGATCAGTTACCAAATGAGAATTTTGGTTTCCCCCAACATGGGGTGATAAGAGTCTGTCTTTAACCCTTAGCTTCATCACTTTTTTAGAGTAGATACTGGTTTTACAATGTTAGGCTCCAAGCCTACTACCTTTTTACCCAGGAGACATTATCTACTGTATACTGTACATCATCCAAATTGTATAATGAAACAAATACTTCAAGTCTTATGATACCACAATATCAGGCCCCCTGTGGGCTGGGGTTGTAGAATATGCCCACGGTATTCCCCGGCTGTCATAAGAGGCGATTAAAGGGGAGCACTTGCACCTTTAATTGTATTTTAAAGACAGGACAGGTATAACCATCAAAGTATTTTAGTGTCATGTATATGAAAATTCTCAGTTGGTTGACTTGCTCTTTGATTACATCATAAGTTTGAAATTTGAAAGATGCAGAGTAGCTCCTCTCCAAAAAGGCAGAGAGGAGATATTTTATTACATTTATAGCACTTGTTCAGCTCACCAGGACATGGCTTAAGCAATTCAAACAGGTTATTTATGCACAGGAAGAGCCAATACAGTTGGGAGGAAGCTGAGAGATGCCTACTTGGAGAGCAATTGACTTGTCTGGGATGATGAAATCCCCATTACCAACTGAACAGTTGAACCAGGTTTGAAACCACTCATTTAAACTTTACTCTTTCTCTGGTTGACACTGAATAACACATTTGTGTTTTGGGGTGTCATACATCTTATCTAACTAACCACAATATCCCGTATTGGCACTAGGCCAGAATTGGATGGGGGGAGGGGGGGAGTTCCTCATCCAAAAAAATTTTTAGGTAGATTTTGCTTTAAAAAATTTAACCATAAGTTTAAAAAAAAAGTCAAAATTTTTTCCAATTCCCCCCAAAAATGTAAGCTTTTTAATTGGGTTTTAAAAAAAAAACCAAAAATTAGTTTCTTTGGTAGTTCGGGTTTTTTTGCCAAAAGCATCCTTTTCAAGAAAATAATTAAGTTTAAATAAGATTTAATTTTGGGAAAAAGTGCCTTTTTTAAATTCCCATTTTGGCGCAAAAGAAAAAGAAAACCCCTTTTTTGATAACCCCCAAATTACAGTAGGGGGGAAACCCCAAAAAAACTTTTTTTTTTTTTAAAAAATTTGGTTTTGGTGGTATAAACAAACACCAAAAACCCCAAAATCCCCCAAAAAAACCCCCCCCCCCCTTTTTTTAAACCCCCCAAAATTTTTTTTATTTCCCCCCAAAGGTTTTCCCCGTGAAAAACCCCCAAAAAAAACCCCTGAAAACAAAGAAAAGAAATAACCCCTCTTTAAAAAAAAACCTTTAAAAAAGGGGGTCCTCAAGCTAAAAAGTTTTTGGCTTTGAAAAATTTTCACTACTAAAGCCCAATTGGTCACAAATACTCCCTTGGGGATTTCCCCCCCCAGCAACGGGGGTTAAAAACCCAAAAAAAAAATGGATTCCCTTTGGTTGGAAATAAATTTGGGCAATGGGGGGGGTAGGGGGGTTTCCAATAAAAAATGCATCGGGGAGAAAATTACTTCATTAAAAATTTTTAACCCCCCTTTTTAGGCCCGAAATAAAAATTTTTTTAAAGGATTTTTTTTTAAAGGGGGAAACTTTTAAAATATAAAAATTTAAGCAGCGGTCCAATGTCACCAAGCGATGCTTTTGGGGAAAGTAATGGAAATTGAAAAACTGGAATTTAAAAAAACCCCCTTTTTTTTAAAAAAAAATTTTTTGAAAAAAAGTGAAAACAAATTTAACAAATTTGGTAAAAAATTCCTTTTCAAAAATTTATAAGAAGACTTTGATTTTTTCCCTAAATTTGCTTTTTCTGAATGTGCCCATATAAGGGCCCAGGGGAAATTTCTTTAAAAAAATTCCCCCCGGAAAAATAAAAAAAACCAAATACTAAAATTTTTCGCAAAAAAAAACTGGAAGTTGGGGAAAAAAAAAAAGGGAATTTTCGGGGAAAATTGGCAATCTTTGTAAAGGGTAAAAACCCCCTTTTAACAAAGGTAAGGATGACCCGGTAAACTCAATAAATTCAAAATTCCAAAAGACTAAACCCCCTCCTTTTAAAAAAAAAAAAGGAAAAAATTTTTTTTTTTTTTTTTTTAAAAAAAAAGAAAATTTTTTGGGGGACTTTAATAACTGGCCCCTTTGTAAAACGGATTTAGGGAAAAAAGGAATTAGAATTCATGGTCTTGAACCATGTCCGGGGAGGGGGTTTTCAAAAAGGGGTTTAAAATTCCAAAGGGGAAAAAATTAAATTTGTTTTTTTTTTTACCCTTTTATTTTTTGGGTAATTTGGGATTTTTTGGGCCCTTTAGTAAGTAAAAAAATTTAAAAGAAAAATTATAATTTGAGGAAATCCCTTTCCCCTTCAGCCCCCCTTTTCCCACTCCTAAACAATTTTTTTATTAAAGGAATTTTTTTTTTTAAAGAATTTGGGTAGTTAAAATTTTTTAAAAAATTTTTCGGGTTAAATGTGAAAACCTTTTTTTTCGGAGTGTATCCCTTTTTCCAATTGTAATTTTTCCCCTTAAAGGGCCTGCTGGTTTAAAAAAATTTTAATTTTTCCCATTTGGAAAGGAAACTTAACCCCCCCCTTTTTATCAAAGGTTTTTTACCAAAAATTTTTTGGTGGGGGGGGGGGGGGAGAGGGCCCTACCTATAAGCCCCCCCTGTATTCTTACTCTGATTTATGTAGGCTGGTCAGGAGGGAGACAGGCTACTTTATTGGACTTTTTTCTTGTAAAAGTTGGATTTGCTAACCTGAAAATCAGAATATACGGTCATACATTGATAGTCACAGAGACACAGACTCACGGTAGTATTGTGGGTTGTGAGGCCCTCACAACCCACACCCTACCGTGAGGGTAGGTCAATAGGCTTGTACTTGTAGTTGTATATACTGGAAACAACGTTAGTTACACTGTACAGTTGGGTGTTGGAGACCCTATTACGACTTATGTTATAGCCTAAGCCTATATGAATTGCGCGAAATTCAGGTGTCATTGTTAGCCGAGTCAAAGCGTAAGCCCTAAAAATGTAACACGGTTTATCCCCGTATAAGAAATCATATTATTGTGCCAAATTAATGGGGTAAAGGGTTAATCTTACCAAAAATTAGTGCTTCGGCGAATCGATTCCGACAGGGTTCTTGCAGCATGTGCACGGTAAGAACGTTCGTGTCTAATGTAGCTTAAAACTTCTACAACGTAAACAAAAATTTCCTGGAAGGGTGTTCTAAATTTCCCAAAATTTGATAACCTCTTAACATTTCTAACAGCTATTTACCGCATGCTATTAAAAATAATTTTTGAGAGAATAAATATCAAACAGAGATTCATTTTACATTTAGAATGAAAAGCAGGAAAATATTTCTTCTTCCAGGAAAAAAATGAAGGATACAAATTCCTAAAATTTCGCCAAATATTAGGGAAGTGGAAGTACCAAAGTGTAGGTATGTAACAATAAAATAATCCGCAGCTTTTACAATAGTCTGCGTATGTAGCTGTACAAAAATGTGTCGCTCTAAATGTCATGTGAAGTCATCATTAGTTGAAAACAGCTGATTCAACACTCTGCCAGAAACGTGCCGTAGTCGGGGGCGTAATTGTACATAAAAAGTTACGGCACTGATATTTCTTTTCGAAAAAGCAGTAAGTCGAGCCCATCGTTCCAACTTGTGTTCTATTACTTAAAAGGATGAGACTACGCATGATTCTTAATTGACATTCTGGAAGAAGTGGTCTACTGGTCAGTGTATGATAAGAGCTGTTGCTTGGTAAATGGTGCAAATAAAAGCGCCTTTTTTGCTCTGATATTGTACTTTGTTCACTCTTTGTGTAATATTCACTGTTTTAAAGTCAGTCTGAGTTAACAACGTTATCTAGCGCCTTCTATTGTTACTGTTTTCCTAAACTACAGATGTTGAATTTTCAAAGAATTTTATTGAAATGCCTTATTTTTCGGCATTGGCTTAACTATCCTGGGACATTTTTTGTAAGGGCAAAGACCAAATTTACCCCACAAGATTACTGTCCCGAACTTGATAACAATTTTGCTACTAATTCCGTTACAACAGGAGTACCGATTTTGCTTTAACATGAGTGTGTTCATGGGGGGAGGGGTCTAATTAGGGAGGACCCCCGTGAAAAATTGTTAGGAAAAAGAGCCCTTATTTTCAAAATGGTGGTTTATTTTTTGACATTTTAGAGCAGTGGTTCCCAATCTTCTTCATCCCACCACCCCTTTCACAGAAGGGGGTTGGACAAACGTCCCCCTTCTATACCATAGTATTGCTATGAATGGAATGACAAAAATAGAGACACCTGTTGCAATAAAGGCGGTAGACCTACACATACATCGTTTTTACGTGTGAGTCCGACCCATGGTAGCAAACTAGGTACGGGACTTGAAAAACTGACTCTTTTGAGATTACGAATCTTTAACCCACGATATACGAAAGCCTGAAGTCTCACCTGCGTCGGGATATTGCGAGCGCCGAAGGCGAGAAGCCGAGAGTTTGGGACCGAGGGTCCTTCCTGATAATTTTCGTAAATTTGATGACATTGGGGCAATTTTGGACTGTTTCTAGGGAAAATTCTGCATCTCCCAGGTATAACTTGAAATATTTTCCTTCTGATGGTTGCAGATTTAAGATTGTAACAGTCGGTCAACTTAATGTGGATGGTGGTTGTTGGTGGGGAAAGTGAACAGCGGGAGGGGTTGCAGGAGTTTTGGAAATAGTTATTCCCCCAAGCTATCCTACAGGATGTAATGACGAAGCAATTCGAAAAATGTTGTAGTGCGGACGCAAGTCCTAACGTGACTGGTATGTATATTGAGTTTACTCGAAGCACGACGAAATATTTGTTGAGAATTGTGATTCCCTATATACACGGGTAGGTTTCTGAATTGTATGCAAGGACCATTGTGCGTGTAATGGCGTATATTTATTACTGCCAGTAAATCTTATTTCAGGGCTTCAAGTCACAAAAGTATGGGAGCCGAAGCTTTGAATGAAAATTTTAATTTAGGCACCAAACAAAATTTTTTAACATTGCCCCTTGCATCCCCAGCTTGAGCTCCGGCACTGTATTAGTTAGTTTTAATTGCGCAAATCGCCGAGAAAATTTACTTGCATTTTTTATGGTATTTGATACTAATCTTTTCATTTATTTTACACTGCAAAATCTACCATAATGTTACAAATCCCTCCTCATTTCTCTGGTTTTTCTTCCTGTAAGTTTCAGTTTCACAAAACTTTATTTCAGACTCTTTCCGTTTGAGAAATGAAGAAGATGAATTTAAACACGAATAATAGGAAGAGACTGAGAAGTGATTACAGGAAGCTTGGAAAAGATTATAGAGGTAATCACCCCGAAACATTACAACAAATAGAAGAAAAAAGAAGAAGGAAGAAAAAACAAGCAACTCTGAATAAGAGAAAATTAAAGTAACCTATGTATCATTGCTGTACATGAAGGTTTTCTTTAAGCTTACTTTTAAAGTATTTGATTGCATACAATTTTTTATATTATCATGCAGGGAGAGAGTTCCAAACTTTAACGCCTATTTACCTCATACTCAGTTGGGAAGACTTACGTCTAAAAACGGGACAGAAATGTTACTCGAAAAGCGTGTATGATAATGATGGGTTTCACCACAGAAGTGGAAATACATGTTAATGATGAGAGTACAGATGCCATGAACCCAGCTGAACATAAACATGCCGCTGCAATAACGATTAAGATTGTAAACAGAAAGAGTTTTAAGCTTAGCAAATTAAGGAGTGGTATGATGCAGACGGTGGTTTTTGAAGATAATACGTATATATATATATATATATATATATATATATATAATATATATATATATATATATATATATATATATTTATATATATATATATATTAATTATATATATATATATATCTATATATATATATATTTCACTTCCTAACGCTGGCGAAGTACATTTTCTCATCCATGTCTACAACCGTAAACTTTACAACTTTTTACAAGAATCCAAATCTAAGACCTTAGCTTCCTTGTTACCCAAGGAGCATTCCACTCTAACCCCTGGCAGTGACCGTACTCCTAACACTAGATTAGTCGTCACCATCCCCTCTGGCATGAAATTATCCTCCCCTGAACGTTCAGTCCTTTCAAAAGGTTTGAATTTTGTCCCCCTGAACCCCCTTCCAGATGAGTTTTCTATCCGCAGAGACGTGTCCTCGTTCTGCAGGAGGCTCCGCCTTCGCTTACATTTTGGAGATTCCGATGAAACCGACAACACTTCATCGGAGGACGTTTTCCGTTCATTTCAGTCTAAGCGATCTCCATGGACCCCTAAAACCTGGTAAAAGCAAGGTCCTGGACAGTGTAATTGAGTCCATTAATGCCGATTTAGAACGTCTCCTTCCTCCCAAAGTAACTCCCTTTCGTAACGTTTCTTTGGACGAGCAGAAGGCCCTTCTGTCCCTCAAGAAGAACAAGAATTTGATTATTAAGCCTGCTGACAAGGGCGGTGCCACTGTTGTTTGGCGAGATCTTTATGTTTCTGAAGCTGAGAAACAACTCTCAGACCAAACAGCATACACCGAACTGCCGATGGACCCCACTTCTGAAATCCAAAACCTTGGTCAAGAAAACCTTAGCTACCCTTGTAAGTCAAAAAACATCTTCCTGAATCGGCCTAAAGCCCTTCTGCACCCTTGCCCACACATCTCCAATTTCTATCTACTGCCCAAAATTCACAAGGCCAATAATCCTGGTCGTCCCATTGTGTCTTCCCACAGCTGCCCCACGGTTCTGATTTCACAGTACGTAGATTCTGTACTTTCCCCATTAGTTTCAACCCTACCTTCGTTTATCCAGGATACTCCTCACTTCCTTAGGTTAATTCAAAATTTTGAGTTTCCTGAGAATCCCAGTGAACGTACTTTATTCACCATGGATGTCAGCAGCCTCTATACTTCAATCCCCCATCACGCTGCTTTAGCAGCCATACGCCATTACCTTGATCAACGCCAGGACCCTAGCATCCCTACCACCACCTTTCTTCGCTTGACTGAACTAGTCCTCACACAAAATTGCTTTCAGTTCAATGGTCGTTTTTTCCACCAAATTAAAGGAGTAGCTATGGGCACTAAACTGGGACCTTCTGTGGCCTGCCTCACCATGGGCCACTTTGAGGAGCAGTTGTTCTCACGATACACCGGGATCAAGCCCATACTTTATAAAAGGTACATTGACGATATTGTTGGAGTCGCAGTGGGTCCTCGAAACGATTTGGAAAAGTTCATTAACTTTGTTGAAACGTTCTGCCCGTTTTTGAAATTCACTCACTGTATTTCCAACTCCTCAGTAGTGTTTTTAGACACGGAACTATCCATCTCCGACCGTCAAATCAAGTCCAATCTCCACTTTAAGCCCACTGACTCTCACAACTACCACATGTACCCTTCCAACCACCCCAGATCTTGTACCAATTCGATTCCTTTCTCACAACTTTTACGGGCCAGACGGATTTGTTCCGACGACCAGGATTTCGCTAAAGTTTCCAAGCAGATTATTTCTTTCTTTGAACAACGCCAGTATCCACAAAGAGTGCTCTCTAATGCCCTGAAACGCATACAAGGAATTGATAGAGCCTCTGCCCTTGCCCCCCAAAACTGACCATACACCACCAGACGTATCCCGTTGGTCCTATCCTTTCACCCATCTGTAACCCCCATTGTACGTGCCATTTACAGGAATGTAGAGACCCTCCGTCATGACCCATCCACCCGTGATCATTTCCCTGATCCCCCCATCACGGCATTCAGAATTGAAAAGAACATATCTAAGCACTTGGTCCGTGCCTCTCAACCTCAAGCAGTAGTGCCTGACACCCCAGGAACTTTTCCTTGCAACCGTGGGAGATGCAATACTTGCCCGGTGGTCAGTTATGACAAAAACCTTTCCATTGTAGGTCCCAACAACAACCGGTTTAACGTTCATCAGCATTTTACCTGTACTTCAGCCAATGTTGTTTACGTTCTCGTATGTAAACGCTGTAATATACTGTACGTGGGAGAAACAAAACGTCGTCTTGCTGACCGAGTCACCGAGCACCTGAGATCAATCAAACAGAACCTCCCAGGGTTCCCTGTAGCCACCCACTTCAATCCCCCGTCAACATGCTCGATCCGTGACTTGATGGTTTCGGCGGCCATCTCGTGTCGAGGTTCCGATCATGACCGCCTAGCTGCCGAAAACCGCCTAATCATGAAACTTGGAACCCTGTCCCCACATGGTCTGAACGTTAGACTTGAACTGTTATAACGCAGCAATTCCTGCATTTTTTGACTTGTGGTAACCACTTAACACTGTCTGTTTTCCTAACCGAGGTTTACCGTGCCCAATTTTATTGTGTATTTTTTAAATTGTACGTTTGGCCGTGTCAACGATCAGTTGCATTTTTGCCACCTGATGAAGGGTTTAAACCCGAAACGTCGTGGAATTTTTTTACAAACTTTTAGCACTATTTGCTACTTCTTTTTTACCTATATATATGTATATATATATATATATATATATCTATATATATATTTATATATATATATATATATATATATATATATATATATATCTCTTTTAAAAAATGAAGAGTGGCCGGATCCTAGTCGGAAGAGCACCGCCCCAGACAAAAGAATATGATCTTTCCACTAGAGATGTTGGTTAATAACAACTCCAAGGAACTTAGAGTTACTTGAAAACCTAACCTTAACGTCACAGAGTTCAATATGATCGTGATGAGGAGGAAATGGCTTAGAGGGGGATCTAAAATTACAGAGGTGGTCTTCTTCTTGACATTAAGTGATAACCTATTTGCATACGTTCACAAATTCATTCTGAACAGTTTCATCCGACATACCTAGGTCAGGACTTGAAAAGAAAAGATTTGTGTCATCAGCATAAGAAATTATATGAAGTCTGTTACTGGTCTTATACAAATCATTATCATAAATGATGAAGAAGAGCGGTCCTAAAATTGAATCTTGAGGGACACCACAGGTAATAGGCTTGGGATCGGAATTAACGTTGTTGATTGTAACAAATTGATGTCTCCCAGAAAGGTAACTTCTAAACCAGCTGAGAGCCCTACCTCTAATTCCATAATACTTAAATTTACTTAGTAAAATTGTATTATTAAGAGTGTCAAATGCCTTTGAGAGATAAAGGAAAGTGCCAGAGACGTAATGATTTTCCTCAAAGGTATTAATTACAATATCAGACAAATAAATAAGGGCATGGGATGTAGAGCGACCAGGAAGAAAAACAAACTGATAGTCATAAATACAACTGTGGTCAATTAAAAACTTATGTAATCTAGTGAACATGAGTTTTCCAATTATCTCAGAGAAACGGGGTTAAGCGGGGTTAAGACTTATCGATGCGCTAAAATGACCATTCAGAAGGAAATTTATAGTACGACTACGCCAAGTACTTTTTACATCATTTCCCCAATGCAAATAGAGTCTTATAAAATTTATTTTTTGCGGATCCAATAACAGAAGTCAGACAATTACGTTTCCTTAACTAGTTTTTGTACAAACGTTGCTTAGTTTTACATGAGTTTAGAATACCTAGTGATATCCCGCATTCATTAAAATTACCCTTCGGCTTTATTCTGTTTGGAACAAGAGGCAAGAAGTTATTAAGATGATGAACAAAATATCATTAAAGTTATTAAAAGCTGTGTTTGCATCATTGCAATGGTAAACATCAGCCAAGGTATCAGTTTGCAGGGCATTTTGTTAGTTTTCTTTATTATATTTATTATTTTTTTAAGGTCTGAAAAAAGTGGGGGACAAGTGCCCACTCCCAGTAATACTGCCTATGCATTCAATGTTGTAACTAATGTCATTCGTAACAAACCGGTAGACGAGTGGCCAGGCGGCACTAGGTGTGGGCTAAGGTATCCGCAGACGGTTCGAAATTGAAAAAATGTATACCATTAGTTCTATGAGAAAGTTTAGAATATTAATTTATTATGTAATCTTAGATTACTTTAGGAGATATTTTCATTCAAATACAGCTCTGATTTGTTGCTTTTCGCCTACTCATTACAGTCTTACTGTGTTCAGTAAGCCTGTAATGAGTAAGACTCCATCCCCCAACCTGAAAACTTCACTTACGGTTACAATTTTTTGCAAAATATTTCCTTTGACAATATTAATATGTACATAATGCCATCAAGATGTCAGTGAAAAGCTTTTACTAAACATAAACAAAAGTCCTTTCTGTGCTTAATGTATGAAAGTCTGAATGCCATTTTATTATTTCGATTTGATCGACTCTAACAGTAAGTAATCGCAGAAGCAGATTGGGCGGTCATAAGTGTAATCATTCAGTTTTTTTATTCCCTTCGCTTTTCGGCGGTCAGTTCAAAGCAATTGGTTTGAAATTTGACGAGGACACAAAATTCATGAGACTGCTTTCATGTGAACAATTTTGTGAGATTTGATAATTGACGTCGCCAGTATTAGTATCGTTGTTTTCTAGATATTCCTTCTCCTTCTTAATGCGCGAAACTTTGTGCACTTTTCAAAGACGTTGGTGAACAAAAATTGTTAGGATATAATCTGTAAGACTCACAATGAGGTAACTCTGAGCAATTTAGACCCCAAATCATGGACCCTCACGGGTTCAGAAAATTATGAGTCTTTGCGGTTGCAGTTCCTATTTGGATGGAGTTACGCCTTCGGAGCAGATTTAGTGACGTTTTATAGCAAACGCCGGTTTGAGCCTGTTCTATTCCCATTTCCCTCATTCCGCGCCAATTGCGAGTCCTTTAGCAGACTAATCTATTTTCAAATGTAGCATATCAAACACTGTCAGTTCCAAAGTCTGGCCTGCCCAGTAGTCTGATTGATTGTGTTACCATTCTTAAATAGCACTGTGGACTAATCATAATGGAGCCTTAAGTAATTTTCATCTCAACTCGGTTCAGAGTTTCAGTTCAGTTACGGCTCATTGCATGCCGGACCAATTTTGATTCCAGGACCTCCCATTCTGAGGCAAGTCTGAGTCCAGTAGTAAAAGGACTCGATTTTGGAATTGATTCCAAATATGGACTCGCGGGATTTAACACTGGCAGCAAGCACTTGGACGATCCTCGTAGTTACATTTTAACTTCACGGATCACATATCGAAACCTTTGTTCAAAATACTAGATGAGGCGACTTCAAGTTTCCCACACCATGGCCAAAAACCTAAGCGACGTAAGTAGCTGATAAGGGTCTCGTGGCCATCAGGGCCTTCAAAAGTATTGTCAGCGTCGACACAACAATGGCGGAATCAAGGATCATGACCCCTCACTTTTACATGATAATCAAACGTACTCTCCCTTTTTCCTATTACACTCATTAAATGACTCAAGACGATTCTAATATGTATAATTTTTATTTACTTATATTTATATTTATAAAGAGCTTTGTTTTTAAACTTAACTAAGTCGGCGGATAATGAAGGTAATTACGGATATTCTTCTTATTAATCTAAAAATCAGAACGTTGGTAAACACTGCACTCGTGGTTTCGTTGACAGTAATCACGTGTTAAGTAACAACAGTCATTATATGCGAGAGCTTGGTGCGAAAGCTTTCGAAGGAGTTTTTCTACCCTTGAGCTTTGAAGTATTGCGTTATTATATTTGATATCAAAGAACACAGCCAGGGCCGGATCCAAGAATATGAGAAAGGGGGGCGTAACCGTCTGCAGAAAGTGCATGGTGGAAAGATATGGGGTTGGGGATGTAAACTTCCTTTACAAAAATAATTGCTCTGTCGAAAATAGGGGTGTACCCCCCTTACGCCCCCCCCGGATCCGGCCCTGCGGCAACGGTACAACAATTGTTCATCCTTGATCACGCCTATTTATGCTGAGAATGTGAATGAAAAATTTGTAATAAAGCAATAAATTTGTGTTGGATTTTGCTGCTAATTGCAGCTATTCCCCAGTTTCCTAGGGTTTTTACTTCAAAAGTATCAGCTATGATATTTCCCATTTGACAAAAGTCCCAATCAGAGTTGAATTTGATTTCTTGTTGTTTTATGGTGAGTGTGAAGAAGTATAATTTATGTGCAGCAATGACGTTTTACTTTACTGATTGCTTTGAAATGTTCAAAGGCTTTTAAGTCTGGAAAGAAAGACTTAAATTATTACCGTACTTGATAGTTTCGGTAAATCTCAATTCTGCTATGAAACCGGATTGTTTTTCAAATCATCTTTTAATAATCCATAAATTCAAGAAATAAATTACAAAACAGAGAATTTCTTCACTTCTGTTCTTTTTTTTTAATAATTTCAGTAAAAACACACAAAACTATAGCATCAGAAGCATATACGAAAATCGTAGAATTACAGATGGACAACACTAATGACTTGTGGCGGCTTTATTTAACACATGTAATTGCCTACTTTAGCCGATACAAATGATGCAAATTAAAAAGATAAACTAAAGAAAAAGGAGTTGTTTCCATCGAGCTAACAATTGGCAAAATACTTTGCTAAATATAAACACGTACCTCCTAAATCTGCCATTTCCGTTCTGTGACGACATCATGGCGTATTCCATCAAAGAAAATAGTTGGTGCATGTCCTTTTAAGAACACTCCACTTTATTACTCTAACTACATAATATCTGCGACTACTTAGAAAATGAAAGTTTGAGCAAACAATTTATTGCAAAATGGCCATGACCCGTGAGGGTATAACATAATCATCTGTTCACTTTACGTATTTTTAAAGGGTCGTAATTTCCGTTAAAAGAGATGCAAAGTTACCTTATTTTCTTAATAAAGATATTCCATTTTTCTAATATACTGATGTGTGCAACTATAGGCGTAGGAAGCTGTTCTTCACCGGGGGGGGGGGGGCTGAACGTGCTTAAGACTTGGGGGAGGGGTCTAAGAGGGAGGGGTGTCTCCCTCTTTTTAGGCAATTTTGTTTTAATATTTGAGGGTCCTTCGATGCAACTTGTGCAACATATTAGGCAAATTTTGAGAAAAACTACAGGATATTTTTTTACTTTGTTTACAAAAAGGGGTTTTCAAACTTGAATTGAGGGGGAGGGGTGAAAGCATACTTCCGTCCACCACGTTTTTGATAGGAAGATTTAGCCCCTAGCCCCTCCGCCTATGTGTTCAACATATTTTGGCATCCTGCTTAATAGAATCGAGTTTATGTTGTAAATTTTACGATCTTATTTTACATTTAAAAAAAAAATACCTGAAGAAAGTTTACAACGAATGTTCAACTGACCAATAGATAACTTACAATGTCTGGCATGAAATCTTTAAGTCAAGTTCTTGTTATAGTTTAAAATATTTTGTCCGGTCACGCACTGCCACATTTTCATTAACACCAAGCTACTTTAGACCTGAGAGCTGCTCTTTCGGTAAGCATATAAATGCTGGTTGGTGTTATGGCGAGTTAGGGCGATTGACGTGCCAGAAATTGGCAAGAATAACAAAGAAACAGAGTTGCTAATCTCAACTTTCTGTTTCTTTCTTCTACATATCTTGTGGTTTCAAACATTTTCCTAATATACTGTCTGATTTTGGTTAAAAACAAATTATTGTTTGACCCCTGACCTATGACGTTATCAATGCACATGCACAAGTATGCATGATCAGGCAGATTCTGCAGATTTATTTCGCGTATGTCCGGTTGTAGGATACAGACATAAATATTATATGATTTACAGAATAATACACATAGGCTACTTGTCCTTCCACTTTGAACTTGATCGGTATACGATTTAATGTGAGTTCACGCGACAAACTTTTCCATACAATTTAGACTAGTTCGACCTTTCACCTACCCTGACGTTTTGACTGTACCCCTGGCATCCACAAAAACACTATTTTAAAACTTGCCTCATCATTCTGTACATATCATGTAGTTTTATGACTTTTACCAACATTCTGACACGTAAAATAATGGCAAACAAGACATTTGAAGTCGCTTAACCTTCGACCCTTATAATGACCTCATCAATTTACGCATGCTCAACTTTTCATGGTCAGATACTTAGTTTGACGGTCAGACAGATGGTTTAGGAGGATTTCGCGACATGGTCCACAAACAGACACACACACGAATACACAATCACACATCTTCGCAGTTCTGATGTGGTAGAATACAAAATCTTATCTCCTTATACAATACATATAGGGAGATGAAAATTTCTTGTTGGAGATGAGAGTAAGATTAAACATTTGAATAAGAGAGTCGGTGAAAGAAGACACTCGTAAGGGATACGTGCGTCTGGAGTGAGGGGTAAGGGGTGGGTGGGTAGTTAAGGAGAGATATAGGATGGGTGGGTAGGGAGTGATGGGTAAGGAATGGGTGAGTAGGGAGTTATGTGTATATTAATCAATGCCCAGATGAAAGGATTGTTTCTCACTCAGTTGGTGCTGTTGAAGTGCTATATCAATATTCAGAGGCACTATGAGAAAGCAGAAAATACGAATATAGTAAGTAACAAATGAAATTATTGTAAACTTGCCTCGCTGAAGGCTTCTACGAAAAACAGTCAATTGCAAACATTTCAATGTCAAAGAGTTAAACTCAAATACCTATTTCGTATGCAGGTAAAAATAAAATCTCAACAGGTAATGAAACAAATTTATCTTCTCTTTCTCTGTACTGCTTACTATTTCATGAATATAGAGTAGCCATTGTCGACTTCTAGTATAAACGCGCGATGGGAGGAGAGGAACTGAGCACTTCTTCCCGAAATTTTGTGATTTCGTTATCACAACTTTGGCTGAGAAAGAGTCTACTCACCGGGAAAAGGGACAGCTGCAGCCTATTACATAAACAAATTTTACACTACAGAGACTAGAAACCATTTCAAATTTACTTTTGCCAGAAAAGTCAAACGTATTCACCAGACACTTTTTACATAAAACGTAACCGTTTCATTTATAAAAGTTTCTCAATTGCCGGTTAACAAGTTTTCTATGTCATTGCATAAACCATATCTGGCGTTCCCGCAGACATTGTTCTTTGAGGAATTTCATATTCTCTTAATCGCAGTTGTAGTCTTCACCTTTCAGTTCATTGTTTTAATTTTGAAATAAATAGGGATATGAGATTCTAGTGGAGGATGTAATATTTGTAAAATTTCCATGCTTCCCCATGCATTCACATTATGAAAACGTGATTATGAAGGAGACAATTGGTTAAAAAGGAAGAAAAACAAAACTTGAGTTTTTGATTTTTTGCATGGTTGCTCCACATTCACACAGCGTTGAAAATATTATAACCTCTTCTGCTAATATCTCCGTCAATACCAACAAATAGGAACTGAATGCAAACTAAATTACCAGAATGTCTGATTAAGAACCAGTTCAGCGGATAAAAACTAAATTTAATCCTGAACCCTTCTTTCAAACCATTAGATGACTGGCATTTCATGTAGCTCTCTTAACAGTAGAATCTCCAGTAGCATTCGAAGGATGGACTTGACTTTCTCATATTGGTGTTCAAATCATTGGTCCAAAGACTGATAGAACACTAAATTTACATTAAAATGAAAAACTGAAGCCTTTCCAAAAATCGGCTTATATAATTTTTGTAAACCTTTCAAATTTCCTGTCCTTTTTCTCGGTGGTATATTTGCAATGATTCATATATTGCAGGAGTTTGAATGAGTTTCCGGCCACGAAATTCAATAACTTAAAAATGCATACAATTATTCTGTTTTAGGAGGTGAAAATCGCATCTCAATAGGATTTAGCGTTTGGAAGATGCTAATTTTCAAAGAAATGCACTTTTTCCAGACTAGATACAGTGATGTAATTGCGGCACATTGATTATGCATAGCATTATATTATTATTTATGGTAATGACACCTTTCTAACTTCACGGCTGAGACATCTGATGTTACGTAGAGCCCTCACTGAAATGGCTTCGGTATATCGTTTCAATAATAATTGGTAATAACACCGTTGTGGGGAATATTTAACGTTGTTTGGTATACCCTTCATATGGTATAATTTAAGCTCGAAATACATGGAAAGATATTCGAACATTCCAGCAATATCACATTTTTAAGGACAAACAGGACATTCCACTATTAAGAAAAACAAAAGAAATCTGAGGTAATGTGCCAACTTAACATTACATTTTGGTGGTATTGCTTGACAAAAGTAACTAATCTCAAAAATGAGATGTCTTGAGTTAGGAATGGAGTATTGCTACAGGGTTTGGAGAAAAGGAATTAGATATTTTTCCTTTTTTCCCATGAGACTCTTGTGAAATGCAACTGGAATATGCTTTTTACAGTATATTATAGTATTAACAACACTTGTGAAAGAAATATTCTCTTTTAATTTAGGATATATCGGAATACACTAATTCAATCGTGTAGTGACTTTGTTTTACCTTTAATTACACCGTTCATGTAAAAGTATTCTGTGCCAGTTACTAACTGGAAGCTACATACCTGCATTTCACTTTTTCCAAAACTTTCTTAAAGCCTGCTCTGAATTGTTGATTGAGGTACCCATATATAATTGGGTTTAACATTGAGTTGAGAAATAACATGTACTCGCAAAGCGTCTGCACGGTAATAAGAGTTCCCCTTGTTGCAAGTATGTATATTTCAAAGAAAAGCTTAAATGAAGTAGGTAGCAAGCAAATCCCGAAAGCACCTACGACAATTGCCATGGTAACCACTCCTCGAAAGCGCGCCTTTGCATCGGCGATCGCTTGAGTTTTATCATGCATCGAGTTGGTCAGTTCCCTTCGCTTTTTGATGTGCTGAAAGGAAATTGTAAGCACGTAGGTGTACACTAATATCATGAAAAGAACGTAAGCTGGGATTTCATAAGCTGTGATTAGAAGCAAGAGGTTGACTTCGTTTTCATACTGACGGTCGTAGGCACAGACCCATTCGTCAGGTTCTAGACTTGGTAAATACAAGGGTAAGCAGACAAAGGCGATGTTGTAGAGCCAAATGATGGCAATAAAAACCTTCACTCGACCAGTTGTCACAATGTAAGGATACTGCAAAGGACGCAGCACAGATAAACATCTGCAAAAGACAAATAGTAACGAAGTCTGTACCAAAAGACATAATAAAATACATTATCGGTATTTTGAAGTTAAAAATCAGTTATTGAAACTGAAAATCATAGGGAGAGGTATAGATTTCAATCCTGTTGGAATTTTATAGCAGGCTATTACTACTTAAAACTTATAGGATGGGACGTCGTATTTTTGTGCAGTTGTGCTAGCCTAAAGGACAGTATGTACGTGGGCCTAAAGCCAGCCGTACACTACACGACTTTGCACACCGCAACTCAACTCGATCGTCGGATCTCCAACAGTCGTATAGTGTGCATGAGTTTACGACTGCGACTGAAAGTTTTAGGACCAGTTTTAAGTCGCGCCGACTTCAGTCGGGAAGAACCAACATGTTCGTTCTTCCCGACTGAAGTCGGCGCGACTTAAAACTGATCTTAAAACTACCAAACGCAGTCTTAAGCTCTTGCACACCTCATGACTGTTGGCGAACCGACGATCGAGTTGGGTTGCGGTGTGCTAAGTCGTGTAGTGTACGGCTGGCTTAACGCTATTTGAGCGTACTGCACAATAGGAGAGGCACGAAAATTGGGGAACGCAGTAAACCACTTATGTGCCTTGCCATCAGTAGGCTACCGTAATGCAGGCCGGGATCCAAGGGGGCGTATGGGGCGTACGACCCCTATTTTCGGCAAGGCAATGATTTTTGTAATAGAATTTTCCATCTCCAACCCCAAATCTTTGCACCATGCACTTTCTGCAGACGGTTACACCCCCCTTTCTCATATTCCTGGATCCGGCCCTCTAATGCCTAGGGAGTTCTAGTGGCCTATCTCTGGTATGACTAGGTAGAAATATCGGAGAATCACCTTCTGATGACAAACTGCGCGACGTTGCGTGAATCTGACAAAGCTACGTGGCCACAGGATTGCTGCCTACATGAGGTTGGTAAGTTAATGTTCCTCAAATGAAGCCATAACTAATTTCTGCCCAATTTGAGCAGCCACCAAAAACGTTTGAATTATTTAACGCAAGATGTGGCCATTCAAATGTCAACTATAAGATCCATCAAGATTACCCTTTATGGGTTTTCTTGTTAACGAGAATTTTCACCATCACCAATGACTCCAAATGATCTTTGACCTCCACCAAAACAAAAGGGTTCTTGAAATCAGTATGTGGCATGCACATGCTAAGAGATACTTTAATGTTACTTTTCTTGAAATATGTTTACAAGCAAGTTACAAACTTTTCTATGTTTCAAGCCGGTTACCTTAGATGACCTTTGAACTCTACCAAAACAAAAGGGTAATAAATACGTATAGGCCTAACGCATTCGCATTCTAAGTGTCAAAAGAATCCATGGTTCCTAACTTGAAATGTGGTGTTTGAGTGGGTTTCGTTTTTTACCTTTGGGGACCTCATATGATCTGTAACCTCTTCCAAGAACAATAAGATTCTTCCTCTCAATAACATAAATGGATATATCCCACGTATAATAAGTAACAGAAGACAAAACTGATTAGCAAAAGTTGACAAAATAACTGCTTGAATCGGAACCCAGCCGAGGCCGTCAAGTTGGGAATTTTGAGACTATTTCAGTCATGTTATAGTCACGGCATCCTTCAAACAATCCCATCATTAGGTAGTCAAAATTGGAATTACAAATTAATGTACCAGAGTTATGATCATGAAAAAATATACGTGGTTGTTTTCTATGATTTGATTTTATCCCTGGAATGGTACAAACATTCTGCCCTACTTTTTGGTTAGTTACAAAATGACACAAATTGAAGGCACGACCCACTGTCTATTGTTGAGAATATCGTGACTGTTTACGAGCAGTTTACAAGATTTTGCTAGTTTTACGTCTGGTGACCTCAGATGACCTTAAACCTACACCAAAACCACGGGCGTAAATTGGGGGGGGGGGGTGACACCCACCGTGAAAATCAAAAGTCGGTCTCTGAGTTCCAAAAAGTCGGTCTCAAAGCCAGTTCAGTATGCCGTTGTAACAGTAGACCAGACATGAACAACATTTGAAGTGAAAAGTTAGCCCGAAAAGCAAAAAAAAAGGTCTTCAAAAATTCGGATCGTACTACTATATCAACTTGAAAATCGAAGGTTGGTCTCAAATTGCCCGAAAAGCGCAAAAAAAAAAAAAAAAAAAAAAAAAAAAGGTCTCCAGAATTTTGGATCGTACAACTATGGCAATGGGAGTCGGTCTCCAAGAAATGTGGTCGGTCCCAAAAGTTCACAACCCCCTGCAAATTCAAGAATATACGCCCCTGACCAAAACCAACAGGATTCTTCTCTTGGAATGGGAAATCTTTACAGCATCTTATTCATCATTCCTCACTTGAAATACCATGCTCACAAGTTTTTCGGTTTTTAACTTCTGATAACCTAAAATGACGTCTGACCAAATAGTAAGAACCTACCTCGCAATATGACAAATTTATATTTCAAGTGTGAAAATTGTCCATCATTAGATCATTTACCTATGACCTTCATGATAGAAATGCTTACCTGTCGATCGCAACACATAGAAGATGATAAGCCGATGCTTTACCGAATATCAGATCTGGCAAGAAGAAAATGAATCGCGAAGAAGACCAGCAAGTAACCTGACTAACCACAAGACGAGCGACCAGATGTAACGGGAGAGCGACCAAACCTGTAAGAAAATCCGTCGCAGCTAAGCTTACGAGAAAATAATTTTTCACCTTTCGCAGCTCTTTGTGGTACACAAAAGCTAACATGACGAGAAGATTTCCAGATATTATGGCGATCCATACAGGGAGATAGATTAGAATGTAAAATGCTGTTATCTGTACGGATTAAAAGTTAGGACTTGCTCACCGTAGTATTCATTTTATTCGCTCTAATGGTCAGTATCTGTAAGTTAAAATGTTCGTCCCTCGTGATAATTTCTTGGCGAGAAGATTTACCAAGTGGTCCAGTTCTAGAAATGGAGTGAAATACTCTATCTGTGGCAAAAATAAATAGCGTTGTAGTTCTTTGTCAAACAGTTTCGAAAGAAGACTTAAATCTACAACACCAAGAAATCGTGGAAGAGTAAAAAAAAATGGTTACGCTGTATAAAACAAAATGTGATTTGGTGGATATTTTTTGATTTGGCTAGCAAAACTTCCTAAAAACTATCTAGTTCATCAACGCCCCTGGAACTCGTATCAGCGACATTGAACACAGCTTTATTTTATTTAAAACAGCTTTAAAATGTTTGACTCATTCGAAAACAACGCTCGGACTGCTTCAAGCTAATAACAACTGAACATGCTGATACCATTAAGAGCTGTCTTCAGCTGAAAAAAAAAAAAATGTGAGGAGAGCCCTTTCATACCAGGGCCTTACTAGGTCTTCCTGTCTCAGCCCTGAACATCCGAAAAAAAATTGTCCGTCAAACATTAGAGAGTACGGAGTTACCCTCAATCTTCGTTCACAGTCTTTCACCTCCGAATCCATAAAACACCAAACTGATCTGTATCGTAGTGGCATGATACTCGCTAGCCAGAATGTTTACATCATACCAACACCGAACACATTATTTTGTAGCAAAATTTCTGTCTCAGTTTCTTCAGTAAAAACTTAATTGTATTTTGCACAAGTTTAATCAAGTTAAATTGGAGAACCCGTTATGTTTCCCCCCCGACCCCCCCCCCCCCCCACCCCCCCCCCCCCCCACCCACCCCCGCCCCCACCGCCCGCCCCCCCCGCCCCACCCCCCCCTCCCGCGGACCACCCCACCCCCCCCCCCGCCCCGCCCCCCCCCGCCCCCCCCCCCCCCCCCCCCCACCCCCCCAAACTCCAAAAAGGAGGGGGGGGGGGATTTATTACTGTTAAACCCTGAGTCCAAATTGCTGCTGTCCTTGGCCAAAGTTACAAGTGGGTTCAAGGGGACAAAAGCTTGCTTCAAGGCCCCTATAAGGTGCAATTTGAAGGGTTTAAAGGAGCTATGGCATCCCCAAAACATATTTAGACATATCCCCATAGTTCTAAATCCAGTTGGTGACTGTAGTTTGATTGGCATTCATTCAAACAATAATAGCACCACTCTGGTTGGTAATGATGACTTGGACAGTCAGTTGTGTTCCTAATTTGGCTCACAGTCACACACAGTTTGTTTGTCAATACTGCCTTGAGCAATTGAAACTCAGTGCAGGCTACTGTGGCTCTGTCTTGGAAGTCTTCTACTACTAGGCAGTGTATGTGTTTGAATTGGAGGCGGGGCTAGAAGTTAGGTTAGTTGGGAGAATTGTTACTGTAAGGGGTGAGCTTAGAGGCCCTTTAAAGGCTATGTATTTAGGTAAGTTCAAATATTGCTGCAAAAGTGTCCTCTTCTTAAGTAAGAAACCAAAATATTGACAATTTTTTATATTTTTATGGAAATGAAAAGGAGGGGATTTTACTCTCCTTCTTCTGGAAAAGGGGGGACAAATCCCCCCATTCCCCTCTTAACTGAAACTCAGTGGAGACGTCAGAACATAGAGGTGTTACTGAAAGAGCAAAATTTGATGTCCTTCTATGGTAATGGAATTCCTGTCTGTATTTATATGCATTACAGTGAAATACAGATTCTAAAGATATGGGACTATACAAGTAAGCCTTGACTTTCAAATTATGTAAACATTTTCTAGATTTCTACAGTATATACTGCAAGCACAGTATTGTCAGTTTCAGTGAGTGCCATTTCAAAAATTTTCCATTTCTGGATGTTGGCTTTGCTTGCTTTGTATTACAGTACATTATAAGTTTTATTTTGTACCTAAATATCGTTGGGTATTAGCTTCATAATCAGTACTGTAACTGCACAAATCCATTCTCTGCTATTCACCAGCATGAGTATAAGAAGGTACTGTACATTAGGGATGTACCGGATCTGGAATTTTAAGATCCGGCCGGACCGGATTTTACCGGACAGTACGAACTATCCGGCCGGATTTAATCCGGCCGGACCGGATTTTTTCAATTGGAATCTTATAACTGAAATCAGGGTCCAAATAAAATAGAAGTACCAATGGTACATAATGGCAGAGGTGTCAGCAGGCTTAGAGATCACCCATTAGGCATTAAGAGTAAATTTTAATGATCAATACACACAACTCCACTACAAATACTGGAAGGGGATCATCTTTTTCAATGAAGGATTAAGTCTACAGTATTCCCTTTCCCATCCCATCCAGGTAACATGAGTGATAAAAGTCTGTTGATTTTGACCTCCATGGATTTAACAGACTTCAATCAAGTCACTTATGTGTAGCTTTTGTTTTTGGTTTGTTTTTATTTTCTTTTAACTTGGCATTAATTCAAATCATTTCTTAATTAGTTAAATGCAATTCAGTATTAAATTCAAATGTGCGACTGAGATAATAATGCACTTGTCAGTTGTAACCACGGTCCCCCATACCCGGGCATAGCGGGGACTTAGGCCGGGATGTGATTTATAGCAATGTAACAAGTGTTTGTCCTCCCTGGCTACATTTGAATAAAGTCCCGGTAGGGCAGGGCAGCATTTCAATGCACATCCCCCGCTAACTTCAATACAATGGCCCCGCATAGTGGGCAGCAATTAACTGAACGTGCAGTATTTTCATGAATGCAAACCCTGGGGTAACTACCCGGCCCATTTTTTTGCAATGCACATCCTGGCTAAAAGTTCCATTACATTCCCCCCATAGTGGGGACAAATTAAACTGCACATCCCTGGCAAAAATGGTGCAACAGCCCTGCTATGGCCCAGATATGGGGGCCGTGGTTACAATTGACAAGTGCATAATCTCAATCGGAAACTAGTAAAAATTAAAATAGTTTTGAAAGCCTACTAACTTGTTATGGGCAGGGTCTGGGCCCCTGGCATAAATTTAATAAAGAGTTAGCCTCTGAGATTTTGGTTTTTTTTTTGGGGGGGGGGGTTACTTTGTTTTTGTTTTTTTTTTTTTTGAAAACTAGATTAGACCCCTCATCCAAATATACACCTGACACCAGTACAATCTTCCAGCATTCAAACACAAATATCTGAAGTGAAATTTCCCTTAACATATGTTTTAAATATTATCATACAGGGTGTATTCAGTAGCTACTGAAAGGCTTGTTTTGAAGCTACTACAGAATTGATTGGTCAAAGATGACATAATTCAGTTTATAATTTCTTCTTCCGGTAGATCAACATTTTGCTTAACAGCACAGGTATCTGGTTGTGCATACAGTAGACTATTTTATCAAGGCATGTAAATTGGGAGGGGTCTTTCTTAAATAAATGTAATTGGTGGAATGAGAAATTTTCTTGGTGTGGCATGCCCTGTTGTAGGGGATGATGTCTATAGCTCTTGCTCATTGATCCCCCAGCATAGTCCACCATCTCAATGGTCCAAAAAGGAACTAATGAGATATGGAACCAATGGGATTTATGATTATCTTTATACAAATTTTGTTTCATTTACAAGCAACTAGGAGTCACTGAGATGTTTGTGTTTTTAGTTTTAACCTGAGTTGGTACAACTTGTGAATGGAATGTACTCCCTTCCATGGGAGGGACTCATTTTTGAAAGATAATCCCTTGTACCCGTCTCTCCAACCCCCTTTGTGACAACACTGGTTTGAATTAGTTCTTTTTATCTTGAACATCTCTTAAATGTACTTGCAGGGCATTTTACTAATGATTCACAAAAAGTCCGGTTCCGGCCGGATTTTTAAAAAAGTCCGGCCGGAACCGGAACCGGATAATTTTTCATTATCCGGCCGGATAGTCCGGCCGGACCGGATATCCGGTACACCTCTACTGTACATGTATGATAAATTGAATGAACACACCAACATGTTCTATAAAAACCAGTGGTATTCTCATACTCTTCTCAATTTCAACCATAAAACAGTCTTTCCCACAGTTTTCATGGTAATTATCCACTCACCCCTGCTAGAGTGTTTGTTTCATATGTTTGTATAAACACAGTATCAACATTTCTGAGACCTTACTTCAGTACTATGATCCTTTCATAGCTACTGTATCTTGTTGTGTGTAAATATACTTTATCCAGTTTTTACTGTGCTTTTCTTCATTTTTTTATTTGATAGTGCAGTATTTTTCTTGCTGCACTGTTTAACTGTAAGGTTGTATACAGTATCCACCAACTTCCTACTGGTGGTTAAAGGCTGTTGTTCCTGTTTGAAGTGGTTCATACAGATTATTATAAATAACTAGTTATAATAAAAGTCCTGATAGAACTACTGTTATTCTGAACAACCAACTTCAATAAAGTCAAATATTTACTCATTCCTCATGTTTTGTCTGAGTAGCATATTGCATAGTTCACTAACCTCCTGGTTCCACATAAAAATTGTGAATTTGATGACACTTCTAATCTGAGTATATATTGAAATTTTTATTACTTAACTGGCGGGAAGACTGCAGTACTAACTATTTTTGGCAGTTTCAGGTACAGTATCTTAACTAAGAATACTGTTTATGCCTGCAGTCAGTCTGTACATATTTAAGGTTTGATCTATTACTATGGAGTAAAGTTTGAAACTGGAATTGCTGTTGAGAGCTCTAAATCTTTTACCAAATTATGAGTAACAAGGACCTACTGTAGGTGTAAGGGTGGTTGTAAAGCATGTAAAAATAATTGCTAGGAAGACGTGGACAACAACACTCAAAACTGTTGTACAAGTAAATTACAGTCCTAGCCCAACCTCGAAGTGCTAAAACCATTCCAAAGTGTTGTGTCATCATCATGTCAGAGACAACCTTCCTCTTCTGCCCCCTCAGGGTTGTCACCAGGTGGTGGAAGGGGATGGAGGGGGGGGCATGGCTCCCCATCGTGTAGGAGCCATAAAGGGAATGATAAAGTATGAAATCCCTGACGGTGACAGGTTACCCATTAGTTTCATGTTTTTGCTTTCAAGGTCAGATTCTTTAAGAGAAACCCAAATGTTTTGGCACATGATTGGAAAAGTTTTGGTCTGTCATCCTGCCCTCATTTCATTGTGCAGCTGTTGGAGTTCATGTTGCTTCTCCCACTCATCTGGGAGCTCGCCCCAACCCAATTCTGTCCACCCCATGCTGGTGTGACCTAAAAAACCCCTCTGATGTAATTACATTAAAAAAAGGGGGGTCAGAGGCTGTTTTATTTACCTTTGATGGAGACTGCAGAACTTTTCTGCAGCTTGCAGATAATTCTTTTGTTAACTGCACTACAAACATTTGACACTGTAACAATCAATTTTGAACAAGTTGCAGGATATTTTGGTGATACTCCATCGATAACTAATAATTTTATCTTCCCTCACAGTGACAAAATTTTCAAACTGCTGTCGTACTTTTGAACTGTACTGTAGGCTCATCCCTCATTAGATGTATAATAGCAGTTACTTTAGCAAGAGAACCTATTGTTACAATAAAGGTCCTTTCAGATACTGTACATGTGAAGTGACATGATGTGATATGAATTATTGTGGTAAAATAGTCAAAACAATGTGTGTGTAGAAATTTTCATAAGGTGTGGTACAATGTGGTGCAACATGATAACTTGTTGGAAAAATTTAAACTTCTATCACGCTTCTCTGAGCCATATTTTTGTGTGGCAAATATCATTCATGAGATGGATTTTTCATTTTGTTAAATGTTTAGATAACATGGACTAGAATATTTTGGAGTGGTGATGGCCAGTAGTGTGAAACGCTAGGGGACATGTTTATCACATGGTATCGTATTGCATTGTATAGTGTTCTGTGTGAAAGGGGCTTAAAATGTTTAAATCTTTTGACTGTGGATAGCTTTTGGGATGGCTTTGGGAGTGGCTTGTAATTTAGTATGTGAAGTCCATTATAAACTAGTCAATTTATTTTCTTACTGTAGTAGCCTTCAAACTACTAAAGGGGCATTTGATTTGATTTGATTTGACGCTCTTTATTTCCACTTTGATATAAATGCAGTAAAAAATACAACAACTCAAGTATGATTATTACATCAAAAGATAATAAGACAATAGTGAGAAATGAAATACATGATCAAAGCAAAAGTGGAGGAGACCTGGCAAAAGCGCAGCTTATCTAGGTCAGGCCACCTTACGAACTAAAAAAAAGTTACTATCCCCCAAAAAAGATTAACAAAAATATAATTCCATACACGCCTAGACACATACATATAAATACATACACACATTACTACAACTTACTGAAATGAATTACAGAGATGAGATTTTCAGACACAGCACTTGGAATTTGGTGAGCTCATCTTGTGAAGATGGCTTGATCAGCTGTATAGTTTGATAATACTGTATGATATTGCAGTTGAGTTTTAAGGTCTGTAACTATTGAAGATCTCATTGTATAGTGTATTCTCAGATTTATGCAGGTGTTTAAGATAATCCTGATAGGTACTTTGGAGCTACTGCACGTTTCCAGGGTTTTAGTTTTGTGATAGTCACTGTCACTGCTTTGAAACTTAAAATAAAATCCTGAGTAATTTAAAGTGTATTTTGGAACTAAAATATTGGAAAAAAGGGGAGAGGGCTATATTCTCTGATTTTTTCTACTGTTTTTGTCCTTTATTTTCACAAGACAAAAGTGTTTTAAAAATTACCACATATTGTCTAGGCACGTTTTATGCAAAAAGACCAAAAGTGTTCATTGTTAGACTGATATGAAGTCTGACCTCTCTTTAGATTTATCCTTAAGGTAATGTAAGCCCTTGTTTTGATCTGCCATGGATTTATACTGTCATTCAATAGATTTTTTCTAGGCACAGACAACACTTACAATGCATAGTAATTTTTATTTTGTAGAGTACTGTTATCATGCATTAGGTTAACTTTTAAAAATGTGAAGTGTTTTTGTTTTGTTACTTAAATTTTTCCATTTGGATTTTCTCATTTCAGGGAGGTAATAATGCTGGACACACAGTGGTAGTAGGAGAAATAGAATATGACTTCCACCTGTTGCCAAGTGGTATCATCCACAAAAATTGCAAATCAGTTATAGGTTGGTACAGTGTGACTATGGAAACGTGGTATAGCACAATGTGCAGGGTTCACTAGATTGAAGGTTTGCTAGACCAAAGATCCTAACTCTAAACTTAATCCTAGCCTAAAGTCTAATCCTGTCCCAAACCCTAATCCTACCCAAGGCAGATCCTTATCCTCGTTCTATCCCTTACTTTCTCTCTAACCCTAATCCTAGCCCTACCTTTGACCTGGAGCAGATTTTGGTCAGGCGGATCTTCGGTTTAGCGAACCTTCGATCTATTGAACCTTCAGGCAAGTGGGCATATCCCCAAGCACAATAGACCCTATAGATTGATGGCAAGATCTACTGGACAACCAACCCCAGCATCATGTCGGAGAAACAGTGAATGCAATATGTACTATGTGCAATATACACTATAGTTAGTTACAGGCTTACCTAAGTGGAGAATGCACTTTGATTTCAATGGTCCTGTGTTGCCATATGCATACAGACTATTAGAAGGTACTGTAGCCTGTAGTACACAGGTGGTACCATGAGTCAATCACTAAAACATGTCTATCTTTTCCACCTTACCTCCTATTTTCATGTAATTCCCCAGCTTGCCTGTATGTACCATCTGGCAAAATTTGTTAGCACCAGGATGGCGCCCTATCACTCCTAGAAGGCGACGTGGTAAACCCACTTCCTCTCATCACTGATTGCTTACAAATTATGCCAGATAGTACAGGCAAGCTGGGAGGCACATGTGTGAATAGGAGGTGAGTATCGGAGCTTATAGACTTCGTAACCAGGTAAGTTTTGTGGAATTCATGATTGGTACGGTAAAAATGTAGAAATATCATGAATAAACATAAGCTCATGTAGGTAAAATTTGTGATGTGGAAGGAAGGACTCACAAGAAAAGGAATTTTTATGTTATCCTTTGTTTTTCAACCCTTCATTAAGGACATTTGTAACATGGATTTGTTTTGTGGCTCTAAGTTTTGAAGTGAAAATTATCCACTGGAAACACCAGGGGATGGGAGCTGGCCTGGGATACTGAAGCCCCTTCAATCAGACTTACGTCAAAAATATAGTGGACAGAAGTATGCATCTGCCCCCCAATTCAAGGACAATAACCCATTATTTGGTCCCTCTGTAAAAATGTCAAACTTTTGTAGAAATTTCTTTAAAATTGCCCAATATCTTGGATCAAATTGCATCTTAAGACCCTCAAATATTTAAAAAATTTTCAAAGGGAGAGAGGGACACCCCTCTTTTTAGACTGCTCCCCAAGGACAGTAGTCTAAAACATTCAACTTGCAGTCTAAAACAGCTTCTCAGCCTATGTGTTACTTCAATTTATTGTGGAATTTCCTATCAACAAAGGTCATCAATGTCAGTAAATGGTTAACTAAGCCAAATATGCCGTTTTGAAATGAATTTGAAGTACTTATGACCACTGGCTGACACAGACAATCACCTGGGTGAAAAATTGCATCATTTGTGATTGTCATCTGTATAGGTAGCTATTCAAAGCCCATAGTTTGGGAAAGGGTTGTGAGTGTCCTACCGTCGTCTTCAGACCATCATATGGAATGTCACATATATTTACTTAAGGCAGGGATGTCAACTACAGAATTTTGCATTTTGTGTTACAATTCAAATCGGTTTAATTGTGCGGCTAGATGTGAAGCAAAGCTTGATAAATTCTTCCCCATTTGTGGCCTTGTGAAGTCTTCATAAGCATAACCTACTGTAATGTGTCATTAATGGTCATAGTGAAGGCGTCATCACAGGACAAAAATAATGTTAATGATGGAATAATTCTATCACCTCCCACATCATGTAACTATAAACTCCACCAAGAAGAGAAAGTGTTGCTATTCTGAAGTAAGTACAGACATTTAGTATAACACGTCAGACCCAGATATCTCAGTTGTTTATTATTCGGCTGCCTAGCTTTACATTCATATCCTTTACAACTGACTGAAGCCTGCTATGCGTCACTGCCACCCATAAACAATATGCAATAATTGATAGAAGACGCATTTCTCAAAATTTATGGTTCCATGGCTTCTTAAAGCCCTTCATGTCAAACAAGTATGTCAGCTTATTAGTTACTGTTCATCTTGTTCCTCAGCTGTTGTAATTTGTAATCCTTTCCAAGATGACAGAGCTGTTTGGTTTCTTTTTCTGAGAGTTTATGGCTTGTGCAGACATCATGGAAATGTGACTCTTCTGATATCTGAAGCAATGTAAATCTGCTTGAGAACCTTTGTGATGTCACTTGTTCCTTAGGAGTTATTCAAAGCCCAAAACCTTATCAAAGTACGACATGCTTTTTTAAATTTACATGCCCAGCAAAAAACTTACCATGGTTTACCATTGTTTACCATGGTAAAATGGCAGATTTACATGGTAAACCGCGGTTAATTTTTTGCTGGGTATATGTAACGTGCTTAATTTAACTTTCCAAAGGAGTAGAATGAGATGAAAGAAATTCTGTGACTTCATAACACATTGATGTGACATGATAAAAAACTAAATAAAAGATGTGTATTATCTCCCGCGATCTCCAGTATAAATACATCTTTCAAATTGACAAGTCACTCATTAAACATTAAGCCTGATAGTCTGATAACAAGCACATGTACAGTTAGAAAAGCAAACTACACACACGAAGACATAGGCAGTCATTTTAGACATGTCAGATAAGGTTGTTCAGTCGGATGCCGCCCATGGAAGGGGTAGTCTCCCTTCCTTTTGCTGAAAAATTTTCAGGTCTGATCCTTAGTACAAAATAGTGCAAAATAGTACAAAATTTGAGTCATTTTGTATCCATGCCAATGACCCAGAAATGAAGGATGTTATGGCAAATACTGAATATTCTACCTCATATTTATTTGAAGTCTTTTGTGGCCTAAATTTTAGTAAAATGTTTTGGTTTTGCATCAGACAACCTGTCTGCCTTTTTGGGGTTGTTTAAAAGATAATTTAGTTGTCCTGAAGGAAATTTAAAAGTTGTCTTGTGTGCCATCTGTTTTCTTCTTCCATGATATTTTGTTGTACTTCAGACATCTGACCTGTTGTTTTTCGTTTTAGTTGGCCATCACAATTTGTTGGTTGCCAGAGGCAACCAGACAACTGTTTAACTCAAGTGATGCTTTCTAAATCCCCACAAGGACAGAATTTCCAAATGCCAGTTTAACAGTTCTCTGGTGAAAGTTTTTTAAAGATGTGTTCACATCAAACTTGGGACTGCAGAGTACTGGCATAATACTATATGTTACAAACTTGCAGAGAAAACTTTCTTGTGTGAGAATTCCTGCTCCTTCTCCTTTATAATACTGCACAGCAAGATTTTCTGTAAAATTGTAATATTTTTTGTAGTTCTTGTATATGTACCAGATAATTTTCAGTGCCTTTTAGGCGCACAATGCAACAGGGCTTGGCAATGCAATAGCACATGGTACTATGTTGTCATGGACATCGTGTTTTCCTTTGTGCCATTAAAAAATCATCCCTGGTTAAAAAATGAAAAAAAAAAAATGGATAAGAATTTTGCCCATTTTTTCACAATTTTGCATTACTGTGACACACATTTTAGCTTGTGTTATGATGGAGGCAGTTAAAAACTTCACAGCACAAGCTGGTGCCATGTGCTTGAACAGTAATACTTTGTGGAAGCATAACTTTTGTAAAACTGTATTTGGAAGTTGTCTTTCTTTTTTTTTTTTTTCCTGCAGAGCTTTTGAAGTGTAAAGTGATTAATTTTAACTGTTGAATATTCAAAGTGGTGACAAGTCACTCTCCCATAGACCTTTTTCCAAATAGCAACTGCAAAGGATTGTGGGAATGAGTTTTGGAACATGTTGTTTTTGGCCACAGTAAAATGCCATTGACAAGAACGTCGCACACCAAAAGTCTGTCCCACAATCCTTTGTAATCGCAATTTGGAAAAGGGTCAATGTATCAAGTCATTGGCTCAAGTCGGTGTGTTAAATATTACAATAAGGAGACAATGTTGTGTATTTGCATGAGAGAGTGAGGTTACTTTGAAAAGTACTTTTTGTTGCAATCCTAGAATTGATTCTGGGATGTATTCTTCATTGGTTCTTGTTCCTTAGGAAATGGTGTGGTCGTTCATATACCTGGTTTGTTTGAAGAAGCAGAAAAAGCTAAGTCAAAAGGACTACATGACTGGAAATCAAGACTACTCATCTCTGACAGAGCTCATCTTGGTAAGATAATAGCAAAGCTTGCTATGGTGATGGAAAACTGCAAAAAGTTAAGATAAGGTTGGAATTAAAAAGTTCCCAGGGCCTGGTTTCCTTTTCACTACTATTTCTTTTGAATTCATGCTTTGATTTTGGTTGTTCAGTAAAGTAGAAAACACCTTTTTGAGATAGTGGCCTAGCTTTTTTTTTATCTTTTTATCACCATAGATATTCATTCTACACATAGAACACCTCACCTAAAAGTCAGCCAAAGAGAAATAACAGAACCATGAAATGAATATTTTTTAAATGGAAAGGATGACAGGGAAGTGAATGACAGACTGCTAAACATGGAATGAGAGACAAACAGTTTGTGAGAAATGTGATCAGAATTATGACATTAATGTGATGAGAAGTTTCGTTCATTGAAGAAATAGTCCTGATGAACTTATCCAAGAGTGTGTGATGTGGTTAAATTTGATGAGGCAGTATGAAAACTAATGTATTCAGTGTAGGTACTGTGCAGTCAGTTGGAAGGATATATATTCAAACATGCTCAGAAGCATCCCATGGATGTGTACTGTATATAAAGTTTATAAATCTTGTGGACTCATTATTTGACTGACTAGAACCTGTAGAATATGTTTGGTCTTTCACAATGAGATTAATGTGATGCATTAATATTAGAAACCATCCGGAAGAAGTTAAACTGCTCAAGACTTTCTTTCTATTTTCTTTTATGTCTAGTATTTGATATGCATCAAGCTGTGGATGGACTACAAGAGATGGAAAAAGGAAAAAATTGGTATTCATCTTTTTCAAATTCATTTCTAATTTATATGCTGTAGATATACTGTATTCATGCAGGAGGGCAAATAATAATTTCAAAAATACAGCTTTTTTTCCTTCATACAGATATTGTTACCTCAGAGTAACCATTGACAAGGTTACTGGTCAATTTACCTACTCAATTGCAAACACAGTTTTTGGCAGCAAAGTATGTTTATTCCATGTTTGTAATGTCGTGAAATAGGTAAATGAGTTGTACTGAATGTGAGATGAAAGAGAAGCTTTTTGGTTTGTTTTATGGAAAGGAAAAGCTAGTGAGTTCTGTAACCTTTAAGTTTACACAATGATGACTCTGTAGCATCATGGCTATGAGAGTATGTACTAGTTAGAGACTGTAATTAAGCACATTCACCATGTTGCCATAATATGCTGTAACTGTGCAATACTAAAAGCCAAGGACCCTATTAACAGGGAATCATCCATTTAGAACTTTTCTGATTTGCAAAACTCAGTAGACACTAACAGTCAGACCACTTTTACATATATAGAAGCAGCATACACCTCTTGAGTCAGATTACCTTGTCAGTGTCTCATAGGTGTAATAGATAACACCTGCCTTTCACTGATAACATGTTCCTACATCATGGCAGAACAGAATAATGGTCTGCTCACACCTACCTGCCCTAGACCTCACTTATTCAGAGACAGAGCCCTGTCTAATTTGTTGTGTTTAAATAAATTAAAACACAGTTGAAGTTGGAAGCAAAAGTGGCACTATTCGAGGCTTCAGAGAATGGCCTTTGTGGTGCTTATTACCTTCTTCTCATACAAAAAGTACAAAATACTGGAAATTAAAATGTATACGTACCATTATTATATTATATTTATATTGTATTTATATTTAAGATTATTATATTATATTTAGTATTACACTACATTTATGCAGCACCTTTAGTAAAACATTCAAAAGTGCTTTACAATACTTCTTCACAATACATAACAAATACAAAGTCCAGAGAAAAGGAAAATGTGTTTGGGTGTGCCAAGATTTCTTCTTCATCTGTTTCCTATGGGGAAGGCAGATTTCTGTGCAGGGTTTCTTTAAACAAAGGCGTCATGTATAAAGTTTGTCTCTTGGACTTGAAATAATTTCCATCTACTGCTCATCATAAATGCATATAAATTGTTGGGAAAGTAAAAAGTAGATTGATATTTTGTTTTCATTTTGTAATTCTTTTCTTTATATTACTTTTTTCTTTAAAGCATTGGCACAACAAAGAAGGGGATTGGTCCAACGTATTCTTCCAAAGCTAGCAGGTCTGGCATACGAGTGTGTGACTTGGTGGGAGATTTTGAACATTTCTCAAACAGGTAACTGTGGAAATAAAGTCAGGACCTTTGTTCTCTCATTTGCATTTTTGGGAGGCTTTGTAATTCATGATCACTCTGCAGCATTTAAGTATAAAATAATCGTTTCAGTTCTACTTCTCAGTGCTGGGAGGTGGGTGGAGGAGAATACCACTAGAGAAATCTTACTCATGCGTGCTTCCAAATGCCCCTCCACCTGATCAGAATTCTGTGCAGGACATCTTGTTGCTTGCACTTCTTTTTTTTTTTCACATTATTTTTCACCTCTGTTTGAATTTGCTTCAACTGTCAAGGCTCATATCGTTTGAGTATACTGAGTTGCATACACCTCACCGGTGATGACGATCTGCTTGAATAGTAAATACAGCTAAGTATTGAGTTAAAACTAAAGATGGTGAGAAACAAAGATTAAGCACATATTCAAAACAATCAATCATGGCTATTCAACAAGTAATATAAGCTGTCAACAAAAAGGACAAAGGATAACTCTATTTTGTCAGAAGAAACGCCTGCCTTTTTTCACGTCAATGAATCATTTTTTTATTCAGAACCGGAACTTAATATTTTCTCATCGATTGATTGAAAGATGTGTAATAATACTCTTCTTTCTCTTGATACCCTGTAATATCATCTGATTGGTTTTACATTAAGTGCTTATTGAACTGCATCAGGAAAGTGCTAAACCCCTGAAACTTGTTACGTCTTCATATCCAAGCCTTTCAGTAGTTACCATGGAAACCAAAAGCATGTAAAGCAAAATGAAATTGTTTTGTTGATGCCATGCATACGTGGGTTATGTCGTAAAATCAAATCTGTTCTTTGTGTCTTTGAAGTTCACCGTTTTCTGATCAAGTGGAAAACTGTTTACTGTGGTACTACTTTGATCAAGAGCCTTCTGTGTGACTAGCTAATTTGTAAATGCTCTCCCAATTTCCAGAATGGGGAGGAATTAGTCATGGCTGAAATGAAGATGAAGAAAGACCAACTTTAAAACCAGATGACAGTCTTTACAAATGAACATGTGTTTGAGGATCTTGTCAGTAATAAAAAAACCATCTTTGTTTAAATTAAAGTTAATAGATTGGTTGGTTGGAATATCTTTCATGAGATATTGTTTTATTTTATTCAGCAAACATAAGAGTAACTGAAAATATGTAGATCTACACATTTACAAGTTCTGCCTAACCAATTTATATTTTGTTCATGAGTCCATAGGACAGATTCTCTTTACAGTACCTTCACCCATTTTCAAGACTCGCTTGGGGATGGTGGGCGTAGAGGGGGTGGGGGTATCACATTTTGAGATTCACGTTGTCAAGGCAGGAAATATTATGATATACTACTGTATGACAGTGGTTTTATTCAAAGAATAAATGATGAAAAGAATATGAATAATGAATATTTGTGGATTATATCAAAACCATGCTATGCAAATATTTCTGGCTCTCTGCTCTTAGAGATCAAGAACGTTCAAGATGTCATGGTGGAGGTTTAAAATAACAAAAGGAAATGTTGTGACACTAATTACAACAGCATCTCTGACTTTAGTAGTATAGAGTGTAAAATAATGCCAATTATAAATAAAGCCGTATTCTTTTGTATTTTTTATACAGATTCAGGTCATTAGTGAATGTTATGCAGAGGACGTTTCCATCCCTGGAAGTGGATGTTGAGAAACAGTTACAGATGTACAAGGTATGGGTAAAGAGATGATGCAAAACCCGAAAAAACGTATCTTGGTTGCCTGTACAGATTTGACCCTGAGTTGTTCAACACAACTTTGAAATCACTGTAAATTATATGCCTGAACTTTAGGTGAAGAGTTAAAGTTTATTCTGGTTGTTTGCTATATTTAGCAAGTGTTTGAGTTTTGGAAAGGCTGCCTGGCTGTCTGGAGCATTCAACTTTTAGAAAAATCCATGATGGGGATCAACTCCACTAATCCTTCCATGATCAGTTTCAAGGAGTGTTTGATTAGAAGTGGGCAGACAGGAGAGATTTAAGTGCCAAAGATTTAGATCAATATTACACCTGTGTTGCAAGAGTGAAGTGGTCACTGTGTGGAACTTAAATGGCACAAACATTTATCTAACCTTATTGTGAAACAGCTTAATCTGGCAAATCTCTCATTACCCGTACATTTATAGGATTGTTCACAATGTTCCAGAACATAATAATTCGTATTTTATGCAAAGCAAGAAGAACTTCATAATCTAACAAATCTGTAACACAGACATTGTCCTCAGATGAAAAATGTCATACATCAGTTAGGGAACAGGGGTATACAAAAATTGGGTGGATTGCAGTGTGCTCTTTGAACTAAATTATATAATGCAGTGTGGTGAACAATTCTTATGTAATTTTACGTGAACAGAAATTTGAAATACTATTGAATCTATTCCAAACTAAATGCAAGCAGTGTGTGCTTGGAGAAGGGTCACAAACTCAATTTGTGGCTTTCTCCACTAGTTTTGAGCCATTTTTTGAGCAAATCTATCAAATACTGTCGCAGATGTGGGTATACTGTTTGTTGCTATGGCTACTAAGTTTGCTTTTTAGGAATACTCCCAGCTGACAAGACTTTTTACTATGCATACAACTTCACTTTAGCAAATGTAGTTTAAATTGTTGACCATGAGGAAGGTGTGGTTATAAGCTAGAAAAAAGAAAGGATAAGTTTTCAAATAAGGCCTGAATGATTTCCCAACATTTGTATTTTAGTTGTCTTTCTTGAAAAGGACATTTGATAAGACAGTCTTTAGATACTTGTTACGAAGTGTTTAGATACTAAGTGTTTAGATACTTGTCATTACAGTAATATGACTAAAATGAAACATTTCTTGTATTATCTAGATTGTCATCTATTCATATTTCTTCCAGCATTTGTATACATTTTGCTAAGAAGCAAGTGTCAACCAGATTCTTTGGCATTCTAACTGAAATGTGTTCTTCTTTTACAATGAGTGATTAACTATTCACTCTTGGTATTTTGCCTTCTCCAATTTAGAATTATGCAGAGGAAATTCGACCAATGGTTCGTGATACTATTCACTACATTAATAAAACTCTGAATGAAACAGATAAACTGGTACTGGTAGAGGGCGCTAATGCAACTATGTTGGATATTGACTTTGGTAAGCACTTGAAAGATTTATTCATGGGGGAATTTTTATAGAAATTTCACCACAAGTTGATTTGCAAAGAGCCACTCAGAATGGTTGAAACTGAAGGAAATCACCAAATTTGAAGCATCAGAAGGAGAATGGTGATGTTATGCTTTCAGTGAAGCACCCATATGAAGGGAGAGGGATTGGGATGGTAGTTGGCTTTAATTAATTTAGCTTGATTGTGGGTATTCTGTGCCCGTAAATAAGAGATTGTCTCAGTTTTTGACAGTGCATGCCTTTGCTAACCTCTTTCACTCATTCTTTGACAGGGACGTATCCATATGTAACATCATCAAATTGTTCCATTGGAGGTGTTTGTACAGGCCTGGGTGTACCACCTCACAAGATTGGCAATGTCTACGGTGTCGTGAAGGCATATACAACCAGAGTAGGTGATGGTGCCTTCCCAACAGAACAACTGAATGTGAGTATTGGGAAAATTTAAGTTACAAGAATATTTGAATTTTGCTGGAGCCAGGTATGCATGGAGGAGTACAAGATTCCAGTTTAGAATTACAAGTCTTGATAAAGACTGGATTATTAGATATTGCATAATGTTTTAAGTGGTTATTCCACTGCTGAAGCGCACAATTATGTTTGAGTGAACCAGAGAAATGAGACTGAAAAGATTAACACAACTGAAAGTGATGTATTATAACCACGTAAGTGATCAAAAGCATTTCAAAACCTAAGGTACAGTATTTAAAGATGGTTAAACTTATCCAAATGAAGTTGTTGCAAAAATGAAACTGTTGCAAAATCAGAAAGGAAAATTTTGGAAGGGAACCTCCCTTAGAATTGCAGTTTTAGAATCCCTGACACTTTACTCAGAAGTGGACTAATTCCATAATGTTGTGAACACCAAAGATTTGCACTTTCAATCAGGAGGCCATGATGGAATTCCGGCTCAAATGCCTATCATGGTCTATGTATTTTGCCTTTCAAGTTTTCCCACCATTATGATTTTTCCATCTTTACTGACAAATGAGGAATTTAAAATTCCATTTGAAAAATGTCTGACAATCCTAAAATATTTCCATTGTTCCCAACTTTATCCATGGTATGAAAAAATCAGGTCATAAGCAATTCTCCAGGCTCTAGTATGAAAATATAGGAATAATTATGAAATTTTGGGTATTGAATTATACAAAGTAAACCTGAAGAGTGTTGAGCTAGTAGCCAATGATTGTTCAGATATTGGTGTCAAATCCATGAGACTTTCTGAAGAATTTTGTTGACGTAATGGTGAATACCTGTGTTGTGCTGATTATTGGTATTCGATAACATTATTTAGCAGATATTCCCCTTTTTCCATCCTGTATGGAAATTTGTGAAATTTACCTAAAAAGTGGGATATTGCCTGTACTTCTTGTCCTATACTTGATTTTAATGTTACCTTATATTAGTATGTTTGACTTGAAGTGCCACTAAATTTCCTTGTGAAAATGACACAACACTTAGTGGTATTGGCGAAAGGCATATAGTTTAGTGTGCAGTATGCTCATTTCCCAAACTGACCAATATTGAGAGATCATGTTGTTATCGGTATTACAGGGGTGGAAAGAAGTTTATTTCCTGGGAAGGGAGTCAAATTTTCCACATTTTCATGTACACAAAAGGTATAAATTTCCCTCCAAACACCCACATTTCCCAGGAAGGAGGCTCCCAGCTTCCCAACTTTTCCACCCAGGTCAGTAATATCTTCTTGCAATTTCAGTACAAAACTAGTGAATACTGTTGTGTCAGTCCCAGTGTTTCCGCTAAGCCACTATGACGCGTTTTTGATTCCTTGCCAAAGGCAGAAGGAATCTATGCGATGGTGATGTCGTGTGTGTGTGTGTATGTGTGTGTGTATGTATGTATGTATGTGTGTGTGTGTGTGACGCTTTGCTTGTAAACACGATATCTCAAGAAGGGTAACTATGACTAAGCTCATACTTGGTGTGTGGGTTGGTCATATTGAGAAGATGATCCCTATTGTTTTTGATGGAGGTCAAAGGTCATTTGGGGTCACAGGAGGTCAAAAGGTCAAAACCTTGTAAACGCGATATCTCAAGATGGGTAACTCCGAGGGATCTCATACTTGGCAGGTAGGTTGCCCATATTAAATAGATGATCCCTATTCTTTTTGGTGGAGGTCAAAGGTCATTTGGGGTCACCAGAGGTCAAATAGTAAATACCCTGGAAATTGCTTGTAAACACGGTATCTCCAGAAGGATAAATGTGAGGGATCTCATACTTACCATGTTTATTGCCCATATTGAGTAGATGATCCCTATTGTTTTTGGTGGAGGTCAAAGGTCATTTGGGGTCACCAGTGGTCAAAAGGTCAAAACCTTGTAAACACTATATCTCAAGAAGGGTAACTCTGAGGGATCTCATACTAAGCATGTGGATTACCCATATTACGTAAATGATTTATATTATTTTTGGTGGAGGTCAAAGGTCATCTGGGGTCATCAGAGGTCAAAAGGTCAAAACCTTGTAAACATGATATCTCAAGAAGGGTAACTTTGAGGGATCTCATACTTACCATGTGGATTGCCCATATTGAGTAGATGATCCCTATTGTTTTTGGTGGAGGTCAAAGGTCATTTGGGGTCATCAGAGGTCAAAAGGTCAAAACCTTGTAAACATGATATCTCAAGGAGGGTAAGTGTGAGGGATCTCATACTTAGCATGTGGATTGTCCATATTGAGTAGATGGTCCCTATTATTTTTGGTGGAGGTCAAAGGTCATTTGGGGTCACCAGTGGTCAAAAGGTCAAAACATTGTAAACACTATTTCTCAAGGAGGATAACTGTGAGGGATCTCATACTTAGCATTTGGATTGCCCATATTGAGAAGATAATTCCTATTATTTTTGGTGGAGGTCAAAGGTCATGTGGGGTCATCAGAGGTTAAAACATCAAAACCTTGTAAACATGATATCTCCAGAAGGATAAGTGTGAGGGATCTCATACTCACCATGTGGATTGTCCATATTGAGTAGATGATCCCCATTGTTTTTGGTGGCGGTCAAAGGTTATTTGGGGTCACCAGAGGTCAAAATGTTGTAAACACTATCTCATGAAGAGTAACTGTGAGGGATCTCATACTTACCATGTGGATTGCCCATATTTAGTAGATGATCCTTACTATTAATTTTGGTGGAGGTCAAAGGTCATGTGGGGTCACCAGAGGTCAAAAGGTGAAAACCATGTAAATACGATATCTCAAGAAGGATAACTGTGAGGTATCTCACACTTGACATGTGGATTTTTTGAATTGAATAGATGATCCCTACTGTTTTCATGCAGGTCAAAGGTCATTTGAGGTCACAAAAGGTCAAAACCTAGTAAACATATTTTAAGGAGGATAACTATGAGGGATCTCATACTTGGTCTGTGGATTGTTCATATTTAGCATGTAGGTCATTTTGGGTCACAAGATTTCAAAAGCTCTTGACCTTAGTAACATGATATCTCAAGTAGGCTACCTGTGAGGGATCTCATGCTTGTCATGTGGGTGATTCATGTTTGTTGCAGTATATCCATATGGCAAGGAATCACTAAGCCTTTTGGCTTTCTGGTTGACCCAATTGATTCCTAATTTGACGCACTGATGTTGGAGAAAAAATAGAAAAAGAAGAGGGTTTTATGGGCATTTAGGCATATTGTGCATGCTGCGTTTAGCAATGAGTCAAATTTGCATACTATATTGGGCAGTTTGACTCACTGGATAATTTCTTAGAGGAAACACTGGTCAGTCTCCGGACACACAACGAAGAACACACAACTCAATAGATAAGAAAAGAACATATTGACAGGCCTGCATCTGTATGTATTGTGTGTCTCTTCTTAGAGCACTCAAAGCCATGTAACACAGCTTACACAAATAACACCTGTAGTCAAAATACCATTCAAATTAATATGCAAATGAGATGTTTCCTGAAAGTAATACACTACAAATACCTTTGCAGCGGGTATGCAGAAGACTTACTATGGCAAGCTTTTGTTGAGTACTGTAAATAGTTGAAGATCGTACGGTTCTCTGAAGAAGCATAGTGGGCATGATGGAATTGATATCAAAATTACAGTACGATTTAGATCAACCCTTTAATAATACTGTGTAAAAGGTGTGCTCAGTGAGTCTGAAGAGACATGTTTAAATTCTAAAAAGCAACTAACTTCCTGTCTTCATACGTTCTCATGGAGATGAAAAGTTTAAAAGCATTTTGCCTTTGGCAATAAAATATGCAGGCCAAAAATGGGCCATCCGTGAAGGAAGGAGAGTAAACGGAATACATTTGATGACTGGATTGATCATTTACCTGGTTAATAATATCAGCAGAGGGGTACCTAAGTGTTAAATGCAGGAAATGAAGGGAAATTTAGCATAAAAGTATAAATAATAGGCTGTCAATTAAAGGCAAACCTTTCCTCTTGGAGGAGTTGAAAATTTCCTTTATGGCAAAAGCAAGATATTAAAAAGAAATGGTTAACTCTTTGCATTGTTTCCAAGATCTTAGATTTTGAATATGTTTGCTGCTTGTTAAAAGGAAGGGGAAGAAAGGCTGAAAAATAAGTTTGGGAAATTTTAAACACTTGGTTAAATCTTTCCCCTAAAATCTCAGGTTACTTAAGTCACGCTGTTGTAATTTGGGGATGTAGTCATCTTTGAAAATATTGCAAATGGAAATTATACGAAGACAGATAAAAAATACTTGAGGTTGATTTAAAGTGAAAATTTGTGGCATTTTGTCAACTCAGCATTCTTTCAAATTATTTCTGACTGAATTAATTCTAAACCAAGCTTGCCAAAGACAATGCACTATGAAGCTCTAAGCCAATTGTTGTATGCATTGTAGTAAATTACAGATTTCAAAACATGAAAATATTTTCATCCAGTATGCATCCTTTTAGCATATTCATATGCTGAGATGGAAATTGTGGAATTTTGTTTTCACTTTGTTAAATTATTAAATTATACGTTAATTGTGATGTTTTTTGTGGAAAAGTATTATTTTGTTTATTATCTTTCTTGATATAATTTTGCTGCATTTTGCAATTTGGGGGAAAATAACGAAATACTGTGTACTGTAACTAAAAAATTACCTCTTTTTCGAACAGACCAAAGGAGTCGTGAGTATTCTGCCTGTTCTGCATTAAGTCTTACACACCATAACATTCAAAATTTGAAATAAAACATGGCACCTTTAATTGTGAAGCAGTGTACAGGTTTAGACAGGGAATCATTGTTTACCTTGAATATATTAGGGCAAAGTTTCTGGAAGGCATGTTGGAACTGTAATGCACATTCAAGTTCATTGGTTGTCATGGTGATAGTGACAATCTTGTGAAAGACTACATTAATTGTATGGGGTGATGGTAAGCGGGTTGTTTAATGTATGTGTATTGTACTGCATTGTAGCTTTCTTTTAGACTTTCATTGTTTTGCACCTGGAGTTTCTTAAGGGATTTTATGTTAATGTGTATTCCTCTTCATAGTAGAATATGCAATGTGCAGTGTCAGTTAATGATTGTGACTGTTATTTATGCCAAACTGGGTCACCATGACAACATGTAAAATTCTAAAAATCTTGAATCAACACTTTAAGACACAATGGGTTCTTATGTGTATTGGACCAAGGACTACTGTTACTAGAGCTTTTACTTAAATTCTTTATGAAGTAGCCAAGATTTCTTTAAGCAGTTTTTTTCTTTAACAACATTTGGGCTTCCTCAGAATCTTATGTGGGCCATTTTAGTGCACATCGCTGGCCACGAATGGCCCTTAGACTGCTACTTGAGATGACTGTAGAGTTTTCAGTATGCTAGTATGATAAGCATTACCCTGATAACGGTCAGTAGCCATGATAATTAGAATCAATGAGTTAACTTATAAGTTAATTTATCACTGATATCATTTCCATTTTGAGAAGAAAGGGTGGGCCCTATATTTCAGTGGTCTGGTGGCCAGTAGATGAAATGGCTATTTGTCTTTGGAGTAAAATGTTTAATTAAGGTACTGTAGAAAAAATAGACTTCTTACAAATTTGCAAATACAAGATGTGCTTTCATTAGGTTTATTGCTTCTAGATTGTTATCTTCTTAAAGATTTAAGCTCAGTCAGTCAGACTGAAGACATTAGACCAGAAACAAGCAGCCACATTGAAAGTTTGTCTGATCTTTCTTTGGAAGTGTGTTGTAGAAGGCTTACTTATGTCTAAACTTTCAGGTTTAATTCTTCTTTCAAAGAAGACAAAACATAAGTACAGAGTGAATTAAACATTAACGATAGCAAATACTATATGATAAGCGGATTTCATACATTGATAGCACTACTCTACAAAGAGAGCATGTTATTTATTTTATCAATAATTCAGTGAAATATCACTGCCTCCCATTGAAACTGATATAAAATAAACTTTTTCCTCATGTAACATTGTTTTTTTCAATTTTATTTCTCTTTTCAGGGCACTGGTGAGACGTTACAAGTCAAAGGTCAAGAGTTTGGTGTGACCACAAAGAGAAAGAGGAGATGTGGATGGTTGGACGTTGTTCTGCTAAAATACACTCAGATGATTAATGGATTCACAGGGTACATACTGCCCTCTTTCTTCGTACTTGCTAGGCTTCCAACATAGCATAATATCATAAAGTTGACCAAAAGATCATTTAAAGGGAATATTGAGCAGTTGCCTTATCATATTTTTCAAACATCCTCTTAAGATTCTTAATTTTCTTAAGTTTCTCTTAATTTTTACTCTGGCTGTTTGAAAACAAGTTTTATACACTTGTGGCATTAAACCAGTATCTTTATTTAATACAAATATGCCATGATATTAAACATGAATTGGAATGTGTGTGATGGTAGGGGGAGGGGAAGGTGATGACTCATGTGTGGATGACTGCATTTGCCCTTAAAATTGACAAAAATCATAAAATAGTATAGCACAAAGAGGTACCAAAGTTGTAAACATGTGTTAAATGTTAGTTTAGCATCACCATGGTGACCATAGAGAAACCAATCCTAGTCCTGTGACATGACCTGCACATGTGTCATCATCAAATCCAAATCATTATTGTTGTTGTTGTTGTCTGCCACTACCACTACTACTATGTACAAATTTATAAAGCATGCACAAAAGCAAAAGAAAGGCAAGTAAAATCATAAAAACTGAGGATAAGGTAGTGACAATTTACAACTTAATTTTTTATGTCTTGTTCTTTGAAGGTTGGCTGTCACAAAACTTGATATTTTGGATGATTTTGAGGAAATCAAGATTGGAGTTGCATACAGACATGGAGGCAAACTTCTTGAATCTTTCCCAGGTACTAGAAGTAACCCTAGTGATAACCATTTCGAATATTGTTGTTTCATAATGTTTTGTTATTTTGTTAAACCTGTTTACTTTCAAGTTATTTGTTGTTAGCATTGTGTAGAAGAGCCCTTTAGTTGTTGCATTGTTGAAATTGTTGGAAGGATGTGATTGGTGAAGTGTTGTTGGTCTATAAACATAGGCTAGGTCAGGCTACCTTTGTAAAAGCATTATACTAGGCATACTGGTGTCATTTTCAGGCATAGGCATACAATCCAGTAAGGGGGGGGACTGCATCCCCATGAGTTTGGGCTTTACCTATTTCTTGGGCAGATTTGTGGCACTTTTCTTGGGAAATGCAAGGTTTTCTCATGCAACATTGGTCCAGCTGCTCCCCTTACCAGAAAAGAATATCTGGTAGCCTATACATTCAGCAGTGCTTAAATGTTGAAATGGTAAATGACAGAAATGTTTAATTTTATGCAGAATACTGTTTGTGTCCAGTTCCGAACTAAATATTCGTGCACTATATGGTCGTAAGACCAAACTGCGTGGTTGAATGGTAAATGTAATGTTGCATTTTCTGAATAGCATGAGAAATAACATTTTAAATAAGTGCAAAAATTTTACTTTCCAACATAATTCATTATTTCTTGAATCTTGAAAAGGGCCATCTTGTTCAAGAAAAGTTGTTGTGTCTTCTTAATATAGTCTTCTTGTAAATAAATCTGAGAACCATGTTATTACTGTCAATTAAGTGAGTCTAAGAGTATAACTTGAGTTTAAGCTAAATTTTCTTTCATCTGTCCTTCTCTTTCATCCCATAGCTAGCCAAAATATTTTGAAAGAGGTTGAAGTAGAGTATGAAACTTTACCAGGGTGGAAATCAGACATCTCAGGAGTACGAAAGTTTAAGGATTTACCGGAAAACGCACAAAAATATGTGAGGAGAATAGAGACATTGGTTGGGGTACCAAGTGAGTATACTGCCAATGTTTTGCTGAAATTGTTGAAAAAAATATATGGTCTAAATATTACACTTGCATGAGATCATTGTCATGTTCATGGTTCCAAATTTTTTAACTCTGGAGTTAGCTATAAATTCCGAGAATCTGAAGTGCCAGGCTTCTCTGGAGGATGTATTTAATTGTGTCTGAAGCTATGTTTACATGTGGACTATTAAAAAAAATGTGAGACAATATTAGTCAATGTGCCAGTAGTTTCTTTTGGGTAATACAAGTAGCTCCATCTTTTGGATGGGGTAAGTTCCAATCAGTGTAGGGTTTAACTCTTTCTGAAACTGTTTTGTACTTTTCTGAAGCAAAATCTCCAGAGTGTTGCCCTTTTTCCTGGTCCTGCATGACTTGGTAGATTTTTAGGTAACATGAATGGTGCTCACTGTGGGTGATGAATTGTATGGTAAACTTAGCTGTACACACAGCCTTGAAAACCTTGAAAATGAGTGAATTCAAACAAGTTATTTTTAAGATTTTTGAAGAGCTTAATTTTACTTTTTGCTGAGAGGATCTTGGGGATCTTGGAGATCTTGGAAAAGGACTCAGATATCATTTGTTTTAGTACTTGTGTTGAATATTCCTGATAACCAAATTCTTCATCTTCTACAAAATAAAATATCTATTTGAAATGTTGCAGAAATCTTCTGCTTGAGAGATATTATTGCTCCTAATTTTAGTTTGCTGTTGGAAAGAAACTTGCTTGATATTCTTTGCAAGAAAAGCATATGGATGCAGTGTTTAAAGATTTACGATAAATTTACAAATTGAAATTGTTCCAAGCATATGATCTCTTCCAGGAATTTTCCATACTCCATAACTGTACAAAACATTGCACATCCTAGAATAGTGCAACTTTTTCATAGTTTACATGATCCTTGGGGCTTTCCAATGTCCTCATCCATTACTTTGTGTTTTTACTGGTATTACAAGTATCCTCTGTTGTCATTTCTTTGCAGTTCGCTGGGTTGGTGTTGGCAAGAACCGTGAATCCATCATAGAAATTTTTTGAAGCGATCACAACCTGATATGCTGTCAGCTACCTCAATCTGCTAGCGTGGTAGCTTTTTTAAAAAGGAACTTTGAACTTCTTCCACCTTGTAAACATTTTATAAAACAATAGTGTCTTGTGACGTTAATTATGTAATGCCCTGCCCCCATATTGCCCTTCTTTTCAAAACACTTTTTTTGAGCAGAGGTTGGTCTTTTATCTATTTGTGTTGTTTTCCTACTGCTATATTTGCTGTTGTGCAGTGTGTAAAGCATTCTGGCTTGTAAGATAAAATAATCGAATCCTCTGGCCTAGAGATTTGTAGACTTCCCTGTCAAAAGCTCGTATCTTGTCCTTTTAATATGCTCTTTATTTTGTCAACTTAATATTTACATACTTTACTATCTTTTCCTACAGTAGACAGAGGCTTATACAGATGAAATTGTTATTCCACATTGCCATATACCAGAATGCTTTCCCAAATTCAAAGAATTCCCAAAGCACAAGTATCCCACTTTACTCAGTCTAGAAACACTTTTCCTAGATCCATATTTTTGAAATTGCATCCAAAATGGGACATAAGTGAAAAAGTTTTAAAAGCTAGGCCCATTTTACTGGAATGATTCATTTCCTTTCCCCCTGTTCCAGAATTTGTATGATTTAGACAAAATGTGCGCTTGTCTGGACATTAGGCATGATGTCCACACAGTTCCCTTAGATGCCTGAGCTGCAGCTGCCTCAGCCATGCTCTTTTGCTATACATATTACAATAACAGGTTTAAGTCAATACTGCTATTGTGATGTATATAGTAACAAAACATTACTGCAGCTGTTGCAGCGTGGCTTAGGGAGCTGCAGCTTGGCTATTCTGACATGGTGCTTTGATACTACCAGTTACCAATTAAGCCAACCAAAGAATTGTCCCTTTTCAAGAACCGTATTCATTACAATAGGTAATTCAGGTCAAATATTAGAGACAAGTCATTATCCAGTGCTGTACCTTATAAAATTGTAAAGAGGGGGTAGAGAAATCTTATGAATCTTCTTTCTTGTATTTTGAAAAGTAAATAGGGCAACTTCATTTGCATGTGAAGTCATTTATTTGTGTTAAGTCAATGAATAACATCTAAGGGGACATGTGAGTTTCAATTTGATTCACCATTTAGGATGTACTTGTTAAGACAGACAATGTTATTAAGGTGTGTGTTACTGAAACATTTAATATAGCTGTTAAAATTGGCAAATCATAGTCAGTTTTCAATTTTAAGGGTTGAAAGTTGGGAAGCAGATTGATAAGTTTTGTTACTAGAGTTATATAGAATGTAGGGAAAACATTAGGATCTGAATTAAACAATTAAAAAACAAATGACTATTGTTTAAACTCAGTTCTGGAATTGGCTTGTAGAGGGGCATGCTATTGATTATTGTTAGCAGCTTGAATATAATCACTTATTTAACTTTATACTTACAATGCAGGGTAAAAAGCACACATTGAACAATGCTTCTCAGTAGTTTGTGATTTTTAATTACATATTCATTTTGGGAAATTATTGTTATCTTTTACCTAGCTTGTAAAGTATATTTGCACAGAGAAAGAAGTGCCAGACATATATTACTGTTTCTCTGTTATACCTTAAGTGTTGATGTCAGGGGCACTAGTCAATGCATATTTTAACCTTAACACCACATTCCAGATTGCCTGTGGTGATACTTAGAGGAAAGTTTGGATGTTAAAAGTTAAATTTGTAGCAACCACAGATGAATTGTTTTAACTTCAAATTCATCAAATGTGCTTTCATCCCATGCAGTCGATACTCCGTCACGACATTGATGGTGGCTAGGGGACGGGCGGTGGGAAGGGGTAGGTACATATCTCCCTGCCTTTATATAGTGCTCAAATTTGTTCCTCCCCATACACATTTTTCTTGAATTTCATTGTTCGAGGTAACAAAGCAGCTGACATCTGCATTATTGTGGCGGTCTCCTCATTTTTGAAGTTGATATGACATCACTCTATCAGGTAGAATATGTTAAATACAATATTTACTATTAAATAACAGACTGTTTGATAGAAGCATAAATGACTGCTTGATAATGTTTCTGTGAAAATTTTTTTGTGTGATATTTTGTAAATGTTGTAAGCCTGTCATAATTATTCAATAAACCTGTCTCAGGTGAAATGTGAGGTATAACTATTTCCAGGAAATACAGATTTATTAGAAATTTGTGTAGCATCATTTTGTGTAGCATTTAATTTTGCAGTTGGTGATTTCAAATGGCAGGAAAAGTAAGTCCTGAATGAAGTTTTGCCTTAAAAGGCTTTTGGGATAAAAGACGGGAGGCAGAGTATGTTGAAATAAAACCCAAATCTATGAACTCAAAGAACTTCTAAAATGAATGTTGAACAATTCCCCAGAGAAAATGGAGGTTCCACTTTGTTAAACCTCTCATTGTACAGAAAGTATCCCATAGCCTTTGCGAGAATATGTTGTTTATCATTTTTGCTGAACTAAGTTATAATTATTATTATTTGTTTATTTTATAGTTCTTTTTTGGAGGGGGGGGGGCAAAGGAAGGCATTGTTCAGCTTAATGTAGCCTTTTGATAGGAAGGTTAGTACATTTTAGCTGTTGGTGAAATATTTTGCTGAAAAATAATTTTACTTTATTGGGTGTGTTGTACTTTCAAATACCTGTAACAAAGTAGTCTATTAATTGAATGGTCTGAAAATGGGTGGAGGAAATCATTAGTGGACTAACATGTAGCTGAGAAAATTCTACAAAGTACAAATTAACTTGTTGTAGTTATTATAGACTTCTTCCAAGATATGGCAAGGTTAACCTACATAGTCATTTGCCAGTGCCCTTTGCAAAACATAGGTAGCTTTGAAACTTAGTCAATAGAGGCTTCGGTTGGACAGTTCCTTATGGTATCGAAGTTTACAGTACTAAATAGAAATGAAACCAAAGGTATTTCACAGGCAAAACATCATTACCCATCCAGAGTATTGGTCTCACATCTTGCCTGACTCTGTTAAATTTTAACAAGGTGTCATTGAACTGTCCTGAACTCCCATTTCACAAAGAGCTTTGATCGATGGTAAGTTTGATGGTCATGCCATATTCTTATTGTAGTCGTACTTCAGATCTGTCATTCAATAGTCCTCTGGGTGAAAATACTAGGCCTCATGCAGTGATCTAGCCAGCTGATATTTGTGCGACTTTTGTCAGATAAACAAAACAGAATGCCACACAAAAAATTCTGGTGAACGATTTCTGTACAGGTTTGATTTTAATATAATCACTTGGTGCAATTTTCCACAATTTCTGGATTTCAACCCAATTGCAGTATGTAATATATCCCATTTCCATTCAAAAGTACTAAAACTAAGCTAAGTTTTGGCAAATACAGCCGTTGCCATATTCCAATTTATCCAACAACCTCCCTCCCTTCAACTACCCAGCAACTTTTTGAGGCCAACCATTTACAATGTTGACCTGACCAAATCACTGGCCCTGTGTCATAGAGAGTTACTGTCAAACAAGTTAGAGCATGCATATCACTTTTCAGTAGACAATTTCCATGCAGATGTAAGTGTCAGAAACTAAATATGAATGTATTTTTGAGAAATCCTTTGATGCTGTTATTTTGATTAATGCAGCCAACCTCTCTGTCCCTGATATAAATCAGAAACAGATGTTCATGTTCTTATTTTTTATCACTTTCAATTTTCTCTCCACCATCCTTTAACCCTTGACAACCAGTCCCCATATCCACTCAGATAGTATGTTCTCTTAGTGTGACGTGTCCCAGTTCTATTGTTCTGTGTAGAGGCTGCTGGATGTGTATAAACAAAATACTTTTCTCTGAGTGGTTTACTTGCAAAACGCTCAAAATTTCCAAAACTGTAAAGAAATTTCAATTTCAAAATGCTGTTATTCATTTTTGTTGACATTTTAATGGAAAAGTTTTTTGAAATTTTTGCAGTGACCACTCCTCATAATGGTATGAAATGCCATATCTTGTGAACTTCCTTGATAAGGCCATCCCTCAGTCTAAAGCATCTGAAAGGTCACCACTGGTCAATGATTGTTCTCCAGTCTTCAAGCCATTTGGTGATGCTTTTGCAGCTGGTCAGAACCAATTTGTTTCAAAGTCTTGTTACTTTGGTCACATTTGGTGAGCTATTCTTCATGCATCCCATCCTTTCTATTCCAGGTACTGAAAACAATGAATTAAAGTGCCAAATTGAAAAACCAAAAAAGTCACATTTTGTGTAGGAGAAAGAATCTGTTGTTACAGTCTGATGATAATACATTTTAAAACATACAGCCATTTGAAGCACAATGATATCTTACTTTTCCCTTTGTGAAAATAATTTGGTTTTCTAAAGCAGATGAAACATTGTGTAGTTTGCTCTTCAAAGCTATTTTCATACTCCAAGTAGCAGATAATGTATGATGGTTACTATAGCAACAAGCAGATATTTGTTGTCTGAGGCTATTGAAGTTGAGTAGCCTAGTAAAGGGGTGCAATGGGAGCCACAGCTCCCAATGAGCACACTTTTTAAATTTCAAATTTTTAGTGGAGTTTGGTAAACTGAAATGAAACACTGTGTTATGATGCCTTTTTATGTTCTCTCCCCCCATAACTTTAGAGCCTGTCTTTTCCCCTGACTGAGGCTCTTCAAGTCTCTTCTCATACACTGTACTACTACTTACACTACCTCTTCAATTTACACCCTTACCCCACCCCCACTTACCTGCAATAGGATGTTTTCCATCCCAGTCGCCTCAACTCTGTCCCCCAACTTTGTCTTCATGTTTAATTTCCTAAAAATCTTTATTTTACTTCTGATGATGAAAGTGGACTATGTTTTGATGTTGTGGAAAATTGAATGAACTTTATCCTCAAGAGGTGTTGGACTTGATTTTTCGTGTAGGTGGTGTGTTGTACATGCAGAATGCCTGTTTAATGCAGTTCTTCCTTTTCTATTAACAAATGATATGAAGATTTTATCTTTTTTTTTTTGATTTCTTACAATTCCAGTTACAATCTATTTTTATGAATATTCAGTGCTGTGGGTAGAAGGAAGAAATACACAATGCAAGAAACTATATCAGTGACTGATTTCTCTCACCTCATTTCTAATGGAACTAGTAGTATAACTCTAGAAAGCTAGGTAGTTGGTACCTGGCGCAGGAGTATCCGTGATCACGACGGCGGAGCTCCCAGGGTGGGACCTGTTCTATTCAGCCAGTCTAGAACGGGACCACTGTCGGGTGGGTCAGTGAAGTCAAAGTTTGTCTTTTGGGGACGTTGTTACTCCTTCAGGGAGCAGAACTCCTTCGGGAGTATTGTTTGGTTTTCGCCCCTGGCTCTTCGCCAGAGAGTCAGGGGACTTTTGGGAAAAAGGTAGTTCGGAAGGGTAGGGAACAGTGCTGGATGACGCAAGACCAGTCTCGAATCCCATTTGTCGTGACTCAGACTCGATCGACATGACTCACGGACTCGGGCCGAGACCGGGTACGAGACCGACCATTTTTTTTTCCTCACGACCCTAAAACTCAGGTCGGAACTGCGCGAAAAAAATCTTTCCTGAAAATATATATTACGCACACTACCTGTACGTACAATATCGTTGCTACATGTTACGTACAGTGCATTAGTCAGTGTGCAGTATGAACAGTGAACACTCGGAATATATCGACTCAGTCACAGGCCTCCAAGGCTAGATTGAAGTTAGCACGGATCCAGCACGAAATGTTAAACTCAACGTCCATGGGATTGCACTTGTGAACCTGGAGTAACCATTCACGTGATCAAATATTTGGAGAACTTGCCTTCAGGTCTGAGCATGGTTTAATGTTATTTGTATCCAAAAACGCGTACGGAGACGGGGTCGAAAAAAGATACTGGCGTCCGGCCTGTCCAGGGCCCTGGTACTCAAGCTTTTGCTTCAGACCTGCGGCAATTTTCAGGAGCCTACAGGCTGATTAACTTGTTATAATGGCAAATCATGTACTGCAACATCATAGTCATATCAGAATATCATTTACGTATTCAGCATTCACCATGTGCTCCTCTTGCATAGCTCTTGGTACCTGAAATACTACTTGGGGCAACTCGGTCTAAGTTTGAAGAAATCAAACCCAAGGGCACCCCTAGTCCATGAGATTTTGGCAATAACCAAGGAAACTTTGGGGGTTTCGTGGGGGAAGATCAGTAAACAACAAATTTTGTGAACTGTCCTGGAATTTCTCCCAAACCACTTCCGATGGGGAGTGAAGTTATATGGGTTATCGAACTTATCGGAGGTGGGGGGGGGGGGGGTGTTAATCAGGTAACCACTGCCGTCTTTTATATTCCAGGCACGGATCCAGGCTGAGCTCAGGGGACTTTAGCCCCTTCTCCTCATAGCCATGAATCTCAAAGTAGTCAATTTTTAGTGTTGGAACTGTCAGTAGAAAATAATTCAATTTCATTCACGATAACGTAGAACTCTGGAGAGCTAGAAAAGCTTATTTTTCTCTTTGTGCACATGAGGTTAAGCATTGCTGTGCTCTTGTATAATGTGGTCTGCCCCCTTTTTGGAGTTATGTAGATCCGTGTCTTATCCGACTATGTTCATAAGAGGAAATTCAGTGGTCTTTTGTTAAGTTTACTTATTGTTTGAATCTATGGCCATCTTTAATATTAGGGAAAAGAATAAAGGTTGGGATAAGACTATTTCATTGCAGTTCTCGTCCTCTTGCACTCAAAACAAAACAAGTTCAATTTACATGGGGACTCGGACTCGGGCCTTACATAGGACTCGGACTCGGATTGGGTGGACTCGACTCCAGCCCTGGTAGGGAAGGGTAGCTGGCCTTTCGTCACTACAGACTGGCTGACAAAAATGGGGACAACGTGAACCGTGACAGATGTTTGTTAGTTAACACTTGACATATTAGACTGGCTGTGGGCCCATGTAAATGCAAGGTGGACCATACTAGGTACCGATCCAGAAGGTGCTGACCCAGCGTTGCCTAGGCAACCAGTCCTGCCTTCGAAGTCATTTCTACATCCAGATTTAGAAATTTTGGGTCCCCCAGGTATGGCCGCTTGTCATATGTGGAAATCCCGGGGGATTGGGGATATATCACCCCACCCGGTGGCGGATCCAGGATTTGGCAAAAGGGGGGGGGCAGGTCATAGTGGTTTGTATGAAAGTCCGATCTGGGGAGGGGTCTAAGGAGAGGGGATGTCCCCGGGGGCAGTGGCAGGGTATTTTGATGGGGAAAAGCATGTGATGAGTAATCACTGTCCTGGAGGAGGGGGTGTCCCCCTCCCCTTTGAGAAATTTTTGTTAATTTAAGCTTGCTCAGATGCAAAATGGTGATGTCTGTGGTGTATTTTTTGAACTGATCATATATGACTGGAAAGCATTCATAATTCAGTGATTTTAATTTTTGGTTGGGTGAAAGATGCTTTTCTGGGGAGGGGTCTAAGGGGAGGGAAGGGGGTGTGCCCCTCCCCTTTGAATTTTTTTTTCAATTTTAAGGTTGCTCAGATGCAAAATGGTGATGTCTGTGGTGTATTTTTTGAAGTGATCATACATAGCTGGAAAGCGTTCATAATTCACTGATTTTCATTTTTAGTTGGGTAAAAGATGCTTTTCTGGGGAGGGGTGTCCACTCCCCTTTGCGAAATTTTTGTTAATTTAAGATTGCTTAGATGCAAAATGGTGATGCCTTTAGTATAATTTTGAACTGATCATATATGGCTAGAAAATGAGTCATAATTTAGTGAATTTTAAATTTTACCCTAAATTCACAGAGCATTTCATTAAAATAAATTACAAGGCTTAAATAATGAGACACTACAGGGTAATATTGCAGCAAGTTATAGTTAAAAGCATGATGTCGAAAAAATTCCTCTAAATATTAAAGAATTCTGAAATTCCCTTGAAAGTTAAAGCAGCGCTTCTAGTGCTGTGGGCCTGGCCGGTAATAGATTGAAGTTAGCAAGCCATTAATACAGCGCTCATGAGTAACTCCTTGCAATGCCTAGAGAAAGTTACTGAGGCCAATACTAAGCCAAAATGTTATCAGTTGAAAGTCAGTAGCAGAGTTATTAACAGAACACTTATTTTCTGAGGTAGAAAATAATAAATAAGTTTGAGTTTCACTGTGACACATTTCATAGGCCTATTTCTTCGGAATAGGGCCTTGTCCTTTGTTTTATGAAGTTGAAAAAAAAACTTTCAAAATTTTTTGGAAGGGGGCCCGGGCCCCCTGCCCCCCCTAAATCCGCCCCTGCCACCCCCTCTCTACTTTTTGGAAGTGCTCCGATTGACTTAACTTTGTCACACAGTAACTTTTGCCTCAAGGGCCCATTATCAACCTACTTTTTCACACAAATCTCCGCTACTGCCGCCTGTGACAACAGTCTGCAGACCATTCTTGCAAAAACTCCTTGATCCATCCCTGCATAACTATATATGCCCTTACTATCTACAGATCTAATACGGTTCTAACGCGTTTAGGGAAATGGGAAATGTCGGGGATTTTGCAAGTTTTTAAGTCTTTGAAAGGGGATATTTCACATGGCAAGATTGCTACACGTTCTGAAAACTGAAAAATTTACTCTTCGGCACTTAAAATTATTTGTTATTTGGGTCTTGAAAAACGGCAGTTTCGGCCAGTCTTGATCTCGGTCATTCTGTACAAGTAGTATGGATATCAGGCAGCACGAAGGGGAATGCGAATACCCTTTTGAATCAGTCGAATACGCAGAACCTAGTTTAGGGAGTTCGGAAATGTCGAAACGGATAAGGTACGTTGAGAATGATGTCATATTTACAGTCTGTCACATCGGTGCGTAAGGACTGGCTGCACCCTCAATGGGAAAATGAGTAGTAAATAACGAAATTAATCGTGACAGCTGGTATATGTTTGAGCTGGAACTGAGATCATTTTTTTTTTGGTGACAAATAGGTCTGATTGTGTGTTGAAATAAATAATTTTTAACTGTGGATAGGAGGTAGTGAGATTTTTTAACCAGACTACGTGACCAAGAGGAGGGCCAGAGGGTTTTCACTAGCCCGCCGATGTTTGCAGTCGCAAATGGCCAGCAGGCGAGTGCTTATTTCGAACCCTGATGTAACTTTTGGAAAACATACGGCGAGAAATTTATTACGAACTTAACATCTACTGAGGCTCCAATACCTGAATAAGATTTTTACTCTGTGCCACTTTTCGTTGAAACAAAATGGCGGGGATCCAGGCATTTTCGAGAGTGGTCACGACAGAAGAACTCAAGCTCTGAAAGTACATCCCAAACTGCCAAAAGGGAAGCTCGAGCTTGCTCGTGTGGGGTCCAGGGGCCCGCATTAGGCCCCTGGTCGGGTGCAAGGTGGAACCTTGGTGGGATTTAGGGACTGATCGCAATAAGTACATAATTTTTCCAAGTAAAAAAAAAAATCCAAGACTACCCGGTTGAGGAGATTGTTTTACATTTCAAACTTTGTTATATGGGTGTATCCATAAATTAGGGGTCCATGGTGTCCCCGTCACATCCGCCACTTGTGGCATATAGAGAATGGTTAAAACTGAGGCTAGAGATGATTCCTGTTATTGAAAGTGTTTAATATTCTATGTGTTATCACTAACTGTGGTATCTCAATGTCCAATTACGGTCTGTTGATCTATCGTTTACAATTTTATTATCCAGCATGTATTTGGTGTCCCACCAGATTATCTGTAAAAGTTGTGACATGGGTAATTTACTTCAGTTATTACAATATAAAAAATTTATTCTATCCTTTGGATAGCCTAAAGTTATGTCAGATGAGATATTAGAACCAGACAAACAAACAATGTGAGTTTCCAGATTAAGGGACAATGTTTAACGAAATGCGCCTATTTCAAAGTTGGCATGGCGGATGTGACGCTTTGTCCCACCTGTCACATCATACTAGTATGGACATTAATACAAGGCCTCATCTCCCTGTGTTACTCTTGGAAACTTGAATCACTATGTCCAATTACTGGTAAACCTCTACTGATAAAGTAAAATGCTAAACCTGAGCAGTACAAGGACACCTGTAATAATGGCACCCATTGGAAATCACATTTTGTGTTTGGTGTCCCGCTGATCATGTCACATCGCGCACAAAATCATCAAAATTACCACCCTCTCATATCACCTCAACTATGCCAATCCCATTCATACATGCCTGAGTTGTAACATGTGTGCACATGGTTATCGATACTACCCTTTTTTCCCCATTTTGTAATGTATTGTCCACTATCTGGTTGAAAGGGGAAAATGGTGTCCCATGGTGTCCCACTGTCACCTCCGCCATTGAAGAACAACAAAGAGCTATTTAAACTGTTTTAAACTGAAAAAAATTAAAATAAATGATTTAAGATGGATAATATGAACATCATTAAGATGTGGAAAGTAATTAGAAAGTGACAAACTTGAAAAATGTATGGAGAGTGTGAATATCTATTTTATTTTTTTGGTGTCCCGGTCACACTTTTGTGTCCCTGTCACACCTGACAATCATATTTACTGTAAATATGAAGCTGTTTTGTTATTTGATAAATCCTTCATATCTTTTTCTTACTTTAGTTCAAGTCAGTATAGTTTTTAACTTTGTGCAATTTTGTAATGATTTAAGAAGTCACAACATACAGTAATGTTGACATGATCGGGTGTGACTGGGACACCACATGTTAATTCAATAGGACCCTTTCACCCCTATATGTAACATAAGAAAATTTGCAACTGACAGTAAAAATATGCGATGTTCCAAGAAAAAATAGGTTTGTCTGAACTATTAGTGTTGCCCACTTGAATACAGTGCTCTGTAAATGCTACATGAAACCTTTTATGCATTGTTTGTGTCAGTATTACTGGGATTTTGGTGTCCCGTCACACCCGACACATAACATCTGTAACCCAGTTACTCAAAAATGTAAGATATTTGGATGAATTGGGGACAACTCTGAAAAATGTTTATGTTTTATGTGTTCATTTATTTTCAAGCAGCTACTTGCTCTATCTTTTGGAAACTGTACAGATAATAAATATGTTTCAGTGTAAATATTACATGATTTCCCTTACCATGGTGTGAGCTTTTATTCTAAATTGAGCATACAACCAATTTCAGTGGGTGTAACTTGTTTCTGTCATAAATCCTTGCCACTTATGCCTTACCAAAAGTGAGGAAAAGACTTGGATATATTACACAGTTATAAACTTTCTAGGCATATATTGCCAATTTTGGTGTCCCAGTCACCTCCGCCATTTTTGAAAGGAGCTTTGAGATAGAGTTGATCAATAACCTGGATGTCTTAAACAAAAGCCAGGACTGATATAAATTTTAGAAATAGATACATATACCTTCTTGAAAATATACTTTACACCAGTATTAAATGGTTTTTAAATTTTGACCCCTTTGTCACACTTTGGACCCCTAATTTATGGATACACCCATATTTGCAGAGTCTGCACTCTCATGACGGCCTCCCACAATACTTACTGACTTAGCAGACGAGCCATGTTGGGGATATGAATCGATCAAATAGTGATAGGACATGGGTACACGGAGGCTAATGTCACCTTCAGTGTTCAGATAACATGTGTGTCACTGAATTAGGCGCGGTGATTCACCGCCGGTGAATCGTTTTGGCTAATATTATGGAGGGTACCCAGCAGAAAATTCCAACTAGCTAATGGGTATCCTGGTTGTAACTGGTTCAGCCAATTGGAGCGTTCTTGCAATCTTCTCCTCTAAAGTTTCAGAATTTTCATAGGCAACAATTGCGAAAAATAACGGTTTCTCCAATTTAACTTGATTAAACTTGTGCAAAATACAATTAAGTTTTACTGAAGAAACTGAGACAGAAATTTTGCTACAAATATGTTTCGGTGTTGGTATGATGTAAACATTCTGGCTAGCGAGTCTCATGCCACTACGAGACAGATCAGTTTGTGTTTATGGATTCGGAGGTGAAAGACTGTGAACGAAGATGAGGGTAACTCCGTACTCTCTAATGTTGACGACAATCGGATGTTCAGGCTGAGACAGGAAGACTTAGTAGGCCCTGGTATAAAGGGCTCTCCTCACATTTTTCAGCTGAAGACAGCTCTTAATGGTATCAGCATGTTCAGTTGTTATTAGCTTGAAGCAGTTAGCGTTGTTTTCGAATGAGTCAAACATTTTAAAGCTGTTTAATAAATAAAGCTGTTTCAATGTCGCTGATACGAGTTCCAAGCGTTGATGAACTAGATAGTTTTAGGAAGTTTGCTAGCAATCAAAAAATAATCACCAAATCACATTTTGAACATAACCATTTTTTCACTCTTCCACGCTTTCTTGGGTTGTGGATTAAGTCTCTTCGAAACTGTTTGACAAAGAACTACAACGCTATTTTTGCACAGATAGAGTATTCACTCCATTTCTAGAACTGGACACTTGGTAAATCTTCTCGCCAGAAATCATCGCGAGGGCGACATTTTAACTGACAGATACTGACCATAGAGCGAATAGAATGAATACTACGGGGAGCAGTCTAACTTTTAATCCGTACATAACAGCATTTTACATTCTAATCTATCTCCCTGTATGGATCGCCATAATATCTGGAAATCTTCTCGTCATGTTAGCTTTTGTGTACCACAAAGAGCTGCGAAAGGTGAAAAATTATTTTCTCGTAAGCTTAGCTGCGACGGATTTTCTTACAGGTTTGGTCGCTCTCCCGTTACATCTGGTCGCTCGTCTTGTGGTTAGTCAGGTTACTTGTTGGTCTTCTTCGCGATTCATTTTCTTCTTGCCAGATCTGATATTCGGTAAAGCATCGGCTTATCATCTTCTATGTGTTGCGATCGACAGGTAAGCATTTCTATCATGAAGGTCATAGGTAAATGATGGAATGATGGACAATTTTCACACTTGAAATATAAATTTGTCATATTGCGAGGTAGGTTCTTACTATTTGGTCAGAGGTCATTTTAGGTTATCAGAAGTTAAAAACCGGAAAACTTGTGAGCATGGTATTTCAGGTGAGGAATGATGAATAAGATGCTGTAAAGATTTCCCATTCCAAGAAAAGAATCCTGTTGGTTTTGGTCACGGGGAGTATATTCTTGAATTTGCAGGGGGTTGTGAACTTTTGGGACCGACCACATTTCTTGGAGACCGACTCCCATTGCCATAGTTGTACGATCCAAAATTTTTTGCTTTTCGGGCTAACTTTTCACTTCAAATGTTGTTCATGTCTGGTCTACTGTTACAACGGCATACTGAACTGGCTTTGAGACCGACTTTTTGGAACTCAGAGACCGACTTTTGATTTTCACGGTGGGTGTCACCCCCCCCTCCCCCCAATTTACGCCCGTGGTTTTGGTGTAGGTTTAAGGTCATCTGAGGTCACCAGACGTAAAACTAGCAAAATCTTGTAAACTGCTCGTAAACAGTCACGATATTCTCAACAATAGACAGTGGGTAGTGCCTTCAATTTGTGTCATTTTGTAACTAACCAAAAAGTAGGGCAGAATGTTTGTACCATTCGAGGGACAAAATCAAATCATAGAAAACAACCACATATATTTTTTCATGATCATAACTCTGGTACATTAATTTGTAATTCCAATTTTGACTACCTAATGATGGGATTGTTTGAAAGATGCCGTGACTATAACATGACTGAAGTAGTCTAAAAATTGCCAACTTGACGGCCTCGGCTGGGTTCCGATTCAAGCAGTTATTTTGTCAGCTTTTGCTAATCAGTTTTGTCTTCTGTTATTATTATGCGTGGGATACATCCATTTATGTTATTGAGAGGAAGAATCTAATTGTTCTTGGATGAGTTTACAGATCATGTGAGGTCCCCAAAGGTCAAAAAACGAAACCCTTTCAAAACCACATTTCAAGTAAGGAATCATGAATGCTTTGATACTTGGAATGCGAATGCGTTATACGTATTTATTACCCTATTGGTTTGGTAGAGTTCAAAGGTCATCTAAGGTAACCGGCTTGAAACATCGAAAAGTTTGTAACTTTCTTGTAAGCATATTTCAAGAAAAGTAACATTAAAGTATCTCTTAGCATGTGCATGCCACATACTGATTTCAAGAACCCTTCTGTTTTGGTGGAGGTCAAAGATCATTTGGAGTCACTGGTGATGGTGAAAATTCTCGTTAACAAGAAAACCCACAAAGGGTAATCTTGATGGATCTTATAGTTGACATTTGAATGACCACATCTTGCGTTAAATAATTCAAACGTTTTTGGTGGCTGCTCAAATTGGGCAGAAATTACTTATGGCTTCATTTGAGGAACATTAACTAACCAACCTCATGTAGGCAGCAATCCTGTGGCCAATAGCTTTTTCAGATTCACGCAACGTCGCGCAGTTTGTCAGCAGAAGGTGATTCTCCGATATTTCTACCTAGTCATACCAGAGATAGGCCACTAGAACTCCCTAGGCATTAGAGGGCCGGATCCAGGAATATGAGAAAGGGGGGCGTAACCGTCTGCAGAAAGTACATGGTGCAAAGATTTGGGGTTGGAGATGGAAAATTCTATTACAAAAATCATTGCCTTGCCGAAAATAGGGGTCGTACCCCCCCCCCCCCCGACGCCCCCTTGGATCCGGTCCTGCATTACGGTACTTATGGCAAGGCACATGCGTGGTTTACTGCGTTCCCCAATTTTCGTGCCTCCCCTATTGTGCAGTACGCTCAAATAGCGTTAGGCCCACGTACATACTTTCCTTCAGGCTAGCACAACTACACGATAATACGACGTCCCACCCTATAAGTTTTAAGTAATAATAGCCTGCTATAAAATTCCAGCAGGATTAAAATCTATACCTCTACCTGTGATTTTCAGTTTTAATAACTGATTTTCAACTTCAAAATACCGATAATGTATTTTATTATATCTTTTGGTACCGACTTCGTTACTTATTTTGTATTTCTCTTTTGCAGATGTTTATCTGTGCTGCGTCCTTTGCAGTATCCTTACATTGTGACAACTAATCGAGTGAAGGTTTTTATTGCCATAATTTGGCTCTACAACATCGCCTTTGTCTGCTTACCCTTGCATGTACCAAGTCTAGGACCTGACGAATGGGTCTGTGCCTACGACCATCAGTATGAAAACGAAGTCAACCTCTTGCTTCTAATCACAGCTTATGAAATCCCAGCTTACGTTCTTTTCATGATATTAGTGTACACGTACGTTCTTACAATTTCCTTTCACCACATCAAAAAGCGCAGGGAACTGACCAACTCGATGCATGATAAAAATCAAGCGATCGCTGATGCAAAGGCGCGCTTTCGAGGAGTGGTTACCATGGCAACTGTCGTAGGTGCTTTCGGGATTTGCTTGCTACCTACTTCATTTAAGCTTTTCTTTGAAATATATATACCTGCAACAAGGGAAACTCTTATTACCGTGCAGACGCTTTGCGAGTACATGTTATTTCTCAACTCAATGTTAAACCCAATTATATATGGGTACCTCAATCAACAATTCAGAGCAGGCTTTAAGAAAGTTTTGGAAAAAGTGAAATGCAGGTATGTAGCTTCCAGTTAGTAACTGGCACAGAATACTTTTACATCAACGGTGTAATTAAAGGTAAAACAAAGTCACTACACGATTGAATTAGTGTATTCCGATATATCCTAAATTAAATGTGAATATTTCTTTCACAAGTGTTGTTAATACTATAATATACTGTAAAAAGCATATTCCAGTTGCATTTCACAAGAGTCTCATTGGAAAAAAGGAAAAATATCTAATTCCTTTTCTCCAAACCCTGTAGCAATACTCCATTCCTAACTCAAGACATCTCATTTTTGAGATTAGTTACTTTTGTCAAGCAATACCTCCAAAATGTAATGTTAAGTTGGCACATTACCTCAGATTTCTTTTGTTTTTCTTAATAGTGGAATGTCCTGTTTTTCCTTAAAAATGTGATATTGCTGGAATGTTCGAATATCTTTCCATGTATTTCGAGCGTAAATTACACCATATGAAGGGTATACCAAACAACGTTGTTAAATATTCCCCACAACGGTGTTATTACCAATTATTATTGAAACGATACACCGAAGCCATTTCAGTGAGGGCTCTACTTAACATCAGATGTCTCAGCCGTGAAGTTACAAAGGTGTCATTACCATAAATAAAAATATAATGCTATGCATAATCAATGTGCCGCAATTACATCACTGTATCTAGTCTGGAAAAAGTGCATTTCTTTGAAAATTAGCATCTTCCAAACGCTAAATCCTATTGAGATGCGATTTTCACCTCCTAAAACAGAATAATTGTATGCATTTTTAAGTAATTGAATTACGTGGCCGGAAACTCATTCAAATTCCTGCAATATATGAATCATTGCAAATATACTTCCGAGATAAAGGACAGGAAATTTGACAGGTTTACAAAAATTACATAAGCCGATTTTTGGAAAGGCTTCAGTTCTTCATTTTAATGTAAATTTAGTGTTCTATCAGTCTTTGAACCAATGATTTGAACACCAATATGAGAAAGTCAAGTTCATCCTTGGAATGCTACTTGGAGATGTTACTATTAAGAGAACTACAAGAAATGCCAGTCACCTAATGGTTTGAAAGAAGGGTTCATGATTAAATTTAGTTTTTATCCGCTGAACTGGTTCTTAATCAGACATTCTGGTAATTTAGTTTGCATTCAGTTCCTATTTGTTGCTCTCGACGGAGATATTAGCAGAGGAGGTTATAATATTTTCAACTCTGTGTGAATTTGGAGCAAACATGCAAAAAATCAAAACCTCAAGTTAATTAACGCTGTTTTGTTTTTCTTCCATTTTAACCAATTGTCTCCTTCATAATCACGTCTTCATAATGTGATCGCATGGGGAAGCATGGAAATTTTACAAATATCACATCCTCCACTACAATCTCATATCCCTATTTATTTCAAAATTAAAACAATGAACTGAAAGGTAAAGACTACAGCTGCGATTAAGAGAATATGAAATTCCTCAAAGAACAATGTCTGCGGGAACGCCGGATATGGTTTATGCAACGATATAGAAAACTTGTTAACAGGAAATTGAGAAACTTTTATAAATGAAACGGTTACGATCGATATCAGGGTAAATTACATTTTTTTGCAAAAAGTGCCTGGGGAATACGTTTCATCTTTCTTGCAAAAGTAAATTTGAGATGGTTTCTAGTCTCTGTAGTTTAAAATTTGTTTATGTAATAGGCTGCAGCTGTCCCTTTTCCCTGTAAATAGACTCTTTCTCAGCCAAAGTTGTGATAACGAAATCACAAAATTTCGGGAAGAAGTACTCAGTTCCTCTCCTCCCATCGCGCGTTTATACTAGAAGTCGACAATGGCTACTCTACATTCATGAAATAGTAAACAGTACAGAGAAAGAGAAGATAAATTTGTTTCATTACCTGTTGAGATTTAATTTTTACCTGCATACTAAATAGGTATTTGAGTTTAACTCTTTGACATTGAAATGTTTGCAATTGACTGTTTTTCGTAAAAGCCTTCAGCGAGGCAAGTTTACAATAATTTCATTTGTTACTTACTATATTCGTATTTTCTGCTTTCTCTTAGTGCCTCTGAATATTGATATAGCACTTCAACAGCACCAACTGAGTGAGAAACAATCCTTTCATCCGGGCATTGATTAATATACACATAACTCCCTACTCACCCATCCCTTACCCATCACTCCCTACCCACCCATCCTATATCTCTCCTTAACTACCCACCCACCCCTTACCCCTCACTCCAGACGCACGTATCCCTTACCAGTGTCTTCTTTCACCGACTCTCTTATTCAAATGTTTAATCTTACTCTCACCTCCAACAATAAATTTTCATCTCCCTATATGTATTGTATAAGGAGATAAGATTTTGTACTCTACCACATCAGAACTGCGAAGATGTGTGATTGTGTATTCGTGTGTGTGTCTGTTTGTGGACCAAGTCGCGAAATCCTCCTAAACCATCTGTCTGACCATCAAACTAAGTATCTGACCATGAAAAGTTGAGCATGCGTAAATTGATGAGGTCATTATAAGGGTCGAAGGTTAAGCGACTTCAAATGTCTTGTTTGCCATTATTTTACGTGTCAGAATGTTGATAAAAGTCATTAAACCACATGATATGTACAGCATGATGAGGTAAGTTTTAAAATAGTGTTTTTGTGGATGCCAGGGGTACAGTCAAAACGTCAGGGTAGGTGAAAGGTCGAACTAGTCTAAATTGTACGGAAAAGTTTGTCGCGTGAACTCACATTAAATCGTATACCGATCAAGTTCAAAGTGGAAGGACAAGTAGCCTATGTGTATTATTCTGTAAATCATATAATATTTATGTCTGTATCCTACAACCGGACATACGCAAAATAAATCTGCAGAATCTGCCTGATCATGCATACTTGTGCATGTGCATTGATAACGTCATAGGTCAGGGGTCAAACAATAATTTGTTTTTAACCAAAATCAGACAGTATGTTAGGAAAATGTTTGAAACCACAAGATATGTAGAAGAAAGAAACAGAAAGTTGAGATTAGCAACTCTGTTTCTTTGTTATTCTTGCCAATTTCTGGCACGTCAATCGCCCTAACTCGCCATAACACCAACCAGCATTTATATGCTTACCGAAAGAGCAGCTCTCAGGTCTAAAGTAGCTTGGTGTTAATGAAAATGTGGCAGTGCGTGACCGGACAAAATATTTTAAACTATAACAAGAACTTGACTTAAAGATTTCATGCCAGACATTGTAAGTTATCTATTGGTCAGTTGAACATTCGTTGTAAACTTTCTGCAGGTATTTTTTTTTTAAATGTAAAATAAGATTGTAAAATTTACAACATGAACTCGATTCTATTAAGCAGGATGCCAAAATATGTTGAACACATAGGCGGAGGGGCTAGGGGCTAAATCTTCCTATCAAAAACGTGGTGGACGGAAGTATGCTTTCACCCCTCCCCCTCAATTCAAGTTTGAAAACCCCTTTCTGTAAACAAAGTAAAAAAATGTCCTGTAGTTTTTCTCAAAATTTGCCTAATACGTTGCACAAGTTGCATCGAAGGACCCTCAAATATTAAAACAAAATTGCCTAAAAAGAGGGAGACACCCCTCCCTCTTAGACCCTCCCCCAAATCTTAAACACGTTCAGCCCCCCAGTGAAGAACAGCTTCCTACGCCTATAGTTGCACACATCAGTATATTAGAAAAATGGAATATCTTTATTAAGAAAATAAGGTAACTTTGCATCTCTTTTAACGGAAATTACGACCCTTTAAAAATACGTAAAGTGAACAGATGATTATGTTATACCCTCACGGGTCATGGCTATTTTGCAATAAATTGTTTTCCAAACTTTCATTTTCTAAGTAGTCGCAGATATTATTAAGTGAGAGTAATAAAGTGGAGCGTTCTTAAATGGACACGTACCAACTATTTTCTTTGATGCAATATACGCCATGATGTCGTAACAGAACGGAAATGGCAGATTTAGGAGGTACGTGTTTATATTTAGCAAAGTATTTGCTAATTGTTAGCTCGATGGAAACAACTCCTTTTTCTTTAGTTTATCTTTTTAATTTGCATCATTTGTATCGGCTAACGTAGGCAATTAAATGTGTTAAATAAAGCCGCCACAAGTCATTAGTGTTGTCCATCTGTAATTCTTTTACCTATACTAGTTTCGTATATGCTTCTGATGCTATAGTTTTGTGTCTTTTTACTGTAATTATTAAAATATAACAGAAGTGAAGAAAGTCTCTATTTTGTAATTTAGTTCCTTGAATTTAGGGATTATTAAATGATGATTTGAAAAAGAATCCGATTTCCTACCAGATGTGAGATTTAATTAACAAGTAATAATTTAAGTCTTTTTTCCAGACTTAAAAGCCTTTGAACATTTCAAAACAATCGATAAAGTAAAACTTCATTGCTGCACATAAATTATACTTCTTCACACTCACCACAAATAAACAAGTAATCGAATTCAACTCTGGTCTGGACTTTTGTTAAATGGGAAATGTCATAGCTGATACTTTTGAAGTAAAAACCCAAGTTAAGTCGGAAATAGCCGCAATTAAAAGCAAAATCCAACACAAATTTATTGCTTTATTACAATTTTTTCATTCACATTCTCAGCATAAATAGGCGTGATCAAGGATGAACAATTGTGATACCGCTGCCGCAGGGCCGGATCCAGGAGGCGTGGGGGGGGGGGGGGGTTACGCTCCAATTTTCGCCAGAGTAATGATTTTTGTAAAGGAATTTTACATCCCCAACCCCAAATCTTTCCACCATGCACTTTCTGCAGACGGTTACGCCCCCTTTCTCATATTCCTGGATCCGGCCCTGGCTGTGTTCTTTGATATCAAATATAATTACGCAATACATCAAAGCTCAAGGGTAGAAAAACTTCTTCGAAAGCTTTCGCACCAAGCATTTAATGACTGTTGTTACTTAACACGTGTGTTACTGTCAACGAAACCACGAATGCAGTGTTTACCAACATTCTGATTGTTAGATTAATAAGAAGAATATCCGTAATTACCTTAATTATCCGCCGACTTAGTTAAGTTTAAAAACAAAGATCTTTATAGATATAAATATAAATATAAATAAATAAAATTATACATATTAGAATCGCCTTGAGTCATTTAATGAGTGTAATAGGAAAAAGGGAGAGTACGTTTGATCATCATGTAAAAGTGAGGGGTCATGATCCTTGATTCCACCATTGTTGACAATACTTTTGAAGGCCCTGATGGCCACGAGACCCTTATCAGACACTTACGTCGCTTGGGTCGTCCGTCGGCCATGGTGTGGGAACTTCAAGTCGCCTCAGCTAGTATTTTGAACAAAGATTTCGATATGTGATCTATGAAGTTAAAGTATGACTACAAGGATCGTCCAGGTGCTTGCTGCCAGTGCTCAATGCCGCGAGTCTATGTTTGGAATCAATTCCAAAATCGAGTCCTTTTACTACTGGACTCAGACTTGCCTCAGAATGGGAGATCCTGGAATCGAAATTGGCCCGGCATGCAATGAGCCGCAACTGGACTTAAACTCTGAACCGAGTTGAGATGAAAATTACTTCATTGTGATTAGTGCACAGTGCTATTTAAGAATGGTAACACAATCAGTCAGACGGGGCAGGTCAGACTTTGAAACTGACAGTGACCCTTAATGAACAATATGTGTTTGATGTGCTACATTTAAAAATAGATTAGTCTGAGAACGGACTCGCAATTGGCTCGGAATGAGGGAGATGGGCATCAAACAGGTTCAGACCGGCGTTTCCTGTAAAAACGTCACTACATCTGCTCCCGAGGCCTAAGCTCCTTCCAAATAGGAACTGCAACCGCAAAGACCCATAGTATGATTCTCACTGGGGGTTGTAGAATATGCCTACGGTATTCCCAGCCTGTAGTCACAGGCGACTAAAGGGGGAGGACTTGAACCGTATTTGAACTTTATTTGAAACCGAACTTGAAGCGTATTTAAACTTTACCTTTTGATCTAGCTGACACCTATATAACACATTCGTGTTGGTGTGTCGTTGGATCCCATCTAAGTAACGAAGTAACTAAGTAACTAGGTAATAAGTAACTAACTAACGAACCAACCAACCAACCAACTAACTAACTAAACCGTGAGGGTCCATGATTTGGGGTCTAAATTGCCCAGAGTAACCTCATTGTGAGTCTTACCGATTACATCCTAACAAATTTTGTTCACCAACGCCTTTTGACAAGTGCGCAATGTTTTGCGTATTAAGAAGAAGGAATATCTAGAAAACAACGATACTGATATCTGGCGACGTCAATTATCAAACCTCACAAAATTTTACACATGAAAGCAGTCCGATGCATTTCGTGTCCTCGTCAAATTTCAAACCTGTTGCTTTTAACTGACCGCCGAAAAGCGAAGGGAATAAAAAAAATTGAATGATTACACTTATGACCGCCCAATCTGCTTCGGCGATTACTTACTCTTAAAGTCGATCAAATCGAAATAATAAAATGGCATTCAGACTTTCATCCATTAAGCACAGAAAGGACTTTTGTTTATGTTTACTAAAAGCTTTTCACTGATATCTTGATGGCATTTTGTACGTATTAATATTTTTAAAGGAAATATTTTACAAGAAATTGTAACCGTGAGTGAAGTTTTCAGGTTGGGGGGATGGAGTCTTACTGTGACCAGCAATCCTGTAATGAGTAGGCGAAAAGCAACAAATCAGAGCTGTATTTGAATAAAAAAATCTCCGAAAATAATCAAAGATTACAGAATAAATTAATATTCTAAACTTTCTCATATATCTCATAATGATATGTTTTTTTTTTCAATTTTGAACCGTCTGCATATACCTTAACCCACATCTAGTGCCGCCTGGCTAGTCGTCGCCCGGTTTGTTACGAATGACAGCAGTTAAAACAATGAAATGCATGGGCGGGATTACGGGGAGTGTGCATTTGCCCCCCACTTTTCCAGATTTTAAAATAATAAATATAGTAAAGAAAACTAACGAAATGCCCTGAAAACTGATACCTGGGCAGATGTTTTCCATTGTAATGATGCAAACACAGCTTTTAATAAGTTTAATGATATTTTTGTCCATCATCTTAATAACTTCTTGCCTCTTGTTCCAAAGAGAATAAGGTCGAAAGGTAATTTTTAGACTCAGGTAAAACTAAGCAACGTTTGTACAAGAAGTATTTAAGGAAACGTACTACTCAAAATTTAATGACTAGCTATAAGCGTTTTCGTAATCATCTTTACCTCTGTTATTGGCCTCGCAAAAAATGAATTTTATAAGACTCTGTTTGCCCGTCGCGGATACGATGTAAAAAGTACTTGGCGTAGTCGTACTATAAATTGCCTTCTGAATGGTCATTGTAACGATAAGTCTATAGAACAAATCACTCACCCATGTTAATGTAATTTCTGATACTAATACTAACATCTTCAATGACTGTTTTAATAGTGTTGGACCTGTTACGCAGCAAAATGTCACCACTTGGTTGTTTTCATACTTTTGATTCCTACCTTGAGCCACCTGTTGCTGACTCAATATTTACTACCAACACAACAAAATTAATGATGGAATCGTAATACTGGTCTTGTCTCTCAAAATCCCTGCAGCTGGGTAGGATTGCATTTCTCCTATAAGGTGGTAAAACCAGGGAGTCCGAATAACAACTCCCTGGTAAAACATGTTGTTCCCTATATTTATGATCCTCTTACTTTGTGTTTAATCTTTCTTTTCAGCAAGGCACGGTTCTTGAGCTGCTCGCAGTGTTGTAGTCGAGACTAGGGGTATCGAGACCGAGACCAGGACAGAAATTCGAGACTGAGACCGAGACCAACAAGGTCCGAGACCAAGACCGAGACCGAGACCGACTGTACATATTGTATAGGGAAATGAAACAAACTGTCCAACTTTCTGAATACTTTTTTACCTGACTTTATTACCTTATGCTCCCAAAACGACCTATAGTACCAAGAGTGCGTCACTCATTGATATATACACGTTTTCCATCATCATATGCCAAACATAGTTAACATAATTAATCACTTAACCAGAACTCTAGTTAGTGCCAACCTTTCCTTCGGACCAAACATGACCATGGAGTACTCGTAGTTCAGTTACCGGACATTTTGTTTTCGAGCCTAGGATAGGATTGCAGATAACTATGTGGGCCTAGCAAAGGGGTGGAAACCTCCGGCCCGCGGGTCGTATGCAGCCCTCGAGACAATTTTGTCCGGCCCGCAAGGCAATTCGTAAATGCAAATTTAGAATCATTTAAAAAGTAATTGGTAATAATCTTTTAGCCTATGGTTCCCGGTGTGTATCCTGCTTTAGCCCAAGGTGTCCATCATTTATCCTGGACATACCACTTTCTGGATATTTCACGTAATACTGCTACTAAAACCCTACCTAGTATGCACAACATAACATGCCCACTGTTTCGTTAGACAAAACAGGTGCAGAATCCTAATACTTCTAGTGGTAGGCTACATAGCACTGAACAGAATTGCAGTATCCCATATATAGGTCTATCTATTACAGTACGAAAATCAGGGGCACTGTATTTAGTCGGGTACATGGGGGGGGGGGGGGCTAGAAGTGTCCCTCCGAAGAGTAGATAATTTTGCAATTTAAAGTGAAGAAAAATACAGTTGGTTCCAAAATGAGGAATTTTTTCGGCACGGTTAACGCCCATCTTTCGTTAATTGTTGCTTCATGCATAAATAAGAAGACAAGTGGTCTTACTGTAGTACTCCTAGTCTGAGTAGCCTTGCACAGTCAATGTCATTAAAAGTTAGTGGATGAGCATTCTATTGCCTACAAATTTGCACACACTCAATAGCTTCTGGGGGCATCGCACTAGTTCCTTACCTGGGTTTTTCCCCTAACCCCACAGGGCCTGTTTGGGGCTCCGTGGCCTGCGCCCTTTGGGAAAAGCTTTTTGTGCCCTCACTATCTGAGAACCGCGAGTGGATTATGACTATCAAAACGGACCGTCAAGGGAAAAAGGTTCCCCACCCCTGGCCTAGCATATAATATACAGTTAACAGTATGTAATATTTAGGCCTAGACCAGGGGTGTGCAACCTGCGGCCCGCGGGCCAAATGCGGCCGGCGACTTCCTCCTGTGCGGCCCGCGAACCAATTTCGATTTGCCTAATTTTTGGCCCTTGTAAGTCCTGTTATTTGACCACAACTTAAACTTGACTTAAGTACAGGATATCATGAAAACAAAGAAACCATCACTTCCTTTGATGTAAGGTGTATATTCTCGACCATTTCATTATTTCATAAACTAAACAATTCACTTGTAAAACACATTCTAAATCTGAATTAACGTATTTGTCGACAAAATAGAGATGCAATACACTGGACAAGTTTCGCCAAAAATTAGTAGGCCCATACTACAATATTATTCGAGTGCAAGTGGGTCTGCTTAGATGGGCACATTGGTCACTAAAGGGGAGGGTTGGGGAAGGAGTGAGGGAAGGGGTGGGGGAATGGGGTGGGGGAACGGGTGAGGGTGAGACGCCACACTCGTATACACATCTCTGTTCCACTGTGGCCCCCAGATGGCCACAGCAACATGAACATGATTTGGCCCGGTGTTCGAAAAGGTTGCACACCCCTGGCCTAGACTCATAGTCTTCAGAGTTGCCAGATAGCTGTAGTATCATCTCTGATCATGATGGCCAAATGTTTTGCAGTTGCACTTTTTTCCCATCTAAGAAAGAATTCTGGTCGATAACTTACAACAAGCAATCCCGAAGAGCTAGAAATGGATAGCACTGAACAAACACCGAGAAGGGGATTTTAACACACACTCGCACACACCCACACACACACACACACACACACAGTGAACACGCAATGCTGTGCAGTACCAGACTGCCACTGTTCTGATTTTATATCATGAGTAACCTGACCTGTGTGCTAGTCCAATGCACTATTATACCCATTGACCAAGTTAAGTTAAAGAACCACTCACTAGCTCACAGAAGGAAGTTAAACCCAAATTAGATACAGTGTATGGACTCGGTGGATGAATGATTTTTCTAAATGAATTATTTAAATAATTTTAAAATTTATTAATAATAATTTCAATTAATAAATAAATTATTATTATTAATAATTAATAATAATAATATTAAATTTAAATATTAAATATTTATTATATCCCATGGCCTTATTCATTTGTCTGATATTGTAATTAATACCTTTGAGGAAAATCATTACGTCTCTGGTACTTTCCTTGATCTCTCAAAGGCATTTGACACTCTTGATAATACAATTTTACTAAGTAAAACATAAGTATTATGGAATTAGAGGTAGGGCTCTCAGCTGGTTTAGAAGCTATACCTTTCTGAGAGACATCAATTTGTTACAATCAACAACGTTAATTCCGATCCCAAGTCTGTTACCTGTGGTGTCTCCCATGCATAGATCGATTTTAGGTCCGCTTTTCTTCATCATTTATGTTAACGATTTGTAAAAAGCTAGTAACAGACTTCACTTAATTCTTACTCTGATGACACAAATCTTTTCTTTTCAAGTCCTGACCTAGGTATGTTGGATAAAACTGTTCAGAATGAATTTGTGAACTTACGCACTTGGTTTTGTGTTAATAGGTTATCACTTAATGTCAAGAAGAAAACCACCTCTGTAATTTTTAGATCCCCCTCTAAGCCATTTCCTCCTCATTTCGATCATATTGAACTCTGTGACGAAAATTAAGGTTAGGTTTTCAAGTAACTCTAAGTTCCTTGGAGTTGTTATTAACCAACATCTTTTGTGGAAAGATCATTTTTTTTTGTCTGGGGCGGTGCTCTTCCGACTAAGATCCAGCCACTCTTTATTCTTTAAAAGAGATATATACGTATTATCTTCAATAAGCACCTTCTGCATCATGCCACTCCTTAATTTGCTAAGCTTAAAACTCTTTCTGTTTACAGTCTTAATCATTATTGCACCGGCATGTTTTATGTTCAACTGGGTTCATGGCATCTGCCCTCTTATCATTAACAGGTATTTCGCTTCTATGGTGAAACCCATTGTTATCATACACACTTTTCGAGTAATATTTCTGTTCCATTTGTTAGACTTAAGTCTTCTCATCTAAGTATGAGGTACATGGGCGTTAAACTTTGGAACTCTCTTCCTGCATGGTAATATAAGAAATTGTATGCGATCAAATACTTTTAAAAGTAAGCTTAAAGAACACCTTATTCATGTACAACTATGATAGTTAGGTTACTTTGTTACTTCAATTTTCGCTTATTCAGAGTTTCCTTTTTTTCAACTTTCTTATTTTTTCTTCTATGTGTTCGAATGTTTCGAGGTGACTACCACTATAAGCTTTGCCAAGATTCCTGTGATCGCTCCTCAGTCTCTTCTTATTATTCATAATTTGTAAATTCATCTTCTTCATTTCTCAAACAAAATGAGTCTGAAATAAAGTTTTGTGAAACTGAAACTGAAAGGAAGCGAAACCAAAAAATTTATGTATGAGGATTTTTTTAATATTGCGGCAGAGCTTGCAGTAAAAAATAAATGAAAAGATTAGTATCAAATACCATAAAAATGCAAGAATTTCTCGGCGTGCTTCTCGCGCAATGAAAACTAACTAATACAGTTCCGGAGCTCAAAGTTGGGGAGGCAAGGGGCAGTGTTGAAAAATTTTGATTGGTACCTAAATTAAAATTTCTTTCAAAGCTTCGGCTCCCATACTTTTGTGACTAGAAGCCCTGAAAAAAGATTTACTGGCAGTACTAAATATACGCCATTACACGCACAATGGTCCTTGCATACACAATTCAGAAACCTACCCGTGTATATAGGGAATCACAATTCTCAATAAATATTTCGTAGTGCTTCGAGTAAACTCAATATACATACCAGTCACGTTAGGACTTGCGTCCGCACGACAACATTTTTCGAATTGCTTCGTCATTACATCCTGTAGGATAGCTTGAGGGAATAACTATTTCCAAAACCCTTGCAACCCCTCCCGCTGTTCACTTTCCCCACCAACTACCGCCATCCTCATTAAGTTGACCAACTGTTACAATCTTAAATCTGTAACCATCAGAAGAAAAATATTTCAAATTATACCTGGGAGATGCAGAATTTTCCCTAGAAACAGTCCAAAATGGCCCCAAAGTCATCAAATTTACGAAAAATTATCAGGAAGTACCCTCGTTCCCAAACTCTCGGCTTCACGCCTTCGGCGCTCGCAATATCCCGACCGGCAGGTGAGACTTCAGGCTTTCGTATATCGTGGGTAAAAGATTCTTAATCTAAAAAAAGAGTCATTTTTTCAAGTCCCGCACTCCTAGTTTGCTACCATGGGTCGGACTCACACGTAAAAAAGATGTATGTGTAGGTCTACCGCCTTTATTGCAACAGGTGTCTCTATTTTTGTCATAATTCATAGCAATACTATGGTATAGAATGGGGACGTTTGTCCAACCCCATTCTGTGAAAAGGGTGGTGAGATGAAGAAGACTGGGAACCACTGCTCTAAAATATCAAAAAATAAACCACCATTTTGAAAATAAGCGCTCTTTTTCCTAACAATTTTTCACGGGGGTTCTCCCTTAGACCCCCCCCCCATGAACACACTCATGTTAAAGCAAAATCGGTACCCCTGTTGTAACGGAATTAGTAGCAAAATTGTTATCAAGTTCGGGACAGTAATCTTGTCGGGAAAATTTGGTCTTTGCCCCTTTCAAAAATGTCCCAGGATAGTTAAGCCAGTGCTGAAAACTAAGGCATTTCAATAAAATTCATTGAAAATTCAACATCTGTAGTTTAGAAAGACAGTAACAATAGAAGGAGCTAGATAAACAATCCAACACAATTTAAAACAACATTGTTAACTCAGACTGAGTTTAAAACTGAATATTACACAAAGAGAGAACAAAGTACAATATCAGAGCAAAAAAGGCACTTTTATTTGCACCATTTACCAAGCAACAGCTCTTGTCATACACTGACCAGTAGACCACTTCTTCTGGAATATCAATTAAGAATCATGCGTAGTCTCATCCTTTTAAGGAACACAAGTTGGAACGATGGCTCGACACTGCTTTTTCGAAAAGAAAGATCAGTGCCGTAACTTTTTATGTACAATTACGCCCCCGACTACGGCACGTTTCTGGCAGAGGGTTGAATCAGCTGTTTTCATCTAATAATAACTTCACATGACATTTAGAGCGAAACATTTTTGTACAGCTACATACGCAGACTATTGTAAAAGCTATGGATTATTTTATTGTTACACACCTACACTTTGATACTTCCACTTCCCTAATATTTAGCAAAATATTAGGATTTTTTTATTTTCCCGCTTTTCATTCTAAATGTAAAATGAATCTTTGTTTGACATTTTTTCCTTCAAAAATTATTTTTAATAGCATGCGGTAAATAGTTGTTAAAAATGTTAAGAGGTTATCAAATTTTGAGAGGTTTAGAACACCCTTTCAGGAAATTTTTGTTTACGTTGTAGAAGTTTTAAGCCACATTAGACACCTTGAACGTTCTTACCGTGCACATGCTGCAAGAACCCTCTCGGAATCGATTCGCCGAAGCACTAATTTTTGGTAAGATTAACAGTTTACCCCATTAATTTGGCACAATATGATGAGTTCTTATACGGGGATAAACCGTGTTACATTTTTAGGGCTTACGCTTGGACTCCTCTAACAATGACACCTGGATTTCGCGTAATTCATATAGGCTTAGGCTATAACATAAGTTTATAGGCCTAGGCCTAGACTTTTATTTCTATGCATAGTAATAGGGTCTCCAACACCCAACTGTAACTAACGTTGTTTGCAGCATTACTACAAGCCTATTGACCTACCCTTACGGTAGTATTGTGGGTTATGAGGGTCTCACAACCCACAATACTACCGTGAGTCCGTGACTATCAATGTATGACCGTATATTCTGATTTTCAGGTTAGCAAATCCAACTTTTACAAGACAAAAGTCCAATAAAGTAGCCTGTCTCCCTCCTGACCAGCCTACATAAATCAGAGTAAGAATACAGGGCCCCATTAGAGAGGTGGCATTATGATGTCGTCAGTGTCCCCCCCTCCCATCCATCACCAAATCCTGCTGCCACCACTGAGCAACATTCATGATAGCAATGGGTGCTGATGCATGTTACTCTTACAGTAACATGCAGTCAGAAATTGGATACTTTATAACCTAGGCTAGGCCTAGTTCAGGGAACAAAGTGTACTGTACATGAGAACTAGTACTACTAGGGCTAGCCTAGGTACTCAAGGCTAGGACATGTGCATCATTAGGCATTAGCATTGATAAGGGAGTGGAGTCAACATGAGTAACTGCTAGACCTAGGCCCTAAGTAACATAACAAGTTATGCCATATTGCCTGAATACAGTAAAACTCTGTTTAGGCCTATGTGAGAATATTGGGACTGAAGGGAGAAGGCATAGGCCTAACTGAAAAGTCTGGATAAGTAGGATTTCTAGGTTAGAATTTTTTTACTGTACATAAAGTCCCAAGAAAGAGTGCCCAAATATTTCCCAGATAATATAAATATGGCTAGCACAAAAAAAAAGAAACAATACTTAATTATTTCTCTCTGTGGCCAAGTTCATGTAATACACTTATCAATTGAATGACGCACCCCACTACCCCTGGACATGGTCAGTCATAGACCAGTGACAGTGTGACTCACATGTCCGTTATTGTCCCTATACTGTCAGTCACCAGTGTAACAAAGAGGTGAGTCATGTTATTGAGGTCACTAGCCTCTACTGTAGGTAACAGATTTCTGTTTTTCTAGTGTCCTTCAAATGATTTACTGCTACTTTGTTATTTCAATGTTGTTTATGTACTGTTTATGAAATCATTTGTGAAATAAATTTGAATTGAATTGAATTGTTACTTCGGATATCAGTCACTGTACTGACCAAAGGGTGAGTCAATGTGGGTCATTTGTTACCCATTGTACAAAGATGCCAACCTTCAGCATTGCTCCTCATGTACTGTACTGTACAACCATAACTTCTGTCAGTCAATTTGGTTACATGTCTGTCAAAATTTACAGTAGTTCATCAGGTTTCCTTTATTTTGCCAGTCTGTTGTACATGTTTTGTCAATGAAATTGTGGACAATGACTGACCGTGTCTGGAGATAGTGGGGTGCATCATTCAGTTGACAAGTGCATAATATATATGGGATATCAAGCCTACACCAACTTGTCTTACTTATCAAGAATTTCAGAACAAGCAAGAATTGTTACCAAATTTGGTGCACTAAGTGCTGTTTTAGACAGCTTTACATCTAATTGTGACTGTACTGTACAAGAATGAAAGACTCATTGTAATTACCATGTTTTACTGAAATTTCCATTGAGTCTTACCCCTAAAAGCACTGCAAGCTTGGTGGACGTATACTGTACCTGCTGCTTAATTTATGTCATATTTATACAGTATACTAGTCCCGCAAAATCTTGAAGTCAGTCACAGTTCAGATAAACAGGGTTTTACTGCAGAAGCTCAGTAACAAACAGGGAGCTTGAGGGAGACCTATTATATGCTAAGTAATTTTAAACTCCAGTGTTATGCACTTATCAATTGAATGACGCACCCCACTACCCCCTGGCATTGTCAGTCAAATGTGGGTCATTGACCAACGACAGTGTAATGCACATGTTTGTCATTGAACCAATGTTGTCAGTCACCAGTATGACTGAGGGGTGAGTCACATTTCCTCAATTGTCAGTCACTGTTGTGACCAAGGGGTGGATCATTGTGAGTCAGTTGTTACACTTTGTGCATTAATGCCAATTATTTTCATGTTTTCAGCTAATGTATTGTGACCCACCTGTCAGTCAAAATTACAAATTGTGCATCTTTTTTGTGACTGAGGTGTGAGTCATTTTACATTAAGTTGTCAGTCACAGAAGTGACTTTGGGGTACGTCATTGTACACGTTTTGTCAACACCCTTGTGGACAATGACTGACCATGTCTGGGGGTAGTAGGGTGCGTCATTCAATTGATAAGGGCATTAGGTTGGACTGTTTGTTCACTACCATCAGAACACGACATACTCTACCAGGACCGCCATATATTGTGTATGCCCACCTACTGTATCTTTGTTTCCATGCGTACAAAATTATTTGTTTGTACTGTAGTTGCATAGCGTCGAGCTAATGTGGATACTGTAGTCAGTAGAAGTGAACACTGTGACCTGCTCAATGTAAAGCCTCTTCATGCAGTATAGACCTTACTGTAAATTAGACTTGCATTGATGCCACGCGATGTCATTTTGGCAGCAAAACAATGAAGCATACTGCACGCACTACGTAGATTTTGCATGCGTGTGTAGTAGACTTACGCATGTATCCAACCGTTACACCAATTAGCTTCCCACATTTGTCGGTGTAAGTGGCAATTATACGTGATTGCCTTTATTGGAGGATGCACTTTCTGTTCTGTGATGTCATATGTGTATGCATAAAATCTGTAGTGAAAACTGGCCAAAGTGTTGCAGACTGTGTTGACTGCTTGCATTGGATTAAAAAAAACTTAAGCTATAAAGAATGTACTGTAAGTAATGCAGGTGAAAACAAACAAAATGTGACTGCAAAAGTTAGTTAGAAAAGAAGTTATCAAAGAAGCTACAATAAAGGATCCAAGGAACCCTTCTGCACACAAAGGGCAGCTCTGTAAAATGTTTTATTGAAGAGTATTAATATTCCAAACTATGAATTAATATTGTGCTGCGTTCCCATTAGGCAGTGGGACTGCGTGATTCCAGCACTTTTCTCTACAATCCCACAAGTTTTAAAATCAGCTGTGGGAATTTCCTGCACATGTTGGGAAACCTGTTGGGAATAAGTTGACTTTTTGTTTCAACTTATGGTTCAATTTTGAAGCAAAATCTCCTTCAAAATATTTTGGAGCGAGGAACTGCCCCCTCCTCCCCCCATCCAAATTCTGAGCCCTAGTGCCAATACTGATATTGTGGTTAGTTAGATAAGATGTTATGACACACCAACACAAATGTGTTATTCAGTGTCAACCAGAGAACAGAGTAAAGTTTAAATGTGGTTTCAAACTTGGTTCAACTTGTTCAAGTTAGGTTTAATGGGGAATTTTCATCATCCCAGACAATTCCAATTCTCCCAAGTATGCATCTTCTAGCTCCTCCCATAACTGTATGAGGCTCTTCCTTGTGCAAGAATAAACCTGTTTTATTGCTTAAGGCCATGTCCTGGTGAGCATACAAGGCTATAAAATGTAATAAAAGTACTCTCTCTGCCTTTTGTGGAATGTGAGCTACTCTGCATCTTTCAAATTTTCAAACTTTGATGTCAATCAAAGAGCAGTCACCAACTGAGAATTTTCATATACATACACTAAAAATCTACTTTGGGGTGATGACTGTCTGTCTTTAAAATACAATTAAAGGTGCAAGTGCTCCCCTTTAGTCGCCTCTTATGACAGGCGGGGAATACCGTGGGCATATTCTGCAACCCCAGCCCACAGGGGGCCTGATATTGTGGTATCTTAAGACTGGAAGTATTTATTTCACTATACAATTTGGATGATGTATACAGTAGATAATGTCTCCTGGGTAAAAAGGTGGTAGGCTTGGAGCCTAACATTGTAAAACCAGTATCTACTCTGAAAAAGTGGTGAAGCTAAGGGTTCAAGACAGACTCTTATCACCACATGTTGGGGGAAGCCAAAATTCTCATTTGGTAACTGATCTTTGATTGACACCAAATTCATAAGATGCAGAGTAGCTCACATTAGACAGCATGTACAGAGAGTGTTCTGACACGTTAGGGCCTTGCACAGTATGCTCACCAGGATATGACCTCAAGCAATAAACTAGGTTTTTGCATGCACAAGGAGGATCGAGCTTTTTTTCCCCTTTTTTTTTGGGGGGGGGGAGGAGAGGGGTCCAGAAGTAATTAAGTTGGGAGAAGTGGGAAGATTTGCATGTATAGGAAGACCTTAAACTTAAAAGATTACCCATCCCATTTTTCAAACAAGAGAGGAAAAAAGGTGTGTGAGATTCTTTTCTATTGTGTACTAAACTATACATTGTGATGCACCTTTTAACATTTTGATGTTTTTGTGTGCTTTGCTTTGAATTTCCAGTAATTATCAAGAAAATGGGCAGAAAGCGCAGTTTTCATAGAGGAGGTCCAGGAAAGAAGAAAAGGAAAAGAAGGAATCTGGTAGAGATTAATGAAAAAGCTAAAAAACATATGCAAAAAGAATTGGAAAAGAAGAAGTTACAAGCACAAAGGTAAGGTCTAAGGCTTACGAACAAGCAATGCAAAGAATGTTGAACTTTTGCCATGTTTAAACTTTGGTTATTAAGTTCTAACATCAAGATTAATTCACCAGAAATGGGCAAAGTCATTCATTACTTTTCATTCTTGGTACAGTATGCACTTCAGCAATTGTGCAGTTTTGCTTAGTTGTATAGAAGGCACAGTACAAACAGATGTGATGTTGTTGTACGTACAGTACTTTACCACATGTTGCAGGACTTGTTGTCAAATGACTTGTTGTGAAGGGGGGGGGGGAAGGAGGGATCCTCTTGACTTAACAGTACGTAACACATTTTTGTTGTCAACAGAGTTGGATCTTTATAGGTACCATGGAGAAACCCTAATCTTTAAGACAATGTTTTATCATGTTTTATATAATGGAATAGTCATTTGACAATGAGTAAATTATTCAGTAGTACTTTAGCATGCTAGATCATTAAGCCCATATTATTAAAATCATTCTTGACACAAAGTTGTTTTTATTTTACAGATTGGAATGTGTTTTGGATAAGTCAGCTCCTCAACAACATCACAGTTTTCAGGTATCATCATTTCTGTTTGATGTGATGAAAATTTTACTATTCTAAACTGCATGAAAATATTTTGATAGGGTAATAAGGAAAGAAAGTTAAGTTATGCTTCCTTGTTCAAAGAGCATCATATTATTAAATATGTCATGTTAAAAATCTTTACAGCTATAACCCCAACCCAGATTGTAACTCAAGACAAGCTTGTCAGTCAAAAATATTTCCAGGCATACAGTAGTACTTGTGGTAAGTACTGGGCAGTATTAAGATTATTCGTGATGGAAAAAATAGCAGTTAGCTTTGAGAGCCATCTTGCTTGATTTCATCGAATTAGTGGAAACCTTTAACAGTTCTTCTAGTGCATTTTAATATTTTATTACCTACTTATGTTGTGAAGTATTGTGCATTCTGTACTTTTTGCGATACTGTACCACATCAGTATCAAAGAAAATGTGTAGGCTTCTGGACAAAGAAAATTATTATAGGCATTGATGACTGGAGGAAAAAGGAATTAGGTGGTGATTACAAGAAGAAAAACTACAATAATAAATTAATATTTTGTTACAATCATTGTGCATTACATGTACCGTAAATTAGAAATGCAAAGACATTCCTACATATCTTGACTTTGTCAGGCTATTGGATTATTAACATTTTGTTTCTCCTGAGAAACTAAGAATTGCTCTAGATGATGGACTGGCTGAAGATGGAAACAACAATGAGTACACTTCAATGTACTAACTGTTGGAAAACAAAACTAAGGTCTAATGTGATGACAACAAAACTCATCCACTTTTGTAGCAGATCTAAACTCACTTTACAAAATTAAGATTCCATTTCTACTCTTGTTTCTCTTGCAGCCTGAATCTTCTGAGAGTGAAGAAGAGACCAGTGTCTATGATGAACTTCTAAGCAGTCTAAGAGGAGGAGAGAGAACAGAAGAAAATGAAGATTCTGAAGCAGGTGGGGAGGGTACTTGTGAAATGAGCCATCACATTGATGCTTTCAGTCAAGAAGGCAATTATAGTTTAGGAAAATTGTTTTCAAGGAATTTTAGGCTTAAAGAGTAAATGATATTTTTATTTCATCAGATGATGATACAGATGAAGAAGCTGATATAGAAGAAGAGTTTGCAGTGAGAGAGATGGAAAGAAGAGATGGAGATGTGTCAGGGGAAGAGATTCAGAGTGGTAAGAAAAATCATAAAATGTAAGATATTATAAAAAAGTGCAATGTCCTGCAAAATTGGCAAAAGTGAAGTTTTGCTGAGGAACACTTTGCTTAGAGTCCAATGTTGTCTTGTTATAATACGATATATGTAGGTTGCATACACATACTTATCCCTTACTTCGTCCAATCAGATGACTTCTTCAGCAAAAACTGTCTTACTGGAAGAACTTTTACTCTGTCCCTACCTCCTAATGCAATGCAAGTTTGTTGTAGTCATTCATAAATACCAAAAGCACAAAAGTTTTCTTGATTTCATTGTACAGTATTTGCAAGGGTCATCTCACTTTTTATTTGAGCATCCTGGCAGAATACTACATACTGTTCTCTATGTACAGGTGGGATGTACTATGCAGTTGTACAGTACTGTAGATGTGTAATGAAGAGCACACCACAAATTAATTTGCAAGATCCCCCCCTCCCCCCCCCCAAAGAAAAAGAAAGAATTGTTCAAATGACTTCATTTGGCATCAACAGATGAGGCTGCTCTAAAATCAGAAATCAATCAATTGAACCCAGTCATAGACCTGGGTGTATCAGAATACCTGAGCACTTGATCCTTGCTGTGTCAAAAGAAATACAGGATGATTTGCCTGTGGAAACTAGCTTTCAGTAAGGGTTTATAACATAGCAGTCTAGGTAAATAGTGACAAGGCAGTGAATGGACTTGAAAGTCTACCTATGATTCTGTGGTCCTCTAGCTTAGTCCAGCATGGATGGGATGAGAAACTGCTTTTGCATTTATAGTCTTTACAGACAAATCTAGCAGCTCTGTTGTTGTGCTGTTCCAAAATTATTTAAATATATTCCAGGTGGTGTGGGTCCCAAATACTTGAGAAGGAATATGGAGGGCAGTAAATTACAAGTACTTGAAACCTGCATCTTTGTGGGTGTAAATGACAACAGTTTAATTAGATTGCTTTTATTAGTTTCTTATTTGCAACATATCCCCACATCTAATATGCTTGCCTTTATGTCTGCAATGTTTTACAAAATGAAATTTGGATGGGGTGGCCTGGAGAAGTGACAAACTCTTACAGTACAACACTATAGGTTTGATCAGGATATGACTACTTGAGCCTGTCTATTTACTAGAAAGTTAGATGAAATTTTAAAATGGGATTGATTTAAGTCATTAAGACTTGAAATAAATTTCAAAGACACCTGAAGCCAAGTATTATGTTCTTCAGTACAGTTGTAATGATATCAGCGTTGATGACTATTTTGTGAAGTTTTTTTGTTTAATAGATCGAAAGGAGCAATATGAGAGGCAAGTAAAGGATGAAGGTGATGACGATAATGAGGATGATGATAATGAGGATAATGATGATGTTGGTGACATTGATGGAGTGGATGATGAGGTAGAAAAGGACTTTGAAGAGGAACAAGAAAGTGATGAAGATGTAGAAGATGACAATGATGGTGATGATTATGATGATGATGATGATGGCGATATAGAAAATCAACAGAATAACAAAGGTACAGTGATTGTGACTTAAAAAGTGAAAGGTCTTTTTCATGAGTTTTTTTAAATTTAGGCTTTGAAGGTAGTTCTTTTAGAATGCTAAGTAATAACTTTCTTGATGGAAACCCTTCATCAGTTTACTGGTCACTATCATTATCTCCAGTACTGTAGGTTCGTTTTCATTTAAAAAATCAAGGCATGTGGGAAATACCCTAGATGGCTCCTAGATTAAACATCCACCTACTTTGACCCAGCTTGAAATCAAAGTTGCCACATTCTCTTTTCAATTGGTCACCCTTATTTCTTTAAATGCTGCAGGATTTATCCGCTTCACTGCCGTATTCATTTTTTAGAGCTGAAGGAAACAGAAAGGGTGTATCTGGTTATGATATGGGGTTGTGAGGATTGCAGCAGTATGCCTGCAGGGGGGGCTTCTTGACCAATGGTGTTTGTATTTTAATTGACCACAGGATCACTGATCTAGTGAGGAGTCCAGACAGGTAACTATAATTCAAGCAGAACCAGAGTTAGTGTAATGGTGTGTCTTTCTGCAACTTAACTGAATAAACTTCTAGAAAAAAAAGAAAAAAATATGAATTCATTTAAAATGGTGAAAGAAACTATCCATGATGCACATCTTTAGAGGTAGTTTCAAAAAGTCTGGTTTCAGGTCACAAGTTTGTTAGTAAACTACTACACTGAACTTACAAACCTACAGCTGAAGAACTCGGAGTATAAAGGTTTGTCAGGTACCTTCCCTTAACATCTTTATGTACGGCCCTAATTTGCACAAGATTAAAGTGAATTACTATAAGTTTTTACACTTGATAAAAGTGTAAAGTAGTCCCCATTTCTGGTAAACCCCAAACTGGCATACAGCATGTTGAGCTCTAAATGGGTGAATGACCTGTTTTACAAGTGCAGCCATTGAATATACAATTGATCACTATGGTACTCATTGTCTGCTCACTGTTACTTATTTGCAGTACACAAACAGCTTTAGAATATTAGTACAACAGGCTCCACCATTGCTTCACCATTGTCCTGCAAACACCCTGCATAACCTTAGCCAGAGGTCACCCCATGTGTTACAACATTAATTTTATGAATTTTAGGTGTAGATGAAAAATTTGCTCATGTAAATCTCAATTTGGGTGCTACTTTAGGATTGTCAAGGTACTGATGACTCTTGTAGAATTTATTATTGACAAGAATGTACAGGGACAATTTTAGTCATGTTTTAATAGTTTTGAGCTGTCCATGTTATTATGAGAGCTTTTTTTTGGTTTCAGGGACAAATTCATACTCCGCCCCCATGCTTTTTTATGCTACCACACACACCTCTTCACACATCCACACTTCTTCCTCTGGGTCAGGGTGTCAACTTGCTTTAATACATATCAGGTTCTGTTTCAATAACTCATTTCTCTCATTTTCTAAGTGTATTTAGTTTATTATCCATGATATTTACAGAATAGAGTATGTCTAGTGCTGGCGTTAAAGGTTGACACATTTAACCGTTAACCTTTACAGATCCTTTCTTTCTTCGTGTGAATACCGATTTACCTGAGAAAGATGTGGAGGAATTGAAAACCAAGAAACTGGAAAAGGTTTCTGATTTGAAGGTACAGTTCATATTATGTGTGGTATATTACCAGTGGAGAATTTAACTTCATTGAATTTTCAGATATCAAATGGTGATTGAAGGATGTATATTTGCAATAATTAATGACAATAACTGTGTAGAAATGTGAAAAGGGAAAGTTTAGCAGTAAACTCTATTTCTACAGTGGTAAGGATTTCAGAGAAACAATTGCTAAGGCACAGCTGGTTTAATTGAATATGAAGTTTCTATGTGCTCAAGAAGTAAACAATAAATATACTTACAGTGTAGTTGGACACACTGTCTATGACAGTTGGTACAATTTACAAGCAAAAAGTACTTGGCTAGAAGTCACTCTGTGCCTGTATGAGTGCCTACATCAGGGGTGTGCAACCTTTTCGAACGACGGGCCAAATCATGTTGCTGTGACCATCTGCGGGCCGCAGTGGAACAGAGATGTGCATACGAGGGTGGTGTCTCACCCTCACCCCTTCCCCCACCTATTTCCCCACCCATTTTCCCACCCCTTCCCCACCGCTCCCCCGTTAGTGACTAATGTGCCTATCTAGGCAGACCCACATGCACTCGAATAATATTGTAGTATGGGCCTACTGAATGTTGGCGAAACTTGTCCCGTGTATTGCATCTCTATTTTGTCGTCACACACGTTAATTCAGATTTAGAATGCTTTTTTCAAGTGAATTCTTTAGTTTATCAAATAATGAAATGGTCGAGAATATCCACCTTACATCAAAGGAAGTGATCGTTTCTTTGTTTTTATGATATCCTGTACTTACGTCAAGTTTAAGTTTTGGTCAAATAACAAGACGTACAAGGGCCAAAAATTAGGCAAATCGAAATCGGTTCGCAGGCCACACAGGAGGAAGTGGCAGGCCGCATTTGGCCCGCGGGCTGCAGGTTGCACACCCCTGGCCTACATACATCCTTCTTCATTGAGGAGCTGGTACTCTACCTTGCAGCAGACTTGTAGTACTCGAGTATGGACTCGTATGCATACTTGTATTCGAGTATACTTTCCTGTACTCGTACTGGTACTCATGACTGTACTCTAAGTCATACACATACTCAGAGAATTTGAAAACCAGGTGCTCGTACTCATACTCAGGCCTTGGTACTCATACTCATACTGGTACTCAGACCCTTCTACTCATACTCGTACTCAGGATTTTGTACTCTTTCTCATACTTTGAGAATTGTACTCATGAGTACGGACATTTCAGTCCAGGATGTTAATAATTTTAATCTGCATTGATCCTATTCTGATGTAATAGAACTTGTAATTATTTAAAGCTTCCTGTACTGATCAACACAGACTATGTATCTCAACACATCAAAAATAAATTGTGCCTCTGCTATAAGGAGCAGTAATAAGAGTTAAAGGGAACCTGTCTTTGAACAAACTGAAGAAATTACCATAAAGTTAATCACTTAGGGGTACTCTTAAGTGTATCATCCCCTTATGCATGAAAGTACTTTGGCCCCCTACTGAAAAAACACATTTTGCCTTGCTGTAGTCTAGAACTACAGTGATTGACTTTACCTTCGATCAGTAACCTCTCACACCCTAATGAATCAGCTTACATTACTTTTAGTTGTTGGCAAATGTGCACTTCCAAAACAAAGTTTTGAGACTGACTGACATACTGGCGGAGAGCATGCATTAGATCTTAGATGTTGAAACTAAACTGACCAGTGTTGGAATAGCCTGCTTGGACCAATGATAAAATCTTTAGAAACTGACAAAACCTTTTATTTCAAGACAAACCTGTATAATCAGTCTTCTTTACAGGCTGGAATCAATCTTAATTAGTCTCTTTTTATTGGTAAATGCAAACCTTTACCCCTCCACTGAATTTAAAAACCTGTCTTGCGGCTTACTGCAGTCAACCAAAAATTTCTCATAGAAGGTACTTTAAAGTAAAATGCCCTAATGAACAGAGGGTCTCTGTTAAGAACAAAATGACATTGAAATGGCAATTGGATTTTTCTTTTCTTCCCAGGAACCAATGCTTAGTACACCATGATAGGTTCACAGTAACATCGCAAGTTTTCATGATAAAGCTTCAAGTTGTAATCTGTGCAGTAGAAAATGGCTTTTCTTGCAAGTTAGTCATTTGGCTTCAAACCCCAAGTTAATATTCCTGCTTAAGGTCTGTCAAAGTGAAGAAGGCAAAGCTGTTTTATAGCATTGGAATGATCATAATTATACCACTGGTACTACTTGATTCACCTCTAGAGTCAGTCACCAGCATATCGTTTATCTTTTTTTACAAAATGTAGTATTGATAGTGTTATATAGAAATCACATGCAGCATTACTGCATTTGTAATAGGTCTTCACACAGACATATAGCTCAAGTTAAATGTTTTAGGGTCAGGAAGCCACTGGGCTTATCAAGGACTTTATACCAGAGTGGTGAGCACCGGCAAGATTCATCATCTCTTTTGGACTTAGTGCTCAGAGGTTGACAAGGTAGGCGTGTACTGATCACTCGCAGTCCTGCTCCTTGGCCCTTCTGACAAATGTGAGTGTATCCCCAGTCTTTAGCCACTTTCTAAAGGCTGGGAAGGTAGAGGTTCCTTCCTCTGCCCACTGAAGGATAGCTTAAGCAAACAGTGGACAACTTGCTGAATGGGACAACTTACCTTGTCGGTCAACCAGATACCCACTGAGATCTCTTTCGAGGACCTCTAGTATGCAGGGCAGTACACTCAGATTACCAGGCCAACTCCGTCCTCAACCGTGAAACAAAGACAATTAAAGTCTTTAATTAACGAAAATAAAAGTCTTGAAATTACCTTAAGGACATTTGTATGTTACTGCTGTTATATTAATACTCCATCCTTTACATGTACTCAGAAATGTACTCGTACTTGAGTACATTTTTCTGTACTCAAACTCGTACTGATACTCATGGCTTTGGACTCATACTCGTACTCCTACTCATGGTGTTGTACTCGTACTCAGAGGGTTTGAAAACCAGGTGCTTTTACTCATACTCATTGCTTTGTACTTGTACTCATACTCGTACTCACAGCCTTGTACTTGTACTCGGGAGTGCGTACTTGCACTACAAGTCTGCCTTCCAGTTTATACATTCCTTAAGCAGATGCTTGGTGTAGTAAAAGTACGTATCAGTGTCACTGTGACAATGTACCGAATAGCATGCTGACACGTAAAAACAAACACAAGGTTTGGTGTATGTCATACCACCATCTGTAAGGTTTTGCAGTGTATAGATATTTGGATGTGATAATGCAGTGATTGAAAAATAGGACATACAACTGTCTCTGTTGTATCGGCCTGGATGACCTGTGTCACATGTCACAGTACTGTATGATGTGACAAGTTTAATGTGATGTGATGTGTACAGAGGGAACTGCTTAAAGTGTACCTAAAGTTCAAAATATTAAAGAAATGTTTGCTACAAGCTTGAAAAAGGCATCCAGTGGTCCAAACCCCCATTTTCTTAGGACATTCCTGAGCTGAGGTGTAAAATGTTGAAATGTTGATGCTTATTCACTCAATTTAAAATGGTAGATTGCACAATAGTTTGTGGTGTCATTCTTGTGTGCACACATTGCCATTGCAAGTGGAGATGATTGTTTATCTGTTGTTAGGATGCTTATGTATTTTTGGGGGGATATGGCTGTTAAACATGTTGGAAAGTGAGTTATCTTCATTTCTAGTACAACCATAGAAAAAAGGCCCATTTATGGAATTATATACTTGCTGATCAGATTTGAATATCCAAAGGGAAATCATGATAGGTTTTATCAGTTTCTCTGTGTAGAGGTATGTGCTTTTCAAAAGTATAAACATTAAAAATCTTTTTTTTTGAATTACTTTGGGTGAGACATGCATTGAAGAAGTTAACTTGGTCTGAATATTACTGATGAAATAACTTGCATACATTATAATACATTCATATTCATCTCTTTTTCTTTCAGTGGCGAACTCTAGGACAGTTGATTTTGTCCAGCAGTTGTAAATCACGTCTCTCAATACCCGACATAACAAAAGACAGGGATTATTTGAAACTACATGTGAGTATATTACAGCAGGTGATTTAGTAATCTTAGACCATGTAATGAAATGTTGGGGTTGTGTGAATTTGCTGTATAGCATCAATTAATTATAATATTCAAACCAAATTTTGATTTTGTTTCTTCCACACCTTCACACCGTCACATACTAGATAGCTGCTAGATTTCTATTGAATGGCTATCCATATCATTAGGGTAATAAGCCTTTTTGCCTTGAATATCAAACTTTATGAATTAAAATCAGTTTTGAGAATCATGCAATAAAAGTAGCCATATGAAACTCCATTAGATTTCAATTTACCACTGTCTGACGGATGTCTTAAGTCTTGTCTTGACAGACTGTGAAACCCATTAGATTCAGAATTTTTGAGAAACTGGAATTTTCATGTGATAGAAAATAATCTCTGTTATTGGTTCCACATACACGGGGTTTACATGCTAGACACTAGTGCTTTACAAATGTCACAGACATTTGCTGTGGCAATGTTTCTTTTCACATGGAAGTCACACATTACCAAGTTACCAAATCTGCTTTCATTACCACAAGTGTTTTCCAAGAAAAGAATAACACTGTGGATGTAAGATACCTGGGCTCCCATTGGTGAATGAAAACCTGGAACATCATGAAGTCTTACTGTTATATTTTCCAGGCCCTGAAGTCATGGAAAGGGTTCACCTTGTTACAAAAGTCATGGAAAGTTGTAAAATCTGTAAATTATTTAAAATATCGTAACATGGTTCAGGTTAAAAGAAAACATTGCATTTAAAATGCACCAACATGGCATGCAAAGAAAATACCTTTTATCATTATTAAACCATTCAGTCTTACCAATAAATTCTAACAACAGCATTATCTTCTCAAAATATTATGCAGTAATAGAGTAACGAATGTTGCACCACCTTAATTTTTGAAAATTTTGGTGAACAAATAACTTTTGTGCAATAAATAACCATATTTCTTCCTGTGAGGGGCCTTGTTCTTGAAAAGAATGCTATTGTACTGCCTTATTTCGAATTGTTTATCATTCTGTATCGATTAATATTGGTTTAATATGATGAAAATTTTCTGTAAAACAAGCCCAATATTTCTCTTTAAGTCTAGCGATTATTTACATCCTTAAACATTGAAAAGCACATAGTATGCTTGGAGAAAGTCATGTAACAGTCATGAACCCAGGCTGGCCCATAGCCAGACAAGGTACTGAAGGGGGCAAGATAATTTCTGTGGGGAGGGGGGAGTAATATTCCTCAGGGGAAAAAATATACCATTATGCATCTATGGGGCATTACTAATATTTAATTTTCTAGGGGGTAAAAATATTTCTAGGGGGATGCTTACCCCTGCCCCCTCCCTCACTTCTGCTTCGTGCCTGAACCCAGGACTCTGTGACAGGTTGTGACCTGAAAGTGGAAGCACAAAAGATGTGGCGGTATGTGTCAAATATGTGATTATACAGGTCAAGTGTGTTTCAAGTACACAGATTTGTCACATGCAAGTTACTCATGATTACCTGCATGTGGTTTCATTTGTTTTTTCTCACGATCCTGTGTGATAACAGGCACAGGTTGGCACACCTTTTATTGTAAAGGTCAGTTTCTCCGGGTTCTTAACTTTTCGTCTCACTTTGCCTGGCTTGCCAGAATAGTTTCCCAGCTGAAGTGTATTGTGAGCCAGACTTCTCCAGTTTAGTTGTAAACAGATTGTAAGTTAATAATACTTCAAGTGACAGTGGAGCTGTGCTACAATGGTACTGTTCTACTGGGAATATTCATAGTTGGTTGACCAACACCAGGGAACTGTGGTAGATTTCTGCTAAGTAGATATTGGGTTTGAAGTGTATGCATTGTCACATTCACACTGGCTGGTTTTACTGTCTGCTTGCTCTAAAAGACAAAGAATAAGCGAGTTGGGAAACTTCAATATACAATGCATGCTGGAAAGGAAAGTGTACCACAACAGATGTTGCATGTGCAAGACAGATATTTTGTATAAGTATGCACAGTTTTTGAGTTTAAAACTATGGTTCTTTAGACATCGGTCACGGGTCAAAGTGAATTCTCTTTGGAGTAGAAGTTCTTTTCACAGTTAATCTCCTTAAATTGGACTGAAAAGGTTGGACAGTATGGTGGTAAATTGTGAAAGACAAAATAATGTCGCTCGAAGTCTTCATATCCGTGCGAAAATGTCTGTGAACTTGATCTGTGGTACTACAATGGTACAGCAAAATCTAATTTCCCAACTTGTCTATTAGCTGTTGTTCATCAGTCAGTCTGGTAAGATACCAAACTGCATGTCTTTCACAGAAATTGAATTTATGAAGATGAAGATTGTTTTCATTTTTTTTTTCAGATAAGAAAGAGGTTGTTTGACCAGTGGCCTTCTGTAAATAAAGAATGTTTAGTGGGAGACAGGTCTGAAATATTCTCTCCTCTTCAAAGAGAATTATTCTCTATCATGAATAATTACATGGTAAGCAACAGTTCTGTTTATATATACCGTAAATTAAACACATACTATGTACCGTAAAATGTTGTTTCAGTCCCAGCAATTTCCAAAATGCAGTATTCTCTTATGGCTGTAAGTCACAGTCTGCTTGTGAATGCAATCACTAACATTGTTCCTTTGGAACAAGTTGAAGAATGATAGAAACTGTCATTTCAAGGTTAATTGTGGAGAGTATAATCCCAGGTGTCAACACATAGAGATCCTCTAAAAAACACCCATACCCACACACACACACACACACCCACGCATGCACACCCTCCCCACACAAACACACATGAAACCACGTGCACAGGTTTCAGGGAGCATAAAACATGAAGCAGGCTACAGTGTTATTATATTAGAGTGAAGTAAGTTTCCACTATCTGAGGTCTAGTGGCCCGCTAATGATGTAACTGCTTCTGCCAAGCACCCATAGACTGCTGGCTAGTACAAACTGTCAAAGTTGTAACCCTGTCTCATGCACACACTCAAAACCTGAATAAAAAAAAAAGAAAAATCAAAATAAACTAAAATAATGTTTTTCCGTACCTTACAGGATTTAGTCTATACAGAAGAAACTCATGAAAACAGTCAAGAAATCAGAAAGGTTTACTGTTTGCATGTAATCAACCATGTTGTCAAGTAAGTATGAAAACCTTTTTGACTATTTTTGCAATGCATGGGAATCAGTCTTTGTGATTAAATGTGTGGGAAAAAATGTTTGATAAAATAATTTGAGGGTCATGTGTTCTAGAGAAAAATCCAATTCTCACATTGAGGGAAGTAGTTGAAAAATGTTTAGCCATGGTAACACAAGAAATAGAAATATTTGATGTAGTAGATTAGAAACGATAAAATTAACTTTGAAAATTGGAAAGTTGAAATGGATTGAAATGTTTACTAAAAGTATATAAGATTGTAGAACTGGTGACAACATTAGTTAAATTGTGGTGATTTTCAGTAATGTTCTTCTAAGCTGCAAGTAAAATTGTGGTAACATTTTAGCTAGAGTGAATAATAAATTAGAGACATGTCAACCAATTTGTGTTTAATCTTTAATATGTTTGGTGTGATTTTGTTTACTATTTCATTTCATTGTAGGACTAGAAATACTGTTCTGAAGCATAACAGTTCCCTCTCTAGTAATCCTGCTGTTGACTCAGAGTAAGTCATTTGAACATTGCTGGAAAGCAAGCAATTGTATTAGATATTTTTATTAGTAATAGTGCTTTCTTTGCTCAATTATTCTGTTTCTATGGAGATGAGGAAAAGTGAGTAGCCATTTTGTGTTTAATATGCAAAGGTTAACATCTGCTCTGAGACTGCATCTGAAAACTATGGGTGTGCTGCAAATTGTCTCCCCTTATGTAATCTTGTTGAGCTGTATATGTAATAAAATGTAAACTCCTCAAGACAATTAGGTATGTTTTTAAAATGTAAGCTTGTGTTTTAATTGCAGATCTTACCATTCTTACCCTTAAAAGCCTCAAGGAAAAGCATGTAGAAATCAAGTAATAAAGAGTCAAAAGGTCAGAGGACCAGCAAAATATTTATATGATAACCATTCATTATTTCACTTTGTTGCTTTTGTGAATGCAGAGATTTTAGAGACCAGGGCCTGACAAGACCAAAGGCCCTCTTCATTGTTCCTTTCCGTCATTCGGTGGTACAATTGGTCCAGACCATCATTGATCTTCTGCTTCCAAAAGGTGGCCAACATGTCAGCCATAAGAAACGATTTTCAGAAGAATATGGAGATAAATATGCTGGGAAAGTTGACCCCAAAAAACCAGGTTTGTGTCTTTTTATAAGATGATGACCTTTCTACATAAAACTAACTTTTTAAGGAAGTGAACTGAGTGGAAACATAAATCTCAGCAAGAACGCCTGAAGAAGATAATGTTCATTCTAACCTTTGAATGTCTATGCACTGCATCTTGTCTTTCTCTGTATTAAAGTACATATTGAGGGTTGCCAGACATTTAAATGAATAATGAATACATTTATATTACTAGTTTCAGTGGTTCTTATTGTATTTGTGCAGTGTCTGATATAGAGAGTGGTGATGCAAAGAGAGATTTATTTGTTTATTGGTTTTGCACACAACATGTTTAGTCTGTTTAAGTACAAAATTATGGAGCAAATGTGAACGATTTGAAACTTTTGAAGGATTTTTAAAAAGAAAAGGTGCAAAATTGAGTCAGGATGCTAAGAATGGGAGAAAGACAAACGAACTGAGCTTTATCTGTGATAGGGATTGTGGACCTTGGCAAGTGAAAGGTTACATGTTAAAAATATGGTTAAGGCAAAATTTTATTGTTTTGGTAAATATTAAAGAGACGCAGAATGTATTGAAGCATCGTGGTAAAATTTCCAGTCAATTCCTATATGTTCTTCTCAAGATAACAGTCTGTGAAGTTATCACATTTGCAGCCCATAGTGACCTTGAGACAAGCACAGATGGCATCATAAACTCACGTTAGTCAACACTGATATTAAATTATTTTAAACTTTTCAACCAATATTCTCCTCTAAAGTCTATTACTTTTGTAATGTGAATGCATGAGAGGCATGAAGAGTTCTCAGAATTCACATTCCGTATGGGTAAACATAGTTTCAAAACAATAGACTGAAAAACAAGAAAAAGCATTTCCCATCATTTTATGGAGATGAAATTACTCCTCTTTGCTTCAGCTTCTTTATTGGGGATGTAGTAAAAAATCATCAAGTAATATCCAGACAACCACATGTAGGGATTGAATGAAATGTTCACTAGAAGTCTTTGATTTTAACCGTTCTTTTAAATATCAAATCTAAGTGTTCGCTTAAACCCTTCTCTTTATTCATGGCTAAACCCTTCATTTTATTTGTGGGCCTCATGGCTATTAGATCATGAAAAACTAAGGGATGAGCTTTTAGTTTGGTGTCCCTTTTTGGGCATAGTACCTTGGGTGCAGTTCTCAGTGTTCACCTGTGGTGGGATCTAGAAATGTGATTATGGTTGTGGGAAGAATGCTTTGGGAGTTTTTGTTTATGAACTTTAAATCCATCAGTGTCTTATTTAAAGGGATTTTAAATGTTGTTCTAACAATGACCATTTGGCTGTCTTTCCTAAAATATGATAGTCACCAATATTCTTTCAGAAACAATGAAATTACTGTTTAAAATGCATACTGAATTATACAAACAATATGAATGATGACAGCTAACAACTAGGCCCTTAGTAACAGTACATTAGTACCTCTGTGTAGGTAGGAGATATTAGTAAGTAATTGGAGTAAAGTATCAGTACATTCTGTGCTAAGAAAGTGGTGAATGTTTAAATTGATAGACATATAACTTTCATTGCATAGTTATGAAAAAAAGAAACTTACTTGTACTTTTCCTTTACTAAGAATATAGACCATGTTTTTCAATACATTTATAATATTGCTCTCAATTTTCTCAATATATTTGGTTGTCTTAAAGACATCTTTACAATCTTTAGTAGTTCACCAGAATTTCTGGCAGCATGGACTTTAGGACTAGTGTTAAACCTGGACAGAGCTTAAAACATATGCCATGTATGATTTTGACCATCAGAATTTAATTCTGCTCTATTGATACTGCTGTAGTGATGGTAAAAGAAGGGTCTAAGCTCAAATCAAGTTTTGATATGTTAGAGGGATACTTATTCTAAGCATTCTGGTGAAATTTGTATGAAATCCAACACATGGGTCTCAAGATAATTAGCAGTTAAAGTTGTCACATTTTCAATACAAAGTGAACTTGAAGCAAGCAGATATAACATCATAGCCTCACATTAATGAGCAGTCTTTTGTATTTCTTTAAACTTTACAACCAATTTTCTCCTCCACAATCCCATGTTGTTGCAATGTGATTGCATAAGAGTCATGGGAATTTTACAAACTTCACATTCCCCATGGGGAGGTCCTATTCAGCACAACAGACTGAAAAAACAAAAGAAGCAAAGCATTTCCCATCAATGTAAGGAAGTGATATAACCCCTGCTTGCCTCAAGCTCACTTTGGGTCACAAATGTAGTAACTTCATTTGCTGATATCTCAAGTACTACTTGTCCGATTTGAATCGAAGTTTCACCAAATTACTTGTATTTTATTTTATCTTTCACGTATGAAAATCAATTTTTGCTTAAACCGCTTCTTTTAAGGTTAGTAGCATTCAGATTTATGTGGAACAAGAATTGTTGATGAACTTCAGCAGGCATCAGAATTGCAAATTGAAAATGTAGAAATAGATGTGACGTCAAGGGGTAAGAGAAGGGTAAATTGTAAATGAATATGCTGCCATAATTACTACAGAACATCCCATTTTGTTTTTACTTGTATGAGAAAGACATTTTACTACACACTATAGATTTTTATTCCTGTTATATGTCATGGTGGCATTTCTAGGGAACAGAATATCATATGGAAATGCTCTTATCTTAGATCTTGTTGAATGGCTTATTTGCAACCATATTGATCAGAACAGGAAACATTCTTTTCAATTTTTTTCTTTTCACAGAGGACTGGCAGAAAACCTTCGCAGGCAACATTGATGACCATTTTAAGATTGGCATTTCACTGTCTAAGAAGAGTTTGAAGTTATATACACCCTTCTACCAGTCTGACATCATCATTGCATCACCGTTAGGACTGAGAACCATCATAGGATCAAAAGGGTTAGTAACTGCTCATCTTTGACCTTTTGACCTTTCCTTTTAATGTGTGTGCTTGACATGGCTGTTTGGAATAAATGTCTTTATTTCTGTTTTACTGGTTTTCAATTGTAGCCTTTCATATTATATAGCCTGAAGGTCCTTCCATCATGGATATGCTTGCTTTTTAAATATAATGTATGCAAACATTACACATGCCTAAGGTAGCACACCACTAATTATTCCTCAATTGACTTACACACTAATTTTGGTCCATTTCGTGGCCCCTGGACCATTGTATAAATTTTCAACAGGCACAAGCTGCCCCTCATATGAAGCTCGCGAGTAGGCCTTTCAAAACAATTTCAAATTTGTGTACCATGACTACTGAGATTTTGAGCTAGAAGAGCTTGTATAATAGGATGGTGGTTCCTGTTTTCTTACTTCATTCAAAATGCCATTTTGCATGGCAGAAGGATATATTGCAAAAAAGTGCCAAAATACCTTCCATTTTCTTTATTTTTGCAGTATGAGTACTTCAGTTCCTTTCTTATCACATACACATTACAAGTAGAACACATCACTTTAGCAACATGGTCTAAACTGTCCCCAAAAGTTTTTTCAGGGTGTTAAATTCATAGGGTAATATGCTCCGCGGGGATTCCCCTTGAATCAGTAGTGTGCTACCCTAAGGTGTATGATGAAAGCAGGGTGACCAGATTTTGAAAAGTAAAATACGGGACACACTGCATGGTTGGAAGGTGGGTTGTGTGCATGCGTAGCGCGAAGCCCCCATCAGGTGGGATCCAGGGGCCCGCCTTAGGGCCCCTGGTGAGGTCCAGGGGCAAAGCCCCCGGAAGCTTCTGGATCTGAGTGCATTCAAAGCACCACTGAAAGTCGTACTTAGAGTGGTCCAAGTTATAAATCACAAGGTCCAAAAATGTGTTGAAAATGTCAATTACTAGACTAGTTATATTTCTTTTTGATGACACAGCTTTGAGTAATTGCCTATAAGATTGGGCATATATATGTAACAAACTCAGAACATGTCATATAAAAGTTACAATTTGCAGTTCTGATTTGATAAGGGAGACACTACAATATTTCTGCAGGCTACATACGACTAGTATGCCAGAGGCACCAGTGTTAGGCCTATGCGGGGCTAAACTGCGGAACTGACTACGAACCTCAACACTATCCTACGTTGGCCCACAATTGTAATACATAAACACGTGGGGATGAGCAGGCTTTGAAAAGCTGCTAACGCATTCTACAGTAGATTCCAATTTTCCTTGCAGTAGTTGTATCCGTCCATTCTACCAGAGTTCTGTCTCCTTTTTTGTGTCTATTTTGTAAGGAACATGGAAATACAGGACAAATAGGCGTCCCGGGGAGGTTCAATACGGGACGCGGGACAAATGAACCAAATACGGGACAATCCCGTATTTCACGGGACGTCTGGTCACCCTGGATGAAAGGTGGTGGGGACACTGTGCCACCAGAATTCTCTTCAGTATTATGTTCTTCCCCCCTCACCTATCTTCATCTTTTGTCTAGTTGGGGCCTGCTGTCCTGCTTTAGGCTCTTGCTCCACATACCAAGCAAGATAACCATGGCAGATGGTTTCCTTAAAGTTTATGTAGGAAGATATGCCAAGATTTGAATGCTATGCAGTGCTTCATCTTTGGTTTTATTTCCTTTAATCTATGTTTCTGTCTAATCTTTCTCTCACAGGGATAAGCAACAAGACTATGACTTCCTCTCTTCTCTTGAGATACTTGTCATGGATCAAACAGACATCTTCTTGATGCAGAACTGGGAACATGTCTTGGTAAGATGTGGAAAACATTGTATCAAATAAGGTTAATTGCCAAGTCATGAGCAGAGTTGTAGTATGTGATTGTACACATGCTTTGTTATAGTTGCCTCTTCTTGGCTTGTGAGTATGGACTCATACTTGTTCTCTCTAGTATTCATCAATGTCTAGCACTATAAGTTGAGATGAGTTGGTTCATGATACTTGTGCCTAAGTGCTTTGGGGTGCATGGGCTGCTCCTCCGCTCCCTGCCCACCAGCTACAGGAATTGTACCTCATGGAAAGTCATTAACTAGTGTGTGGACTGTTCCTTAAATTACTTGCATAGCAAACATATGAAAGATGAATATGTATCATCCAGTCTATGCAAATTAATATTTTCTTACCATTTTCAATTTACTGTATCTTTCACACAGCACATACTGGACTACATGCATCTACAGCCTAAAGACTCCCATGGTGTCGACTTCTCAAGGGTTAGGATGTGGGCTTTAAATGGATGGTATGAGCAGGAGCAAAATACCTTTCCTACCAAACAATTGACTAACTTTGTTTGACAAAATTGGGGCACTGTTGCTAAAAAACTTGGTTTATTGTTTCTCTACCAAATCAAGGTCTGATGACATATTGATATCTCACACATTTCATTAGGATTGATGGATAGGCTAGTATGTCTATTGATTTGTTGTGTGTATGAAGTAGCAAAAGCTACCTTGTAGGTTGTACAACATCTCCCTGGTTGGAAGTATATGTAACGTAGCAATCAGTGTTCATGTGGGTGTGGTATTGCACACAGCCGTTTATTTATGGTATATAGTAAATAGCTAACAGCCATGATATGAGAGGTAGTTCTGTTATAAAGAAAAAATTGATTACCATCATAATTACCTTAATAACATTGTCAGCTACTCAGGTTCAGAGTGACTAAGGTCATGCTGGGATGACTAGGCTGAAACTCTTGAGGGTTCTGTGAATGAAACTTTTACCAGTTGCACAAAATTGTGAAAATTTGGCTTAAGAATATCTTTGTATGTGGTAGCATCGTAAAGTGATCAATATGTCGATTTTGTTAGTTGCTCTCCATCTTGCTCATATCAGAAGTTTTACTTACGCATGGCGAGTGAAAAGGTATGTTGTGCCCTATGTGAAAATTAAATTTATACCCTGATTGTATTCTGTACCACTCATCTGCCTACTGTATGTATCTGTCTGTTCAGCCAGCCTATTCCACCCATTCATCAGTGGAGGTCTTCAAAGGAAAACGGTGAAGGGATATCATGATGGAGTGTTTTCACACTCATTTTGGCATCTTTGTTACTGTGGAACTTAAAGGAATAAAAGAAACTGAACTAACTTGCTGTGGGCTTCTATTGCCACTCCTGAAAAGTATTGTATAATAGCTATGCATTTGACAAGTATCCATTTGTTCAAAATGACAAACTTTTGTCAACCTCCCCTTCCCAGCTCCCTTGTAATCATCAAAAAATTGACCATTTCCAGTCTGCCCGTCCCTTCCTCCCTCAAACCTCTGTACCCAAGTAACCTCCTTGACAGACCTTAACAGACTGAGTTGAAGTATTACACATTGTGTTATTCTTTTGATTACTAAACATGATCTGCCAACTTGTCTCAATAGATGAGTAGCACCAGCTTTCTTGAAGTGTTATTACAAACATTATTTCATAAAATGCTTTTGAAGGCTTCAATTTTCTTTTCTCACAGGAGTAAATTTTTCAGACAGACTCTCTTATTTTCTCACCTTTCATGCCCAGAAATTAAAGCGGTGGTGAACAAGCATTGTAAAAATATCCTTTGAAGTGCTTTAATACTTTTCTTCCAAAGTAGTATAAATTTATCAACATTTGGTTGCTGATCGTGTGTTAAGAAAACCACAATGAAAGAGAGATTCACTTATATCAAATTTAGTCTGATGGTAAGCTGTGTTAAGTATATTATGACACAGGAAGTATTTTGTTACTTTTAAGATATTAATAGCCTAGATTTGGATTAGATTGAAAAATCCATTGGTTGTAATGGGATACAGAAACACCAGCATAGCCTTAATTTCATAGATGAAAGAATGAGATTTTTATTTCATGAGAAGGGATGAAAAAATGTAATAGACATGATAAGATTCAAGTTTTGGGGGAAGGGGATGGGTAGGGGAATACTCTGGTTACACTCTTGTTTTTGAGTTAAAGAGTTTTGTTTTTGTCTTTAAGTACTGCTAAGTCATTTTAATTCTCAGAGCTAAACAATAAGGCATTGTTACATGTGTTCCTTAACTTACCTTTTTGCACATTTTGCTGGTCTAGTATCAGTCACAAATCCAACAATAGATGGCGCTATTTGCCAAGTGGCCACCCAACTCCAACAGGTTTGTATTTACCGTATCTACTATGTGGGTTATCAAATATGTGGTCTTGTCCTTCACAGTTTGTCATAAGCCTCAAGAAAGCAAATGTCCATGCATGATGGAGAGGCAGTAAGTTGAAGAAAAATGTCACAACTATGATTCAAAAGATAGATAGGTTTTGACCTCTTTAACAGAAGTACTTGGATTCATGCGTTGGGAAGTGGGGATGAAATGGTCAAGTGATTAGGTTTTACCTTGTGAAAGGGTATGGTAATTTTTGAGAATTATGCTCTCCTTATAAGGGATGTAAATTTTTAAGCTGCTTCTAAAGTTTAATGAAACATTACTCACTAGTAGATTGACCTTGGAAATCTCCCAAAATATTCTTGCAGTGACATCCCTAAAATGTATGATTTGTCTTCGATTGATTGACAAGAAATGCCAAACTTCAACTCTACTCCTATTGTGTGCAAGCTACTCTAGTTGAGGAACTAGTCAATGGCATATGTAGGTCAGATGTATATGTGTGTGGCATAGCAGAGTGGCAACACATTAAGATCTTCACTGAATATTCAGGTACATTGCTTGGAAAGAGTTGTCAAGCTATTGTTGCAGGTCATATATGGTAGGCCTTGGGCAAGGGAACTGGAAGGTACTCAGACTTGTCAATATTGAAGAAAGGGCTAACAATTAACTCTTTTGAGAGAACTTCCATTGCTTGAAATAAACATATTTATAATAGCAGTTTGACTGCTGGACAAACAGTTATGGTATAGGAGGATATCTCCTGAACAGGAAATGATCGGACACAACTTTGTGGGCCTACACAAACATCTTTTAGGAGATAAGATCTCAAAAATAAGAACAATAAAGTGCAAGCCTGGCCAAGTTGCTATCATGTGGCAGAAGTTGTCAGGAAAACCAGAAGGGTATGAAAGCCAATAAGGCATGAAGCAAAGTAAAGGTGTATGATGGTCATTACCCACAATCAAGGGGCATGGATTGGTTTGAGCCTAGAGCTGGTGTCCAAATGTCCATTGGAAGAATTGCATCCTATCTGTCACTATGTTGCAAACGTTTTTGAGAAATTTTGAGTTTAGAAGTAAAGTAGCTGGTTGCTTTTGTTGTTTATATGCCATGCTGTTTTTCCCTTTTTCTTCAGGTTTTTCACAGAATGAAGGTTGACAGTTTTATCAGTGATGCAGATGAAAGGTTCAAATTTTTCACAACCAAGGTAAATTTGCTGATATCACATTTATTTAAAGGCTGGCTCAGGTGTGGCAGAATGGAAAAAAACATTGAGGGGGCTGAGTGCCAGCAAGACTATCTAAGCAGAGTGCCACCATCCGTTGGGGCAGAGCAGACAAGAAAGGTTTTGGCTTTACAAACCCTCCGGATGGCTGGAAATGGCACTTCCTGAGTGTTCTACACTGCATGTACCTAGTCTTGAAATATGGATCTCACGTCTGCATCTCCCCGCAGTCTCCACTTCTTGGAGCACTTAGCAATTTTTTTTTGGGGGGGGGGGGGCTGAACATACCTTTAGCCCCCACTTTCTTCACTGGGGCTGAGCCCCCCAAGCCCCACTTCCCCAGTTCTGCAGCCACTGGGCTGACTCCCATCACCCAAAGATGGATTTATGGTAAAATCCCTTATATATTTCTCATTGGTCACAGAACCTGGATTTACACAAAAACAGGACAAATTTAGTTTGTATGCATAAACCACTTTGACTGGTAAATGACACACCATTCAACACAGTGAAACATACGTAGACACCCGTAGGCCTACATTCAGATTCTCAACTTACAACATGGTGTACAGTAGACTGTTTGAAAAGGGTTTGTGAACTAAAGTTTGCCAGTAAATAGGGAATGTAAAGTACTTGGGATGATGAGAATTTGCTGTTAATATGGTTCACTGAAGGATAGCAGGCTGTACAGTATAAGACATATCAGTATAGACCCATTTTGCCGTCACATTTGTAAAAATGGCAGCTTTAAATAGCTGCCATGTTGGGGGATAAGTTAGGTACAGATGTTTATTTCTACAGTAAGTGACCTACCAGTCCAACTTGCCAGTGGGAGCCACTGGTGTGTATACAATGTACTGTGTGCACAAGTGAACTTAGCATGCAAAACACAAAACTATTTGTGTGTCTCCAGTATAGCTACATAAACAAAACATGACATCACATCAATTGGGTGTATTGAAAGTACTTAAGTAACCTCTACAGGGTGGTTGGGGTTTTGATGATGTAAGTGTATTTGAGACACAGCTTTCTAACATGATATCTCAAGGTAGGAATCATAGATGCTTTTTGGAAACATCATGTGAATGTATGAGTAGTATTGAGTAGATTAACTCTATTATGAGTTAAGCTTCAAAGGGGGTCACCACACATAGGCTCCAGAAGTGGGACTGGGGGAGATTAAGAGTGCCCAGTGAAAAATGTGGGGGCTAAAGTATGCGATTATGCCTATTCCTTTCCAAGAATAAAACCTCTTATTTATCTCCTCTGTGAATGTGCCAAACTTCTTCAATAAAATACCAAACTGTTTCAAAGAAATGTACTTCAAAAGGTATACATCTACGGATGCTCAAATATTCAACAAAACTTTTGGTTTCAAAGGGAAAGGGGAAATCCCCTGTTAGGTTTCTTACCCAGGATGGTGGTCTGGAGGTAAGAAAAGCTTCCTACATGAATACCACTGGTCAAAGACTACTTGGAACAAAAGCCATGTTTTTTCTGTTTTGTTGTGATCTGTAATGCACAACAGACTTGTCAGCTTTTGTAAGACTTAATCAGACTTATCAGTTTAGTGTAATAGTAATGTACATCAAATTTCCCTCTTGTTTATTTATGGACAGAAATCAGATCACAATTTAAAGGTGTTTGCTCTCTAAATACGATGGAGTACCATTACTTGATGTGTATTCATTGTGATATCTTAAAGGTGAAACTTTCTTTCAAAGGTTACTTTATTTGTATCCACAGATCTTGCCACGGTACAAAGACGCTTTGCTTAAAGGGACCGTCATCTTCATTCCATCCTACTTTGACTATGTTAGAGTGCGGAATTATTTCAGACGGGAAGGCCTCAACTTTTGTCAAGTTTGCGAGTAAGTTAAGCAGTGTGACAGTTCCTTTCTTTCCAGTCAGTTTAGGTTGTTATACTGCACCATTCAAGCTAATAACAGTGTGCAGACATCACAGAAATAACAACCAAAAAAAAGCTAGCATATGCAGAGGAAAATTTTAGAGAACACTCTTCCTTGCAGTTCAGAAGCTCTTGATATAAAATTGGTTTTAACCCATGAAAGTTTGATCCAGGAAACTTGTGTAAGCAGCAAGTTTGAATGTTAGTCACGGTGGAAAACATTGATAACATGAAAGGTTCAAGGTACTTCCCCCAAGCCATCCTCATAGGTTGTGCCACAATGGAGAAATCAATCTTGAGATGGGGTCATATTGTGACACTGCTGCTTAAGTATTGCATTTTTAAACCACTGTAGGTCAAAGGTTTTGGATACAGTGGTGGTGACATGCACAGCCAGTGATTGATGAACGGCCCAGTATGCTCGACTTCACGTTACTTATGTCGACTAGCATGACCTACCTCACAGGTTGCAGCTCTGGATTGGAAGGCAGCCTAGTTTTCACTTGTCAATTTGTTGCCATTTTGATGTTTTGTTAGTCAAAGATGTCTGACAGGGTGATAGGATGAAGTGCTATTAAAGTGTAATGTGACATGAAGTGGCTGTTAATTTTAACTTTTAGTACAATGTTCACATCATTTGAAATTAGTCTCTGAGGATAGCTGTGCTGGTGCTCAACCATTAAACAACTTTTCTTCAACAGTGCTTAAAATACTGTCATTGCGTAACATTTCCCCTCAGTAACATTGTGCCCTTGTTCAGGTTTGGATACCGAATGGGTGTGCACCTGGCATTATAGGGGGTATGATATAAAAGGGCTAGATATTTGTTTCATCTTTGCATTTCTCCTTAGATATTCAAGTTCATCTGAAGTATCCAGAGTAAAGCAATACATGGCTAAAGGCTCCAGACATTTTTTACTCTACACTGAGAGGTTTCACTTCTTTCAGAGGTAAGTAAAACTAGTAGCATGTTCCCAAAGGACTTTGTATCTCCCACATGGAGATGAAATATTGTACTTTACCAGACACCAGCTACAGGTGTGGGATCCAAGGTAGAGGGAGGGGAGTTTTCAAGCTTTTGTTCCCCTCCTCCACTTTTCAGCAGTTGTCATATTTGAGATGATCCCTACTTTGCATTACAAATCCAAGGTACTGGGGAAGGGGAGTTTTCAAGCTTTTGTTCCCTTCCTCCACTTTTCAGCAGTTGTCATATTTGAGATGATCCCTACATTGCATTACAAATCCAATGTACTGGGGAAGGGGAGTTTTCAAGCTTTTGTTCCCTTCCTTCACTTTTCAGCAGTTATCATATTTGAGATCCCTACTTTGCATTACACAGTGTACTCATCTTGATTCCCATATGCCAGGATATTGCTTATAACTGTGTGTCATTCAACATTTACATATTTGGACTTAAACCTCCCCTTCCACCCTTTTTGTAAAACTCTGAATCTGTCTTGAGTAACATGAGGTAGAGTGAGCCATGTGTAGCTGAATCCACTGTAGTTTCATTCCAGTATCATCAGTTCAAATTTCTGGGGTAGGGGTTGCCCATTCTTTCATCATTTCAATAAGACTCAAAAAAAAAATGCTTCTTCAGAACCAGCATGAGTGTACTTTTTTAAGTGTGAAAAATGAGCCTTTTTGAAAAAAAAACAGTGTCCCTTATAAAGATTGTCAATTTTAAATTCCATGGATTGCCTCCTTGTTGTCATTTTGTAAATACTGAATGAAGGCATTAATATTTGTATGTTTGTGATGCCTGGCCACCTGATACTCCCTTTCTGTTTTAATCCCGCCAGGATCTTACTACGAGGACTACATCACATCATATTCTACCAGCTGCCTACCTACCCACACTTTTACAGTGAATTTTGTAACATGCTGCAAAATCCAAATGAAGCCAGTGATATCACATGTTGCATTTTGTACTCCAAATATGATACCCAAAGGATGGCAAGAGTAGTCGGGATGAAGAGATTTACTCAGATGCTTCAGTCACCTAAGGATGTGCACATGCTCATCTCAGGAGAAAATGACTGATCAGTGGGTACTGTAGGAGTGGATAGCAATATATTATGAAAGGAGTGAACTTATTTGTATACAGGTGCTATTTTCACTGCTGTGTCAGTTGTATTAAAGGTCCCTTGACAAAAAGTTGACAAGGATGCTGCCTGTTGGATCATTTATTATTGAGAATGTTTTAATCCATCAAAATGTACTTTCCAATTGATATTCTGTCCTTACAACCAGGGACTGATTTAAGCATGGGCAGGCCATCAGGGCATGTGTCCATACAAAGAGGGCCCCCACAAACTAGGATATCATCTTTTCTTAGGGCTTTCAGGAGAGACTGTTTCACCTAAATTCAGAGGCCACCACGCAAAGGGCCCCCTATATAGGCTATCATAAGTTAAACATCTGTTGGGAGGTAGGTGTAAATATGTATCTACTATATCATTTTTCCTGGTGAGTTCAATGATTGTTCAGTGGGCCCCACATAGGTTTGTGCCCTACCTGGGCCCAACATTTGTAAAGCTGGTCCTGCTTACAGCAGTTTTCAACAAAGTGTTAATGGGTAATTTATCATATTATTTTGTAGAGATGATTAAGTGCCTATTGGATCTCAGCAATGCTGCTGTGTGAAAATCATGAACTACACATTTTTTAAATTTAGCTAATTCAGCATCACCCAGTTTGCAATTTACATGAAATACATAATTTATATCGATGGGTAGTGGCCTATTATGGATAACTTTGGCAGGTTCTAACATGGTTTGTGTACATAACTGTAATAAACTGCTTTGAATATAAGTGCCTATCCTACCACTCTTGCTTTCATGTGGTGTTATCTTCATAAAGAACATCAGTAATGGTCACATGAATTCTGGTGTAGGGTAGATGGCTGGGAGCACAAACTCTTTGATATAGATTTGGCCATTTCAAACTCACATACTGTACAGATGAGGTAGCCTTGTGGGATTTGAAGCCAAAGCATCTCCAAGACTCCCACTTGGGTAAAGAGGACACTTCATCCCATTGTCTACATCAAAATTCCATTGATGATATATGTGGTGAGCCTTAATTGAATAGCTATACTTCAAAAAACCTTGTCAGCTGGGCTACATCCTTTCTTATCCATTGAATGAATGAGAACCACAAACTTGCACTGTCTTCTTCACACCTCAGTTTCATCATCTTCCACTCTTTTCTACCCATTTTTTTCATACTGGACCCTATACATCTGACCTGCAGATTTTCTTCCCCTCCACTACAATGTTCTCCATTTATACCATACCATCCGACCGATCTATTTCCTTGACTAATCCCACATTCCTTACAAGGTGTGCCTTTGTTTGGTTTGTGATGTCCAGACCAGCCAACCAGGACATAACCAAGACCATCCAAGACAAATGAAACATTGTACTCAGATCACTCATGACTCAAGAACAACTGCTGTTCGTTCTGCATAGGCCAAATTAACCATACAGAGGAGATCCTCACAACAGGCCACCCAAGACCAACCTGAACAAATTGAAACAAGGTTTAGCAGGAATATGAAAGGTATGAAATATTCATATAAATAAAGGGGGAATAAATGATGGGAAGATATGTGTAAACATCTCATAGAGCTTACATGTGTACACAGAAACTGAAACCTTCCTGTTTGGTATTTTGGTATGGTGTGTGTGTGTGTGGGGGGGTTATCTTGTGCCTTGAAATAAGTTAACACATTAACATTAACTGAATAGTCAGGTTTTATCTAAAATGGACAGACCCTCTAAGACCAAAAGAACTAAGTCTCATGACTGGTCAGACCTTCCAACCATTTGTCTAAGTAAAAGCAAACTTTGGTTTCAGGTGGTCTTGGTTTGGTACAGGGTAGTCTGTGCATCCCTCTATTGTGAAGGAAAACTTGCTCTGTGGAGAATGTGATTAGAACCAGCTGCAAAACCTCAAGTGTGAAAGACATAGATGCATTGATGAAGACAGACAAGTGCCCTGTGCAAATTCTTGTACAGATTCCCTTGGAAAGTCTATTTTAATTGTTTATAAAATGTAAAAGGTACTTTGAATCACCAGGGATAAAGAAATTATGTCCTTGACAAGGAATATCTAGTGATTACTGGCTCTGTCTAGTATCTTTTATTTGCATCACATAAAAAGGAGAAACTTTTCCCCTGGCTAAGTGACAGTTTATATATGCAGTAGAAATCTTCCATTCAAATGAGTCTTGGTCATAAACATCCTTCTTAAGGTTACTCACAACCCAAGTCTTTAAAAAATCATCATTCACAAAACTGATCACACTAACACACACTGAAAAAAAAAAATAGATACTACATAAATACTGTGTTGTGAGTGTTCAGGACATGATTAGAGCACTACACACACCCACGTGGAGCACATTTGAAATGGAACTTTTATTCATCAGCCCCATCTACGCAATTCAACAGATGATTTGATGTGAACAAAGCTGACATTCTAGAAGCCTGGTGGAACACAGAAATCAACTTGAAACTCAACTCAACTATTCAACTCCATTGTAGTTCAAAGAAAAGAGGATACTCTTCTACTTCGAGTAATTTTATAATCAACCTTCTACACCTCTAATTTTGTTTGACATTGAATCTTTTAATGAGTTGCATAGATGGGACCAGGACTCGACTGATGTTTTGTTGTTCAGAGCAATCATCTCTTGCAATGTATTTGTGGGACAGGCCCACAGCCAGTGTTGGGAAAATGTAGTGTGGGCCCACAGCCAGTGTTTGAACACAATGAAGTGAAAGTCCATAGCCAGTGTTTGGACAATGCTCTGGTCAGTTCAGGGACTATGTCTGTAGCACTGGCACTCTCCAAGCATTTTAGGGTCGGAAAAGCAAAACCATACAGCTGATATAATTGGTTAATACATTCTTGCTTTAAAAGAAAGGAGTAAGACAGACAGAGGCCGAAGGGCTGCCATACCACCAAAATCAATCTGGCTGTGGGCTGCCTGCATTGAAATGAATCATCCAAAAATAATTGGTATGATACAAGAATCAATAAATACTGTATAAAATTGATATAAAAGACTTACCTATTACTAAGTGACAGGTAGTTGATATTAATTTCATTTACAGGTTGTTAAGATTACATATGCACGAACACTTTAGTCTCCTTACATCTTATCCACTTTTAATTACTTGATGAACACACATAAAAGTGTACTTTGGTTGTAAAGCTATTTTTCTTACACCAATGGCCTATTTTAGTGTCTAGTACAGGATGCACATAAAATGACCTCAAGGGTGATATTTTTCTTCCTTTTAGCACAGATAACAACACATGATCAAAGAAACGAACAGACAAAACCTTTAATGGGATGTACTACTGTTATAAGAGGCTGCTGTAATTAGCTTAATGCTACACGTAAACTTCATTACTAGTCTTCCACAAAGTCTGGATACCTTCCATATGTAGATAAACTCACTCACAGGAGACAAATGCAAGAGAACAAAATATACTTCTAATATTTCGATTCACACTCCAAGTCTCACAGTATCCACAGTTGATAAAAATACATCATCTATAATCTGTTACAAGCAGCATTTCACTATCTACAAGGACCTGTAGTCAGACTGCTTGATGGAATGGAGAACTTATTAAAACTTTTATAACATAAAATCACTTCAAAGTAAAAATTACAGAACCCAAACCTTAAACCTATTTTTAATACCTGAACAAAGGTTTTTAACTAATCTTGGAGATGCTCAATCTGTTTTTCACAGAAAGATGGGCAATTCACCATCAACTCATCCTCCTAATGTTATAAAAACTGATGAATGTGCTTTTATTGTAATTTCCATGACCTGCATAGATTTCGATGAATATCACAAAGTTTGCAAGCCCCTAAGTAATAACATTCCTACTTTTAAAAGACAATGGGAACACAACATGATTCTTAACACAAAATAAAAAAAGTGACAATTTCCTGAATAGAACTTGCACACATAAACATAAACCAAACTCATAACAAAACAAGCACACACTTAAAATATTCATCACACTGCAAAGAGAAGAGTTATCAAATAATTTACATATTGCCATGACAACATCTCTGTATCCCTAATATTTATGCACACTAATATTATCACCATGCATTCACCATGATACTGACCTATTCCAGGCATATTTTTCAACTGACATGGTTGGCATGGTTACCATTTGCAATTACCTCAGGCTTGTCTGGCAGATGTATTTTGTAGAAAACATAAATTAAAAGAATGTACGACCATAGACTCTTTGGAGAGAGAAAGAACGCCATCTTGCCGTAAGCATACCATACAGTCTTTAAATTGTAATAGCTCCATCCTATAGGAAGCAGCAGTATTAGATAAATTAGAAAATATATGATGGTTCCAGTCGTGCTCATATTCCCTGAATTAGTTTTGTAGTTCTCTACCTTAGAGCTTACACAGCCATTCTGAGTGGTTGGTTGGCATAGTAACGCTACCCTCACAACAAAAAATATCGTCAGAGGAAGCTGAAGTAGCAGCATCTGTTGAGAAGGAAGATGATAGGTCAATAAATGACTTTTTTTTTATTCAAATTGTAAAACTTTATGAAGACTCATAATGCTAACAAAGTATAACGAAATCATAACCCTATTTAAGACTGAGTCACACCATTCATAAGACTGTAACACTGGCTTAAGTCAAGTCATGATTTGAGTCCCTCAGTTACTTTATTATGGGAATATTACATTTTGGTGTCTCATGTTTGCATATTGCCATGACATCTCTGTATCAGAGATGTCATCATGACATCTCTGAGATGCCATCTCTGTATCTGACTGAAGTCATACGGTTGGAGACACCAGAAAATTCTGGCAGACTACCAAAGTTTTGCAAACCCTTGTGTGCAAATTTTTGGACAATCAACTATTTTGAGGACTTTTAGAATAACTTTAATGCATTGAAATCTTGGTTGATATTCTTACAAAAGGTACAGAGCAGGGCAACTTTTTTCTTATGCATACTGCACACATATAAACGAAGTGAATACCCGTTTCTTTAGGTTGTGGGTACCAAGGAACAATGCTTTATTGAATCATTTACTGATACTGAATGGTTTACAGAGTGAATGTCAGTATTGTACTTTCTATTGCTGACTGACACAGCTCATAATAGTGAGCATCAAAATTCAAAATGGGAATACTATGAGAATTTCAGTAAGATATTGGTACATATAGGACAATTTTCTCTTAAAAACAGGAATATGTAGGATCAGTGGCACCAGCAGTAGTTGATGACTGGGGTGAACTGGAAAGGATGGCATCAAAGAATTCACAGCAAAATGCCAAAAAAGATACTCCTATCACACTACTGCTGTGGTAATGTAACTTTTGTTTGCTTGGTGACACCAATTTCTAAGTCATCTTGGTGACCCTCTAATGGCTGGCTAATATATGTCATTACTATGCAAAAGGTTAGTAAGTTAGATGAGGTTTTACAGCTCAGTTTCTAACCAATTTGTTTAAGTCGGGCCAGCCACAGCCTTTTTTTCCACTTGTTTTCCCTACTCCATTGCTTATGCTGAGCACCAAACACATTGGCAGTAGGTTCCTTTTTAAAGTCTTGGGTATGACCTGGCCAGGAGTTGAACACCAGACCTTCCAGCTGCAAGTTGGATGCTCAAACCACTTGACCATACAGTCGGTTTACTACGCAAAAGGAAACGCAACCTTGGAAATTTCTGGCAAAGCTGGCTCTCACATTGCTGGAAATTGTGCATCTCAGGCCTTGAAAGTTGCATTTAGGCATTCTTTTTCTTCCTCAATTTGGAGACTCTCTGAAGCATTTTTGTGACCCTCAAAAGGATTACAACCATCTTTTAAATGACACTATCCTGCATCATCTCTTCCATGCAAGCTATGGGTACATATGTGTGCCAAAGTTTTCATTTCCCATTCTTACAGCAACAACTATAACATCCCATGCATAACAGCACTAAGCATACACATCTCTCCACCCTGTGATTGTGTTTAATGATGCTACTGGGTTATCATGTGCTCCAAGGATCCACCATCATTGAGCCCTGGTGGGGCCTATGCCAACTCCAAAACATTTGGTAGAAACACTAGTACAAAGGTTTTTACCTGACCTCCAAATGACAATGGGTGACTGGAGGCACACAAGGCACCGCACAACATCTTGATTTTACCTCTTCGGAGGGGAATAAGGAATGGGAAGGAGTGAGTGGAAAGGTAACAATTAACCATACTATAGCAGGGTGGACAAGTAATTTTGGAATGTTTATTTTCTGTGAATGTATAAAAAATTTGTACCACACATTAACCAAGGTACTGTAGCATCTTGTAAAGTTGCAACAATGGTATTAAAATTGAGCTGGCAAATCTGTGTCCTAACTAGAGAGTTAACAGATATTCCTCAACAATTTTATCAATACTTGAACTTTTGGCCAGCAACAATTACCAAAACAAACAACAACAAGAGCCCAATGGGCACTGTGGTTCCTTGCTGAATGTAATGAAACTGAGCCAACTACTGAATGAACCAGCATTTCTGTAGATGCACAAAATCTGCTCTGTAGACAATGCACATCTTGTGTTAACACATTCAGGCATAAATAAATTGCTCTGAAGAAATACAGGCACTTCAAGGGATATCAACACAGACAGTATACAGTTACAATTTGTTTTATTCAATTAAGCAATCACAATTCATGCACGCTCAATGGTATCTGATCCAAATGATCAGTAACTTAGTTCTCTTTATGAAACTAACACCCCATAGTAGCATTTAATTAATCAATTCCAATTTCCAATTTCTGCAAGCTCACATGTCCTAATCTAAGGACAAATGTCTGTCTAGTGAACTTTCACAAGTCCTCTGCTTTGTGGACAGAGAATCTTCTGCAATATTAACCAGAAAGCCAAAAGGCTTAGTGATTCCTTGCCATATGGATATATTGTAACAAACATGAATCACCCACATGACAAGCATATGATCCCTCATAGTTATCCTACTTAAGATATCATGTTAATAAGGTCAAAAGCTTTCGAAATCTTTTGACCCAAAATGACCTACATGCTAAATATAAACAATCCACTGGCTAAGAATGAGATCCCTCATAGTTACCCTCCTTTAAAATGTTTACTAGGTTTTGACCTTTTGTGACCTCAAATGACCTTTGACCTGCACGAAAAATAATACTGATCATCTTCTCAATATGGTCAATACACAAGGTAAGTATGTGATCACTCACAGTTACCCTTCTTGAGATATCATGTTTACAAGTTTTTTGACCTTTTTACCTCTGGTGACCCCAAATGACCTTTGAACTCCACCAAAAACAATAGGGATCATCTACTCAATATGGGCAATCCACATGCTAAGTATGAGATCACTCACAGTTAGCCTTCTTGAAATATAGTGTTTACAAGGTTTTAACCTTTTGACCTCTGGTGACCCCAAATGACCTTTGACCTCCACCAAAAACTGTAAGGATCATCTACTCATTACAGGCAATCATCGTCTTAAGTATGAGACCTCTCACTGTTACCCTCATTGAGATCTAGTGTTTATAAGGTTTTGACCTTTTGACCTCTGGTGACCCCAAATGACCTTTGACCTCCCCCAAAAACAATAGGGATCATCTACTGATTATGAGCAATCCACATGCTAAGTATGAGATCACTCACAGTTACCCTTCTTGAAATATTGTTTACAAAGTTTTGACCTTTTGACCTCTGGTGACTCCTAATGACCTTCGACCTCCACCAAAAACTGTACGTATCATCAACTTATTTCAAGCAATCCTCATATTAAGTATGAGATCCCTCACTGTTACCCTCATTGAGATATAGTGTTTATAAGGTTTTGACATTTTTACCTCTAGTGACCCCAAATGACCTTTGAACTCCACCAAAAACAATAGGGATCATCTACTCAATATGGGCAATCCACATGCTAAGTATGAGATCACTCACAGTTACCCTTCTTGAAATATCGTGTTTACAAGGTTTTAACCTTTTGACCTCTGGTGACCCCAAATGACTTTTGACCTCCACCAAAAACTGTAAGGATCATCTACTTATTATGGGCAATCCTCATGTTAAGTATGAGATCCCTCACTGTTACCCTCATTGAGATATAGTGTTTATAAGGTTTTGACCTTTTGACCTCTGGTGACCCCAAATGACCTTTGACCTCCAGCAAAAACTGTAAGGATCATCTACTCATTACAGGCAATCATCGTCTTAAGTATGAGATATCTCACTGTTACCTTCATTGAGATATAGTGTTTATAAGGTTTTGATATTTTTACCTCTGGTGACCCCAAATGACCTTTGACCTCCACCAAAAACAATAGGGATCATCTACTCAATATGGGCAATCCACATGCTAAGTATGAGATCACTCACAGTTACCCTTCTTGAAATATCGTGTTTACAAGGTTTTAACCTTTTGACCTCTGGTGACCCCAAATGACCTTTGACCTCCACCAAAAACTGTAAGGATCATCTACTCATTATGGGCAATCCTCATTTTAAGTATGAGATCCCTCACTGTTACCCTCATTGAGATATAGTGTTTATAAGGTTTTGACCTTTTTACCTCTGGTGACCCCAAATGACCTTTGACCTCTACCAAAAACAATAGAGATCATCTACTCAATATGGGCAATCCACATGCTAAGTATGAGATCACTCACAGTTACTCTTCTTGAAATATCGTGTTTACAAAGTTTTGACCTTTTGACCTCTGGCGACCCCAAATGACCTTTGACCTCCACCAAAAACTGTAAGGATCATCTACTCATTACAAGCAATCCTCATATTGAGTATGAGATCCCTCACTGTTACCCTCATTGAGATATAGTGTTTATAAGGTTTTGACCTTTTGACCTCTGGTGACCCCAAATGACCTTTGACCTCCACCAAAAACAATAGGGATCATCTACTCAAATTGGCAATCCACATGGTAAGTATGAGATCCCTCACATTTATCCTTCTGGAGATATCGTGTTTACAAGCAATTTCCAGCATATTTACTATTTGACCCCTTGTGACCCCAAATGACCTTTCACCTCCACCAAAAAGAATAGGAATCATCTACTCACTATGGGCAACCTACCTGCCAAGTATGAGATCCCTCGGAGTTACCCTTCTTGAGATATCGTGTTTACAAGGTTTTGACCTTTTGACCTCTTGTGACCCCAAATGACCTTTGACCTCCACCAAAAACAATAGGGATCATCTACTCAATATGGGCAATCTACGTGCTGAGTATGAGATCCCTTGGAGTTACCCTCATTGAGATATCGTGTTTACAAGCAAAGCGTCACATACACACACACACACACACACATATACACACATACACACACACATCACCATCGCATAGATTCCTTCGGCCTTCGGCAAGGAATCAAAAAGTGGTATTTGATACAGGTTTTCATAATGGCAGAATTATGGATTAAAATCGTAATACTATAATTTCAACTAAAATTGAGATACTTGGCATCTCTGAAAGATGTCCCACATCTTTCAGTTATTGGGTGAATGTGATCTTAATGTGCTGGAATGATACAGTTTTGTGCTTATATTTGACTTTAGGAATTCTTGGCAATTTACTTTTTGGCATCTGGTGATTTCACCTCTGACATCCGACAAAACTCATATGGGTTTTCTGCTGGATTTAATGCAACACCTCAAAGCATAAATCTATTAAAGCTTCCTACACTGAGATATAGAGTTGAAAAGGTTTGCAGAGTTTGACCTCCAGTGACCCCAGATGACCTTTGGTCTCCACCAAAAAAATATCTTCCCCACCATAAGGCATCCACACACTAAGTATGAAATTAATCCAAGCTTCCTACCTTGAGATATTGTGCCAACAAAAAGGTTATCAGTTTTTGACCCTTGGTGACCCCAGATGACCTTTGACCTCCACCAAAAACTGTATGGCACAGCTTCTCACTATGGTGGATCTATATACCACGTATGAAATCTATCCAAGATTCTTTCTTTGAGATATTGTGTTAACAAGGTTTTCAGTATTTGACTCTCAGTGACCCCAAATGACCTTTGACCTCCACAAAAAATGACAGGATTTATCTTCTCACCATAAGTCATCCACATACCAAGTATGAAATCTATCCAAGCTTCCTACCTTGAGATACTGTGTAAACAACAAGTTTTCAGTGGTTGACCCCCGGTGACCCCAGATGACCTTTGACCTCCACCAAAAGCTACATCAGTCACCTTCTCAACATAATGCATCCATATACCAAGTATGAAATTTACCCAAGCTTCCTACCTTGAGATATCGTGCAAACAAGGTTTTCTGTCTTTGACCCCTGGTGACCCCACATGACCTTTGACCTCCACCAAAAACAATAGGGCACACCTTCTCACTATGACAGATCCATATACCAAGTTTCAGTTTAGTCCAACTTTCCCTTGTTGAGATACAGCGTACCGAAGCAAGTGTCACACACACACACACACGCACACCCACGCATACACACACACACGCCAAGCTGACTACATAGGTTCCTTTTGCTAACACAAGGAACCAAAAAAGAGCAGCATTACTCTGAAATTTCTTTCAATATGTAGCTCAAAAATACCATTTAGCAATCTTTTGAAGTTCACACTACAGGACATAAAGAAACATTCCATTTTTAGGACAATTTACTATTTCAAATGTAGGAGTACTATGACATGCAGGAATAATGTGAGCCCTGGGCCTCGTAAAAGTAATCTATTGTCACTCATTGTTTATTGTTATTTTCAGTGTAAAATATGTCTCCTAAATAATTTGCAGCCGGACTTTATTTTAGGCAGGACAAACATTACCTGAACAAGGGTTGGGAGAAACATTCCAAATCTGTTAAACTTGGACACTGCCTTCAAGATTATAGACAATTCAGTTTTTCCCTGTCTACAGTTCACTTAATAAATTTTATTTATCTATCTTTAATTAAGGAATAAATCGCATTTGGCAGACTATCATTGGTGAATAAACCGTCAAGACTCCAAATTTGGTAAAATGATGGACGAGGTGAAACTGAGTCCGTTATTTTGCCAAATTTGGAGTCAAAACAGTTTATGAGACAATAATAGTCCAACAAATGTGGTTTATTCCTATTCTACCACCAAAAATGTGTGAAAAACTTCATTTTTATCAGTTTTTATGTTTATTGACCATGTCTTGTGGAATAACAGGTCAGTGTTTAACCAATCAGAATGCAGCATCCTCAATAATGGATGGCTAGAGGTGGTAGAATTCAATTTTATCATCATATAGACAGGGTCTCAAATCATGACTTGTTACCAACTCGCAGGGTTTCCGCCAAAGGGGGGAAAGGGGGGGATTTGTCCCCCCCTTTCCAGAAGAAGGTGGGTAAAATCCCCCCCTTTTCATTTCATAAAAATTAAAAAAATTGTCCATATCTTGGTTTCTTACTTAAGAAGAGGGCACCTTTGAAGCAATGTTTGGACTTTCATAAGTAAATGGCCTTTAAAACCCTTCAAAATGCACCTTATAGGGGTCTTGAAGCAAGCTTTTGTCCCCCTGAACCCACTTGTAACTTTAGCCAGGGACAGCATCAATTTGGACTAGGGGTTTAGGAGCAATTAATCCCCCCATGCACCCAATACATGTAGATACCCCATAGAACAGATCAGTCTTTCCCTCTACAACACCTATAAAATTTGTACAACTGTTGGGAACTTTTATCAACTAAATCTGACATATTAATTTCATTAATTTAATCCAGGAGTAGTAATTAAAGTAGATCATGGCAGGTGGATAAGAGCTATCTACTTTTATTTTTGTTTCCTTTTTCCCACCAAGAACGTCACTTTTACGTGGGATTTAACACTTCATGCTATTGAGCTAAAATTATGTTAATTATGTTGTAAAATTCAGTAAGCTTCCTCCACATCTGTGGTGGATTAATTTGGTGAAATAATTAATATTTTAGTTCTGACTTGAAGGATTTGTGATCCCAAATGTTGTGAAAGATAGCTAACTTGAAAGTAAAAACTTTGCTACGTCTACTAACTTGACCATTCACAAACAATGTTGGTCCAATATGGATTCTTTAAAGGTAAAACCAAAATTGGCTCAACCAAAGTAAAATTGTAGGTTGGTGTTCTATGAGGACCCAGCCAGCCTGGAAGCATACCACTGACCCCAGTTACAACACTTCAGACGGCTACTTCAAAAGTTATTGTCCAGTAGTGATGGAAGTATGTCTTCAGGACAAATATACTTCATCATAGCCTCGAATCATCAAACTTAAATACTTACATCTAGTAAAACCACAGCATATGAGAATACTTCTCCAACAAAAGCACCATTTACATAGATGCCATGCATAGTTGAGACTCCCCACAAGCCTCCTATAAGTTCCCCAATGCACCACGGCCCTATCAAGGAAAATAGATGGTAGAAATTTGGTGAGTAATGGTAACTGTTGAACCAAAACAAAGTTCTTGACACAGCTGAAAGCTATCCAAATGAAATAAGAAATATTGGCCATTAAATTATACAGAACCAAGGAATAAGGTCCTAGAACAAACTATGGAATGCAAATTTCATGACAACATCTCCAACTTTATTGTCATACTTTCATGTTGATTCTGCATTTTGTGAAGGTGATCTGATTTTTCAATTACTTATCAACTGGAATATCAGTACTTCCAAGCTATTACCTTATGTAATGAGAAAATGAACATGCATTCACATTTTGAGAGTTAATTTACCTCAACTTTACCAACACCATTACTCATGGCTATGGGACTTCTTCCAAATACAGGTAAAACTTAAGGGATTTTGTATTACAGAAAAGCACTTCCAACAACAGAATACATTTAAGTAGATCATATTTTGCAATATCTCTTTAGCTAACTAAATATTGCACCACAGTGAATAGTTTCAATTTACAGAAACATAAAACCTAAGATGTCTATTAATCTCTGTTCTACTACACATGTAGCAGCTGGTCCAAGCCTATGCTACTGTACATGCAGTACAAACAGATCACTTAAAAATTTCTATCATGATGTTCTACGGTTTACTCAAGGGATCACAGTAAGATCATCACGAGAAAGTAAGCCAAGCCAAATTTACAAGACCTACTACTGGGATGGACTCTGAATTCAGCACTTTATTTTAGGAGGGAAAGAATACCCTGCTAAATGAATGATATGTGGTAATAACACGATGGACTTTATATATACATACCTATGACGGGATAGGTTGGTAAACATAGTAACGAATAGTAATAGATATCAGTATGAGCCAGTAATATAATACTTCTCATGATAAAATTGGATTGTAAAACTGCAAAAGAAGAAGAAAAATGAGAATATTTTTACTGGAGGTGATACAGATCATTATTTCCATTTCACTGCAGTGTAGCTGGGTTCAAGCAACATCTTGTAGAAATCCTACAAACAATTCTTATGCTGGTGATTGCTCCTTCCCTATTACTAAACAAAACTATTTAGTTATAAATGAGGAAATAAACACTTAATAACATTTACATTTGAAAAATCCACTCCCAAATGGCAAATTATTTGCACAAGGGAGTTACCCTTCTGATATCACTTCTCAGAACACATACTGCTGCAAGTTTTTATAGTAATTCATTGATTCATCCAAACCAAACCGGATGCAACTAACGACAGCAAATAGCCTTCACAGTTTAAGGGAGATGAACAAAGGTTGTTGATCAGGAAAACCTGTTACAATAATCTTAAATTACATTAATTCTTTCTAAATCTGCAGATGACTATCAACCAGTAATTTAGCCATCCTAGGTTGTGTAACAAATGTTGCACAAATGCAAAGGGATGTCAAACAAAAAAATCTGAAGAGTAATTTCTGCAATGGTGTTTATTTCAAAAAATTTACCTTGATTCAGTCATGCAAAGAATCAGTCATTACCATTACAAATTGTACTTATCACCTCATTTGAAAGGTAAATTTGGGTCAAAAATTGCACCATTTGCCATCTGCTAGGCACTTCTCAAACTGTAAAATTTTTCCACAGTGGGGAGAGGATCAACCCTTCCCTTTAGACCTCTCACTCAGGCCATGGATTCAGAATGTCACTCTGGAGAATTGACCTGGCCACATAATAGTTATCAACTATAAGCTACTAGATCACCTCATATCCCTCCTCCCCCACCCACTTCCTTACTGCAAATCTGTTTCGTAAGCGATGAGTGCCAACTGTTAAGTTCACCCTAGGGAATGCTGACCCACTATTTTTGAGTTCTCCACTATCCTTCAAAAAACTTCACAATATCTTTAAAATTTTCATATTTTAGTCTTTCCATAACAGAAAAGGAGGCACAAAGGAACCAAAGGAAGGAAATGACCGGTGAAAGATGTCTGCAGGGCAGCAGGCATTGAGCCCAAACTTATCTTTCATAACAGGACAAAGGTATCATGTCTCAAACATAACAGTACATAAAGGTTCCAAACCTGGGGTAAATTTAACCCACCCCAGGAGTTAATTTTCCCTACCCAGGGGTTAAACTTTGCTGATTCTGATAAACATACATATTTATACATACACATACAGTCTGAGCAAAACAGACTGGGGGTATACTCCTTTGCAGAGTGCCAGGGGATAAGCATGATGAAAAAGGGTGGAAACACCTGCACTGGTTTAACAACAAACAAAAGATAGCAAGCATTCTTTCTGCCTGTCTGTGTTAGGATGTAATGTTTGAACATGGATTATCCTTACTTCATGAATACTTCCCTTATGTTTTGCAAAGAAAACATTGCAATCAAGCGGTCTCCGTTCTACAGAGTCTGTAGAGGCATATCTATAATCTTTGAATTCACTTTGCCTTTACACATTTAACAAAGCTTTTCCACTAAAATACACTGTCTTTCATCTTTCTAGCCTCTCAAAACTTTTCATATTGTAATGTTTCAGATTTAAAACTATTAACGATGAGTGTATTGACCAGAAATCCTGACACCATAAACACACTGATACAGGGTTTGCCCTGGCATTCATTTTGTGAGGCCGCCACCTCACAGTTTTTGGCCACCACCTCACAGAAATTTGCTATATTTGCCACCTAACTGTACTACCTATAGAAATACTGATAGTCTCCCTCACTGATGGTGCCAAAGCTGGCACTATATTGCCCCCATGGACTAAGTACCACCACACACTCTCTAAAACCCAGGGGAAACCCTGCTGATACCACATTACAAAGGCAAATGACCAACAGGTTACCATTCAGGAAACCAAACATACATAAAAACAGCATTTCTCACCTTCAGACCCCTTCCTATAAGACCATCTGAGTACTGGCAATGGAAGAACTAAGACACTGAAAAGGATTGCATACATTAGGAGTAGCTGGATGGGATATAAAAAAAAATGTAAAAGAAGGGTCTAAGCTCAAATCAAGTTTTGATATGTCAGAGGGGAACTTATTCTATGCATTCTGGTGAAATTTGCATTGTAATCGGATGTGTCGTTCTCAAGATATTAGCATTTGTAGTTGTCACATTTTCAACACAAAGTGAACTTGAAGCAAGCACATATGATGTCACAGCCTCACATTAATGGCCAGTCTTTTGTTTATCTTTAAACAACCAATTTTCTCTAAATACACAAACACATCTTGTGATTGCATGAGAGGCATGAGAATTTTACAAACTTCACATTCCACATGGGGAGGTCTTGTCCCTATTAACTTCAAGGTCAGCAGAACAGAATGAAAACCAGAATGCAAAAATGCATTGAGGTTTCGATGATATATGTTCTATTCCAAATAATGGCATGATGTCCCATATCTTTCAGTCACTGGTCAAAATTTCCCAAGATCATCATCTGGGGTTACGAGAGGTCAAAAAGCAAAATTTCCCAAGAATTCCCAAGATAGTCATCAGGGTCACCAAAGGACAAAAAGCAAAATATCCCAAGTATTCCCAAGGCCTAATGTTACAGTATAGCCTAGAGGCTATGCTAAATACTTGGCAAGGCCCTAAGTAACATTAGCCTAGGCCTAGCTATAAGTATAAACCTAGCCTAGGCCTATGCACAGCTGGTCACAGAAATCTCTCTGTAAATACTACAAACTTAGATGATGGGTACCAACATTTGACAGGCAATAACTGCTTTGATTAGCCCTAGCCTAGGCCATAGCTATTACAGTAACCTACCTCTAATATCAGCCCATACATACTGTACTACAATTAGGCTAGCCCGTACTGTGGCAGTTAGGCTAGGACTTAGTCACAGGACTAGGACTTTGTCTAGGCCTAGGCCTAGCCCATAAACCTGGAACTCTGCATTAGATTTATGTACTGCGTCTAACGTTATTCTGTGTGTAGGCTAATGTTTGTTATGGTTCTGTAACAACACTTAGCCTAGCCTAGGCCTAGGCCTAACACTTAGGCCCTAAAGGCCTAGGCCTACGTTAAAACTTGATCTGCCTGGTAAATTTTCCACTAAAGTTACTCATGCTGCTCTGCTACCATGCTGCTCTGAAGAGGAGCCATATTACAACATACTATGATATTTCTGCTGTAAGTTTGATAATTCGATTTCTTGGTGCTAATTTTCCAATTCAGTTACAGTCAAATCTAACATTAACGTTGGGCTACTCAGCCAGCTCAACAGACCTTGGCAGGCAGGCTATGTAGTATGTGTGATAGTCTGTCACTGCACTCAGAAACTAGCTTTTAACACAGTTTCTGATTGGTTGAAAGTGGATCTGTGTACAACTGATCAACCAATGATATGCTAGCTTATGGAATGTCATGGATCTACCGCAAACTATCTTCTGATTGGTTTAACATCAACTTGTTGACAAAAATTTAACCAATAACATAACAGCATAGATTACTGGGCTCAAATAAATACACTACAGTACTGTACAGACAAGTGAAATACTGTAAAGAATAATAAAGTTCGTGAAAGGACCTATTTAGTCATTCAAAATTCGGATTATCAAGGAAAAATCTGTATTCCCATATTTACAATGATTTTCCGTACTGAATATGGAAAATCCGTGCTGGTTGGCAGCTCTGTCTCAGAGTTTAACCCCCCTGGTGACCCCAGATGACCTTTGACCCCCACCAAAAATGATAGAGTTCTTCCTCTTACTATAAGGCATCTAAATACAAGGTATGAAATTTATCCAAGCTTCTTACTTCGAGATATCGTGTTAACAAGGTTTTCAGAGTTTGACCCCCAGTGACCCCAGATGACCTTTGACCTCCACCAAAAATGATAGGGTTCTTCCTCTTACCATAATGCATCTACATAATAAGTATGAAATTCATCCAAGCTTCCTACCTCAAGATATTGAGTTAACAAGGTTTTCAGGGTTTGACCCCTGGTAGCCCCAAGTAACCTTTGACCTCCACCAAAAACAATAGGGTTCTTCCTCTCAATATGGGGCATCCATGTACAACATTTGAGAACTGTCAGAGCTTCCATTCTTGAGATATTGTGTTAACAAGGTTTTCAGAGTTTGACCCCCGGTGACCCCAGGTGACCTTTGACCTCCACCAAAAACAATAGGGTTCTTCCTCTCAATATGGGGCATCTATGTACCAAGTTTGAGAACTGTCAGAGCTTCCCTTCTTGAGATATCGTGTTAACAAAGTTTTCAGGGTTTGACCCCCGGTGACCCCAGATGACCTTTCACCTCCACCAAAATGATAGGGTTCTTCCTGATACGATAACTCATCTACATACTATGTATGAAATTCATCCAGGCTTCCTACCTCAAGATATTGTGTTAACAAGGGTTTCAGGGTTTGGCCCCGGCGACCCCAGGTGACACTTGACCTCCCCCAACCACTATAGGGTTCTTCCTCTCAATATGGGGCATCTATGTACCAAGTTTGAGAACTGTCAGAGCTTCCCTTCTTGAGATATCGTGTTAACAAAGTTTTCAGGGTTTGACCCCCGGTGACCCCAGATGACCTTTCACCTCCACCAAAAATGATAGGGTTCTTCCTCTTACCATAACTCATCTACATACTATGTATGAAATTCATCCAAGCTTCCTACCTCAAGATATTGTGTTAACAAGGTTTTCAGGGTTTGACCCCCGGTGACCCCAGATGACCTTTCACCTCCACCAAAAATGATAGGGTTCTTCCTCTTACCATAACGCATCTACATACAAAGTATGAAATTCATCCAAGCTTCCTACCTCAAGATATTGTGTAACAAGTTTCAGGTTTTGACCCCTTGAAAACTGTCAGAGTTTCCCTTCTTGAGATATCGTGTTAACGAGCAAAGTGTCACAAACACACACACATACACACATACACACACACACACGCACATACACACTTACATACACACACACGCTATCATGACTGCATAGGTTTCTCTTTTCATCGAAACCAAAAAAGGATAAAAAGCATTTCTCATCAATGTGAGGAAGTGATATAACCCCTGCCTGCCTCAAGCTCACTTTAGGTCACAAATGTAGTAACTTCATTTGCTGATATCTCGAGTACTTCATGTCTGATTTGAATGGAAGTTTCACCAAATTGTGTAGACTTAATTCCTCTTTCATTTATGAAAATTAATTTTTGCTTAAACCCTACCTTAATGCTACTGTAACATTAAGAATATTTCACCAAAGAAAAACTCAATCATTACAGGTGCAAAGACTGACAATTTTTGAAGAGTTTGTTAGGTACATACTTCATCCACACAGACTGTAACGTATGTCAACAAAAAGTTCTTAAGACGATTTTATTCCTACACAGAACATGTCTGAGACCTACTGTATTGTTCTTAATGCTTTACACACTCAATTACCTCATAAAGAGAAAGGAGATGGTAACTGCCTGGGTTACACCAACAAAAAATAATAAACGATGGTTCTGCTAATATCATAAGTGTTTTGCGATGATTTAGGTCACTAACTGGTCACTACTTGAACATGTAGAGGACTAAAATGCACAACCTTTAAAATATGTTTGATTCAATCCTCATATCTTTCAGGGAAGAGATTGCAAACAATTACATACAGAAAGAGACACAGACAAACATACAGACTGAATCTGAACACTGACTTCTAAATATGTACCTACCCCTTTGGGCATATCTGAGAGTAGTATTACTGAAGGTACCAGCCACTGTTCTGGTCTACTGCCATCTATTGAAAACCGATAAGTGATACGCTGTGTGTTTCCACCAGCATCCTGAAAATAGGATAGAGGCTGATTATTGGTCGGAACAATGATGGAGACCAATCCTTACATACTTTTGCACACACACATCCACTCACACATAATGTAATCACAACACAGGGATAATACTCAATGTTATACTTAATGAAGAAATCTGGCTGCTATCCTGCACAACAAACTTTCACACAGAATATTTTGAATTACATAATCCTTCCTCAAGTATTCTAAATAAAGTTCCAGATCTGATCCATTCAACACACACAAACGAACAGCAAATAAATCTCCTAACCTCTGCAAAGCAGCACAATAAATTACATCATCACAATTTCCACTTCAATTCTCAGAGGATCACACTCTGTTGGCAGGGCCTTCAAGGCACAAGCAACCAAAGGTCCAAATATTTCATAACATGGCTCGTGCCTGAAAACCAAAGCTACTACACATGTCAGGGGCCAGCAATATATTGACACTACACCTGTAATCTGTTATCATATGACTGAGAAGTCACATTTTAATACAACGGTTGGTTGGGGTTTGCAGGGTAACAACAAATGACATCATTTCTGCCTCCTCAGCAGTGTTTGCATTAGGAAGTGAGGTCATGCAATTCCCACACTTTTCTCAACAATCCTGCAAGTTTCAAAATGGGGTGTGGGAATTTTCTGCATCTGTTGGGAAAAAGTTGACTTTTACCTTGCCCCACCCTACCCCCTCTTTTAGACCAAAATCCCTCTCAAAATATTTTGTAAGGGGGAAATTTCCCCTACCTCTCCCATGTCTGAATCCTAGTGCCAACACTGCCCCTCAGAATGTTAGATCACACACAATACATAGTATTCTGGAAGAAGTAGGAAGTAAGGTGTTTATGTGGGAACATACCACCAGCAGTCATCAGTGTATTAGTATATCTTCACAATTTATTGGGTACAGTTTACACAGTTGAGTCAATATTCATAATACAGGCAACATGTACCAATGCAAAGTGCAAGTGACTGTATTACTACAATCACCTTGTTCCAGGTGATTCTTTCTTCATAAAACTGTAGTTGCAACTCCTATCCTATTAAAAGACTTAAGGTCCTAGAGATACTACATACAACCCAATTCATTCTGCCATTGTTCAAAATATGAATGATGTTAATTTGTCAGGAAGCAGGGTGAGAAAAAAGTTTGCAACTGCAAAGCTGTAGGAGGGGTAAGACCTCCAACAATTATCAAGGTAATGTTTATCAAATTGGCCTCATGCTATGGTGTAACTATGTAAAATGGCCTCTTAAGCAAACAGTAACATTCCATCCTGACCAAGCAAATTTATCCAGGCATGGAGAGGGAGGGAGGGCTTACATGATTCATGCTATCTAAGCTGAGTGTCACCTTCAGCTGGTGGGAAGCTTGCCCTGAAAAAGTTTTGGCTAGAAATGCCTCCCAGACTGCCTGAAGAGGCACTTCCTTGTATGTTGCATTCTTAAAAGAATGTAGGTCTAATAGTGGAAACACACAGTTGTACTCTGAACTGTTGTCATGTCAATGGATAGAGAGTGTGTTTGACACATCAGATGTAGGTCAAAGTCCTTTGGGTTGAGTGGATTGTGACTGAATCAAACAGTTAAGAAAATTCTTTGTTGACTGAAGGTGTATGCCTTGTTTGACTCCACAGAAACTTTTCTGTGGCACCCCCTACAAATGGCATCCATGTAACATGCCCTACCTGTACCACCCCAGCCATAGCAATGACCTCATGTGCCCTCCCCTCCCCAACAAATATGGCACCGGTATTGCATGCATAACTCACCACAGAACTATTAAAGTTAAGCCTAGAACACTCCTGAATTTAAAATCCAAGTCACAAGAGAACTTAACTAAACCTACACAAAAATAACACAAATGATCTCGATGTACAACCAGACTGACTTACAGTTGCAGTCACTGCTATATAATGAAGTCCTGTTTGATATTCCTCGGGGTTCCAGGGTAACACATAAAGAGGTCCCTTTACATGTTCAGCTGCCCCTTGGTGAATACCATCTAAAGAGACTGAGGTTGATTTAACTTCAAAAGGTGAGAAGAGTAAAAATCTGCAGAAAAACATAACAAAGAGGAATGAACAGAAAAGTAAGATCAGAGAAAATAAGTCATACTAAGGCAAAAAATGCACTATTCCTCAAGAAAGCAAAGTTGAGGAAAAGCTTTCCCATTCTATTAGAAACACTGGTTTTAAGACATCGGTAGGTAGAACAAGCTAGCACATAGCCATAAAGTGTAACAAGGCACAGGTAATTATAACCATTTTTGCATTGCCAGCTATATGGAAGGTAGATGTCTCAAAAATGTTAGGTGAAAAATTTGGGCTTGAAATGTTATTGAAAAACATTTTACGACCATGTAGACTTGGTACATTGAAAATTATTAGACAGCCATCAATTCAGGAGAGTTCCTCCCCTACCAATAAAAACTGTGGTATCACAGGTATCCTAGCAGCTTAGCATAGGCCTGTGAAGATTGCAAAGACATTGTCCAAAAGGTAATGTATACCTAACTGTTAAGTAAAAAGACATTCCTCAACCTTTTGGCACAGGGGACAAATTCCTACCTGAAAAATTATTTCCAAAACTACCCCTTCATTAGATTCATATCTAGAAGTTTGCACAGCAACAGCATACAAGATAGTGCACAGTTTCTTTTGAAATGTTATGCAACATAAACTGTAAAGATAAGTGACCTATTGCACTGGGAGTGTCTTTAGTATTACATTCCTTACATCTCGACACTAATCACTCTTCTATTCACATTTTGCAAAGACCACAAGATAAGGGCTTGAACATTTCCTCTTACTGAAACCACCATGTATCGACCACAACTACCCCACCCCCTTCCACCTTTCAGAAACATACTCACCTAATGTGTGTAGAGTGCAGCATTTTGTGGATAGGTTCATACTTAGGGGCCTGGAATCTGGCCCTCTTGGGATTTGTGATAAGAATGACAGGCCACTGTCCAAACTTGACATCTACAAAGCTCAGTATGTCATGGTCCATGGCCATTACACGATACCTAAAATGGTACAATCAAAGAACAGTAGCTTCCTAAGATGAATTTATCACAGTCCTCATAAATTAAATAAGTTACAACCTAAACAGATCTCATCTACCCCCCTGTCATTAGGAAGACAAAAAGTCTGGTGGGTAGGTTCTGCATGTCAACTGTCTATTACTTCACATGGTGCACTACAGGGTTGTTTGCTAGATATGGGGAGTATACTGCAAAATAGTGCAACAGTTTTTAATAGGAAAATGTCAAAAATATTCCCCATCTTACACAACTACTAAAATTTTCTCTCTCACTTAAATGAACATGAAAACTCTGAAAAGCAAATACGAAGGTATTCTTCTTGATAATAAAAGTCACTTCACACTCCTGGTTGTACCACATATGACATGGGTACACGTTTTACAAATTACAGCTCCTACTGTAGAAAAACTTTTGCAAACACTCTGTAAGAACCAAAACTGTTTTGAAAACATTAAAGATTCCCCAAAATATTTTCAATAATTAACATAACTTCAGATAATGGTAACAAACTAGAGCACCAATGGTGCTGAAGCTCATACCTTCAACCAATTAAGGGTCCCTAGCTTCTAGTCTTTATTAGTACAAGCATCATATGACTTTAAATGATGTCAAATGGCTTATGACCCCAAATCTCACATACCCTGATGGCACCTTCCTGAATGTCACAAAAATTTGTCATGCTATCTTTGCTTTGTTAGTTGTTTCATGAATACAATTTAAGAAAGCAAAAGCCTCTGGGGCCCATCTTCGGCCTTGGACCCCAAATTTCAAGTATCATTATGACAAACCATCAGCACTGTACAAGAGGATCTGTAGTTGAAGATGCACTTTTGCACACTTCATAAAAGAGCCATTGGGTCCACATGGGCTTTTGGACCAAAATTCCACAAACCAGAACAGATCACTAGCCAAGTATCATATAACAGACCGTCAACTCTGTTAACATTAACTGGAGGAAAAGTTAATCACTTGCAATACTACACAAAATGGACCCTATGGTCCATCTTGTGCCTTGGACCCCAACTATGACAAACCATCAACATTGTACAAGAGAATCTGCAGGAGTAAGCAATTTGCAAAATGTCATTAAAAGGGCCATGTGGCCCATATGGGACCTTAGACCCAAACTTCCAGAACACCATAAACAGATCACTAACCAAGCATCATTATGACAGCCTTCAACTCTGTTTAACATTAACTGGAGGAGGAATTGACCATTTTGCAATATTTCACAAAATGGACCCTAGGGTACATTGGGCCTTGGACCCAAATTTCTGTACACCCTAAAAAGAACCATTAACAGAGAGGATCACTATGACAAAACACACCCACGTTCTCTGACAATGCACACAATGGAAATACCCAATGGAAATCCCATTAAGCAGCTCCTTTTAAACTAATCTAAACAACTCCACAGGATTGACCTCTTCTACACAGACAGTTTTAAAGAGGGTGCAGTACAGAGAAAAATAGGTAGTAAAGTGATTTTGTGAGACTGGTAAAATAGAGGGGTGGCACAAAATTGGTTAGAAAGGTATCAAAAGCATTCTTCATTCTAAATTCGAGAAGTAATTTGTAAGGACCATTAACAGAGCTTCATTATGTCAAATCATCAACACCGTACAACACAATTTGAAGGAGAAAAAGTATTTTGTAAAATTTCATAAAATGAGCCATTGGGGCCCACATGGGACCTTAGACCAAAATTCAAGAACACCATAATGAGATCACTAACCAAGCATTATAACGAGAGGCTGTTACCTCTCTTTAAACATTAAATAGAGAAGAAGTTAAATTACTTTGCAATATTTCACAAAATGGACCCAACGGTCAATCTTGGGCCTTGGACCCAAAATTCCTGAACACCCCGAAGGGACCAATAACAGAGTACCATTATGGCAAACCACCAACATTGTACAAGAGAATCTGTAGGAGGAGAAGCATTTTGTAGAATTTCATAAAATGGGCCCTAGGGTCCACACTGGACCTTGGACCAAAAATTCCTGAACAACCCAAATGGCCCACCACCCAAGGAACATTGTGCCCAAGTTTCAAACAAATCCATGAAAGCATGTGGGAGGAGAAGCATTTTGAACAAGTGTGGACAGATAGATAGATAGATAGATAGAGTGACGCCGCGTGATCACAATAGCTCACACCAGCATGCTGGTATGAGCTAAAAATGAGGTACCTTTCCATTCGTATCACATGAAAAATGGAATTTAAGTACTTTTTCAACCTTGGATATGACTCTCTAAAAATCAATCCCTTTCACCATTTTCAAAGCTAATCATGAGCCCAGTGAACATGTACCACTTACATTCTATTTTCCTTCCAATCTTCCACTTCTAATTCTAAAGACCCTGACCTCTGTAATGCTTTCAGGTTTGGAAGGCTGCCCCCTAAACTGTGTAGATGACCACATATGTATGCAATCCCCTTCCTGTCAAATGTGAAAATAAAAATACAAGATGACTTTAACATCAATTTTTACAAACCTGATCGTGAGGTAAGAAGACATCAACAGAAACAGTTTTCATTGTAGAGCAATAAATGCTTTGTTTTTGTGTGTTTTTTTAAAAAATGAAACTGGAAGGTTTGGGTGAGTACTTCAGAACCACAAGTAACAAATTTCACTACTAAGCTGGAATCCAGACATTACACAGAGTCTGTTAAAGTCCATTTTAGTAAGAGATTTTCAGCAGTACACATATTTTGAAGAACTTCTCAAGCTTTAAAACTCCTCCTGGCAAAGCACTTGATTGAATGAAAAAAAAAATAGCTGTCACATTATTTTTGTTTTGTTGATGTCAAAAAGATTAAGAAACAATTGCAAGCCTAGAATATGGGTTTAACCAGTCTAGATTGTTTTATAATCATTGTGATGCCTTAAAGAGGGCATGACACGGCCAAGATAACTTTTGTGTATTGCAAGATCGAATATAGTATTCTATAAATATAATCTCACACACAATTAAAACCTGTACCATTCATCATAAATGAAATTTGAAGAAAAACGTTCAAAATCCAATTTCGAAAAATGCCGCAACAATTCCCATGACTTTTATGACGCAATTGGAGGCACAAACACTGCGCTATTAAGGACGCGCATCTAGATGTGGAACTAATGTAACCCTTGGTAAAGTTATCATATCTTAGCAACTTCATGAAAAGGATTACATCACAATACCCGCCCAACATACAGAGCGCAAAGCGCGGACCATGTTGGGGGCTTCGAAGCATATCATTGGCCAATATGTTCGCGTGCATATGCGCCCGTGTTTTAGCTTCCCTGCACAGAATAAACAGCTATGTTTTTGTGCAAAAAAGGACACGGTTCGGGCGTGCTGTACAGAACAGCTATGAACATGTATGGACAGTCCATAACAAGCGCGCCTTTACCCAGTGAGCTGTTCAGTACCGTTGCTATTGTGAACGGTAAGTAATCACTGCGCAACGACGCATAGTTCACAATGTGGTCACTGGTCACGCGTGCTGCTGTAGTATCGTAGCACAGGTGTTTGCAATGATGTACCCACTAACACGCGTTAGCATGCACATGATTCGACGTGTAGATCGATGGGTGAGCTGCCTGGTCCAGTGTTACTAACCGTGCCTCCAATGACGTCATGATCTTGAGACGCGCTCACATACGTTTTTTTCGGATTCGGATTTCAGATGGGCTGAGTCTGGCCTGTAATTGGGAATTCACAAGGTCGTATCACTGTGTTTATGGACATAATTTAGTCCGGAAAACATTCGCTTCATTTCAAGCTATACCCAAAGAACCTTTACTGAGAAACGTACTTTGGCTGTGTCATACCCACTTTAATGAAAATAACATTTATGGCTAATTCATACTCCACATATAGCAAAGGTGTCAAATGTAATCAAACAAAATATGGCATTACCATAATCAGCAAACAAAGACATGTCCATACATCATTCTTTTGTACACAATGTATGGTATGAGCACAGTCCTCAATGAAGGTATTTTGTCTATGTATGTTCCCTGTACATACAACATATGGCATGAGCAAAGTCAACAACTAAGAAGCCTTGTCCATATTTGGTTCGTTCATATTTGACAATGACAATATGCTTGAAGTACGAACTGACCTTCAGGGGTACTATATTCTTATATTCCCAATTAACATTCTAATAACTTGTAAGTCAAAATTTAAAAATTTTATAGAATTGCTCAAGCCTATGACTGGGAGTATCAGCCAAAACTGACTTGGGGTTTATTTGCTGCAAACTAACTTGATTAATGGGAAGGATTAGGTTACACTGGCAAATTACTTACCCCATGACATCAGAAAACCCTGGTTGAGGAGCTACTACTGTAGCTGTAGGATAATGCCCAAATAATATTGTCTGATTACTATTTTGAGTTTTTTCAACATTTTCTTTTACCTTCTTCAACTCCTCCTGTAGCAAAAGATGAAAATATTACACCTTTATCTACCACTACAATAATGAAGCACTGGTCTGATACCAGTTTTTAAAAAGTTCCCATAGGAGGAAACTCTTGTCTGCAAAGCACTTTTTTACATACAGTACCAGTTATATAGAATACATCAATATTTTCCAGATAGATAATTTGCAAAAATTCTGCAGATCTTGTATGTTAAAGGCTGTTCAATGATACATTTAAAAGAACTCCGAGATTAGCCTACAGTTCAACACACAGTACACCTAACAGTGAAGGATACACAAGGATATAATGTATCTTGTATAGAACACTTGATATTTCTGAGTACTTATCAATACTTTAAGAAAACTAGCTTATGCATAACCATGTGGGCATAACCCAATTGAAAGCATTGGTATACCACAAAAACTGTACAAATGACATGTTGTGAAATGCCAAGTTTCCTTTTTAATTATTATAAAACCAACTACAGCAAAACTAGCCCTGGGTTGGAAATTAACAAAAATAATCTGGTAGGCAATGTTTGGTTTCGTGCTTACTATCAAGTGCTACTTTTCCAGATTTGATAAGTCTGACAAATATTTTGGTAAGCATTTGCTGCTCAAAACACACACAGCAGGCATGAACCTTTCTGTTTCTGAAAACCACACTTTTCTAGCTGACACATCAAACAGTGTTTATGTACCATAAAATAATAAAATTCATATTTTCAGCCACTTTTAACAGAAAACTCTTACAAAACACATCACAAATTTTGAAAGTTTTAAAGGAGCTATCGCATCCCCCCAAATATGTTTAGACATATCCCCATAGTTCTAAATCCAGATGGTGACTGTTCTTTGACTGGCATTCATTCAAACAATAATAGCACCACTCTGGTTGGTAATGATGACTTGGACAGTCAGTTGTGAAACTCAGTGCAGGCTACTGTGGCTCTGTCTTGAAAGTGTTTGTGCTTAAATTGGAGGCGGGGCTAGAAGTAAGGTTAGTTGGGAGAATTATTACTGTCTGAGGTGAGCTTAGGGGGCCTTTAAATGGAGAAAGCATTTTTAATTTTTGTTGACTTTTTGTGTGAGAAAATATCATAAGTTCTACAAAACAAATGAGATAGGAGTTCATGAAAATCAAACTTAGATTCACCAAATTTTCCACGTTATTAAAACAGGCACGTGCACCTGGCAGCACCTCCAGACTTAACTAACACTAAAGCTATTTACTTCCATCCCTGACAATTATTTAATTTGAGATGGTTCTAAACTTTGTGTTTTGGATGAACAGCATTAGTACTTTGTACACAAAGCATGCCTTCAATAGACACATTGAATCCATCGAGCACATACGTTGTGATGCCTTTGATGATAACAATGTAAGTTGTTATCTACAAGCAGTTAAACATTCATGGATACCCAACATGCGTGTCATTGCTGTAAGTCTTTTTGGTACACCACTCAAGTACTGTGGGTAAACATGGAAGTGGTTTTGGTACGCCATGATTTATTTTTAGTACGCCAGTGTGCCAGCGTACAGCATATTTCCAACCCTGAACTAACCTCTGTCAAGACACCAAAGAAGTTGAAAGGCCTTTTTGGTCCTGGGTCCAAAAGAGCATATACTGATACAAAAGAATAGGTCCCGAAAGGTAATTTGTGCTGGTAAATAAAGCTACCCTGATCCCCATCAGGACCATGTATGGAATACTTTCTGCAAAATCAAAAGAAATTGCTAATGAGCATAAAAATTTCTGCAACAAAATTTTCACAAAATTTGTTAAAGCCTCTCTTTATGAAATAACTGAACAGAATCTGATATTTTACATTGTAAAAACAGAACAAACTAATGAATTTTAAAATAGACACCAACTATACATACTTCATTTATATAGCACTATTTGAGCTGCTGCTAAATGATCTAAGTTCACAAGAAAGGCTAGTAAGTGATCAGTAATGTGACAAAAATCACTCCACTACACTTAAGTTAGAGCATCCGACTTGCAGCCAGAAGATCTGGGGTTATACTCCTGGCCGGGCCATACCGAAGACTTTAAAACATGGAACCTCCTGCCATTGTGCTTGGTGCTCAGCATAAGCAATGGAGTAGGGAAAACAAGCCAGTGAGTCACAACTGGAAAAAAGGTCGTGGCCGGCCCAACTTAAAACCAATTGCTTAGAAACTGAGCCGTAAAACCTCATCTAACCCAGGCTAACTCTAACTCCACTCCACTTAAAAGCTTTCTGCACAAACCAAACAAAGAACTGCAGGTAAGAAACCTCCATATCTTGGCAAAATAAAAGAAACAATAACTTTACTCTTTCATACAGTATATAATTAACCAATCTGAATGCTTGTGTAGTTTGTTGTATCATTTTGTGTATCTTTTTCACACCTGTGTGTACATATATCATTACTATATGGATATATAACACTATATCATCTTACAGTATCATTCTAAATGAGTCTTCCTGTAAGTTTATCTTAGGGGGCACTTTATAAAGCTTAATAATTAAAGTGGAGTGAATGAATAAAATAAAAATATTCCCTCTGTTCCCTAAAAGCCTTTTTCACAAAGTTCACCAAAATTCATCACTTATTAACCAAAATTTACAAATTTGTCTGTAGCTACATATCCTGCTCATCTCTCTAGTGCCTCAATACAGTGAAAGTGGCTTCACATCTCTTAAAATGTTCAGATCAAACTCTTCACTGTCCAAGGAGGAAATCCTAAGTGTTTGGACATTTTTAATCAACAACTCGAGTTCTTTCCTGATGATATCTACCACTAGAAACATCACTTGACCTTTGGAATGTTCAACAGGTTCATTTTTCATCTTCTTATGAAAACTACTGTAGGTTAATTTTTAATCTTCTTATGAAAGCTACAATTCATGTGAATACTGTATAGACTTATTACAGTACTCCTAATCAAAAAGTAAGTTTAACATTGACAATGGAGATGAAACTGTTACTTAGCAATCTGATTGACAGTGCAGTTACTGGCAGCAAACCAGGCTCATAGGAAAATTTTTTTCAAAAGAACATGCAGTCCTCAGTCCTATACAGTACGTTCAGCATAAGCCTACAAAGTGATCATATGATTTCATTTTTCCTATGACTATTCATTATTATTAAATTGACAAACAGGATCGAAGAAACAAACCGGTAAAAGTTAGTTTCATGTTGGACATGAGGAACATCAAATGCATCTGTGGGGATGAAAAGAGAAAGATTCCTGTTCATTTGATAGAGAAAGACAATGAGACTTCCAATAATGAAATCACAGGCTATATTTCCGAAGCCAAAGGGCAAAAGACCCAGCTGAGGCAACAAATTCTGCACCTCTTACAGTAGCATCGGGCAATTTCAGGAAGTACTGATTCCTTTTAAGGTTGGCTAATGAGGGAAGATGGGGGACACGGGAGATGGGAGGTTTGATTTAAGAGGACTGAGATAGGGAGGGTGGTTAAGATATATAATAAGTGGCATGGTAGGCAATAACACTTGTGATCCTTTGGATGGTCCTGTATTGGAAGGCAAAGAATCCTATATTACATGATTGCTGTACATTACTACAAGTATAGAACACTTGCCAATGTACTTGATTAACACTGCTGTAGCAGAGACTACAGTTTCCAAGGCAATGGTCACACCCTCCAAGGCTTCCCCCTCCCCCCTCCTGAAAGCCAGAGCAGGGCTGAAATTTTCACTTGTCCTATTGTCCGAGAAGAGTAATCCTTGCATCAGGTCACCTCTTTCTCCCTTTGAGTTTGTCCGATGGACAAGTAGATTTTATTTGTAAACAAATTGTACATCAGCAAGAAATTGTCATATAAATCCCCTTAAGAAGTACAGGTATGGAAACAATGGTACTAACTGTCATTCACCAGTGAACCATAAAAATAAAAAGAAAAAAGTCATTGTAACCCACACAGAATTCAAAATTTACATTTGTTTACTATGGCAGCAGAGGAAATAAAATTATTCATCTTTTGTTTATCACTTTCATTCAGACAACTAAAAATATTTTGGACAAGCAAAATGTGGTTTCAGGTTGCCCGATGGGTAACCTGAAAATTTCCTTAAAAATCAAGCCTGCGGACCCTTTACCATTTTGATTTTTGCCAAACCAACTGTACGTCTAGCTCTTTCAGTTTGCGTTATTGCCTATATAACTTGATTTCCACTCAACAAAAGTGGTGGGACACACTAACAGCTAAATGATTCCTGGAAAATTACGAACTTTTAATTGAATCTTTGGGAAACTTGTATGTACCATGTACAAAGAAACCTTGACTAAATCTATGCAGCCAGGGGATACAAAACCAAGGTCAAGGTGGAGACCACAAAAATTAGTGCTAGCTGATGTACTGTTGGTCTCATCTCGAGGCCAGGCCAACATTTACTATACTTCTAAAAATTGTTGGTGTGATGTTGTTTTATAACTGAAAACCTTGCATGGTCTAGTATCTCCAATTTGTACAGTAAGATGAAATGATGGTGAATCAATTTAACAAGAAATGTACTTTGACGACATTTTCTTCAATGACCACAGTGTAATTTAAACAAGCTCTGAAGAATCAAACCTTTACAACCTTTTATTAAATTGCCAACATTACCATAATTTGTCCAGTATCACAGTTTCTGCTTTGAGAAACAGTCAATACTCATATGCAAAATGTTCATGAAAAATGAGAAGGAAAACAATTGTGACTCAACAGTTCAAAACTTTGACATACATCATTTCCCACTGTAAGAAAAATATTCCAAGGAGCCTAGAAATTACAACAAAGATAGAGTTATGGTTGAACTGACCATGATTGCCTCTGATATCTATCCATATAGTCTTTTCATCTGCTTGAGCAAGTTTAATTGCACTCCTATATGATTGCCACTCTATTTCATACTGTCTAGAACCTATGAAATCTTTGGTCTTAGCATCGGTCAGATCACCTGCAGCAGAAAAACAAACCAGAAAGCCCAAAGGCTTAGTGATTCCTTGCCGAAAGGGAATGCTTTGTTACACAGAGGTTCATCCCTCAAATTTATACCTCTGTACTACATCATTTTTTATGATGTGTTCACAACTGGACCCCTGCTGACCTCAAATGAACTTTGAACCCCACCAAAATTTGAAAAACAGAAAAATGAAACCAGAATGGAAAAATGCATTGAGGTTTTGATGATATATGTTCTATTCCAAATAATGCCATGATGTCCAATATCTTTCAGTCACTGGTCAAATGCTATCTTAACATGATGGAAAAATACAGTTTTGTGTTCCTATTTAATCTTGGGAATTCTTGGGAAATTTGTGTTTTGACCTCTGGTGATCCCATGTAATATTCTTGGGAATTCTTGGGAAATTTCGCTTTCTGATCTCTGGTGACCCCAGATGACCTTTGACCTCCCACTAAAAACAACAGGGTTCATCTTCTCTCTGTAACACATCTATATACTACACATGAAATCTATCAAAGCTTCCTGCCTTGATATATCGTGTTAACAATGCTTTCAATGTTTGACCCCTGTGGACCCCAAATGACCTTTGACCTCCACCAAAAATGATAGGATTCATCTTCTTACCATAATGCATCCACGTACTACGTATGAAATCTATCCAAGCTTCCTGCCTGGAGATATCGTATTAACAAGATTTTCAGAGTTTGACCCCCAGTGACCCCAAATGACCTTTGACTTCCACCAAATATAATACAATTCTTCCTCTTACTATAAGGCATCTACATACAAAGTATGAAATTTATTTAAGCTTCCTACCTTGAGATATCGTGTTCACAAGGTTTTCAGAGTTTGACCCCTGGTGACCCCAGATGACCTTTGACCTCCACCAAAAATTATAGGGTTCTTCCTCTTACCATAACGCATCTACATAATACATACAAAATTCCTCCAAGCTTCCTACCTCAAGATATTGTGTTAACAAGGTTTTCTGGGTTTGACCCCTGGTGACCCCAGGTGACCTTTGACCCCCACCAAAAACAATAGGTCTCTTCCTCTCAATATGGGGCATCCATGTACCACATTTGAGAACTGTCTGAGCTTTTCTTCTTGAGATATCAAGTTAACAAGGTTTTCAGGTTTTGACCCCCAGTGACACCAGATGACCTTTGACCTCCACCAAAAACAATAGGGTTCTTCCTCTTACCATAATGCATCTACATACTAAGTATGAAATTCATCCAAGCTTCCTACCTCAAGATATTGTGTTAACAAGATTTTCAGGGTTTGACCCCCGGTGACCCCAGGTGACCTTTGACCTCCACCAAAAACAACAGGGTTCTTCCTCTTACTATAATGCATCTACATACAAAGTATGAAATTCATTTAAGCTCCCTACCTTGAGATATTGTGTTAACAAGGTTTTCTGGGTTTGACCCCTGGTGACCCCAGGTGACCTTTTGACCCCTACCAAAAACAATAGGGTTCTTCCTCTCAATATGGGGCATCTATGTACCAAGTTTGAGAACTGTCACAGTTTCCCTTCTTGAGATATCGTGTTAACGAAGTTTTCAGGGTTTGACCCCGGTGACCCCAGATGACCTATGACCTCCACCAAAAATGATAGGGTTCTTCCTCTTACCATAATGCATCTACATACAAAGTATGAAATTCATCCAAGCTTCCTACCTCAAGATATTGTGTTAACAAGATTTTCAGGGTTTGACCCTTAGTGACCCCAGGTGACCTTTGACCTCCACCAAAAACAACAGGGTTCTTACTCTTACTATAATGCATCTACATACAAAGTATGAAATTTATTCAAGCTTCCTACCTTGAGATATTGTGTTAACAAGGTTTTCTGGGTTTGACCTCTGGTGACCCCAGGTGACCTTTGACCCCCACCAAAAACAATAGGGTTCTTCCTCTCAATATGGGGCATCTATGTACCAAGTTTGAGAACTGTCACAGTTTCCCTTCTTGAGATATCGTGTTAACGAAGTTTTCAGGGTTTGACCCCCGGTGACCCCAGATGACCTATGACCTCCACCAAAAATGATAGGGTTCTTCCTCTTACCATAATGCATCTACATACAAAGTATGAAATTCATCCAAGCTTCCTACCTTGAGATATTGTGTTAACAAGGTTTTCAGGGTTTGACCCCTGGTGACCCCAGGTGACCTTTGACCCCCACCAAAAACAATAGGGTTCTTCCTCTCAATATGGGGCATCTATGTACCAAGTTTGAGAACTGTCACAGTTTCCCTTCTTGAGATATCGTGTTAACGAGCAAAGTGTCACAAACACACATACACACATACACACACACATACACACACACACATACACACACACACACGCACATACACACATACATACACACACACGCCATCATGAATGCATAGATTCCTTTGCCTTCGGCACGGAATCAAAAAAAAAGAAAGGATTATTCAATAAAGTCTTAGCAATATGAAATTCAGGCCAGCTTGGTAGCTGTTACAGTAGCAATGCTGCTGTAACAGTACCAAAGATGCTGTAACATGACAGTACTAAGCTAGTTACCACTGATACCACCCTGCAGAGCAGACGGTGTATTCACACATTCCTTACTTACTGTAATAAGTGATCTTGCTCACTGGGGGACACTGAATGGCCTGATCTGCAGGCTAATAACACCTTGAAGTACATCACTTAAATAATAATCTGCCTGTCAGGAAAGCATACAATTAGAAAGTTAATTACCCAATAACTACTAGCCAAACCATGTATACTTTGGAAATTAGTCCTTGAAACAGTCTTCCAAAACAAACCAAGGAGCTTCCGGGGATTTCCCCCTGGATGCTTGCCAAAGACTGGCCATGTAATCATGTTACCCCTGTGCATGCTCCCACTTTTTCAGATGGATGTGTGACACTGTTTCCCTTGGATTTTTCTGCAGACACATATGTGCACTATACCAGCTCAGATGCTAAAGTGACCAGTGGTTAACGGGTAAATGCAAGGTGCACAATTTCTAAAGAGCAACTACTGTACTTCTTACCTGTAACAAGCACTAGCTCTGGCTGAATCACATCAATATTTTCTTTACAAAACTTTTGGAAGTCAACTGTCCTCCCTGGATCTCGAAAACGGGAAACATGAATGTCTGATATCTGTAAGGAAATAAGATAAGTAAACAATCATGAAAGCACTACGTACTGCAAGTTCTGAGAATGTTCAGATGTCCATCTCCTAGAAGTGGTATTGTTCTCCTTAATTTTATGAAAATAGTTCCAAGAGAGCAGTAGTAAATCACTCATCTAAAAACCAAAATCATGATATTTCATTTCTGCCCCCCCCCCCCCCCAAAAAATGCTCTATTTCTTAAAATTTTCTTGGAGAGCATTTAGCACCTCACCTTGGTTTTCTATAAACCAAGTTCTACAATGAACTGTACTGTAGGTTACTTGTGATGTATGCAGATATTCATTTCACACCCATGGATCCAGGGCATAAACTGTACTTCTCTAAAGCAGTCAGAATTTCTGCCAATAAGCCTATTACTGTATGCAACACCTGCTTACCATCGGTTTAATTGTCTGGAAAACATACACCCAGCAGTATAAAAAACATTACAGTGTATGCTTCGGAGCTCAGACTGAAACTGAACTGCTGATGGTCAAGTATAGCTTTTACCATGCACCTGCAAACTGAGACTGGTTTCCTCAGTGATGGGAAGTTTCAGCATTTTAGAAATAACTATATCATGCCCCTCCCCCTCCCCCAATTTTTCCCCCCCCCCCCAAAAAAAGAATAACGTATCGCATTCGCATCATGGTTACTGGTGTGGGTGAAAAATGTGTCACATTTTATACAATTTTACACCAATTCAAAAAGAAAATTCCAGCAAAGAGAAAGTGTCCCCCACCCTTTAGATACTCACCCCAGGTTTCCCAAATGTGGGCTCCCTGATATGAAATGACTGCTAAACTATTGTGTCAGATGAGAAAAAACAACTGTAACAGTACAAGTATAAACTGAATGTTATAAGTATATAGGTCTTGCAGAGACAGTACAGTAGACACCCAATGTTGAGTACAGCACTGTTACCGGAACAGTATAACTACAGTGACATTGTATACTGAACATGTACATCTGGCATTGACCTCTGTATACAGTAAGATTGCATCTGATTAAATGTTTAAAGAGGGTATGACACGGCCAAAGTACGTTTCTCAGTAAATATTGTTTGGGTACAGCTTGAAATGAAGCAAATGTTTTTCCGACTCAACTACGTCCATAAACACAGTAATACAACCTTGTGAATTTCCATTTACAGGCCAGACTCAGCCATCTGAAATCCAAAAGCGAAAAAAAGTATGTGAGCGCGTCTCAAGATCGTGACGTCATTGGAGGCACGGTTAGTAACACTGTACCATGCAGCTCACCCATCGTTCTACACATCGAATGATGTGCATGCTAACGCGTGTTAGCAGGTACATCATTGCAAACACCTGTGCTACGATACTATACAGCAGCGCGCGTGACCAGTGACCACATCGTGAACTATGCATCGTTGCGCGGTGACTGCTTACCATTCACAATAGCAACGTTACTGAACAGCTCACTGAGTAAAGGCGCGCTTGTTATGGACTGTCCATACATGTTCATAGCTGTTCTGTACAGCGCGCCCGGACCGCGTTCTTTTTGCACAAAAACAAAGCTGTTTATTATATGCAGGGAAGCTAAAACACGGGCACATATGCACTCGAACATATTGGCCAATGATATGCTTCGAAGCCCCCAACATGTTCCGCGCTTTGCGCTCAGCTGTATGTTGGGCGGGTATTGTGATGTAATCCTTTTCATGAAGTTTCTAAGATATGAAACTTTCCCAAAGCGTTGCATTATTTTCACATCTAGATACGCGTCCTTAGGCTACATAGCGCAGTGCGGGGTGCCGCCAATTGCGTCATAAAAGTCAGGTGACCTGTTGCGGCATTTTTCGAAATTGGATTTCTGGACGTTTTTCTTCAAATTCTATTTATGCCGAACTGCGCCGGTTTTAATTGTGTGTGAGATGATACTTTTACATTACTGTACCCAATCTTGCAATACACAAAAGTTATTTTGGCCGTGTCATGCCCACTTTAAGTCATCTACTGTAGTACAGTTCTGCACAGTATATATAAGATCGAATCCAAGATATCAGTGGATGACAGTCAACAAGTCACATCTACCTGTATATCATTTATTATGTACATGTTTGAACAGAACTTCACAGTTTGACATATGCTGTATGTTACTGTACAGTATTCCAAAGACAGACTTTTTTAAATTATGTACACCAAGCAGATCCATTAACAAGTGCATCTCTGGGAGTCACTTAAGTTCCATATATGTATTTGACTATCTCATGGTACTATTTCTACTTTAAATAGTATATATTTCCCAAAATTTTATGCTTAGCAGATGGGTAATAAAACATGCAGAGTACTGTACAGTACTAAGATAAGAATAAAATTTCCAAGAGGATACCATACATTCAGATGCCTTCAAAGCCTACCTGCATATCTATCAAATACAGAGCTGTGTACGTATTAATGGAAAAATGCAGTCACCCCGAACAGGCATACAAAGAGCAAAAAGCAAAGAAGAGCTGCTTATTATTCTCCTGGAAATTGAAAGCTCTCCTTTTCATATACACACTTCCAGTTTTTGCTCTGACTGCAGTTTATAGAAGTCCAAGAAAAGAATTTTGCTCTGCTGGATATCATATAATGTAACACCTCACAAAATTTTGTTCCATGTACAGTATGCTTGTCACATGTGATAACAACTTAAACACCCCAAGGATTTACTAGTAGGATTAACAGTAAAGTTATATAACACATCCATGGATTAAAGTCTAACAAGATTTCAACTTTTCCACACATTTGATGATGAGAGCAGGTTTGCTTTGGAAGATGAGACAAAACGAGGTCACATGTTTTGAGGGAGTGTGATTTCCATTTTCCTGTTTTCCTAGGATGACTGTATTTTTTGCATTACTGTATGACAGCACTCACACTACCTCATCTACTTGTAAAATTAAGGTGATATTTTTCTTCTTATGAAATGCAAAGTACTGTACTATTCAATATACCTAACAGATGTACAGTATTAAATTGTGTTGTCAAACATACTGACATGATATATGGTACTTTACAACTGTGAATGACATTAGAGGATATGGAACAGGTTGATATTTCAAAGGTGGGATCAATGCTCCAAAAATGAAGAAGACAAAGTCAACATTATCAATCCATTCGCATGTACAGTACAACTGACTGGTACAGTACTTTGTGTTTGGTCCAATCCAGGCAATTTCAACAATAACATTATCTGTGGCAGCAATTATCTTCCTTATTTTGCTGAACATGATGTAGTAAAATTGGACCCATACCCAGCCTCCCAGATTTGAGGGGGAGGGGGCCAATGTTATAATAGCTGGAGGAGCGAGGGGGGTATCTGCATGTAAATTAGTGTATGTATCATTACCCAAATGGAGCAATTAGTGCATAGCACTAGAACATTTTTTGCTAAAAATATGCCTTCCAGACAGTGGCATAGCTACGGGTGGGGGAGCCCCCGTGGAAAATTTTGGAATACACAGTTCTGTATATAAGCCCTATAAAGAGGGAGAAAATTCAAAAATTGTGCCCCCAGGAAAGGTTCGTGACTCCCAGTGCCCCCTGCTCAAAAAATCCTGGCTACACCACTGCTTCCAGACTGCAATAAATGGCACTTCCCAAGTCTTGTTAATATTACATTGTGAGCTGGTCTCATGTTTAACAACTTTAGGCCTCCAACTGGGAAATAAAGTACAGTATATGGACATAATATTGCAGCCATGGCCCACTATGCTGACTGGGCCCCTTACCGAAAGTTACATGTTACGTATGTAAGTTGTTGCTAGGTCCCATGTTATATCACCATAATAACTGTGTGCCAAAAATCTAAGGATGTTGGGGAGGAGGTAGGGGGAAAGCACACATGCAAATGAACTACAGTAGGTGGGCCTTAAGGAGACCTCCTTATAATGTACTATTTACAGTAGCAAAAAGTTTTAATACAGCTGTACTGTATGTGGATGGTGAAGTAAACTATGCCTACTCTCCCCCTTGGAAGGCATGCATCCACTCAAGACAGGCTCTGTAAGATCTGGATTATTACCGTACCCTAAAAACCTTGAGTAATTTAATCCTCAACTACAGTACCATGTAATGCACTTGGGTAAGTCCTACAGAGTTAAGGCAAATTATCTATGCCTACTATGAGGAATGGCCAGTGCTGAACCTGACAACTTAAAATGTTATGAGCATGCAGATAAAGTTCTCTTAAGAGCAATAAATTCAGGGAGATATTAAAAAATATTTGGGTCATCCATGGCCCCATGACTACTTTGTGCACTAAAAGACAGTGCCCAAGTACAGTATGGTGCTGCATCAACTTTGCAACAAATTCCTCAGCAAATTCCTTGAAATCCTTCAGTTACACACACCCTAGGCTTCATACAGTAGGTACACTAAGTATGTATGTAAGAACCACCATGCAGGGGTCGAAATAAGCCTTCAACCTTTGTGGGCCTGCCGGGCCCCTAGCCCATGGAATCTAGGGGCCAAATGAGAAATCAAGGGGCCCAAAACTTACAAATAAAAAAGGACTGTTAAAGTGTATGGTTGCTTTCAGTATTCTCCTAGATTAACATTATGCTAATTTTTGCGTATTTGTTATTGTTGATGTGGCGAGAAAGGGGGCTGAGGCCGGCAAAGCCCCCCCCCCCTTGGATCCGCACCTGCTGTAGTCGGGCCCAGGCCTACAGTCCAGAAAATGGCAGTGACAATTAAGTTAGATCTAATCTCAAAGCTTTGTGTCCTCCTTGTGAGTAATTAAGTGAAGTATGCACAAAAATCATACTTTTTCCCCTTTAATATATGGGTATATACTTTGATCATTATCTTCCGACAGGAGTGGGGGAGCTAGGTTGGGGCCATGGGCCAGTGTTTTTGTCTGGTGGTAATTACTGATGAATCCTCCACCCCCACATAGCAACAGAATGAGGATTTAGAGTGGTGTTATGTTCATGTCACTTTAAGGACTTCAAGAGACTAAAACTATTTGCTTTTCGTAACAGTAATATGTATGGCAAAAGGCTTAGAAAATACTCAAGTTGGTTTGACAAGCAAAGACCTATTCTGGCCATAAATATGCCTGAACTCTCATACCAATATCTCAGATAACATCTGATAACACTTTCAAACAAAAATGATTGGTAAATTTTAGACCCTGTAGCTCTACGATTAAGCAGACAACTGCATATTGCAGCATCTTAGTAGGCCTATCCATGTATTTTACACGTTAGGCAACGGCAAAATTGCAAAGCCCATCTGTTGAAATGACGTGCATCGTGGTGGAAAACCCTCCAATCAAAAATTGTCAGTATTTTGTAGATACTTGTTTGAGAGTCTTTTGAACATGTCAGGACAATGGTTTTGTCATTTTTGACAAATTTGGTAATGTTTGACAGTGAATTGACACTCAAAAACGATGTATTTTGAAATAGTACTCTCTGCCGTACAAGACGCATGCAGCAAGCTGTAGCTTACTTGTGCAATCGAACCATGTAAAATCAAGCTGTGTCAGATTATACGGCTGACTGTTTTCGCTACAGAAGTTGCCAAATATTTTGGCGTGGAAAGTCTTTCTTGGGTCTTTTAAATGTACTAATCTGCATGTATTCTGATGGTTTTAGCATTGTATTTTCACACGGGCGATCATATTTTCTCAAGGTGGGCTGTTTGTTGCCCAGCATGCAGGGCATTTTGTTGCACACCTTGCAAGTGTTTTTGCTTCCAAGGCGGGCGTTTAGGCGGACACGTACGGGCGATCGCCCGGGTCAGTATACATTTTCAAAATTTTCTCGTAACTCCGGAAGTTATTACCCGGTAAAATGAAGGGCACCGTTCAATTCCGGCCGACTGTCTTCGTCAGTTGATCTTGTAACGTTTCGCCTACATTACTCGTGACTGACATATCGGTGTATGTCTGCATGAGTGATCTTCCGTGTTGTGACAAAGCAGACCTTTATGAGGGATATGAACTGATTTCAGATATAATGTGTGTTTCGCAGGTTTTTAGTGGCTGTTAGCATATGAATACACAGGCTGTGCGAGATATAAGATCGTTGAGTTGTGGATGGAGAGGTTCATGTGCAGACTGTACAATATTAGACTTGAAATATTTAGGAGCCAACCGGGCCCCTTTCCCTGTAGAAGTTACGGGCCCGAGCAAATTTCTAGGAGCATCGGGCCCACGGGCCCCCGTTATTTCGAGCCCTGCCATGTGCAAGTTTTGATGGATATCTGGACAGTCAGGAATCTATTACTGTACTTTGTGTATCCAACAAGCCTGAACACTGTTAATAACAAAATTTCAGATGAAAGTGACACATTTAACATTGGGATAAAAGCTTACCATGCCTTCAACAATATTCAAGAGCCCCTCAGCTCAAAACAGTGTAAATGACCTACTGTACTGTACACACCATCATCCCCTTTATGGAATACACTTCTACCAGAGCTCCTACTGTAGCTACTGTAGTGTGCTTTTCTTCAAGCAGCTCTTGGAGGACTACATATTGTACATCTGGTCCCAAAAAGATCTGTGATACTGATAAAGATCACGATAATTATAAATTATACAGATGTCTATAAGCTACAGTACAGGGCTAGGAAAAGTTCAAAAGTTAGTTGTAGTTTTCTGTTTGTGTGAATATTGCTTACTTACTTACCCTACCATATTGCTTGTTTTATACCAAGGATTTTAATAGCTAGCCTGAGAGAACCATCCAGCTCACTTGGATGGCCATCTCCCACATTAGCTTAGAGTTCCTTCTTTTTTTCTTTTTTTTTACACGTCAAAAAGGTGGCATCTCCAGTTCTTGTCATGCTGTACAGGTACTGTAACTTTCATCTCTGGTCATTGGTGCAGGCGCAACATGAATAATGTTCTGAACCACTTTTAAGAAGGGTCAAAACTGTAAATTTTTAGTATGGGCATACCATGCACCTAGAAGGCTAATGAATGTGGGCTCCCTGATCTGAAATCTTGGCTGTTCAGCTTTGTTATGTACCTAGGGCCAGCTAAAACAAGTAACTGCCTGTTCCAATGATATGGTACAGTAAATTCTACTGTAACTTACAGAATAAACAATGACCACTCATCAGAAATACCAGATAACAAGTGTTTGTCAAGGAATACAATGGTTTACTGTTGCATGGTCACATGCCTTTCTTCAGCCTCAAGTTTATTATACCCTTCTAGTTCAACTTGAGGTTATTGTAGATTCACAACATACATAGTATTTAAACTGGATCCTTGCCAAGGCTACCACACAAAGTGACTTTCAAAGCACTGTCAATTTTCAACAACATCCTGCCAGTGAAAAGAAAGTGGAAACACTACAGAGTGATTGTCATGCATGAAGAAACTGTAAACAATCAGCTGGTCAAAGGTCAAGTCACATGACAGTTTAGAATAAAACACAATACTGTACTGTACTGTGCACTATTATATGATTCATGACTCTCAAGCAAACACAGCTTGAAGAAAGAAAGGGAAGATGAATGAATGACATTCACAAAGTACAAAAAGGAGTGAAGAACGATGATTTTTGAGATCTGCAGTACAACATTTCATTTGCTCAATGTACAAAGTTCACAGGGACTATAATACATACTGTATGCAACAAGTTTGCTGTTAGAATTTGGCAACCAACAGCAAAGTAAATTTATACACACCATACAGATTATTATCCCAGTATGCCCCCAACATCTTATGATGAGCAACAAGCAAAAAGTCAATTCAGGTTACATCTTCGCAGTTTTTGCTTGTGTATATGTGATGTATATCCTACTAATACTGAAGGATTGAACAGATACGTACTGTACAATGGCAACCTTGTTAGATTTGTTTTAGAGATAATGACAACTTATCACAGTTCATGGATCAACCAGCAGATACAGAGTGAATGCTGTTATGTATATCACAAACTTGCTAGCTGCAAGGACATGAAGTATGCAGGCTTCTAGCTAGGAAAAATGTCAAACTGGGTGGGAGTTAATCGACACTGCATCATTCTCATGTGATGTTGGCCATATCTCAAGAACTAAATGACATTGTCTGTAGTCAGTTGCATGATTTTTGGTTGTTTCCAAAACAATATTCAACTGAACATTTTGTGTCTGATACTGTACATATTTATAGTTAAAAGTGTGATAAAATTTCAAACTTGGTAGTGAGATTCAAACTGGGTGGTGAAATTTCAAACTGGGTGCTGATTTCAAAAAGTAAATTCAAACTGGGTGCAGCACCCAGTTTGAATGGCCTGGCTAGAACCCTGGTATGTGTTGTAAAGAGATCCCTGCATTAATGGCCTTGAAAATTCAACATTACAAAAACACATACTGCCACAAGACATTGGACAGGTCTACAGAATATCAGGAGCATACAGTACTAAGTAGGCTACTGTAGCTGCACTTGCATTTGCAGTGAGGAGAGGAAAGTACAGTATATTCTTTCAGGGTCTTATGGTATGTTACTAGGGTTGCCAGGGGTAGGAGGGTAGGGGGTCCAGGATGGAATGTGTACCCCTCAAGGGTGTGAGGGTGAGAGGACCAGCTTAGGGCTCTTGGTGGTCCAGGAGCAATGTTGCAGTGAGGGAGCATGCAGAGAACTTAAGAATGGAATATGAAACTATCTTCATATGAAAAATATATTAACCAACTTCTACTGGCTTTGTTGTATCATTTCATAGTCAGACTTCCACTAAAGCTAGTCCATCAGTCCTAGTGAAAAAGTAAGTGTATCTTGATAAGTGCACGTGAAGAGCACTGTTTAGTAAACTACGGTACTGGTATGTGTTCGCTTAAGTGTTTCTGGCTTTCCCATGATCATGACGTAACTTATGAGAAATGATTCAAAATAATTAAACTTTTTAATGACATACAAGTGTAGCATGTGTAAAGTAAGTCTCCAAGTTCTGTAATTTAATTCAGGTAAGAAACATTTGTTTGAAAATAAATGCAAATTTCCTCATAGGTCAGGACAATTTTTTCTTTTAAGAATTTTTTGTGCAATAAGCCCCTTCCAGCCACCAGCCCCTCCAATATCGGGTGCCAAATATAGAAAACCAGTTCTGACAGTAAGTTGACAAAATCAAAATGTGACTCTTCTGTCTGTTTATAGTGCACATCGGATGGGTTTTAAGATAGCCAAATGCTTCATTATAATGGTTTTTTACCTTTTAATACCTCAGGGCTTCCAGGGCATTGCCTCTGGACCACCACCAGTGTGCCGTCCCATCAGGGCCCGGACCCCATTCTTATACTGGCATTTAAGGCCGGTCCATACAAGATACTTCAGTACATTGTAGGACTATGAAGCTATGAAAGTCTCATGGTTCAACTCTGAGCAACAATATACAGTGTGTGTCCATGACTGGCCCAGAAGAGCAAAAAGATGATCACATATTGTTTTTATAGCTTTAGAGCACATGGAAATGTGTAAGTAAATGAAGCCACCAGTAGACGAGTTAGGAAACTGCCATATACAATGCATGCTGGGAAGGAAAGTGTACCATAACAGAGAATGCATGTGCCAGACAGATATTCTGTATAATCACGCACAATTTCGAGTACAAAACTATGGTTCCCTAGACATCAGTTATGGTTCAAAGAGAATTTTCTTTAGGAGACAAGTTCCCTTAGAAGTAAATCTCTTTAACCTGCACCGAAAAGGTTAGACAAAATGACAGTAAATTGTGGAAAACAAAAACACAATCGCTCGAAGCCTTCGTATTTGGGCGAAAATATCCTTAGTCTTGATCTGTGGTACTACATGGTACAACAAAATCTAATTTCCCAACTCGTCCATTAACATTGACCTTGAAGGCCTGTGATATGACCCAAAAAGTGTTCATTAATCTGCATATTCAGAAATTATGTTGAAGATAGAAATCACCTAGCCTGCAAATGGAAACTGGATTTATGTTTATTTTTCTATTTTCTTTTACACACATCTTCAAATCTGACCATTTCTCAGATTTCTGAAATGAGCTCTGCAAAACAGATGAATTTATACACTGCAGAGTTTCAGGGTTTCTGTTTTAATCCTATTTTATAAAACTTTAAGTAACTTTGCAGCCAGCAAGCTTGTGTGATTTTTGAGGTGAAGCTAAACAACCTATATTTTCATACTAGATTTGAGCTAGAAAACGTTTGTTTCCAGGAAAGCAAGTCAAATTTACACAATTTAATGCTTTCATGTCCCTCCTTCCCTCCCCCACCCCCTCCTCCCCCATAAAAATATATTTCCCACTAAAAGCCAAGTTTCTGGACAGAGCACCTACCATGTGACTACTGTACCACGTACATGTGTAATGAGCAATATGCTTTGAATCATGTACATCACCCTGCAAATGTTGCCCTCTTGATGCAAGCCTGAGATTGAACTGAAAAAAGTTTTTGCAAAATAGTTCTCGTGAAAATAATTTGACACATTATTGTTCTAAAAATGGTCATCAGGCATTAAGTGAAAACTGTGGCAATAGTAAGTGACTTTTGGATTCATTTAAAAAAACAAGTCATGAATTGCCAAGTCCACTGCTAAACCTACAGTATATTATGTTGCCTTTGCTTCATTCTGTACAAGATTACTTCATTCGGCAATGTCTAAATTTGCCAATGTTTTACATACAGATGGATTTACAGTCCCAGTAGTACCCAACAACTGACAGTGCTGTGTAACAATGTACACATATAGGCCTAGTGAGCTCACTTGTAAAGTAGTATTGATATCAATTTGGTATTGACGGATATTACGAATTGAATAATCTTGCATTGGTTATGTCAGTTCTTAGTAAAATAGTTACAATACTAATGACATGAAAACTTACATGAATGAACCACCAAAGGTTTTCAGCAGATGCACCAGGAAAGGGCGGCAGGTCTCCATTCGGATGAGGTGGTCCATCGTACTTGACTGGAATGGTGTAGTAATCAAGCATCTGTACCCATAGCCACGATAAAACTGCTAAAGGTAGTAGTACGATGACTGCTACCAAAAATAGTGTCTTAGTCATCATTCTGAATGTTGCTGCTGTACTGTAGAGAACACTTTGTGCTAGGCTTTATACAAAGAAACATGAAGGAAAAAATGTTGATTTGTTAATGATCCATTAAGAAAGTTTATTGCCTGTACATCTAACTTAACTGGTTTTGTAACAGACAGACAATGAAAGTTATTAAAAGAGACCACAACATCAAATTTGGCCACTGTCAATCCCCCCCCCCACCCCTGACAAATCCTGGCCACCATGACCCCTGTATAAAACATAACTAGTACTGTACTAGTGTACTCGATCTTAACTTTGCCGCCCCCTATGGGCTGGGGGTTGTAGAATATGCCCACGGTATTTCCCGCCTGTCGTAAGAGGTGACTAAAAGGAAGGACTAATGCACCGTATTTTAACTTTGCTTGACACTATATGACACGTTTGTGTTGGTGTGTTGTTAAATTTTATCTAACTAACTAACTTAACTTTGCCGGTTTTGAAGCTACAGTATTAAAGTACATTCACAAATATTTATCCATCTTAAACCAAGCAGATTTCTGTGAGATTTGAGTCACGCCAAGTAAAAAGTGAAAATCACGAATGGGGCATGCCCACCCAAAGTATTGTACAGGCAGTTCTAATGCTATATGGTAAGCATAGTCTACACGTATACAAGATAACACACTTCACAGCAGTTTGGCATCAACTTCACCTAACTGAACTGACATTCTTCCTTACATATGCCTTATCCTTAATTTAACCTCTTTCCAATATGCACAAATATTCCAATAACATTTTGATCAGTTGAATGGTAAGATGATTCATTCAGATCGTGAATGTCTTCAAAACAGAAAATTTCTTGGCCACAAAATGCAGTCCCCAAGAATGCGTCCAGTCATCTCTAGGTGGTGATGTCAAAATAATAAGAAATTTCTCCATATGGAATCCTGTTATACCTTTGGGATAGTTCATCTCATGCAATTACAGTATGTCATTGCATGAACCAAAGAAATTTCTCCATATGGAATCCTGTTATACCTTTGGGATAGTTCATCTCATGCAATTACAGTATGTCATTGCATGAACCAAAGAAATTTCTCCACATGGAATGATGTTATACCTTTGGGATAGTTCATCTCATGCAATTACAGTATGTCATTGCATGAACCAAAGAAATTTCTCCACATGGAATCCTGTTATACCTTTGGGATAGTTCATCTCATGCAATTACAGTATGTCATTGCATGAACCACAGAAATTTCTCCACATGGAATCCTGCTATACCTTTGGGATAGTTCATCTCATGCAATTACAGTATGTCATTGCATGAACCAAAGAAATTTCTCCATATGGAATCCTGTTATACTTTTGGGATAGTTCATCTCATGCAATTACAGTATGTCACTGCATGAACCAAAGAAATTTCACAATATGGAATCCTGCTATACCTTTGGGATAGTTCATCTCATGCAATTACAGTATGTCATTGCATGAACCAAAGAAATTTCTCCACATGGAATCCTGTTATACCTTTGGGATAGTTCATCTCATGCAATTACAGTATGTCATTGCATGAACCAAAGAAATTTCTCCATATGGAATCCTGTTATACCTTTGGGATAGTTCATCTCATGCAATTACAGTATGTCATTGCATGAACCAAAGAAATTTCTCCACATGGAATCCTGTTATACCTTTGGGATAGTTCATCTCATGCAATTACAGTATGTCATTGCATGAACCAAAGAAATTTCTCCACATGGAATCCTGTTATACCTTTGGGATAGTTCATCTCATGCAATTACAGTATGTCATTGCATGAACCAAAGAAATTTCTCCATATGGAATCCTGTTATACCTTTGGGATAGTTCATCTCATGCAATTACAGTATGTCATTGCATGAACCAAAGAAATTTCTCCATATGGAATCCTGTTATACCTTTGGGATAGTTCATCTCATGCAATTACAGTATGTCATTGCATGAACCAAAGAAATTTCTCCACATGGAATCCTGTTATACCTTTGGGATAGTTCATCTCATGCAATTACAGTATGTCATTGCATGAACCAAAGAAATTTCTCCATATGGAATCCTGTTATACTTTTGGGATAGTTCATCTCATGCAATTACAGTATGTCACTGCATGAACCAAAGAAATTTCACAATATGGAATCCTGCTATACCTTTGGGATAGTTCATCTCATGCAATTACAGTATGTCATTGCATGAACCAAAGAAATTTCTCCACATGGAATCCTGTTATACCTTTGGGATAGTTCATCTCATGCAATTACAGTATGTCATTGCATGAACCAAAGAAATTTCTCCATATGGAATCCTGTTATACCTTTGGGATAGTTCATCTCATGCAATTACAGTATGTCATTGCATGAACCAAAGAAATTTCTCCACATGGAATCCTGTTATACCTTTGGGATAGTTCATCTCATGCAATTACAGTATGTCATTGCATGAACCAAAGAAATTTCTCCACATGGAATCCTGTTATACCTTTGGGATAGTTCATCTCATGCAATTACAGTATGTCATTGCATGAACCAAAGAAATTTCTCCATATGGAATAATATACCTTTGGGATAGTTCATCTCATGCAATTACAGTATGTCATTGCATGAACCAAAGAAATTTCTCCACATGGAATCCTGTTATACCTTTGGGATAGTTCATCTCATGCAATTACAGTATGTCATTGCATGAACCAAAGAAATTTCTCCATATGGAATCCTGTTATACCTTTGGGATAGTTCATCTCATGCAATTACAGTATGTCATTGCATGAACCAAAGAAATTTCTCCATATGGAATCCTGTTATACCTTTGGGATAGTTCATCTCATGCAATTACAGTATGTCATTGCATGAACCAAAGAAATTTCTCCACATGGAATCCTGTTATCCCTTTGGGATAGTTCAGCTCATGCAACTACAGTATGTCATTGCATGAGCCACACTATACAATAGGAGAGAACTGGATACTACCATATTAAGGGGAAATTCCCTATACATCACCACTGCCAGGTGACCGAATGCGTGGAGTGTTTTCTTTTTTTTTTAAATGTTTCTTTTTTGAAGACATTCACTGCAGGCCTGATTAACTGTTTGGATAAATCATTATACTACTCAAGTGATTGAAGAAGGTTATTGAAACAATCATGTATATTGGAAAGAGGTAGAACTAGTTAACAGCATGCTGTTGTGTAGCTGGCTCAATCCATAAGTAAGGGGTACAATGGGGTTTTTAATGACTTTGCCAATATAATTCTTAATTTCAAAGACATGTAATACAACAAGCCAGTGTATCAGGTATTTTACTATACCGCATCCACATGGCTATCTTATGATATACACACTAAATTTTCAACATTGAGCATTTTCTAGAAAATAGACCATTTTGCTTTGGTGTCCCCCATGATTTTTTGGTAACAGCTGTGACATACAATCATACAAATCTAATTTACCTGAAAAACATATTTAAATCATAGACTGAATTGCTTTATTCATTTATCATGGTAAGGATATCACCAATAGTCAACATTCCCAAAATATCAGTATTACTGCTTCACCCATTTTTTCAAACAGGCACATAGAAAATTAAGTGACCAACATAACTTTTTGGTGTCCCTCTAGTTATGTTCGTTTTTTAATGTAGTTTTCATCATTTTTACAAATGTGGTCATTCTCAGATGGCTAAAGTTCATTTTATGTAAGAATTAGGTCAAAGTCTTTTTGATAGTGGCACATTTGGAAAGAAATAATGAAAACAAACATTGTCAGGGCATCCTTCATAATCGGCAAAATTTTGGTGTCCCCCCTCAGTGAGTTATGTTGGTCAACTTTGGTGCTTCACCACTTGCACAAACAGCAAAATTTTTTTGTGAATTAAGTCACATGTAAAGAATATAACAGAATGTAACTAGAAAACATATTCCCATGTCTTTTGAACCAAGTATTTTATGCTGATGGGCATTTGATTTTTTGGTGTCCCCCCATGATGCCATAGTTATGTCTGCCATTCTTGATGTATGAACAATAAAAGTTCAATGAAACTGGGGCTTTTCATGGTACTGTATCTTATTACAGCAAACAGTAGTTTCTATTGCATTAAAAGTTTCCAGGTCAACTCAACATTTAAAAATTAAACTGACAGTTTTCATGTTAGGTGTTATGGGGACACCAATTCTTGGTGTCCCTGTTACACGCGACAGTCTGAGTGGAGTAAAATGTCTTGCTATATCACACCTGTCCATAAAGAGACAGAAAATAAGATAGCAAATGGCAAGTCTAACAATGTAAAAGTATTAAAGAGAAAAATTTGAGTAGCTGAATATCGTTTTCCAGTTAAAAACAGTCAAATTAGTACAAAATATGTAAAAGTGTGACCTTTTTGACATCTTAAAGTATTGAGAATACTGAAATGACCTTTTTTTAAGTTTTGGAAAATTCTTTCAAACTTTTCCCACATTGTTCTTAGAAAGGGTGCTGAATCACACTCAGCTGTGAATTTTCAACCATTTAGGATTTTCCTTGATCTTTTAAGAGGAGATTAAAGACTGCTTTGGTGTCCCTGTTATGTTGGTCAATTTTACAGGCACGTACATGTTGAGCCCCCTCCTCCATACACAATACTGTATGTAAAAACATTTGTATTTTTTATAAATGCTGATAATACTCTATCACGAGAATAAATTTCAATCAGTTTAGATGACTTTTAAATTTTGACCTCACGTCACACTTTTGGACCCCTAATTTATGGATTGAGCCAGCTCACACAATTTCTCTTGTCTGTTAACCAGAAAGCCAAAAGGCTTAGTGATTCCTTGCCATATTGATATATTGTAACAAACATGAATCACCCACATGACAAGCATGAGATCCCTCACAGTTATCCTACTTGAGAAATCATGTTAATACGGTCAAACGCTTTTCAAATCTTGCGACCGAAAATGACCTACATGCTAAATATTAACAATCCACAGGCCAAGTATGTGATCCCTCATGGTTATCCTCCTTGAAATATGTTTACTAGCTCTTGACCTTTTGTGACCTTAAATAACCTTCGACCTGCACGAAAAATAGTAGGGATCATCCACATGTCAAGTGTGAGATCCCTCACAGTTATCCTTCTTGAGTTATCGTGTTTACAAGGTTTTGACCTTTTGGCCTCTGGTGACCCGAAATGACCTTTGACCTGCACCAAAAATTATAGAGATGATCTACTCAATATGGGCAATACACAAGCTATGTGTGAGATCCCTAACAGTTACCCTTCTTGAGATATCATGTTAATAATGTTTTGACCTTTTGACCTGTGGTGACCCTACATGACCTTTGACCTCCACCAAAAATAATAGGGATCATCTACTCAATATGGGCAATCCACGTGCTAACTATGAGATCCCTTACAGTTACCCTTCTTGACATACAGTATTTACAAGGTTTTGACCTTTTGACCACTAGTGACCCCAAATGACCTTTGACCGCCACCAAAAACAATGGGGATCATCTACTCAATGTGGACAATCCACATGGTGAGTATGAGATCCCTCACACTTATCCTTCTGGAGATATCATGTTTGCAAGGTTTTGATGTTTTAACCTCTGATGACCCCAAATGACCTTTGACCTGCATCCAAAAACAACAGAGATTATCTACTCAATATAGGCAATCCACATGCTAAATATGAGATCCATCACAGTTACCCTCCTTGAGATATCATGTTTACAAGGTTTTGATCTTTTGACCACTAGGGATCCCAAATGACCTTTGACCTCCACCAAAAACAATAGGGATCATCTACTCAATACAGACAGTCCACATGGTAAGTATGAGATCCCTCACACTTATCCTTCTGGAGATATCGTGTTTACAAGGTTTTGATGTTTTGACCTCTGATGACCCCAAATGACCTTTGACCTCCACCAAAAATAATAGGAATTATCTTCTAAATATGGGCAATCCAAATGCTAAGTATGAGATCCCTCACAGTTATCCTCCTTGAGAAATAGTGTTTACAATGTTTTGACTTTTTGACCACTGGTGACCCCAAATGACCTTTGACCTCCACCAAAAATAATAGGGATCATCTACTCAATATGGACAATCCACAAGCTAAGTATGAGATCCCTCACAGTTATCCTTCTTGAGATATCATGTTTACAAGGTTTTAATGTTTTGACCTCTGATGACCCCAAATGACCTTTGACCTCCACCAAAAACAATAGGGATCATCTACTCAATATGGGCAATCCACATGCTAAGTATGAGATCCCTCACAGTTACCCTTCTTGAGATATCATGTTTACAAGGTTTTGACCCTTTGACCTCTGATGACCCCAGATGACCTTTGACCTCCACCAAAAATAATAGAAATCATTTACTTAATATTGGTAATCCACATGCTAAGTATGAGATCCCTCAAAGTTACCCTTCTTGAGATATAGTGTTTATAAGGTTTTGACCTTTTGACCACTGGTGACCCCAAATGACCTTTGACCTCCACCAAAAACAATAGGGATCATCTACTCAATATGGGCAATCAACATGGTAAGTATGAGATCCCTCACATTTATCCTTCTGGAGATACCGTGTTTACAAGCAATTTCCAGGGTATTTACTATTTGACCTCTGGTGACCCCAAATGACCTTTGACCTCCACCAAAAAGATTAGGGAGCATCTACTTAATATGGGCAACCTACCTGCCAAGTATGAGATCCCTCGGAGTTACCCATCTTGAGATATCGCGTTTACAAGGTTTTGACCTTTTGACCTCCTGTGACCCCAAATGACCTTTGACCTCCATCAAAAACAATAGGGATCATCTACTCAATATGACCAACCCACACACCAAGTATGAGCTCAGTCATAGTTACCCTTCTTGAGATATCGTGTTTACAAGCAAAGCGTCACACACACACACACATACATACATACACACACACATACACACACACACACGACATCACCATCGCATAGATTCCTTCTGCCTTTGGCAAGGAATCAAAAATAGAAACTCACAAAACCAAATTTTATCATCCATTCATCTGCTTCAAAAAAAAAAAAAAAAAACCTCCTTACCTTACAAAGGCAAACGGGAGGGAAGAGAGGAGCGTGATAATTAATAGGAATCAAAACCCGTCTGTAAAATCACAAATAAGGAATGTAAACCTGCAACAAACATAGTTTTATGACAGATAGCTACAAATATCGCTGCATATTTTCTCATATCAAGTAAGCCTGCTAAGGCTACTTTTGTTCACAGCAAGACTGAACAAAAGTTTGTATGATGTACCTATAAACTGTTCAAGTATTGCAAAGTACATTTAATCGTTCAATTCCACAAGTAAACACTGCATGGGATTCCACTGATCAAAATAAAACAGACACTCAAAAGGCTCCTACTGCACTTGAACTCAAAACAGTTAAATTGCAATTAGGACTTGACCAACTCAATTGAACAGAACAGAATGAGCTCTACATATCCCCACAATAAGTTAAGCCTATTTCATGTGTTAAGCCACACTGACCACAAAAGAGTTGCTTCAGATTGTAAAGGCCACTTGATGAACAAACACTTGTGTTGACAGGTTGAATTTCAAACAGCCTGCATATCCATTTGCAAGATAACAACTGAACACACAACCAACACACTGCTATCAGTACAATGGATAAACAGCTAACTGTTCAGAAGGCACAGTGAACTCAGCTCTACAAAAACAGCTTTAAAACCCAACTTAACTTTCCTATGTGTATAATGGAATGCAGATAGGTAGGTATTAATGCTCTGCTGGCAAACAATCATATCCCAAAAGTTCAGCTCAAAATCTCCTCACATCAAAAAGAAGAAGACTTTTGTTGAAAAGTTGATGGCATCTGCCCCATTTTATAACCTCACACATGTACTGTGTACATGTGTGAGCTAATAAAGGATAAGGTACCATAATCATGATTCAATTAGGCAAAGTTGGTGCCAGTAGGTTGTGAAGTGTGTTACTGTACCTTCGGCTGTTTACCATAATTATATACAGTGAGTGAGCCCCGGAAGCTCATGCATGGGTTTCAGTTATTTTGTGCATGGAAGGCACTCAAACTAAATGTGTCTGAGAGCCTCATGGCCACACAAAATACCTAAATCTTTGAGCTTCCAGGACCACTGATCCCTGGAACCCTGCAGGCACATTGTCCCTGGACCTCACATTATGCTTAATATTTCATTACATTTCTCTTCATTTTCTCTTCAAGTTTCCTGCTCATGCAAATTAGAATGCGCAAGGTCAAGAATAATCAACAGGTCATTTCCCAATCTTGCCATTTTGTGAACCCTGTGTGGGTACTGATTGCAGGATGAAAAATAAGAAGAGTAAAAATATTGTCGCCACACCCCTAGCCTGTTTTATTTATTCTCAGTTTAGACCATAACCAGTCTCTCACAGAACGAACTATCAAATGGAAATACTTCAAAGTCTGCAGTATTTCCATGCAGCTACTTGGCTATGTCACACCATCCTATCATGTATTACCCATACATAAACATGTGGGTGTAGGATCACACATGTTTGTTTTTACTGTATGTGTTACAGTATCAGACAGCAGTACATCATGCACGCAAAAAAATCACAATAATCGTGAAAATCTAAGTAATCTTAAAAAATAGAGCAAATCACGGATTTAAGTAAATTTGGGGAACGATTGAAAGCAAGAAAATAATACTGAATGCAAGGTTTTTATGGAAAGCAACGAAAGGCAATGGCCCACTATCATACCTTCGTTGGTGGGAGTGGATGGATGTAGTATTACAATAGCTGACTGCTAAGTTCTAATCTACTGTGCAATGCATTGCCCATCACTGTGGAGTGCAATATGAATTTACCTTCCATGAGAGTTACAGTATACTGTATTGGGCTGTTAATTTACATTAAGAGCCAGATTCTGTATATATATGGACCAAATATACAAGGGGGTGAAATATCACCATTCAGTATTCCATCCAATCTTTTTTTGTGGGAAAATATATCATACACACTGACAAAGATCACGTTTTTTATCCCAGGAACTGCTACAGTAAAAAACTATCCAGCTCTTTTTAGGGTAGGGGTTTGAAGGGCTTTATATTAAAGTGCCAAAGTCAAAATCTGGACTTTGTCCTCTGAACATCTTGGTGCGCCCTCACAAAGCCTCCCTGATCTTATGGTATAAATGTATGGGTGGAGTTGCCCTGAGAAACGCTGTAATTTTTGAAGCTAATTGAGGGCGCCACCCACAGGTGGCGCTTCAAAATGCAACTTTTTGCATTTTAAACCATATTTGATACCCTCCCAGTTCCTGTGCCCTCGTAAAGCCTTGCTTGTTCATGTTTATTTGGACACGTGGGGACCTTTTCTTTCCAAAAAATCATAAATAGCAGAGGCTTTGTGAGGGCACTTGTGAATTGATGGCACTTTTTGCCATAAGAATGCAATTTTGGCAATTTTCATCAGGTTATAATGAGACAAAAAGCCTCCTAGTTGTTTTTATTATGAATATTGGGAATATAGAGGAATAAAATAAGTTTCACTGAATGCCATAGAGGGTGCACTGAGATACAGCCTGATGAAAATTGCCCAAAATTGTGTTCTTATGGCAAAAAGCGCCCTCTCTTCCCAAGCATAAAAAATTTGGGGGTTTTGAAGAGAAAAATTAATGGTTGAACTAACTGAAATTTTTGGATAGGTAAATATTGCTCTTTGTGCTACTATTTTCTGCTTTACTTTTTTTCACGGACTGAAAATGTAATTTAAGCCAATGACTGACAGGAATCTTGTTAACAAGCAATGTAATGATGACCTTGTAATGTTTTTCACAATCTGCAAACAAAATGCGTTTGATGTTGCATACTGCTCATGATAGGATCTGAACAAGGGGTAATCTTTTAGGTGCTCCCGAGGTGTTAATTATCATTTTACAGGTTCTACTCATGTATTAGACCAATTTATCAAAATTTTGACAATTTTGTGGAGCTCATTCCTTGCCATGTTTGTATGGTTAGCCTGGCCATGGTCTAGTGTTCACATGGGTCACATATGCAGAAGATTTGGCAATGCTGCAAACAGCACAAGTTTTAGCAAAGTATGCGGGGAAAAAACTGGTTATAACTGAATTTAAATTAGGCCTTTGAGGAGTACGATTATACCATTGTATTTTTTTGAAATACTGTGTGCAAAGCCACTGAAGTTTAACAATAAGATATAGGCTACTGCATCTAACAGTAACAATAACAACACAATAGCAAGGTTACTACTACCTCACCCCACCCCATGGCATCTACCCGATTTTGCAGCCATTAATTTTTCATTTTTCCCTCATTTACTTTGAGGAGTAAATTTAGGGCTAGCTTTTGGTCTCGGTAGGCAGATTTGTAGTGGGCGGGGACCGGGGAGATGTGTGTTTGCCTGGAGTGCCGGGCGGGAATATCGAGTGCTGGATGTCACTGCCCAGCGCCGCCCACCGCAGCTACATCCCTGTTCATATTGCATGAAAAGGCTTCAGCTGCAACATTCACTTTTACACAGTAAGTCAATGGGATTTCATTGTGTGAGCTTGAAGCGGGTGTAATCACACACTAGAACCCCAATGACATTTGTCGTTCAAAACAACATGATAATCAAGACTTGCTTTAGTCGTTTTTTTGTTGAATATATAATTCTGTTTGTTGTGATTATATATGAACAATTAATAGCCTACAGTTTTTACTCAGTTTGATGAAGAATTCTTGTGAAAGTTTGCGGATGTTGGTATTACGAGTACAGCCAATATAAGTGCTAGAGTAATACACGTCTGCCGGGTGGGCAAACATGGTACCCGGTCATTTTATCCCACCACCAGTTTTCCCCCAATCAGTTCACCTCAGTTGTTTTGCCCCATTAACTTTCACCATAATGGGCAAGTCATTTTGCCCCCAAGTTTCTACCAGTTGCCCCCTTGATTTTACCAGCTGATTGTATGAAAATTTCGAAACAAACTTTTCAAACGTATTTTTTCATGAACTTGAATGGGAATCCAAAAGAGAGATTTCATGTAACAAAATGATTGGCAGTTTGAGAAAAACAAGCCAACGCCAAAAATTAAAAAAAAAAAAAAAGTAGAATTGAATGGCATTTGTAAGCAAAAACATGGTACTGCAAAAGAAAGATAAAATTCTATTAAAAGTTGGTGGGCAATCAAAAATTAAAAGAGAAAAAAAGAACTGTGGTAGACTGCACGGAAATTTCTCGATATTTGCAACAGGTTTCATTGTATGAAAAAGTCACACAATAACGTCAGCTGAACCGCAGGTAGCTAAGCTACTGTAAGTATGGGCTAGATGAACTAGGGCTGTGACTGTTTAGCGATTAATCGCTAAACGATCGCATGTGTAATAAACGTTTAGTACAAAGCTACCAGCGATTAATCGCAAAACCCGTTTTTCCGTACGAAATAAAAAACAAAGTGCAGTCATTACAGAAAATTAGATGTTCACTTTAACTCTTTTTGAAAAAGTTAAATACATAATTATACAAATGGCACACAAGCAAACATACATCACAGTTGAGCATCTAGTTCTATGAGGATCCGTGTTTGAGGTTCATGGAAACTATGTCCCCAGACGTCACTACCGCATTTTACATATTCATCATGTTCAAGGGTTTGTTTAAAGTCTCTATGTTGATCATAGGTGCTTGCGATTAATCGCTAAATGATCGCAAAATTTTACGATTAAACGTTTAGCAATTTTGCCAAACGTTCACAGCCCTAAGATGAACACAAGAAAGGAGCCTTTGCAGCGGGAGGTATTATTGGCCAGTCTGCATTCCATGCACTACAACACGAAGATCTTCGGCGTGAGCACCGACTCCTTCTCGGCGGGCAAACGGAACTTCCGGCTAGGGCTGTGCATTTCCGGTTAATTCACTATCCGTTTAACCGTTTTTATTAACCGAACGGTTAACGGTTAACCGAAAATAAAAACAAGTCAAGGAATATAAACAAAATAAACATTTCGGAAGAGCGCCACCACTTAAATGCCAAAGTTTCTACATTTAAAATGGCGCCGGTAGTGATGATCGTCGAAGTAGCATGCAAGTTAAAACGTTTGCATTATTTGCGATGTTTTGGCAAGCAGTCCGTACGCATGGGCGAATCACGCATTTATTCAAACTTATCACAAACATGCATACTTTTTGTTATGCCACTGATTACAGTTTTCGAGATTTTTGCGGTCTAACATAGCACCGTAAGATGAAAAGTCTATGGATATCACTGGCATTATTGCAGTTCAAGACACACTTCTCCGGCTACAGCGATACAGTATCACACACGCCTAGAGCAGTGTCGAGTACAAACGTACCACATACAGTGTACTATAGTGTGCCTTGTGACCTTGATGCAATTCATACGTAATATACTGTACGTGTGTCTGCTAAGAATTCCAGCACTGTTATGTCGTAATGGTGTGAAAATTTTTACCCATATGTATTACTGCATGCTCCGTAAAAAATTGTAACATTGAATTTTAACTTGCCTTACATCGCATGCCTTTTTACCTAATACCTACTAAAAATACCAGTTTCTTCGTAATTATGAACAGCGAAACTTTTTGGTAACGGTCGCTACCCTCATACTTAATGTTATGACGGGACTCGGGCATAGTTGTCTCGTACGCAATGCTGTACTGTACTGGTTCTGGTTCTGGTTGGATACTACAAGCAGTTCTCCGCAGACGGGATATACGGTTGTAGGTGTGTGACGGCTAGCAGACCAGCAAATTAGATTGGATTAATAGATTCAGATCTCCTCAAGGATGTCAAGTTCAGTTTGCGTAATTGATTTCTAAAAGTTTCAATAGATGGGGAATTCCTTACGGCTGAGGGCAAGCAATTCCACTCTGCCACTGTCCTAGGAATAAAAGAGAACCTGTAACAATCCTTTTTTACAGCGGGATGATGAAAGGAGATCGATGAAGACTTGCGAGTGGAAATTCCATTATTGTCGGGCTTAAGAATATAATCGTTTAGATCAATGGCAACTAAGTGATGGAGAGATTTGTACAGTAAACTCAACCTAGCACTGATCCTGCGTTCCTCCAAAGTAGGCCAGTTTAAGTTAGCAAGCATTGATGAAACACTACTTTTACGTCTTTGATCTTTACAGACGAATCTGGCAGCTCTGCGTTGCACTGCTTCAAGCTTGTTAATATGCTCCTGATGGTAAGGATCCCAAATACTTGAGCAGTATTCCAACCTTGGTCTAACAAGGGATTTATATGCAGCTTCCTTAACTTTAGGGGAACAGCTGTACAAGTTACGACGTAACAAGCCAAGGACTCTGTTTGCTTTGGAAGATATTCCGTTAATGTGATCGGCCCAGCTTAATTTACTGTTAATATCCACTCCAAGATAAGTATGGTTGGGAACTGTCTGTAGGACACTATCGTTCATTTTGTACGAAGTTAATAGAGGTTTCTTCTTATGAGTAACACGCATAGCAAAGCACTTAGAGACATTAAATTTCATTTGCCATTTAGATTCCCATTGACATAGACTATTAATATCGTTTTGAAGCGAGATACTATCTTCCATTGAAGTAATTTCGCGATACAGGATACAATCGTCAGCTAAAAGACGAACTTGGGATGATAATCCATCAGGTAGGTCATTGAGGTATAAAATGAAAAGTAATGGGCCCAGCACTGTGCCCTGAGGGACTCCAGAGGTAACAGCTATAGATGAAGATGTAGCACCGTCAAGAACTACTTGTTGCGTCCTTTGAGTGAGAAAGTTCTTGATCCAAGTGTGAAGAGTGCCCGAAATACCAAAATGCCTTAATTTTAACAACAGTCTTTGGTGGGGTACTAGGTCAAAAGCTTTGCTGAAGTCCATAATTATAACGTCAGCCTGACCTTGTTTATCTAAAATTTTGGCAAGGTCATTTATAGTTAGGGCAAGTTGGGTTTCACAGGAGCGGCCCTTGCGGAAGCCGTGCTGCTCATCGTTAAGGATGTTATGCTTTTCCAGATGAGCCATAATACTAGTGAAGATAATATGTTCCAGAAGTTTGCACGGTATCGATGTTAACGAAACAGGTCTGTAATTCGCTGGGTCGGAGCGGTTACCCTTTTTAAAAATTGGAGAAACATTGGCCTGCTTCCAATCTTCCAGTAAGTCTCCTGTGTCGACGGACTTTTGAAAAATTTGTTGTAACAGTGGGGCAACATTCTTAGCACACTCTTTTAAAACCTTTGGGGTTAATCCATCCGGTCCTGGTGCTTTCTGAGGGTTTAAATCCTCCAGGAGCTTTAGGACACCTTGGGTAGAAACTTCAATTCTTGGTATGGTTTGAGTACAAGGACTGGCTATCTCAGGCATCCTGTCACAGTTTTCCACGGAAAATACTGACTGGAACTGGTTATTCAGGGTGTTAGCTTTATCAATGGCCGAGATAGCAATATTGTGTTCACAATTTAACGAGGAAACCCTATCAGCGCTCTGTCTCAAACTTTTGATGTATCTCCAAAAGGGTCTTGGGTTACTTGTTGCTAGATTCTCGCCAACATTATGCAGATAGGTGCTACGAGATTTCCTCAAAGAGCGGTCCAAGAGACGCCTAATGTTCTTATAGACCTCCCAGTCACTCAAGGAGCCAGTTTGTTTAGCTTAGACATAGATACAAGCATTTCACTGCTGATGGAATTCATATAGAGTTTAAGGTCGTCATTAATAAGGTCAAAATTCCCTTTTTTATATAAGAACACCCTTCTACGAGGTAGCTTGACTCTCTGGGGAGATGTTAAAATTTCCGTGGAGACAATATCATGATCAGCAAGGCCAGGCAAGATGTTAACAGACTGGACAAGAGTTGGGATATTCGTAAAAAGCAAATCCAAGATATTATCACCTCTTGTTGGGCTACTCACTACTTGATGCAAGTTATGCTCATTAGCAATATCTAACATTTGCCTACTTGTGGCTGGATAACGACCACCTGTGATGAAAGAATTCTTGGCCCAGTCAATATCAGGGTCGGAGATTAAAATCACCACCTAGAACAATTTGACAGTTCTTCGGGAGGTCTGCAATTGACCGGTCAAGCTCAGCTAGATACTGCTGGTCCTGAGTAGTAAGACCGATATGGGTACAATGTACATACGGTATGTCATGAACGATCGTTCATGCAACGTGCGAAGCAGCGAAGCACATGGCTGGCCGGCCGGCCCGGTTCGTTCAGCAAGCTCAATCAGCTCTGCTAATTACAAATGCTGTATTGTACTGTACAATGCACGTACGTACAGTGCGCCGGTTCGTTCAGCAAGTCCAACGAACTATGCTAATTATGTTCGAAAATAATATGATTATTCATGAAGTTCACTATTTGAATGCTCCACATTTTATAATTTGGGGTTAATAAATGAAATGGCGGAAAGAATTTCACTCATTTTTGCGAATTTTGGGGGTTGAAACTTTTCCAGGAATTATACTAACGTTGAAAAAATTATAAAAAATGTTTAATCGTCTTTTGATAAAATTATTAAGTCAGCTTAAATGGGAAGGCTAACGTAGTTACAAATATTTTAGTTGCACCCACAAGGCTTGCAAGCCAGGGTTGCATAATTAAGCCCAGAGCTACATAGCTTGGTCCCTTTTTTGTGCAGATTCCATATGTTTTGAGACTGATGAACTGTAAACACGTAACCTTGGAAGTACGCCCGGGAAAATTCCCGAAGTGCATTTATCTTGAACGATATTAAGCATATATTTTTCTGCCGTCTAGAGGTAACTTTTTAAGTCTTATCTATCAAGTTTACAGTGCTCCACACTTTAAAAGGTATGGTGGATTGTTGAAGCGTGTACTGCATAGTTTAATCCCTGCACCTTTGATAATTTTAATCCTTTCAACAAGTTGCGTGAAAGAGTTTATTGTCACATTATTTCGGCAAACCACTCCCAGATCATGGGGCGAACGGATCGATATACCAGTCAAAGCAACGCAACGCAGACAGTACAACTGACATTATAATGGTCTTTTTCTAAACCTTTTGTAATTTTTCATCCAAAGTTTACCCATTGTTACGTGGTTTTGGGCAAGCAACTTCTGCGGTTTACTGCATAAACCAGTTTAGGTATAATGGTGAACTGCGGCGACAGATTTATTAGGATGCAAAAACGGTTAAACGAAACATTTGGCGGCCGTTTAACCGACCGATCGGTCGGTTAACCGGTTAACCGTTTAACCGTCGCAGCCCTACTTCCGGCGTACCGGTGGGCCAAATCGGTCAACTACCGCCGTATGATCACGTACAGTACTGTGCTATATACTTGTACTTGTATTGCCAATGCATTACGTACATGTATACATACCTACGTAAAATCGCTTAAGGATTGCTACTGACTAGTTCTAACTTGTGTGTACTATATATCTGTACGTGCATTGCCAGTGTATGGTGACCGTGTATGCATCACGTACATGTATACTGTACGTACGAACGCACGCCTACGGATTGCTATGTACATGCATTGTATATGCACAGTACAGGCAATCCCGGCATTTATCAGCCCGGCGTACATCGGCCCAGCGTACACAGGCTTGGCGTACGATCACAAAAACCTCGGCGTACCTCCGGCGTAGGCCTTACATGGAATGCACCCTGGGTATTGGGTATTGTGCAAAGGACAAGAAGAATTACTACTGAGGTGGTATCGTAAAATACAATTTTCCAACACTGACTGTTATCCTGAATTATTTAAAGCCTCTATATGAATCATCAATGCACTTTTTCAACTTGGCATATTCAACAACTTGGTCCAGTCAGATCAAACATATTAGTAGGCGGCTTAACACTAGTCAGCATTTGAGGCAAACTGGTATATCTTCTGGGGCGAACTTATCAGCAAGTCTTTGGCATATAATTGTTTGCATAATAACTCTGACCTAAATCTTACGCGGGCGAGAAACAAACTTTCCAGTATGTGTTGGGGGGGGGGGGGGGGCTGGTCGGAGCAAATTGGTAGTGGGGTGAAACAACCATAAACCCTACACATACATGATGATTAACCATGATTAAGCCTAACACTAGGCCTAACGTTACACCTATTTCGAGCCAGGCTTGTCTTTTCAATGTTTTATTGAAAGAAATTAGCCTAGGCTATGGTAGCAACTCACCATACCAGATACTGAAATAGCCTAGGGCCTAGGCTACTTCACCGTTAAGTGCCTACCGTTGCGCAATCGATCAGCTGGCAGTACGGAAATGACGAACTCATTCCTTCGTTATGACCCTGGAACTTGGAAAAATGTTTCCCGGCTCACTGTACGCGAGAAAAACTTTTCACCATGTCGACTTGAGCTCTACAGATTTAGTACAGCAATATCCGGCGTGGGCCTACCCACCTGATGCTGACCGTTCAATTTAGCGGTGCAACGTTTTAGCCTTACAGGCTAGGTACATTGTCCCATTGTTGTTGTGCTGATCACTTCAGCACAATGTCGTTATTACTGTTTATGTGTGGAGTCCGCATGTGACGTACATTGTTATAGATTTACTAGGTCACATGGATGGACATCGGTCATCATGCATTCAATCGGCTACCATATCAACTGTTTAATTTATCCACAGTGGCTTATAAAGAAAGTGCAGTATTATAGGTAAATTAAGTAAATTTTTTCGATGAAAATTCATATGCCAGTTTTTACATACTTAGGCCTAGCTTGTATTCATAAGTGAAGGAAACAAATTTTCTCATACAAGTTCGAATATACCATTAAATTAATAGGGGCGGCTTTAGGATCGATCAAAACAAAACGTTGGCTCCGTTCCGAAAACACCGGGTGCATACAGGGAAGCCACAACCGAACACAATATAGACTGTGCAAGGGTTCAGCTAGCATGCAGCCATGATCAGGAAGTAGCAGCAAGCCAGCAATCCACCGAAATTGAACGAATACCGTTTTTTAGAGACTCTAGCCCCTTATATCCCAAATTGAAAAGGTATACAAGAGCGAAGTACTGCTATAACATGCATTATATGTTTTCATCTTTGTAACTTAATTTAAATTGTTGTTTGATCGTTGAACTTGATGTTAAGGGGAGGATTATGGATATGACATCCATCACACTGGAGCAATTTGGCCTAACACTATCAGTAACAGTTAGGCCTAGGCTAGGTCGATGCCCACTCGCAGGTTGCAGTATTTTACGTTGGGGCTCGTTCCGCGAAATATGAACTTTTTGCATGGTGGGGCCTATTCGCACGTCGACTAGCTCCCATACTTTACTACATACGACTACCTGTATTTTTTTGTCGTAGGTAGCACGCATGGTGATACGTACGTAGGGCCTATAGTTGAGCCTAAGTGCAATTGTTTTGGATGCATTGCATGACACAAAGTACCTACAGACGCAAGTCAAGGTACACTATTCAGTATTTTTTAAAAGTTTGAAAGACACATGCTTACACTATTTGCAGGAAGTTCCCTCTGTTGTCAAATCCCTCCAAACAAAACCTCTTTATTTAAATCATTCACCTCCATGTTATTGCACTGCTTGGGATATGCATTTGGGCAGCGCAGAAATCATGCCTCTCAGTGTGCATGTGCGTAAACTATTACAACCGCTACCGATTTGTACATGCTGTGATGCTGTGTCTCTCAATCGTACACTTACGTATGTGCGTGTGCGGTCAGTGGGCGTGTGAGTAAGCAGTCACTGCATCTTGTCTGCACAGCGGCTAGTTGACGTGCGAATAGTCACGAAGTTTTTGCATTGGTGGGGCCTATCCGTGTGGACAGACATCCACCATTCCTCCAGGGCTGCTAGTCTGGTTGCATCTTTGTTCTCCTTTTTCACCCATTATTGTAACTTGCAATAATGCAGGTTGTATTAAGTGACAACAGAAGATTTTTACCTAGGCTGTATAGGCTAGTTGCTTTGCAACACATGTGCAGTTCTAATTAGGCCTACGTTATTTGGGTTGTGAAATTTTCTGTTGAAATGTGACGTGAGGCTCACTTACGCCATTGTTCATCTGGGAACTGGAAGAATTCAAACAACAACGGCATGAACCATTAGAATAATAACAATCAGTTTTTAACTTACAAAGGTTGAAAGAAATGTTTGTAAGCTTTCCATGTGCCTGATGTATCTGATAATGCATACTCTAAAATTTTAGTATTGATACAGGAAAAGCTAGGGTTTGTCTTGCCTCCAAAGGTGTCCTGTACTGAGCAGCTGCTACTTTAAATTAACTCAGGGCTGTAACATCCTAGTCCGAACACATACTTAATTCTAGACTCAAGTCGACGGACTTGGAATTGTCTTGGAATGGGAGGTCACAGAATCCTAGACCTTGAAAAGTTGGACTAGTTTGATTCTTTTTCATTCACATACAGTTCAGTTTACTCCTTAATCACTCCATCAGTATTTAATGATTAAATCAGTTAAATCAAATTGTTACAGATTTTTTAAATGATAGGTCTGTTTATTTTCACTTACTTTAATCAAATTTATGATTGCAGCTCAGCAACAGAGAAACCTGCTGAAATCCGTCGACTCATTTGCATGACCTAATAATTCCTGCTAGGATCTGAGACCCAAAATAAGACACATAAACTTCCCATACATTCACAATAAACGTCAGTTGTTAATATTTTTATGACAATATTACTTTTTTAGAGCTGAACAATCCAACCATAAATTTGTGAGAATATTGCAGGATGCCTGAGATTTTTATGGATTTTGAATTCTAATTTTTTGTTTGTGTGATTGTTGGGCCAAACCTAATGTAACCTCTACATACTAGTCATGTGACAGCATTTTTGAGTACTGAGAAGGTATGTGCTCTTGCACACTTCATACTGTAGTAAGTTTTAAGCTTAGCAAGTTAACATATCTATATGAAGTGCCCAGGGAAGGATTGTTAGCAGAATAACACATAAAATATCATTTGAAAGGTTGCCCAAGGTACAATACTGCAGAAAAAAATCTGTATGATTTTTACAGATTTGTCCCATATTTCTTTGAATGATCAATTCTTTGTTGCAAAATCATACTGTGATTTCCTCCGCAAGAACAACATTACACATGTGTTGGTATGTTTTCTTTTGTCTTCATGACATTCTTTGTCAAGGCATGGAAAGAAAGTGGCTGGTTTTGTCTTGTCTTTTAATGTTTGATGAGGTCACTAGTGCTCCAAAACTAAATGGTAGCAGACACTCACTCTCCATAGGTTAAAACGTGTAAATTTAACAATATTGGTTAGTAATACATAAGGGGAAAATCCCCAAATCAGCCATGTTAATCTTAACTGAAATTTATGAACATTAAAGTACCAAAGTTGATTGGGCAACTTTAAGATCTGGTGTGACTGATAAATCATTTCAGCAAGTTCAATGCTTTCTTGTGCTTCAAGAGAGTAGTTTCATTTTTCATAAGCATTAAAGCAGTTATTGAATACTGTAGTTCTTAAAGCAAAACTGGCATTACCCCAACTGAAGCCTTGGTGTCCTTATTCATGAATGGGTCTTTTTAATCATGTAACAAAAAATTTGTCACTGAGTTGTTAAATTCAAGGAGAATAACTCCTTGCATCACCTTTTCTTTGTAATTCTGTATTTATTCACAAAAACAACTTCAGAGGTACTTGTCAGGCAATTGAGAGGAAATTTGAAAGAGTTTGCTGATTTTGCAATACAAATTTGGAGGTGGGTGCATTTTCTCTTTTAACATGGTTCTGTATTTCAAGTACAGATCATCCAGTAAATCTGTAATGATGAATAATATCTGTTTTCTCTTTTATTCATATTAATCAGTACTGAAGTTTGGTACATGGAGTCTGAGGTAACTGACAACTCTGGCTCAACCAGTGTGTTATCTCCATCCAATATCTCACTGGAAAAATCTGAGCTTGGCAGAAAGCCCAAACGTATCATCCACTGTAGTGATGGAATAGTGGAAGAATACAGCACAGATGAAGAAGATGGGGAGGCTGAACCTGTTGTAGACACTGTAACTAACATACCAAAGTATTTGTACAGACTTAGAATATTGTATAAGATAAGATAGATTACCTTTATTAACTGTTCTTGGGAAAATTCTCATCTGCTGTAAGATACAGTAACAACTAAAACAAATAAGATCGCAGACAAATACAAGTGAAGATAAAATAAATTTGTACAGAGTCAAAAGGCAAAGAGTAAATACATGAAATAAAGAAACATAAAACAGTTTAAGAAAATAAGACTCGAAAAAAAGACAAATAAGACTGGAGTAAGAGAATATAAAAATGAATAAGAATAGTAAAATGTGAATAAGGTTCAAAACAAAATGTTAGTGGCAAAAAGTAGACAAAAAAGAAATTGACCTAAAGACATACTGGATCAAAAACAACATAGAGAACAGACAAAAAAAGTCAAAAGTACAAGACAACCACAGAATGTGTTGCCACAAGGGCTGCGTCACCAAGTGAGGGACTATATATATTGAGGGACTTGGGTCAGTAGAGTGGTATGTGTCATGTGGGGTTTATTTGACACCTGGGAAGACGGTTTGCATTGGTATATTAAAATTCTGGCTGTTCTAAAAGCATGTGTGAGTGTTTTTTATGCCATGGCCCTTTTCACAAGCATCAGAACATTTGACATTATTGCCTATACAAGGTTTTTGTGTCACTGCAAAACTTGAAAGTGGGTAGATTAATACCCTAACACATTATATGAAAACAACTTTAAGTTCTTTGCCCTTGTCACAGAGTATTACTGTAGTTTTATGAATAGCCTTGATTGAGGGTCAAGTGATTCTGCTAGTATCTCCTTACTCCATTTATGAAATGACTTTAATCATAGAAGTACTTGAATGTACTTGATTCTCAACTCGTGTGATTTTCTCTTTTGTGTTTCAAACTAGAAAACATTGACATGGGGTCCATATCTCTGGTATTACACAACTACAGCTGCTATCAAAACATTCCATGGTAAGTGTGGTTTACAGATATATGTTGTACTTGATAGTAAACACTGCTGCTTCCTGAAATTGTAAATACTGAGCTATGATGACATTAAAGGAGCTAAGTGAGCTGGCATTGCATTGACATTGCACATATACCAAACAGGGATGTAGCTAGCCAAATTTGAGTGCTGGGTAATTGCCTGATCTGGGGAAAGCACGTCACCCCACCCCCATGGCATCTACCCCATTTTTCAGCCATTAATTTTTCATTTTTGCCTCATTTTACTTTAGGGAGTAAATTTAGGGCTAGTTTTAGGTCTCGGTAGGCAGATTTGTGGTGGGCGGGGAGACCTGTGTTTGCCTGGAGTGCTGGGTGGGAATATTGAGTGCTGGTTGTCAACACCCAGTGCCACCCACCGTAGCTACATCCCTGATACCAAATATCTTTTATCAGTATTAAGCCATTTAGCCTCACCAACAGACTGTGGTATACTATACTGTAGCTGTGCTTTCTAAAAATATTTCACATTACAAGAATTTGAATGTTGCATCATTTAAAAATTTGAATTTTTGGGCCAGCAAATTCTTCATGAGCTACAAAGCAGTGAATTTCTTTTTTGTAAGAATCCTATTTCTTGAAAATAAAGTTACCCAGCTAAGTAATTTTGTATTGTCTATCACTGTATACTTAAAAGTTTTGGTTTAAAAGTTTGAAAATCTTCTTTACCACTAACACAATGCCATTCGTTCATTGAAGTTTACTCCTCCTTAAACAATTTTTGTCTCTCAGTATCAAGTGTTCCATTTATTCAACGTTCCACAAAACTTTTCTTATTGTGGAAGAAAATACTTTTCCATCACACTGCCAAGTAATTGATCTGTTTTATGCACGGAAAGCTACGTAATTTGTAGGTACAGGCTGAGCTGAGGATCTTTTAGCATAGTGTAGGTGAAAATTGCTTCAAGTACTGTATGTTCTTTGTTTTTTTTTGTTTTTTTTTTTTTAAAATAAAGGTACACTAGATCTGAACTCTCAGAGTAATGTATATTCAGGATAGTAAGGAAGGTTTGTTGTGATTTTATTGATGCTCTAGCCAGACCCTGAAACAGTTAAAACCAGACTGTGCAAGTTTGCATAGTGGTTAAATCAAGTTCATAGTTATTTAATGCGCAGTGAAGGGAAATATCTCACAGCTTAATGTAAATGAAATACACAGTAATTGTAAAGTCACTCATATGTAGGCATAGCTCGGTGTTTTAATTGGGGGTCCTGCAGTGTGGTCATCATCTCTGTGTGTAGATAGGCAATTTAGATAATGTAATCAGCTGGTCAAAAATAGCTACCAAACCAGAGTAAAATTATTGGATGAAAATTCTTGGAATTCTTGGATCAAGTCTTTGTTACTTGTCTTCCATGCTAGCCTGTTTTTAATATAAATGTCTTCCATGGTTTTCAGCTTGTGAATATTTGGGTGAAAAGTTGGCATATTTCTTTGGAATTACATCTCCCAGGTACCAGTATGCTATCACTGAATTTCACAGACTTGAAGAAGAGGTAAGCTTGACTAGTACTAGTTTAGGAGTTTCAGTTATGCTGTTCACGTTACAAGCCAAGTTTAGCTTTACCATTATGTAAAATCTCAGAATTATTACTCAAAAGAGTTTCAAGCGATCATTCCAAGAAAACTACAAGAACAAATTAATGATACAGAATTATTGGAATTTTACCTGTTCCTTGATACCTGCAATTTCTGAGGTTTTGATGAGTATACTGATTTGTTACTTTAATGTGCATAGCAAACTTTTAAAAGTTATGAAAGATGTATGTACAAGTATATTTTCCTATATTCTAATTGCACCCTGAGGATTTGAGTATCAAGGTAGTTGAACTGGCTCTCTTAGTTAGGACTTTGTATGTGTATTCATACTTGTCCTTGTAGCTAATTGATTTAAGTAACATTGTGCTCATTTGAAAGGTATTACATTACATAATGATCTATCTTTTTGGGAAAGGTGGTAAATTTGTAGTAAAGGTCAAATCTCACACACTGTAAAAATGCGGTAAACTAAATTTGTGCTATCATAATACCTTCATTGGAATAAAAGTATGGATTTATGTATAAAAACAGAAATATTAGTTTAAAAGTGGGGACATTCATGTCATTTCTTTACTGTAGTAACTTAGTTTAGTGTGAAGGAAATCAAATTGATACTGCATGAACAGTCCTGTTTAAAACTAAGGACAGACTAGAATCTAAAGACATATTCTCACCTTCAGTAGATCTGTACCCTTAGCTAATTTGGTGATCATTCCCTCTGTGTCTTCCTTTTAAATCTTAAATGCAAGAATGTCAAAGTAGTAACAGTGATATCAGGAGTGACTCTCTGAATTTTTGTTTGTATGCTATTAATTATGGTAGTTATGGACTTTGTGGAAGACTTTGATAAACTTTTATGAACCAGAATGCGAGGCATTCACACTCGCGAATGTAAAACTGAAGGTAAAGAAAAGTATTCGACAGATCCACGTAGCAATGGGGAGCGAACCGCATACCACCAGCGTGTGTGTCTTATGCCCTATCCAATGCGCCAACAGGAGCTATTGAAACGACAGATACTTTATAAACTCTTTAGAGCACCTTGCAAGGATAAATGCTAACAAATGTGATGAAGTTATGCATCTAGTGGAGGGTTGTCTTTTATGTTATTGTCTTTAACGATGGGAAGTGCTCACTCGAAGGTAGTATGTTTAACTGGGGATCGTTCAACAGTTCAGCAATCAACCTTTGCTGGCGATGAATGGCACAGAAGGCCTAAGTACTGTGGATAAATTGAAGTTTATAAAAATGACAATATTGTACAAGAAGTGCAGGACATAACAAGATAAGAGAAATGTCACCATATTGGACCTAACGACTGTTGCAAGTCAAAAACACGACAGATATACTTCGCTATTCGCTCGCAATAATAGACTATCGTTACTCCAAGTCCACAACTGTATCAAATGTCGGGTCACGTGGGAACCGGCAAAGCAAGCAGGTATTTGCAAGGGAAATTCAAGTTTCAGAAGAAACTCCTGTGCCAGAAGGTAACTACGCAGTTAGTATTGCGCAATTTTTTCATCCGGGACACTTCATTATCTTATCCGTTCACTGTGTCATAACCTACTGGAAGTCTTCAGTTCCAAAGAAAATAAAACGTAACTCTGTAGTTTGTCGTTCTTTTTCCAAGCATGTTTGATCTATTGTAAGGAGAGTTTACTCGTACAATTTGTTGCCCACAATAACACATAAACTTTTACTTCAACAGATCGCTCAAACGTTTCAAAATATGAGCAGATAAGGGTGTGTGTCCTTTCTAAAATAACAGCTGTTGACAAAAACCATAGAAAAGGCCGTTTAAGAACGTGATACAGTCGTTCCAGGAACCGTACAATTAAAATATCTGTCACGGAAAATGCCTCAAAGTGTAGTAAAGCTAGAGACACCCTAAATAAATTTACTCCATTTGTTACTAACATCTATTAATCTACAAGCACTTATAGATTAACAAAACCAACAAGACACAGAATGAAAACACTGTGACAAGTCCATAAAGCGACTGCTATACTTCGCATTCGCTCGTAAAAAAGATTTTGAATTTTAAAGGTCATGTGACATGAAAATAACGTAGTTGGATATTTGATGTAAAAAGCATTAAATATCCAGAAAATAGCCGCAATTTCCATTAAAATCCATCAAATATTGACCATTTAACAGGGAAATTTATATTTCACTCTTGTATCATGAATAAACATGAGCTAAATATGCAAATATGTGACATCGAAAGAGGGACATACCATATATGGCACATGTTAGCCTTTGTTTTTTCAACCTTAATTTCAAGGACACTGGTAGCATTGTTATTCCCTGAGGGGTTTATTATAAGAGTTAAGATTTTTTCCTTGAAAAATATTGATATCACTCACCAAACTGTACTCTATGTGATCAGTAATTAACAGATTATTTATGTAGGGTTAACAAAAGAAATCATAACACTGTGCAACACTCCACATCATTATGTTTGCATAGGCAATTAGTTTCTTCAGAAACCATTGAACTTTGAAGACGTATATTTTGAGAAACGGTAAAAGATATTGAAATAATTCCAATGATTGGAGGACTTAATTCTTTAGCTGACAAGTGAAACAGCTCTTTTTGGTGGCATGTCACATGACCTTTAAGCATTCGGTACGAGCTGTCTTAACTCATTAGTGTTATTCTGCTTCTGTCCTCAGGAAAAGAGAGAATTAAAAGAGCAAGAAGAGAGACGAGAAAGAATTCGTGATGAAATAGCTATGAGAGAGGCTCAAAAGTACAATGATGCAAAGGCTGCTTCTATGACAGTTCCTGGTCAGATATAACCTTGAAATTTTTGATGCATGGAATGTTGTGCAATATACCATATATGATATTCATTGATACTTATCACTTCGAATGGGACTTATTTCGCAAAACCTCTACAGGTCACTCATTAAAATGTGATTCTCCCATGTCTGCTACAGAAAACTTACCCTAGGTACCTTTTATTCTTAGTACAACCCTTTGCTATTGCATTCATTGCATAGAGCCTTGGTTCTCAGAGTGGTTACCCAAATGTGGGTGACTTTATAGTTTTTAGAATGCCAGATGTTATTGTTTTGAAAAAAAATTAAATTTTACATGTGATTAAAATATCAGCATTAAACACTTAAGTCAGTCAGTATATTATGTTTGGGTCACTATATGATATTAATATTAAATATAATGGTAGTGATGACAATTTATGGTGTGCAAGTATATTTGACAAAGCTACGATCAAGTCATCTTGCCATTGGCCTCTGAAAGGTGGGTCTTGGTGGGAAAAAGTTGAGAGCCATCATGAAGCAGGTAAAGCTGGATAGCCAAATCTTAGAATAATAAACTTGGGATATTCATATATCATAGTAACAACAGGAAAATTTTACAAGCTTGGTATGTAGCTTTCTTAACTGAAACTGCTGCATGTGTTGTTATAAGGAGCCTTTAGTGTTCCAAAAAGAGTTTTTAACTATCACTCCAGGTTATTTTTTTTTTTCATTTCCCAAATGGGAAAGCTTCAGAGCTACTTGCAAATGACATTCATTAAGATGCGTACACTGTCATTGTAAGTTTCGTCTTTGGGGATTTCCCACATCGTGCTCTGACACCACGCCACTGACCCTTGCATGCTTTTGCATTTTTTTTTTGTGTGTTTTATAACATACCAGCAAGCCTTCACTGATCAGTTATGAAGATACTGGGCTGCAGAAGGTTCCCAAGATGAAGGTGGTGGTGGGGGAGGGGTGACTGAGGACTTCAAGCAGTGGCGTAGCTACAGGGGGGCAGGGGGACAATTGCCCCCCACCCCCGGCTCTGGAAAATGAAAAATTCGGAAATTTACGATTAAGTATGCAGTACCTGACGGCGACTAGTCGCCCTGACAGTTTACCTATTTTTTGCTCTCAAGAGAACAATTTTTCTAATACAAACCCAACATTTTCGGGGCGCTACGTGCGCTGTAGAGTCACTCCAGTTTCTTCGTTAGTTCCATTCCACATAGCTAGATAGCACAAGTCCTGTCCACCTTACCAAGTAACATGTAGACAGAGTACGCAGTTTATGTAGAGGTCGTAAATTTCATCCCATATTGCAAAGTCTAGTTGCTGTTCTCTTGTGTGTGTGATGTATAATATCAGCTGGTGAGCGACTCACGGAGCAAAGTTTGGCTATTTCATTGGGTAGTCCAGGTATGTATGTTATCCCCAATACGGTCTACAACTCCTACAGTTTTTCTTTTTGTTCTTTATGATTGCATATGGTTGTTGTGTAAGCCTACCAAAAATTTTTGCACGCTTTGCAGTTTCACCATTCAGATTCAAAAGAACACTATCAGTGACCAGTTTGGCTCTTGAAGTATTAAGTAACATTATGCAAAATATGCCCTGGTGACCAGGACACATTTTTCATAATGTCACTTATGTGTTTGGTATGTGTTACATGTAATCTGTATGTTTGTAGCCTACAATGCAGAATGCAGAACGTTTCCTAATACAGTAATCCTCACACTTTTGAAGAAATCGGAAAATTTAGGTGCTTAAGGTCCTGGATTTGGGTATTTTGTGAAGTAGTTTTTGGCCATTCACAGGCACAGCTCAGTAATATTTTTTTGAAAAAAGTTTAAACTTGAAAATTATTGGGGAAAAGGGACCCAGCCTAACTCCCCCCTTCTGCTCTGACAGTCCTGAAGTAGTCGTATACCACTTTACTGTGGAGTAATGGTGATCTTGTTAGAGATATGAGCTTGGTGTGCTTGTGGAGAATTCTTTTAAAACACAGTTAGAATTTTGAATGCAACTGATATTGATCACAGATGGTTTCCTTTGTTTTTACTTGTAATGATTTTATAAAGGAGGGAGGGGTTTCTGGTTTGCTGGAATGTGAGCACATTTCTGGCACATTAGAATGGAAAGCAAAGTCTCCAGAGAACAGATATGGCTTATGGAATTTGTAGCACCAGATTATTTAACTGAGTTGTATAGAGTAATGTGAACAAAGTGAAGTGAGTAATGTGAACTGAGCAGCCTGGAATTCATGATTGTCCTAAAATAAAATACAGAACATACATTTGATAATTTTCTACAGAAATAAGAAGAGAAAATGTTTTTATAAAAGTGAAAGATGTAAACTGAGCAGCCTAGAATAAACTGTTGTCCTAATAAAATATATAGTGTTACCTATTTCATCCTCTGATTTTCCTTTCTGATTTATAATTAATATGTTCAGACACAATATGTAAATAATACTTCTCATAGTTGTCAATACATAAGTATTTCTTTGATTATTGCTAATGGGCATGTTCATTTATTTTGCAATGTCACTAAAACCTATTAAGTTGTTTGTGTTGTCAATCAGTGCCCGGTATATACTTCATGTAAGCCACCCTCAAACTGAAGTGAATAGACACCTACTAATCCTGTTCAATTCAGGCTATTCAGCCTATTCAATTCCCTTCAGTTGTCTATTCACCTCAGTTTGAGGTAGTCTTACATGAAGTATCTCCCCAGTGCCCCCATCACCTACAGTGTTCCTTGCTTCTATTGTGCACGCTAACTGTTGCCCTGTACTGAAGAGTGGATTTCTTTTGGAGATTGCAGGTGGGTACTTACGGGCTGGTAGAGGATAAGCAAATTCAGCTTGAGTTAAGAATATGCACCCTTACAAGTCAACAGCTTGAAAACGTTGGGGATGAAAAGAAAAGGTTTTCTGTACCATAGTGACATTGAGTAACCTGCCCTTTTTATAGGCATTACCATTCACAAGTGATGCTAAGTTGGTAGAAGTAAATCAAAATGTTTTTTTTTTCTTTTCCATTTTTTTAGTTTTTTACTATGTTAAAATGATCTTTTCAAATTTGATATGAATTCCATTTTGCATAGAAAAGCAATGAGATTGAAAGTTAAATGAAGCTTGTTTTGTTGTCTTTTTTACTCCCAGAGCAATGACACAAGAGATGTTGTACTGTCATTTCATTCATAATCAGTAATAACCCTGTCTGACAAAAGTAGGTAAACAAGCAGAAGTAGTTGCAGTGACATATCACTGATTGAAGTACAGAAGAGGGAGGTGTGATATGGGAGTTAACCCACCCCTTCCCTTCCCACCACAAATGAAAAAGGAAAGTACTTGTCCAAACTTTTGCTCAAGTTCAACCCAAGTCCAGGTTGTGTATACTCATAAAACACAACATAGAGTCATCACTCTATGTGACCCTTAAAAATGCCTCTTTTCTCCTCTGAAAAATTGCATGCCATCCATTTTGAACACTGCATTACACAGACATGATATCTGTGCAAAGAGTGGGTGATAACTTGACATACTAGCAAGGGACTCAATAATCACACACATTTATACAAACCAGAAAGCCAAAAGGCATAGTGATTTCTTCCCGAATGGGAATGCTTTGTTGCACTGAGGTTTATCCCTCAAATTTATCTTTCTTGACCATATCATTTTACAATGTTTGAGCAATTTGACCTCATGCTGACCTCACATGACCTTTGAACCCCACCAAATATAAAAAAAAGAAAAAAGGTAGTGTTGTGAAAGGGATTTGACCAGCTCCTATGGATCTTGGATCTTGAAAATTCTTGGGAAATTTTGCTTTTTGATCTTTGATGACCCAGATGACAATCTTGTGAATTCTTGAGATATTTTGCATTTGACCTTTGATGACCCCAGATGACAATCTTGGGAATTCTTGGGAAAATTTTGCATTTTGACCCCGATGACCCCAGACGACCATCTTGGGAATTCTTGAGAATTTTGCTTTTCTGACCTCTGATGACCCCACAAGATGATCTTGGGAATTCTTCTGAAATTTTGCTTGACCTTTGACCTCCACCAAAAACAAAAGGGTTCTTTCTCAAACTATAAGTTTTCCACGTACCAAGTATGAAATCTATCCAAGCCTCCTATCTTAAGAAATCGTGTTAATTAGAAGGTTCTCAGAGTTTGAGCTTGATGCCCCAAGATGACCTTTGACCTCAACGAAAGACTATGGTTCTTCTTACAATAAGGCATGTACATACCAAGTATGAAATCTCTCCAAGCTTCCTATCTGGTGATATCATGTTAACAAGGTTTTCAGTGTTTGACCCCCGGTAAACCCAGATGACCTTTGACTTCCACCAAAAACAAAAGGAAGGCATCCACATACTAACAAAATGTATCCAAGCTTCCTAACTTGAGATATTGTGTTAACAAAGTTTTCAGTGTTTGAGCCCGGTGACCCCACATAACCTTTGACCTCCACCAAAAACAATTGAGTTCTTTTTCAACATGATAAAGCTCCCTTTTGAAAGCGTTTAGCGCCGTTGGGTCATGCAAAAACAGGATCCCCGCTATGACAAAATTCTGGCTACGCACCTCTCCGATACCATGGGCGTCCGCAGAAAAAAATCAGGGGGGAGGGCAAAATTTTTGATGGGGGCAAACTTTTATCATGGGAAATATTTTACCCCCGGGAAAGAGTTTAGATGCTACTTTCACACAGTGTCAAGTTGACAAAGGCGTAGCCAGGCATTTGTCAAGGGGGGGGGGGGCTCATAGACAGACTCTCAGCTCTCCGCGCCACCATGGGTTGGCGCGGAGCGCAAGAAAATTTTGGCCCAAAATGCTTTCCAGGTAGCTGGAAATGGCACTTCCAAGGCCTATTTACCGCATATAAAAACGGGAAAAACTAGGAATATCGTAAATATAAGCTTTAAAAAATACCAAAAATCTGCTCGGGAGGGGCTGCTGGGGCCAGAGTGTTGATATTTTTATTCAATTCCTGTTTTGAGAGTAGAAATTCACACCGAGTGAACTGTTAAGAAATGTTGGTGTTATATTTTCTTTTTTTCCTTTATTTTTTCTTCGTTTTTTCAAGTTTTTGATTTTCCGGGGGGGGGAGGCAAGTGCTCCCCTTTGCCCCCCTCCGAACTCCATGGGCGTCAATCCTGGGGGGACGGGGGGACACGTCCCCCCCACATTTCGATGGGTGGGGGACACAATATCAAATGTCCCCCCCCCCACACACATTTGCGTGAAAGAGTAGTGTCGTGGCTCTATTTGACTGGCTTTTTGAATGACATGTAGGTTTGTTGGGCAATTGTTAAGTGCCTCGATGCGGATTCTGAATGTAGATTTCGTCAGGGAAATCTTATTTAATGGCAAAATTTCGGCGCGCTTCGCGCGCATGCGTCACGGTGTGCACTCCTTCTCATGACCATTAAGAAGGTAATTATACATGGAACTTTTCTGATCACAACACTTTCCGAAAACAGACATACATCTCCAAACATCTGTAGGGGCCTCGCATCAATATGGGATCATTCAATTAGTGGGGAGGGCCATTCGACCATGCCCACCCTAACTGATTCCGATTTTTTTTTAAGTTTCTAAAAGTACGTAAATTTTTTTAACACAAATTTACTTCAAAAGGTGGCATATTTGGCACCAGATTGCATGTAAGGACACCGAATTTTTCAAAATTTTCAAAAGGGATGGGGACACCCCATTGGGCCACGCTCCCCTCACTGATGCCTATTTTTTTAGTTCCTAAAAATACGTAAATTTTTTAACACAAATTTTTACTTCAAAAGGTAACATATGTGGCACCAGATTGCATGTAAGGACACCTAATTTTTCAAAAAATTTCAAAGGGGAGGGGCACGCCTCCCCTGAAACCCCTCCCCAGGCCAGCGGTCACACAACACACTGCATGCCCCCCTTGTGGAAGGTTGAAAGTACGTTGTTGCCATTAAAAATTTTTCAAAATATTTTACCGAGCGCTTCGCCGAAGCCATTATCGGTATAGATGATGCAGGCGCGAATCCAGGGGGGACCTGGGGGACCCGTCCCCTCGCCACGGAAAAAACATAAGGAGGAAAAAAGGAAGAAAAAGAAAAAGAAAAAGAAAAGGAGAAAGAAAAATTAAGAGCAAAAAATTAATAAAAGTGTCTATAAGAACGTGGGGGTTGGGTGGAGCTATAGCTGGATTATCTGTTTAGATATCTTTCAGAGTGGTTGGCAACGAAAGGAGAGCTACCAGGCTTCAATGTTCGAAAACAGGTGAATAGCTGAGTAATGATCCTTGACTTAAGATCTAGATAAGTAAACATCGTGACATAAGCTATGCAGTATGGGCCCTGCTAGCTGTACTGAAATTAGTGACAATTTTGTGTTAAAGAGTGAAAGTTTTTGTAATGTAGAGGGATTGAGAGGCAAAGATTTCGCCAAAGAACTTGCAGAGTGAATACAAAAGACAAGCTGTCAGGTGACGTGCTATTGTGCACAGTGGCACCAGCTGTTACAGGCAAAGTAGCGGCGTGCATACCCTATTCGATTTCGAAACTGTCTGAAAAGTTTTAAAATGAACTCAAAGGCTTTTAAACTACAGACAGTGGCGTCGACACAGTGGGCAATGGGTAACGTGTGTCCCCCTCCCCCATCGAATCTTGAAAATTTTTAAAATGGTCCCAAAGTCGTTTTATAAGCTGCAGATTTCTGTGGAGGGTGGAGGGTGAGATGTAGTTTTGATGATTGGTTTATTTGTTCTTACCATTTTCTTTCACAAACTGTTCTCAAACTATCATAAGTGTTGGAAATTCTTGACAAATTCCAAAGTTTTGCACGCTCCGCTAGCGTCAAGCCTTGTGTCAGAGTTGTCCTTATTATCAATAGCTTTCGGTAACTACTCACAGGGGAACAAAGGAGCAGAAGTGCTTTTAAGAATTCTCAGTCAGAAGATTCGTTTCTGAATAGCATAGGTTGGTGGGAAAGTGACAGTGTCCGATGCAGGTTCTGAATGCAGGTTTTGTCATGGACTAATATTTTATTAAAAATTTCAGCGCGCGCATACGACGGGGTTTACACCCGATTTCATATACCATTGACAAAGCTATAACGCAAAATATTATTCCAATGCAAAAATTTTTCTAAAAAGTACATTCTTCTTCTCTGTATGGCTCTCATCATTATGGGATCTTTGACTAATCTAGTCTAGCACATGGTTTGAAAGATTGAAACTACGTAATTGCCGTTGCTTTTTTTTCAAACATTTTACCGCGACGTTCAATAACGACGAAAATCTTTTCTGAACGAATTTTGCCTGTCCACCATCCTTCTTGCTATACCTAAAAATACAAGGTGATATATCATCTCTCCTCCGATATGGATGTCAGGTTGTGAGAGTCCTGTTGGTCCCCCTTTTCAGGGTACAATTAATGCAGAGCTCCCGGGAGACTCTATACCGAAAATTTTCGGCGCGCTTCGCGCGCAATTGTTTACGCTTACTGAGAGAGGTACGTTTTTATTGAGTGATGGATTTATTTTTATCACTTTTTACCAAAAATCGTTTGAAATCTTTCACGATTTTTGCAAAGTCTTCTCAAAAATTCTTGATTTTCGCTTGATCTGCGCAGTTTAAGCCTTGAATTGCTCCTTTTACTATCAATAAGGACCAAAAAGTATTCGCATTACTCACCGGTGGGGTTCTACCTTAAGCCAATTATTTGTGTGCATAAACGTGATTTCAGAGTTTCAGAGTATAATAAGGATGTAAAGCTTCCGGGGGCTTCGCCCCCTGAACCCCGCAGGGGCCCTATCGCGGGCCCCTGGACACCACGCATAGGAACTCGTGCTTTGCGCTCGTGGTGCACCTTCGGTGCACATGAGCTTTTCCATCTTGGCCCCCCTCAAAATTTCTGGATCCGCGCCTGCAGATGGTGATTATTAATACACTTACGACTACACAGTATTCTGAAAACGCCCTTGCTAATCCTTCACACCTTTGCTATACTACGATCATCTCCAAAAATATCCCAAAGACATCCATTTTGCATCTAAGCAACCTTAAATTAACAAAAATTTCTCAATGGGGAGGGCTACGCCCCCTTTCCTTAGACCCCTCCCCCAGGACGACACCTTTATATAGTGACAAAGGAAGTATCCCCACTGCTGTATACAAACGCAGGGTGAATAAAAAGGTGCAATTTACACGCCGCCACTGCAGTTAGTACTTAGTAAAAACATCCAGCCAGTCGGAAAATTAGAATTCACTACATTATGGACATTTTCCAGCCATGTACGATCAGCTCCAAAAATATCTCAAAGATAGCACCGTTTTACACCTAAGCAGCCTTAAATTAAGAAAAAATTTTCAAAGGGGATGGGGATTCCCCCTCCTCTTAGACCCCTCCACCAGGACGACTCATTTATGTAGTGACAAAGGAAGGATCCCCACTGTGGTATACAAAACGCAGAGCGCATAACAAAGTGCAATTTAAACGCCTCCACTCAGTTGGAAAATACATCCAGCCGGTCGGAATTTGGGACCTTCACACCCCCAAATATATCACCCTAGCAACGGGCCTGGTCGGGTCCATGGTCTCCGACAATGATCCACGCTGCGAAGCGTTGTTTCAGGTATTTTGGGACATGGTGAAAATAACATCTTGATGTAATCCCGTGAACTCCGTGTATTTCACCTGGCAGATCATCTATGATGGTTATGTTAACTTTGAAATGATAATTCTTATTAGAATAGGACAACGTCAGCCATCATAAGGCGGGGGGGGGGGGGGGGGGGCCTATAGGAAAACGCCCCCTCTTCAAAACCAAAGGGATTGGTTTGTGCTAAGTCATGTATGTCCCCCGTCCCCCCCCCCCCACATCTGAATACGGATTGACGCCCCTGCCGAACTCCCATGTCCGATACCAGAGAGGTTGTCAGGATTGAAAAAGGTCGTGTTTTAGCCAGCCCCTATTTGTGCGACAATGTCGCATAGGCCTAAACGGCGACAAATGTTGCACAAACAATCTGACAAGCAAATTCTACCCGAGTGTAAATTTTGAGGTTCCTCACTAGGGCAGAAATCCACTCAAATATTGCACCATTTGCGATCTAGGCACCTTTCAGTTTCCAAAAATTTCCAAAGGGGGAGGGGGACACCCCCTCCCCTTGTACCCCTCCCCAGCTAGGCCACAGATCAGCAAATGTCGCATTGAGAAAACATCTTAGCTAAACACACTGCCGGGGGCTCTGGATCCCAACCGCTTTAAAAGTATAGCACCCTGACGAGAGGAATAGCCTAATACATTAAAATTATTGGAAATCTTTGCAGTTGATGATGCATTATGAACCAAAATATATCCATCCTGAGACTTAATTTTTCACCCAGAGATATGCTTAAACCTCAGAGCTTCCGGTGGCTTTACCCCTAGACCCCACCAGGGGCCCTAAGGCGGGCCCCTGGATCCCACCCGCTAAAGCTCGTTTTCGCGTTCCAAAAGCCCGTAGCCAAGGGGGAGAGGGCAGGGGACGAAGCCCCTGGAAAAATCTCCCTAGACGGTCAAAAATTACCATTGCCTTATTGCATTCAGTATATTTCTCCCCCTCCTCCGGACCCCCTCCTCCGGAAGCTAACTCGCTCCCTTCAGTACCTTGTCTGGCTACGAGCCTGGTCCACCGCAAGAAATTTAATGTAAGCTCCTAATACTTGTAAAGCTCAGTGACAGTAACGGAAAAAAACTGTGACCAGAGGGCAACCTTCGTGGTAGGTACAGAGAGATGTTTACAGCTTATTGCTGGATCTTCCTATATAGGAGGAAGTGCATAGTTCCATTGTTTATCTGTTTGAATGATGCCCTGTACAGATTAGCTTAGGTTGTTTCCATTTACGTCAGTAGCTTGCTTCCATATAAAAATTCTAGTCGGGTGTAAATTTTGGGGTCCTCATTAGGGCAAAAATCTACTCAAATATCGCACCATTTGCGACTAGGCACCTTTCAATTTCCAAAAGTTTCCAAAGGAGAGGCCGGGGGACCGTGACCCCTCCCCTTAAACCCCTCCTCCAGGCAACAGATCAGTAAATGTTAGATTGAGAAGACCTCCAAGCTAACACTGGCGGGCCTCTGGATCCCAACCGCTTAAAACTATAGCGCCCTAACGAGGGGAATAGCCTAATACATTAAAAATTATTGGGAATCTTTGCCTCTTATAATTCATTATGAACCAAAATATATCCATCCTGAGACTTAATTTTTCACCCAGAGATATGCTTAAACCTCAGAGCTTCCGGGGCTTTACCCCTGGACCCCACCCGCAAAAGCTCGTTCTCGTGCTACGCATTACCAGATCTGTCGGCAAAACATGATCTCTACACCCCCCCCCCCAAGATATAACACCTTCGCTACCCCCCCCCCCCTGGATTTGCATTACTTTTGGAAGTTCCAGAATGGCACCCAATTTGTTCACCTGACACTAGAATGCCTCTCATGCAGATACTACGTCGCTGTTAAACGCAGAAATTCAAGTTCACTCACAAGCTGCAGTTCGAGATAATCGTCGTGATTTCAAATAGTGCATATCTGCGACGTATGGCATTAGTACTGGAGGTAAATTGACAAATGACAAATGTGACCGAAATTTCCTCGGAATTCGGCAACTTTACTTTTTTCGTCCTTGCTGTGAATTTCTCTCTTATTTTTTCTTGACCATTTTTGGCTCGCGTGAGAGAAAATGTCAGCTTTGAAAAAGGAGACATAAAAAAATCTGAGTGGGGGGTCCGGGCGCCGCCGACCTCCGCCGACTCCCCTCTTGATACGCCCTGTAGATCCATCACTCAGTCGAAAACACACCTGACCACAGAAATCTATAGCTTAAACTCCTTTTGGGTTCATTTAAAATATCGAAACTTTTTAAAAATCTCTTGGGGCATGCTCTCCCAAGTCCTCGTGCTGCCCCACTGCTCCTGTCTCTCGCATTGCCCCATCCCCAATCCCAAACGGTACATTGCATAAACCTGCATTCTACAGCACAAAATTGTCATTGCAATTGAGCGTCTACCAGCAAGCACAGGGGATTGTAGCAAGTCATGACTCGAGTTGCTATCTGATTCGATTCAGTCAACTCATGTAGGGATACAATGGCTTGACTCGAGCTTACATGGGGTGTCCGTGCAATTCTAGACGCCAGTATGGTAAAGATGGGTACCTAACCCCACTTTCCTCGAAACCTTGCTCGACTGCCACTGTATTCGTTTTGCCTTCATTTTGTCCCCACCTTCTTCTCACTCCTTCCCATCTCTCCTTCATTTTGCCGACGGGTGTAAAATTTTGTTGTCTCACCGTGCATGGCATGGTATCACACCGCTATGGACAACTTTTGGTATATCTGAGAAGCTTGTTGTAGTGCAGCTCTGCCGAAAGAAATTGTTTAAGTTTTATGTGGTTCTGACGGGTTTTTCGAATATAATGACATGAGTTGTTCACAGCCTATATACACTCAATTTCCCCTGCCTGCCCCCCTGCCCTTGCACCCACATTTACACCCACCCACACACACGATTTTTACTTACGTTTTTCCTTTTTGTTTCTTTTCCTTCTCCCCTTTTCTTCCCTTCATTCTTTTCTCTTTCCTTTCCCCTCTCTGTTCAGGCAGTGGGTTATCACCCTCGGCCAGAAGGCTTATGTAAGCGACCGTCAAGAGAAATTTGTTTTTAGCAGAGAGTTAACACATAGCACTTCTTAAACTGTTTAACCATGGCAGCCTACTTCCGTGTTTTAACAAACTCAACAGAAACAAACCAAGCTGTGAAACTTGTTAGGCTATACGTATATCCTTACGCTTGCCAAGGGCGGGAACCACGGGGAACAGGAAGGCATCGTTTCAGCAAATTAGTTGGTTGGGGACGGGGCACCTTTCGCCAGTCCTTTCCTAATATTGCCCAACGAAGGTAAATATTAGTCTACGAGAGGGACAATGATCACAGATTTTCTTTTCCGACGCCCTTGGGGCGCACCTTTGCACCAAACCCACGGTAAAGCTAGTATCTAACTGGACTGCGACTGTTGGTGACGAATTGCGAACAGGTTTCGCGAGGGAGTTTCCAAAGTGTCTCCAGATGTTCGCAGGGTTTCTCAATATCCTCGCATGAGTCGCAGGGCCTCGCGATCGTTTTGAGCAATTTTTGAAATGTTCAAAAAATTCGTGCGACAAAGTTTCTCTCAAAATACAGTAGTTACAGAGTGGTCGTTGGTGTCTCGAACCTGTCTTGAACCCTTCTCAATTTAGTTTTCCGTCTCAGGAAGTGCGAGAAATGTGAGATAACTTTGTGAGGGGTTTGCGACCTATGAAACTCAATTGTGACTAATTGGAGACAAAATGAGAATAACCCGAGACAGGTGCAACAAAACTGCGAATAAACTGAAAATAAATTGCGAACAAATTGAGACATAATTAAGACACTTTGTGACTAAATTGCAACCAAAAAATTGCCCTACAGGGGTCAGGTCTTCCACCACTGGTTGAACATCCCTGGGTCCATTCTCACAAAGTTCCTGAAGGACTTGACATCCTCCTCTCTGAGGTGCTTCATGAGCTGCTCATACATGCCATACTCGTGTCTCTTCAAGAGCCATTCTCTCACCCACACACTCTTCCTTTTTCTTTCTCTTCTGACCCTTCTTTCCCTGGCTTTGGCCTTGGCCTTCTTGACCCCAGCAGCAGTAAGGAGACATGCTGCAGCCTTCAGCATGTCAGCCTGGTCCTCATCCAGGTTTGTGTCCTCATTCAGCAGCTTCTGCACTTCTTCTTTGAGATCCATCACGCTTGATGTCTGGTGACAAAATGATTGCTGGACTGGGGAGAGGTCCCGTGTTTATATGGTCCATATGGTCCAGATTTCTCAATTGTCACGCATACATGTCGCTTGAGTGTTGCACGACATTTGCGCAAATGTCGCGCAACACTCGCAAGTGCAAAAAATTCTCAATTTTGTTGCGCGACTGTCGCGCGACATTCGCGCGACAGGTATGCGAACTCCGGCGAACTTGGGCCACAATTTCGCCGGGAGTTTGTGCAACATTCGTGCAACATTCGCGAACGTGTCGTAAGTACCGATTCAGTGTGATTGCAAGTGAAAATTGTCGCTCTTTTCTCGCAATTTCGTGTCTCCAACTAGTCGCCAGCTGTCGCAGCCCAGTGAGATACTAGCTTTAACCATACATAGGCCTATATAGCATACGCGTATGAATCATTATGAACGGTTCGTCCATCTTCCCATATGCCATGTCCAACTCAAATCGTTATCTTTGACAATAGAATATTGTGCATCGATGCAACACTGTCACTCAAACATAGACGTATGAGGCGAAAAAGGTCCATTTCAGGGCAAAAGTTTCTTTTGTAGGGATAAATTCATATCATGATTGTTTGCCTATTAGTAAAAAAAAATAATAAACTTCAGGCGATCACTTTCTGCCCCTCGTGAAACGTCTGTCTTAAACGGTTACCATACTGAATGTGACTGCGTCTCTAAATTTCAGTGAAACTCGGGTTTGTTGGGAAAAAATCGAATTAAAGTACTATTTACCGTAAGTTTACCGTGAGCTAACTTATTACGCGTAACTTTCGATAAACCTGTTGACGTCTTTATATAACGGGTGTAATCGTCAACCATACATAGGTATAAACTCTTGAAATAAAGTAGTCATAACGATGAATTGTCATTTGAAACTTTTTAGTCAAAAACCATGGCTCATAACACTTGTAAGTTTTGAGAGGTTACTTTAAGTAAGGTTGTATTTGTAGTACCGTGACTTACATTTATGAAGCATTATTTCTTCCATTAATCATTTAAAAATAATCTGAATACAGGGCCGGGTTAACCTTTGGGGAGCAGGACTTTGCACAAATTAATGTGGGCCACCTTCGGCTTTAATTCTCCACGAGACTATAGTGGCGCAAGTCACGAAAGGAGAGATAAGGTTGTGGTCACTTCCCCCCACCCTCCCCACTCGAAACGTTCCCCCTACTCGAAATGACCTCCATAGATTTCGTTCTTATGTAAGCCCCAAAAAAAAACGAAAATTGACACTGATGATCTCCACAAACAACCAAAAAATACAATAATGGCCCGGCTGGCCCATGCTTAAATCCGGCCCTGTCTGAATATATTGAACTCTAAAACGACTTAAACTTAAATGCCATAGGAAACGTTTATTCTGACATGTTTTGGGAATACTCTCAATAATGTTTGGTATGAGCATTTATTTTCTTATACACTTCTTGTGTCAACCCTGTCGTTCGTGGCACAGGCTTAGGGCCCGGGGCTGCAGGCCACCAGAGTTCGGGAGAAACCGTTTTCTCGTATACACTTATGGGGAAAATGAGGTAATTTTCTCGAATAATAAATAACAACCCCAGATTCTAAAGATGGCTCGGATATCATAAAGGGAGTAGCATGTGACGTCATATAAGCAACCTGCATCAAGTCTGCCTCGAAAATACTCAAGCTCCCGTTTCGTACTCTGTTGGTAACTGGGGTCGTTGGTTGGTTACTCACATTTTCTATGAAATATACGATAAGTTCTTGATCAGGAATCCGTGAACCCCCATCACAATATTGATTTTATCAGTATCTGGAGAAAAGGGCCGTTCACGCTGGGACAGTGCTAAATGCTGGCACATGTCGTTGATGAAGTCGACGGCCCTGGACCTTAGCTGTGGAAATGAGGATCAAACGTATTGAGCTGTTGAGTGAGAAATTTGAATGATTTCTGTATCTTCATTTTATCTGTCCACTGCCATAAATAGTTCGCGGACTGTGCATTATATTCGACGAATGAATCGTTCTTAATTTTAAGTCTAACGTGAAGAGACATTCACGATTGCTCCACTAATGTTGTAGACAAGAGGATTTATAAGGTTATAATAAGTTGGGATAGCGCTAGGACTTGCCCGACCAGGGAGGGGGAAGTAACTCGTGCATATCCACTACAAAGACGACGATTTGCAAAAAAGTTGGCGAATTCAAAATTTTGGGACTCTTTGCGGGCCAAAACTTCTTCGTTTTTTGTAGGAAGTTTGGAGATTTTGTTGAAGTAAATTTGAAACTTTTATGTTTCATTAAAGAAGATACGAAAATTTGGGTTTTGAATGAAGAAAGTTGGGTTTTTATTCGAGAACTTTGAAAATGTTGGGTTTTTAATGAAGGATTTCTCCCTCCTAATTAAGAGCAACAGCACGTAAACCGTCGGATGCCTGGTGGTCATCGAGGATTGCATACTTAATAGTACCCATTGAAGCTCCCCGACGAAACTTTTAAAGGTACCCTCACCCACCCTTAAAGTTATTCTCCACCCACACCTGTAGAAACCTCTGTTCGAAGTTTTACTTGTATACAGTGAACGAGAACGTTTAATAAAGTGATAGTGTTGTGACGAGACTACAGCAATTTTTGTGCACCCATGATCATATATAACAACGATATACACCCACAATCGAATTTTGGAATAAGCACACATCACTGGCAGAAAGAAGTGTTTGAATTTGCATGAACTAGAGAAACCGACAAATTGTCACAAGTTGTAAATAACGTTTCCATGATCTACCTGATCCGACGTGCAGTATTGGGTCAAAATCAGAGAACCACCACTAAAGAAACTCAGGTCATGCGAGTGCAGCCAATATGTCGGTGCAGGAGTAATACACGTCCGCCAAGCAGGCAACCTCCCTGTTGGAACTGGGATGTGGTTTGGAGAGACTGTCGTGGATCTATCAGTGTTGTAAAGCCACGACTCGAGTCACTTCTTCTCAAAATGGTAGTGACTCGAGAGAATTCAGGAGTAATTTCCCCATTGAAATAGTACAGTGACTCGAGTCAATGACTCGACTCGAGTCGAGTCACTTAAAAGTTTGACAATTGGTGACTCGAGTCACGAATCTAGTGACTTGATTACAACTCTGGAATCTATCATGATGTTCTGTGATATTTGCAAAAGGTTGGGGCATAATCGAAGCTGGTTCAGGCATACGCCCCGAAAAGTGCCCCACCCCCTTTCTTTGCGTCGTTGTTTTGTTAACGCAAATGGATATGTTTATGAGCCTTTAAAGAAAATTCCGATTCAACAGCAGATGCCCAAAAAGTTACTTGCACTCATGGGCGTCAGCGGGTGGGGACCGGGATTGTCCCCTTTCTTTTTTTACCAGAACCTTAACGAAAATTATATTCACAAGTTTGATTCCATAGCTTGCAATATTGCTGATTCGAAGAAATCTAACTCTAAGATGGTGGAACTAAACATTCATTCAATGGATTCAATCCGTCGAAAAATGCCTCAGATTACACCACAGATCACCTGGCCTCCAAATTTTACCAGGGGCCTTAAATGAACCCCAGATCTCTTGCTGCCAAGATTTCGATATTGGCGCTTGAAATAGTAGGCTCTACTGGACAAGGTCATGTCCCCCTTCCCCCTCCCAACTCTTGAGACGCCGTTGACGCTCTTCATTGCACCATGTCGTTGTTGTTTTCTTTATTGACTTACTTAAGTTGAGTATCGAAATTGAGGATACATTACCTCCAAGCGTGATTCTCTTTCAGGAACGAACTCCTCCATTGGTATTCTTAGCTGTGCTATGATTCCTTTCATTGGCCACCCTTTCCAGATAACCAGATTCTAGTCGCACAAAGGAAAAATAAGTTCCATTGCAAATTGCCACTGACTCGGATAGCCTATGGCAAAGTTGAAAACTGCCAGAAGTTTAGGGAGGGTATCCTTATGTTATGGCACGTGAGATTAATTTTTCAGTAAATAATCTTAGCATAACAGAGAATGTTGTATATTATTATTTATATTATATTATAATGTCGCACCATTACAAAACGGCTTAGATTAGTCTAAAAACCGTTTGTTCGGACTTAATATTGAATTGCATTGAAAGTTTATCTTTTAGCCCGTTGAGGACATAACTGAAGATTTTTGTGCAAACTGAGTTCGCGTCAATCGTTTCATGATTACTTCTAAATCAACTAGCCAAAACGCCGTCAGGAATTTTTAAGATGAACATGGACGTTTGAGAGCTGTATCATTTTTTGGCTTCTATTTAAGAAAATTTGAAGTTTTATTAAAAAATTGAAAAATTGAAAAATTGACATTGTCGTTTAAGATCCTGCCTTTCCTAAAACCAAAATCAAGCAGATCGTCGGAGTGAGTAACTATCGTTGGGATTACGTTCAGGCTCCCCGATGAAACTGGAAAATTTCACAGACGGGAAGCGGGGGGGGGGGGCGTGTTCCCGTACCCCCTCTGGCGACACTCTGCCAGCATGCACCTTGGGAAATTACAATAAAAAATTTCGGTCAACATCTAATTCGCAATCAAAACTTATTCATTAGCGTTTCAAGTTACCCCAGAAGGAAGCAAGGTTTTCTAAGGTAATGGTCTAGGACAGCTCCAAAAGCTATTAAATATAAGAAAAATGGGAAGGAGCCATAGACACCCTGACTCTTGCTTGCACTTTCGAAGCTCGTAGTGGCAACTATCTGCGGCGGACACACCTTACGAGGCTGCACATGAACCTCAGCTGAAGTCGCTTGCTCCTAGCAATTTGGTCAAGTCCATTTATGAACTACCAGTAATAATACTGAAGGAACAATACCAGATCATTTCATTGGTTAAGCAAAGTATGTCTGACCCTCAAACAGTAAATGAATAACTTTACTTAGAAGTAAATAATTGATAACATCAAGAATATTTTTCCAGCAGAATTAGAATTTACTTCTAATTTCAGTCAGTCACCTTTATCATTCCTAGACCTTACTATCAATTTGTGTAATGGTTTTATTTCTACAGATCTCTTTACTAAGCCTCAGTGCGAAGACCCTTTTTATGTTCATTACCGTACCTTTCTTTTCATAGTAGAAATGTTTTAGACAATATAGGATACAGCCAGGCCCTAAGGATTAAAAGTATCTGTTCTAAAGAGGAAGATGAAGAGAAACGTTTTTTAGAGCTAAAAATAATTTAATTTCGAGAGACTATCCCGACAAAATAGTCCTTCAAAATTTAAACAAGGCTAATGGTCTCTCGAGAAAGGGAAATCTTGAAAGGGACTTATTCCAAACACTTTAGTAGAAAACCAATTAAGGTTCTTTTAGTGTTACGAGAAACCCCAGATTACCCAACCTTCATGCTATTATTAAAGAGTACTACCCCATATTCCAACTATCGGAGACCATGCGTAATATACTGCCTTCCCCTCTCAAAATTATTTTCCGACAACCGCGTAACTTAAAACAACTTTTAGTTCGAGCCAGACGTAATAAGCCTAAAGATCAACCTAAAGGCCGTTTCAAAACTCATTTTTGAAATTGTGTTACTTGTGCAGTCTTAAAAGAAACGTTTACTTTTGTTACATTTTCCACAAAGGAAAAATTCACAATTTTTAGTTCTATTACATGTACTGTTATTTATCTAATTAATTGTTTATCGTGTGGGAAACAGTATGAGGGAGAAACGAGAGAGGAATTGCGTCAGAGACACAGGGGGCATAGGCAACAGTTTAAAAAATATCATACTCCCATAGGGAAACATTTTAACGGGGCTTGCACCAATTTTGAATTAATTGGAATACAAAAGATACCAACCTATAGCAGTCATTTACGGGAACAAACGATCTCTCATGGATATTTCAGATAAATACCTTTCACCCTACGGGCATTAACATAAAGAAACTAGTCAAGCAAACTTAAGTAGCTTTCTTTTTTGTTGTGATCTGCTTTTCTTTTGTTACGGTTGGTAGCTACAGCTCTTTAGTTTTCTAGTAGTTGGTATACATACGTACGTACTTCTTTATGATTCAGAGCTATTTTACACCTGAAGAAGATAGGAAGAGCCTATCGGAAGGTCGCAATAAAGTTGAAGTATATTTATTATAACTGGTTTTTCTATATGTATATTCTTATATTTCGTATTTCGTTATCTCTCTCTCTCTCTCTCTCTCTCTCTCTCTCTCTCCCTCTCTCTCTCTATCTCTATCTATCTATCTATCTATCTATCTATCTATCTATCTATCTATCTATCTATCTATCTATCTATCTATCTATCTATCTATCTATCTATCTATCTATCTATCTATCTATCTATCTATCTATCTATCTATCTATCTATCTATCTATCTATCTATCTATCTATCTATCTATCTATCTATCTATCTATCTATCTATCTATCTATATATCTATCTATCTATCTATCTATCTATATATATATATATATATATATATATATAAGTTAAATCAATCCCAAGTACTGGCGTAGCCTTTATGAACAAGGGAAAGAACAAAAGAATATATATATATATATATATATGAATATATAGATACATATGGATGAGTGTATATATATATATATATATAAATTTTCTTTAAGCACAAAATAGACATTCATGAATATGAGTTGTATTTGCTAAACATTAATGACGATCTCGAGTGTGACGTTGAAATTGAGCGAAAATAAGCTCATCTAGATTATGAGTCAGCCTAATAAGCCAGTTGAGAGCCTGCATTCTATTATATTACAGATCAAGGGTCACGAGGACATTCCGGAGTACAATATATATAGGGCTCAATATGCACAGCACTTGACTTATGATCTTGCCTTCTGCACCTCTTTAACCCGAAGAGATTGCATATGCGCAGTAACAACTGGCTTATTATGCCCCACAGCCTGGATAGATGCAGCTCAGCACATAGCCGGCTGCTCTATTAAGACCGCCCTTATATATATATATATATATATATATATATATATATATATATATATATATATATATATATATATGTATATATATATATATATATATATATATATATATATATATATATATATATATATATATATATATATATATATATATATATATATATATATATATATCAAGAAAGATGATTAGCAGAAACACTGGCCTAATTTGACCTTTTTCCAATTAAGGAAAAGGTCCAATACTCACTGTCGGATTAAGGTTATCTTTACTCTCACCATCGTCATGCGTACACTCGTTTAAAAGATTGCCGTACTGTATGTTTATTGCTGCGATTAGTTACGCAAAGATCCTTGCATATAAAACTCTCATGTACGAGACACGTCTCCCACAGATTAGGAGGACACCAATGCTGAAGACACAGTACTACGACATGTGCAGGGGTGGTGCTCACGTCCTTCAACAGAACCATGACGACGTCAAAAAGAACCCAATGACAGCAACCAGAACCAATGAAGGCCAAAAGATAAACATCGCTCTAAAAATGTATAGACCTACTATACCAGTTCTTATATGTATATTTCTCTACATACCAGCCAAGCAAGGCATATTAGGTGTTTTCAGTGTTCGGCCTAGGCTATATATAATATGGCTATATGGTATACTTAATACTGTTTATTCCCAAGTTAAAGCTAAACCATCTTATCATTCTCATTAAATGACGTTTGATGAATAACTTCACTTTTTTTCAGACAGCTGACAGTGACTTTGAAGAGTGTTTTAATGAATCACCAATGGTAAAGTGGCGGGTTGTTTCTCTTTATGTAAACTGACGTGCCAATTTATTTCCACCGGTACCGCGAGAAGTTGCACCGTGTAGGTGAAGGCCTATTGAAATGTGGACATATGAGGTCAGTCAGAACAATTTTCTGGACCAACCATTGAACCGTGGATGTATGGGCGCAGTTTAGTGGCACAAAATATCGACCAGCTTTGCTATCAGCACTATTAGTGGCACTGATAGTGCTATCAACGCTTCCGTGTGACCGAGCCAGATCAGTTACAGCACATATCGTTATTATATGTATAAGAAAGACTGTAAAATGAATCATTTTTGCTCCCCAAGAAGGTCCCACTTTTTCCCTGGCAAGGGATAAACTCCTCGAGACTGGGGGTTATTCCCTCCCATTTTGACACCACCGCTGTCTGGGACCCGCAAGACTGGGACCCGCAAGATGTCGCTTCCCCGATTCAAATTTATCTCATGTATTTTCTCCATTTCAGACATTTCGTTCATAAGTTGCACAAAATGGTTTAAATAACACTATTAGCACAGGAAGCAAATTCTGGGGAGTGGGGACTACCACCAGATTCAGCCTGACGACGAAACTTGTTTTCGATGACAACATTCAGTGTAACGCTAGGCTTGCTTTCGCGTGTACGTCTCAGTTTGTGCGTATATACTGATGCCTCTTTGGTAAGTGGGGTCGGTACCGGTTATGCCCAAAGATATTACAAGCATAGATTCCAAACTCCTATAGAGCTTATGCACCTACGTCACTTTTCTCTATTTTTCCATCCAGGCGTACATTGTGCAACAATTGTTACTAAGGTGCTATCGTGAGCGCGTACCTTTAACACACCTACTACGTATGGCAGTTCCATCCAGTAAGCCAAATTGAAACGCGCTGACGTCACGTGCATAAGCCCTAGGCCCTATACCTACACTGTTACGCTCAGTGACTCCTCACGGAGACGCATATATCGGGGCGGAAGTGTGAATTTGACAGGCGCGCCGTTCTATTCCGCGATCTGCGTACAAAAATAAGAACGCGTTACAGAAAATTCCACTGTTCAAAGAGGTTAGCGCGGGTGCACTTTTACAACGCGTTCTATACGCGCAGAATACATTCCTCTGTGTATTATCCGGAATACTTGACGCACAGTTCTGCGCGCTCTGGAAACAAACGCGCTAGTTGCTTTCCCGTTGTGAGCGCGTAAGTAATTGAACGCGCATATAAAAGTGCGTCACTTGAAGATACCATAGAAACTGACCAATGAATGTCCATGAACTTGCAAAACCAGTCATTGTGCGTTCATGTTGAAGTGAAAATACGTGGAATGCCGCGTTAAAGAAATAAGATATTCTTGTTGAAGTGGAATTTATTGAGGCGTAGTGACTTCTTCAGTCAACAACATTCCGAAATAACAAGTATTAATACTTTTGTAAGACATTCATTTGCCTGTTTGTTTTCAAAACGACTGAGCAGTGATCAGCACTTCCGCCCCGATATATTGGCCTCCATGGGGAGTCAACGTGCCATTTTAAGTTTGGAATCTATGCTTGTAATATCTTTGGTTATGCCGGAGTGGTTAGGGGCATGGTGGAAGGTTTCGCATAATGCTGTATAGGGCTGCCGAAACCATGCCCGGCCGCCACTCTATTCGTTTTGCCTTCCTTGTTTCTCTCCTTCTCCTCCCTCTTTCCCCATCTCTCCTTCATTTTGTCGACGGGTGTAAAATTTTGTTGTCTCACCGTGCATGATATATATATATATATATATATATATATATATATATATATATATATATATATATATATATATATATATATATATATATATATATATATATATATATATATATATATATATATACGTTGTTCTCAAGCCAGTTGTGTGAGTTGGTTGCACACAGTAAACAACGTTTATTGGGAAATACTTTGGAGACGCCCTCTACAGTTCGATACTACGTTAGTAATGAAGGAAAGCAAGTAGCTGATATTACCGATACCGATATTTCAGTTCTCAATATATCGGCCGATACCTATTCGATACCGATATTTGGGAAACAAGTATTAAATGTCCTTTCATTTTGATGAGGTAAAATATTGGATCTTGCATTCAAAAATACTAGTTTACCATTTTAATGACATATCGGACGATAAATATAGGTTAGGTAATGTCGACATTTATGGTAAATTTTGCCGATACCGATAAAGTATGAAAATGGGGAATAGCGGCCGAAACCGATGGTGAATAGCGATAATCGTTCCAACACTTTACTCGAGTACGTATAGTCTTGTTGACAACTGCTCTCACATTGTAAAAACGTGTTTGAAGCATAGCGCAGGACATGCACTATGGTTACAAGTGAAAGTTTTACTAAGCTCTTGATCAAGACTAAGTTCGGTGCGGGAATCCAAAAATGAAGACGAAGAAATAGGTAATCTGATAAGTCCTTGTAATTATTCTGCTTCAAAGTAAATGATATGTACATATGATTGAAGATGAATGATTCTCTAATTACTAGGTGGCTATTGAAAATAAAATAATTTTGGAGCTACATGTTCCAGAAACACTTTTAAGAATCACACGTCATGCTTCCACTTAAAAGTCTGCACACGAATGGGTAGGTCAAAAGCAGTCACCCCAAACTTATTTTGAAACAATAGCTAAATGTCACAAATTTCTTCTTATTTCTCTTCCAAGTATCTTTCATAATATTCTAGGATATAAATATTGCATATTCAAGGCAAACCAAGCAGTTGTTTCTTGTAAATTTTACAATTGAGTGAGAAAAATACTGTCACATGATTCTCAAGAGCCATTCAGGAAATAGGATAGTCTCCTATACAATTCTTTATTGGGGTGACTGCATCCTCCCTTTAAGGCTCAGACTCTCTGCGGAATGTATCTAATACTATATAGGTTTGTGATTGTGCCGAAAGTGACGCGCCACAAATAACTGGCCAATGACAGAGGCCAATACGAAATCAGACAGACTATAGCGTACCGTGTGCAGAGTGTCGGACTTTAAGCAAATGAGGTATTACACCATAAGGCTAAAATCCTGTCAACAACAAAATGGTGGCCCTCAATTAATTTAAGTTGATGAGCCTAAAACATATACCTCGCTACACGACATAAGGACCGTATAGGGGATTTCGTGTGACGTCACGCGATTACTGAGATTGCCCAGCACTGCCGGGCAAAACATACACGCAGTCGGTAAGCGTATTTACAGCACACGCGCACGACATAGCCATAGATACTACTGTGACACCTGTAAATACGCTTAGGCTACTGCGCATGAAGAGACGCACGATCATCACGTGATGTCGGTGAAACACCTCTATAGACCTTATGCATTGACATCACACTGACGTCATTTGAAGCACACGTGCACGAACAGCGTGGATTTCGCCGCATGTGTAGTAGACCTTATGCATATGATGTCACAAAGGAGAAAGTGCTCCCTCGTTTGGAGGAAAATGGAGGAAAAGCGCGTATCATTGCAAGTTACACTAACAAATGCAGACAGCAGATTTGTCAACCAATCGTATACCCCCGTAAATCTACTACACGCGGGTGCGAAATCTATGCGGTTCGTACACTTGTGCTTCATTATTTTCCTCCAAAATGATGCGGCGTCACTGTTACGTCAATACATAAGGTCTATAGATTTCATGTGACGTCACGCGACTAGTAGGATTCCCAGACATTGAAGGGCAAAACACACACGCAGTATTGCGTATTTACAGCACATGCGCACGGCATAACCATAGATACTACTGTGACATAATGTACGCGTGTACTTCAAAACTACTAGAGACATCATGCGATCTTGCCCTTCAAAACTAAAGAGACGTGCGATCACGTGACGGGGTGAAACATCTCTATAGGCTACAATGTAAACACAAAACGTAGAAGTTAAAAGATAAATACAACACTTACATGTATTATTAGCTTTATACAGAATCTCAGTGACCTCATTACCGGTACTCTATTACTACTTGAAATAAACTTCTCCACAAACCGATGACTTAAGAATGTGTTATACAAAAATCTGTATTCATTCAGTGGATCACCACCTCGGCCAGCAGGCCTATGTCGGTGACCAAGAGAAATCTGCTTTCACCAGGAAGTTAACACATACCACTGCTTAAAATGTTTAACCAAGTCAGTATACTTGACATTCGACAGATACAAACCAAGCTGTGAAACTTGTTAGGTTATCTACGTATATCCTTACGGTTGCCAAGGGCGGGGATCACGCGGAACAGGAAGGCATTGTCTCATCAAATTAGTTGATTGGGGACGGGACACCTTTCGCCAATCTTCTCCTAACATTAATCAGCGAAGGTCAATATTAGGCTACGAGAGGAACGATGATCACAAATTTTCTTTTCCGACGCGCTTGGCGCTCACCTTTCGCACCAAATCCACGGTAACCATACATAGGCCTATACAGAATACGCGTATGAATCATTATAAACGGTTCGTCCATCTTTCCCTATGCAATGTCCAAACACAAATCGTTATCTTTGCCAATAGTATACTGTACATCCAATGTAAACATAGACGTATGAGGCCAAGATTGCGGGCTGCAGACACCCCCATCCCGGGGCAAAAAAGGGGCCATTTCAGGCCAAAGTATGTCGTTTGCAGGGATAAATTCATATCATGATGGTTTGCCAATAAGTACAAATATACAAGCAATCACCCTTCCGCCCACTCATGAAACGTCTGTCTTAACGGCTTTAATAGTGAATGTGGCTGTGCCTCTAAATTTCAGTGAAACTCAAGTTTATTGGGAGAAAATCGAATTACAGTGTATTATTTATCGTAAGTTTACCGTGCGCTCACTTAGTATGCGTGATAAACTTGATATAAATCAATCACAAAGATGAAGTGTCACTTTTTAGTCAAAAATCATGTCTCATAACACTTGTAAACGTATAGTTTTGTGAGGTTACATTAAGTAAGGATGTACTTGTAGTACGGTACCGTCACTTACATTTATGTAGCATTATTTCTTCCATTAATTCAAAAATAATCTGAATACAGGGCCGGATTTACCTTTAGGCCGGGGGGGGGGGGACTGCGCACAAACTAATGTGGGGCCCCTTCGACTTTAATTCTCTACAAGACTACAGTGGCGCAAGTCACGAAAGGAGAGAAAAGGTTGTGGTCACTTCCTCCCCCCTCCCCTCACTCGAAACCCTCCCTACTCGAAATGAACTCCATAGATTTCCTTCTTACGTACATGTAAGCCCACAAAACGAAAATTGGCACAGATAATCTCCACAAACAACAAAAACAACAACAACAAAAAAATACAATAATGTAATTTTGTGGAGCCTCTGGGCACGTGCCCCACTGGCCCATGCTTAAATGCGGTCCTGTCTGAATATATTTTACTCATAAAAGCGATAGAAAACGTGTACTCTGACATGTTTTGGAATACTCTCAATGATATTTGAATGAGTACTCTCAATGATATTTGAATGAGTACTCTCAATGATATTTGGTATGAGCATTAATTTTCTTATACACTTCTTTTGTCAATCCTGCCATTCGTGGCACAGGCGTAGAGCCCGGGGTGTCTGGGGCTACAGGCCCCAGAGTTTGGGAGAAACTGTTTTCTCGTATAGACTTTTAGGGAAAACGAGGTAATTTTCTCTAGTAATAAATAACAACCCCAGATTCTACAGATGGCTCGCATCATAAAGAGAGTTACAGGTGACGTCATATAAGCAACCTGCATCCTTTAAGTCTGCCTCGAAAATACTCAAGCTCCCGTTTGGCACTCTGTTGGTAACTGGGGTCGTTGGCTGGTTACTCACATTTTCTATGAAATATGCGATAAGTTCTTGAATCAGGAATCCGTGAACCACCATCAAAATATTGATTTTATCAGTGTCTGGAGAAAAGGGCCGTTCACGCTGGGACAGTGCTAATTGCTGGCACATGTCGTTGATGAAATCGACGGCCCTGGACCTTAGCTGTGGAAATGAGGATCACATGTATTGAGTGAAAATTTTAATAATTGCTCTATCTTTATTTTATCTGCCCACTGCAAGGGTGGCGCCATGGCCCACCTTCGGGGAAGGCTGCCCCCCCCCCGTCGGGGAAATTTTCCAATCTCGTCGGTGAGCCCTAATCCGTACGATAAAATACGTAATTCCAATGACCTTCGGTCGCCCCGACGATCTGCTTGATTTTGCTCATAGGAAGGGCATATTCTTCAATAAAGACCCCAAATTTTCAAAATTTTCCTAAAAAAAAACCCCCAAAATTTTCAATTTTTTCCATTTTTCAAAATTTTTCAAAATTTCTTCAATAAACTCTCAAATTTTTGTAAAAGAAGAATATTTTTCCGCGCACTTGGCGGGCGCATTTTTTTGTGTTCCTCATCCTTTTGCCAACGTATCGCCTTTGTCGTTGCTTTGGGTTGTTGGCCCCCCGTCAGGGAATTTGCCCCGCTGTCGGGCAAATCCTGGCTCCACCCATGGCCCACTGCCATAAACGTTTATAGTTCACGGACTGTGTATTACATTCGACGAATGAATCGTTATTAATTTCAAGAGTAACCTGAAAGACATTCACATTAGCTCCTTTAATGTTGTAGAGGATTTATATGGTTATAATAAGTCAGGGATAGGACTTGCCCGACCATGGAGGGGGAAGAAACTCATGCATATCCACTACAAAGACGACGGTTTGCAAGAAAGTTGGCGAATTCAAAATATTTGTGGCTCTTTGTGCGCCGAAAAGTTTCGTTTTTTGAAGGGAGTTGGGAGATTTTACTGAAGAAACTTTGAAACTTTTATGGCTCATTAAAGAAAATATAAAAATTGGGGTTTTCAATGAAGAAAATTTGGGTTTTTATTAAAAAACTTTAAAAATTTTGGGTTTTTAATGAAGGATTATCCCCCTCCTAATTGAGAGCAACAGCACGTAAAAAGTCGGGTGCCTGGTGGTCATCGAGGATTACATACTTAATAGTACCCTTTGAAGCTCCCCGACGAACGGGAACCAGCTTTTCCATGAGGGGGCATCTTCCTCACCAGTAGAAATCTCTGTTCGAAGTTTTACTTGTATACAGTGAACGAGAACGTTTAATGAAGTGATAGTGTTGTGACGAGACTACAGCACTTTTTGTTCACCGACGATCACAAATTACAACGATACACCCAAAATCGAATTTTGGAAAAATAACACATCGGAAGAGATGTTTGAATTTTCATGAACTAGAGAGTCTGAAATATTGTCACAGTTGTAAATCACGTTTCCATGATCTAGCTGATCCGACCTGCAGTATTGGGTCAAAATCAGATAACCTCCATTTAAGAAATAAGCTCAGACCCTTATTTAATGTCCCTGCTACGTTACGGGTCATCGGTTTTCATCACTTTCAGGAGAGAGATCAAAATGTGCTCTTTCTTCGGACCCCTCCCACTCCCACAGAGAAACATGGATCCATGACAACCCCCTCTTAACTTCGTTTGGCATGCTTGCGGAAATATGGACTGATTCTTGAAATAACTTCAACTGCTTTCGTATCAAGTCCTCCCGACGACTTGGAACTGGGATGTGTTTTGGAAGGACTGTAGTGGATCCATCATGATAATCTGCGATATTTGCAAACGATTGGAACAAAATCGAAGCTGGTTGAGGCATACTCCCTGAAAAGTGCCCCCTCCTTGCATCGTTGTTTTGATGACACAAATGGATATATTTTATGAGTCTTGAAAGAAAATTCCGATTCAAAAGCGGATGCCCATAGTTAATGCGCTCATATAGGCGTCAACGGGGGAGCCAGATTGTCCCCTCCCCCCTTTTTTCCAGAACCCTAACGAAAATTATATTTACACGTTTAATTCCATAGCTTCCAATATAGCTGATTCGAAGAAACCCAACTCTAAAAAAGTGGGATTAAACAGTCATTTAATGAATTCAAACCGTGGAAAATGCATCAGATTACACCACAGATTATCTGGCCTTATCAGGGACCACTCCGGATTCTTCGCTTCTAGTAGGGTTTCGCTATTGGCACTTGAAATCGTACTGCTCAAGGTCATGTCCCCCTTCCCCTCCCAACTCCTGAGACGCTGTTGACGCTCTTCATTGCACTATTTCGTTGTTGTCTTCATTATTGACTTACTCAAGCTGAGTATCGAAATTGAGGATACATTACCTCCCAGCGTGATTCTCCTTCTTCAGGAACGAACTCCTCCATTGGTAGTCTTAGCTGTGCTAACATTCCTTTCATAGAAGGGATTGGCCACCCTTGCCAGATGCCCAGATTCTAATCGAACAAAGGAAACACATATTTCATCCCGAATTGCCACTGATAGCCTATGGCAAAGTTGAAAATTCCAGAAATTATAGGGGTTATACTTTTTATGGCAGCTGAGATTATTTTTCGATAAAATCTTAGCATAACAGTGAATGTTGTAATGTTGCATCACTACAAAACGACTTAGATTAGTCTAAAAACTGGTTCGCACTGAATATTGAACTGCATTGAAGGTTTATCTTTCATCCCGTTCAGGACATGAATGAAGATTTTTGCGCAAACTGAGTTCGCGTCAATCGTTTCATGATTACTTCTAAATCAACTAGCCAAAACGCCGTCGTGAGTTATTAAGATGAACATGGACGTTTGAGAGCTGTATCTTACCCATTCACGCAGCCGTACATCCTCAATTGGCGCCACCTTTGTAACCTTATTCTGACGTAGTGTTATTTCTGCTGTCTGGAAACAAATCAACTAGAATAAAAGCTTGGATCTTGAAAATTTTAAATAAACACAGAAAAATTTCACGAAGTAGCATGATATTTATATTACGATTATGAGAAGACATAGAAAAAGAAGTAATAATAAATTATAATGCAACCGCAAGGAATTTAAAAGAAAGAACTCCAAATAGCATAAACTATACAGCAACAACTAAACTAAAATGATAGGAAGGGGGGGGGGGCTCATTAAGTTTTAAGAGACTTTCTGGAACTCATATAAGATATCAGCTCATAATTGTACTAGCTCGAATGTATATGCTGGTATTAAGCTTCATCGATCTTCAAGCGTTCAGTCCCCTTGTTGTGTGATTCATATAACATATATGGTCGGGAACAAGAGGAAAGTAGCCAACACGAAAATACATGCACATAAATCTCAACATTTTGGAAAAAGGAACGATAGATCATTTAACAACTGTAACATCCATGAGTCTCGGTTGGTGAAAAGCTGTGACAAACTCCTCTACACAGCAGCCTGACTCCGATCCTATCGTGACGGTCCCCTCCCATGCTAAATCCGTCCCCCTCTGCAGGGCCGTAGCTAGGGTCATATGTTTTGGGGGGTGTGAAGGTCCCAAATTCCCGGACTGGATGGATATTTTTTCCAACTGAATGGTGGCGCGTAAATTGCACCATTTTTTATGCGCCCTGCGTTTTCTTACAGCAGTGGAGATCCTTTGTCACTTCATAAAGGTGCCGTCGTGGGGGAGAGGTCTAAGGGGAGGGGGTAACCCTCCTCTTTGAGAAATTTTTGTTAATATCAGGTTGCTTAGATGCAAAATGGAGCTATCTTTGGGGTATTTTTGGAGTTGATCATATACGGCTAGAAAATGTCCATAACTAAGTGAATTCTAATTTTACCGGTTTGATTTTTTTTTTTCGAAATGAGTGGTTGCCCGAAAATTGCATCTTCGTTTTTATGTGCGTTACGTTTGTATGATACAGGAGTGGGGATCCTTCCTTTGACACTTCATAAAGGTGCCGTCCTGGGGGAGGGGCTTAAGGGGAGGGGGTGGGTGCCTCCCTACCCTTTGAGAAATTTTTTGTTAAGGTAAGGTTGCTTAGATGCAAATGGTGCTATCTTGGGATACTTTTGGAACTGATCATATATGACTGGAAAATGTCCATAATTTAATGAATACTAAGATTTGGTTTGGTGAAAGTAGAAAGTATGTTGTCTAAGAGAAGAATACGTTGTCAACAAACCTCCTGAAGCTCCCCTTTTTGACTACTTTAATGCCTTCTATTCTGGCATCTAATGCTAGCATATACCTGTATAGGCCTCCTGGAAGCTCTGGATTAATTAAAATAATGGGGCAATGACATAATGCTTATTACCTGGCATCTAAATAATAATAATATAGATATGACGCCAAGCACTTTACATCTATTGTAATTTTACTAATTTTGAACGAAAATCCAGACGAACAGCTTCCAGCAATGGGGAATGGGCGAGAAGGAGATGGGCAGGAGGGAGAGTATAGGTGCAGAAAAATGATATTACACCTCCCAGACAGGTATAGGCAAAAGGGGTTTAGGACTAACAAGCGCGTTTTCAGAATGTACAACTAGTTTATGCTACACAAGTTCACTGGTACGTTTGTGCTTAGAATGTTCATATGTGATACAACGTGGATTGTGAGGATTGCGGGCGAAGCGCGCCGAAATTTGGGGGTATACTTCAATGCCAAAATGAAAATCCTGCACGCAGGCTCAGCCAGGGGGTATAACTTTGATTTGCCGACATGGGGGAGGGGGGAAGCGCCCTGACTGCACTCACAGAAATACGCTTCATAATTTAAGTAAAATAAGAACCCCAGAACTTTTAAGTAAAACATTACACAATAATGCTGTAAAAATTACTCTCATCTTGTGCAATGAAGTACAATTACTAATAAACAATGTAAAAAGTATCCTTTTCTTAGAAAATTACACAAAATAAGGCAATTTTAATATTAATTATGTATAAAATTTTACTTAAAACTTCTGGAGTTCGTATTGTACTTAACTGTTCTGACAGTGTGGGGGCCAGGTATTCTAAGTCCCGACAGATGCAATGGGTGGCGGAACTCAAAATATAAGGCGCGCGGAGCGCGCCGAAAAGTTTGGGGTTATATTGACAACAAGATTTCACATTTTTGTTTTCATAAAGGAAAGTTGAAAAAGTTTGGGGTTTTATTAAAGAATCTGGACAAAACCAAGGATTATGTTCGCGTGACTGCATGGTCGTCGTCGTGGATTACATTCTTCATCTTACCTATTAAGGATCCCCTACGAAACTGACAAATCTTTTTCTTACAAAATATGTTTGCCACGATGGCGAGGCTGAAGAAAGGATCTTCCAAAAGTTAGGAAAAAGAGGAAAGAACTTCGCGACGATGCATTTTCGCGTCTCTCTAGAATCACGCCTACACGGAAGAACAACATTTGTGGAAACGTTGAAATCCAATATGTTTGAAACGGCGGCGTTACCACTAGATAGAACTATAGCTACGAGCGCGAAAATTTTTTGATGTTATAGAAAGAATCGTTACAGAACTTACCGTACTGGCTACGGGCCTGATAAATAGACGTTTGGAATATTTTCTGAGTATATTTATGTCTTCACCAATATTAGTCTATTTAAAATTTTGCCCAATTTTGTGGGGCTCGGAAAAATTAAAGGGGGGAGGCTAAAGCGCTCTAGCTCCCATAGATTGTGTATGGTATAATTACCTTAATAATGTTCATGAGATATATTGTAAATCTTGACGCATGCGCGCGAAGCGCGCCCAAATTTTCATTAAATAAGATTTCCATAATAAAACCTGCATTCAGAATCTGCATCGAGATACTTCAATTGCCCAACAAACCAACATGCCACTCAAAAAGTCAGTCTTTTACCTGGTAATTTTGCAAAAAGCTTTCAACTTCTGCTGTTGTGCTTCTCCGAAAGTTGCTATCGGAAGATACTGATAATAAGAACAACACTGAGGTAAGGTTTGAAGCGCGCGGAGCGTGCGAAAATTTTGAGAGTTTGAGAAGAATTTACGAAAAAGGACAGTTTTGATTTGATTTACGTGAGGAAAATAACGTTTGGTATTATTCTCACCTGGTCTAGTTGAAAAATATATACAAAGTTGACATAGGCTCAGTCGGAAAAATGTGCTAGACTGAGATATCAGAAATTCCACCTGGCATTTCAGATTTTCCGACTATCGTCGCTCTGACGAACTTTGGGGGGTGAGGCACTCCCCACACACCCTCGGTCGTGACGGCCCTGCCCTTCTCATACTAAATCCGGGGTTGTTCTTAAGTGTGCTATATTTCGTTATAATTATAAAAGAAATGAGATAAAATGCTGAGAACAAGTTTAATGGTTTAGCTTGTTCTCCGAGTACCTACCCATGGATCGGACGAAATATTTCCTTTAGATCAGGGGTTTGTCACCCTCTTTTGTGTAACCAGGGACCCACTTTTGATTGTTCCAGTTACCAGAAGACCTACCTTTACCATCAATTGCAAAATCAAGTCCCTCATACGTCTATAACTTCAGCACTTATCTCTCCACTATTCGCAAATCAACAAACGCAGAACTTGTAACTTTGTTCACATCGGACCTTCCCTGAAAACTTACTTCCTATTTCTATGTCTCATTTTCAAGTCAGCAGGCTTATAGCCAGATAAGATATGAAAGAGAAGGGGCGTGATAGCCGTCCTAGGGGTATCTTCCGGAGAGGAGGGGACGAGACAAGTTAAGGCATGTTTAGGCAATTGCTCTAGAAATGTTCTTGAGGAAAAAAGTTTTTCAAGGTGGCAGCATCCCCAGATACTTTAACTACGATTGATTGCCGGTCCTGCAACCATGTAAAGGGTGGGACATTTTATCTTTGTTTACAACTAGTATGAGGGATATTTGTATACGGTGAGGTATATTAAGCCAATAATAATTTATTCTTTGAAAATGTTTAGAGTTAGCATACTACTGGACCCATACACAAAGTAACTTACCTGCTGAGCTCTTTTCAAATCGCTTGTGTAAACTAAATCAAACTTTTCGTTTTCAAGTCTCTTTCCAATTTTCTCTGCTTGTGTCAAACCGACAGGAGATAAACCTGGGTTCATTTGCCCTGTGATAAGAGAAATAAAGAAGGTATTTCCACAGAAGCAAAGTGCCTAGGTATAGCCAAACATATTACCTCTCAAAATACATAACATATTGAGCTGACTGTGTCAATATACTATTAAGGGTTAGCCGGGCTATTGGGTTAGGGTCTATTTTGTCTGGACATGGTTTAAATTTCGTACTATTTTCCTTTTGAGACGTCACTATAGAGCAGTGACGTAGTAGAGGGAGACAAGGGAGGCTATTGCTCCTCCACAAACCCTCCACAGTCATTGTCGGAAAGTTTTACCACCTTAACCTTTTTGAAACGCATGGTCGTCAATAGCCATGGAATACTCAGTGACCCTTGAATATAGGCTACATACCTAACCCAATGTACAATCTTTTCGGAGCTCATATATTGGTATAGATTGGTATTTCATTGTTAACGATTAGCGAAACGTAGACAAAGTGTGTGTAACTGCCACGTTTTCTCTTCTTGAACTTAAACTTGAGTGAAATTATTGTTCCGAAATCAATCGCAACCATCCTGCAACTTACTCTCCTACTATCACCCCACAATTAGTCTGAGTCATTAGACATTACACATTACTTAAATTATCATATTTCTGGCCTGTACATTGCCAGTGCCATTTATAGACGGTGAAAAGCTTTATTCTAATTGCCACATTTTTGTAAAGTTTCCAGGGCCCTACCACTGGAACTTTAAAACTTGGCCCCAAGAAGAAGGTGAATTCTGTTTCGTATGCCGACGGGAGGGGTTCGTAGTGCTCCAACAGCCATGTGACGCGAGGATTTGCCCGACACGGGAGCTTAGCTCCTCCTTAGAGGTGGGATGGTGGTAGGGAACTGAGCTCCGACAAAGGTGACGGATTGCCAAAAGGATATCGAACGTAAAATTTTCTACGCGGGCTGAAATTATTTGGCTTCTATTTAAGAAAACTTGAGGTTTTATTAAAAAAAAATGAAAAGTTGACATTGTTGTTTAAGATTCGAGTTTTGAAGCGATAGTTTTGTCAGTTGCAGTAATTTCGTGGCGTGTGCTGGGTGGTGCTTTCTTGTATGCTTTGTTTACGTTTTGTTGTACCAGTTCGTTGTACTGTTCAGGTTGTAGCTTGTAAATGTTGTTGGTTTTGTCAGCCGCAACATATACTGTCGTGTCCGTTTTGATTTTGTTCGTGTTGGTTTGTAACTGTGTTTGGAATGGCTTGTGGTTGTTGTTAAATTTAATATTCTGTATCAGGCTCATCATGCCATCCTCGAACTCTTTCAGTTCGGGTATCTGGGGTGGAGCCTTTGTCGATCGAAAGCCGTAGTGTTCGTTTTTGTTTACACTGGCTTCAGGGTTGAGAAAGAAGTAAGTTCTCCATCTTACGTTCCTTAGAAAAGATTCCGTTTTAGAAATGAACCTTTTCAAGTAGCTCTTTCTTGGCGGTAAAGGTATGTTCTTTGTCGAGTATCCAAAATTGGCACGGTCGAACCCATTTTCTATGATGGTTTACAAAAAGTGCTCAACAGAAAACTGGAGCTAAAAATCGTAAAAGTTGTTAACCAGTCAATGGTAAAGTGCTCAACCTGTAAAGGGAGCTACATACTCCACTCAACAGAAACACGGTCAAACTGAGTTACAGCTGCATGGCAAACATTAACCAAATAATATCAGCGCACAACAAATACATACTGACCAAACAGAATCTGCAACCAGCGACACAAAACAACTGCAATTGCAGAACACAAAGCCAGCGTCCACTGCAAGGCAACTGCCTCACCAACAACATAGTGTACCAAGCCACTGTAACACGCCATGACAACCACAAGGAAGAAACTTACATTGGTCTAACAGAAAACACCTTCAAAACCAGATACAACGCCCAAAATTCTAGCTTCAAACACAGAGACAAGAGAAACGCAACTGCACTCAGTGAATACATCTGGAAATTAAAGGATTCAAATGTAGAACACTCCGTGAAATGGACGCTTATAAGCAAAGCTCGGGCATACTCCACATCATCAAAAACCTGCAACCTCTGTTTAGAAGAAAAGTTCTTCATTATACTCAAACCTTCCTTAGCCACTTTAAACAAAAGAAACGAACTCATCAGCTCTTGCAGACACAGAAATAAACATCTGCTGTGTAATTATTCCAATAGGTAATGTATCTTGAATCGACCTAATCACCGTGCCTGTTTTCAAAAACGAACACGTTTTCAAAAACGAACACGTCCACAGTACGGTTCAACGGGCACGAACGTATTCGACGTTGTTGACACCATGCTACATCAGGCTTCTGAAGAGTGAGGACCTGTTCAAATTGGCCCTTACGAAACAGTTCTGTAAAGCTGTCTTGTAGTAACCCAGTTACAACCTTTCAATATTTTAGCTCCCTTTACAGGTTGAGCACTTTGCCATTGACTGGTTGACACCTTTTACGATTATATATATATATATATATATATATATATATATATATATATATATATATATATATATACATATAAATTCTCTTAAAGTTATGAGTTATGAGTTATGAGTTGTATTTGCTAAATATTAAAATCGATCGAGTGTGACGTTGAAATTGAGCGAAAATAAACTCATCTAGGTTATGAGTCAGCCTAAGCCTAATAAGCCAGTTGATAGCCTGCATTCTATTATATATTACAGATCAAGGGTCACGAGGGCATTCCGGAGTACAATATATATAGGGCTCAATATGCACAGCACTTGACTTATGATCTTGCCTTCTGCACCTCTTTAACCCGAACAGATTGCATATGCGTAGTGACAATTTTGAACTGGCTTATTATGCCCCACAGCCTGGACAGATGCAGCTGAGCACGTAGCCAGTAGCTTTTTTAAGACCACCTGGATAAAATTAATATTTTTTGGGGGAGGGGGGAAGGGGCTGGTTACTTGCAAGTATGCACCAGTAAAGTCTATAACTGAAAACATAGCTTAGTAGTTCCTTGAGAGGGGGCACAATTGCCCAAAGGAATGCTTCCCCGTCTGGCTAAGGGCTTAAATGAGACGAATAACCAGCCAGAGCTGGACAATATATTACAATACCTTGAACCAGCTGCATTCTGTTAAAAGCACTCTCACCACTGTGGGAACAAAAAAAAGAATACTTTTTGTTATCGCGCCAAAACCAAGAAAACTATTTAGTATTTCTAAATTAAAGACACACAGAATGCCTATGGAATATATAAGGCCGTTGGAACACTTTCAATGCGCAGATACCACTGAGAATTTTTAAGTTTGTCACATCAACGAATAATATAAAGTTGACACTTCTGTATTTTATAAGAATAACGAAAAATAACAAGAAAGATGATTTGCAGAAAGTGCCAGAAACACTGACCTAGTTTAACTTTTTTATAATAAAGTTAAAGACCGAATACTCACTGTCGGATTAAGGTTATCTTTACTCTCACCATCGTCAGGCGTACACTCGTTTAAAAGATTGCCGTACTGTATGTTTATTGCTGCGATTATTTCTGCCAAGATCCTTGCACGGCTCCTTTCTGTGCGTTCTAAACTAGACACGTCTCTCGCAGACAGGGAGGACACGAACACTGAAGGCACAGGATTACGACATGTGCAGGGGGTGGTGTTCACGTGCTTCAGCACCACCACTGGGACATCAGAAAGAACCCAGTAACAGCGACCAGAACCAACGAAGGCCAAATGATAAACATAGCTCTAAAATGTATAGACTTAGTATACTATGTTCTTTATGTATACTTCTCTGCATACCATCCAAGAACAGGCACGTTAAGTGTTTCCAGTGTTTAGCCTTTATATATATGGCCATATGGTATACTTAATTCTGTTTATTCCCAAGTTAAAGCTATACCATCTTATCATTCTCATTAAATGACGGTTGATGAATACCGGTAACTGTACTTTTCGGACAGCTTGCAGTGACTTTGAAGAGTGTCAAGCTGTTATAATGAATCACCAATAGTAAAGTGGCGGGTTGTTACTCTTTATGTAAACTGACGTGCCAATTTATTTCCACCGGTACCGCGAGAAGTTGCACCGTGTCAGGTGAAGGCCTGTTGAAATGTGGACATATAAGGTCAGTCAGAACAATTTTCTGGACCAAGACGACTTTGAAAAGACAAAATTAAGGGAAAAAAAAAAGAAAATCACGGTTATCTCCAAAATAACATCAATTATTCGAAAGTGAACGACTTTGGACTTATTGCACCATGCGCGTTTCGTAAAGTGTGGTTTCCATTTAGGGAGGTTAAAAGCCACAGACTATACTTTGTGGCACATTCAACTTTAGGGGTAGCATGACTTGATCCGGGGAGTTATTAGCGACTCCCTGCTTGATCAGAATGGCAAGTAGATCTGGTGAGGTCCACCAGCAACACTTTGGTGGGCGGAACCCAGGAACCGAAGCCTGCAGAAGCTCTAGGGTGTTTACAGAATTGTGCATGGACATTAACTGGGATAAAACGTTAAACTATTCAAATGACATTAGACGAATGCCTGTACATTAAAATGACCACAAAATTTACAACCTGACCAGTTTTCGTGATGGAGGCAAACGGTTAGTTGAATTGATGGAAGAGAAGACTGGTGGGTGGGGAAAATGGATGGTTGTAAAGGTGCAATGGACTTTGTAACAACTGAAAAATTCTACTCAAATTTTCCTACAGCAAGTTTCATTGGGCAACCATTGTACCATGTAGTAGGATGTATGGGCGCAGTTTAGTACGTGCAGATGGCACAAAATACCGACCAGATCACTCACAGCAGATATCCTTATCATGTGTATAAGAGAACTGTAAAATGAATCATTTTTGCTCCATAAGAAGGTCCCACTTTTCCCTGACAAGGGGTAACTCCTCGATGGGGGGGGGGGGGTTATTCCCTCCCATTCTGACACCACACTGTAAAAATAGACGTATTTATTTTTTAACACATATATGGCGTTTAAGAATTAGAAAACGAACAACAAAATGGATACGCACAGTAAATGACTGAACGAATATTAACACATGATAAGGATAATGACGTCAATTAAAGTGCACTCCGCAAACACGTTCACATGATTTATGAATATGTTCATTTTTCTTTATTAAAACAACTTGATGTTTACAGTAATCATGAAATAAACGCATAAACGTGTTTACGAGATGGCGTTAAAGTGGCGTCAATGTGTTAAAGTTGGCGTTTTAGACGTTTAATTTGCTTATGTATTTTGTTTTTTCTGTTACATAAACGCGAAGACGCGTTTATTATCTGTTACAAAAAAGTGCTAATCAATTTTTACAATGCACCGCTGTTTGAGACCCGCAAGACTAGATCTACAGCCTGGGAGATGTCGCTTCCAGTGGCGTAGCTAGAGGGGGGCAGGGGCGGTCGCCCCCCCCCCCACAAAGCCTCCGAAGGCCTCTGTCGGAAATTTCTAGTCTCTGTCGGAAATAAATTAAAAACAATTCATTTGAAACACTTACCACACTTGTTATGTTTTTAAGCAGAATTACACATCGAAATGTGAACGTGAAAATCAAAAGTTGGTCTCAAATTGCCCGGAAAGAAAAAAAAAATGAAAAGTCCTCAGATAATAGTCTGTCGAAATTTTTTTGCTTTTGCCCCTCCCCCCCCAAAAAAAAATATCTGGCTACGCCACTGGTCACTTCCCTGATGCAAGTTTATCTCATGTATTTTCGCCATCTCAGACTTTTTCATTCAAAAGTTGCACAAAATAGTTTAAATAATTCAATTAACCCAAGAAGCAAAGGATTGGGAGTGGGGACTACCACCAGATTTAGCCTGACGAGGAAACTGGGTTGTTTTCGATGACAACATTCAGTGATTCTCTGACTAGGTTGACTAAAATTTTTGTTCCCATGCCGAATGCAACCTTTATCACCATCCATACTTCCCACTCACTTGTCCCCTGCATCATCATATCGATCGACTGTAGGTGGAGTTTGGCTATAACGAAACAAGAGGACCAAGTAAAATGATCTGTTTATAGCTCTTTCAATGTCATTTGAAAATAATTGCATCACTCTAATGTCTACAATTTCGTCAATATCCCAGAGCTTTCGCAGGTTTCGCCTGGCCTTGGTTCCAGCCATTGCGTTCCCCTTGACCCCAACTGGGACCCAAGGTTGGGGCAAGCCAAGCGCCCTCCAGTTTGTTCTTGGACAATCCACAATGCCCAGCGCAATATTATGATCGAGAACTTGTGAAGCAATCGTTACTTGGGCGGGAGTCCAAGAACTCGACTTAAAGGCTCTTGTAATGGTTACGGGATCCAGCAATGCACTTCAGAAATATTACGTTTTTCAAGTGGTAGAGGACATGACTGAAATTGTTTCACCTTATAGAACTACAGGAGATTTCAGGGACATTTTTGGATGAAATCTGAAAGCTTTTACGAATTACCAGGCAGAAGACTCGCCTTCTGGTTGACAGGAGCATTTGTTAGAGAATCGAAAGTGTCTCGGTGCAGAGTCTGCATTCAACTTTGTCATGGAAATGATTTTAAAAACAAAATTTTGCGCGCTTCGCTCGCATTCACGGTTTGCACTCGATATCTCATAACCATATATTAGGGCAATAATTAATACACGGAATTATTCCAAAACACTTCCGAAAAACAGAAGTACATCCCCAACCTCCGTAGAGAACGCGCATAAAATGGGGATCTTGAAGCAATTTAATATCATGAGCAGCCAATACGGTATCATTTGTAGCATGATGTGAAAGATTGGAAGTATGTTTTAGTCTTTATACATTTTTTTAAATATTTAACGGTGTAATCATTATCCTTAGATGCATGTTAATTTAATACACTTAATAAGGAAAAGCATTTTAAACATGATTTCTAGTCCACTGCCCTTAATTTGCTAATTCCCCGTTGCATGCGGATCGTTTGAATTATCATTACTCATGTTCGTACCACCATTTTGTAATTATACCACACAGCCTCCCGAAGGCCCTATGCCGGTCTGTACCAGCCTTTGAGGGTATAAACAAAACGTTCCCGTAAGGGTAGATCTCACCCCTCCACTAAGACAAATACAATTCTCTTGGAACCAACCAAAATAGGAATTCACTTAATTATGAGAATTTTTCAACGTATGATCAGTTCGAAAATTCGCCAGATATAGCACCAATAGCACCATTTGCATCTACGCCACCTCAAATGAGCAAATCTTACTCCTTTTACCCCTCCCCAAAACAGCACATGCACGTGCATAAAGGGACAAAAATCGAAAAAAAAAACGACGATTCTATTGAAGTAAACTTTAATGCCCTTTTTTCAAGGCACAATTACCCATTGTATAAAAATGCAAAACCGTAGGTAATAGTCTCTGTGTACCAGAGTGAACCCAATTGAAGGTCTACATAAACTCCCTATTATTTTTCAGTATACTTTGCATATCATCGAGAAGATTTTATCAATAGACTCTCTACTTGTCGTTCCATGAAACTTAGTGTCTCTTCGGTAGTTAGAGAGCTTCGTCGGTTTGGGTGGTTAAAAGCCGATGCCGGTTTGGTCACGTGTGGTCGACGTGCGCTGCTTTAATTGTCTGTTTCTGGTGGTCCTGGCTCTATTAAAACCGACAATTGAAGAGTCTGGACATCAAATTCCAAACCAACGCACACCGTCACCTTCATTTCGTATATTAGTATGGAGAACTCTTTTTGTCTGTAAAGAAAACAGCGGCTGCCTCGTTTCCTCGAAAGATAAGAACATAGCCTAGCGAAAACTATTTTATTAATTTCTTGGCTGGGTACTTATTCTTTTATTATGATGTTAAGTGGCCCTAAGCCTACATGAGAATACCTGGTCTGTTCTTTGAAATCCAGTATGCAGAACTAAACTATTGCATGGAACTTCATACTAGTTCCACAATGTTGGCAACACTAGCGGTAGCTGGTCTCCACCAGCTGTAATGGTACACGAGTTGGTAAGCTGGTACTCGAACCAAGTAACAGACCGAAAGAATGAAATGTTCATTTATTGAGAAAATTATGGCATTTACTTTTAGTAGCACGAAATGGGCAGCCCACATTTATACACTGCTGTCTACATTTGCTTTAGGATAACGTTTTACACTGGCCATTACGGCCAATGAGCAGGGGCGTATATACATGATTTCGGGTGGGGGGGGGGGGGTGAACTATTTCTGGACCGACTTCATTTCTTGGAGACTGACTCCCGTTGACACAGTTGTACGACCCGAATTTTCGAAGACCTTTTCTTCTTCTTCTTCTTCTTCTTCTTCTTCTTCTTCTTCTTCTTCTTCTTCTTCTTCTTCTTCTTCTTCTTCTTCTTCTTCTTCTTCTTCTTCTTCTTCTTCTTCTTCTTCTTCTTCTTCTTCTTCTTCTTCTTCTTCTTCTTCTTCTTCTTCTTCTCTTTTCTTCTTCTTCTTCTTCTTCTTCTATCTTCTTCTTCTTCTTCTTCTTCTTCTTCTTCTTCTTCTTCTTCTTCTTCTTCTTCTTTCTTCTTCTTCTTCTTTCTTCTTCTTCTTCTTCTTCTTTTCTTCTTCTTCTTCTTCTTCTTCTTCTTCTTCTTCTTCTTCTTCTTCTTCTTCTCTCTTCTTCTTCTTCTTCTTCTTCTTCTTCTTCTTCTTCTTCTTCTTCTTCTCTTCTTCTTCTTCTTCTTTCTTCTTCTTCTTCTTCTTCTTCTTCTTCTTTCTTCTTCTTCTTCTTCTTCTTCTTCTTCTTCTTCTTCTTCTTCTTCTTCTTCTTCTTCTTCTTCTTCTTCTTCTTCTTCTTCTTCTTCTTCTTCTTCTTCTTCTTCTCTTCTTCTTCTTCTTCTTCTTCTTCTTCTTCTTCTTCTTCTTCTTCTTCTTCTTCTTCTTCTTCTTCTTCTTCTTCTTCTTCTTCTTCTTCTTCTTCTTCTTCTTCTTCTTCTTCTTCTTCTTCTTCTTCTTCCTTTTTGCACTTTAGATGCTGTTCCGAATTTACGCGGACCTTTTTTGCACTTCAAACGTTGTTCATGTCTGGTCTACTGTTACAAAGGCACACTGAACTGGATTTGAGGCCGACGTTTTGGCGCTCAGAGCAGTGGCGTAGCCAGGGGGACAGGGGGGCCCCTCTGGAAAATCTTGGGGGAAATTTTGAAAGTGAATATATGGTGAAATTTGCGCATGATCTGGTAAAATTTTAAATTTCTCAACCAGTACACTTTACTTATTTACATGGGCGTCAATCCTGGGGGGCGGGGGGACTTGCATTTCGATGGGTGGGGGACACGATATCAAATGCCCCCCCCCCCCCACATTTGCGTTAAAGAGTAGTCTCGTGGCTCTATTTGACTGGCTTTTTGAGTGGCATTGAGGTTTGTTGGGCAATTATTAAGTGTCTCGATGCAGATTCTGAATGTAGATTTCGTCAGGGAAATCTTATTTAATGACAAAATTTCGGCACGCTTCGCGCGCATGCGTCACGGTTTGCACTCCTCATGACCATTAAAAAGGTAATTACACATGGTACTATTCTGATCACAACACTTTCCGAAAACAGACATACATCTCCAAACATCTGTAGGGGCTTCGCATCAATATGGGATCATTCAATCACTGGCAGAGGGGAGGGCCATTCGGCCATGCCCACCCTGATGCCTATTTTTTTAGTTCCTAAAAATACGTAAATTTTTTAACACAAATTTTACTTCAAAAGGTACCGTATGTGGCACCAGATTTCACGTAAGGACACCTAATTTTTCAAACAATTTCTTAGACCCCTCCCCCAGGCCAGCGGTCACACAACATACTGCATCTCCCCCTTGAGAGAAATCCTGGGCACACCACTTCATTCAGTCTAATTTGTAGCATGATGTGGAAGGTTGAAAGTACGTTGTGACCGTTAAACACTTTTCAAAAATTTTTACCGAGCGCTTCGCTGAAGTTATTATCGGTATAGATGGTGATTGTTAATACACTTAAGACTATAAAGCATTCTGAAAACGCACTTGCTAATCCTTCACACCTTTGCTATACTAAGATCAGCTCCAAAAATATCCCAAAGATAGCACCATTTTGCATCTAAGCAACCTTAAATTAACAAAAATTTCTCAAAAGGGGAGGGCTACCCCCTCCCCTTAGACCCCTCCCCCAGGATGACACCTTTACATAGTGACAAAGGAAGGAATCCACTGCCTTATACAAACGCAGGGTGAATAAAAAAGGGGCAATTTACGCGACGCCACTTCAGTTAGTCAAAACATCCAGCCATCGGAAAAATTAGAATTCACTAAATTATGGACATTTTCCAGCCATGTACGATCAGCTCAAAAAATATCCCGAAGATAGCACCGTTTTGCACCTAAGCAGCCTTAAATTAACAACAATTTCTCAAAGGGGAGGGGGATTCCCCCTCCCCTTAGACCCCTCCCCCAGGACGACACATTTATGTAGTGACAAAGGAAGGATCCCACTGCTGTATACAAAACGCAGAGCGCATAACAAAGTGCAATTTACACGCCTTCACTCAGGTGGAAAAAAACATCCAGCCGGTCGGAATTTGGAACCTTCACACCCCCAAATATATCACCCTAGCAACGGGCCTGGTCGGGTCCATGATCTCCGACAATGATCCACGCTGCGAAGCGTTGTTTCAGCTATTTTGGGACATGATGACAATAACATCTTGAAGTTATTCCGTGGACTCCGTGTATTTCACCTGGCAGATCATCTACAGTATGATGGTCATGTTAACTTTGAAATGATAATTCTTATTAGAATAGGACAACGTCAGTCATCATAAGGGGGGAGGGGGGGGGGGGGGGGAAAGAGCCAAAAGGAAGACGCCCCCTCTTCAAAACTAAAGGGATTGGTTTGTGCTAAGTCATGAATGTCCCCCCCCCCCCCCACATTTGAATACGGGTTGACGCCCCTGCTTATTTAAAAGTATATGCCACACTGGCACAAACAGTACTCAATAAGGTTTTCAGAGATGGAATGATGACACCATGCTTATAGTTGTACTAGTTATGTTTTACCAGGGAGTTGCTATTTGACTGGAGATTTGTCTTCACAATCTCTTTGAAGTCACCAAGTTACCGACATGTAACATAACACTCTTATCAAAACAGCTAGGTGCAATAAACCTCCGTGTGCGGTAGCTAATTTGCATACGCCGCACACACTGTACTACAGCGCTAGCTTCGGCTCTCCGTGTAAACAGCAACTAGCCTAGTAAGAGTAATCTCGATGTGAGAACATGTATACATAATGGTCTAATCACCTCATACAGTCGAATGTTAACTACAGTCTGGGTTACCCTGATCAGGTTTCGCCATAGCTGCGTAATACAAGCTGCATGCTTTGACTGCACACACTAATGTATATAGAACAACCACTTGCCGTAAAGACAACGAGAACTAAAAATAAAAGCAGCAAAGACCACAAAATCGACATAAATCACTTAACTTATTGCCAATTCACATTTCTACCTAAAATAATAACGGTGCTGAACTGAAAAAAGGTTATTTTTCTATCCCGATAAAGATTTCGCAGAATTGGTATATGGCATTATGGACAAAAAGTAACGTTAAAATTTCCGTTAGTTCCGCTCAGCAAAAACGCGCCAAAATTCGTCAACTTCAGTAACCATAGAAACAAATGGAAATTTTGCAAAATCTAGGCCCCGAAAATGCTCTTTTCGGTAAATTGGCGCTTGGTGCCACGTTTTTTCTCTTCGTGAAATGTACGTATACAAACATAGCTACCTACACAGTACGTTCAGAAAATGCGATTCATTGCGGAAAAGCACGAAAATTCTCAAATCTGAGGCCCTGAAATTGCAGTTTGACCACCAAGTTTTGTCACAATACGATTTTTAGGGTTCAACAAAAACGGAGGAAAACTTAGAAAAAACTCTGAAAGAAAAGGAACTTACCCATCGATAGATTTATGTCCAAGCTTGAACTGCACATATATTACAACTGTAACACCTCACTTATTTTCTACTGCGCATGGTATAAAATAGGGAGAGTCCCATTAGATCATCGATTTCTGTACTGAGCAATGGTTTCAAAACCAGCTCAACCGATAGAGGGCGTTTGGAGCTGTCGGTAAGATCCTTGTCTTCAAAGGATATTTTACAGGTCCCCTGGGGAGCCTGTCCTTGGTTAAAATTCAAAGAGTTTGCAAAGGCAGGATTGTGTGTCCTGAGGTAGATTTAAGGACAAGGTTCATAAAATTTTTGAAGACAAATCTCCAGTCAAATAGCAACTCCCTGCTCTGACAAGGGACTCTGTCCTTTTACTGTATACTTCCAATGTTTCTTGATAATTAAAGGAGCAGCATTGTGGTATACGCAGTTTGTTAGAATGGGTCAGTGGTCAAGTGCTATAGGACAAGTCCTGGTAAAATTTGGACTGATTGTGGTGAATGTGGTGAACTGATGAAGGGAAAGGTGTACCAGGGTTCACTTAATTACTGTACTTCACCCATTGTGGTTCTAAACTACCAGTAGGACTCAAGAAAAATTCACCAAGACAAGCAAGATAAAAAAAAAAGCTTCCTAAAATAATAGGAATTCTTGGTGATGTATTCAATTTACATTTAGCACCAAATGTGGTACCATTTTGCATCTAGCCCCCCTTGCATGAGCAAAATTTTCCAAAGGGGAGGGGGAACCCCCTCCCCACGACGGCGATCAGTCACATCAGCCAGGTCAGAGGAAAGCACCCGGACAAAATTTGGACCTGCGGAGAACACTGATTATTAGGAAGCAGATCACTAATTGGGGGATATCTTGGTGCTCTTGCCCCCCCCCCCCACAAAAAACCTGGCTACGCCACTGGCTCAGAGACCGACTTTTCTTTTTCACGAGGGTGTCACACACCCCCACACCCACCCCCGTATTTACGCCCCTGCCATGGGGTTGTGAAGGTACTGGTCAAGAAAGAAACTTTCTGCCAGTACTTTTCAGTTTATATAACCTGTCCTAGATAGACTGGTCCAGTGGGCCTGCTTCTCAAAATACTCAATGGCCCGGCGTGAAATGTATTGCATCAAACCCTGCTCGTTTCACTCTATGGGTAGTACAAGAATCACTTCCAACAAACAGTTTCTTCTTGCTATAACAGTTATGTAGACCAGTACCTTAAACTGTCCTTAATTTCTTGCCCATTATTTGTGAATCTGGTGAAGTTTAAAACACAGACAGATTGCTTGGGGAGAAAGGACAATAAAAGGAAACTATCGATTCATTTTTAGTATAAAGAATGGAAAGAGACTCTTTTATTCAAATTCGGATAAATGCATTTGTACAAAAATTGACTGACAGCAAACCAAAACCGTTACAGCAGTATTCATTCTTTCTTAATTTAAAAATAACATACAAACGGATCCTTAACCGGAATAATTCACTAATCCTTACAATAATTGTGAAATGCAGTAAACAAATCCTGTAGTTTCAAAATTCCCTTCACAAACTGAAAATGCAATAAAACAAAACTTCTTGCTATGAAATTAAATACTTTCTCAGTCAGTAATATGAAAACTAAACAGAAATGTTACTCGTATGAACTTGAAATAATCTTTTAGGTTTGAAGCAAATGTGATCTAAAGTTTTGATTTTCATGCAAATTCTAAAGGTCAAAGTGCTTGTACTTGTTTCAAGAGTATTTGAATTCAATTCCCACAGACCTTTTGTTGAACCCAAGGAACTATATCTGCTAATAACAATCACTTACAATATTTTACTGGAAAAACAATGGAGAAAGGTTTCCACATGGGTTTCTTACCAAATCGGATGTACAATGAATATTTATGAATTTTAAAGTTAAACCTCTGCTCGACATCCCACTGCGCTATAAGCATAAAATGTGTTCTATTGGAAATAAAATCGTTTAATTATTTGATGGAATTTGTTTGCTATATTTTCAGCAAATTAAGCTTATGAATCAAGTAAAACTTAATGGAATGGTCATGAAGTTTTGTGAGGTACTGTAAGAGGCATTATGGGTGGCACTGGCAAACAGTACCCACAAAATCAAACTACTCCTTTCCAAAGAACAATCTTTGTACAAACATACATTCTTATGTATTCAATACTAAATGTAAAATTTACAAGAAAAAAATGCTCTGCATTCAGTAATTTTCATGTTCAATTTATCTTACCTCTAACAAACAGAAAAAAATGTACTAACATGATGAACATGACAATTGTTCAGTGTCAAAGGTATGGTTTTATTGATCGATTTTGTATTAGAACACAAACAAACAAACAAACTATTTCACAAATACTGTAGTTTGTGCGTGGTTAGTGCCATAGCTGTAAATAATATCTCATTTACTGGTTTAGAACACTATACAACCCAAACCATCAAGTAAGTATAGTCACTACATTACAGTTGTTTCCATCGATGGATAATCACTGTTACCATCATTTTCATTGATATTTAATATTATGCATTAACCCTTACAACAGAAATAGGGAAACATAGAAAGTAGCTTTGAAATTCTTTAAGGTGTGATTTGTTTGTATCTTACGGAAAACAGTAAATTGATGTCATTTCACAAAGGACAATGAAGTGCTTTGAAAATGCAAGTACAATGAAATTAAAACATTTCTGACTTCCCGCTTTCTAAGAAAGTTTTCATCTTGTACCATATGGTCACTGGAATTTTGAATTTAGAAGCTGCATACTAATATCAGGAGCGGATCCAGACATTTCGAAAACGGGCGCTGAAAGTCCCCTTGAATATTCTCTTGGATGAACATTATGCTAATTTTTGCATATTTGTTATTGTTGATGTAGCGAAAAAGGGTGGGGGGCTGAGGATGGGAAAGCCCCCCCCCCCCGGATCCGCGCCTGAATATTCATTTCTTTTGGCTCCAATTTGTAATAAGTTTAAATTACAGCAAGTCACATGCTTGCATGCTAAAAACAACACAATCCTAAATTCTTAATCATTTATGGTTTTGAGATTTCTAAACATATAGCTAGTGTACCATACCTTGAGCCAGGCCACTGCATACAAAATGGCCCCCAAATATGCATCTCCTAGTTAAGAAACTCCAGCACGAGAAGACAACAGATCAAATTCAATCAAAAAATAAGTATTCCCATTTTCAGAGAAAATTTACCTATCCTAGCCCACATCCAGAGGTACCATAGGACTTACTTCAAACTTCCTCAAGAATTATCAAAAAACTTTCTCCAGATTACTGTGAACAGGCTCATCTTTTCATTTGATCCTTTGTTTTTAACGTGACAATATCATTTCATCAAATATATTCTGACATCACTCTGTGGGCTTTCATACTGTTTGGGTGACTGACTCTCAGTACCATTCTTGAACCTAAGGCATTAGAAACTTGTGGCTGGAATTTCACTGGTTCTTCAAAGACACTCAAGCTTGGAGGATTTAGAAAAAATCATGTTCATGAGAATAAGGGATACATTTAAATAACATATTCCTTTTGTATGTGTACAGTATGTTGTCAGTGACAATTCCCTTCAGTGACAAACTCAAGGTACACCATGTTCAATATTACACATTTGACTTGTTTTAGGCTTTCATGTCAACAGACTTCTCACTAAACAAAGGTTCCTGTTTCAGTTATAAATATTAAACTTTGAGCAACTAATCAAAAGTTGTTTTCAAAGCTCATCTAGAAAACTGTTGCCTTCCGTTAACTTCTTTTGCAAAGAGTGATAAGCAACACTAACAACTCCACAGTCTCACACAGAGTTCCATAACTACATTTAATCATGCTTTAAGGGCTCTTGGACCTTCCTCTAAACTAATTCAAATATTCAATTCTGTATTCAAACGCAATATGACTTACTTTTTCTTAGTCATCTGTTTCAATCAGTTCTTGAACAAACTTAAACACAATCACTAATGCTCAACTTTCAATGCCTGTGAGTAGATGCAAACTCTACCTCACAACTGTGTAACACCGAAAGTATGGTATATTTAGAAAAATATTTGTGTGCAAATTCTTGGACATGAAGACACTCAACATGTACGGTTTATAAACCTTTCTTCCTTGTAAAAATTCATTTTTGTGGAAATTTCTTGAGATGCTTAGGTCCAGATATTACATTTTCATTCTTTTATGAGTTTTCAAAATTCCTCAGTGCTTGAATCTTGTCCTCACCTACAACACTGGAATCCATCAGCCATTACAACTTTTATAAGAGACGAGTTGGGAAATTTGGTACTTCCGGTCGGGTCACAAGGTCAAATGTACCATGACAACGGCAACATATTTAGCTCTGCGTAATCAGCATGCAACACCTGTGCTGGGACACTGTAAGTGTGGTACACTTCACCTTTGACTCATTACCATAACGCATTGCATGCAAACATTTCCTAACACATCTATTCCAGGTCACTTTTGTTGGCACACACAACTAGCTGTTATTTACGTCCACACAAAAAATATCTACACAGGCACAAAACATATCCACCCACACACAAAAAATCTCATTCAGGACACTTAAAATATCTACCCAGACACAAAAATATCCACCACTGTGAAGTGGTTAGTTAGTACATGTGTGAAAGATTTTTTTCATGCCCATTTAAATTTGAGTTTGTAATATTTTTGACATAAAATTGCCTTACTGCAACTGCTCTTGAGTAGCATTTTGATACTTTTAAATAGAACATCCATGTACAGCATCACAATTGACAAGTCTACAGGGAAATTAGATTTTGCTGTACCATGTAGTACCACAGATCAAGTCCACGGACATTTTCCCACAGCTATGAAGGCTTCGAGCGACTGTTGCTTTTGTCTTTCACAATTTACGGTCATTCTGCCCAACCTTTACGGTCCAAGATAAGGAGATAAACTTCAAAGAGAACTTTTCCGCTAAAAAGAATTCTCTTTGACCTGGAGTGATGTCTAGAAAACCATAGTTTTAAACTTGAAAATTGTGCTTGATTATACAAAATATATGTCTTGCACATGTAGTCTCTTTTATGGTACACTTTTCTACACTGCCTGCATTGTACATCGAAGTTTCCCAACTAGTCTATTGATATCACTTATACTGTGGGTGAATACTGAATAGCTTTCCTGCTTTCTTGTGACTTCTAGGAAACAAAAAGCATTACTTTGGCAAGTCTCCTACAAACTCTGTCTACCTACAGAATACTTCAAGAAATTCACAAAGAATTTTGATAATCCTGTTGATGGGGAGGTAAGGTAACATCAACTTTCAAATATTCTTCTCATTAAAACTTTGAATACCTCCTCAGCAATTTTTCATGTTGTCTGTATCAGAGATTTATGTATACTGCACATGGTCACCCTCTGATATTTAATTAAAAGAATTATAAGTGGGAAAAGTCTCAACCAGTGGCTGTCAACCTGGGTGCAACTGACTCTCTCAGGTGAAAAGTTGTACCACAGGGTTAGGCAAAGTGCAGTAGAAAGGGGGGGGGGGGGGAAATGGGGCAGAATCAATGTGGGTAAAGAAACTAGAAAATACAAAGATTTTCATCTATGTGGTACTGATCACCTCTCTTGGTTGAGGAAGTGAGGAGAATTCCTACCAGTCAACATCAGCAGGGAAATTTGGACCAAATGAGGTCAAGAACAATTGATCTAAAACTTCTGGCACCTTCCCAGCTGTATTATTCAGAACTGGTAAACATCATATCCTCCAGGGCAAAGCCACAAATTTTATCATCCTTCTATACAGCTCATTCGGCTATTGCTGCTTCTTTCTTTTTCTTAATCGGCTTGCTAAGAATTTCATAATCATAATCTTCAGGATTCATTGGATCAAACACACTTGGTGAGGTTTCATCAATTTGATACCTGTAGAAAGGCAAAAGAAAGAGGGAAGGATTAAAAAAATTGCTCATAAGCAAAAAGTATGCATGAATTTTCAGTGGAACAACACTTACATCAATGCAAGTGTAACAGTAAGGGCAAAGCTGCAGTAGTAAAGTTTTCCAACCTCAGTTTTGAGATGCCTAATGTGTAATTGATTTAAAAAAAACCATGAATTATTTACATGTATAAAGAGCATTTGCTTTAAATTGTTATCTTCTTGATGATTGATACATTGTGAAGTCTCTGATATAATTAGCATAATGTACCATCCTTCCTGTTTGATAGATGATCTACAAGAATGTGTGTTACTATCATCAATTTTCATGCAAGTACATTTGTTTGTACTTAGAGCATTACTAAACATGCAAACAGGGCAAATTTAAACCAAACAATATGTCTAACAGGCCTTGATTTTAAGAAAATTTTACAGTTGTCCATGAGACAACCTGTCCACCTATTTTGGTTGTCCAAAGGAAAAAAATAGTCGTCCTCAAAGAATTTTTGCGTCACAAATTCTGGTTGTCATGGGCGACCGGACGACTGTTAAAATCGAGCCGTGTCAGTGGAAAATGTAACCCTTGAATTGAAAAAGCATCCTCAAATTATTTCTTTAGAGCATAGGTGGCCAAATACTTTTGTTTGCACCGGGTCCAAAATTTGAAACCGGGTACCCGAAGTCGATGGTCGGTCGGGTACCCAGGTACCTGAAAATATAACTTCTGTTAGGCTACAAGTTTGTTGTAAAGTCATAATAAGAAATTTTGCTTTGCATGTTGATATATAATATAACACCAACATATCTTACATATGGGCATGACAAGTGTTCTTAGGCATGTGCGTGATAAATTTTGCTGGAAAAAGTAACATGTTAGGTGTTCTGTCACGCATGCAATCTATGTTAGTGAAACTTTGGATCCGGGTAGCAATTTCAGAACCGGTCCTGACATCGTCGGTCGGGTGCATACATATATCCAATCCATAGTACATATATCCAAGTTTTGCTGGCCATAGATTGAAACAACCTTTCTGTGCCCCAAGAGGTATATGTCATGGCCACCTCTACTCAAGGGGCAGAAACAAACGCCCCTCTCGTGAAACTTAAGGAAAAATGAAACTTACTTCAACTGATTCATGAAGAATGCATTGGCTTCACTATTGTGTTTGAACACAGTAAGCATGACCTTCTTCATTCTTGTTCTATGAATAAATAAAACAATTTACATTTTAAAATGCAACCAAGGAAAAAGTCTGCACATTTTACAAAGCCAATTCCTTACGTTTAATAAATCAGTTCCAGCAGCAGGCATTCTTTTATTTTCCACACATACTCAGCTTTGAGTTCATAAACACAGAATAATGTAATAAAAAGCTGATTTAAGCATAATTATTTCCAGTCTCCTCATCAAATAGATAAAAACATCTCTTCATTTAGTTCGCACTGCAATCACATCAAATGCTTGTTTTAACATCTTGAGCACATAATTATTAATCCCATGTGAACTCTGGGGAAAGATCCTATCTGGGAAACCCCTTTTTCCTTGAATATATTATTAAAACAAACTGAAGCATAAACAATTTATGAAACCAGTTTGTCCTTCTCTCAATGCTCGATGTGTTTACTCTTTGAAGAAAATTGTTCTAAGAACTTATAAGAACAGAGTGCGAAGACAGGTCCATACTTAAGATGGGACAGGTTAATGAGAAATGGGGAGAAGGAAATAACCAATCAGCAAAACTGCAAAGAAGAGAGGGGGATGTGGCTTGTTCTGTAGGTAAAACTCACACCCTCCTAAATTGATACAGTTGAATTTGGCGAAAGTTTCACAAATTGTTTGGGAAATCGGTAGCTCCATGCTAATCAATTGTTTGTATAACCTGGTCCCTTTTTCACCAAAATACTTGTTACTGTATACCATCAGCAACTACTGAAGAAAATAGTGTTCGACCGATTATGCCATAATCGGTAATCACCGATTACTGATTATTCAATTACACAATCGGGCCGATGCCGATTACCGATCACCGATTATTTACATGTATAGGAAGGTCATGTTTTCTCGCCGTCAGTCGCATATTTCTAACTTTGTCCACACACCATAACATAACCTTCACACTGGAGATGAACGATTTAGAACAGTACCCCACGTTCCACGAATGGAATATTGTTTTTTGAAGGATTTCCTCTCGAAATACTGAGATAAAAATCAACCATAAATACATGCTTTCGTACGATGTCACAGGCTTAACGTTAACCAAAGAGTCTGTCGGCTTACATACGGCTCTGCCTACAGTAGTTCAATTCACCGATCATGTCGAAAGATTCCGTGTAAAGGTCTGTACTAGACTGTAGTAGTGCTATATAGTAGCCTATCCACCCCTGTTTTAAGCAAAATTATCTACCTTGGCACTTAAGGGCCACTAAACATTCCACTCAATTTACTTGATTCACTCATCTCATGGTTCCATAACGATATGGATATATATTTTTTAAACCCTTTTTAAAGCGTCTTGACCAACACTTATGTCTTATGTAAAAGATTCTCCAAATGAAATGTAAAACTAATTCCCGATAAATTCCAGTTATCGAAAAACTGTTGTCGTTCCAGGGTGAATTTAACACGGGTCCGTTTCCCTTCGTTCATCAGTTAGGAGCACGGAGTAGTTCATGACCAACGTGCTACGTAAAAAGCGCGGGCGATGCACTTAGCTTGCATTATGTATTACACACTGTACTGGTGCGCTTCGTAGGTGAACTTCAACTTCGGAAGAACTGTACGGCAATTACGTGTGCGCATGTGCAGGTCATAGGTAATTAAAAATTTAATAACGAAAGCAATGTGGGAAGTGGCATAATTTATGCAGGATAATGAGCCTCGAGTTTCCAAAGTTGCTACAGTACGTATGTGCACCAAATGTGTACAGATGATGTGGTTAGCACTGAAACTTGAAAAAACGTAGCGCGAAGTCAATTTTCTTCCTGTAGTACAATTTGTATGCAGAGTGTGGCATGGTACGTGGCATGCACACCTTGTAGGTGATACTGTGTGCCCTTTCATGCACCTGAACAGTGCTGCACTAAAGTTACGGCACCAATTACGATGATCGCTATCATTTGGAGAGCTTAAAATGTTGCAAGTTATGTGAGTATCAGTGCTGATATTTTGGGCGGAAACTTAAAGAAATGCGTGTTTTGGAGAATTATAAAGATCTTTGCAGAAACTTTGAAGTGTATTTTAGCCCTGTTTCCAGTTTTCAAATAATCGGTGGTGGTAATCGGTTGAATCACAAAATTTTACCGATGCCGATTATTTACCGATTGTGCGATAATCGGCCCGATGCCGATTATCTAACAGATGATCGGTCGAACACTAGAAGAAAACTGCTGTTAGCTTCTTACACAGATATCGTGATATCACACTACTTAGAAAGTTGCTAATTTTAGCAAATGCTGTTCCTTCGTAATCATAAGAAGGCAAATGTAAAGCAAATGAATTTACAACAGTGTTTTGCCTGCACACAGACCAGGTTGTAAAACCTACAAATTTTGGGTTGATATTTTTATAACTTTATCACTACAGATATCATTGCAGTTTTGCAAAGTGGTATACACACAAAGGAAAGAAAAGAAAGGTACAGAATTAACTGGACAAGTGCTCTCCTTAGATGAAATTGCACAAATATCTCTATACCCACTCTCAACAATGGGGAGGGGGGATTTTACAACTTTTGTGAAGGTTGTTAGTTTTCATTTCTGTATCCATAACTACTGTAACAATTAATGGTAGCTAAAATGATGCAGGAATTGTTCCCATGACAATATTTTATAAGTAGAATTGCAAATCCTACACCAAACATTGTTCTGCACTAGCTACTATTTTTATTTAAAGTTCTTGCAAATACTATCATCCCTGGAGATGAAATGAAGACAGGCAATAACATGATAATGATTCTTCACTGAACCTCATTAATAATAACTTACTGAAACGCCAGCATCTCTAGTATCTGCATAAGAAATTTTCCAAGACCTTTCCGTCGTACTTCAGGTACTAACTGAATTTCATAGCTGTGTGGAGACACATCACAACACTGGTTTAAGCTCTTGGACAACCTCCACTTACAAAAAACTTCAGACCAAAATTTATTTGGTATGTTAAAAAGAAAACTTATTCTAGGCATTCTGATAAGACTTTAAATCCATTCCTATATTTGGATCTTAAAGTATAAGCAGCTGGAATCTGGAACTGCTACATTTTCTACCAAAAGTGAACTAGAATCAAGCAGGCACAAACCCCACAACCCCTACATCCCAAATTAAGGCTGCCAGCTAAAATTTAAAATTGTTGAAATTGGTACTTATACTTAAGTTTTTCAACAGGAATCCAGGTGTGCTTTCAATGTACAATGCATTTTCGAATAACATTTTCTGTGCATGGTGCATGCAAATCAATGGTTCTCTCCCTTTATATAGTGTCAAACAATTTGCAATTCCAAGCCCCCCCCCCAACAATACTTCCTCAGTGTGCCACTGTGGTTCTGTGACATCATAACATCCCTGCTCAAGAAATGTGCTCCATAAAGGAAAGCTTTCTGTTACATATATGTTCTGTTATATATATATCTGAAGGAGTGAGGGACTGGGCCACACGCCCTCCCCTCCCCCTCCCACCCTTAGCTACACCACTGCTAACCACATACTAAACAGGATGACTATACCATGAATTTTTGAAACAAACCATTGACTGACTTCCAGGTTGAAAAGATTAAATATATTTTAAAAGAATCATCATCCAACTTACCAATATAAAACTTCATCGTCAAAGTCCATGTCAAATCTGAAGTGAACAAACCCAACTGGTACATTCTCATCACCCCTAGCAACAAGCAGCAGGGCTCTATCATCAGTTATCTCCTCTCTCTTCTCTCGTTCTTTCCATCCCCAGTTACTTTCTTCATATCTGGAAATCAGATCAAAATGAACCACTCACCACAATACTGATGATGATTTCTAGACTTAACATACAGTTAATGGGCCATCCACATGATAAATAGCACCCTTCATAAAAACGATCACCTTGTCATGTCATGTACAAGTTCTCCGACTAGTGCTAATAGTCACAATCCATTTACTGCCAGTATTCATGATTACTCTTTGAATGTCTAATTAATCACGCTCAAAAGCTAAGTTGCAATTACTCAACTGCAAGTACTACTGTACACATACTCTTCTGTTCATTAATGATATATACGGTATACAATAATATAATATAGTAATATATAATATATAATTCACGCCTTGAAGGGTAGTTTTACGATGCTAAGTGACCACAAATGTGGGAGAAGCCTATACTGTTTATGAATTACAACTTCACTTCAGTTGGCTAACCAACTCAACAATTTAGATCAAATTTGGTTTCTTTTGAAAGCCGATACAGGTGTCAGGGTTCCCACTCTTTTCTTACATTATGTTTTCATGACTTTTTCATGACTTTTCAGGACTTTTTATTGAACTTTTTAAGGACTTCTCAAACTAATGTTGACCAGAAAGAATTTAAAAGTATAGTATTAAATAGGGATAACCATCTCTTATATCATTTGAGTCTATCATGCAACTTTATGAACAGTAGGGAACATTCGTTTTTTACAGCTCATCAATAGGGCCACTGATTTTAAGCTTCATAAATTACAAAATTCCCTTTTCAACTTTCAAAACTTCGGAAAATACCGTTTCAAGCATACGCACCTGACTTCTAAATGAATGGGTGCTTGGTTCATTTTGCCCTGGACCCTTTTTTCCTGAATACCCTGAAGGTACTACTATCCAAATATAATTACGTCAAACTATCAACATTGTACAAGAGAATCTGCGTAAGCAATTTGCATAATTTTATAAAAAGGTCCATAAGGCCCACGTGAGAACTTAGACCCCCCCCTCCCCCCAAAAAAAATCACAAACAGACCACTAACCAAGCATCATTATGACAGGATGTCAGCTCTAACATTACTGTAACTGGAGGAGCGGATGATTATTTTGCAATCTTTCACAAAATGGACCTTTGGGTACATCTTGGGCCTTGGACCCAAAATTTCTGTATGTACCCTAAAAGAATCAGTAACAGAGCATCATTATGACATATTATCAACATACTACAAGACAATTTGTAGGCAGGAAAGCATTTTGCAGAATTTTTTAAAATAGGCCACTGGGGCCCACATAGGACCTTGGACCAAAATTCAAGACTACCATAAACAGATCACTAACCAACCATCATTAAGACAGGCTGTCAACTCTGTTTAAACATTAAATGCAAAAAAGTTAATCACTTTGCAGTATTTCACAAAATGGACCTTAGGGCCCATCTTGGGCCCTTGGACCCCAAATTCCTAAACACCCCAGAGGTACCTCCTCTAACAGAGTAAAATTATGACAAAACCATCAACATTGCACAGGAGAATCTGTTGGAGGAGGAGCATTTTAAAGAATTTCATAAAATGAGCCATAGGGCCCACATGGGACCTTGGACCATAGATTACTGATCACCCTAAATGGTCCACCACCTAAGGAACATTGTGCCCAAGTTTCAAACAGATCCATGAAAGCATGTGGGAGGAGTGGCATTCTACACAATTGTGAACAGATAGATCTAGACAGAGTGATGTTATCACAATACAGTAGCTCACACCAGATCCTGGTGTGAGCTACATGTAATAAAATTGATGAATTTTACATTTTGGGCAGAAAAGTACCTTTCTTGGTCAAAGTTATCTTATCCAGTGGAAATTATGTTGAAAAGAAGTGCTTAACATACCTGGTTACGATCATGTACCCAGCGGATACTTGTCACACACAAGCCACCTAGCCTAACACACTACAGTATAGGCAAAATTGGAGCCTATACCGACAAAATTTTCCCGATTTTCGTAAAGTTCTTACTTTTTTCTGATCGTAATTTTAAAAGAGTTTGATGATTTGAAGGTGAGTTTGCCATCATTTCGGATGGAACAACGTCTGAACATGTCTTTGATAAATGCAAACATTCATTTAACATGGTTTGGGGCAACAATACTCCATTTTCTGTCATAAAATTTATATGTATCAAGAGATTGATAATTTTTGCTAAATTCTGTATAGTTTCGTGCAGAAAGTTCAATTCCATTTTTGAGATCGCAAAAAATCGGTGACCCTACATCAAAGCTGCTTCAACAGATAGGCCTAGCCTATATTTTTGTTAAAAACACAAGAAAATTCATGACTTTTCAGGACCACAGACCATTTTTGGTGAAATTTAAGTACTTTTCAGTCCTGAATTTTGAAGCATCAAAATTTAAGGACTTTTCAGGTTTTTAAGGACCTGTACGAACCCTGGGTGTGGAAACCATAGACTGCTCTTGGATGCAAAACCTTCTTACTTTAACCCGGCCAGGGATCAAACCCCGAACTTTCTGGTTGCTAAGCTTCATTGCTTCAAATGCCACCACCTTTATCCAATTGGCCACAGCACTGGTTTAATATAAGCTTGACCTATTAAAAATACTAAAGCAGTTTGTCAGCAAATAATACATAGCCTAAGCACAGTGATGGTTTCCTCACAATACTGCACTACTCTGTTATTTATCAACTCTTGTGTTAAAACTTGGAAAGATTTACTCTGGCTGTATTTTGGCAATACAAAGAACGACAAGGAAGACATAGTAACTGTGACCAATTAATCGCTGTAATCACGAGATGGGCTCTTCAAGAAATTGTTGACTATCAGCGCTATTCCAGACCACAATGACAATGCTATGCTGTTTCACAGGGTGTCTATCCTGCCCTATCTGTGTCCACCCTGCCCCTGTTCTTTGGTTTGGAAATGAGAATTGTAAGGGGAGAGGGGGAGGAGGGAGTTGTCCAGTCATGCATGAAACAACCATTTATTACACAGAATACACTTCTTCAATACTCCCTCTACCTGTGAATAGTCCCCTTATCCCAAAGAATATTAATGATCATACTTACAGACTTTTCATGTTTGTACTCAACAGGTTTAATGCCCACTCCACAGTGTCTTTATCACAGTCTGGCATTTTGTGGCAGTCAATTGACAACATCAACCTAATGGACAGGTAAGAAAAATAGAGAAATTAGTAGAGACTGATTTTTGGTTGCACAAATAGACTAGGCTATGTATTCAGTGGTACTACTGAAGTATAAAATGGTGCAGTACATTGAAATTCCTTTAACCCTTAAGTTTCATTCTGTTAGCTCTATTAGCCAAGTATGTGAGGTAATTTCACTGGGTGTATCTAAGAAGTAGCTGAAAGAAACATTTACAAACAGTACAAAGTTACACCCATTCCCAATAAATCCTATACTGATAGGCAGTAAACAGACTGATATTTTGTTGTCTTTGCAAGCAGGATGCATTAATTTTCACTTAAAGGGTGTGCATATCTATTCTGGTAACTGATGAGCCCCAGATGGGCTTCATGGCTTGGACAATTATCTCAAACATGGAAAGATTTTCCATGGCACAAAGGTCCAAAGTTTTACCAAACCCTGGGCAGTGAATCTCACACTGAATCAACAGAAAGTATTGAATGTTATCTTTTGTTATCTGAAGAGAGAACATGCAGGTTACAACATTCAACTCAAGTGGTGTGCACCTCCTTTACAGGGTCCTTGATGAACCCCAGATAGTCTGAATGATCTGAAGTTATATTACACTGCATCTTCTCTAGAATGTGAAAATTCAAAAGCCTGATCAAATGGTAAATAACTACATGGGTAATTTTAATCCCCCAGCCAATTTCTCTACAATGTGTTTGACGTACCTACATTTGTGGTATACAGTTAAAGTTTTAATTTGATGTCTCTAAATTATGCCTGTAAAAGTGCTAGGACTAACTACAAATTTTTTAAAAGCTACTGCAGCATACTTTGCAGAAATGGTTACGAGCCTTTACAGGTACTGTTCAGTACTTACCCATTTCTGTCATATTTTTTGAATGGTGCCACCAATGACATTGGATCATCTATTGCATTTGCTGCATCAACAACTGCCTGGGAGATAGCCATCTTCATTTGTTCCTGTCAAACACATCAGAAATGAAAAGATTACAAAGTTTCCATAAAAACATTCTCACATAAATGCCATTGCAGCCAAATAAAGGGCTGGAAAATGGAAATAAGAAATCATGAGGGCAAGGCCATTTGTATACAACTGTAGCTTTTAATGTGCATTTACGCATCTCAAAGGGCACCACACCCAAATAGAAGACTTTGTTTTATCTGGTAAGACTGGTACAGTATATGTTTGATCATACTCTGTTAGGAAGGGCACAAAGGCCAAAGTGACCTTGAAAAGTATGCCATTTTGTAGGGCAACAAAGATTTTTGTACAAAACGTTTTTTACCAGGCTCCATTTACTGTACTCAACTTCAGTTTGAAACAAAATAACATTGAAGCAATTTCAACATCACATTTTTCTTTTTTTTTGTGTTCCAAAAGGAATACTGTACCTATGTAGAACTTTACCTGGTACCAACTTTGCAAAACAACTGTAGGCTTGTGCATTTTAACATCGATTGTGATTCTTATCAGCACTCCTTCCCCCTACCCTGTACAATTTTTGAAGTCTATGACACTTTTTGACACATTTTTCATGTAACCTGTAACTCATAGCATCCTACACCATTCTGGTGTGCTGCAGATATTACTTTCATAGTCAGGGTTTCCCTCAAGGAGGGGGGAGGGAGGGGGGACTTGTCCCCACCTTCCCAGAATAAGGTAGGTACAATCTCCCCCCCCCCTTTCATTTCCATAAAAACATAAAAATTGTCAATATCTTGGTTTCTTACTTAAGAAAAAGACACTTTTGCAACAATGTTTGAACTTACATTTAAATAAATGGCCTTTAAAACCCTTCAAATTACACCAAATAGGGGCCTTGAAGCAAGTTTTCTCCCCCTGAACCCACTTGTAACTTTGGCCTAGGTCATCATCAAGTTGGACTCAGGGTTTAGCAGTAATAAATCCCCCCTTTTTGAGCTTCTGGCAGAATCCCTGATAGTGACTAGCTGAACAAAAAGCTTTGTTTGCTGCACCTGCGAAAGGTCATTTATCGGTTTGTAGGGGTGGTTATTTTGCTTGCTCTGGTGCAAAATTCCGAACGATCAAATAATCATCATGTAATAAGTATACATCGCGTTTCAAAAGAGACCATCATCTAGCACACATGGAAGCTGAGAAGTACGGTGGTTTGGGAGAGAGACGTACTTCAACTATTATGTTGGCAGTCTGGGGAAGAAATTTCCTTAGCAATCCTCGTTTCCCAAACCCCTGTGAAAACATTTAACAATCCAGTTTTGATCTTACAATAGGCATACCAAAAAAATAATACAGAGCTCCTAAACTTGGGTGTGCACCAGACTGACCAGAGTGTCCAACGAAACCTTGTCTGATGACCAGTTGACTAAAAGTGATACAGTAGTAAAATTCCATAGAACATTCAGTGAGATGGACAATGCCTTGCTCCAAAAGGACAACAAGGTGCCAGAAAATTTTCAGTCCTTACATACTATTAAAACACCTCTGTTCTCTTTCAGTTAGTGTTAAATAAACAATCAATTTGATAGTTGTATTTAAAACTGTATTGTACTGCTGTGTTCATGTACCGATACATCTGTGCATTGATTGTGGGAACAGAATGGCAATCTTACACCCTCTTAGTACACTTCCATAGCTTTTGAAGAGCATAGATATGGTGAAAGCAGTCAAGTATGAAACCCTGGAAACAAAATTGAATTTGGACATATATTTTATTGTTCATGATAACAAGAATACCATTATGCTGAACACATTTTACTTACTTCCTTTCGTTTCTGCTTCTTTTCCTTTCCTTTTAAGGATTTTCTCTGTGATAAAAATAAATATAAAATGTTTTATGAGGGCACAATTACATTGCTATTCTCTCATAAATCAGCTCCATCAACAAACACACCTGCTACTGTAGATCAGTACTGTCTGAGACTAGGCCTAACTCATGGTACTTTATTGTGTACAGTGCAACACATGGGATTTATTATTAAAGCAGACCTAGTATACCAAGATCATGGTAAAAATACCAGTGAAAGTTTCTATCACAACTGCCTCTTTATTTCACTTCATGCACAATGGTAGGGCCCAAAGTTTTCCGCAAAGTGGAATTTCCGCGGAAATTGCGGGATTGGCATTAGAAAGCAGAAAAAGCAGTTTTGAAAAAGTTGCAAAAAAAAAAAATCAGCAAATTACCATCAAAATAATTATTGTAAGTTATCTGAGTGGTTTTAATAAATACATGCAAGAAGTTTAGAAAAAAAACATCGTAAAAAAGCATAATTACCCTCTCTACTATGTAAAAGTAAATCACTGAAATGCATAATAAAATAATCATGACGAAACAGTCCCTCCACGATACCCTATAATGTAAACTTTTGAAGATGCCTAAATTAAAAAAGCAGTTGAAAACTTGTGCTATCTAGCTACAGTATGTGGAATGGAACTATTGAAGAAACTCAAGTGACTTAACACGCCAAAAATTTTGGGTTTTCATTGGAGAAATTGTCCTCTTGAGAGCAAAAAAGCCAATCCGTGGTACAGTCCCTGTACACTGTTGAGCATGAGAAGCTTCTACATAAAGAACTTGGATGGAAGAAAATCTGCAATTAGCATAGCAGCAGGACAATCAATCACACATACAATACAGTACAGTATAGTATACACCACCATTACAATCCAAAATGGTCAAGCAGTCTAATGCAGAGAAGCAGCATAAATACAGAGAAAGACTAAATAAGTATGCAGTTATTTCTTAAACTATCTAAATTACTCATATCTAGATGAATTACAAACATTCTGACTATCAACATCACTATTTCCCATGAGCTTATTAACTTAATTTTTTTAACATGTGTTTCCCATATAGTAAGGCTTTGGTCACAGCGTTACCGTCATGGCGTTACCACACTTTTTTTTTATATCTTATCATATCTTCCATAATCATAATTTTTTATTTTATATTTCACCATACTTTTGGAGATAACAATCTACAAAATGTATTTAATGTGAAGAAATTGTAAAAAGTGCTTTAACTTCACAGGGTTTTAACAGTTTGCGAGTGGCCAGAAAATGCATGTCCAGTCCTTTTCAGCGTCACGGCGTTACCACAATCATTAATATTCATATTTTCATACTTAGTGCACTTTTTGAAGGAAAATAATTTTCCAGATTAACTTTGTGATAGTAGTAGAAGAATTGTAATAAAAATTTGTTTCCAGCATTAAAGGTCTCCCATTTACATTTGAAATGTGAATTTTGCTTCCAAAGCGTCACGGCGTTACCGTGGAATTGCCCTTGTACAAGCTTTCAAGTTTTTTTCAGACCTCCCCCACAATTTAGTATTAAGCAAATATTGTAATATAAGTATACTGTATATCAGGCCAAATTTGAGTGCCGGGTAATTGTCTGATCTGGGGAAAGCACCCCATCCTTCCCCATGGCATCTACCCCATTTTGCAGCCATTAATTTTTCATTTTTCCCTCATTTACTTTAGGGAGTAAATTTAGGGCTAGTTTTTGGTCTCGGTAGGCAGATTTGTGGTGGGCGGGGAGACGTGTGTTTGCTTGGAGTGCCAGGCGGGAATATCGAGTGCTGGGTGTTACCACCCAGTGCCGCCCACTGCAGCTACATCCCTGCTGTATATTATTGGGGAAATCTTTCTCAATACAATACAATACAACACAAAGGGACAGGGCACATTATGTGTACATCCTCGTTACAGCTTCTTGTAAACAGACACCTAAGGTGATCCGGTCATGTGACACCCGACTCAGCGAGTAAGCTGCTTTTAGTCGGGATAGTCATCAACACATTTAACGGGGTTGTACACCTATTCACCTAATGCACGTGGTCAGCAAGGTGGAGTGCCAGGTAAGGTGGCAGGTTGCTCCTGTAAACTGCATTTCTTTGTGCAAGAATGGACGGGGCAAGAAAGTAGCATTGCCCTCCCCTATCCTTGGTGGTCCACTGCAAGTGACCAAGGATGGCTCATTTAGTAGGGTGAAACTTGCTAAGGTTAAATCAAAAACATGAAGTAGGGTATCAGCTAGTGCAATCGTTTTACTGAAAATGACACGTCGTTTCAGAAAATGGTGGATGCTTTGTAGTTTGGCATTTTTAACCACGAGATACGGTACTGTAACTACATAAGCTAAACTACAAATAAGATTTTAAGTGTAAGCTATCTTGTTTGCCATCAAACTAGATCTATCATCATGTGGAATCAATGTGGATAAAAAGGGGGCACATCAGTTGCAGGTCCCCAAAATATGATTATCAGGCCATTTACTGTCAAATGAGGTCCAAATTAGATATAACACGCCCGACTGCATGGTCAAGTGGTTAGAGCATCTGACTTGCAGCCGGAAGGTCTGGGGTTCGACTCCTGTCCAGGTCATACCAAAGACTTTAAAAATGGAACCTACTGCCATTGTGCATGGTGCTCAGCATACTGTAAGCAATGGAGTAGGGAAAACAAGCCAGTGAGCCACAAATGGAAAAAAGGCTGTGGCCGGCCTGACTTAAACCAATTGGTTAGAAACTAAGCAGTAAAACCTCATCTAACATCTAACATGCCCCTGACATAGAAGGCCAGCATAACACATTCATTCACTACAGCTACAGTCTTTGATATAAACACAGGTACACGATGTTTACTGTATACAACAGGATGATAGGAGTGGTCACATACTGTACTTTTCAAGCCCGGGTACTTCAGGGAGTATAGTCTTCAGAAAAGTATGGCACATTCACTTTCATTATGAAAGCGGTCGGCAAAGTATTTAGTAATTTTGCAGGATGATATCATTTTACAGGCATAAGATGTATATACTGTAGGTAGCTGAAAATTCAAATGTGGAGTGATTTAATACTATGTACATTAACAGGATTTTGAGTCAAACCTGCAATAATTGACTCAAGTGTGAATATATGGGTCTTTGTTATTGTAATTTTTCATCTCTAAAAGATGTTTTTCTAAATTTCTGATCTGTTCCATGGCCCTAGACCAAATGTCAGAGGGCCTTCATATTAATATTTAACCACCTATTGCTACTGTAGGTTTATAAAGGCCTGTAAGCATGAGGAAGATCATGCACCTTAAAACATTTTTGGTGATTATTAAGTAGCTGGAGTTCAACATAGGTATAAATATAGGATGGTATGGCAAGGTATATGGGAAGGGAACAAAACAAAAAAATGTTGTAAAATGGATCGGGGGGGGGGGGGGGGTCGTCAAGTATTGCCTTTAAAAAACAATTTTTAACTTCTAATACCATAACTTTGCCTATAATGTTCACAATTTTGACTTGCAGTCTCAATATTTTGACAGTTATCAATTTAAATTTTTACTTTCATGTTCCAACTTGTAACCTTGATTTCATTATTTTGATCTAAAATCTCATAAGGTTGACTATTAAAGTCATACTTTTACTTTTTGAGTACAAAATCTCACCCTTACAGTTATCAATTTGACTTGAAAAAGTCAAACTTTTGACCTAAATCCTATTGTCTTGACCTTTAATGTCAGTATTTTAACTTTTAGGGTCATACATATTTGCTTCTATATTCCATTATAAGGAATTCTGACCTCATAATATTGACTTCAAATTGAAATATTAAGTTTCAATCACATAAGTTTAACTTTTTAACTGCATTTCTATTTCATTAGTTTGACTCCCATTTTTTTGTTTGGAAATGTAAAGCTGAAGTTTAGCTTTAATGCTAGAAAGTGCCTTGGAAAGTCATAATTTTGATTTTTAAGTGAACATTTAGCTGATAAAAATGTCACTTTAATCGAATGAAAAGTCCAAATAATGACTCTAAAAGTTATCAGTCAAATAGTCATGACAATGAGATTTAAGAAACAGTTATGGCTTAAAAAAAATTTAAATTAGTAACAATATGAGAGGAATTTAAGGGATTAAAAGTTAATATTTAGACTAAAACAGTTAAAAACATGAAATTAATAATCAGTTATATTGCATTCCAAGTTGGAATACTAAGATCTGAACAAATCGTTTGGTATCTGAACGTCAAAATGGGATTTTGAAGTCCGAGAAAACTGCTATAATTTTTACTTTTATAGTTAAAACACTTGGTTCCATAAGGAACAGGTTAACTTTAAAGGTCATGTATGATGTTCAGGACAGTTTTTTGTCGTTTTTTGCCCTTCCCATGTCCCTTTGCTAGCGACTCAAGGCTTATGAGATGTCACCTCCAAATATTTCAAGGCAACCAGTTTTGGACCTCAGTACTTAATAATTAAAGGCATGGAATAATTATGCTTTCTCTTGCTTATCGACCTGGAATAATGTTAAAGTTAGCTAAATTATGAGGGCCAATTAAAAATTAGTAAAGGGCCTGCAAATTTATAAAATTTAAAAAAATTACATTTAGAAGTAAAAAATTACATTTTCAAGCACCCAGGTTTTCAAAAACACGATACTGTAATGCCGCTTTGACATCGAATTCTTCTGATATAGCAGTACATCATACAGTACCACATACGAATTTTCAGCAATTGATCTAATTCCTGTGAAAAGATACCAGCTTTCAAAATACCAAGAAATGGGGCTTGCACCTTTCTTCCTGAGAACATGGTATTGCACAATACTTTTCTGAGGGCTTTAACTTCTGAACACTCAAAGCTTCACACTAAAAATTTCACAAGCAGGGTTTCCGTCAAAGGGGGGAAAGGGGGGGGGGGATTTTTCCCCACCTTCCCAAAAGAAGGTAGGTAAAATCCCCCCTTTCATTTCCATAAAAAACATCAAAATTGTCCATATCTTGGTTTCTTACTTAAGAAAAAGACACTTTTGCAACAATGTTTGAACTTACAGTACATAAATAAATGGCCTTTAAAACCCTTCAAATTACACCAAATAGGGACCTTGAAGCAAGCTCCCCCTGAACCCAAGTTTGTAACTTTGGCCGAAGTCATCATCAAGGTGGACTAAGGGTCTAATAGTAATAAATTTCCCCCCCCCCCCTTTTTGAGTTTCTGGCGGAATCCCTTACAAGGATCATTCAAGTTTACGTACACCCTTTAAAGTGCACAACTCACATGTGTCTATTCTGCAGTTTTATAATAAAACCATTATAGGAAGGCATTCAAACCTTCAATGGAAAGTTGCCATCGGCGCCACTGTGACGTCATCAATGTGTTTTTGCAAGATAACAAGATAGTCATAGAAACACATTTTGTCATAAAATTGCCAGTAAAACCTACATAACATACACCTTTTTGACATTAAGTAGGAAAAAAAGGCTTTAAAAAGCCGCCATTTTGGATCGGACTTTTTGACCCTTTCCATAGGTGGATTTTGGTGGATTTTTCCTGGATACACTACACACCACAACTAATACTTGAAACTGCATACAGTAAAACTCACTTGTAGGAATTTTTCTAGGGTCAAACTCTACATCTACCTGACTATACATACTGTCGACAATCTAAGTTACGTTGTTCTGCATAGGAGCATCTGCACATGCACTCCAAGACTGATATTGGTGAAATCTTTCACTCTCCTCTTTTATTATTAAATCTTTCATGTTTATCTACTATTGAATGTTAGCAAACTTTGACTCCACTTACAAGCATCCACTCAAAAAAAGTTGGGAGTGAACTTAATGTTAGGCCTAAGATTTTTTTGTTCTAAAAATCATTTACTTGGCATCCGAGCCTTTTAACCCAGCAAAGATGCTACATAGAGTGGAAAATTCAGTGCACGTTAACAATCTTACCTCCCAACTCAGTTCTTTTAGAAAAGAAACTATCAATGTCATTGACCTTTCCCATGAGCCTGGGTACTAACATTAGGGCCTAGCCTAACTAAGTCTCAGTTTCACTTGCAAACTGCCGACCTACTGTAAAATAATTACATGATTAGACACTTATAGTTTGGAGGTAGGATTGTGAACCAATTGGAAATTCAAAGGGCTCCACATACAGTACTGTAAAGGTGGAGACTTAAATGTACCTATTGGCCAGAATTTCAAAAATATATGTTACAAAGTTTAAAGACAGGCATTCATCACCCCAAAGTATATTCTTAGAGCGGGGGTATCAAAATTCTCAGTTGGTGACTGCTCTTTGACTGACATCAAAGTTTGAAAATTTGAAAGATGCAGAGTAGTTCACATTCCACACAAGGAAAAGAGAGTACTTAAATTATTACATTTTATAGCCTGGTATGCTCACCAGGACATGGCCTTAAGCAATAAAACAGGTTTATTCCTGCACAAGGAAGAGCTTCACACAGTTACAGGAGGAGCTAGAAGTTGCATAGTTGAGAGAATTGGAACTGTCTGGTATCATGGAAGTTCCCCTTTAAAATATGCATCCAGACGGTCCATCTCCCATTTTCACAGGACATTCCTAAGCTGAGATATAAAATGTTGAAGCTTATTCACTCAATTTGAAATGTTAGATTGCACAATAATTTGTGACGTCACTCTTGTACTACTCAATTACTCAAATTACAGTCTTTGTTTCTTTTTTTTTTTCAAAAGCCACAGCACCTTGTACCAAAATGTGATCACTGTCTCACTGTTATGGGGTGACTTGGCTATAAAAGCCCTCTCCCTACAACATGCTATGCAAGTGAACGGCAAATGTTTCAAGGTCATATAAACAAATTAATTTCAAAAGGAAACAAAAGCAGGTAATGTAAGTTGTACAAGAAGGGCATCACAAACTATTGTGCAATCGACTTTTTCAAATTAGGCTAAGTGAATAATTTCAACATTCTATATCTCAGCAATGGAGTAGCCTAATTATAAAAATGGGAGTTGGATGCCTGGAATTCATTTTTCAATCTCTGACCTCTTTTCTCCATCCGAAGTGTTCTGCTAGGAAAGGAAACGAACCAGTTAGCCTTGTACCAGTCATTTCTTATTTCATCGTCGTGATCTCATGACACACATACCCAGATTGCATAGTTTGTTAATTGCGGGCGGCAGAATTTAACTGTGAAGTTCAAAATTGTGTGCCAACAATTGCTTTGCGCAAGGGCGTTGGATGCAGGGGCCCACCTAGGGGCCTCGCTGGGGTGCAGGGGCAAACCCCACTGGGGTCCAGGGGCGTCATCTGCCAGGGGTCGAAATTTAATTTTTTTTTGTTGCTGTTCCACTGAACAGTGCTTTTTCCAAAGTTACTGTTCTGTATCAGATTTACTGTTCAGGAGAACAGTACCGCGGCATACGTACAGTTCGTGCACACATGCAAACTGCAAAGGCGCAAACTGCTGTCCACTGTATTTGAGTGGTATGACTGCACGACTTGACCATACCATGGGGAGGGTTTATTTTCGCCCACAGTAGGGAGTGGGATATCCTGATTTTCTTTTGGTTCTTATCTTTTAAGCACAAATTTATTGCTTAAAATCTTGCATTGTCCTGAGACCTAGCATTGCAGTGTCCCAAGACCTTCTGTAGGATGAAATACACTCAAAATTGATGCAGAAGGCACAGCAAGCAAGGCAAGTGGGATTTGAGTGAGAGCAAAAAAGTTCCACTGTAAAGGAATATTTTTGCTTGATTCATCCTTTGCATTGTGGTTTAGTGCTATAGCAAAGCAATGAGTGGGTTCTCCAACGTTTTAGTGCACATACTGATGTCATTTTCTCGCAGCAAATTTACGTGAAATCATTCTAGTCGTATCCTTCGCCATAACCTTGATCCAAGTATATCATACCACACAGTAAGTCAGTGGGAAGATCTTGCAAGGAAAACCAAGCACTTAGGACCCATGGACTTTGGTAGCGAGATGTCAGCAGTCAAAATTGCTTTTAGTCATTTCAAGTTTCGGTGCTTAGTTGCTAGCTTGGAGGGAGAATTCATACAAAACCCCCTAAAAACACAAGGAGGGAATATCAATGAATAGTTAAGAGGTCATTTGGAACATACCACGCAAGACAAGGGGTGATGCAAGATGACCTTCGCTTGCAGGGCAATAATGACATACTGTACTGAAAGTTTTTCTGCGTTTGGTGGTAAAACTTCAGTATGTGCGTTTGCACAGTACTGTACCATGCAGCATAGGGAATAACACGTGCAAGTGTAACCAACTTTAATTGATAAAAGTGGAACGAGACTGCATTTCATACTAAATTCAAAATTTACAGAGATTTTTTATATTCACAGCATCATTACTTTATCAGAGATTAGCATGAGCATATAATTATGCGCACTTTACTTCGTGTGGAAAAACACTGTTCCACGGAACAGTGGCTTTTGAAAAGTTACTGTTCCGGCACTAAAAGCACTGTTCTCGGAACAGCGGAAATTTCGACCCCTGTCTGCTATGAAAGACGGTAATTATTTGATTCTTTCTGAATTGTGCACTGAGCGTAATTTTTTTAGTGAGTCTCAAGCGTCAGGATTTTGCTTGCACCACGCTGATCCCTTGCTCAATTCTTTGCCTGCACACTGCACACCGATTATTGAACCAAACTGAATTATTGTGCGCCCATTCCATCTTAAAATCGGTAAATAAATTGAAAATGCGTGGGGAAGAAGTTCTGCGTGACTCGGAAGAAGTTCCGGGCGACTGACAAACTACGCAATCCGAACACATACTAGCCTATGTTAAAGAAATAAGAAACAACTGGTACAAGGTTAACTGGGTCACTTGTCCTTTCCTACATGTACAGGAGGCCTAGCAGAACACTTCGGAGGGAGAAAAGGAGTCAGAAAATCGTCTTATTTTCGATCCAGGTATTGTAATCTTGTACTTTTTTTTTTAGTTATCTTGACAGTTTTGTGACCAGGAAGTACATGTCAGAGGGATTTTCGATATGACCCCGATTTGAAGTAACGTTTGGCCTAGCCTAGCCTAGGCCTAAATATCATGAATTTGCATTTTCGGCCCAGGCCTATAGCGATAACACTAACTGCCTCTAGGCCTAGGCTATGGTTCAAAATTTGGTTGTGCCCTAGGCCTATATATTATTACACAATCATCAGTAAAAAGTCTTACTTAGGGCTAGCCTAGGCCTACTTGAGACAGGGTTCTAGCTAGGAAAAATGTCAAACCGGGTGGGAATTAATCGACATCACATCATTCTCACATGATGTTGGCCATATCTGAAGAACTAAATGACGCTGTCTGTGGTGAGTTGCATGATTTGGGGTTGTTTCCAATATCATTCAATTGAATATTATGTGTCTGATACTGTAGGCCCCCTACTAGTCCTTGAACAGGACTGTGTACTACGTTAACGGTGAACCTACTCCGTACCACGGTCCTTGTCCTGCCTACACAAAATTTCCGTTCATTAGCCGGTCTGCCAGCAGACCGGCATTCCTCACAGCTTCAAATATTCACCTATGATTACCATACTTTCCATGAACGTTCTTTGTCATTGCATCTATGCTTCTTGACCAGTTTTTCTTGGAATAGAGGGGAGCAAGAAGGTGAAATTTGGAGGTAAAAACTGACCTTTACACTAAGTCAGTTACAAGCTTTTAGAGTGCTGGTGCAGTCACATGACTGACTTCCCTGTAAAAAGTTGTAACCAGGGTAGTATGCAAATGGATATAGTATGTCGTATAGATGCACATTTTTCGACTTTGGAGAAAATATTTGTATATTAGGAATGGATCTTCACCCCCTAAACGGTAGATATTGACTTCAAAATCTGAAATCAAGAAAATGTAACAAAATTTAAGGAAATCCTGCAAATAATTTTAGGAAATTGGACATCAAAATGTGGAAGCCCTACCATGGGCCATTCTGACAATATGGCTGCCGTTTATTGACGAACGTCGAAGCAAGTTTTGTGAGTTTTGGCCTTAGAACACACCTGTGAGCTGTGTGAATGCATATTTTTCTACAATATAATGGTAATAAACTGAGTTGCATGGTTTTAGAATCGGAGAAATGTCAGTTAGTTTAGGAACGATCAATTTCTGATAAATTTTCCACTCAAACCTAAACTGCGGGGTTTTTTGTGTAGGCAGGACAAGGACTCTAGTGCGGAGTAAAACAAAGTGTACGTAGCATCGAGTCCTGTTCAAGGACTAGCCCCCTACATGTTTACAGTTAGGCCTAGGTGTGTGATGAGAATTCAAACTGGGCAGTGAGATTCAAACTGGGTGGTGAAATTTCAAACTGGGTGCTGACTTAAAAAAGTAAATTCCAACTGGGTGCAGCACCCAGTTTGAATGGCCTGGCTAGAACCCTGTTGAGAGGAGATATTATTGGGCAAGTCAAGACTCAAATCGGCAAATGTACCATCGTGTAGACGGCCTTTATATGTGAGACGATACTGTAGGCTACAAATGAAAAATTTACAATCGTGTAATATTTGACGGGTCTTTAATTATTGACATTTGATTCGGCTTCAAAACTTTAAGTAGGCTAAGTTAACGTTAATAGGCCTAACGTTCCTTCTGTGTTGGATCCTTGGCCGGCCGCATGGGCGACCGGCGAATGTTAACAGATCATGTTACTGTTAAATGAATTTTACAGCTCAGTTTCGAACCAATTGCAAATGTCAAAGACTCATTGGCCTAAGTTAGGCCTAACGTAGGCCTATTTTTACTAGGCCTAGCCTAGACAACTTACCCCCATTTTCGGCTATCTCAGTCACAAGACTGCCTTTGGAAATAGTATATCAGCCCAAGGTCTTAACGTCTGCAATCACAATCTGCAAAATTCAATAACACTTAATTTAAGCTGCATTTGTCAACATCACTGATTCAGTTCACACCGATTTAGAAACCTGTCAGTACACAGCAATCACTGTACGGCAAGTGTACGTACGGTACACTCATCATAAAAGCTGTGATCTAAATGGGGTTTAGCATTTCCATAACTAAAAGAAAAAATTCCTGTCATTAAATGAAAAGTTCCTATAGCTTCATGGGTTGCTCACTGAAATTTTTAAAAGCGATTTTTAATATGCTTTACCAGATTTTAAGTATTTTTGTTACAGCCGAACATGCAAAAATGGGTATAAACCAAGGCTACTTGTATGTTGTGATCATATAGGAAGAATGCAAAATACGTAAATATTGAGAATAGGATACCAAGAAAAGCGGTATTTGGTGTTTGATATGAACAAAAATTGTTCAAACGCTTGATTTTCGGGTACTTTCTGGCATAATTTCATGAAATTATAGACGTTTCAAACGCTCAGATGATTCTAGCAAAGTGGAAGAGCTGATAAAGCTGCTTGTAGCGCGCGTGTTTGTAGGAGCAAGTTTCGCGCGGTTTCTAAAAGGATGTATAGCCCTACATCTTAACTACTATTGTTAACAAATGGTCGCATAGTACGAACACAACCTGCAACCGTGTTGAATATGATATTGTTTTATGCAGAAGGTGCTATAAATGTTTTATTTCTCTGTTAATGGTGAACTTTGGCACTGCATAGGCCTACAATCAATATTGCCTGTTGTTTTCTTGTGTAATGCATATTTTAGTGGTTAGATTGAAGAGTAGGCTACATTGTGCAAAAATGGTCAAAATTGCTTTCGTCTTTTATGACTTTGACTTAGAACTCATTGATCAGTATAAACAACTGTTTTGATTTTACGATTAGTACGGTAGCACTCAGGCGCGGATCCAGCAATTTGGGTGGGGGGGGGGGGCAAGATGGAAAATCTCATGTGCACCGAAGGTGCGGCACCACGAGTGCGAAGCGCGAGTTCCTACGCGTGGGGTCCAGGGGTGGAGCCCCGGTGAGGGTTCAGGCCGGGGGCGAAACCCCCGGAAGCTCTCGCAATATTGCATTTTAAGAGCACAGAAATCGGCTCCAGTTCTTATGTCAGTGAGATTTTATACCTTTTCATGTTGCATGGAATCAGTGATGTTTATGGCTCGGTATAAGTTGCTATATGTACCTGCAGAAGTTGCGGAGAATCTAAGTTATCTTAAAACTTACACGCCAACATTATGAGCCCGTGTAGGTAACTTGAAATGATTTTTGCCATAATGAGTGTTTTATATTCGTTATACGGTATTCGAGTATAGGACGTCAGATGCAACAATCGGGCTCGAAGCGCTCCGAAAATTTGAATTTACATTTAAAACCATTGCTATGACTAACGGGTGTCGATTCTCTTTATATGTGTCTATCAATTAGAAGGTTGGTTCGATACTAAGTTTTCAGTTCTCATAAGAAGAGGAGGGTGAAAAAATAAATGAATATCAGTTGCTTTACATCCTTACAATGCTGGCTCCTCTGAAATCACGTTTATGCACACGAATAATTGGCTTATGGTAGAACCCCACGATGAGTAATGCGAATACGTTTGGGACCTAATCATAAAAGAAGCAATTCAAGGCTAAAAGTGCGCAGATCAAGTGAAAATCAAGAAATATTGAGAAGACTTTGCAAAAATCGTGAAAGATTTCAAAAGATTTTTGGTAAAAAGTGATAAAAATAAACCCATCACTCTATAGATCACTACCCGATGGTTGGCCTAACCATCGTAGTGCTCTACAGAGGGTGGTGAGGGAGCGGGGTAGGAATTTGTGGTTTGGTTGCCAGCTAATTATTTCACTATTACAGTTGACAAGGACTATGTAGGAGACATTTGGGGGCACTAGGATACAGGAGTTGATATTTTCCTGTCATATATTATGTGCTTTTCATTGCACTTATTAAATTTTTATGAATTTTAAAAAAATGCATCGAAAAGTTTCACATCATTTGTTGCATGTAGCTCTGGCGTGTTGATTGACATTGTGGTATAATGGTGAAGTGATAGTTCAGGCTCTTTTTTCTTCATAGTCTATACTGTTCTAAATTAAATGTTCCATGGAAAGATATTTTTAATACGAAAATATTTTATATAGAAAATCACTTTATCTTTGGGATATTTTTGAAGCTGATCGTATATGGCTGGAAAATGTCCATAATTCAGTGAATTCTAATTTTTCCGACTGGCTGGATGTTTTTACTAACTGCAGTAGCGGTGCGTAAATTTCACTTTTTTATGCACCCTGCGTTTGTATACAGCAGTGGGGATCCTTCCTTTGTCAATATATAATGGAGTCATCTTTGGGGAGGGAGCGCTCCCTCCCCTTTGAGAAATTTTTGTTAATTTAAGGTTGCCTAGATGCAAAATGTTGCTATCTTTGGGATATTTTTGGAGCTGATCGTAGTATAGCAAAGGTGTGAAGGACTAGCAAGGGCGTTTTCAGAATGGGTAAAAACATACCTCCCTCCGTAAGCGTAAACAATTGCACGCGAAGAGAGCCGAAAATTTTCGGTAAAGAGCCTCCCGGGAGCTCTGCATTAATTGTACACTGAAAAGGGGGACCAACAGGACTCACAACCTCACATTCATATGGGAGGAGAGATGATATATCACCTTCTTTATGGATTTCTGAAGGGTATCCCCTTCAGAAATCTATGACCGATGGTACCGGCGGGAGTTGGTGATTGATGAAACCCCAGATAACTGCTAAACCGTGCCTTTTTAGGGATTTTGTATACGCTTTATACAAAGTGGGAGAGCCTTTTCTTGTTAGTACATGAGAGTGCAATCACAGGAAGGGGTTTACACTCCCCTTTGAGAAATTTTTGTTAATTAGTTTAGGGGGCCTATATGCAAAATGGTGGTATCTTTGGGTCAGTCTTAAGTAAGTCCCAGGAAAAATCATAGGCGTGGATCCATCTCCAAAAGTGGGAGGGGGGAGGAGACTTTTTCACATTTGTGAATCGCCGGCCTGGTGGAAGAAGCCGTGGTGGTAGCTAGAATTTGCGTCACGGGGAGGCAATAAGTTTTGAGATCGTCGGCATGGGGGAGGGGCCTAAGGGAAATTTTTCTAGAACTGAATGCCCTCATATGCCATTTGGTGCAACAAAAGTGTAGGATTTTTTAGGTTATTTTTCTTCTAAAAATTTCGTTTTCCAAGGCATAATTGCAGTCTGTTCCATCATTTTGAAAAAGTGAGGGGGACTTTTTGACGATGTCCCCCCTTCAAAAAAGTGAGGGGGACGCGTCCTCCCGTCCTCCCATGATCCACGCCCATGGGAAAATTGTATACCCAATTATACCTGTGTGGAGTCCACAGAAACATTCTTGGACTATAATAAAATTTTTCCTTTACATTTTAAAAGGATATCCAAGGTTGACAGAGAACAGTATAGAGCCTCCCGGGAGCTCTGCATTAGTTACAGTATACAGAAGAGGGACCAACGGGATTCTCACTAACAGACATCCATATGGGAGGAGATATCACCTTCTATTTAAATATAGCAAGAGGGATGGTGGACAGGCAAAATTCGTTCCACGTTGAACGTCGCGGTAAAATTGTGTGGAAAATGAGCAACGGCAATTACGTACTTTCAATCTTTGAAATCATGTGCTAGACTAGATTAGTCAAAGATCTCATAGTGATGAGAGCCCTACAGAGAAGGAGATGTACTTTTTAGAAAAATGTTTGCAATGGAATAATTTCTTGCGCCATAGCTTTGTCAATGGTATATGAAATAAGGGTGTAAACCCTGTCGTATGCGCACGAAGCGCGCCCAAATTTTGAATAAAGTATTAGTCCATGACAAAACCTGCATCGGACACTGTCACTTTCCCACCAACCTAAGATATTCAGAAACGAATCTTCTGACTGAGAATTCTTTAAAAGTACTTTTGCTCCTTTGTTCCCCCGTGAGTATAGTTACCGAAAGCTGTTGATAATAAGGACAACTCTGACACAAGGCTTGACGCTAGAGGGGCGTACGAAAATTTGGAATTTGTCAAGAATTTCCAAAACTTATGATAGTTTGAGAACAGTTTGTGAAAGAAAATATTTAGAGCAAATTAACCAGTCATCAAAAATACATCTTACCCTCCACCCTCCACATAGGCGTAGGAGCCCAAGTTGATTTGGGGGGGGGGGGGGCTGGAACGACTTGCCCGAAAAATATAACCAAAATTTTCCGCGCGCTCGACGCACGTTCGACATGTTAATGAACATATCATATGTTACTACCTTTTTTATTGGTTTTAATTTTGGCCAATGTCGGTGATTGCCGGCCCGGGGGAGGGGTTCCCGTCCTCTTTGAAAATTTTTTAAAATTAGGTGTCCTTACATGCAATCTGGTGCCACATATGCAACCTTTGAAGTAAACTTTGTGTTAAAACATTTATGTATTTTAGGTACTAAAGAAGACAAAATCGGCATACCCGCTCCTCTTTGAAAATGTTTGAAAAATTAGGTGTCCTTACATGCAATCTGGTGCCACATCAGGGGCGGATGCAGGTTTTGACTAAAGGGGGGGGGGGGCTTTGCAATATAGTTACTATCTAAGCGGAGCGCCAACATGAGTTGGCGCGAAGCGTACAGAGAAAATTTTTGGTCCAGAAGACCCCCAGATTGCAGCAAGTAGCATTTCCCCACGCGTTTCCTAGGCTCTTTGATCAAACAAGCTTTCATTGAAATTCCCAGGCTGTGTCAGAAATTTATGATAAATGTCCTGTCAGAACTTTTTCTTCCTTCTTGGGAAACTGGATGTAAGTTCTACGGCCCGATAACTATCTTGGGCGTCAGGAGTTCGGAGCATTGAGTCATTTGTTGTGCTCTCTCTAAGCACTCACAGTGACTCCCTAAAAGTTGCTCGCTTCTGCTCAATAAAGAAAATTTGGTTTCTCTTTTTGAAATCTTCTGCAATATTTTTTGGTATTGGGGCCTCAAAATTCAGCTGGTAGGCTTACTCGCATGCGTGGGATTTTTGGTTGTTTCGTTATCTAAGTGGAGCGCGACCATCGGTTGGCGCGGCGTGAACCTAAAAAAATTGCCTCTTCTCAGACCTTACAATAAGGCCATCTTCATGTTTCATGTTCTGTAGGCTATGTTTGTCATTTCCATGGAAACAACAATCTAGGGAGTTACCCTTCTTGAGTTACCGTGTTTACAAGCAAAGCGTCACATACACACATACACCTACCCAGTAGCGTGTTCAAAGGGGGGGCAGGGGGGCACAGGCCCCCCCCCACTTCCGAAGTCAGTCGGGGAAAAGTTCCTTAGTCGGGGGATTTAAGGGTTAGGGGAAGAGAAAAAGATTGAAGAGATACACTGAGCACTCAACAGAGATGGCACCAGGTGGGAGCAGGTGGCCGCATCGGGCAGTCTTAATCGATACGCGACGGCGCCTGAGAGAGGACAATTTCTCTAATAAGAACCCAAAAGTTTCGGCGCGCTACGCCCGCTGTACAGTCACTCCAGGATCTTCAGCAGTTCCATTCTACATTGCTAGATAGCACAGGTACTGCCACACTTACCACGAAACATGTGGGCAGAGCACACTTTTTATGTGAAGGTCGAAAGTTCCATCCCATGTCGCTAAGCCTAGTTCCTATTCTCTTGTGTGTGTCATGCGGTACGGTCAGTTTGCGAGCGACTCACGGACCAGTTTGGCTATTTCATAGGGTGTATTCCAGGTGTTTCGATAAAATGTATGTTATCCTTGATATGGTCTAGAACCCCTACAGGTTTTCTATTTTTTCTTTATGTTCTTAATGATCACATATCTTTTTTGTGTAAGCCTACCAAAAATTTTCGCCCCCTTTGCAATTCAAGTTTCAGATTCCAAAGAACACTATATATATAGTGCGCAACTCGATTATGCAAAATATGCCCTGAAATGGCATGGGATAGTAAGCCATATCCCCCTGTAATCAGTTATCACCTCTTCGACAGAGGGGCTGTCGAAGCTTGGGGTCGCCGGCATGGCCCAGCCCTCTGCCGGGAAATTCTGTCGCCATTTATGATCGGTTTACTAATTTTGGCTTTCAAAGGGTCGTTTCTGCAATGAAACCCAAGATTTTCGGTACGCTTTGCCCACTATTCCTCAGTTCTGTTACTTATAGCTAAATATAGTTCAAACCATTTCCACCTTTTCAAGTAACTGAAGAAGTTGAATACATGAATTTAGGTAAATATTGGGTATTTCACCTCATATCACCTCATTTAGTCAATCTTCTCTTGGGTCTGTAGTACGGTACGGCTGTAGGACACGAGGAGAAAAGTACAATGTAAGTTATGCCCGATGGGACCAACTGCCAGGACAATTGACCTTAACTGGCTTTTAATAAGTACCGACTCTTTTTAGTGTAAGATAACCCAAAAAATTTTCTCTCGCTTCTCGCGCTTTGCAATTTCACACTTTACATTCTGGGCGGAAAGCATTTAATCAGCGCCGAAACTACGTTCCTCTAGTATATACAAATTTTGTGAAATATATGCCCCACAATGGCATGGTTTAGTACACAGATTTTCTTCAGATCCCTCCTCACCATCCCCTTGACGGCATCGGGGCTGTCAGGGCTTCGGGTCACTGCCTCCGCCCGTCTAGCCACCCGTCGGGCAAAATCCTGGCGCCATCCCTGGCACTCAAAACTTAGAAGTAGCCTACAGAATGAAATTAGGAGAGAATTTTTTCATTATATGGTCGTTAACCAAGGGATAGAGCTCTTCCAATCGCCCTTCAGTGAATAATCAGACAGGATGCTATCAATATCAATATCTGGCCCATGGTGCAGGTAGGCCTACTATCATTAAGTTTCCCTCGCGCTTCGCGCTAGTTACTTTAACCATCTGTTATGGGAAAACTGTATAGGTTTAAGGATGAAACAGTGCTGTTAACTTCTGCGATCATCTCAAGCAGCCTTCTTGACTGGTCTCGTGATCTTACAGTCCTCGTGATCTTACAGTTCTGTCAATATAGGCTATGTGACACAAACTATAGCATACTGCAGCTTACAACGCACAGAGGACAACTTGAACTCTCCGTCATTGACATCGAATTGCACAAAAGCTGAAACAAACGAAACCTGATCAATACGGCCTCTAGAACCAATTAACGGCGGTCTTATTACCTTATATTGCAGGAGCTTCTGGGGGCTTCGCTCCCTGGACCCCCACCGGGGCTCTGCCCCTGGACCCCGCTAGGGGCCCTAGCGAGGGCCCCTGGACCCCACGCGTGCAAACTCGAGCTCGTGGTGCACCTTCGGTGCACTTGTGACACCCCTCCATGTCAGTCGGGGGAATCACAGGTTGTGCCCCCCACCTCCGAAATCCTGCACACGCCACTGCACCTACCCACGCATACATACACACACACACATACACACACACGACATCACCATCGCATAGATTCCTTCGGCCTTCGGCAAGGAATCAAAAAGGAACCCTTGTATTAGATTTAAAATCATAATTAGGAGATCAAAATTTTCAACTTATCAGTCTTTTTCTCAAGTACCCAAAATTATTTAGTTTTGGAAATCTTAGGTTGGGAGGGGGGCAACTGACTCCTTGCCCCCTCCGCAGGCTACGGTTCTATTACTGAAAGGGAATTTCACTTGATATGCTGATGGTGCGCCTATTAGTGACAGCGCAAAGTCCATAATTTTATAAAAACAAGAGTGTCTATATAGAATTTTGCATTCCCAGCTTTCCAGTTGGCCATAGACCACAACAATAGAAATACCCCCGTGCTATCCCAATGATATATTTGAAAGTAAAAGTTTTTGTCCTGTCATGCAGTGCTTCGGAAAGTCCTCTCTATATCCACCACATCAGTAGTGTCAATCTTTACTCGAATGTGGGGGGACATGGCCACTTCTGTCAAAACTTTACTGTGTAAAAATCTTAAGCCAATGGGTGTATTTCGAAAATGTGGGGGAACGTGTCCCCCTGTCCCCCAGGATTGACGCCCATGCACCACATTACATTTAAAACCACTGCATACTTGGACTGTCATTTTCTTCTTGAAGTGTACATGAAGTTGGTTATAATGTATAGTCCCCCGTCTCACTGGTCCCCGTCTCATTTGTCATCCGTCTCACTGGTCCCTTCTCATTGGTCACCTTGTCATGAGTCACCCGTCTCATTGGTCCCCTAACCCTCACCCTAACCGGGGAGACCAATGAGATGGGAGACCAATGAGAGGGGGACTAATGAGAAGGAATAATGAGAGGGGGGACTAATGATACGGGGGACTAATGAAACGGAATAATGAAAGGGGGACTAATGAGACGAATCAAGCTAAATGGGGGACCAATGAGACGGGGGACTATAGAGCGGACCCTTTTTACCTAATGTGAAATGGTCAATCGAGCAATACTTTGCGATTGCCCTAGTAAAAAGAAATTTCTGTTGACACCTGTTGAACAGGTCTGGAGAGGTTTTAATACGTTTGAAAATGTACAACGGTAACTGGAAATAAGTATCACTTTCACAGGTTTCAACGAGATTTCAACATGTACCAACAGCCTCAGGCATCAACAGGAACATGTGAATTACAAAGCACTTATCTGTTGATCTGTTTACCCCCATTGACTCTGTTGACTACAACAGGTAAAGGAAAATAGGCAGCTCATAACTTTTAATGACAGTTCAAACCGGTTGGAATTTCAACAGGTGTCAACAGCCTGAGGGAGTTTCTCCTGAGATTCACGTTGAATAATTTTGTTTCCCTGTGAAAATAATGCTTTAAATGACTTTGAAAAAATTATTCTTTTCTGACAAGACATTTTGTGAGTTGAGTGATTGTATAGTCAAGGCACTCTATGGCAATGGAAAGGTAATCACATTTTGATTAGAGGGTCTAAGGTACCCCAGACATATTTTAGGAGTAGACCTATGCTTCTAAATACAATTGGTGACTGCACTCTGATTGTCATATAATCCAAACAGTAGTATCACTCTGATTGGTCTGTCACTGATAACTTGTACATGAGAACATTCAGTACTGTACCTAGACAGCTCACACACAGCCTGTGCGGAAATGCCCTTGAGCAATTTCAACTCAGTGGCTGTGGTTGCCATAGGCGTAGGAGGCGGGGGACGGGGAGGGGGCTGCAGCCCCCAACCAAATACTGTTTTGAAAATTCGGGCAGTATGCTTAGAATTTTTCGGGCACTTACTGAAAGAAAAATAATGCAATGATGTAGCTAAAGGTAATCAATAGTTTAAAAAACTTCCTTGGTAATTATAAAAAAGTTTTGATTTGAATTTCACAGCACCTATATATTCGGTATTAATTCACCAGTGTGTTTTTTAATGATTAAACTTATATTATGATTATCATATTATCATATTATGATAATCATGGTGTATTTAGGCAGGCTATTTGGCCATCCCCTCCTCACGAATGCCGATTTTTGTTTTTTTTTTTAGTACCTAAAATACGTAAATTTCTTAACAAAAATTTTACTTCAAAGGTAGCATAGGTTGCACCAGATGGCATGTAAGAACACCTGATTTTTCAAAAATTTTCCAACCACCCCTAAGACCCCTCCCCCAGCCGGCGATCACACAACATAAAGCATACCCCAACCCCATGAGAGAAATCCTGGCTGCGCCACCGAATAATTATCATTATTACTGTAACGCCTTCCAAAAAATTATAATCGATATGAAAGGGTAATAACACGGCAAATGATTGTATGTAACTGGCATGCGGTGTGATAATGAACCGATGCATGCCTATATGATATGTAGAATAACATGTTGAACGCGGGTGGGTCGCGCGGAAATTTTGGGTTTTATTTTTCGGGCAAGTCGTCACAGCCCGCCCCCCCCCTCCAAAATCAACTTGGGCTCCTACGCCTATGGTTGTTGCTTTGTCTGGGAGATTATCATCAGGTTTTCCTTTTGAAATTAGATGAGGGGCTAAAAGTAAACTTACTTGGACGACTTTGTACTATTTGGGGAAAGATTTTTTGCCCTTTAAAGTGCATATAGGCGTTCGAGGTGGGAGTTGCACCTCCCCCACCTCCATTTCGGCCAGAAAATGTGCTATTTTCTGGCAATTTGCATGCTATCGTCGTGCAAAGACACATAGAAGTATGAGGGGCAGGGGGATATGCCCCCAAAGTTTTGGACATTCTCAAAATTAGGGCAGAGTCTAACAATCTGCTGGAACATTTGGTAAAAATTTTTTTAATAAGGCTTAGAGATTCGGGCCAAAAACTTTAATGGCCTCAAATCCAAATGGTTCCATACTCTTAATATGGGCAAAGATGTGTTAAAGTTTCGGACAAAAGTGGAACCTACTGCCATAGTGCTTGGTGCTCAGCATAAGAAATAGAGTCGGGAAAACAAGCCAGTGAGCCACAAATGGATAAAATTGGTTAGAAACTGAGCCGTAAAACCTCGTCTAACTCTAACTCTTCGGACAAAAGTGCGGCAGCACCCTCAATCGGAAGTAGTCCACACGCTAGTCCATACTTTAGAAAAACAAAGAATAGCAAAAGATTGTTATTAAAGTAATACAAGAGTGACATCACAAGTTAAAGTTAATTTACCATTTCCAATAGACTCCATTTACTATTTTCATTTGACTGAATAAACTCCATTGAACATGATTGTAATTCTCAGCACAGTAATTACGTCCCCTAAGAATGGTAGTTGAACCGATGGGGTATATAGTTCTTCATCCTTTGTAATACGCACTTTTGTTATTGTAGACGGGTACACCTTAATATGTTGGAAATCAAGGGTTGTTGTTTGAGGTGACCTTTCGGACTGGACCGATGATATTCTGCATTACCTGTGTAATTAATTTCCGTTTGACCTATTTTCTTTTTATGACCTGTTTTATTTTTATTTACACGTTTTATCCTTTTCTGCTAGGCTCGTTTGTTTTATTTCGTTTACTGTAATTTTTAGGGTTCTTTCTTTTTTCGCTCCTTTTTATTTTTCTTTTACTCTTTAAATTTATACTCTTTTTGATTGATTTCGTTTTGCTTGTTTTGTTTGTTAAGTGCTTGTGAGCAGACTTCTTGCTTTGTATTGAGCACTTCAAATATGCGGTATAATAATAATAATAATAATAATAATAATAATAATAATAATAATAATAATAATAATAATAATAATAATAATAATAATAATAATAATAATAATAATAATAATAATAATAATAATATAAATATAATAATAATATAATAATAATAATAATAAAAATAATAATCATAATCATAATCATAATCATAATAATAATCATAATCATAATCATAATCATAATCATAATCATAATCATAATCATAATCATAATCATAATCATAATCATAATCATAATCATAATCATAATCATAATCATAATCATAATCATAATCATAATCATAATCATAATCATAATCATAATCATACTCATAATCATAATCATAATCATAATCATAATCATAATCATAATCATAATCATAATCATAATCATAATCATAATCATAATCATAATCATAATCATAATCATAATCATAATCATAATCATAATCATAATCATAATCATAATCATAATCATAATCATAATCCGGGCCCGGGCCCGACCCCCCCCATCGCCACGAAAAAAAAAACGAAAGGAGGAAAAAGGAAGAAAAAGAAAAAAAAAGAAAAGGAGAAAGAAAATTAAGAGCAAAAAATGAATAAAATTGTCTAAGAACGTATTCAAAGTATATATTTCTGTAGGGGTTGGGTGGAGCTATAGCTGGATTATCTCTTTAGATATCTTTCAAAGTGGTTGGCGACGAAAGGAGAGCTACAATGTTCGAAAACAGGTGAATAGCTGAGTAATGATCCCTGACTAAAGATCTAAATAAGTAAACATCGTGACATATGCAGTATGGGCCCGGCTAGCTGCACTGAAATTTAGTAACAATTTTGTGTTAAAGTGTGAAATTTTTTGTAATCTAGAGGGATTGAGAGGCAAAGTTTTCGCCATACAGACCTTCCAGAATGAATACAGAAGACAAGCTGTCAGGTGACGTGCTGCTGTGCACAGTGGCACCAGCTGTTGCAGGCAAAGTAGCGGAGTGCATACTCTATTTGATTTCGTAACTGTCTGAAAAGTTTAAAAATGAACTCAAAAGGCTTTTAAGCAACAGACAGAGGCGTCGGCACAGTGGGCAATGGGTGACGTGTGATCCCCTCCCCCATTCCTTCTTGAAAATATTTAAAATGGTCCCAAAATTCGTTTAAGCTACAGATTTCTGTGGAGGGTGTAGGGTGAGATGTGTTTTTGATGATTGGTTCATTTGTTCTAAACATTTTCTTTCACAAAACTGTTCTCAAACTATCATAAGTTTTGGAAATTCTTGACCATTCCAAATTTTGGCACGTTCCGCTAGCGTCAAGCCTTGTGTCAGAGTTGTCCTTATTATCAATAGCTTTCGGTAATTACTCATGGGGGAACAAAGGAGCAAAAGCGCTTTTTAAGAATTTTCTCTCAGAAGATTCGTTTCTGAATAGCATAGGTTGGTGGGAGTGACAGTGTCCGATGCAGGTTCTGAATGCAGGTTTTGTCATGAAAATTTCAGCGCGCTTCGCGGGCATAAGACAGGGTTTACACCCGATTTCATATACCATTGACAAAGCTATGACGCAAGAAATTATTCAAATGCAAACATTTTTCTAAAAAGTACATCTCCTCTGTAGGGCTCTCATCATTATGGGATCTTTGACTAATCTAGTCTAGCACATGACTTGAAAGATTGAAAGTACGTAATTGCCGTTGCTTATTTTCCAAACATTTTACCGCGACGTTCAATAACGACGAAAATCTTTTCTGAAACGAATTTTGCCTATCCACCATCGCTCTTGCTATACCTTAAAAAGAAGGTGATATATCATATCTCCTCCCATATGGATGTCGGGTAGTGAGAATCCCGTTGGTCCCTCTTTTCTACATTGTAACTAATTCAGAGCTCCCGGGAGGCTCTATACTATTCTCTGTCAACCTTGGATATCCTTTTAAAATGTAAGGAAAAAATTTATATATAGTCCAAGAATGTTTCCGTGGACTCCACGCAGGTATAATTGCGTGTACAATTTTCCCATGGGCGTGGATCATGGGGGACGCACACCCCTCACTTTTTTGAAAGGGGGGACATTGTCAAAAAGGCCCCCTCACTTTTTCAAAAATGATGGAACAGACTGCAATTGTGCCTAGGAAAACGAAATTTTTAGAAGAAAAAAACCCTAAAAATCCTACACTTCTGTTACACCAAATCGAATCTGAGGGCATTCAGTTCTAGAAAAATTTCCCTTAGACCACCTCCCTCATGCCGACCATCACAAAACTTATTGCCTCCCCGTGACGCAAATTCTGGCTACCACCACTGCTTCTTCCACCAGGACGGCGATTCACAAATGTGAAAAAGTCCCCCCCCCCTCCCTCCAAACACACATACACACTTTTGGAGATGGATACACGCCCATGATTTTTCCTGGGACTTAAGGAGGTTTGGAGACAATATATTAACCGTCTCTTACTCCCCTTTTTCACCCGAACAAAAGTCAGAATTCACTAAATTGTGGACATTTTTTAAACATACAATCACTTAAGAATGGCCCAAAGATACCACCATTTTGCATAAAGGCCCCATAAAGTTAACAAAAATTTCTCAGAGGGGAGGGAAAACCCCTTCCTGGGATTGCACTCTCATGTACTAACAAGAAAAGGCTCTCCCACTCTTGTATATAGCGTATAAAAAATCCCACTACCCAAAAAGGCATGATTTAGCAGTTATCTGTGGTTCCCCCAATCACCAACTCCCGCCGGCACCATCGGTCTTAGATTTCTAAAGGGTATACCCTTCAGAAATCCATAAAGAAGGTGACATATCATCTCTCCTCCCATATGGATGTCAGGTTGTGAGAGTCCTGTTGGTCCCTCTTTTTTGTGTACAATTAATGCAGAGCTCCCGGGAGTCTCTATACCGAAAATTTTCAGCGCGCTTCGCGCGCAATTGTTTACGCTTACGGAGAGAGGTACGTTTTTATTGAGTGATGGATTTATTTTTATCACTTTTTACCAAAAATCATTTGAAATCTTTCACGATTTTTGCAATGTCTTCTCAATATTTCTTGATTTTTGCTTGATCTGCGCACTTCTCAGCTTCTAGCCTTGAATTGCTCCCTTGACTATCAATATGGTCCCGAACGTATTCGCATTACTCATCGGTGGGGTTCTACCATAAGCCAATTATTCGTGTGCATAAACGTGATTTCAGAGGAGCCAGCATTGTAAGGATGTAAAGCAACTGATATTAATTTTTTCACCCTCCTCTTCTTATGAGAACTGAAAACTTAGTATCGAACCCACCTTCTAATTGATAGACACATATGAAGGGAATTGACACCGTTAGTCATAGCAATGGTTTTAAATGTAAATTCAAATTTTCGGCGCGCTTCGCGCCCAATTGTTTCATCTGACGTCCTATACCCGAATACCGTATAACGAAAATAAAACACTCATTATGGCAAAAATAATTTCAAGTTACCTACACGGGCTCATAATGTTGGCGTGTAAGTTTTAAGATAACTTAGATTCTCCGGAACTCTGCAGGTACATATAGTAACTTATACTGAGCCACACTCATCAAATTCCATGCAACATGAAAAGGTATAAAATCTCACTGACATAAGAACTAGAGCCGATTTCTGTGCTCTTAAAATGCAATATTGCGAGAGCTTCCGGGGGCTTCTCCCCCTGGACCCCCACCGGGGTTCCGACCCTGGACCCCGCCAGGGGCCCTAACGCGGGCCCCTGGACCCCACGCGTAGGAACTCGCGCTTCGCGCTCGTGGTGCACCTTCGGTGCACATGAGATTTTCCGGCTTGGGCCCCCCCTCGAAATTTCTGGATCCGCGCCTGGTGTTGGTGTCCGTGTCGGGACCTTGAGGTGTCGGAAATTTTGCTGGTATCAGTCGATTTCTTTTCATTTTTTAAGTTTTCCCAGTGTTTTATTATATATATTTCTATTTTATTAGTTGTTTTTTATTTTGCAAGGTACTCTGATACCACTACTCACAGCCTACAGGCACCAACAACAGTTACAGTGCCATTCATGCATTCCATACATAATAATCATAATTCATAATGTAATGAGTTCTGCACATATTTTCAATTCCAGAGTGGCCACACTAGGTATGTTAGCTGTTGATCAGTATTTCCAATTGGCCCACTCTCAGGGCTAGAAGTAATACCTGATGAAGCATACTCATGGAATTTCGAAGAGAGCACCCTTTTGGTGGATGGAAAATTTTGGGTACACCAATGCGATATGGCGCACTGTACAGGGCTAAAGGGCTGTTGAATTCATAGGTGTTTTGCATTATTGTATCGACAATTCGCCCAGGCATACCTTCAGGTACTTTCATGGTGTACTTAGACTGACGGAGGCCTACAATGAGACTTAACCTTTATATGGGATGCCATTTTGAGCTGACGCGAATGTAAATAATCCCATACAGATTAATTCTCAACTCCTTTTCAACATTTGATTCCGAGCATAAATAAAAGCCAAGGTGGGCTGGGCAGGGACAGTTTGGGAAGGACAAGAGTACTACTGTATTTAGGGTCTACAGTAGCTGTTTTTACCCATCTATGTAATGGCATGCAAATTCCCATCGCCTTTTGTAGTCGGGTTGGGGGCAGTTGGGGGGGGGGGGAGCAAAATTTTTAGCAAGAATGCATCTACAATACGGTACTAACTGAGGTGTATATTCATCGTTTCATTATTTGGTTTGATAAAACAAATTCAAAAATGTTACTGGAAATATTGTTCTCTTTCCCATATCTTATGTAGTAATCTATTAATCACTTCTGTTCCAATCACCAGATAGGCAGGGCAGGTACCCATGCCGATGTGATGTCTGGTTGGAAAGTGTAGTCCTATGCATATGCCTGAGCTAAGCTAACTTGCTGACATTTGATCATTTGACGTCAATAACTTCCTCCCAAATGGCCAAATCTCCACTCAGTACTTGTTTTGGTGGACAACATTGGACGTACAGGTTCAATAGAGGTGTCAGGGGAAATACAAGCCATTACATATGACCTGAACCCTCAGTCTTCAATTTACACTCTAAAAACAGTTTGGTCAAATTGACCAATGACTGGGTTAACTATGCACCGAACCAAATATGGTCAAATAGTTGGACTAAACTATGGTCAACTTTGACCTATAAGTAGTCAAATTTGACCAATAAGGGGTCAAATTTGACCATAGTTAAGTCAAAACATTTGACCATATTTGGTTCGGTGCATAGTTGACCCAGTCATTGGTCAATTTGACCAAACTGTTTTTAGAGTGTAGGGTAACCCACTAAAGCTTAACATTGCTAGAGTGTATATTGAAATTGGTGTCGACCCTTCTGGGTGTCGGTGTCGGACTCCTATTTCCGATACCGCTGTCGGTGTTGGTGTTGAGAGCTGCTGGTGTCGGTGTTGGTGTCAGTGTCGGATTTGCCGGTGTCGGACACAACACTCCCACTGACTGTCATACTTAACTTGGAGTTGATATATTATTGGAATCACTTCGTCTGCTTGTGGTTCCGTGAGTTTAGTGAAAACTTGAAGGCACCTTTACTCTTGCCCCATATAACTATTTGGTATTTTTACACCCTTCTACACAGGCGTAGCAAAAGGGGCGGGGGCGATGGCCCCTGCACTTTGATTGGTGGGGGCGAAACAAGGTTTCCGCCCCCACTTTGGATGATATGCTGCCAAAAAATGGCATTCAATAGAATAAAATTACTTCAAAGTTTGTCAAATATTGCACCATTTTGCATCTAGGGCACTTAAAATAGTCAAAAAATTTCCAAAGGGGAGGGACACCCCCTCCCCCTTGGACGCCTCGCCCAGGACACTGATCACTAACATACACTTCTGCCCCCCACTTTGAGAGAGCCTCCTACGCTTAGGTTCTAGTCATCTAATCCCCAACCATCACCATTGTGAAGTAAAGTTGTATTAGTGAAAGCGATTGTGAGTACTGGGATATGTGAAAATATATATATTTTAATATTTTAATATTCACGAAATAAGTAAGAAGCTATCTTTCCAAGAAGCATTCTTCCTAAAAACGTCCCATCAAAATTGAAAACAACCTTTTCAAAAGAGGCATGAACCAAAATCTTGGCAAATATTTCACTAGATTTGGCTGAAAATGAACCGACTTGTTTAATTTTTAATAATGATGATCATGATGATGATGATGATGATGATGATGATGATGATGATGATGATGATGATGATGATGATGATGATGATGATAATAATAATACAATAGATTTATATAGCGCCTTACATAAAACAATCACAAAGCGCTTAACAAAAGTTAGCTAATGAAGAACTTATTTAGAACAGGTAAGGTTTAAGCCTTGGTTTCAAAGAGCTCACAGAAGTAGCAGTTCGAATATGATGGGGCAGGTTATTCCAAACAGTTGGGGCTGCAACAGAAAATGACCGGTCACCGTAGTAGGATGTGCAGACAGATTGTGGACGTTTAAGAAAGCACTGAGAAGATGAGCGAAGAGAGCGAGATTGTTTGTATTCGGTTAAAAGATCAGCAATATAAGAAGGTGCCATGCCATGTAGAGCCTTGTGTGTAAACAATGCAATATTATAAATTATGCGCTCACGTACAGGTAGACAATGGAGTTCGTGAAGGACCGGTTTGATGTGATCACATTTCCTTCTGCGAGTCACCAGCCGGGCAGCTGAGTTTTGGACGCGCTGTAGCTTGTCAATCTCGTTTGAGGGGAACATATAGAGGAGGCTATTACAATAATCGAGGCGTGATGACAAGAAAGCGTGAACAATGCGCTCTGCGGATATACTGTCAAGAAACTTGTGGAGTCGGCCAATTTTGTAGATGGCAAAGGAAGCTGCTTGGACAATCCTCCCAACATGCTCTTTCATGTCCAGCACATTATCAAAAATAACTCCAAGGTTTCTTCTCACTTCACTTGAAATTTGGACAATAGAATCACCAATCGTCATGTCAGGGAGGTGCATACATTTCACAAAGCGGGAGGTGATGAACACCACCTCAGTTTCAGAGTCATTTAGCATTAGTTTGTTAACTACGCTTTTACATCACGAACACATTGTTCAATCTGGGAGATCGCTTTTGAACAGTCACCACGGTTCATGATCAAGTACAACTGCGTGTCATCAGCGTATGTCATATAGTTGATACCATGCATGTACTGAAATTAAATCACCAAGTGGCGCTGTGTAAAGTGTAAACACAGCGGACCCAAAGCAGATCCTTGTGGAACTCCAGCACAGAGCGGGAGATCGTCTGAGAGGACATTCTGAATGTTGATCCTTTGAACATGGTCAAAACCAAATTTAATAGATTTTTAATCAAATTTAGTCAAATATTTAAAAAGATTCCAGTTTGTGTTTCTATGTATTAGATTTTTAGAGCTTTGGGGGCAGCTCACAGGGCTGCATGGTGATATTCCAATTAAGTGTGTTAATTTGAAGGTCCTGAATATGCAGTTGCGTATGATATTTGCCTGTGTGCAAGAGTGTCTCAGTAATCACCAGTATGCAGTAGGCATGTTTGTGGCAATGGATGTCAGCAAAGCGAGGCGAAAACTTTGCATTTCATGGCAAACGGAGCTTAATATTACTGTCGTTGACAAACATTGAGAGTGATGAAAAGAACTCCGTCCCACGCAACAAAATAGTAGGAATCCAGACCATCTGCTAATTACGGGGGGGGGGGGTTGAGGGTTGGAGAGACAATGTGCTAATTACGGAGGGGAAACCGAGAAATTGACTGGAGGATTAAGCAACATGTTCTCTTTGTAAATGAATTAATAAAACATTCACCGTACACTAGCAATAGTGGGGAGTGGAGTACCTTTATAGGGAGAAGTAGCGACATTGACGTTCCAAAAATTACGGATCACGTGACATCAGGAGCCATTTTGTTTCCTAAAAGTTTCGTCAATACACAGTCAGTGTATTGTATTCGCCCAGAAAATGACGCGGTGATGTGCATTTGGGTGCAACAATAGGTCCGAGAAAGGATTTAGAATGTCCCGATTTCCCACCAATATCAAACGAAGAAAGGCTGTGGTTAGTGGGCCCAGGGCCCTATATTGGGAACACTATGACTTTAGAATAACGCTATGATTCTTGGTGAGATTCTAAGGTGAATGTGAACAACAGTTTCATGTCCCTCTTCATGTGCTTATTTGGAGATATCTCATATGTAATACTACGTAATGCTCTGTGGGACCTGGGCCCAGGGCCCCAAATTAGGTATGGGGGTTCTTACAGTTGTACTCTCCCAGGCAGCAAACCTATATATATGGGCCCCATATGGATAAAACGCATATGGGCCCCATTAAATCTTGCACCCAAGATTCATAAGGGGCCATATAGGCCATATGCCCATATGACCCAAATGGGATAGTTCTGGGGCCCATGTGGGGCAGTTGCCCACATTTGTCCCAGAACTATCCCATATGGGTTAGCTGCCCATATGTGTCATATGGGCCATATGGGTCATATGGGCTGGCCCATACCCTCAAGAATCTTGGAATCATATAGGCCCCACATGCTGGCCCATATGGCCCCTAAGGATCCCATATGGAAATGTTACCTGGGCTGTGCAGTTCAAATACAAAATACGTAACTTTAATGTATTTGTGTTGTTCAGTTCAGTCCTCTTTTGCCAAAATTAGGGACCTGGGCCCGAAACCCTCCGAATCGACTATTAAGCTGCAATGTATTTTGAACCTTATACCTCAAGTATTTATGCGTAGCTATTATCTACCTGAAGTGAATGGACCCAGTAATGATTTAAAGTAAGGTATTTTCGGTTCATGCACTAAGTTTTCCTATAGCTAAGGCCCGATAATTTGGCCAAGAGACCCCAGGGACATGTTGTGAAAACAGAGGATATCTTTTTTCCTCTTCTCTGAATTTGATACATTATACCATCAATATGTCCATTACATGTCAAAAACTTTCACCAGAGTGTATAGCCTATTTAGTTTTTAGGCCCTTCGTGTGCAGGGGGCCTCTTGCCATTCGATCCCCACCCGACCCCAAAGGAACTTCATCGCATAATTCCCAGTTATATGGCTCTTCACATTGACATCACGTAACAAATGTTCATGAAAACATTTTGTGAACTTTTGGTGTAAAAGAAAAAGATGATCGCTCATAAGTGCCATGCTTAAAAATTAGAACTAATGATATGGCCCTTAGGACCAGTTCTCTCCCCCTTCCCCGGCCCCCCACCAATTTCACTGTAACTGGGACCCAACAGATTTGTCACGCCTTTACCCCCTCCCGTTCCACTGTCACCAGAAACCATAAAAATTAAACCCACGGCGCTGACATGGGACTCGAGAGTCATTGTGCAGTGTATGCTAGACACTTAGCCAATGGAAACAAAATGGCGTCCAAATTTAAGTTGTCGCTACTCTCCCTATCAAGGTACTCTAATGGGACGCGCGAAGAGCGCCGCAGATATTTTGATAAACTTTTTGTAACGAGTAATTTGAGTACTTGAACTCATGAAAAAACACGCTACGAATAATTTAGATATTTATTGCTTCACGACCCTCTCCTGATGGTAGGTCTCCACGTGTCTATTAAAGTCTGTTGGAGGTAGGCATCTAGTTTTCGGAAGCAGAACTCTCCAAATTAATGCCGAGTATAATGTATATTCACCAGAACTATGATAATACTGTATATTATTGTCCTGATAAATGCTATCTGGCATCGAACGTGTACTGCGAATCGTGCATAAATTTCGCATTAGGCAGTTGAGAGTCACTTTCCACGATACAAATCGCCCACAGGCTCTGCACTAAGACACCTATAAATTTATGACAAACTGTGTCGAATGCAAGTCTGAATTAAGAATACCCACTAATCTGCAATGTCACAAATAGGTTTAGGTAGGACCGGCGTTCCTCCGTTATTTCTCCGTATGCAGAAAATTCCATGGAGCAATTGGAAGGAAGTTAACAGAAAATAAGAATTAGAGAAATTTTGGTTTTGTGATAAGAAGTTGTGATAGATAACAATAAAATTAGTCTACATCCATGCGTCATCCATTCTAACGACCTCAACCTACCCATTCATAAACATGCGCGTAAAACGCCTTTGGACATTTGAAATTTTCGGTCGAAAATCTACTTACGGTTCAGGTAACAAGTACCAGGGTCAAAGCATAGGCTTTCGCAATTCGGGTGAGGGTACTTTTTTCATTCGAGTACTTTTTGATTAATTTAATATACGGTAGAACAACGGCATGTCTTTGATATTAAAACTCAGTGGCACTAGCGCAGCTACATATAGGTGTGGGAGGTAGCCTGGGGGCCAGGCGATACCCGTCCCTTTTCTGACATTCTGACCTCATGTTTTCACCTAGCTAAGATTCACTCCGTTCAAAGTACCCTCTAGAACAATTAACAGAATTGAGCAGGATTTGGAAACTCCCCACTGAAGGCCTTTTTAGGCTACGTTGACAACTTACGGTATATCCTTAAAGGTCGTGTGACATGCCACCAAAAAGAGCTGTTTCACTTGTCACTTTAAGAATTAAGTCCTCCAATCAAAGATCCGTTGGAATTATTTCAATATCTTTTACCGTTCTCAAAATATACGTCTTTAAAGTTTGATGGCTTCTGAAGAAACTAATTGCCTTTGCAAAAATAATGATGTGGAGTGTTGCACAGTGGTATGATTTCTTTTGTTAACCCCTATATAAATTATCTCTTAATTACTGATCATATAGATTACAGTTTGGTGAGTGATATCAATATTTTTCAAGGAAAAAATTTTAAGTTTTACAATAAACCCCTCAGGGAATAATGCTACCAGTGTCCTAGAAATTAAGGCCGTTGAAAAAACAAAGGCTAACATGTGCCATATTTGGTTTGTCCCTCTTTCGATGTCACATATTTGCATATTTAGCTCATGTTTATTCATGTTACAAGTGTGAAATACAAATTTCGCTGTAAAATGGTCAATATTTGATGGATTTTAATGGAAATTGCGGCTATTTTCTAGATTTTTAATGCTTTTTACATGAAATATCCAACTATGTTAATTTTATGTCACATGACTAACACTTGCTGTACACAACAACATTCCTAGTTACCTACAGCACAACGCACACCCTTTCTAAAGGCATATGATATATGGGGGAGTATTAGGTACTTATACCCCACAGAAGATGTTGTTACATACCTCACAGTGCTGAATCTGTTTGTTCAGCCTGTCTTAAGGCTTCCCAGACAGAGTCAGCCCAAGCGAAGAGGACTGCGTCCAGTTTTGGACTCACTTCTTTACCATAAAATGTCCTCGCCTGCTATTCATGCCGTTTTACTGAATGTGTGTGTACGTGCTCCGGCAGGGTAGAAGTCGTAAAAGCTGCCTAGACGGTAACCTGAGACGTCTGATCACTACTGCGTTGTATGGCCACATGTGCAGTGGGCGCTACCAACAACGTGGGGGTCAAAGGCTAATGCATGATTTAAACAGGACCAGTTGTTGCATTGTTTTGAATATTCACTAAATTTCAACCAGTCTCAGGGCAACACATTTCTACGAAAGTCCATTAGTGCAAATAAAATTATTGTGTTATTACAAATTGTTAATTTGTTATTACAAATAATTGATTTTTTTACAAGTTATTGATTTGTTATTACAAATTATTCATTTCTTATTACAAATTACTAAATTGTAATAAAATTAATAATTTGTAATAACCAATTGATAATTTGTAAAACAAATTAATGACTTGTAATAAAAATTAATAATCTGTAATAACAAATAAATAATGTTTATTTCAATGGCTCTATTAATTGGGCTTTCGTAGGTAGCCAAACAAAACTTAATCCTAAATCTCCTACAACAGTTCTTTTGAAAACTTTTATCCAGTCCCAAATGTGCAGTATTGTGCCGTTTAATAGTCATTAGGTATTTGAACGTGGACGGACGGGATTACCCAATAAATACAGTTCAAGTTCGCATTGCACATGATACTTTGAAAGGACACGGGGGCTACGGGTTTACAGGTAGTCGCAAAAGATTTTCTTTCAAGCTGTCTTAGACCTGGTGAATTGGGCTTAGAAACACTTTACTCGGCCTCATTCAGGAACTCTGCAACAATGGACCGACGCTAACCCAAAAACGAAATTTTTTGTAGGGATTAGCTTCCCTTTCATGAGCAATCATGTGAAGGTCTCCTTAGATTGAGAGTTGGGTCCTGTTTTTCTTTCTTTTCTTTCTTTTAGAGACTCTCAACGCTTCATTGCCTAGCAACCGAAGCTAAACGAGCTTTTCCATCTCACGTACAACTGGGAGGTGTCTGTACATAGAAAAGCAACTTCCTACGTTGTTTACATGTTTCATAGACTGGTACAGAAATGCACTACACATTCTGCAAGGCTAGTAAAAATTGGGAGACCAGAGTACAAAATTTGCTTGAAGGATTCGTGGCACCAATGCAATTGTTGATTGCATATGAGTTGATAATAACAAATGTGATAATTAGATTGATTCTATTTCCCTCACAAGTCTCTTTCACTGTGTTTCACAACACAAATGGATATCACCATTTAAAAAGATTGATCTTGCATAGATTTACATATAACAATTCATGAACAATGTATCATGGTTATCACAAGTAACGTTTGGCCTGCACTTCACCCTCAAAAGCTTATGATAGGTGTACACTTAATGAAAACCTAAGGCAGACAAGACATACAGCCAGCCGCTCTCCCTGTCCCATTCAGGCAGCGATCACAATATATTTATATGTACCAACGATGTACTACACTGTAATTGTCATTGGGAGTTGTCCCAACGTTCAATAGATTGACCATATAAAAAGCAGCAAACAGAATGTTTGAACATATTGCTTTTTTGGTCAATATGATAGGCCTCGGTCACAGTGTTTAGATTATACAGTTATGTAGTATGTAAGCAATAGTAGGTATACGGTCATGTCCTTGAAAGATTTCATTTGGTGTGTTGCAAACGCCCTGTAAATTATAGTAGTCTACGATTTACTGTAGAAGACGTGGGCCTAAACAAACCCGTCAACTTACGGTACGTGACTCCTTAAGCAGCTTCTCAAGTTGTATGGTCTAAGAAAGAAAAAGCTGTAACTCAACACTTTAGAAGTATACGATGTGTCTCTGATATATTCCTCACAATAATCCATTAAAAGTAGCGGTGGCTTCTAAAACAACAACAAGAGTGTCTCTAACTTATATCAAAGAAGGTCTCAACTAATGACAACTTAAGAAAGGATTGAATCAGCAGGTTCAAAGTAGAACCTTGACGGCTGCAACATGTTTGTTTACAAGAGTATGCAAATAACTAAAAACGCTCTTGTGATTGGCTAGTTCTAAATGGAGAAAGTGACGTTTCTCTTTCCATTCTTTCAGAAACTAAAATGATTGCTCAAATTGTAGAAAATTATGTAAAAACAACATTTCTTTGGTTGAATTCACACAAAAAATCAGAGATACGTAAGAAACTTTGAATAGAATACAAAGATGATATAAACAACCACGCTACCCCTTTTCTTCGTGTGAAATTTTGGTATGAAGTATTATGTTATATGTTTGCAACATACCTGGGAATGACACTATATAAACAAACCAGTTCATGGCTCGGGACTAAGTACAAGTAGTACATGCCTTAAAAAGCCTCTGTACGTGGTGTGACACTTTTATGGTCCAGGGGCCGTGCCATTTCCTCCCTCCCTGCTTGTCAGATACTAGAGTCGTTCACGATGACGATAAGGATCGCTCAGCTCTTACAGGGGGCGTCCTTTCAGATGTGAGCAGAAGCGAGCTAAATAGCCTGCGCGCATTGAGCTTACTCAGACACTTGAAACAGTGGGGTTTCTCGATGACCAGCGTCTATGAATGCGTGATTCTAGTCTTTTGATTACTTTTCATGTTCCCGTTTACACAGATTGCTGGCGCTATTTAATTTTGTATTGATGATACTTACGGTGATGAATACTAGGGTTCTAGCTGCTAAAAGATACTAGCGCCCCCTTCACATTTTGTTTCTCTTTGCTATCCCTAAAGTACTACTACGTACTGAAATGAAATCTGATCGTCAGTGACCATTACAAGAAGGAAACAGTTTTTCGTCGGCGCACATTGCGTGACCACCATCCCGACACAGCCTAATTGAAATATTTTCAGCTCGCGTTCTATCTCTTTCACTTCACTACCCCCTCCCAACCTGTACCCAGCCGATGATTTTTTGGAATAGAGATCCCCAGAGAAAAGTCCCGAAAGGATTTTCGTCTGAATTTCTCATTGTTCATATTAGTATCGCCATTTTGTAATTACCACACAGCTTCCAGGAGGTCCTGTGCCGGTTTGTAACCAGCCTCAGAGGGCGGGCTATGCCACAGCAAAGTATTTCTAAAAAATGAGGATTTTTATGCATGTAATCCGTTCAAAGATTAGCCAAAGACAGCACCATTTCCATCTAAGCCACCTAAGTTACATTAACAAAAACTTAAAGGGAGGAGTCGTCACCTCTCCACTTAGACAATACACCCTTGTCTTGTACCCAACCAAACATAAGAAGACTTAACTAAATTTTTTCAACATATCATTAGGTCAAAAATTCACAAACGATAGCACCATTGTGCATTTAAGCCACTTTAAATGAAAAAAGTTTTCATAGGGGAAGGGACATCCCTCAGAATCCTCTCCAGGACGGCGCCTGCGCAAGGTGACAAAGGATACAAGGATCTGTCCCTGTGCAAACTATCTCAGGTGCACATGTAATATGCACAATTTACACTGACTCCATGGGTTGCCTGAGGTAAGAATACGACATTTTTTCTTTGGTGCCCACAATCACCAACTGCTAGCGGCGCCACTGACAATAGTATACAGTGTCAAGGAACTATGCACATGCGCAGTATTTTGCTATTTTTTCCTTGTCCCATCTCTCTCCCCCCCCTTTGAAAATCCTGTTGCCGCCACTTCATCGGTCTTAATATCTTGTAGGGCTATTTCATGCATGTTTCCGTAAGTTAATCTGACTGCTGCGTGACCGTACGACTTCCACCATGGAGCTACTAAGTATTGTCTCCATGATCCACCAGGGCAATTTCCACCCAAATAAATTCCGAATGATAACTCCCCTGCGGACGACCTCCTACGGACGATTCCCACCCCCACAATTCCCACCGATGACAATTTCCCACCCACAAGAATATTCGAAATTATCAGGGAACCGACTGGTGACCCTCAACTGCAAGAAAAGTTATGGCGCTGTTCACTTAAACTTAGAACACCGAGAAACTTTGCTCGTCATCAACACCCCAAAAGTCAGGAGAGAACAATTTTACTACTTAATTTGTAAAAAGAAATTAATAATTGTGATAAATAATTAATAATTGGTAATACCAAATTAATAATTTGTATTAACAAATAAATAATTTGTATCAAAAAATTAATAATTTGTAATTACTGTTACTGGATGCTTACGTTAATACACCAGAGGTGTCTTGTGTTTTATGGTGGCAATTGCATATTTGTATTTTTACATATTCGTATATAAACAAGAACAAAGAAGAGACCAGACTCATAGTTGACAAACAAAAAAAAAAAGATTCAAAAAATAAATTTTATTACAAATTTTGGTCCACCTGGGACCTTCTTCAGCAACAAATAGACTGCAAGTGAGAAATTAAAAATTTAAATTGTACCGAAAGTCTTACATTTCAAAAAATATATGTTACAAGGCTTGAAAAATGCATCCAAATGGTGCAACTCCCATCTTCACAGGACATTCCTGCGCTGAAATATGAAATGTTGAAGCTTATTTACTCAATTTTAAATGGTAGATTGCATGATAATTTGTGATGTCATTTTTGTACTACTCAAATTTACTTTCTATGTTTTTCTCTGTTTTCTCGAAATTGCACGTGACCTTGTGCCGAAATGTGATCTCTGTCTGACTGTTATAGGGTGACTTGGCTATATACGTCCTGCCCACACAACATGCTATGCAAAGGAACAGTAAATGTTTCAAGGTCATATAAACATCTTAAATTTCAAAAGGAAACAAAAGCAGGTAATGTGAGTTGTGCAAGAAGGACTTCGCAAATCAGTGGCCGCGAAACCGGGGCTTGGAGGGTTCAGCCTCCAATGAAAAAAGTAGGGGCTCAACCCCTCAATATTTGCCAAGTGCTCTAAGAAGTGGGGACCGCGGGGAGAATTTTGAAGTGAGTGCTGCACAATGTGCATAATTTTGATCGGTCCAATGCACAATATACTAATAATTTTAGGGGGGACGAGGGCCCCAACACGAAAAAAACTCTTTAGAATGGTGTTGTCATTTTCCCTAAAATGAGTGCATTCCGACAGACTGTTCTTTAGTATTGATCGAGTGAGGCAACTGTCATGCAGGGTAATTGATGAATTTATTTTTCTCAATTTTATAGTTGAGTATATATTGCATCAGCCCCTTTTGTGGGATGGGACGCGTAGCCTGAGGTGGGTGAAAGGCACTACAGAGGGGGATGTTGGCGCATTATGATTTCGGTGATATATGATTTGGGTAGTGGAGATGTATGGACAAATGTAACAGAGATTTAGAAGGTAGATGGGACAATAGGCTGGGAGGGGGGAGGAACCACAATAGGGCTGGGGTTGGGGAAAATGGTATGAACTAGAGGTTATATAATTGAGTAATGGACACGTAGGCTATGGATGGGGGGAGGGTAAACAAATGTGACAGAGATGTAGAGGGTGAATATGGGAGTATTTCAGGCAGAGTAAATGAAAGAGTATGCACAATTTATTATGATTTTTGTATCATCTCATCTCATCTGATATGTAATACCATTTTTCATAATGATTTTTTCATTAATTGAGAAATTGCAGACATGAGATCCATATTTCAAGGCTGGGTACATGCAGCTTAGAACACTCGGGAAGTGCCGTTTCCTACAATCTGGAAGATTTGTAAAGTCAAAAATTTTCTTGTACGCTCCGCGCCAACTGATCGTGGCGCTCCGCTTATATAGATAGTCAATTCCTGGCACTCAGCCCCCAATATTTTTTCCGTTCCGCCTCGCCTGTCGCAAATTCTTGTCCAATCGACTATTCCATATTAATTTAATTGAACAAGTTTCAACATTTTTTATCTCAGCAACGGAGCACGCCAGGGGCGGGATTTGATGTCTGAAAGTGGAGGGCAAAACCGGGTGGACTGTAAAACTGCGCCGAAGGAGCGCTCCCCCTAACGGCGTGGGGTCCAGGGGCCCGCCTCAGGGCCCCTGAGTCCCCGGTGGGGGTCTAGGGGCAAAGCCCACGGAAGCTCTGGGGCATTTACAAAGTTGTAGGCATTAAAATGATGCATTTTAGCTTCAAATTCAAAAGACATGAGGTGGGTAATTAACATACCACAAAAATCACAATTTGACTTTTTTCAATGTTCTCTTACTCCATGAGACTTACAGTAGGCCGGGATCGGTTATGCTGAGGGCTTGAGAAAGCAGGGAGTTTGCTACTAGAGGAAGTAAGGGAGAAAGGATTATTTTGAGGGTTTCCTGGGGCTTTGGAACAATAATTTTAAGAGTGGGACATCTGGCATTCAGAATGGGTGCGCCCGAAGTGCGCTGAAAAAAAAAATCGCATTTTGCATAATTTTTAGTCATATGAGTAATAGAAATGCTAAGAAAGAAAAGTAGAGGGCTCTTGCCCTCCCTTTGCTAATCGCCTGTCCCTTATGACGGTAACGAAAATGACACTTACCGTGCCTTACAACTTGCATCGAAACAATCTGTAAAGAGTCGGTAAATTTGCACAGAACGATGGTCAGATGGTGACAAAATTTTGCTTTGAAAATTTCTGGGGGAGGGGATGTTTTCCCTACGCTGAGTACGGTCGTGCAGGCATTGGTGGTTTCAATGATAATAGAAGAGTTTGTAGGAAACTATTACAAGCAGGATGTTCTTCAGAAAATAACCCCGAAGCAATATTAAAAACGGGTGCGCGCGAAGCGCGCAGAAGAAAATAGCGTTGAGACATTTAATTGTAGCTATTGTTTTTGTTTAGTTTTAAATGCAGTATTTTTATTGCATAAAAATTTTCCTCCTTTCCCCAGGTGCCTGTTCTTTCCATGGAGCAGGATATGGGAACCTCTGTCCTGCTCTATTTAGGCTCTCTTTCATGTTTCATTTTGTCGATGGTCTGTGACAAGTGCCCCTCAACTTTTTTGTTAGTGTGAAAACTAAGGTTAGTGTCGATTTTGAAGGTTATACACTATGTGATACTTAAAGAAGTCAATGAAATCTTTTGTGGGCAGTTTTTACATGGACATTGCCAAGCTCGTCTGCAGTTAAAGTACCAGGAAAGTAACTTTTATTGAAGGCTTCAACTTGGGAAGTTCTGGCCTGCGAAGCCTTTAACCGTGATCGCCGATGGCGCGAAGCCAGAGGCTGGGGACTGAGGGTCCTATCAGAGAAATCTTTCTTAAATCTGACGGCTTTTGAGGCCATTCTGGACCTTTCTGGAGTAAATCCTGCTTCCCCGGATATAATTTGAAATGCTAATGAAACAGTTTTCATATGATGGCCGCAAATTTAAGATAGTAACCGTCAGCCAATTTGCTGAGGATGGTGGTAGTTGGTGAGGAAAGTGAACAGCGAGAGGTGTCAAACTGTCCTACAGGAAGTAATAACGAGGCAATTCAACCAAAGTTTTCCTACGTAAGTCAGTACTAATGAGACATCGATTTATATAAGGTTCATGCGAAGAACGCCGATTTTTTTTTCGAGAATTGCGGTTTCCTATACATGGGTAGGGTTTGGGACTTTGTTTGCAAGGACCATGGTGCATTTTATCACGTACATAAGTACTTTCAGTGACCCTTGTTTTAGAGCTTCCAGGGGCGGGTAGGAGGAAAGAAATTTTACGGTGGCAGACAAAATGTTCAACTATATTAGTCAGTTTTTTCTGGAAGTGCGGGCAAAGCGTACCGAGAGAAATTTTCTAGCAATTTTATGGTTTTTGATATTAATATTTTCCTTCATTAAATTGCAAAATTTAATCATAATAGGCTGATTTTTTTAATTTCCTTATAATTTCTCCGGTCTCGCTTACTTTCGCTCATTTATTTTTAATATTTTTAGTTTTTTCGTTTCGGGTATTAAATTTTCTCATACTGGGCACCCACTCATGTTTCAAAAATGAAGAAAGTGGTGCAGGAAAGTTATACACGAGTTTTCCTCATAACAGTGCCTTTGTGAATTTTCAACTTTCAAATGAATAGAAAAAAATCAAACACAACTTAACACTTAACGGCACCGTAGAAAGCTCTAACAAAGCACACATGAAAAAAAAATAATCAATCGTAGAACAGGGCCAATTCAAAGCCCAAACTAGAGAATAAACCAGTGTTGGAGGTACCTAGGCCAGTCCTCACCTCGAAGTCAATTTTTGACGCCTTGGCCTCGGCCTAGTGGCTCTGGCCTCGGATTTTTTAGCCGAAGCCTTTCGAGGCCCAAAATAGGCCAGCTGTTCAACGCTGTGTTTTAATTGCCCAAAGAATAGTTTTCCTGCGTTTAAGAGTGTTTCTCACCAACTCTTGTTGGCCTTGTTGAATCCATATACAGCAGGGGTTTCACCAGGATAGGACAGGTTTCTTAGGAGGATGACTTGTGGCAACAGCCCGGCACGCCCGTCGGGTGGTCCAGCACAACGTTGAGGAAGGTGAGAACCTTTGCGTTTGCCAACTTAAACCTTTCTATCAGTGGCGTAGCTAGATGTTTTTTGTGACGGTACAAAAGCAAAAAATTTCCGACAGATTATTATCTTGAAGTAATGATGTACTATCTAAGCGTAGCGCCACCATCATCTGGCGTGTAGCGCGCGGAAAAAAATGGATTAAAATATCTCCGAGATTGCCTTAAATGACACTTCCAGGCCTTGTCAATAACCATTTTGATGTGTAATTCTGCTCAAAAACATAAGAAGTGTTGTAAGGGTTTCAAATGAATTGTTTTTATTTATTTCCGATAGAGACTATAAATTTCCGACAGAGGTTTTGGAGGGGGCGACCGCTTCCCTGACCCCTCTAGCTACGCCACTGTTTTCTATCTCTAAATGCCAGCTCACCATTACTGGATAATTACTGGATGGCAAATATTCTAACAAAGCCTACTAGCAGACTTGCATCCCGGTGAGACGCATGTTTTAAGCAGAAGTTCATTGACGACTCTGTTTTTTCGTCGTAGTTCCTGCGGGCTGTATTTTCGGGTTTTAAATTTCCTCATACTGAGGACCCACTTATGTTTCAGAAATAAAGTAGGGGGGTGTTTGCTTTTAGAGTACGATTTACTGCAGACTAGGCTAATTAGTATGTCAAAATTTTCAGGGGTGCCTTGGGACGAGGAGAAAAGAACCATACTCACTTTGCGGAACACTAACACCAGTCTACTTCTTCGTAGATTTCTATGGGGTGCCATAGAGGAATAACTAACATTGGTCAGGCTTCCTGACGATTCGCTCATGTTTGCTTATAATAGAAACATTTTGTTCAAAAACAGTCCCAAATTTTCCGTGCGCTTTGCACATTGAACAATTTTGTTATTTTTCTTTCATACTTTGGTTTCATAAATCGAACGTCTTCCGGCACGTGAAAAGGACTTTGACGAAGTTGCGAATGCAAGTAGATTACCATCATACCAGGGACGTCGGAAACGGGGAGCTGGGGGGATGCAGTGACCCAATTATTTTCATTTTGAAAAATTTCTGTTTTATTACGTCCAAAATTACCCTAGAATATGTAAAACCTTGGGAATTGAATGGTTCAACAACCAAACTTTAAAACTTTCGAGGCGCTGCTAAAGGAGGAAAAGGGGGCGAGTGCCCTCCTCAAAGTCTCCAAAGACTGGGATGTGTTGGAAGTTCTTTTCACCTAACATTTCTTACAGCGAATGGGCATCGGTTGTTATGGAATACACAGTTGCCATTGCATACGCGATTCAAAAACTTCAAGGAATATGCCTAGAGTTCTAAATACAGTTGATGACTGCCTTTGACTGACATTCATTTAAGCAATATAGCTTCACTCCGGTTGGTCAAAAATGACTTTTATTGTCAGTTGTGTTCCAATTAACCTCACTCACAGTTACTGTGTGTCAACATGGAGCTACCGAGGTGGTAGCTCCATGGTGTCAATATATATGGCCTCAAGCAAATTACTCTCGGTGCAGGCTATAGTGTGCCTCTGTCTAGGAAGTTTACTAGACGGGTGTCTGTCATTTAAATTGGATAAGGGGCTAAAAGTAAACTTAGTATAGAATTTTACTGAATACATCCTCCGCTGAAAATCGGTTGTCAATAGCTGTAGTTTTCTATGGACGCCCAGTAGGCTACATGATCAGTTTATGTATTAAGTACCCACAATGCCAGCATTCCATATTTTAGTACAACTACCTTCAAACAGTAACAAAAAAGCGTATATTAAGAGGTCCATACTTCTCTCAATTATTGAAAACAGGTATAGCACCACTTTCATGTAAGGGTTACGCATATCTTAAAACTCTAAAGAGACTTTGCCCAGTCTCACGATAGCATTGAAGGCGTTAAGCCAAACTCCAAAACTATTAACGAAGCAAAATTGGCCACCCCTGTACCGAAGAAGTAGCACAATTGACATTTGAAGATAGCAGTGTGTCGGGAAATAAAAGTCAGGTAAATAAAGGTCAATTCCCTGTTTGTTTGCTTTGATCATATGCTTTATTTAATGCAATGAAAGAAAGGTCCAAGTCTGAAAGATTATAACATTAAATTGATTAGGGGAGTGAATAGCTTTAGGAGAGATGAAAGTACAACTAAGCACAGTACTTAACAAAATCAGACCCCAAATTCCTTCCCCTACTTCACTACGACGGTTGGCCTAACCATCATAGTGCTCTTCGGAGGGTGGTGAGGGAGCGGGGTAGGGATTTGTGGTTTAGTTGTGAGCTATTTTATTTGACTGTGGCAGTTGGCAAGGACTATGTAGGAGACATTTGGGGGCACTAGGATGCAGGAGTTGATATTTTCCTGTCAGATATTATGTGTTTTTCATTGCGGTCATTCACTTCTAATGAATTTTAAGAAAATGTGTTGAAAAGTTTCACATCATTTGTTGTATGTAGCTCTGACGTGTTGATTGTCATTGTGGTATCATGGTGAATTGATTTTCCCTTCATAGTCTATAATGTTCCATGGGAAAAGTTATTTTTTACATGAAAATATTTTGTATAGAAAATCATTTTCCCTGTAAACGTACCTATATTTAAAGGTATAAGATTCTCAAAATTCAAAGTCAAATACAGAGCAAATCCAAATTGACAAAGTTGGAAGCCCTCGCGTTTACTTTAAGTGGCTAAAACATTTCAAATGTCAATCAGTATTTCCACAGAAATCTATCCAACCAATTAAACCAGTCAATGTAGAATATGGTTGGTGACACATTAAAACACTGTTTCCACTTTTTATTTGTCAAAATCCGAATGAGTTTAAACATGAAAATATTTGAATGTGTCATTGCTAGATTCGTACACATATAACTAATTAACTGAAATAACTTATTAACGAAGGTCTGAACGCCCCTCATGAGATCTTCATAACACGCTAAGCCTGTGGGATCACCTCTTCCACTTGTCACATCAACATTTGTGTAAAGCTGTAATTCTGATACTGTAGATGATCAATTTAATAATTTACCTTGACCCTTCAGCTCATCTAACACAACCATCCTTCTTTCACCCTTATTTGCCCTCTGTATTTTCGCAATGTTGATACATGATCTGTTTAGTATTACTTTCAATACTACAAAGGTTATGATAAAGGGTTTAAACCAAAGCCCGGCTTTTCCAAGTACACTGACCCAAGTGTACAACAGCATGGTCAGGAAGCTGTCACTGCCCACATAAACTGCATGGCGAGAGTGGGCAGGGAATAGCCAACGGTCGTATGCTGATCATCGGTGTAGAGGACTCTGCATAAGTTCTGTACAGTGGTTTCGCAAGAGAAATATGATTTAATGTTTTAATATAGTAGATCATACAGCACGTTGCTGCTTACTCATCAGTATGTAGCAGAGTTCTATCTTATTAGTGTTTAGACCAGAATTATACCTTATGTTCGTTTACACCTGTTGTTCGAATTGAAAGATCTATAAGGCTTAACAAAGGTCACATCTGCACTTACAGCATCTTCCAGGTCTTTCCACAAACAGAGCTCTGACATCCAAGCTGTCCACTGTGAAGCACGGGTTTCTTTGCTCATATACATGGGCGTAAACAGGTGGGGGACACGAGGGACATGTCCCCACTTTTGAAAGTGGAGGGGATATCGTATCGTCCCCCGCACTTTTTCAAGGACTAGAACAAAAATAGCAGGTACATGTTAGATTCCATAGCTTACACAATAGCTATATTAAACAAAATCAAGCTCGAAAATAGTGGAAACAGCCATTAATAAATTAAAACGTGTGTGGGGGATGCCTCAGATTACACCTCATATCTCCTGAAATCCAATTTTTCCCGGAGCCCGTCAAGCGGGCCCATGATCCCTCGTTGCTAGTGCTTCGCGATTTGTGTTTGAATTATTTTCCTCAAGGTTATGTACCCCACTTTTGAGAAGCTGTTGACACCCTTGCTCTTACATAAACCTTACTACTAGCTGTACAAACCAGCCAAGTCCACTAGTGATGCTTACTTAGATCTAGCATCTTATAGCCTCAACCCTCTCTTCTCGGCCTTTTGCATGGGCGGCTTTCCCAAGGGGCAGGGGGACATGTCCCTCCCAATATTTGAGGAATCGCTCATTGACTTTGATTTTTCATACAGTACGGTAAAATTATTTGAAAATGGGTTCATGTCCCATCAATATTGAGAATAATCGCCGCCTTTGGCCTTTTGGCTAAGATCATGTGTAGTATATTTGTTGTTTTCAGCCAGTGTAGAACAGGGACACGCATGACAAACGCATAATGTAGACGCCTGAAGGTCAAGAGGATGGTCAAGTTAAGTCTTGTTGTCCCCTTGGAGGCTTAGCTCCTCAAGTTTAGGGAGCAGAACTCCGAGAGTAACGTTTGTTTCATCCTTCGGCTCTTAGCCAGAGAATCGAGGGGACTTTGGAAAAGTATCTTATTACCTCAAACCTAACATCAGAGTGATTTTCATAACGATTCTGGGGCTATCATGGTAAAGAAAAAACTTTAGGCGGTATGCACAAGGGACATTGCAGATAGACCGTTAAGTAACCTAAGCAGGTTACTCCAGTAATTGCTAACTTGACCTTCAGGCCCATTCCCTACAAAGCCACACAATGTCTGGTAAAGTGAAAAAGTAGAATACACAACTGCAGTTTTAAACATCTAAGGTCCTTAACCAGAATGCGAGGCATTCACACTCGCGAATGTAAAACTGAAGGGAATAAAAGTATTCGACAGTTTCACGCAGCAACGGGGAGCGAACTGCGTACCGCAAGCGTGAAAGTCTTATGTCCTATCCAATGCGCCAATACAGCAATTTGATGCAAGAGATTTAAATAATATATAAACTCTTTAGAGCACCTTGCGAGAATAAATGCTAACAAATGTGATGGAGTTATGCATCTAGTAGAGGGTTGTCTTTTATGTTATTGTCTTTAACGATGGGAAGTGCTCACTCGAAGGTAGTATGTTTAACTGGGGATCGTTCAACAGTTCAGCAATCACCCTTTGCTGGCGATGAACGACACAGAAGGCCTAAGTACTGTGGATAAATTGAAGTTTATAAAAATGACAATATTGTACAAGAAGTGCAGGACATAACAAGACAAGAGAAATGTCACCATATTGGACCTAACGACTGTTGCAAGTCCAAAACACGACAGATATACTTCGCTCAGTCGCTATTCGCTCGCAATAATAGACTATCATTACTCCAAGTCCACAACTGTATCAAATGTCGGGTCACGTGGGTACCGGCAAAGCAAGCACCCATTTGCAAGTGAAATTCAAGTTTCAGAAGAAACTCCTGTACCAGAAGATAACTACGCAGTTAGTATTGAGCAATTTTTTCATCGGAGACACTTCGTTATCTTATCCGTTCACTGTGTCTTAACCAACTGGAAGTCTTCAGTTCCAAAGAAAATAAAACGTAACTCTATAGTTTGTCGTTCTTCTTCCAAGTATGTTTGATCTATTGTAAGGAGAGTTCACTCGTACAATATGTTGCCCACAATAACACATAAACTTTTACTTCAACAGATCGCTCAAACGTTTCAAAATATGAGCAGATAAGGGTGTGCGTCCACTCTAAAATAACAGCTGTTGACAAAAACCATAGAAAAGGCCGTTTAAGAACGTGATACAGTCGTTCCATGAACCGTACAATTAAAATTTCTGTCACGGAAAATGCCTCAAAGTGTAGTAAAGCTAGAGACACCCTAAATAAATTTACTCTATTTATTACTAGCATCTATTAATCTACAAACACTTATAGATTAACAAAACCAACAAGACACAGAATGAAAACACTGTGACAAGTACATAAAGCGACTGCTATACTTCGCATTCGCTCGTAAAAACGGAATTTTGATTTAGCCGCCGCTGGCTAAAGTCGTGGCTTTCTTTAACCCTCAAAGTACACAAAGATGACGTGTGTCACCGGTAATTGATATCTTGCTAATAAAATTCAAGGACAATGGAAAAATCAAAAAATATTATTGCTAATGGAAAACAGCATTCGAGCAGAAGAGTTCTTAGAAGTTTTGAGAACGTTTACAAAACAAAAGAGTTCCAGCAGACCGAAGCCAACGTTTCTTTAACCGCCATGCATTTTTCATTGACTGTCATCATTTACTTGGCTTTTTATGTGATTGCCAGTGAGGCTACATTGTCCGACGATGCGAGAGAGTTGCAGAGAAACGTAAGTTGCCAAACCTTTATATTTTGCTTTGGTAGTTTGAGGTTTCTTATCACTTTTCAAGCAAAATTAGCCACTGTTCAATTTTCAACCCACTCATCGGTAGGTGAGGGGTTTCTGACCCTCGAAACCCTTTCAAACGAACTCAGTCCCCACACAAATATTTTTCACTGAGTTTACTACTTAGTGGAATGGTGACAGTGCATTTCGTTCAATGCCTTGTGGCCTCTTCCCGCAAAGCTGCAAACTTACCATCAGCAGTACAGAGTTCTGCACCTGCTCGTACCGACACGATTTACAATGTAAGCTGTATTGTACTTACTTGTGGGGTGCAGTACTGCACTAGGACGTATTTACCTTAAATATCCGGAAAACGTCGAGTAGGAGGATAAAACTTACTTCTGTTAAAGGTCGTGTGACATGAATGTTACATAGTTGGATATTTGATGTAAAAGCAATATCCAGATTTAGCTGCAATTCCCATTAAAATCCATCAAATATTGACCATTTTACAGGGTAATTTCTATTTCACACTTGTGTGATGAATAAACATCAGCTAAATATGCAAATATGTGACATCGAACGATAGACATACCATATATGGCTCGTGTTAGCCTTTGCTTTTTCAGCCTTAATTCCAAGGACACTGGTAACATTGTTATCCCCTGAGGTTTATTATTAAAGTTAACATTTTTTCCTTCAGAAATATTGATATCTTTCACCAAACTGTAATCTATCTGATTAGTAATTAAGAGATAATTTATATACGGTAAACAAAAGAAATCTTAACACTGTGCAACACTCCACATCATTATTTTTGCATAGGCTATGAGTTTCTTCAGAAACCATAAAACTTTGAAGACGTATATTTTGAGATCGGTATAAAAGATATTGAAATAATTCCAACGGATCTTTCATTGGAGGGCTTAACTCTTTAACGGACAAGTGAAACAGCTATTTTGATGGCATGTTACACGACCTTAAGATTTCATGTGTTTCTGAAAGTGTATTCACTGGTGAGCCGTATATCATGGCACTCCGGCCGAAGGTTCCCCACCCCTGCTGTATACTATATGTTGAGCTCGGTTTGTTTATCCCACAATTCCATGAGGCATAAGAATTATTGAACTCGCTTGTTGAAGTAAAGGAGACAGCTGACAGTGCATCGCTGTGTGTTTAACAAGTGAAGCCACAAAAAAGTCAGGGCGCGTACGCTGTACGGCAAAAAGCCAGATGATTTGTGCATCGCCTTATGCACAGTGTGCATTCAACTTGGAAAGGTAAATGTCATTTTATCCGTTTTTCAAAAAATTATTAGGATTAATTTCACAACAGAGATAAATCATGTTGTGCTGTCATAAGTTTTCTTAATATATTCTCGACTTCAAAAACGTGTTTCTTCCGCCAGTAAATGGGGTGAGAGCAACGCGGACGTAATGTTTGTATACGCGCCGCTGCTTTCTTGCCGTACTGACAGCTATGGTGCAGTTCAGACTGCCAGATGGTAGGACATCATCCTCCCTTACTTCAATTCAATTTCCATGGCACAGAGCTACCATCAACTGGCACATAGCGTGCAAAGAAACTTGAACCTAACATAGATTGCAAGGAACGACGTATTATAGGCCTCGCATGTAAACGCCAGGATATCGGACATTTTCGCTGTAAGGTTGGTCAAATTACTCTAGAACTAAAACTGGCGGGAACGCACCCATCCCCCTGGATCCCCTTTTGTTGATTTAGCCAAACTACAAAAATGATGTATGGCGAACAACTAAGCACGCTATGAGCCTTTCCAAGTATCGTAATGGTCACCTTTTAGGCATTTTGTTAGGCAGGCCTCAAAAAACACGATTAAATAATTTTAAGTGAAAACAGTTTCAATGATATATCAAACATAGCTAATAGCAAGGTAAAAAGTCTTCAGCAGTGCACCACCCACTGACCGTATCGTTACACTGGAATACATTAATTAAAGTTAGCGGGTAATAGTTGTCTGTTTTTATTTCTTCGTTGCAAACTATCAACTACGGTCGGACCTGACCTATCAGGTGTGTACACATATGTACACAGAGTGGGCTCGTGGAGTTTGTATATGGGCCTAAATGCACAAAAACTCATATGACCGTATATATGATGTAACACAAATGCCGTTATTAATACACCATGGCCTGACTCAACTCTAGGTTTACCATGCGTCATACCTCGTAAGATTTTGGCACCCAACATGAGATGCATCAGTATAAAAGATTCCTGAGTATATTCAGATGTTTACTTTGCACTAATTTCAAGTACCGTACATGAAGTTTCCTGCCATGTAGATTTGTTATGACTAGTGCTTGAGTGTATGTCTTGGTACGTAGAAATAAGGGTGGGATTTTGTGTTTTACTCCGTCAGGAAATAATAGATGTGGAAGCTGAGTCACAAAGGGGACTCGTTTATCATAGAGATTTTCGGGGGCTGCTAAGTGTAAAATAGCGAGGCACTTAACCAACAGGTTGCCTCTGTTATTCGGTACATCGGGCCCATATGAAATGTTGCGAAGAAAGAACTGTTTTAGTGTGAATATAACACTTGTATAGAATCAGGGGGAGCAGCTACTTGAAAAATACCACGTCATTAATATGTAATGGTATGGAGTGTCATGACGGTATGTAATGTCAAGATTGTTGTAACTTTACTTTACAGAAGAGGACACTAGCAGGAGATGAAGTTGAAATGACCCTGGAAAAGAGGGGAAGTAAGTAGCATTTTTAATGTTGTTAATAGAATTGTATAGTTTACTCAGTGTCAGGTATACCTCGCTACAGGAAGAAAGATTTCGCTATTTCTGACCAATTTATAAGAAATAACTTAACATGATATATTGTGGAATTTTCAGTGCAACTGTTTCAAGTATTAAAGCCTCAGTAGGTATGTATAATAAAGTTTCTATGTGAGATAATTGGATTCTCGACGATCACTTAGGCCTTTGATCTTCTCTCGAATTCACATCTTACACCTTCTAGTTACCCTTAATGATCTTTGCCTTCTACTACAACAATAGGGTTCTGGTATTCAATATAAGTTAAAGTACCCACAAGCTAAGTATGATATTCCTCAATGTTAAACTGTTTTGTAAGGATTTTGTAGCTTCTCTGTTGGTTACCTCGGATAACGTTTAAACTTGAATGAGACAATAGTGTTACCAACAACAACTACTCCACAAGCCAGGTTTGAAGAGCAGACATGGTTCCTGACGTTAAATATGGTGTTAACAAGGTTTTCTGATTTGACCTCTGGTGAACTCTGACCTCCCCCCCAAAGAGAACGGCAATCTTTAGCTTGATATGAAAACTCCATATTCCAAGTATGAAAAGTTTTCTTCTTTCTTTCTTGAGATGACGTGTTTACAAGCAATTTACAGTTTTCAGAACTTCACCTCCGATGACCTCTCATTACCTCTCATATCTGTTTTGATACATTGTGTTTAAAAGGTATTCAGTTTTGGCATCTGGTGACAGAGAATGCCCTCTGACCCGGCCCTTATCAAAAACAAGAGCGATCTTACTCTTAATATGACAAATCCATGTACCAAGTAAACAAAAGAAAAAGCCATCCATTATTCCTATCTAATAGGCGTCGGGAATACATCAGGCACGCACATACATAAGTCCGTCACCGTGGTTGCATACGCACATTCCTTTCGCCTTCAGCAAAGAATTAAGAGGCTTTTGTCGGTGTAATGTTCAAAGTAAAACCAGGGAGGTGATATCTAATATCACCTCCCTGGTAAAACCAAAATCCTTGTGAGGCACTCGAGGAACAACAAATTTTGGGGAAGCTAGTAGGGTAGAATAAGGCCATATTCTCGCAGTATGCAACAATATGTCATATTTGATCTGTTCTGACGTCACATTATTCTGTTGTACATGTTATACGCTTACGCCACACCTCCTCGTTGTGACTTATATTGCAGTTAAACGTGTTGTTTTTCTTCTAAAATAGGACGTCCTGGTCCACCTGGCGAGCCCGGTGAACCCGGTCCAGAAGGTCGTCCAGGTCCTCAAGGGCCCAGCGGTATCCCAGGACCACCCGGTCCTCCCGGCAGAGACGGAAGGGACGCAGTTGGTAAATTTTAATGATATATCCTTTAATTTTTGTAAAGTCGAGGCTGAAGGCTTTAAGCAAGAGTATAATAACACAGAAGAAATAAATCAATAGTTATCTCACTTAGTATCAACCTTGTCACTTTTTTGGTACGCGTCGTTTTGGCCAAAGTAAAATGTCTTTCACAGAAAGGACAAACACTAAAGCTCTGTTCCATAATTTTGTGCAATTGCTATTTGGAAATGGTACTATTCATTTTACAGATAAATTTATCCATATATTAGCGTTTGTACACATTAATACCGTTATATTCTTGTAAAATACAAACAGTTGTCCTACGGGTGCAATCGACTTGATAGCCTTTGCCCCCTTTTGTATTAAGGGTGTGCATCTGTGTAAGTTTTGATGCTCAAACGTCGGTTTGGACGCACCTAGAACCACCAGAACCCAACGAAACATCGTGTTTAGCCTACCTAAGGACAAACCGACATAGGTCTGGCGTTAGCCAAACCGTCCAAACCGGCGAAGCTTTCAGACCACCCTGGACCTAACCCGAAAAACCGAAAAAAATCCGACTGATAGCTGTGCCTTGGGGAAAAGGCATTCAGTTTAAACCAATTAAATTGTCACATTTTTCGGTCTCTCTCGGGTTGGGTCAAAACCAGACATATCACCCAAACCGTGATGATATCGATTTCAAGACAGGTCAGACAGCCCAACCATCGGTTCGAGATCACCAAGACCATCCAACATCGACTTCGGTTTAGGGCGGTTTCGTCTCGGATTTGGGCATTTCATGCACGCGTTTGGTTCAAAGTTCAATGTAGCGTACCGTACATTATTACGCTTAGGGACATATCAGTAAGGATGAAACCCAAAATTGTTGGAGCTATTCACGGAAATGATACCTGGCTTGTAGCTTTGCACGAATGTTTGATGTTTTTTTTTCAGCCGTCATTAATGCCGGTGATATCTGTCCGGGTCCTGATCCCCAGCTGGAAGGTGGTACAATCTTTGTGCGATGGGGACGAACGGACTGTCCCGAATCATCAGAGTTGGTATACAGTGGTAAGAACAGGCTGATGAATTTGCTGTCTCAGAGTTATGTCTTCTTACCTTAACGACAGAAAACAAAAGACGGACAGAGGACAGACAGAGGACAGACAGAGGACAGACAGAGAAGATAACCCAACTTACGTTTCAACAATTATGGTTCTTTCTATATAGACAAACATGATTACGAATAACATTGCTTTTCAAAGGTAATTGACGTATCTTCCAAAATTTTATATTTCTATGGGTAAGAGGTCCTTAAGGGAATAAATAATCAGCCCAAATTTATTTTGAAACATCAGGTAAATCTTTTAAATCGCCTTCGATTACCTTCTTCGCTTTAAATGATGATTCTAAACATGGATATTGAAAGTTTAAGGTAAAGTAAAGACTTATTTTGCATGCAGTGACAAAAATATCATTGCTACATGCTTAAAACAAGCGATTCATGAACTGGGACACCGGGTTACACTCATTCAAATTCATGACTACCCTTTCCTTTCAAGTGCATATGTGATTTTAATTTGCGGACGGCTGCAATGGGATCACTGAATATTAGCATGTATTCCGTATCAGTTAAAGCAAGTGTGAGCCATCAGTATAAAACACGAGCCAGTCAGTAACGGCTGGCTGACATCGCGTCTATGGCTGCTTGTCGCATATGACGTCACAGAACGGAAAGTGCGTCCTGATGGAGGCAAGCGAGTATCATTGCAACTTTAACCAACAAATGCAGACACCTGATTTGTTTACCCGGTGGGATACGCAAGCGTGCGACGGACGTCCACGCCCTGCGTGCAGAGTGCTTCGCTCGACCTTCCAAAATGCCGACGTCACGTAACGTCAGTGCATAAGGTCCATTGTTCTAGATATCATCTACCTTTATGTTTGTGCGTTTTATGTTAAATAGTAAATATTCACCATCCTATTGCAAATGGACGTGTTAGTGTACAATAATAACAGGCCCACAATAATGGTAAAAATGATTATTAATGTTCTCAGATGACAGTTGGTCTAAGGTCTTTGCTCATTTAGAAGTTAATAAAATAAACTAAGTGTTTAAAATGAAAAGAAGTGACTGCACATTTGGAAAGAATTAAAGACTGGTTCTTGGAGGCAACACTACACAGAAGCTGTGGTTTGAAGCTGAACAACTGATCTCATTTCTTCCGTTTGTATGTTGCACAACTTTGCTTTGTTTAAAGATGTTTCTGTTTTTAAAAATATGAAAATACCACTGAAAATTACACTAACGGATTAAATTCTTGCTACAATTTGAGGCAAAATAAGGTAGAATAGTTGAATGAAAACAAGAAAAACCAATTAACAAAGGGAAATAAAACAAAAACTTAACAAATAGTTTGGTTTATTTTAGGTGTTGTCGGAGGGTCAAGACACCGAGATCTTCCAGGCGCTGGGGCCAATATCCTTTGCCTTCCAGAAGATCCTACCTATGAAAACTCTGTTGCGGGTGAAGGTGCCGTTCGGGCATTTCTCTATAGCGTCGAATATCAATTATCCGATTTTCCGGCATGGGGAAGTCATAACCTAAACGATGTGACATGTGCAGTTTGCCAGGCCACCGGGAGATTCTCCCACCTTATGATCCCAGGTAAACCTACTTGTCCCTCTGCGAAATGGACCCTTGAATACAGTGGCTATCTTATGGCAGAAAGATCACATTCGGCACATCACAAGTCAATGTTCATCTGCAATGATCAAAATCCCCAGCCAGTCCCTAACAGTGACGGAGTTGCCAGTTCCAACAGTGGTCGTCTTACGTTTGTCGAAGCTCGGTGCTCTACGAGTGGAGGTGGCCTGTCCTGCGATGCATATGGCGACAGTCAGGAAATCACCTGTGCTGTGTGTACCATGTAGACTGCATAAGTGAGATACAAATTAAAGTAGACAGCCGAGAAAGCAGTCTTTACTTAAAATGTTAGATTTCACAAGACTGAAAAATGGATAGCACTGGGTTTCGGGAATATCAAATGTGGTAACTGTAATTTATTAATACATTTCCAACTAGCAATGACCTTCTCTGCACTACTTCCATTTAGCACATAGATAGAATTGTGAGCTTCAGCCTTGACCTGTGTGACTCTGTTAAGATAAATACATTAAAAGATTTGTGGATTACTAGCATGAACTTCTATTACCTAAGATATATTTGTCGGTCTTTACAATTTTAAAGAAAATTTAGCTGAATAAACAAACTTCAAAATTAGATCAATTGCTTGATTGCTTGCTTTTTTGCTTTCTTCGTTGATTCATTGATTGGATTGATTCATCGACTGGAAATCTTTCCTTCAACGATGTCAAAATATATCATCAGATTACACAAAAGATCATAAGAAAAAATGCCACACAACCCGTGAAATGTTACAATATATAACAATTATGTCAAATTTGGCATGAGATTTTTAGAAACAGAGAAGTTATTCTATAACATTGTCTTTGTGCATTCTAAGTACTGCTTCAATTTTCTACGACTTAAATTGATCAAGCATTTGGTATTTGAAATATCGGTTGTGAGGTGAAGGGTAAGGAAAAACTCTCGTTGAATGGGGATAGATTTTGTTGAATAAAATGACTCCGAAATCACAATGTCGGGTAAGTTTGTATGACTCCTTCGTTTGAATTTAACGGTACAGGGATGTAAGGACAAAGGCCCGGTGAGCCGTACTGGCCCAGACCCAGGAAGCCCTGCTATTGAGGACTTTTTTGTGTAATTTTATGTTTGTGTAGCATTATGCATAATTTATTATTCAATTCAAAAATGCGATAAACGGAAAATGCCAGACCTTACCTAAGGCACTAACCTAACTAGCCGGCTGCAGGGTTTGCCTCTAGATCAAAAAGATTATCTTGAAGTTCAATCATGGGTTATTAGTTCAACAAGTTGAGCTATTGTCATGTCAATGCGTCTGTCTGTCTGTCTGTCTGTATGTCTGTCTGTCCGTCAACATTGCTTAAAGGCTGCTGTTTGTGGGTCTTTGACCGTTTCTTGTCAAAGTTAGTAAGTTTATAACACATATCAAGGGCTTGATAAATATGGTAACAGGAAGTAGGTCAAGATCATTTGGGGTCGTGAGAGATCAAAGAGTGAAATCACGCAAAAGCCTTCAACTCCTTGTGGTTATGTTGGAATCTTTTCATATTTGAAAGGAGTGTTCAGTAAATAATGGGTCGTCAAAGATGTACTTTTGAAGTGGGTCAAAGGTCATTTGGGGTCATACAAAGGTCAAACAGTAAAATCACTGAAGAACATTCAACTCCTAGGGGGTTACATGCAAATTTATCAGATATGGTCAGAGTTGTCAGTAGATAATGGGTCATGTTAGCTGTTATTTTGAAGAGGGTCAAAGGTCATTTGGGGTCAAAGAGAGGTCAAACAGTGAAATCTCGCAAAAGTTTTTAACTCCTATGGAATATATCCAAATCTTATCAAAGTTGACAACAGTGTTCAGTAGATGATGGGTCATGACAGTTGTACTTTTGAAGTAGGTCAAAGGTCATTTGGGGTCACACAGAGGTCGAACACTGAAATCACACAAAAGCCTTCAACTCCTAGGGGTTATCTGCAAATTTTATGAAATGTGGCCAGAGTGTTTAGTAGAGAATGGGTCATTGGTGCTTTGGTAGTAGGTCAAAGATCATTTTAAAGGTCGTTTTATGAGCCATGCATGTTGATGTGAAGTGCTCCCCTTTAGGGGCAAAGACCCAGAGACCCTACTGTAGGGTCCCACTGTGGGTTCCAGGGACAACGCTCCAGTGGGGGTTCAGGGGAGAAGCCCAAGGAGGCTCTGGGGTACTTACAATTCGTGACTTAAAAAATGAAGAATTTAACTATCTCGAAATGGCATAGGATGCTCACTTAGCAGACCACAAAAAAAAAAAAATAAATAAATAAATAAAATAAAAATCAATCTTACCATTTTTGTTACCTTACTTGCACTAACGATTTGATGATTGTGGGGGACTTTTGTGTCGGGTCGGCAGATCATGTTAAGGTTTTTGGGCTTTCAAAATAAATCCGCTCGTGCTGCCCAGGAGGAATGATGATTTGAGGATTTGATGATTGTGGGGCCCAGAATTTGCCAACAAGTGTAAATATATGATTTGCATCAGAGATCTATGAAAAAAAAATGTTAACTGATTTTTTCGTGACGTCACATCGACAAACAGCTTTTATCGGACATGCGTAGTCCAATAAAAGCTGTCTATCGATGTGACGTCACGAAATAATTCGTATAAATAAAATTTTCGTAGTCCTACAATAAAAATCATATAATTACACAGGCTGGCAAATTTTGTGTTCTTTCCGACCGGAAATGGAGAAGATTTTAATAAAAACTCACAAAAATCGGATCGGAATCCGATCCGAATTCGTTGTATTGTGACCGCGGCTTAAGTTCTGAGAAGAGTCAATTTTTCTAGGTTCACGCCGCGCCAACCGATGGTCGCGCTCCGCTTAGATAACGAGACAACCAAAAATCCCATGCATGCAATCAAACCTACACCAGCTGAATTTTGAGGCCCCAATACCACAATACTTGCAGAACGTTTCAAAAAGAGAAACCAAATTTTCTTTATTCAGCACAAGCGAACGGCAACTTTCAGTGAGTCACTGTGAGTGCCTAGAGAGAGCACAACAAATGACTCAATGCTCCGAACTCTTGACGCCCAAGATCGTGATCGGGCTGTAGAACATGCATCTCTCACAAGAAGGAAGACAATTTTCTGCAGGGCATTTATCATAAAATTTCTGACACAGGAAATTTCAATGAAAACTTGTTTTTATACGGATCAAAGAGCCTAGGAAACACGTCGGAAATGCCATTTCCTGCAATCTGAGGTTCTTCTGGACCAAAAATTTTCTCTGTACGCTTCTCGTCAGCTCATGGTGGCGCCCCGCTTAGATAGTAACTATATCGCCCCCCACCTGCTAATTACGAAGTGGGGGGAGGGAGTGAGACGATCTACTAATTACGGGGGGGGGGGGAGGGATATGAACGAGGATGAGTAGAAAACTGAGAAATTGACTGTAGGATTAAACACCATGTTCTCTTTGTAAATGTATTGATAAAACAGTCACAGTATATTAGCAATTATGGGGACACCCCGAAAAGCGCAGCAAAAATGTTTGCCAAACTTTTTGTAACTATGTAACGAGTAATTTGAGTGCTTCAACTCATAAAAAGACGCTACGAATGATATTTATTGCTTTACGACCCTCTCCTGATGGTCGGTCTCTACGTGTCTATTAAAGTAGGTTTGAGGTATACCTCTAGTTTTCGGAAACAGAATACTCCACATGGGCGTCACCAGACATTTTTAAAGGGGGGGGGGTCGTATTTTGTGTGAAGGAGAAAGTTATTGCAGCGTTAGCGGCAATGTTCGCGCGTAGCGCGAGCACTACGGCGTTGGGTCCAGGGGCCCGCTTAAGCAGGGCCGTAGCGAGCGGGGGTGTGGGGGTGTCACACCCCCCAATATTTGGTCGCCCGTCGGCAAATTTTTGGTCTGTCGGCAAAAAGAGGAGAGGGAAAGGAAAAGAAGAGGAAAAGAGGAGAGGAGGAAAAGAAGAGAGAAGAAGAGAAAAGAAAGGGAAAGGAAGGGAAGGAAAGGGAAGACGGAGAATGAAAAGAAAAAAGAGAAAGAGAGAACGGGCCAGTCTGTTATCGGCTATTTCAATTTTCGGCTCTTCATCTAATTGGTCCATTCAAGTTGAAGGCCCGTCGGCAAATTGATTATGCATTTGACGGCCTTATACGGCCGTATCAACAGCCGTCGGTGTAATTGGACTGATTCCGTCGGGAACTCGGGAAAAGAAAGGAAATTAACGGCTTCCGTGTTGGTGCACTATTTCGGGTCATATGACATTCTTGAAAAACCACTTTCTGCACATTATTCCTCACTTTAATCATCACCATGGGGAGCAGCACCCGATTACCCATGGAGAGGGTATCCTTAGCCCGTCTTCTAAACACTAACCTTGACTTCAAACACATTTTGCAAACTTCTGAAGGATCCGGTTTACCCACAAACATCCCGGGAGAAAAATAATGCGTGCCGAGTATGTCCTCCCTTGACTGCAGTCTCAGGCTTTTAACTTTTGAACACCGAAATAAAACAGATACAGAACCCATCTCCAGATCCTGGCGTTCAAAGCATATTTTGAACGCTTGTGTTAAGATTCTGAACACCTTTTCTCCCTTTTTGAACGCCGGACGCCTATCCACCTATCGTATTTGAACGCCTGACGCGTCTAGTGTTCAAATGCTGAACACATAGTGTTTCAATTCTGAACGACAGGTTCTGCACCTGAAGTACAGTGGCATGACGGGAGGAATAGTCTAACACATAAGAATTAACCGGAATCTTTGCGCTGAATAATGCATTATGAACCAAAATATACCAATCTTGCATGAGACTTAATATTTTACCGAGAGATTACGCTAAAACCTCAGAGCTTCCGGGGGCGAAGCCCCCGGACCCTCACCAGGGGCCCTAGAGCCGGCCCAGCGTTTTAGCCAGCTCCTATTTGTGGGACAATGTCACATAAACGGCGACAAGTGTCGCACAAAAAAATCTGACACGCAATTTCTACCCGCCGGGTGTAAATTTTTAGGTTCCTCATTAGGGCTGAAATCCACTCAAATATTGCACCATTTGCGATCTAGGCAACTTGTAAATTCCAAAAATTTCCAAAGGGGAGGGGGACACACCCTCCCCTTAGACCCCTCCCCAGGCCACAGATCAGTAAATGTCGCATTGAGAAAACGTCTTAGCTAAAGCACTGGCGGGCCTCTGGGGCCCAACCGCTTACAACTATAGCGCCCTGACGAAAGGAATAGCCTAATACATTAGAATTAGTGGGACCTAGTTTGTATTTGATGATGCATTATGAACCAAAATATATCCATCCTGACACTTAATTTTTCACCCAGAAATATACTTAAACCTCAGAGCTTCCGGGGGCTGCGCCCCTGGACCCATCCAGGGGTCCTTAGGCGGGGCTCAGGACCCCACCGGCCAAAGCTCGTTTTCGCTCTTCACATTACCAGATCCGTCGGCAAAACAATCTCCACCCCCCCGCCCAAAGATAACACCTTCGCTACCCCCCTGCGCTTAAAGGCCCCTGGTGGGGTCCAGGGGCGAAGCCCCGGGAGCTCTGAGAAGTTAGACATTTCAAGTGCCTATAATGCGGTGAAATTATCGTCAATATTGCTAGTTTGATAATGCCCAAAATATGATTTCATATAAAAGCAAAACGTGAACCCATGGATGGAGATCAAAGAGAAAGCTTTTAAGTCTTAAAATGACAATGGCACTAGAACGTTTTTCTATTAAAGTTGGAGGCCTACCATGGGAACCGTGGGCTCGGTCAAGGAAACCAACTGGTAGGATCTAGAGGCAACGGATTCCCTGGACAAAAACCCTCGGAAGCTCGTGGAATATAATGGAATATTCAAGATTAAGGAGGTAAAAATAGCTAACCTCAAATAAAAAATCACAGCAAGGTTTTAAGCAACCTGAATTCTGCAATGCAAAGAAATTTAAGAAAATCGTTCAAATCTGCTATAAATAGCATCTCATAATTGCTTAAATTATCAGGCTCTACAGAACAGAACAGTAACTTTGTACAAAATGTGATTTTTACCAATTTTCTTTGTTTTTTACTTTCAACCTTTCTCCTTCAAGACCTAGAAAATACTGTACATGTCAGTTATTCCATCAAAATAGGTAACGGAAAATAGTAATTGAGGGTTTCGATCTGTAATTGCAATTGCAGCGAAATTAACCACTCAACACATTAAAAGAAATTTATACTTTGCAATGGCAGAAGAAACCTATTTCGATTTCTGGTACATCCTTTAATCGTTTCTGTAAAAAAAAGCTCAAAGGGGGTCGCTTGCACACTCCGACCCCCCTCCCCCCTTGGTGACGCCCATGCTCCACATTAATTCCGAGTATAATGTATATTCACCAGAACTATGATAGTTCTGCGTATTATTGTCAGTCCTGATAATTACCATCTGGCATGCAACGTGTACTGCAAATCGCGCTTAACTGAGCTTTTGCATTAGGCAGTTGAGAGTCGCTTTCCATGTTACCTTCATATAGCAGGTGTCGAATATGTACCATCTTTGGCGTACATTACGAGTGCAGCCAATATAGGTGCAGGACTAATACACGTCCGAAGGGCGGGCAACTTTCCATGATACAAATCGCCAACAGGCTCTGCACTAGGACACTTATAATTGTATGACGAAATGTGTTTGCCACGAAGGCAAGTCTGAATTAAGAATACCCACTAATCTGCAATGCTTTCAATGTCTTCGAATAGGGAATACCGGCTGTATATTGGACTGAAGTTAACAGAAAATAAAACTTAGCGAAATTTTGCTGTTGAGAGAAGAATTTGTGGTAGTTAAAAATAAAATTAGGCTTCATTCTAAGGACCTCACCCTAACCATACAGATATATGCGAGTAAAACACCTTTGGTGCTTTGAAATTTTTGATCGAAAATCTGCTTACGGTTTAGGTAACAAGTACCAGGGTCAAAGCACAGGCTTTCGTCATCCGAGTCTGGATGCTTTTTGCATTCGAATACTTTTGATATACAACAACTGCATGTCTTTGATATTAAAACTGTCAGTGGCACTGGCGTAGCTACATGTAGGTGTGCGAGGTAGCCTGGGGGCCAGGCGGTACTCGACCCATCCTCCTTCTCGCACTTGGAAACGTGTGACATTCTGACCACATGTTGTCACCTAGCTAAAATTCACTCCGTTCAAAGTACCCTCTAGAAAAATTAACAGGATTTGGAAACTCCACACTGAATGCCTCTTTAGGCTACGTTGACAACTTATATCCTTAACCCCTTGCTGTAGTACACAAAATTCCTAGTTACCTACAGCACAACGCACACCCTTTCTAAAGACATATGGCATATGGGGCAGTATTAGGTACCTACCCCACATAAGCTCTTCTTGCTACTTACCACTGTGCGGACTCTGCTCAACCCATCTTTAAGGCTTCCCACACAGAGTCCGCCCGAGCGTAGATTTTTCAAAGTCTTTCCCGGCGATATCATTCCTCCTCTTATGTTTTTTAACATTTCCATGTCAATCAGAATTTGCATCCAGTCCAGTATATGCTCAGTCTAGAGTATGCGCTCTTACCCTAATCCCGTCCGTCCTGTGTCTGCGCGTCCTGTTTCTGAGCGTCCGCCGGAACGATGAGTAATCAAAGAGGGAGAAAGCATATAGAGCTTATGCACGTGACGTCAGCGCGTTTCAATTTGGCTTACTGGATGGAACTGCCATACGTAGTAGGTGTGTTAAAGAAACGCGCTAACGATAGCACCTTAGTAACAATTGTTGCACAATGTACGCTTGGATGGAAAAATAGAGAAACGTGACGTAGGTGCATTAGCTCTATTCCTGGAAGAGCAATGGTTGCAGATCTTATTACAGAGGGAGTGAAATTTTGATAAGGATAAAATTATCCGAGCAGACTATACAGAGTCTAGCCCGAGTGAAGAGGATTGCGTCCAGTTTTGGACGCACTTCATTACCATAATATATGACTTATGCCCTCGCCTGCTATTCATGCTATTGTTTTATTGAACGTGTGTGTGCTCCGGCCGCGGAAGTCGTAAAAACTGAAAGTCTAAGACTGTAACCTGAGACGTCTGATCACTACTGCGTTGCATGACCACATGTGCAGTGCGCACTACCAACAGCGTGGGAGTCAAAAGGCTACTGCATGATTCAAACGGGACCAGTTGTTACATTGTTTTGAATATTCACTAAATTTCAAAAAGTCTCAGGGCAACAAATTTCTACGAAAGTCCATTAGTGCCATTGAAATAAAACTATTGATTTGTTATTTCAAATTATTCATTTTTATTTAATTTGTTATTACAAATTATTATTTTGTTACTTCAAACTAGTAATTTGTTATTACAAATTAAATAGTAGGGACTAGTTTCTCACACTTATATCTTTTAGAGCAATTTCAAATTTCCTTCAGGGAGGAGTTGACGAGGGAAAATTGTCATCGTGGAAACGGAGCAACCAAGGTCCCCAAGTCATGCCCCCAGTTACACCAGGAAGTTGTCAACTCCCTGGTTACACCCAGCCTGTTCCTGTGCAAAGTTCGTGGGCGGTCACGGGCGCATAATTTTATCATTTTCTATCACTAACAATTTGAAAACCGTCAAATCCTACGAAAACTTTCAAAATGTTTGCACGTTTCGGGCGCTGAATTCTTGTCTCACCTCATGGCTCCGCTAATTATTATCATGTAATACCGTCTCAAGCTAGGGTACTCAAATTATCCTTCGGTGACGGTCTTGCAATAAGGCTGATTACTCGTGTGCACATGAGAAATCATGGAGGAGCATTGCAGGAAAATGCAGAGAAAGACATTTTATGAATACTGAAAACATCTACGAGTTGCCAAGCAGAAGACTCGCCTCTTATTGGTAGATACATTTGTTAGGTAATAGAAAGTGTATCGGTGCAGTCTGCATGCATATTTGTGACGGATTTGATTTCAAATGCAACATTTCGACGCACTTCGCGAGCACTTGTCACGGTCCTCTCTCCATAACTCTTAACCTTATTAGGGAAATAATACACAACCGACTGCATGGTTAAGTGGTTAGAGCACCCGACTTGCAGCCGGAAGGTCTGGGGTTCGACTCCTGGCCAGGTCATACCAAAGACTTTAAAAATGGAACCTACTGCCATTGTGCTTGGTGCTCAGCATAAGCAATGGAGTAGGGAAAACAAACCAGCGAGCCACAACTGAAAAAAGGCTATGGCCGGCCCGACTTAAACCAATTGGTAAGAAACTGAGTGTCACAAGTATCTCAAATTTTACCAATGTTATGGTAAACTTAAGCTTAGTCATGATTCCTTATTATTCTCAACCTAGGGTACAGCACAGCTGCGGTTACATAACGCGCATTTCTAAAAGCCCAGTACAGCAATCTTTCACATGCCTTTGTATTGTTGAGAAACCTGTAGTGTGGGAAGGCATAAGTGAGATCGTGGCATTCGATTAAGACTAAGGACTGAGGGAGGACGCCCGGCCTGACGAGTCGCCGTTTAAGTTAGTTATTTTTGCAGCAATGGAGTTGTTGTCCGGATAACAACTTCTCTAGCTTAGCTGGCAGTTGTAGCTTTTATTTTCGTTGCATTTAATGGCTACGCAGATTTAGGCAGTTTAGCCTTGTTAGTAGTAAATGGCTACGTAGTTTTGTTCATACCCAGAAATTCGTTGTATAGGGCTCATGCCCACGTAGCAGTTATTTGTTTTATATGGGGACTAGTTATGATGTAGGGCTCCGCCCAAGGATAGACCAGAACGGGTCTGTAGCAGTTGAACCGGTTGAGAACCGGTTTTTTATGTTGGAATAAAATCCCAGAATATCTGCAATGGCGTACAGTCTTTATTTTCGTCTTGTCCGACGACCCCAGCAGAGTTGACGCTGAGCCGTAAAACCTCATCTAAATCTAACACAATTATTCTGTAACACTTTCGACAAGTGAAGTACATCGCTAAACTTTGTAAGGAAGGCGCATATAAAGGGGATCTTACAGAAATCTAATATCATGAGTAGCCAATGCGGTATCATTTGTAGCAAGATATAAAAGATTGGTAGTATGTATCTGTCTTTAAACATGTTTTGAAACATTTTACCGAGCGCTTCTACCATTATGGATAAATGGCAAATGTCAATACACTTACAAAGAAAAAGCATTCTTAAACATGCTTGTTAGTTCACCACATTTTGAATTACTTATACTGCCCTCTGTAGCTCATTTCAAGTTGGACGCATATCGTCTGAATTTCTCATTGTTCATGTTAGTGTCGCCATTTTGTAATTACCACACAGCTTCCAGGAGGCCCTGTGCCGGTCTGTAACCAGGCTTAGAGGGCGGGCCATGCCACAGCCAAAATAGTTCTAAATAATGTGGATTTTTATGCATGTAATCCGTTCAAAGATTAGCTAAAGAAAGTACCATGTCCATCTAAGCCACCTAAGTTACATTAACAAAAATTTAAAGGAAGGAGTCGTCACCTCTCCACTCAACCAAATATAACCAATTGCTTAGAAACTGAGCCGTAAAACCTCATCTCATCTCATCCAACCAAACAAAAAAAAGATCACCAAATTTTTTCAACATATGATCAGTTCAAAAATTCGCAAATGATAGCACCATTCTGCATTTAAGCCACCTTAAATGAAGAAAGTTTTTTAAAGGGGAAGGGACACCCCTCAGACTCATCCCCAGGACACCACCTGCGCGAGGTGACAAAAGATCACAGGATCCGTCCGTGTGCAAACTATCTCAGGTACGCATATAATATGCACAATTTATACACTGTCTCCATGGGTTTGCCTGAGGTAGGATTACGACATTTTTTCTGTGATGTCCACAATCACCAACTTCTGGTGGCTGGCGCCACTGACAATGGTATACAGCTTACAGGAACTATACACACGCACAGTACTTTGCCCCCCATATGTTCTTGTCCCCTCTTGCCCCCCCCCCCCCCCCCGGTTTGGAAACCTGACTGTTGCCGCCACTGCATCGGCTTAAATATCCTGTAGGGCATTTTCATGCATGTTTCCGTAAGTTAATCTGACTGGTGCGTGACAGGACAACTTCCACCAGGGCAATTTTCATCCGAATACATTCCCAATGACAACTCCCCTGCGGACGACCTCCTACGGACGATTCCCACCCGGATAATTCCCCCCGATGACAATTTCCTCTCATCAACTCACCCACATGAATATTGGAAATTGTCAGGGAATCGACTGGTAACGCTCAACTGAAACAAGAAAAGTTGTGGCGCTGTTCGCTTACACTTGGAACACCGAGAAACTTTGCTTGTCATCAACACCCTAAAAGTCACAAGGCTGAGAGAACAATTTTACTATTTAATTTGTAATAACAAATTAACAATTTGTAATAACTAATTAATAATTTGTAATAACAAATTAATAATTTGTAACAGCAAATTAATAATTTATAATAAATATAAATAATTTGGAATACCAAATTAATAATTTGTAATAACAATTAACAATTTATAATTACTGTTACTGGATGCTTACCTTATAATACAACAGAGGTGTTGTGTGTCGTATCGTGGGGGCAATTGCATATTTGTATTTTACATATTCGTATGTAAACGAGAAAAAAGAGCCCAAACCATAGTTGACAAACAAGAAAAAAAGATTCAAAAAATAAATTTTATTGAAAATTTCGTACACCAGGGACCTTCAACAACAACTAGACTGCAAGTGAGAAATTTAAATATCGAAGTGTACCGAAAGTCTGAATTTCAAAAATATATGCTACAAGGCTTGAAAAATGCATCCAAATGGTGCAACTCCCATCTTCACAGAACATTCCTGAGCTGAGATATGAAATGTTGAAGCTTATTTACTCAATTTAAAATGGTGGATTGCACAATAATTTGTGATGTCATTTTTGTACTACTCAAATTACTATGTTTTTATCTGTTCTCTCGAAAGCCACTGCACCTTGTGCCAAAATGTGATCACTGTCTTACTGTTATAGGGTGACTTGGCTATGTAGTAAGTCCTCTCCACACAACGTGCTACGCAAGGGAACAGTGAATGTTTCAAGGTCGTATAAACATCTTTCAAAAGGAAACTAAAGCAGGTAATGTGAGTTGTGCAAGAAGGACATTGCAAATTATTGTACAATCGACCATTCCATATTAATTGAATAAGTTTCAACATTTTTTTTTATCTCAACGGAGCACGCTATGAAAATGGGACTTTCCAACCTCTAAAATATATATTCTTGTAATTCACTTTAGGTCTACTTTAATGTTGTACAAGCAAATATACCGTTAGACTTTGCGATTAAAGAACCGACGATAACACAATAATTAAACAGATAAACTGAGGAAACCACAACCGGAGGATTAATGGTGCCCAGGTGGTTGTGCACGATATAACTTAGACAACAAAAGGAAGTGTTGCCAAAGAAATAAACCTTTTTGTAAAAGTGGTAATTATCCACTCCCATGTCTTTCTTTAGACTGTTCCAATGCAGGAAAGTTATACACGAGTTTGCTTCACAACAGTACCTTTGTGAATTTTCAACTTTCAAATGAATAAAAAAAATCAGACACAACTTAAAACTTAACGACACCGTGGAAAGCTCTAACAAAGCACACCAAGAAAAAAAAATAATCAACCGTAGAACAGGGCCAACGCAAAGCCACAACTAGAGAGTAAACCAGTGTTGGAGGTACTGAGGCCAGTCCTCGCCTTGAAGTCAATTTTTGACGCCTTGGCCTCGGCCTCGTGCCCCTGGCCTCGGATTTTTTCGGAATGCTCTAACAAAGCACACCAAGAAAAAATAATCAATCATAGAACAGGACCAACGCAAAGCCAAAACTAGAGAGTAAACCAGTGTTGGAGGTATTAAGGCCATTCCTCGCCTTGAAGTCAATTTTTGACTCCTTGGCCTCGGCCTGGTGCCCCTGGCCTCGGATTTTTTCGGAATGCTCTAACAAAGCACGCCAAGAAAAAATAATCAATCGTAGAACAGGGCTAAGGAAAAGCCCAAACTAGAGAGTAAACCAGTATTGGAGGTATCGAGGCCATTCCTCGCCTTGAAGTCAATTTTTGATTGACTCTTAGACCCGGTCTTGGATTTTTTTAGCCGAGGCCTTTCGAGGCCTATAAAAGGAGGCCAGCTGTTCAACGTTGCGTTTTAATTGTGCAAAGAATAGCTTTCCTGCTTTAAGAGTGTTTCTAAACAACCTCTGTTGGCCTAGTTGAATCGATATACAGCAGAGGTTTCACCAGGGGAGTATAGGTTTCCTAGGAGGATGACTTATGGTAACAACCCGGTGCGCCCGTCGGGAGGTCTAGCACAACGTTGAGGAAGATGGGAACCTTTGCGTTAGCCAACTTAAACCTTGCTATCATTAAAGGCCAGCTCACCATTACTGGATAATTACTGGATGGCAAATATTTTAACAAAGCCTACTAGCAGACTTGCATCCCACGCATGTTTTAAGCAGAAGTTCAGTGACGATTTCTGTTTTTTCGTCGTAGTTCCTGCAGGGTTGTATTTTTAACGTTTCGAGTTTTAAATTTTCTCATACTGAGGATCCACTTATGTTTCAGAGATAAAGTAGAAAGTGTTTGCTTTTAGAGTACGATTTACGGCAGACTAGATTGTTTAGTATATCAAAATTTTTAGGGGCGCCTTTGGAGGAGGAGAAAAGAACCATACTCGCTTTGCGGAACACTAACACCATTCTGCTTCTTCGTAGATTTCTATGGGGTGCCATAAAGGGATAGCTAACGGCGATCAGGCGTCCCGACGATTCACTCATGCTTGCTTACAATAGAAACATTTTGTTCAAAAACATTCCCAAATTTTCCGTGGGCCTTGCACATCGAACAATTTCGTTATGTTTCTTTCATAGTTTGGTTTCATAAAGCAAACGTCCTCCGACACGTGAAAAGGACTTTGACGGAGGTGCGAATGCAAGTAGATTACATCATACCAGGGACGTCGGAAACGGGGAGCTGGGGGGATGCAGTGACCCAATTATTTTCATTTTGAAAATTTTTTGTCTTATTACGTCCCTAGAATATGTAAGAACTTGGGAACTGAATGGTTCAACCCCCAAATTTGAAACACTTTCTAGATGCTGCTAAAGAAGGAAAAGGGGGCGAGTGCCCTCCTGAAAGACTCCAAAGGCTGTTGGAAGTTTTTGCCACCTAACATTTCTTACAGCGAATGGTCATCGATTGTTATGGAATACACAGTTGCCATTGCATACGCAAGTGAAACTTTAAGGTCGTGTGGCATGCCACCAAAAAGAGCTGTTTCACTTGTCATTTAAAGAATTAAGTCCTCCAATCAAAGATCCGTTGGGATTATTTCAATATCTTTTACCGTTCTTAAAATAAACGTCTTCAAAGTTTGATGGTTTCTGGAGAAACTAATTGCCTATGCAAAAGAATGATGTGGAGTGTTGCACAGTGTGAAGATTTCTTTTGTTAACCCTATATAAATTATCTCTTAATTACTGATCATACAGATTACAGTTTGGTGAGTGATATCAATATTTTTCAAGGAAAAAATTTTAACTTTTACAATAAACCCCACGGGGAATAACAATGCTACCAGTGTCCCTGAAATTAAGGTTGAAAAAACAAAGGCTAACATGAGCCATACATGGTATGTCCCTCTTTTGATGTCACATATTTGCATATTTAGCTCATGTTTATTCATGATGCAAGTGTGAAATAGAAATTTACCTGTAAAATGGTCAATATTTGATAGATTTTAATGGGAATTGTTGCTATATTCTGGATTCTTAATGCTTTTTACATCAAATATCCAACTATGTTATTTTCATGTCACACGACCTTTAAAGCAACTCCCTGGAATAGGCAAATGTTCTAAATACAGTTGATGACTGCCTTTGACTGGCATTCATTCAAGCAATACAGCTTCACTCCGGTTGGACAAAAATGACCTTTACTGTCAGTTGTGTTCCCAATTAAGCTCACACACAGTTACTGTGTGTCAATGTATATGTCCTCAAGCAAATTACTCTCGGTGCAGGCTATAGTGTGCCTCTGTCTTGGGGGTTTACTAGACGGGTATCTGTCATTTAAATTGGATGAGGGGCTAAAAGTAAACTTAATTTAGAATTTTACTGTCTGGGGTGAGATAAGACAGCCTTTAACATTTACATATAAACCAAACATCAGAAAATTTTCGACGAGCTTCGCTCACAAAAATATTGACCTGTGTTCCATTACTACCTCTTTCCGTAAGCCGTAGACTCCACCAGGTGGACCCTCCGTGGCGCACATTCAGTAGCACCTTCGAAATTGCAAAGTTTTGCGGTCATCACTTATTTACAATCATCCTCAGTCGAAAGTGCCATTAGCATTTCAAATTCAAATTGAAGGCTGAGGAATTTTCTCTAGAAACGGTTTAGAGTAGCCACAAACGTCATTGAAGATACATCATCTGGTAGGACCAGACATTCACTTCGGCATTAGCTTTGAAGGGCTTCATACGCCACACCTCACAAGAATGCATCCTCCCCTTAAAATCGGTTGTTACTAGCTTTATCATTTTTCTATGGACGCCCAGTACATGGTCAGTTTATGTATTAAGTACCCGCAATAAGAGCATTTCATTTATTTAGTGTACCTGACCCTCAAATAGTAACAGTAAACGTGTTTTAAGAGGTGCATACTTCTCACAAGTACGGAAAACAGGCATAGCACCATTTTGCATCTGAGCCTTCTAACGAGGGTTACGTTTTTCTTTAAACTCTAAAGAGAGAACGCTCCCCTTTTGCCCATCCCCACTATAGCTCTGAAGGCGTTAAGACAAACTCCAAAACCGTTTGCCAAGCAAAATTGACGACCCCTGTACCAAAGAAGTAGCACAATTGACATTTGAAGATAGCAGTGTGCCAGGAAATTAAGGTCATTTAAATTTAGGGGCATTTAACCTTACAAAATGGCTACTAACGCCACCAGATATCATCCTACGGCACTGCATGGCCAAACAGATATTGGACGTTGATTGGTTAGATATTGCAGTTACCAGACACACTTTTTTGAGACTAATATGGTAAAATGTCTCGCCCTTTTCCAAAAAGATATCACACCACCGTCGGCCATGTCTTGGTACTATCACTACATAGGCTATGGAAACTAAAAAGGTTAAGCTCGGGCTTTTGCATTGTAATGAACGGTAAGATGGCTTCTGAATGTGTGGCCTCAGCGTCGAGACCTGTGGCCTCGACTACAACCCTGCAAAATATAGGAGAAAGCGTTTCGAAAGAATTAGGCTTGATGTGCATGCCGTGAGAAGCAATAAAGCTAAAAAAGGGGCCTGAATGAATGCAAAACCTGCTCAACGAACAATGACAATGGGTCTTTTTGTCTGACAGTCAAAGCCATCAATGACATTCAAACCCTTTAGTGAAATAGTACAGAGCTTAATTATTACACGTCCAACTATACTCTAATTTTCCCGGTGATTACTCAAATATGTTTGTTTCTTTCGATCATTTGTTGTATTTAATGAAAGGTAGGTTCATGTTTTAAAGATTATAACATTAAAATGATCAGGGGAGTGAATAGCTGTACGTGAGAGTACAACTTAGCACATGACTTAACACTGTTGTAACGAATCACTCAATTTTGCAGTCGAGTCAAGTCATTTACTACTTTCAATGTGATTCGAGTCGAGTCAGTGACTCGGGTCACTGTATTATTTCGACGAGGAAAATTATAATGCATTTGCTCGGGTCATTTCCCTTCTGAAAATTAGCGACTCGAATCATGACTCGTTACAACACTGGGACTTAACAAAATCAGACATCAAATTCCTACCCCTCCCTCACCACTCTCTCTAGATCACTACCCGATGGTTGGTCTAACCATCGTAGTGCTCTACAGAGGGTGGTGAGGGAGCGGGGTAGGAATTTGTAGTTTGGTTGCCATCTAATTATTTCACTATTGCAGTTGACAAGGACTATGTAGGAGACATTTGGGGGTACTAGGATACAGGAGTTGATATTTATGTGCTTTTCATTGCACTAATTAACTTTTTATGAATTTTAAAAAAATGCATCGAAAAGTTTCACATCATTTGTTGCATGTAGCTCTGGCGTGTTGATTGACATTGTGGTATAATGGTGAAGTGATAGTTCAGGCTCTTTTTTCTTCATAGTCTATACTGTTCCAAATTAAATGTTCCTTGGAAAATTATTTTTAATACGAAAATATTTTATATAGAAAATCACTTTATCTTTGGGATATTTTTGAAGCTGATCGTATATGGCTGGAAAATGTCCATAATTCAGTGAACTCTAGTTTTTCCGACTGGCTGGATGTTTTTACTAACTGCAGTGGCGGTGCGTAAATTTCACTTTTTTATGCACCCTGCGTTTGTATACAGCAGTGGGGATCCTTCCTTTGTCACTATATAATGGTGTCATCCTGGGGGAGGGAGCGCCCCCTCCCCTTTGAGAAATTTTTGTTAATTTAAGGTTGCCTAGATGCAAAATGTTGCTATCTTTGGGATATTTTTGGAGCTGATCGTAGTATAGCAAAGGTGTGGAGGACTAGAAAGGGCGTTTTCAGAATGCTTTTAAGCCGTAAGTGTATTAACAATCACCATCGATACCGATAATGGCTTCGGCGAAGCGCTCGGTAAAAATTTGTGAAAAATGTTTAACGGCAACAACGTACTTTCAACCTTCCACATCATGCTACAAATTAGACTGAATGCGGTGGCGTACCCAGGATTTCTCTCAAGGGGGCATGCAGTATGTTGTGTGACCACCGGCCTGGCGGAGGGGTCTAAGGGGAGATGTGGGGTGTCCCCCTCCCCCTTTGAAATTTTTTGAAAAATAAGGTGTCCTTACATGCAATCTGGTGCCACATATGTTATCTTCTGAAGTAAAATTTGTGTTAAAAATTTACGTATTTTTAGGAACTAAAAAATAGGCATCAGTGAGAGGCGCATGGCCCAATGGGGTGTCAACCTCCCCTTTGAAAAATTTTGGTGCCACATATGTTATCTTCTGAAGTAAAATTTGTGTTAAAAATTTACGTATTTTTAGGAACTAAAAAATAGGCATCAGTGAGAGGCGCATGGCCCAATGGGGTGTCAACCTCCCCTTTGAAAAATTTTGAAAAATTTGGTGTCCTTTCATGCAATCTGGTGCCAAATATGCAACCTTTTGAAGTAAATTTGTGTTAAAAAAGTTACGTATTTTTAGGAACTTAAAAAAATCGGAATCAGTTAGGGGAATGGCATGGCCGAATGGACCTCCCCTCTGCGTACGCCACTGATTGAATGATCCCATGTTGATGCGAGGCCCCTTCAGATGTTTGGAGATGTATGTCTGTTTTCGGAGAATGTTGTGATCAGAATAGTTCCATGTATAATTACCTTTTTAATGGTCATGAGAAGGAGTGCAAACTGTGACGGATGCGCGCGAAGCGCGCCGAAATTTTGTCATTAAATAAGATTTCCCTGACGAAATCTGCATTCAGAATCTGCATCGATACACTTAACAATTGCCCAACAAACCTACATGCCAGTCAAAAAGCCAGTCAAATAGACCCACGACACTACTCTTTTACGCAAATGTGGGGGGACATTTGATATTGTGTCCCCCACCAATCGAAATGTGGGGGGACTTGTCCTCTCGTCCCCCCCCCCCCCCAGGATTGACGCCCAGTGTACACATATATAACTAATTAACTGGAATAACTGAATAACGAAGGTTTGAACGAGTCTCATGAGATCTTCATAACACACCAAGCACTGTGGGATCCCCTCTTCCACTTTTCACATCAACAAGTGTGTAAAGCTTTCAATTCTGATTCTGTAGGTGATCAACTTAACAATTTACCTTGACCCTTTGGCTCATCTAACACAATCATCCTTCTTTCACCCTTATTTTCCCTCTATATTTTTCGTAATGCTATACATGATCTGTTCGGTATTAGTTACAATAGTACAAAGGTTATGACAAAGAGTTCATAGCAAAGCCCTGCTTTTCCAAGAATATTGACCCAAGTATACAACCGCATGGTCAGGAAGTTGTCACTGCCCACATAAACTGGCGAGAGTGCCTAGCGCAGGAAGAAGCCAACGGTCGTATGCTGATCATCGGCGTAGCGGACTGCATAAGTTCTGCACAACGGTTTCTCGAAGAGAAATAGGATTTAATGTTTTAATATAGTAGATCGTACAGCACGCTGCTGCTTCCTCATCAGTATTTAGCAAAGTACCATTTTATTAATTAGTATTTAGACCAGTATTATACCTTATGTTAGTTTACACCTGTTGTTTGAATTGAAAGATCTATAAGGCTTACCAAAGGTCACATGTGCACTTACAGCATCTTCCAGGTCTTTCCACACACAGAGCTCTGACATCTAAGCATGAAAGTACTACCTCCGAGGTAGTACTTCCATGATCTAAGGAAGGTGTCCACTGTGGAGCACGGGTTTGCTCGTAAACATGGGCGTCAACAGGTGGGGGACAGGAGGACATGTCCCCCTCTTTTCAAGGTGGAGGGGATATCATATCGTTTGCCCCCCCCCCCACTTTTTCAAGAACCAGAACAAAAATAGCAGGTACGTGTTAGATTCCATAGCTTACAAAATAGCTAATTCAGCAAACTCAAGCTCGAAAATAGTGGAAACTGCCATTTAATGGATTAAAACGTAGGGGGAATGTTTCAGACTACATCTCAGATCTTCTGCAATCCAAATTTATTCCGGGCCCTTAAGCGGGCCCCTTGATCCCTCGTTGCTAGGGATTCGCGATTTGTGCTTGAACTATTTTCGTCAAGGTTATGCCCCCCTCCCCCACTTTTGGGAATCTGTTGACACACCTGCCCATTCATAAACCTTTACTAATAGCTTTACAAACCAGCCAAGTCCACTAGTGATGCTTACTTAGATCTAACATCTTATAGCCTCAAATCTCTCTTCTCGGCCTTTTGGTCCGCTTTCCCAGGGGACAGGGGGACATGTCCCTCCCAATATTTGAGGAATCGCTCATTGACTTTGATTTTCACACAGTACGGTAATTAATTTGAAAATGGGTTCATGTCCCCCCAATACTGGGAACAAATCGCCGCCTGTGTCCTTTTTCGTAAGATCATGTGTAGTATAACTGTTGTTTTCAGCAAGTGTAGATCGTGGCCAACCATGACAAACGCATGATGAAGATGCCTGAAGGTCAAGAGGTTGGTCAAGTTTTGTTATCCCCTCGTCGGCGTAGCTCCTCAAGTTTAGGGAGTAGAACTCCTTCGAGAGTAAAGTTTGTTTCGTCCTTCGGCTCTTAGCCACAGTGGAGGAGAAGGGGGGGGGGCTTTGGAAAAAGTATCTTATTACCTAACGTGAAATGCGAGCAGAAAACACGTTTCGTGTTTTCTGACGTCCGTGTGCGTAGGACAAAAACAGAAAACAGAGTTTCCGAAACAAGCGCTGCTTGTTTCTCGAAACGAGTGTTTCGCTATTTTTTGTTTTCGTTCAACGCACACGAACGTCATCGTGAGACAACAGGAAACGTGTTTTCTGTTTCGTGTTTCGCGTTTTCTGTCATCCGTGTGCGTTCGGCTTAACTTGACCTCTAGGACCAGAGCCACACAAAGTCTGGTAAAGTGAAAATTAGAATACGCAACTGCAGTCTCAAACTTCTACGGTCCTTAAAGACGTAATTTTGATTTTAGCTACCACTGGCTAAAGTCGTGGCTTTCTTTGAACCTCGAAGTACACAAAGATGACGTGTGTCACCGGTAATTGATATCTTGCTAATAAAATTCAAGGACAATGGAAAAACCAAAAGATATTAATTTCATGAAATATTATTGCTAATGGAAAACAGAATTCGATCAGAAAAGTTCTCAGATAAATACTCTGGATCGACTCAACAGAGTCTTAAAACTTTGAGAACGTTTGCCCCGTAAACAAAAAAGTTTCAGCAGACGGAAGCCAACGTTTCTTTAACCGCCATGCATTTTTCATTGACTGTCATCTTTTACTTGACCTTTTATGTAATTGCCAGTGAGGCTACATTGTCCGACGATTCGAGACAATTGCAGAGAAACGTAAGTTGCCAAACCTTTGTATTTTCTTTGCTTTCTTTGCTTTGCTATAGTTTTTTTTTTCACTTTTCAAACGAAATTAGCCACGGTTTAATTTTCAACCCATTCATCGGTGGGTGAGGGGTATCTGACCCTCGAAACCCTTTCAAATGAACTCAGTCCCCACACAAGTATTTGTGACTGAGTTTCTTATCGTGACAGTGCACTTCTTTCAATGCCTCTGTCACTCAAAGCTGCTAAGTTATCATTATCAATACAGAGTTCTTCACCTGTTTATTCGCACCGACTCGATTTACAATGTATGCTGTATTGTACTTACTTGTGGGGTGCAGTACTGCACTAGGACGTATTTACCTTAAATATCCGGAAAATGTCGAGTAGGAGGATAAAACTTACTTCTGTTAAATTTCATGTGTTTCTAAAAGTAAATTTGTGGATTGACTGGCGAGCCGCATATCATGGCACTCGGGCCGGAGGTTCCCCACCCCTGCTGTATACTATGTGTTGAGCTCGGTTTTTTATCCCACAATTTCATGCGGCATAAGAATTATCGAACTCGCTTATTGAAATAAGGGAGACAGCTGTCAGAGCATCGCTGTGTGTTTAACAAGTGAAGCCACAAAAAAGTCAGGGCGCTTCCGCTGTACGGCAAAAAGCCAGATGATTTGTGCATCGCCTTATGTACAGTGTGTATTCAACTTGGAAAGTTAAATGTCATTTTATCCATTTTTCAAAAAATTATTAGGATTAATTTCACAACAGAGATAAATCATGTTGTGCTGTCATAAGTTTTCTTAATATATTCTCGACTTCAAAAACGTGTTTCTTCCGCCAGTAAATGAAGCGAGAGCAACGCCGACGTATTGTTTGTATACGCGACGCTGCTTTCTTGCCGTACTGACAGCTACGGTACAGTTCAGACTGCCAGATCGCAGGACATCATCCTCCCTTACTTCAATTCAATTTCCATGGCATAGAGCTACCATCTGCTGGCACATAACGTGCAAAGAAACTTGAACCTAACATAGATTGCAAGCTAGGAACGACGTAGGCCAGTCGCAATCAACGCCAGCCTGAGGATATCGGATATTTAAGCTGTAAGCTTGGGTAGAATTACCGTACCCTAGAACTAAAACCCATCCCCCTGAATCCCCTTTTGCTGATTTAGCCAAACTACCAATAAGATGTATGACGAACAACTAAGCACGAGCATTTGGGAAGTGAATATTTTCCTTTTTCTCTTTCCCAGAACATGTTGAAAATTTAGAGATTTAACAATGTAAATTACTTTCAGGTCTACTACCTCAAAACCGGTCTAAGAGGATGCGGATCTAGAGTAAATATCTGTCAGGCAAATTTAAATCTTAACTATAAATTTAATTCCGTAATAATTTTGAACTTTTTAATTTTAAACTGAAAACCCTTGAATGTGGAGGCTGCAGCCCTACGAGTCTTCCCAGACCAATGGCTGAACCACTGCCTTTTATATCTATCACTTCCCCGCTGGCTATGATTCAAATGATTCATGTTGTGTACCTAGTCAGAGATATTGGAAAAAAAATAGTCAGTTACCTAAACACCCAACGACATAGGCCTAGATTATCGCTTAAACAGACATTTTTGGAAGGTTAACGCAACCTGTTATGTAAAAGAGACCGATCCTTTTCCTGTAAGGTATTTTGCCTTCAAGCAACATACAGCTTAATTTCTCTCAAGGGGTAGCCAGGGCGTAAATATGGGGGGTGTGGGGGTGAGACACCTACGTGAAAATCAAAAGTCGGTCTCTGAACGCCAAAAAGTTGGTTTCAAATCCAGTTAGTTAAACCTATGATAATCATTGTCATATTAGGATGCAGTGTACCTATAGTTACTATTACTACCGTCCTGTAAATTGTAATTATCTAGAAAATTCGGATCGTACAACTATGTCAATGAGAGTTGGTCTCCAAGAAATGTAGTTGTTCCCAAAATAGTTCACAACCCCTGCGAATTCATGTATATACGCCCCCGGGGGTAGCCCAACATCGCCTGGGCCTTGTTGTTCTATACTACCTTCTGTAGTTTCTAAATCTTGGAGGCGTTCTTCGTAAAGGTTTACTTCAGAATATCAAGTAACCTAACGCTTTATTTAAAGTTATATGTAAGGTGACCTTTGCATCTTCTATTGGTTGTGGGCATTGCGATGGCTTATCACTGTATTTTTAGGGTACGTGAGTGTATACCACTTAAAATTTGGGAAGGAAAAGTACTAATGCTGAAAAGAAGCCCCGTGAACAACATGCAGAATGGTGGCCCACACAACTTTTCACTCCAATTCAATTGCGCTCTTCCAAAATTTCAGAATTTCCCTATAAAGACAAAAGTTTAATCATTTTTGCCTGCCATGTATATATTAAGTCAGTTTCCTGCAAAGTAATGACGTATGCAGAAAACAGGATAAATATTAACGGATATTAATTGCTTCAATTGATTACGCAACTATTCTCTGGGCTACTTTGGAATAATAATGATTCATGTGGGTCTTGAAGAACAGTTGGTTTACTCTAAGCGACCACCAATGTGGCAGAGTCTCGGAAGCCTATGGTTTAAAAGTTACAGGTGGCTAAATTTGGTCAAATTTGGTTTCTTTTGAAAGGCCAGTTCAGATGAGAAATCTGTTAATTGTTCTTAGATGAAAAAAAAACCACCTTACTTTGACCCGGCCGAACACCGAACCGAACACCTAACACAGAACACCGAACCTCCCGGTTTCTTAGCTTTATCGCTTCAAATGCCGCCGCCTCTATATACTCGGCCACAGCATTACTTTATATGTAAGCGTAGAATTCCAAAACTTCAAAAACATCATTAATGAACTTAATGTTGTTCCCGTGGATAGTAAATACATCGACAAATTAATTCGTTGTATTATTTTCAATCTATCATGTGTTTCATCCAGTGCCGGTTTTAATATGATTACGGTCTCGTTACGGTCTTGTTGGTTGACAGGTGCATTGCAGATACAATTTAGAGCTGTTTTTACTACATCTTCTTTCCCCAACACCATCAATAAAAATTAGTAAAGCTCTTACTAGCATAGTTACCTTTCCACCAATAACTGAAAAGAACACTTCTACACGTAGTGGTACCTCCAAATACGGTACAGTTATTGTAATTAATTACTTCTTATGTGCTATAGGATGAATAAGATAATGAAGAGTAAGGGTATAAATATTGTAGGTAACGTTCTAAAAACTGAAAGAAAATGACCACTGAGATGGAGAAATGTTACCGTGAAATCATTAGACACTTGGTGAGATCCAGTAAACTTAGGCCTACATCCAATTCACTATACTAAGTCTGTTACTTACATAGAATCCCAAACCCATATCACTGAATACCATAACCAGTGGCGGATTTAGGCGGGGGAGCACCCGGCGCGCGCCCCCCCCCTAAAATTTTCCAAAGCTTATTTTTTACTTTCACTAAATAGATCATTTAGCCTACTTGTTTCTACATAATGTTGTATTATCTTATAATTTTCAAACTATGTAATTATAATTGTTACAAACTAATAACAATTTAGAGCACACAGTTTCAAGTTTTCCGATAAAATGTCAATAGAGTGATATCGAAGGTCTCAACCCTATTTCGGACCACGCTTTATGTAGTAGAACACTAAACTTTTTCTTACAATCCATCTGCTATTTGGGTTCATCAGATGTGGAGTTTTTTAATCAACGGAAATCCTCGTTAATGTTATACACTCGTCATGGAAAAACAAAAGAACCGTGAAAATGTCCATAGGCTACGCACCATCGATAATGAAAGTTCAGACTGTATGTAAATGTATGATCCTATACCTTCACTGTACAAAGAATCGCTATTAACACGTTCAAGTGTTAATTAAGTGCAACTTTGTATTTTTTACAGCGATGTTGTTTCCAGATATCAAAAGATTGCAATGAATAATTTTGCCAGGCAACTAGCACTCAGTACGAATGTTTAGTCTTTTTCGGGGGTACGAAGTTGTGACAGTTTATCACAAAGTGGAAAAATGTGATGGATTTGAATGTATTTGTTTGGTATTTTACCTTGTAGTAATAATTATTTCTGAATAATACACAAAAGTGAACGTAAAATTCAAGAAAAATGCTTCATTATCACCTAAACACTATACTTGCACATGTAAGTGGGACACTGATTCACTTTTTGATATTTTATGGAAAACTGTATTTGTTGTGTTGAGCTCAGCTCGAAATATGTTTGAAAAATATTTGTTCTTTGTGACTATACATTTGTCAGAAATGTGTTCGATGTATGACCTCTTTCTACCAGAAATGTATCCTTTGAGTCTGATTATGAGTTCTACAGGAATGTTTGGCTTGTATTAATTTTGTATTCTCTAAGTCGGTAATCTCTTTTCTGTCAGTCTCTCAGAGAAGAAAGAGTATAAAAAGATTAATTTTCATGAACATTAGAAATAAATTACGCCTCCATGCATTTTTGAGATATTTGAGAATGCAAATTCAATCGACACTTGTACCTAACAGTTGTGAACATCAGCTGGATTGGATCCAGCCTAACTTTTTACAATTACTTTAGTGTACTGATTATAGCATCGATCAAAACTTGGGATTGATTTCTTTTTTGCGGTAAAGGCTATGCCATATTATCCACATACACGTTCATTCTAAAAACCATTCAACACATAATAAGACTTTGAAAGATGAAAATAACGTTACTGGTCACGGTGTATAGAATGTATAAAAAGCGCATGGCCAAACTTCACATGAGCTTAATGTCTATGTTCACTTATTTTATACAATCTGTGATCCCGTTTCTTCCTTTTTTCATGAACTAGAGAGTATTTTATATAAATTTATTTGGTCACACAAACCAGACAATTAGGGAAACGTTCTGTTCTAAATGTGCAAAATGTGAAGGTGGTTTAGGAATGGTCGAATTATGCTCTTTTGCTTATAGCTTAAAGTGTAAATGAAGGAAAAAATATTTTCAGCATGGCTTTGCTTTTTTGGAAAGTTTTGTTTGATAGTAAGCTCAAGAAATATGGTGGAATATATGTGTTTTAATGTAACCTTTACAATGAATATGTTATCATTGAAAACAAGTATTTATGATGTCTGTTGCACTTGATCTTATTTTACGCCCTCCGGATGTGTATGCTAATCAATATATTTTGAATAATTCTTATAAAAATTGACAATAAACTTATCTATGCCAGAGCTCTCATGGTCACTAAAACTTACAAAGTAATTTTTTTAATGAGAGAGTCGACTCAGTGCTTAATTAGAATGATTTCTGCCATAAATGTAATTTTACTAGTATTTTTCCTTTTACATTGTATTATGGAAAAATTCTGCTATCCCGAGGGAATGGAGACTGAATCTACATGCCACTAATGAAATCAGTAATAATAACGCAAAGCGTTTAACAATGTTTATCTCTCATGCACATGACAATAAAGTGGTATATTTCATCAAGCAAAAGACTTTAAAAGCTACTGCGATCTCAAATATGAATCTTACAGCAGTGCATCGTATTCTTGGTCAGATATTTTCACCATCGTCTTTGAAGCTGTTGGAGACCCCAAAATTCAATTCTTTCAGTTTTTTTACGTTCATAGAATTATAGGTTGTAACAAATTTTTATTCAAAATTAAAAAGGAAAGATTCTCCTCTCTGCACCTTGTGTGAGGATCCCCCTTATCTTTAGACCACTTTTTCCGGACCTATAACATTACGACATATTTTTGGAAAGATATTTCATCAAAAGTGTTTAAAGAGTGATCTTAGCTTAAATCAAGATCAAGTAAATTTTGGTTTAGTTCATGAAGCAAGTTTTTGCAATTTTCTCACTTTTAATTGAAGGGATCATCTTTTTGGCAATCAAAAGCTCAAAGTAACGACTGCTTAGGTTCTACTTACAAGCCTGGGAAACGCCATTTCCGGCTATCTGAGGGGTCGCGATTTTTCAAAATTTTCTGTACGCTCCGCGCCAACTGATGGTGGCGCTCCGCTTAGATATTCGTTCGGGCAGATGATCGACCGTCAGCGCGCCCCTCCCCCCGAACGAAAAATCCTAGATCCGCCCCTGATAACAAGTGATTTAAAAATAAGCTCCGTAACTATCGAATGAGCTAGAAACACCTGTTTTTCAATACTCCTTACGCATGGACGTCATGCGACGTGATTTTAAAATGCAAACAATGCAGCTCGCTAGATGAGCCTAGTAGGTACATTACTTTGGTACGCATACTGTACGCACGTGGCACCAAATAGTCTTATCACGAACAAAAAATTACTGTCTGCATTATATAGAGGGATTTCAGTCACGTGACTTTAACCAACTAGACGCAATTTTGAAGTTCAAGATCGCGCTTCTTTTTTGTTCTTTGGTTTTGACCGACACGCGACTATTGTGCGTGACGTCACCTGAAATCCCTCTATAGAAGGATTTCATGTGACGTCGCGTGAGTGGGATTCCCAGGCACTGAAGGGCAAAACACACACGCAGTAAGCGTATTTACAACACACGCGCACGACATAAACATAGATACTACTGTTAAGCCGGAAACACACCACTAAAAACGTCAAAGCCAAAAAGACGCTCGATCACGTGACGCGGTGAAACCTCTATAGACCTTATGCATTAACATCACACTTACGTCATTTTGGATGAAAGCAATGAAGCACACGTGCACGAACGACTTGGATTTCGCCGCAAGTGTAGTAGACTCACGCGCGTATACGATTGGTTGACGAATCAGCTGTCTGCATTTATTAATGTAATTTGCAATGATACTGGCGTTTCCTCCATTTTCCTCCAAAAGAGGGAGCACTTTCTCCTTTGTGACATCATATGCATAAGGTCTATAGTTGCAATGATACGCGCTTACCTCTGCCAAGGGCGCAATTTCGCTTCTGTGGTATCATATGTATAAAGTCTTTAGCCCTATAATGTAACTTGCACTGAGTGCAGCCCCGTTTGCATATCAAAATTAGTCGGAACTCTCTAACACTCTTCTGTAATTTCAATAGCAAAGACGGGCAAATTCCTGCAATTTGATACTTTGAGCTCGGTGGTGTATTGTTTCTGTCAGCTGTAGGCTATTGAGAAGTGGGACTTCGATTTTTTAAAAGCATTTTCGACCGTTTTATGTTACAACTGCGTTTGAAACCTTTATAATATACAGCAAGTAATGAGCATGGAGTTGGACTAGGTTGTCAAGGACTGAACTGAATTTGATATTACTGAATCAAACTGAATTCAACTGAACTGAACTGTCTTGAACTCTATCTAGGTAGTTGATCTCTTTTATAGGGCTAAAGGCAGTATTTTGTATCTTATAACCAGTGGTCAAAACCAGACTTGTATCTGACCAGATGATATCGGCAGGCGCTTACTTATGAAATCGCATATGATTTATTAGCAGGAACCCGTAACATGTCATATACGGGGCCCCTTTCAGGGTCAGTTGCCAGGAGTGACATTAATTGTGGGATGGGACTATTATGTGATACTATGTCAGCGGAACTCTGCCATCGGTTGCCGAATAGTGTATCTATAATGTTTGGCAAAAATAGCTCAGCAGATTGCTGGAAATGGCAAGTCTCGTGATATGAAGTTGCCTCTGGAAATTTATTTGAAATCTAATGTTTCAGAAATATATCCCCTCTATCCATAAAGAACCGTGCCAATTAGACATTTTCTATTCGGTAAAGTTACTGTGTGGGAGAGAAGCAGCACTAGACATTACTTTATAACCGCGTTTTATCGCTTGTATTTATGCGATATGTGAAATTGAAGGTAATCACATTCTGATAGCCTTTACGTATGTATAGCTGTACTTATAGGTAGCACAGTAAGCTTTAAATCAATACCAAAATTTAAAAACGCGCTTGGGCGTTCAAATACAAGTTGAAATGTATGATGTAAAGTATACGCTGAGGAAAATCCATATCGGAAATATCACCTGCCAACGAAGCCAAACGCGTATGACATGTAGTCATGTTAGTACCTAAATTATTAAATCAAATGTGTCAACTATGAAAATGTGAACAAAATAGATGATACATTCGGTCGCAAGTCGAGATATAGGCGGTTTGGTCGGGGGGGGGGGGATGGTGTTGGGCGGTGTTTTGTAGAAATGTTGCCAGGAAAGAACTGTCTCAGTGTGAATATTACACTTGTATAGAATCAGGGGGAGCAGCTACTTGAAAAAATACCACCTTATTAATGAATATGTAATGGTTTAAAATGCCATTATGGTATATAATGTCAAAATTGTTGTAAATTTACTTTACAGAAGAGAACTTTAGCAGGAGATGAAGCTGAAATGACATTGGAAAAGAGGGGAAGTAAGTATTCTTTTTTTAATTTTGCCAAAAGCTTGTATAGTTTACTCATGGTCATATATACCTCACTACAGGAAAGAAAGATTCGCCATTTCTTACCAATTTACGGTAAGATATACACTCTTGATGCAAAAGAGTGAAATTCACTCCAACAAAGACTGTAGTTTAGGACCACTCCTAGAAAGAGTGAATTTCACCCAGGGTAGAGTGAAAATTCACTCCAAATAGAGCGGTACTTCACTCACATGGAATGAAATATCGCTCTACTTGGAGTGAATTTTCACTCCACCCTGTGTGAAATCAACTCTTACAAGGAGTGGTCCCAAATTACAGTCTTTGTTCGAGTGAATTTCACTCTTTTGCATTTAGAGTGTAACTTAACATGACATATTGTGGAATTTTCATTGCAACTGTTTCAATTATTAAAACCTCAGTGGGTATGTATAATAAAGTTTCCATGTTAGATAATTAGATTCTTGGCGATCACTCATGCCTTTGATCTTCTCTCGAATTCACATCTTATACCCTCTAGTTACCCTTAATCATCTTTGCCTTCTACTACAACAGTAGGGTTTTGGTATTCAATATACGTACCCACATGATAAGTATGATATCCTTCAATGTTTACCTGTTTTAAAAGGATTTTGTAGCTCCTCCGTCTATTGGTTACCTCGGATAACGTTTAAACTTTAATAAGGCAATAGTGTTACCGCGACAATAACTAATCCACAATCTAGGTTGGGAAGAGCTTACATGGTTCCTGACTTAAATATGGTGTTAACAAGATTTTCTGATTTGACCTCTGGTGACCCCTTACCCCCCCCCCCCCAAAAAAAAGAACGACAATCTTTAGCTCAATATGAAAAAGTATACCAAGTATGAAACAGTTTTCTTCATTTCTTTCTTGAGATACCGTGTTTACAAGCAATTTACAGTTTTCGTAGCCTCACTTCCGATGACCTCTCATAACCTTTGACCAAAAGAGTACATTTGCTGACTATATGTCTCATGTTCATGTCAAGGATAAAAAGTATCTACGATTTCTATCTTGATATATTGCGTTTACAAGGTATTCAGTTTGGCATCTGGTGACAGGAAATGTCCTCTGACCCGTCCCTTATCAAAAACAGGGGTGATCTTACTCTCAATATGACAAATCTATGCACCAAGTAAAAAAGGGCTTCCAAGATCCCTATCTTATGGCGTTCGGAATACATGCACACACATGCATACACCGCCACCGGGATGGCATATGTACAACCTTCAGCAAATAATCAAGAAGTTTTTGTGTAATGCTCGAAGTAAAACCAAAATCCTGGTGAGGCACATGAGGAACAACAAAATTTTGGGACGCTGGTAAGAATAGAATGAAACCATGTTCTATTTTTGACGTCATTTTCTCGCAGTATGGTATCAATTCATCATATTTAATCCGATCTGCTGTCACTTTATTCTGTTGTACAAGTTATACGCTTACGCCACACTTCCTCTACGTGACTTTTATTGCAGTTCAACGTGTTGATTTTCTTCTAAAATAGGACGTCGTCCTGGTCCACCTGGCGAACCCGGTGAACCCGGTCCAGAAGGTCTTCCAGGTCCTCAAGGACCCAGCGGTATACCCGGACCACCCGGTCCTCCCGGCAGAGACGGAAGGGACGCAGTTGGTAAATTTTAATGATACATTCTTTAATTTTCGTGAAGTCGAGGCTGAAGGCTTTGAGCAAAAGTAACAACACAAAAGCTAATCAATGGTCATCTAACATGGTATCAACCTTTCACTTTGCTGTGAGTGTGGAGAGTTTTTATGTATATAGACCCTTTTACAAATAGTAATTACAATGGATTATGGGAATAGAGTTTTGGTACGCGTCCTTTTTCAGCCAAAGTAAAATGTCTCTCACAAAAACGACATACATCAAAGCTCTGTCCCATAATTTTGTAAAGTTGCTGTTTGGAAATGGTTCTATTCATTTACAGATAGATTTATCCATATATTAGGGTCTGTACACATTATTACCGTTATATTCTTGTAAACTACAAACAGTTGTCCTATGGGTGCAATAAACTTGAAAGTCTTTGCCCCATTTTGTATAAAGGGTGTGCATTTGTGTGAGGTTTCATGCCCAAACCGCCCAACCGTCGGTTTGGACAAAACTAGGACCACCAGAAACCGACAAAGCATCGTTTTTAGCCTACCTAAAGCCAAACCGACATCGGTTAGCCAAACCGTCCAAACCGGTAAAGCTTTCAGACCACCCTGGACCAGGCTAACCTGAAAAACCCGACTGATAGCTGTGCCATGAAAAAAGGCATTCAGTTTAAACCAATTAAATTGTCAGCTTTTCGGTTTTTCTCGGTTTTGGTCAAGACCAGACATACGACCCAAAACCGAGATGATATCGGTTTCAAGACTGGTCAGACAGTCCAGCTGTAGGTTCGAGATCACCAAGACTATCCAACAATGACTTCGGTTTAGGGCGATTTCGTCTCGTTTTTGGGCATTCTGTGCACGTGTTTGGTTCAAAGTTCGATGTAGCTTACATTATTACGGCACAGAACCAGGCCTATAACTCTCTTTGTTACCTTACCTTCTCCTCCGGTCAGGGACGTATCAGTAAGAATGAGACCCAAAATTGTTGGAGCTATTCACGAAAATGATACCTGGCTTGTAGCTTTGCACGAATCTTTGATGTTTTTTTTTCAGCCGTCATTAATACCGGTGATATCTGCCCGGGTCCTAATCCCCAGCTGGAAGGTGGTGCAATCTTTGTCCGATGGGGACGAACGGACTGCCCCGAGTCATCAGAGTTGATATACAGTGGTAAGAACAGGCTGATCAATTTGCTGTAAGAGAGTTGTCTTCTTACCTTAACGACAGAAAACAGAAGACAGACAGAGGACAGTCAGTCAGACAGACAGACAGACAGACAGACAGACAGACAGACAGATGATAACCCAACTTATGTTTCAACAATTATGCTTTTATATATATATATATATATATATAGACACACATGATTAAGAAAAACATTGCTTTACAAAGATAATTGACATCTTTTTCAAAACTTTATATTTCTATGGGTTAGAGGACTTCAAGGGAATTAACAATCGGCCCAAATGTATTTGGAAACATCAGGTAAATCTTTTAAATCGCCTTCGATTACCTTATTCGCTTTCTTTAATGATGACTCTGAACATGAATATTGAAAGTTTAAGGTAAAGAGTTACTTAGCATGCAGTAACAAAAATATCATTGCCACGCGCTTAAAACAAGCCATTCATTACCTGGGATACCTGGGTACACTCATTCAAATTCATTACTGCCCTTTCCCTTCCAGTGCCTATGTGATCTTAATTTGTGAAAGGCTGCAATGGCATCACTGAATGTTAGCATGTATTTCATATCAGTTAAAGCAAGTGTGAGCCAGCAGTATAAAACACGAGCCTGTAACGGCTGGTTGACGTTGTGTTTATTGCTGCTTGTCGCATATGACGTCACAGAACGGAAAGTGCGTCCTGCTGGAGACAAGCGAGTATCTTTGCAACTTATACCAACAAATGCAGACAGCCCCGGGAGACAGCCGGCTGATTTGTTTACCTCGTAGGATACGTCCTTAAGTCTACTACGCTAGTGTGCGACGGAAGTCCACGTCGTGCGTCCAGAGTGCTTCACTCTACCTTCCAAAATGACGTCACGTCTTTGCAAATGGATGTGTTCAAGAACAATTTGATAAAGTAGACAATCCACCTAGGACTCAACTTTTGAACAAGACTGTTAAGAAAAGGGTCCCCCATCGTAAAATTCCGCTTATTTTAGATTTTAACCTGCTTTGTCCAATATCGGTAACGTCATACGTAAGAATCTACATTTATTATATAGTTCCCCTTTAATGAAAGAGGTTTTCCCAGAGAATTCAATCTTTCCAGCTTTTCGTAAGTGTAAATCATTGATAGATCACCTTCAGATTACGAAGCTTTCTGTAAGTAGTAATGTAAATGATGATTTTATACTCAATCTGGATGTTTTATATGTGTTAGAGGTCGTTGTGACCTGTTTAAAAACTTTTTGAATGAATGCGTTTATTTTTCTAGCTCGAGTACTGGTAAAAAATACCCTGTTAGAGACAATCTTACTTGTTCTAGTTGCAATGTTATTTATATTGCCACTTGCCTAGAATGTAATGTACAATATGTAGGTTCCACATCAACTCCCTTCAAGGTTCGTTTTCGTAATCATAAATCCGACATGGTCAATAATAAAGCAAGGTGCGAGTTAGCCGTTCATTTTAATTCTAAGCCACATATTCTCAGAAAAATTCGTTTTGTGTTTATTGAAAAAATTCGTAGCACCGAAATGAGTTCGACAGTATTTAAGCTCAGTTGACCGCGTTCTACCACATAGGCCTCAATGGCTCAGTGGTCAGAGCATCCGCCTTGTATGCGGGAGGTCGCTGGTTCGAATCCTGCTTGAGGCTAAGTTTTCCATTCACAAATAAATATCCTCTTTCAGTATAAGGCAAGCGCTTTGTTAGAGGAAAAATGGCCCAAAGTCTCTATGCGACTATTTAATACAGCGTTGATTTGACTCATATATATATATATATATATATATATATATATATATATATATATATATATATATATATATATATATATATTATATATATATATATATATATATATATATATAGTTGACAAAGCAGGAATACTTTAAAAACAATAATTTGTTTTTAAAGTATTCCTGCTTTGTCAACTATGTTTTATCTGTTATTTATCGGAATTAACGTGGACCATATTTCTATTATATATATATATATATATATATATATATATATATATAATATATATATATATATATATATATATATATATATATATATATATATATAATATATATATATATATATATATATATATATATATATATATATGTATATATATGTATATATATATATGTATATATATATATATGTATATATATACATATTGAAAAGAAGTGACTGCACATTTTGGAAAGAATCACAGACTCGTTCTTGGAGGCAACAGCTACACAGAAGCTGTGATTTGAAAGCTGAACAACTGATCTCATTTCTTCCTTTTTGTATGTTGCACAAGTATGCTTTGTTTAAAGGTATTTCTGTTTTAAACAAAATCCATATACCACTGAAAGTTACAATAATAGATTAAAGTCTAGCTACAATTTGAAGCACAACAGATAGTTAAGTATAAACAAGAGAAACCAACAAGGGGGAATAAAGCAAACACTCAAGAAAAATTTTGGTTTAATTTTAGGTATTGCCGGAGGGTCAAGACACCGAGATCTTCCAGGCGCTGGGGCCAATATCCTTTGCCTTCCAGAAGATCCTGCCTATGTAAACGCTGTTGAGGGAGAAGGTAGCAATCGTGCATTTCTTTATAGCGTCGAATATCAAGTGTCCGAATTTTCTGCAATGGGAAGTATTAACGTACACGATGTGTCATGTGCAGTTTGCCAAGCCACCGGGAGAGTCTCCCACCTTATGATCCCAGGTAAACCCACTTGTCCCTCTGCTAAGTGGACCCTTGAATACAGTGGCTATCTTATGGCAGAAAGATCACATCCGGTACATCACAAGTCAATGTTCATCTGCAATGACCAAAATCCCCAGCCAGTCCGTGACAGCTCTGGAAATGCACATGCCAGCAGTGGTCGTCTTACGCTTGTCGAAGCGAGGTGCTCTGAGACTGGTGGTGGCCTGCCCTGTGACGCATATGGTGGCTATAGAGAAATCACTTGTGCTGTGTGTACCATGTAGATTGCTTTAGGTGAGATACAAAGTAGCCAGCCGAGAAAGTAGCCTTTGCTTGGAAGTTTATATTTCACAAGAGTGAAGAATGGGTAGAACTGGATGTCGTGAATATCGAATGTGGTAACTGTAATTTATTAGGCCTAATACATTTCCAACTAGCAATGGCCTTCTCTGCACTAATTTCATGCAGCACATTGATAGATTATGAGCTGCAGAACTGACCTTTGTGACTCTGTTCAGATAAGTTCTTTAATAAATAATGGATTAACAGCATGAACTCCTATTACCTAAGACGCATTTGTCTGTCTCTACATTTTGAAGAAAATTTAGGTGAATTAAACAAACTTCAAAATTAGATTAATCGCAGATTGGTAGATTGCTTGATTGCTTGGTTGATTGATTGATTGATGGGTGGGTGGATGGATAGGTGGATGGGTAGATGGAATGATTTATCGATTTATTTATTGATTAGTTATCTTTACTTCAACGATGTCAAGCTATATCATCAGATTACACAAAATATAATAAAAAATGTCACAAAACGCAAAGTGTTACAGCCTGCAACAATTAGCCTATGTCAAATTTGGCATGAGATGTATTTTTTTTTAAGGGGGGGGGGGTGGGGGGGGGGGCAGAGAAACGATTCTTTACCATTGACTTTATGCATTTTAAGTAATGCGTGGTTTGCCTCTAGGTCAAAAACATTATCTTGAAGTTCAAGTACAGGTGTCAATATAGCTAAGTCTGGGGAAACCAGCCCCAGCAGTCAAATGGCGTCCTCAGCGTTTTCGAAGTGGGGTTGGGGGCTGGTGGGGGGCACAACATTCCGCCGAACTTGCAAACCTACAGAAAGGACTGAGCGTCGATGGACGAGCCAAAGTGTTCCCCTGTAGGCGTAAAGACCCAGGGGCCCCTCTGTTGTTTAGGAACACGCTCTAGTGAGGCTCCAGGGAGGAAGACCGCGGAGGCTCTGGGGTACTTACAATTTGTGACCATAAGAATGAAGAACTTAACCATCTCAAAATGGTATTGAATGCGCACACAAGACCACAAAAAGTAAAAATCAATGTGACCATCTTTGTTAGTCTTACTGGGCCTAACGATTAATGATTGTGTAGGAAGTGTGGATGGGGACGACGGATCATGTTAAAGTTTGCATTGGGCTTTCAAAAACATATATCCACTCTTGCTGCCCAGGGGAAGTTGATGTTGAGACGACCACCTTTAAGGTACGCCACTGAGGGGAAGCGCTCACATTATAGCATTGAAAGTGCATCTACAGCTGCGGATCCGTTGCCTGCAGGGAAAATCTGGAAAGAGCGCCTTGAATGTAGTTCACTGGGTTTTGAGTGTCTTAAAAAGTTATAATTATGACAAGTATATTTGCTACATTTTCTCCAACAATAAATGAAACCAGGGTGACTAATGTCCTCTGAAACCATCTCTGGTGCACTCGCGAAGCAAACAAAAATGTCTGGTATAACGTATTAACGAAAATTTCTTGCAATACTACCACTCCCTTTGGAAGCATAACCACTTTATGATGATCCCTGGTGTGGTTCTTGTCCCCGCCTCCCAGAGGATTCAAGAAACCAAAGTTCCCCTTACAAATTTTAAGGCATTGCTTTTTTAACTCAACGGACATTAGCCTATGACAATAAAACTGTTTGATTATACTCATATTTTTGGATACGCCTTGAAAAGGCAACGTAAATCGCACTTTTTACAGTTTTCGAACACCATGATTAAATCTTACCAAAAGATATCGATGTGGGAATTGTAATGAAGGATGAGGTCTCACTGATGGCCACACACCTGTTGAAAACAGATGTTAAAACGGTAACTGTGGGTTACATTTCCCCATAAGGAAGTGCTTCACATTGTTCACAAAAATAGATGCGCACGAAGCTTGCCACAAAATTGTAGTTTTGAGAACATTTTCTACAATCTTAGCCCCATAACTGACTGATCAAGCAACAGTGGGTCTTCGTGTCCATATTGACAGGTGAAATGGTGTGTTTGCGCAATTTTTTAATACCCCAAAACTCTTTGGGGAAACACAGGGGCACAACAAACGTTGGGGCACGCGTCCCTGGTACCCCTTGGCGATGCCACTGCCCAGCTCCCCCTAGTATGGTACTACTAACATTTTACTACCAGTGGTGGTTGCTTGTTGTGATTGCCTTTACTTTTTAGCACATACCATGCCATGAGGAGTGACAACCATAACTTGCCAAAACGCCAGATGATCATACCTTGCCAAGAGAGGTAACATTTGTTATACCTGCCAAGAAGGGGTAACATTTGTATCTTGTCAAGGGGGCAGTAATCATGCCATATCAAGCGGAAGTGGCAATCCTAACTTTCCAAGAGTGATAATTATACCTTGTTAAGAGAAAAAAACAATCTTACCTTGCCGAGAATCATACAATGCCAATTACGAGTAATATTCATACCTTATCAAGAGGGAGTGGCAATCTACATTACCAAGGGGGAAGCTTAAAGGCAGGTTTCCAAGAAAGTTTAACAAACATACATTCCCCCAAAGAGGTGACAATCATACTATGCTAAGAGGGGTAAAAACTACCTTGCCAAAAGGGAGTCAAAATCAAGCATCATGCATCATGAAGAGGAGGCGACAAGCATTTCTTGCCATGAAGAGTGACATTATTAACGGAGAATAAGGAGAAAGAATCTTGCCATGGCAAAGGGGGCGAGGGTAACATTCATAGCTTTCCAACAGAGATTCTATGTGTAATCAGTCTTTGGTAACTGTTCGTTGCTGATTCTAAATGACCAGACTCCTGGATGGACTACACAATGGAGACTAAACTTGCCATAACAAATAAAAATGTGGATATGGAAATTCCAACCACTGTTGAAGAAAGCAATCAATTGTAGGGAAATAAGCGCCTTTATCTGGGTACGAAGGTTGTAAGCAGAGGCGTACTTATACATGGGGACTTTGGAGAAGTCAGTCCCGAAGAATGTCGCACACCCCCAGTCACCTCCCTAAAAATCTCAAGATTGACAACTGCAGCTTCTACATTTCAAGCCCCTTTTTCGATAGTGACGACCTTATGCCCACATGAAACATATCCGGAATATGCCACCAAGGGCGTAGCCAGGAATTTGTCGGGGGGGGGGGGGGACGAAGCCCATAGACGGACTCAGCGCTTCGCGCCACCATGGGTTGGCGCAAAGCGCAAGAACCGTTTGGCCCACAATGCCTCCCAGATCGCTGGAAATGGCACTTACCAGGCCTTTTTCCCGATACAAAAAGGGGGAAACACAAGCAATATTGTAAAAATAAACATTAAAAATACCAAAAATATGCTAAGGGGGGGGGGGCGGCTGCCCCCTTCGCTCCCTCGGCTACACGTCTGTATGCCACTGAGTAGTCACAGATCGATCCATAAAGGCCGGTCGACACGATCATACATCTGTCCATGAACATCGTCATACAAATGTATGAACACTTGTTGTGAAGATGAACCATACAGCTAAAAGTTTTAACACCTTCATACATGTTGGACGTTCTTCAGATTTGTTGGGAAAACAGTCTACACAATCATACGCAGTATCACCAGCACGAAAGGGGGACATGAAGGGAATATATTTCTGAAAATTTCCGAACTTTATTTAAAATGAGCCTAAAAGGCGTTTAAGATATAGATTTCTGGAGGGGGATTAGGTGAAGTGTGTTTTCGACTGAGTGATGGATCTATTAATTTCTAGCACAAGTCGTTTTGAAAGTATTAAAAGTTTCATAAATCCTTCGCAAGTTATCAAAAATTTCGCGCGCTCCTAGCAACGCCTCATAACTGTGCTTATTATCAATACCTTCAATACTTTTTGTGTAACGGGGACGTGACACGGACAAAATATCAATACTGAGAATTTCTAAGGATGTAATTAGTTCAAACATTTCCCAAAGGTAACACCATTTTATATCAAAGTCACCTAACATAAACAAAAGTTTCTCAAGGGGAGGAGTCGTCACCCCTCCACTTAGACAACGCAGCCTTCCCTAATTAAAAATAAAAATTCACTGAATTACCGGAATCTCTCAACATTTGACCCGTTGAAAATTGCTAAAATAGCACCATTCTGCATCTAAGCCACCTTAATCGAACAAATATTTCTCAAAGGGAAGGGTGTCCCCCTCCCCTTCACCCTCCCCCAGGACGGCACCTGCACGAGGATCCAAAGGAAGGGACCGTCGAGGGTGCAATCCACCGCAGGTGCACATGTGCACAATTACAAGTTTGTAGGGATATCTGGGGTGTGATTACAACATAATCTTCTGTTGTGCCCCCGCCCCTGTCAACAACTCCTCATGGCTGGCTGAGCCACTGATCATACGTTTGTTCATTAATCATCTTCATACAAATGTTTGATGATCTTTTTGACCATGACCGTGTAGACGGCGCTTTAAACCAAAAACGAATACGTTGAACACTAAAATCCGACCATTATACAAAATTTGCCAAATAAAGTCTTGTAGTGCCTTAGTAAGGACAGGAGTGTAGAGTTGAAATTACTTGTTTTGAGAACAGTTTGTATGATTTTAGCCACTCCCATACTTTAGCAGCATTCCTCTCTCCTCAGGTCAAAATACGAATATTAAAAGTGCGTTTTATGTGGACTATTTCTAACTGAATTCCACACTATTTCCATGATACAAAAAGAAGGAAGCAAAAAGAGAAGTAAGAGAAAAATATAACATGCACACCTTGGAAATCGGACCCAGGCCACTAATCTTGTGCTCAAAAGGTATGGCCTCTACATCATTTGTATAGTGTTGAAAAGATGGTTGTTAAACTGACAGTTACAAACCCTTGCACCTTTCTGAAATTAAGTTATTAAAGTGATATTACTGTGGATTAATACATCAGAAGTACTTGCTACAGGTAGTAAAGATAGGCCATGTCCTTATAAGAGTAGTTAAATTGAGGATCGAATGCAAAAGAAGGGTCTCCCTTTTCATCATGGGCGTAGGGAGCCCAAGTTGATTTGGGGGTGGGGGCTGTAACGACTTGCCCGAAAAATATAATCAAAAATTTCCGCGCTCTCCACGCGCATTCAACATGTTAATGTACATATCATACAGGTATGCATCAGTTATCACACCGCATGCCAATTACATACAATAGTTTTCCCTGTTACTACCCTTCCATATTGGTTGTAATTTTTGGGAAGTCGTTACAATAATAATGATAATAATCAGTGGCGTAGCCAGGATTTCTCTCATGGGGGTGGGGGCATGTATTATGTTGTGTGATCTCCGACCTGGGGAGGGGTCTAAGTTTTTTAAAAATTAGAGGTCCTTACATGCAATCTGGTGCCACATATGCTACCTATGAAGTAAAATTTGTGTTAAAAAATTTAGGTTAGGTGCTAAAGAAAATCAGCCTCAGTGAGGGGCGGCGTGGCCCAGTGACCCCCCTAAATACACCACTGATAATCATAATATAAGTTCAACCATTAAAAACACACTGGTGAAATAGTACGAAATATATAGGTGCTGATGCAATCCAAATCAGAACTTTAATTGCCAAGGAAGTTTTCAAACTATTGATTACCTTTAGCTACATCATTGCATTATTTTGCTTTCAGTAGGTACCCGAAAAAATTCTCAGCACATTGCCCGAATTTTCACAAAAATATTTGGTTGGGGGCTGCTGCGGTGCAGCCTCCCGCCTCCTACGCCTATGCTTTTCATAATTGCGCAGTTTGTTGACCGTTAATCTCCAGACACACTATAGCAAATTTTGCAGAGAGGTCTGTAGGCCTATTTCTGTTTCTTACTTGAATACGAAAACAACACTTTAGGCTTTAAGTGTTTTATTGTGATGCAAAGACGAAATAAATTTGGACACGTTATTTTGATTTCTATCACTAAACTGCTTTCCCAAAAAGCAGGGACAAAGAAACTAACATGAGACCAAGAGTGTTATGTATACACAGGTTCAAGACAGCAAGGCGCTTTTCTTAAAAGGGCGTTAAAATTAATTTTGCAAAGGCCTTGGGTGAGTTAGTCCATAGTATATCCATTCAGAGAACTAAAAAAAGTACTAACTTTTGCTGTAATCGTCGATAAAAGGTCAAGGGGCCTGCAAAAGGGATGGAGGCGACACAAACAAGATGAAAGGAAAGGAGGGAGGCAAAGACCCAAAAGGAAAAGAAAAGAAAATGAAAAGAAGCAACAAAAACAAGGTCTTTTTTTTCCTTCTGAGTTGACGTATTTTACTTCGAAAATCGTAGGCAGATATCCCTGATTGCGAGCAGTACTCATAGTTTCTGGAGATTATTGAATTTACATTGGCTGTTAAGGAACTGTTCATTAGAATTGGTTTTAGTGAGTAAACCTGATAAACACAACATACTTCAGTTCGTTGCAAAATTGTTACATGCTGACAACATCAAAGATCACTTGCTTTGTAGTGTAATGTGTCTAAAGACAAGTTGTAACGAAACGGGGAAAGGTTGAATTCCTCCCACCCTTTGCCTGCCACCGCTTCTTTACAACCCCAGCCAACCACCTCGTAAAAACTCTATCAACGTATCTACCAATGATCGAAATCAGAACAAGCAGTTGGATTACATGAAACTACTTAGCTTTATTCGTAGGTGACCGACGGAAGAGTGAGCATATTAAGGGATGTAGCCGTGACATTTATACCTGTACACCAAAATGACAATTTCTGTCGGAGACCGATCCCCACATAGCATATACACTAAGCATATACACTACTAATATGCTATCTATTTGGCGGCGCCTGAGAGATAACTCCTCGCCAACGAGCCCTATGACTCATAGGGGTAGGAATGGGCCGAGGCAGATCGCCCCCACTATCGAAGGTGTGGGGGGGAAACCCTCTTTTGGCCCCCGCACTCACAAGTACTGATGCCCTAACTTTTATTGCCTGCAACAGTTCAACTTGATAGTTTTTAATAAGTTCACAACTTTTTCCCTTATTGACATAAAATCATTCAGAACATAATTATTGAAGACTTCAATAGTTTTTTCTTTTAAGCGCGAGAGAGGTAGATGTAACCTACATTCAGGGCAGGATTTTGTATCTGAAAGTGGGAGGGGGTGACAAACCCGGGCGCAACATCAACGGCGCCGACTGGCACTGTGTGAGCTCGAAGCTCTCCACTAAAGGCGTGGAGTACACGGCCCGCCCTAGGGCCCTTGGTGGTGCCCAGGAGCAAGCCCCAGTGGGGGTCCTGGAAACAATGTCCCCGGAAGTCCTAAGGTACTCAAAGAATTCAAATCATTAAAATGAGCTTTTTGCTATCTTAAAACTCATCGGATGTGCGTTGCACAGATCAGAAGAATCACAGTTTGACCATTTTCATAATAGCCTCAATCAGAGTAACAAGTCATTTTTTATGATAAAGGGTGTTTGGCTTGTGGGTGTTTACTGTGGTGATAGAAGAATTTGTATGAATATGGAACAACCAAGATGCTATACCGGAAGTAGTTACAAAACAATATTTTAAAAGGGGGCGCGCAAAGCGCGAAAAGAAAACAGCTTAATTTAAGGCATTTTATTTTAGTGTATAGGCCGGTTCATACTTCATTATAGCGCTATGAAGTTGCGTTTAAGGATGTTAGCTGGGTCTCGATATGCCGATGTAAAACTGATTCATACTTCAGTTTTCTCGCATAGCTCAACTTTCGCAGTACTGCCATGCAATGCACAGTCTCCCAATACCTGCCTATGCAAAGGCCAAGTACAGCACATATGTGTATGCGGTTTGATCGGCTCTACGACAAAGTACACTATTGATTACCGTGACAATTTTAGGGAATACAAGAAAATCCTGCCTTACTAACCTTTATGTCTTAATTCGTGGAAAGCAATAACTGTTTCCCTCCATTCCGACAACTCTCACTGTCACAATCAGGCTGCCGATAGTCGCACGGAACCCGAACACATGTAATGAGCCGGTATCTGAAAAGGTCCGCCATTGTTGTCGAGTAGGATCGTGAGCTCGTTTCAAAAGGTCGTTCACCTACCAAGCAGCCAATCAGAAGCCGTTTCCTTTGCGATATCTCGAGAGCTTGCGAGAAAAGTTGAACAATGTTCAACTCCAAGCGATGACCGTGAATCGAACTGGCGGCAAAGATATTTTGACCATATATGGTTATTGATCGCTTTATCGCGCGAGAAATTTGGAAGTATGAACCGGCCTTATTGCTTTCTTTTATTTTTTTAAAGCAATTATCCATTATATTTAAGACTCTCCTACTTCCCTAGCCACCTATTTTTCTCTTTTGTATTCATTTTTGTCCATAGTCTTGGACAAGGGACCCCTCAATCTTTTCGTTTCTGTGAAAAATAATCAGATTGCCAAAATGCATTGTGGTTTCGATGATAAATGTTTTCATTCCAAATAATGTCAAGATGTCCCATTTTTTCAGTCACTGGCCAAAACCTATCTTAATGTGTTGAAAAATTGTAGTCTTGTGTTCATATTTGACCATGGAAATTCTTGGTAAATTGGTGACCCTTGATGACCTTTGACCTCCAAAAATTGGGTTCTGCTCGTCTGACCATAAGGCATCCACATACAAAGCATGATATTTATCCCAGTTTCCTACTTTGAGACATCATGTTAACACGATTTTAGAGTTTGACCCACGGTGACCTCAGATGACCTTTCACCTCCACCAAAAATAATAGGGTTCTTTCTCTTAATTGGAAATTTATGTATCAAGTTTGAGAACTGTCAGAGCTTTTCTCCTTAGATATCATGATAACGAGATAAGCGTCAAAAACACACTCACACGCAATCATGACCGCATAGGTTTTTCTTTTCATCAAAACCAAAAATACAAATGAAAGCATAATTTTGTAAGAACGATAAAAGGTTAAGGGTGATTGTGTATAATATTTTCCAAAATAGCGTTTTTATGGGTAGTTCTAACAGAAACAAGGCCATGGGCGTCTTCAGCAAAAATATGCCAGGAAACAATTTTTATTGGAGCTGGGCTGCATCTTCCTAAGGTGTGCCCGTTTAAGCCTTTAATCGCTAGTGCCGAAGGCGCGAAGCCGGAGGCTGGGACTGTGGGTGCTCCCGAGAATGTTTCTTACATTTAATGTCTTTAGTGGCCATTCTGGACCACTTCAAGAGGTAGAAATTGGAAATGCTAATGAAACAGTTTCTTATCGTGATTGCAAATTGCAGATAGTAACCGTCAGTCAATTTTATGAGGATGGTGGTAATTGATGGATAGAGTGAATAGCAGGAGAGGTTGCAAAGGTTTTGAAATAAGTAATTTACTCAAGCACGGATCCTACAGGAATAAGAACCAGGCAATTTCACAAAAGTTTTGTTGCGGACAGCAGTACTAACGAAACATCTACTTCTATTGCCCCCAGGCGAAGCACACAAATACCATGCATGGTGTGTCAAATGACTTGCATTTAGCACTCTAAAGTACCCTTATTTCAGGGCTACAAGTCATAAATATGTAGCGGGGAGCCAACGCCTGTGCTCTGCAAGAAATTTTAAGTTTGCAATGACAATTGCCCCTTGCCTCTCCACCTTTGAGCTTCCCCACTGTATTAGTTGGTATTCATTGCGGGAGGGCGGGAAGCACCCCGAGAAATTTTTTCCTGGCTTTATGATATTTAAAATTAATGTTTTCCTTCATTTAACATTGCAAAATTTACCAAAATATTGAAAATTCGTTATTTTTCTGGTCTTTATTCCTTTAGTTCAATTTTTTATAACTTTTTAAGGTCTGGAAAATAGTAGTGTAGTGGGAGGTAAGTGTCCCTGCCCCCGTAATCTCGCCTATGGATACATTAGCAAATATTTAAAAACATACTTTACCGTCACACAAAACGTTAGTTTGGACACTAATGGTAATTTCTAGAGGTGATGGAGGAAGTCGAGGTACCACCCCACCCCCACCGTCGCGGAAGGCTTTCCAATTTCGTTGTGAAACTGCAAAGGGTAAAATACGTAATTGAAATTGGCAAAGACTATCAGTTGCACACTCGCGATTTTGCAAAGTAAAACTCCCCATTTTAGTAATCCTCAGTAAAAGTATCCATGTATTTAAAATTGTTTTCAATACAAGGCCATAAAATTTTCGAGCCTAAACTTTTGCTTTAGCCATCTTTTCGACATCGGTAAAGGCTCCGGGATGCTGGCCTTTCCGTCAGAGGGTTTGGCCCCCTATCTGGAAAATCCTCATTTCTAGAGCATGATGCAAACGTGAGAAGATTAAAAAAGTGTCATCATTTTGCCTCTAAGTTTTTCCAAGAGAGAAGTAAGCTTTCAAGGGAAAAAGTCCCCCAACGAAGACCATGCTGGTAAAGACATGCTAATTTACATTCTGTTAGGTTAGGTGTATTAATAAACCAGCGACAAAAATGCAGAAAAATGAGACATAACGTTCAAAAGCTTATAATTTTATCCCCTTAACTTGAATCTTACAAAATCGATTAATTTAAGCTAGGCCTGTGATCACAATAGTTACTGTGTGTACTTATCTCTAATCTTGGCTGGACTAAAGCACAAGCACCGTTGTAACGTTGGGTTTAATTCTCGCTGATCTGGTCGATACGGCCTGCAGTGTTATGAAGCGACGGTAGCAGGCGCAACGCTCTAAATTCATTGGCGATCTTCCTATTTTTGAAGAGTGTACGTTCAAGTCTGGTACGTATTGTTGACCGAAGCCTTTCAAAACTCTCGGTTGAGCTGAGTCTCTCTACGTTCTTTTACAAGGTCTCTGGTCATAATGAGTCGTTTCTGTGCGTTTTTATTGTTATCTCTCTGTATGTCTTCGGTAAGACATACCGTACCTTTTTATACGATCCATTAAGCGTTCAAGTATCTTCTTGCTTCATAATAAATTCTAGTGTTTTTTTTCACACATTGCATCCATGGATAGAAAATTTGAGAAAGTTATAACATAATCATCTCTTAGGTTAGAATAACAACGAAACTGGTCCCTTTTGTTATCTCTGTCGAGACCTGCAGGTGAAAATTTCTAGAAGTCGAAGGCTAGTGAGTAGAAGTCCAAAGGAAGATCTAGTATTTTCATTCGTTGAACTGCCCGGCAGGATAAGAGTTGGAATCCTTGTACTGTTATCAGCGCCTTGTAACACTTTCCTGTAGAAAGTTTCAAGTGTGAATTACTACATCATGAAGTCTCGAAAGGAGGAACATTACATGCTCTTTACAAGGTCTTGGAAGTGCCTTTCATTCGAGGTGAAAATTTTCTTGGTACTCTACGTGCAAACTGATGGTGCCGGGTAGTCTGCCTAGATAGCGTCACACATTAGTTCCCTTTAGCATGGCCCCTACAAGTTTTTTCTTCCCATCTTTTTTCCGGACCTGGAAAGGCCTCATCCATAGGTCACTGATCAAACATACACTCCCTTCTTCAAAATATCTTCCTATGCTTATGAATATCAAAATATCTTTCTACGCCTAAATTTTTGCAGCTGGCCGTAATTAGAAACCTCCCTGTCTCTTGTATTTGACTGTAAATCTTGTGAAGCATTCTAAAATGTTCTTGCAGAGCGAATGGAATATTCCACGTCAATTTGTTTTAATTGAAACTTAACCTGTACGTGGTGACGCACAGGCGCTTCAAGCAGAAATATCTAGTTGTGTAGCAAACACCAAATTATTTGTCTTTGTAAAGAATCTTCCTCAAAACAAGGTAGATAATCATGTCTACAAGAACTTCTTCCGTTTGGAAAGCAGATTTTGCCCGTCCAGCAGTCAGTAATTTGTGCTATCCCTTTCAAGCAAAACCTTCACCAACCAAAAAAGAATGGCATATTTATTGTCATATAAGCTAAGTAATGCTTTACTTCATTGCACACTTCAAACATTACCAATTGATAAAGAAATATTTTAATGCAGAGGGTATAATTTTGTAATACATTTGAAAATCTGGGGGTATTTTGTTGTAGCCGTCTCTCTTGTAAATAAAGTAGGGAGCAGGCGCGGATCGGGGGGCCTGGGGGCCCGGGCTCCCTCCCTCGCCACGAAAAAAAAGGGAGAAAAAAGGAAGAAAAAAGAAAAAGAAAAAGAGAAAGAGAAATTAAGAGCAAAAAAATGAATAAAAGTGTCTAAAAATGTATTCAAAGTAGGGTTTGAGTGGTGCTTTAGCTGGATTATCTCTTCAGATATCTTTCAAAGTGGTTGGCGACGAAAGGAGAGCTACAATGTTCGAAAACGGGTGAATAGCTGAGCAATGATCCTTGACTTAAGATCTAAATAAGTAAACGTGATAAATGAAGTATGGGCCCGGCTAGCTGCACTGAAATTTAGTAACAATTTTGTGTTAAAGAGTGATTTGTTGTAATCTAGAGGGATTGAGAGGCAAAGTTTTCGCCATACATACCTTGCAGAATGAATACAGAAGACAAGCTGTCAGGTGACGTGCTATTGTGCACAGTGGCACCAGCTGTTGCAGGCAAAGTATAGGCGTGCATACCCTATTCGATTTCGAAACTGTCTGAAAAGTTTTAAAATGAACTCAAAAGGCTTTCAAGCTACAGACAGTGGCGTCGGCACAGTGGGCAATGGGTGACGTGTCCCCCTCCCCACTGGATTCTTGAAAATATTTAAAATGGTCCCAAAAGTCGTTTAAGCTACAGATTTCTGTGGAGGGTGTAGGGTGAGATGTATTTTTGATGATTGGTTTATTTTTTCTAACCATTTTCTTTCACAAACTTTTCTCAAACTATCATAAGTTTTGGAAATTCTCGACAAATTCCAAATTTTCGCACGCTCCGCTAGCGTCAAGCCTTGTGTCAGAGTTGTCCTTATATTATCAATAGCTATCGGTAACTACTCACGGGGGAACAAAGGAGCAAAAGTGCTTTTTAAGAATTCTCAGTCAGAAGATTCGTTTCTGAATAGCTTAGGTTGGTGGGAAAGTGACAGTGTCCGATGCAGGTTCTGAATGCAGGTTTTGTCATGGACTAAAATTTTATTCAAAATTTCGTCGCGCTTCGCGCACATACGACAGGGTTTACGCCCGATTTCATGTACCATTGACAAAGCTATGACGCAAGAAACTATTCCAATGCAAACATTTTTCTAAAAAGTACATCTCCTTCTCTGTAGGGCTCTCATCATTATAGGATCTTTGACTAATCTAGTCTAGCACATGATTTGAAAATTAAAAGTACGTAATTGCCGTTGCCTATTTTCCAAACATTTTACCGCGACGTTCAATAACGACGAAAATCTTTTCTGAAACGAATTTTGCCTGTCCACCATCCCTCTTGCTGTAACTAAAAAGACGGTGATACATCATATCTCCTCCCATATGGATGTCGGGTAGTGAAAATCCCGTTGCTCCCTCTTTTGTATACTGTAACTAATGCAGAGCTCCCGGGAGGCTCTATACTGTTCTCTGTCAACCTTGGATATCCTTTTAAAATGTAAAGGAAAAATTTTATTTTAGTCCAAGAATGTTTCTGTGGTCCCCACGCTGGTATACTTGCGTGTACAATTTTCCCATGGGCGTGGATCATGGGGGGCGGGGGACGCGCCCCCCTCACTTCTTTGGAAGGGGGGACATCGTCAAAAAGTCCCCCTCAATTTTTCAAAAATGATGGAACAGACTGCAATTATGCCTAGGAAAACGAAGTTTTTTAGAAGAAAAATAACCTAAACATCCTACACATTTGTTGCACCAAATCGCATCTGAGGGCATTCAGTTCTAGAAAAATTTCCCTTAGACCCCTCCCCCATGCCGACGATCACAAAACTTATTGCCGACCCGTGACGCAAATTCTGGCTAACAGCACTACTTCTTCCACCAGGACGGCGATTCACAAATGTGAAGAAGTCCCCCCCCCACACACACACTTTTGGAGATAGATCCACGCCCATGATTTTTCCTGGGACTTAAGGAGGTTTGAAGACAATATATTAACCGTCTCTTAATCCCCTTTTTCACCCGAACAAAAGTTAGAATTCACTAAATTGTGGACATTTTTTAAAGATACAATCACTTTAGAATGACCCAAAGATACCACCATTTTGCATATAGGCCCCTAAAATTAACAAAAATTTCTCAAAGGGGGAGGGTAAACCCCTACCTGGGATTGCACTCTCATGTACTAACAAGAAAAGGCTCTCCCAGTCTTGTATATAGCGTATACAAAATCCCACTGCCTAAAAGGCACGGTATAGCAGTTATCTGCGGTTTTCCCAATCACCAACTACCGCCGGCACCATCTGTCATAGATTTCTGAAGGGTATACCCATGGGCGGCTCTAAGAAATTTTGTTTGGGGGCAAACTCAAGTCCGTATTCAGGGAGGTTCGGAAGACCCCCCAGCAATATTAATGGTCAGCTCTGGATAGTACAATAGCCTCAATAGGAGTATGCATAGGCGTAGGGTCCCAAGTTGATGGGGGGGGGGGGGGCTGTAACGATCTGCCCGAAAAATAGAAGCAAAAATTTCCACGCTCCGCGCGCGTTCAAAATGTTAACGTACATATCATATAGGCACGCATCCGTTATCACACCGCATGCCAATTACATACAATAATTTGCCACGTTACTACCTATTCCGTATTGGTTATAATTCTGGGGGGAAGTCGTTACAATAATGATGATAATAATCAGTGGTGTGGCCAAGACTTATCTCATAGGGCTGGGGCAGGCACTATGTTGTGTGATCGCCGACCTAATTTTTTGAAAAATTAGGTGTCCATACATGCAATATGGTGCCACATATGCTACCTTTGAAGTAAAATTTGTGTTAAAAAATTTACGGTACGTATTTTAGGTACTAAAAGGGAAAAATAGGCATCACCCCCTACCCTTTGAAAATTTTTGAAATATTAGGTGTCCTTACATGCAATCTGGTGCCACATTTGCTACCTTTGAAGTAAAATTTTGTGCTTTATTTTAGGTACTAAAAAAATCGGCATCAGTGACGGAGGAATGGCCTAATGGCTCCTCAAATACACCACTGATAATCATAATATATAAGTTGAACCATTAAACATTACACTGGTGAGTTAATAGATATATAGGTGATGGTGCAATCCAAATCAGAACAATATTTTAATTACCAAGGAAGTTTATTAAAGTATCGATTTCCGTTAAGCTACATTATTGCATTATTTTTCTTCCAGTAGGTGCCCGAAAAATTCTCAGAATATTGCCCGAATTTTCACAAAAATATTTTGTTGGGGGAACTGCAGCCCCCCAGCCCCCGCCTCCTACGCCTATGGGAGTATGGTTATTATTATGTGTTACAGCGATGCCCATGTAGTTTTCAAAAGCTCTTCAAAAACCATTTCAGGCAGTTAGTCATGAGCTGACTACTTTAAAAATAAATACAACCACATCAACTGATCGCTACCGTACTACCATATGGGTGGAGTAAGAGGCAGGTGAAATGGGCAAAGCGGCTTGATCCATTTGTATAAAATGATCCTCACCTTTAAATATTTTGTTGTTTCTTTCATTGTGTCACAACATGTTTCAGCTTTGCCAAGAAGCCATAGAATGTTGGTTTTCTGGATTTTTTCTTAAACTAACGAAAATTTCGAGCATGAAGAAACTTGAAAACCATGAAATGATAGCACTAAGTATTTTGAATCTAAGTACCGTTCCGAAACAAATGTTTTTAAAGGGGGAGAGGAATTCCCCTAACTCAGAACGACGTCTCATCCTATATACAAATAGCTAGGCCACTAGTCAAAAGTCTCATCACACTGAGCTTAGATTGACTGTTTGGTGTGTTACTGTTTATTTTAAATCAATTAAAACGGTATACTTTAGCACGGAGGTGGAGAACCTTTTGCTTATATCAGGCTACTTGACAGTCATAAGACCGCTCGTGGGCCAACGGCGCTGTCAATTTGGACAAGGGAAGGGAAACCTCTCCTTCTATGGGAAACACAATACTTTTAGACTATAAGCCCATTACAACTTTTTGTAGACAGATACCTATGCTAATCTGGCCAGGTGACACCCTGGCAAAACTGCTTTTAGTCGTGGATGATAATCAACACGGCTAATGGACTAATGACCCCGATAGCTCTGAAGTGTCTGCAAAACTATGGGCATTTAACTCCAGCATTACCGTTACACTCTGTAAATGACATTATGATGGCTAGGCTAATCAGATTACAAATAAGCAACTGAGAAAACGCGCGCCAAGCGCGCCGAAAAAATGTCGTTTTGAAAGCACTTTATTAATGTTTAACCTTCACATTGCATTGGAAAGTTATTCACTTTTTTAATTTTAAGCCCACTCAAGGAAAAGGGAGGGCCTAACCCATCTCCAAGTACATGTTTTATTTTATTTATTATTTTTATTTTTGAAAATTGAAGACCATGCTTTGCAAACTTTGGTGGGGGGCAAGTGCCTCCCCGTGCCCCTATGGCGAGCCGCTAATGGGTATACCCTTCAGAAATCCATAAAGAAGGTGACATATCATCTCTTCTCTCATATGGATGTCAGGTTGTGAGAGTCCTGTTGGTCCCCTTTTTCAGTGTACAATTAATACAGAGCTCCCGGTAGGCTCTATACCGAAAATTTTCGGCGCGCTTCGCGCTCAATTGTTTACTCTTACGGGAGAGAGGTACGTTTTTATTGAGTGATGGATTTATTTTTATCACTTTTTACCAAAAATCATTTGAAATCTTTCACGATCTTTGCAAAATCTTTCAATATTTCTTGAGTTTTGCTTGATCTGCGCACTTTTAGCCTTGAATTGTTCCTTTTACTATGAATAAGGTTCAAACGTATTCGCATTACTCATCGGTGGGGTTCTACCATAAGCAAATTATTCGTGTGCATAAACGTGATTTCAAAGGAGCCAGCATCGTAAGGACGTAAAGCAACTGATATTCATTAGTGTCACCCTCCTCTTCTTATGAGAACTGAAAACTTAGTATCGAACCCACCTTCTATTTAATAGACACACATAAAGAGAATTGACACTGTTAGTCATAGCAATGGTTTTAAATGAAAATTCAACTTTTCGGCCCGCTTCGCACGTCCTATACCCGAATACCGTATAACGAAAATAAAACACTCATGGCAAAAATCATTTCAAGTTATACCTACACGGGCTCATAATGTTGGCATGTAAGTTTTAAGATAACTTAGATTCTCCGGAACTTCTGCAGGTACATATAGTAACTTATACTGAGCCATAAGCATCAAATTCCATGCAACATGGAAAGGCATAAAATCTCACTGACATAAGAACTGGCGCCGATTTCTGTGCTCTTAAAATGTAATATTGCGAGAGCTTCCTGGGGCTTCGTCCCCTGGACCCCCACCGGGGCTCCTCCCCTAGACCCCGCCAGGGGCCCTAACGCGGGCCCCTGGACCCCACGCGTAGGAACTCGCCCCCCTTCGGTGCACATTAGATTTTCCATCTTGCCCCCCCCCCCTCAAAATTTCTGGATCCGCGCCTGGTAGGGAGAATACATCCCCCATCTCTTCGGGATTTCCGCCCAGATCTATCAGGTTTGTCTTGCATGATTCCAGCCCACACTAAAGATTCCTTAAAAAGCCGGGTAGGAAAAGCTTACAACACTTTCATATGTTGGTCTGTTCTTAAGTCCATTTGTCTAATTTACCCACTACATGTCTTGTTTTTTTAAGATATTACCATTATTTTGTTTCTAACTGGCTCGTACGTGATAAAAATGTAAATTTGGCTATTGCATGTATTTAGATTCTATGATGTAACTTATTTGTAATGGTACGATAAGGGCTGCTTGTTTGTTATACTTCATTGTGGTCATGGCCGTAAGGGGACTGTTTTTCTCAGGGAGGGCGGTGATTTTTGCCCGACTCCAGACCTACTTTAACTGCCCAATTTTCCGCCCGGCTGAGACAAAATATTTGCCTGATTTAGTCAGGATTCTGATATTTGGGGGGAGGCCGCCCCCCAGCACCCCCGGCTCGTACGGCCATGGTTGTGGTTGCTGTTTCTAAATAATAAACCGTTCGAGGTCATGGAAACCATGGGAGATCCAATAAACTGGGACTTATAAACTGTACATGCCAAAAGTAAAACTTCAGTAACACTGACTTATTTCGCAACCGTTCTTTGTTCACTTGTAAAGCCATATTTTCCACGGCTTATGTGTTTAGTCTTGATTAGACGATCAGCAAGCTAGTGACAGCTTTTACTGTAACTATACTGTACAGACAAAGCAGCTACAGAGAGTCAGTGGATGTACAGACGTACTGAAACTTCACAAAGAAGTTGAAAATTTATTCACACAGTGAATGCACTCTGACCATGTACAGTGTAATCCAAAACTTTACTTCCAACATGAAACATGCATTTGGAAAGTGAGAAAGTTAACTCAAGGCAAGGGCTTACTGAAATTACATTCGACAAAATAGATGTCGACCAAAAAGCTGCAATTCTGTTTATCCAACACTTCTACTTTTTGTTACCTCTGTAAAAGTGAGGGTACATATCAGCTTTCACTTAATTCTGTTCGACATGTTATAGGCTGCGCCACATTTCCTCTATACGGGACTTATATGACAGTGTAACATGTTGATTCTTTACTTTTAAAACTGGAAGTTGTCCTGGTTCACCTGTCAAACCCGGCAAACTCGGTGAACCCTGTCCACAAGGTCCGTCAAATCCTCCAGGACCCAACGGTGTACCCGGACCACCAGGTCCTCCTCACAGAGACGGGAGGGACGCAGGTGATAAATTTTGATGGTGTTTTTTTACTTTTTGCAAAGTCGGGGCTGAAGGCTTTAGTGAAGATTAACAAACGACCCTACATCCCTCACACTCCACGTCCCCCACTAATCAATATTTATCTCATATGATATCGGCCTTTTACTTTTCTGTGCCTGTGGAGAGTAATTTTTATCTGTTTACTTTAGAGACAGATGTAACCTATTTTAACGTTTAAACATACTAGTATCGTTATATTTTCGTAAAATGCAAAAAGTACGGCTTGACAGCCTTTGCACTCATTTATATGCACCATATGTAAGCATTTCGTTTAAGCGCAATGTAGCTTACCCGGTACAGACCTAGGCCTCTCTATTTCGAGCCCACCGTCCTCCTCCGGAAAGGACATGTAAGTAATTAAGACCTCAAATCGTTGGACTTATTCGAGGAAATGAACCTGGCTAGCAACTTTTCACATCTGTTGATTTTTGTTTCAGCCGTCATTAAAAGGAGATATCTGTCCTGATCCACCCTAGTTGGAGGGTGGTGCCACTTTGTCCGATGCGGTCGAACGGACTGCCCGGATGCGTCAGAGTTGATGTACAGTGGTAAGAACAGGCTATTCAATTGCTGCCAAATGGTGATGTTTTTAATGACATTCCTTAACTGCAGATGATAGACAGAGGATACAAGACTGACAGACAACGAACAGACAGACAGACAGACAAACCCCAAACAGACAGACACAAGATAGCCCAAACATGATGTCCTAACAACTGACTATGCTTCTGTATAATTGACAATCATGACTGCGATGTAATATTCCCTAAAAGGAAATGACGGGTCTTTCAACTTAATTGTAGGTTTCGATGAGTGTGAGGACTTAAGTACTTCATACATACTCTTCATTTGCGATAGGCTGTAAAGGTATCACTGTATGTAAGCCTGTCTTCAGGGGCAGGATTCGATGTCTTAAAGTGGGGGGCAAAGCCGGGTGGACTGTCAAACGGTGTCAAAGGCGCTACAGGAGCGCGAAGCGCTCCCCCTAACCTCAGGGCTCCTGGAGGGGTTCAGGAGAGGAGCCCCGGTAGGGTCCGCGCCGGATGCTCTGGGGTATTTACGAAATTTTAGGTATTAAAATGATGCATTTTAGCTTCAACTTCAAATGACATAAGGTGGGCAATGAACATATAGAAAAAATCACAATTTGACTTCTTTCATTTATCCTTTTTAACTCCGTGAGATAAAAAGTCAGATGAGATCGATCATGCTGAGGTCTTGAGGAAGTAGGCGAGAATGAATTATTTTGAGGGTTTCCCGGGGCTTTGAAACAATAATTTTAAGAATGGGAAATTTAGTATTCAGAATGGGTGCTCGCGAAGCGCGCTGAAAAAATTGCATTTATACTTTTTAGTGAAATGAGAAATAGGAATGCTAAGATAGTAAAGTATCCTCAAGGAGAGGGCTCTTGCCCCAACCCCTTCGCTAAGCGCCTGTTCCTCATTACGGTGCCGAAAATGACACTTTCTGTGCCTTACAACCTGCCTCTAAACAATATGTAAAGAGTCGGTAAATTTACACAGATAGATGGTGATAAAAATTTTGCTTTGAAACTTTCTGGGGAAGGGATAACTTCCCCTACGCTGCGTACGGTCCGGCCATGGGGGCATTGGTGGTTTCAATGATAATAGAAGAGTCTGTAAGAAGCTATAACAAGCAGGATGGTCTACAGGAAGTAACCCAGAGACCCCAAAGCAATTTTTAAATACGGATGCGCGCGAAGCGCACAGATTAAAACAGGGTTGAGACATTTAACTGTAGTCTACTGTTTATCTTTAGTTTTAAATGCAATATTTTTATTGCATAAAAGGAAAATTTCCTACTTTTCCCAGGTGCCTGTTCTTTCCATAGAGCAGGATGTGGGAACCTATATCCTGCTCTATGGAGGCTCTTTTTCATGTTTCATTTTGATGGTTTGGGATAAGTGCCCCTCAACTTTTTTATTAGCTTGAAAAAGGTTAGTGTCGATTTTGAAGGTTATAGACTATGTGATACTTAAAGAAGTCAATGAAATCTTTTGTGGGTAGTTTTTACATGGACATTGCCAAGGGCATCGGGAGTTAAAGTGCCAGGGAATTAATTTTTATTGGAGGCTGCATCTTGGGAAGTTGTGGCTGGCGAAACCTTTTAATTTAAAATGCTGATGAAAGTTTTCATATGATGATCGCAAAATTTAAGATAGTAACCTTTAGTCAATTTTCTGAGGATGGTGGTAGTTGGTAAGGAAAGCGAACGGCGAGAGGTGTAGCGAGGGTTGTGGAAATCGTAATTTATTCAAGCTGTCCAACAGGAAGTAATAACGAGGAAATTCAACCAAAGTTTTCCCTCACACAGCAGTACAGCAGTACTAATGAGACATCGATTTATATAAGGGGCATGCGAAGCACGCCATTTTTTCGAGAATTGAGGTTCCCTATATACATGGGGCAGGGTTTGCGACTTTGTTTGCCAGGACCGTGGTGCATTTTATAACGTACATTAGTACTTTCAGTAAACCTTATTTCAGAGCTTCAAGTCACAATAGTGTGGTGGGTAGGAGGAAAGAAATTTTACTGAGCCAGACAAAATTTTCAACTGTATTAGTTAGTTATCTTTGGAGGTGCGCGCTAAGCGTGCAGAGAAAAACTCTCCTAGCAATTTCATGGTTTGAGATATTAATATTTTTCTTCATCATAGCATTGCAACATTTAATCATAACAGGCTACTAAAAAATTCCCTAATAATTTCTCTGGTCTCGCTTATTTTCGCTCATTTTTTTTAGTATTTTTAGTTAAGCTCTGGAAAAAGTGGGGGCAAGTGGCCCCGCTTGTCCCCCGTAATCCCGCCTATGCCTGTATTACGCATAATTTAGAAAAAGATATTGTGTACTGTGAGACAGTGTTTAAAAAACGAGTCAGTAGCGTCTGGTTGACGTCATTTAGCATGTAAAATTATTGCAACAGATTTTGCTTAACTTTATGGGTGTACAATGAAGGGTCGTTAGTGTTAACGGATACATGTACGTAAGTTGGTGTGCAGTGAACTAATTGCATAAACATTATGTGGTGAATCGGACTTGCGTATAGAGCTATGCATTCCCATATAAAGCAGTGTGTAAAACGTTAAGGCGAAACGTTTTTTTCGCCTGAAGGTCGAGTTCTCCCAACAGTCACGTTTTTTCGTACCATATTTCGCCTGAGTCCCAATTTATAGAAATATATATACATATATATATATATATATATATATATATACATATATATATATACATATATATATATATATATATCTGGAAATATCACTGAAACTTACACTACGGGACTTAAATTCTAACATTAATTTTAAACATAAATGACGTAGTAACTAGTTGAATGAAAGCAAGAAATATAAATAAACGAAGAAAAAGAAAACTTAAAAACAACTTTGATTTTATTTTAGGTGATGCGTGAGGCTCAAGACACCGAGAGCTTTCAGGCTCCGGGGTAAATGTCCTTTGTCTTCCACAGAAGGAATCTTCCAGGCATTTCTTTATAGCGTCGAATATCAATACTCCAAAGAGGAAAGTTACCACCTCAATAACGTGACATGCGCACTTTGCCAAGCTACCGGATGAGTATCACAGCTGATGATCCCAGGTAAACCTACTTGATCCTCTGCGAAGCGGACCCTTGAATATGGTGGCTATCTTTTGGGAGAAAGATCACATTCGGTACATCACAAGTCAATTGCTCATCTGCATGGATCAAAATCCCAGGACAGTCCCAACCAGTGGTGGCTTTGCAAGTGCCAACAGTGGTCGATTTACGCTTGTGCTCGGTGCTCTGTGAGTGGAGTGGACCTGTCTCGTGATGAATATGTCGGCTATAGAGAAATCACCTGTGCTGTATGTACCTTGTAAATTGGTGAAAGAGATACAAAGTAGCCAGCAAAGAAAGTAGTATTTATCTAGAATTTTAGACTAACCTAAGAATGGATAGAACTGGGTTTCGTGAATTTCAAATGTGTTAATAAACTGTATAAGTACGTTTCCAACAACTAGTGCCTTCTTTGCACTTATCCCATAGTGATAGATTATGCCCTTCAGCCTTGGCCTTTGTGACGAAAGATAAGTAATGTAACGTTGTGGCTGTCCAAGCTTTTCCGACTTAAAAATTATGAAACAAGGTACATGGTAAAAACAACACAAAACATCGATTTAAAACTTAAAAATAATCTATTTCCCGTTTCTTTCTCCCTTGTATCTCTCCTTGACATAGTAATTTCGTGTACAATACGTGGGTTTTTTACGATGCCATAGGTATACTCTCGTAGATCAGTGATAGGCTCCCTTCGGCTCTCACGAGGCTTAGAGTAAAATGTCATTAAAACGAAATTTCATACAACGTTACTGGTTTTATCTACTGGAAAATACAAACGGAAAGACTCCCTTGTTCAGTAAAACTTGCATCACCAATTAAACACAATGATTTACAATTTCTCGGAGGAAAAACTTCTGATTCAGAAGCTTTTGAATACTTTAAATCTTAGAGGTAGTCTTATTTCAGCAGGGCTACGATAACAGCCAAGAACAACTCCAACATTAAGTAAAATCACGGGCATTTATGTCGAATTTCCCGCAGTAACGAAACTCGGTCCATCCCTGATTGGTTGAAAGGACAAAGAGCCTTGGCCAGAGGTAATCTATTATGACATGAATGTTTTCGTCATACCCAGGGTATTGGACACCAGACCCCTAATCACTGACAGTGAGCCCATCACGACTCGAGCTAAGATAATAAACATCGACACAAGTGAAAGGAAGCTTCTACAGAAGACTGCCTGGGCTCCCCTAGAAAAACGCGTAAAAGATACCTAAACAAAACAACTCTCCTTTTCTAGTTTACAAAGTCGATGGCGCTGTCTAGGAAACAAAACTAGACAATAGTATTATACAGCTTCGTCACTGTACAGTATATAGATTTGTGGATTACTAGCATACAATCCTGTATTTATCTTTATCTATAATCACGTGTTTTAAGTAAATGAGATTAACTGATGGGTTGATTGACTGACTGATTGACTGATTGATTGATTCATAATCTTTGCTTTAACATTGTCAGGTTTTATCATCACATTGTAAAATAGCATTAAAAGAGGTCACAAAACCCGAGGAATCATTACAGTATATAACAACCATGTTAAATCTCACATAACACTGGAGGAAACAGAAAAGCAATTCTATAACATTGACATTGTGTATTATAAGAAATGTTTGAATTTTCTATGACTGAAAATTAAAAAAATATATGTATATGAACTCCTCCTAGAGTGTTCGATAGCCTACTTGAAACATACCGTATCTTATGAGTCGAAGGGGTTGTGATATAACCTACGCAGATGAGGATGGGGACAGAATATAGTGAGTAAAGGTAAACTGGCACTCAAATGGCAATATCGAGAGCTTTTGCGAAGATCCTTCGCATGAATTTCAAAGACCTGGTGGGTCGTACTGGCTCAATACCAGAAAGCCCTGCTAGTTACCATTTTTTTGTAATTTAATGTTAATGGAACATTGAACATAATTCACAAGTCAATTGGGTTGTCACAAATGCCAGGAAAAAAGCTGTCGGCCCTTACTAGACTGTATTGCTGGATGCGTGGTTTGTCTCTTGATAAAAAATTTTCCTTTTGAAGTTCAAGTAGGTGCCAGTCTAACCATCTCAGGAGCAAATCAATCCCAGATCCACCGTGTAAGGGTCACAGGCATTTACTACCAGTAGCGGTTGTTTCTTATGACTTAGCAAACTTGTGGCAGGTGGCATGCCAACAGAGGGTGAAGAGCATACCTTGTGAAGAAGGGATAACAATCATACCTCGTCAAGAGGGAGTGACGATCATACTTTGCTTGGGGTACAATCATTACTTGCCAAGGGGGAGACACAACCATACCTTACTAAAGGGGTGACAGTCATACGTTGCCAATAGGGTGTAACTCACCAAGAGGGGTAACAATCTTACCTTTTTGGGGGGTGGGTAACAGCCATACTTTGCTAGTAGAGAGTTTAGGTGTAATAAGTCTTTGGGATACTGTTCTTTGCTGATTCTAAACGACCAGACTCCTGGATGGACGACACTCTGAAGCTTAAACTTACGATACCAACTATAGAAATGTGGTTACGAAAATCGTAACCAATGTGTACGAAAAGGATTAAATGATAAGAAATAACAAGCACCTTCATCTGGGTATGAAGGATGCGGACAGTACTTTTAATTTTAATAATTTTTACGTTTGAGGGTCAGGAAGCCACTGGTTCATCGGGGACCCTTTACCAGAGTGAGCGTAGATGAGCACCCTTGGAGATTAGCCTTCATCTCTTTTCGGTGATAAACAAGATCAATATGGACTTCAGCTATATTTTGGCATCATGCATGAGGATGGAGATCAATTCGTCGAATAGCAACTTCCTGATTCGTCAGTGCGAGTTACCCGAATATAAGCACGTCTGCGACGGGGTCCGGGGACCTCCCCAGGAAAATTTGGGGGAAAAGAAACCTTTTTTCCCAGGTTCTGAGGGCCTTAAAAACAAAATCAGGACAATGGAGTTTTTATCATTTTTCCTTTCTTCAAGTAGGCTATTTTTCATTTAGACTTTGGAAATCTCAGGGGGCAGCTGCTCTCTTGCCCCCCGAATGCTACGGCCCTGGTGTATGCAAGATTTGGGGACGTGACTTCAATCTTGACAGACGCCGAGTGAAGCGACCATCGGGAGAGCGTAACAACTTTCTTTGGTCAAACTGAACCCTGGGGTGCACCCCTATAAACGCTCTTCCTGGATTTGAGCCTGGTAACCAAAGCCCTCACTCGTTTCTGGATTAAAATACCACAAGTATATGCGTAGTAAAGATAGGTCATGTCCTTTCACAAGTTAGGTTGACGACGTTTAAACTTGCACTTCGATAAATGATTCATTTTGATCTTAATACAGTAATTGGTCACGTTAGTATGATTTCGACCACCGAAATGTTTTTGTCCAAAAAGCTGGGACAAAGAAAATGTCATGTGACCTTCCATAATTATGATAAGCAAAACTGCTTACGACAGAATGACGATCTTTGTAAACAGAACAATTAAATTTTGCAAAGGACATGGGTGATAAACCTTATTGTAAATCTGTCAAGGACGCAAACAAGTCAACCTAGGTATTGCACTTGTGTGATGCTCGACGATGTTAGTTCAAAAGGTCGGCTCAAAGATAGAACAGAAAAGAAAGAAAAGAACAGAAAAGGAGAGGAGAGATTTACCAAAGAAAAAGCAGGAAAGAAATTAGGAAAGTGTAGAAAAGGAGAGGCAGAAAAAAAAACAGATACCTGCTCCTCCTGATTTGACGTACCGTAATAAACTTTCTAAATGAGAGCAGATTTTCTTCATTTAGAGAAACTACATGGACACTTGGTACCAGTAATTGCTGGAGATTATTATATTGTCTTAAAAGGAGCTGGTGGTAGGAAATAATCTTCGTGAGTAAATATCATAGGCATAGTCTTCATTTTGTGGCAAAATTGTCCCATTCACTGACAACAACGATCACTCGCAAATACAAAAGTGTAAGATACGTGTAGGATAAGTTTGAACCGAACGGAAAAGGCTCAATTTCATCCACTCTCTTTGCGTTAATGTTATATTTACAGCCCGAACCCTCCTGTCTTACCCATTTCCGTGAAAATCCAAGTTATGCATCTTCACATGATCAAATCAGACCAGACAGTAGGATTACCACATAAACCGTCGATTCTGTTTTTAGTATTCTTTTTCTTTTTTGTTTATTTGCTACCGGTGACCAGTAAGGGTTTCAAATGTTAGCCCATTCAGGGCTGGAGCCGTAATGATAGTCCGTACCTCTAAATGACATTTTTGTCGGAGAGCTATCCCCACAGGTAGCCTGAACACCACTATTGTGCTAACAGTGTGGCAGCTCTTGAGAAATAATTTCACTTTAATGTAATATGAATGACAGGATTTTTGGACCTGTTTTGAGGAAGTGTTTGTATTTGTGACGCTAGCCTTGAGGAAACTCACCTTCCTGCCCCTTATATTTGATTTTAACCTTGTGAAGTATTCTTAAACAGTTCTTGCGCAGCATATGGAACATTTCACGTCAATTTGTTTTAACTGAAACTAAACTTGTACGTGGTGACGCACACGCGCTTCAAGCAGAAATATCTAATTGTCAAACGTACATCAAATTATTTGTCTTTTTACAGAAGCAGGCCTCAGTACAAGGTATTCAATTATGCACAACCATCTAACGTTTGGAAAACGGATTTTAACCCCGTTAAGGGCAGTTTACGTGCGTACACTTGAGAAAACGAAAAGAAATACCGAAAACTGAAAAGAAATAATGATGAGCACGTCAGCTTTATCGATCTTGTGAGTAGTGAGCCCTCTAAAATCAATGGTTACAGGCACTACGTTGAACTAATTTGTCATGCAGTTAAAACACTTTAAAGCCACAATGTATTCATGCCACAGGTATTTCAAGAGGCCAGTCTTGATCTGAGTAATATGAACTTCGTTTCGATAGACGTTTTATCTTACAAGTACAACTGACTAATACGTAAACTTGCTTAAAGAAGGGAGATGCTCCCTGCTCAAAGGAAATTTCCATTTATCAAATGTGCAGATGAATACGGCAACACTATTCAACATTTTCAGCTTTGACTAAAAGTCTGCAGTAAACTAAGCTTCAAGATGGACTACTACAAAATGGAAAGCACAGAACTGACGGCTACCACGCAGAGTTCGTTTGAAAATATTCAAGAAGGAGACGTTTTAATGAAAGTTTTCTATGCTATCTTCGCCATTCTTGGTGTCATGGGGAACGGTCTAGTGTTGTTTGTCTTTTATAAAACCCCGGATCTTCATGTGCCAACCAACATATTGATAGGACATCAGTCTCTCGTGGATCTCGTGTTTTCTGTTATCCTCTTTTTAAATTTTATACCTCCAAGCATTGATCTTGAGACATTAGGAGTCAGTCACCCAGTCCTGTCAAATCTGACCTGTAAAGTATGGGTCAGTGAATTTGTGTATTGGTCAATCTTAAAGGTATCTACCATAAATCTTGTTTTCCTGACGTTAGAGCGATACTTTGCTGTTGTTCACCCAATAAAGTTTATTAAAATAATGAATAGACGGATAGCCATTTCAATGTGCATATTAGCTTGGATATTAGGCATCGTTCTTAGCATTTACTTCCCATTTATTCACCGTGTGGAAGATGACGGAGATTGTACTAGTCGATCTGTAATGCGAGGTAGCCCTGAAAGGTATGCAATAGTTGTTTTAAGCGTTGTTACTACTCTAATCTTACCTGTAGGTGTAATGTTGTATGCCTACTTAATGATCTTTTGGACACTAAGACCTGTTAAAGACCTGCCTGACACTGAATTGCCGTCGAACGCCACTACCATACACATGGGGGATACACAAACCAACGGAGTAGATTCACGAAAAATGGAATTTACAAGAAAAGCAGGATTTAGAGACAGATGTAGGAGAAATGTATTGATAACATTCTTTCTGGTATCTCTATCTTACACCATATGCTGGACTCCAGACATGGTTCTTTATTTTCATCACAATGTAGTCACCCGACATGAATGGTCTGATCCAATCCATCAATTTGTAATTTTACTCGCGGTAAGCAATAGCTGGATAAATCCTGTTATCTACACTTGGAAGTACAGAGGTTTCCAGAAAGGATTGAAAGATAGTTTGTTGAAAAGCCGTAAAGACGTCACAAGAGTTTTTAGAACTTGCTACACTTATGTTCATAACCGTAACATTCAATTCATTTAGTTCTGTACATTAGTGATTAGTCTATTCCAAATATAACCAACGATATGGCAGTAACTTGAGATAGTCGCACCAAACAGTTGCAGTTACAATAATGAAGCTAATCAAGATAGGTCATACTTGCGCACTGCAGATGGATCCGTATCGATGGCTTCTGGTTACGTCTCGTGTCCCCTCGCGGTCATAACTGCTTTGAAAGTAGTTTCAGGTTTTCGCCTGTAGTGGGAGATATAGCCCGCACAACTTTTCAAACAAGTTTCACCGCGATGTACCTCACCCAATTAGCCAATTAATGAAGTTGAGTAATTGGAATATAGCATTTTGCACTACGACACAATGCAATGAAACAGGCGGAAATCGAACAATCTATCCGTGGATTACAACTACGTTGCCGAAGCCAATTGTCCATCACGACGCGCCACACACTTCATGATAAACTTCATCTGATTTCCGAAGAAGCGGTGACAAGTGATATGATGGTATACCCTCAAGACCTAAGTACTCTGTTTGATTAAAATATACTTCATCGGCAGAAACTGAGGTAAAGAGGGTTATAAGTTGTTCAAGCAGGCTTGATCAAATCCACCGCCAGCTATCCCGGTGGAAGCGAAATAATAAAAAACAAAAAACAAAACCAAGAAAACAATCATTCGAGCAAGTAAACCGCTCCATAACGTATAGCCAGACGGAAAAGAAGCATAGGCTTTCGGTGTAAATGTTTCAAAATAAAATTTTAAAATGTACATTTGTAATAAAAAAAACTTCACCATAACTATTTTAATAGTTGAATGTTACCAAAACGCACACGTTTTGATCAAAACAATGTTAAAATCTAACAGTATGTGTGGCAAAAATAAATTGTTTTCAACGTTTCAAGGTTATTAGGATCAGCTCTGGCATGGTAAGCAGATAAGTATACACAATTCAGTGTAAGAGATCAATATTCATCATTTATTTTAATCCTTCTACAATAACTAGACTAAGGGATTTCAACGTCAACTGAACTTTTTCACTTTTTTTAGGTGGGGTGCCCCTGGATTAAATCATCCATGATGTGTACCTTGGTTAAGAGAAAACATTCCTTTTGCAAATGCAACAAAACGTTGCTATAAAGGCACGGGGCCTCTTTCAATTGGGGGTGAGGGACTCTGGGCACTTCCGTCCGAAATGTTAATGCATGGCTTACCCGGAAATAGCATATTTTTGCCCCAAAATAGTACAACTTTTGCACCAATGGGGAAGGGCTGCAGCCCTGCGTCTTATGCTGTGTCATTGCCACAATTTGATAGTAACTGTGTACAAAACTTCGTCAGGTAAGAATTATGTTGTCTCACCGTCAATTGTAATGCCAGTAGGACGTAGTACATCGTTTTACATTGAAACAAACGTCAACTTTTGTTTTCCTGACTAAGGGCAGCCCTCGCTATTTCCAACAAAACTATGTATATTCGGCAAAGGATTTTCCGATTACCCCTTAAAAGCATCCCAAGGAGACGTAAAGGGTAAGATAGTTTACTCCAGGATCAAACCCCTAGATGGATATGGCTATGAAAATACATACTTGGCGCTATGTAAACTAACTGGCCCTTAAACAGTATAAGATGGCTTTTCCGGACTTTCATAATTACTATGTAGGTTTGTAGTGAGAAGGCCGATATCCCCACTGGCAAGTCACTAGCTCTACAAGCAAACTAAAACAAGAAAGAATTTGTCGTAGACTGGTTCAAGTTTTTACAATAAATTTACACATAAATGTCAAACTTATGACTTCCTTGTCTTCACCAGTCACGTCCAGTGCTAAATACTGAATGTTTTATGGTAAATTAAAACTACAGTGTTGCTTTTACACTGTTAACGTATAATATCAAACATAGCTGTGAAAAGGGGATTGCGGCAAGAGAGACGGGGGCATCATCGCCCACCACTTTATACATGTTCAAAATTGCACCATACTTAGTTTAACCAAACAGCCAGGGCTTTGATCGGGTTTCAAAGTGGAAGAAGTGGCGATTTATAGGAAGACGAATCAACGGCAAGGGCTCTTTTGCGTCTAACTTCACAATTTTGTTGGGAGTGCCGTGCGTACGCCAGATAAGTAAAATGTACTACATAGTAAGTATGTGCAAGTTATTGATGGTATTAGGGTTTTCGCAGAGCTGTAAGGTTTTGAAAATAATGGAAGTAAGAGTTGCTTGTATAAGTTACAAATGTATACAACTTGCGACCACGCCAAAGAATAAAAAAGGAAACAGACAAAAGTGAACTTTACAATTTTGCAGTTGACACATAGGATGAAGACAGGAATGCAATGCCACTGAATCTATCAGACTTATAGACTGTTATTTGTTGTGGACTGTTATAAGTGTTATTTTATCATCAAATGGCATCTGTTTCAAAAAATAGTCACTGTCATATATTTTCAAAGTTGGTTTAACAATGTTGTTTAATGCATCGCCGTTTTGATGTGTATGTGATATCATATGTATATAGTGTTATGTATTTGTGATATTCTTCTGATGTTTCCCTCGAATATCTGTGACCATTGTGGCGTCATACAATGTCCCTTTCATTTGTAATTTGTGATGTATGTAACGCCCGTTTCCCCTCTGTTTGTAGATAATAAGTTAAATGTCACCTGTCAATGTTGGTCCTGAGGAAGTAATCGTGTTTCATCGTTGGTGTTGCCTTGTTGAGGCTGCTTTGAAACGTATTTGTTAGACTGATTGATCAGATCAAAGAGATCTGTTGAAGTACTGTGGAGTAAATGAGCTGAATACACAATGCCAACCTCTTTTAGGAAATGTATCAAAAATGTGTGGTGTGTTTTCATGAATTGTAACCATACGTTGTTAACGTCTGTCTGTTTAACTTGGCATTTTGTTTACAACATCACTGACATGGGCGTCCACAGGTAGGGGCAAGGGGGGCACTTGCCCTCCCCTGGAAAATCAAAAATTTGAAAAAACGAAGGAAAAATAAAGAAAAAACGAAGAAAAATTAACATCAACATTTCTTCACAGTTCACCCAGTGTTACTCCTATTTATATGCAGTAGATATGCTTTAGAAGTGCCATTTCCAGCGATGTGGGAGGCTTTGGGCGCCATAATTTTCTTGCACTCCGTGCCAACCCATGCTTGCGAGGAGCTTTTTTCCCCCCTAAAAATTTTTGCAAAAATTTTTGCCCCTCCCTGAATTTTTTTCTGCGGACGCCCATGATCACTGAAACAAGTTCTAAATTCAAAGTCAATTATACGTCTGATCGACTGAACCATCTCCCTGGCTGAACTGATATACTGAAATGGACCTTTTAGATAAGAGTAGTGTGTTTAAAATAACCTATACCGTATAAAGCATGCTTTCGTGACTACAGATGATTTTTTTAAAAGTGCAGTGGAAGTTCTGTATTAGGAAGTGAAACCCCATCTGAATAGCATCTTGCATTTGGAAGATTCTAATTTTGGAAGAAAAGCAGCTTCAGTTTCCGCAGTGCATGACAGGAAATCTGTGATGCCATCTGAGCAAATTGATCAGATGTGACTTTTGTATTTCGTTATAATGTTGATACCACTAAAGGGAACATATATTTAATAACTTTGTTTGCTGTGACATAAGTATGGAACAGATTTACACTAGATCTACACGGAAACATGTTTAAAGGTTCCAACAGTATTAAATTTCAGGGACAAGCAAGGTATTCAATTATAAAGAATAACAAAAGCACTCTGAGGCAATTTGCAAACTTGATAACTTTAAGTAAACCTGGAGGGATTTTTTGACAAAGTGATCAATCTTCAAAAGGGATGTCTTGAGATAGGAATGGAATTTTGATAAGTTGGATGACACGTATTGGAAAGTTAAATTTTCCAATAAGAGCCCTACAAAATGCTACCAGACGACGTCATTCACTTGGAAGCTTAGGAGAGTAAGTACTAGAGCTCAAGTTGCCAAAAGAAAATGTAAAGAAGTGCTATGTTGAGCATTTTGTTAAACAAAAGAGACTTTTCTCACAATCAGGGGCTGGTATCATAATATGAATGAGAAATCCTTGTTTCAAGACGTGTTGACATCAAATATGGGTGGTGGGGCCTTTACGTCAAGTTGTGAATGTATATACAAGAGTGCTTAAGTTTACAAGGGGACATCTCCATCGAGTCCCCCAATTCGTGCAAACAGAATATAAATTGCTACTTTCTGTGCAAGTATCACATAAAATGACTTACAAAAGATAAATCTTGGGACATATAATGGTACTTTGGGGATTTGATCTACAGGATTACAAATATCGATGAACACGGTTCTCCGTTAAATGTCAGTTCAATAGGATTTCACAAATAGGTTTGGATGTGCGTTTATATATGGGATAATAAGACTTTGTAGTGGAGGAGCGCTTCACGCTCCAAGGCTCTGTTGGGTCATTCCTTCTCTTAGTACCTGCCACCGTCACTTTTGCGGACACGCCGGTGTACTTTATTGTGCAGTTTAGGGAAATATCTTAGTGCTGTGTTGATCTCCATCAGCGTCGCGAGGTTCCGTTTGAATTTATTATTATCATTATATCTTCATCTGTCCTTTGATGATCCTCTCCGCCCGATTTTAAAGCAATTTCTTTCACGCGACCCCCGAAGTAGATTTTTTTTTTATTTCTGCCGAAACTTTGAACCGGCTAAATTTAGCGACCTCTCATTACAGGGGGAAAGCTTCAGAACCAAGGCCCTACACCTTTTTCCCTGTAGGTTCCCTCTGAATTTAATGACCTCTCATTACAGGGCAAAAGCTTCAGAACCAAGGCTCTATACCTTATAATACATTTAGGTTAAGCTTACAGTCTGCTCTGGTGGTGGTACATTTAGCAAGTTGACGTTTAGGTTCTACCCTTAATGCTGTATGCGCAATCACGGTTGCACCGACTCCCTGGTTACACCCTCTATCTGCCGAAGTAAGCTTCTGACAAACAGCTATCACCGTTATACATAAGAGGGTTATCCCAGGTTGTATGGGACAAGAGCTACACATTTTGTCTGCCTCTCCGTCTCCCACTGGTGGATGTGATCAATATTTTGAAGAAAGTACCTCTTGAAATATGATAAATGATTTGACACACTTGAACCCACTTTATGGTAGAAATGTGCCTTCAAAACTGTTTAAACGAATAAGTGAAATGAATGATCCATTCTTGAAATGGATTGTTGTCATATCTGGATTCAAAAACCATTAACTTTGCCGGACAACGTCCGGTTTATCTCTGTGGCTCTCCTTTGGCCGTCTTTGCCAGACACAATGTTTTACCAAACGTTTGCTACTCTACCAAGTTACACTGTAAAGTTATCGATTATGCGTGGCATTACTAATGCTGTTTTCAATTTTGAAGTAAGATACAAAAAACATTGTTTGAAGTTTAACCATATAGAGCCACAACGAAGTAGCTCCATGGTTTAACGAAGCCTGCTTGCTTGGTTCCAATCACATAAATTACGAAAACACCTTCCCACCCCTTGCGCCCTACTGTGTTGTAACACTAGCCTTCTATTGTACAGTCAGCATGCGGCAGCTATTACTGGGTGGCAACTCCTTGAGTGAACCAGGAAAGAAGTTCACTATTGAAAAAGCCCGGTTTGATATCAGTAGTGTTACTACACATGTTAAGAAGACTAGGCCTAATCGAAAATGGTACATTTGTCGTTAAAGCTTGTTTACAGCTCCTCTGTCAGTTTATGAAGCGGTAGTGCACTGGGTTTGAAGTGTATTTTTTTAAACTCCTCACTTAAATTCTTTCACTTGTTTGTTTCGATGAATGCCATTAAACAATCATATTTAGTTTTGAGGCTTTAGTGCAAACTGTAACTCTCTGGTTGCTTTGTGTTTAAATAGAAATCAGGATATTTTCCTTGTAACGGGATCTCCCCCGAAAAAAGTCTCTGTTGACGTGGAAGGTACTTGGCTTTGTCTGGCTCTATCTGAAGACAACACTTTTTCATTTTGACGCCTTTGCCGTGCGTATAATTACGTTAGCTGTGTATTAGAAAACACTTTCATATGACGTTTGAAGTATGAAACAATGTAAAGATTTACCATCCTGGTGTGAATATGACGTGTTTGAGATATTTTATGATGTAGGTGATGTAAAGGACCAATAGATTTGTCGACTGACTTATCGGTTTGTAAAGTAATTACTTGCTTGCCTAAAACGATGAATAAGACAAAAAGATGAGAAATTAGCAAACACCAAAAAAGCGAGTGAAAAGGAGGGGAAAATTGTAAAAAAGATTAGTTGACTAAAACAGTAAGAGTGATGTAAGAAGCATAAAAAAATCAAAGACCTAAAAGATCTAAAACTACCAATCGCACAAACTCAATTGCAACAGGGAGCTCGGATAACAATTGCCTAATTGCACTATCTGCTCAATTCGTCATTGTAAAGTCCAATAGCACGCGGTACAAAGCATGATCTGTGTGATTTGTTGAAGCAGGGAGATGTTAGGACCTACCTGGATGAAGCAGGTGGAAGTCTGAGCCTACCCGATAGCAGAGATAAACTCTTCATGAAGGAGGCGATTAGTGTCATTCCAAATTGAGTCAAATTTGGCCCGTACATATCTATGGTACCTTCGGCTTGCGCTCTCCAATCACAGCTCCCGCCCCCCCTTGATAATAGAATCGATCCTGGCTTTATCAGTGCCCCCCCCCCAGATTTTCACCCTAACATATCAGACGATTGATCCACACCCCTCAAATAACAGCATAAAATAAAGACAACATAAATGGGTTAACATTAAATTGGTTAAGCTTCAGTATAATCTTAAGTTAAGTTTCTTCACAATGTAATCCATGTGATCATGCAAGTCTTAAACATGTGATCATGCCATATGCTGAGCACTTGTAAAATTTATGGAACTAATTGATTACCTCTAAATCTAAATGGAGATTATAAATTTTTATGAAAAAGTGTAACTGAAAATCTTGATGTTGAAAAGGCCAACTAATTGTTCATTCATTGCTTGTACGTGAATGCACCAGACCAGGAAGTGAGATTCGGTAAAGTGCATGTCAAAACTCTACGACAAAATGTACAACCTTCATTTTTATCAAAAAATCAGAATTGTTCGATCTGATAAAGTATTAGTTTCAAAGGAAACGTGGAGTTGTTAAGAGAAAACACCATTAGGGTACCACGAAAGGAGAATAATTTTTCCGTCCTCTCTGCGTTTGTACTTTTTCATGTTCCATACTTATATTAAATTCACAAAAGCTAAGTGTCTTTACGAGGAAAACATACTTTACCAGGTACCAATTTAATGGATTAATATCTGATGTACTTTCAGGTAAATGAATCATGTGGTTTCTAGGTACTGACGTAACATCCTTCTGAAGCTTTTTATATTACATTCAGAGAAGTTTGTGTTAACTAGAACATTCACAACAGGAGCGGATGCAAGACTTTAAAAAAGGGGGGTCGACTGAGCAGCTGAGTGCCGAAGGCACGAGTGAGCCTTGAGGGAGGGTTGGGGTAAGTTTTAAAATGAAATGGTGCCATTTGGTGACTCTTAAGAAGTAAAGCACAAACATTAAAATGGCTGTAATTATGTCCAATTCAGAACAGAATCATCAACGTTTTAGTCTTGGCCCCAGTGGCGTCGCCAGCATTTGATGTCTGAAGGGACCACAGAAGATGATACCGTAATCTCACCCGAAAGTCTAGAGAGTCGATGTAAGCGTGCATATTCGTATCTACGAAAATTTGAAACCTGTGTGGATACTTTATTTGTCGCCTTATGTGGAAGTACCTTTCCGGATGAAAGGTCTAACGGAAGGGGACCCTTTGAAAAATTTCCGTTCATCAAAGGTGCCTGAGCTGGGTTTGGGCAAAATTTCTATCTGATCGTGTGTTGAAAAATTCACTTACCTTAGTGAACTGTTCTTATTTTGGGGGTGTAAGGAAAGAGTTTAATGTCTTAAGGGAGGGGTGAAACTTCAACCCCTGAGAAATTTTTGTTTATGTTAGGTGGCATATCTGATAAAAGGTGCCATCTTTGGCAAAGCTTGGAAGTGATTACTTGTTAAGGAGTTACCATTACTTAGTGATATTTTGGCTGTGGCATGGCACCCCTCCAATGCTGGTTATAACCATGAGCCGGACTTAGGGCCTCCCGGACGTTTCGGGATAATTACTGAATGGGGCAGTTAGTATGATGCTTTTAACTGACATCCAAATGACACTACGAGAGGGCACACCAAGCACTTCACAAAAACACATATTGTTCTAATTTTGAACGAGAACCAAATGAACAGCTTCCAATGGGGAATGACCGGGGGAGGAGTAAATGCATAACAAAAGTGTTAGAGGATTAATAAGCATGTTCATAATGCATATTCCCTGCAAATGCACTTAATGACCTTTGAATAAGCTTGTGTAATGAATAATATACTTCAAGTCATATAGCCGACATCACGATTCAAATGTTGCTCATAAGACTGGCATAAACTGCTGACGGTTGCAAGCCTGAGGTTGGACTTGCCCTTCTTTTATTCGGAAAATAGTTCTCGCTAGAATAATTCCATGTATTACTGTCATATTAATTGTCATCAGGCATGGGATGTAAACCGTGGAGAAGACAGACGAAATATCGCATGATAATTGTTATGAAACCGGCATTCGAACCTTTAAAAATTGTTTGAAATTCCCCCCAACGAGTTTTTGGGAATGACATTAATGGTGAAGTAGGTTCAAGGGTGGAAAGTAGATTCACCCGAATGGGGGAATTCCCGAACTGTTGTGGGGACGCCTTGGGACACACCATTTTGCTGACCCCCATACATCACTAGTCTAAACCCTGACCCGGAAGGGTTTTTAGGCTTCATATTTTTCAATTTTCACTTCTATTATCTAAACGATAGTAGCAACAGAGCAAACCTTGAGTTTGCACTTCGAACCTTGGTATCCTTCCTATTTTAACGGTTATTCTCATATTTCTTCAAACTTCGAGATGATGAAATTCTTAGCACGAGAAGGAAAGCTCTTCGACCTCTCATTTAACCTTGATAATAGACAGATATATATTTAATACCCATAGGACCGTATCAATTTTCATGTACCAGTAAAATTATTGTTGGGTACTTTTATTAAGGTCAACTTCAGTGGGTAGTAATAGTTTGAAAGGTTTTTAACATTTTGTTAAACTTGACAGTAAACTTGACATTTACAAGCAAATGAATATCCTCTAGCCATCGTCATATGCCAGATTTCGGAGAGAAGAAAGTAACTCTGGAGGTACCTATTTCAATATCTGATTTACGAACCCCTTATAGTTTATGGAATCTCTACTACAAGTTCCTCCGGTAGTGGGGGGGGGGGGACATTTAACAGTTTAAGTGTTTTCTCTCCAAGGTGACGAACTCTAAATTTTTAAGTCACAACAACCGAAGCTGAAGTGCTAAAACCAAATGAACCACTCCAAAATGGAATAACATCCCCAGAAGGGACGCCAAAGTGAGCATCACCAATCCCTCATCTTTCAGACCTCTGCACCATGTGTCTGTCATTCATAATTCCGATAGGGGCTGTAAGTAATTTTGTTTGGAGTTCAAAATATCTTACCGAAATGACGCCTCGGACAATGCTATTGCGTATGACCAGTGGTTGAGTGGCCATAAATATGCATAGCATTTGTAAGACTGAAGAAATGCTATCGTCTATAATACTATAAAAGTATCTTGTTATAAGTTATTTTTTATGTATGGATACCATGATTTACAATTCATTGGCGGGGTAGAAACTTCCCCCCTCCGTGCCCCTATGGCGATCTCACTTGTACTTGGCTTTGTTCTAGACTGGCTGAAAGAACAAATTTTAGCCAAAAAGGCCAATGAAAAGTGCAATGACTCTTCTTATTTCAGAAGAGTGTTTTCATGGAAAGAGTGATTGTTAGTGTTGCCTGGCATATTTAAACTGTTTCTTTAGGACTATTTATCCGGGGGGGGGGTACAGGCGGTCCAAGGGGTCCGGACCCCCCTCCCCTTTAACAGTGATAAAAATTCTATTAGGGTGTTCCGTTCATTTCATATCACATCGGATGCACTATCAAAATGTTCGTAAATCCTTCAGAAACTATCAAAATTTCCGCTCCTTCAGTTCTTATTGTCTTTAATACTACCCCCAAAACTCGTTTGGGATTTCCAAACGATATTTTTCAAAGGTACGGATACGTGTATCATATCAATTCAACTCTTGTGCGAAATTTCGGCTCGCTTCGCCACGGTTTTCACTACATGGCTGATGACCGTTAATAGGATATTACTGTATGGAATTATTCTAGCGAGGACTATATTCCGAATGAAAGAGGGCAAGTCGAACCTCAGGTTTGCAGCTGTCAACAACCGACTATGTGGCAATCTTATATTATGAGCAACATTTGTACCGTGATGTAGGCTTACCATGACTTGCCGTGTAATTATTATTTATTAAGCTTATTCGAAGGTCATTAAGTGCATTTGTAGAGAATACACATTGTGAACATGCCTATCGATCGTCTACCCGTTTTGTTTTACCTTACGCCTCTAGCCATTCCCCGCTGGAAGCTATTCATTTGGGTTCTTGTTCAAAATTGTCAGTCAAAGATATCATACTAACGTACCCATTTTGTAATTACTCCAAACCTTCCTTAAGCCGGTCTCATTTCGTTAACTTGCCCGGTCATTTTAATTTTACCATTTCGGTATAGCATCTATGCCATAAAAGTACATTACTGAATGTTCCGTATATTTGGCGCTAGCATTTGGCATGTGAAAAACTTTCATCCCAAAATTACAAGTTTTACAAAGCGAAACATTTCCTGTTTCAATTTAAACATCTGTTAAGGACACAGAGGAAACAAATGCCCAAGAAAATAAGTCATTTCGGTCGTGGGCAACACTAACGGTTAAAGTGGGCATAACACGGCAAAAATAACTTTTGTGTATTGCAAGATTGGGTACTATTGTAAAAGTATCATCTCACACACAATTAAAAACGGCGCAGTTCGGCATAAATAGAATTTGAAGAAAAACGTCCAGAAATCCAATTTCAAAAAAAAGCCACAACAGGTCACATGACCTTTATGACGCAATTGGCGGCACCCCGCACTGCGCTATGTAAGGACGCGTATCTAGATATGGAACTAATACAACGCTTTGGGAAAGTTTCATATCTTAACAACTTCATGAAAATGCTAACATCACAATACAGAACACAAACCGCGAAGCAATGATGTGCATGCTAAGGCGTGCGTGCACTCTAGCACGCGCGCTACGACAACTTTGCGCGCCTGCATACACTCATTGGTGCGGAATGTCGGGGACTTGGAAGCACATCATTGACCAGTATGAACGCGTGCATATGAGCGTGCGTGTTTTAGTTTTCCTACAGACATAAACCTCAGCTCAGTTTCTGTGAAAAAAGTACGCGGTGTGATCGCGTGCGCTGTGCAGAACAGTATGCACGTTTATGATATGAACAATCCATAACAAGCGCTTGTTATAGGCTGTTCAGTGACAGTGTTATTGCGAATGCTAAGCACGCGCTACTCAAGTATCAAGATAGCACAGGTGTTAGTTGAGATGATTTACCTACTAACGCGCGTTACTATGCCTATGATTCGGTGTGTGGAAACGATATGTAATAGATGAGCTGCCTCGTACATGCACAAAAGTGCTACTGACCGTGCCACCAATGACGTCACGTCTTGAGACGCGCTCACTACCTTTTTTCGCTTTCGGATTTCAGATGGACTGAGTGCGGCCTGTTTTGAGAATTCACAAGGTCGTATTCCGGTGTATATGGACGTAGTTAATTAGACAGAAAAAACACTCGCTTTATTTCAAGATGTGCCCAAAGAATGTTTACTGAGAAACTTGCTTTGGCCGTGTCATACCCACTTTAAAATGATGAAGAAGTGTAGAATGGTAGAAGTATACATGATTTTGCCCTAAATCAACTCAAATTGGAGAACCTGTCTCTCTGCCCCCAATGATATACGCCGTTGCAATTCTATTACCACCCTTAAAAGCATGAAAGCAAGATTATTTCCTGTTTTTAATGTAGACAAAACATTATTTTGGAAATACAACATATCATAAAAGTTCAAAAGACATACTTTGCGATGGGTATTTGAAACAGTGTATTTTAATCCATTGGTATTTCATCTGGACAGAATTAGCAAAATGCAGTCAATACTATACCAGCTTCCACCAGCTACCATCGGCTACTTACATAACACCAGCTATGTGTTGTATAGTAACATGTGTTGATAGTATACAGATAGTATATACCAGCTGCTGCCAGCTACGACCGGCTACTCTAGTTTGAAGGGACAAAATTATATTAAATGGATGTACATGAATCCTGCTCCTACTGAAACACTGCTGCAAAATCAAATTTTAAGATTCCCTTTCACTATGGGCTCAGCTTTCCTGACTCTTTCACTCTGCTTTAGGTTTCGAGGTCTCACATACGTCAGTTAACAAACTGGGAATACTAAAAATACATTTCATAAGTTACGGTCTTTTCATCCTCCCCAAAAGCGAAAGTAGGATTTTCCAACGTAAATAGAATCACAACGTAACGAAACATACCGTACATTGGATAAACTTGCCAAATAGAGGACATGATTTAGACTTGTTCAGGCTCAGTTGCATGACTTTACGTATAAGCATGAGGTCCCTTACTAAAGACTTACACCAAGTTCTCACGAAACTGAAAACTTTTTGACCCCCTGAGGATGCAAGCCTCTTAAGCTGTAGCTTGTTCAGCTCAGGAAGCTGTAGGAGATGGAGGAACATCAACCACATCTGTCAGACAATATGTACTTGGACACGATTTAATCCTTTTTAAGTATCACACTTTGATTGACAGCTCCCTGATCTGACAGTGATCAGGCATTACACAAACTAATAATGAGACCATTTCTACAATTTAAGTGATTCTTGTATCAGTCTATTGCCACTCTGTAATTGCAAACTGACTGCCTCCGTTATTAACAGAATCACGAATATACACATACATAACAGTGCTGTAGTCAGTCCCCACCTTCCGAGTCGAGTCCGAGTCCTCACCTGCCGAGTCCGAGTCATTGGCATTGGAGTCCAAGTCCGATTCCGAGTCACAGGGTTCGAGTCCTAGTCCCCTCTATGGAAAAGTGTACACTAAGACAGGGGTGGCGCCAGGATTTGTTCGACGGGGGGCAGACTCCCAGAAGGTGGGCAGCGACCCGAAACACCCACAGCCCCGATGCCGTCGAGGTTGGATTTGAAGAAGACCTGTGTACTACACCATTTCATTGCAGGGCATACATTGCATAAAATTTGAATACACTAGAGGAACATAGTTCCAAGCTGATTTAGTGTTTTTCCCGGAATCTAAACTTTGAAACTGCAAAGCGCACCAAGCACGCGAAATTTTTGGGGTAAGTCCACTTAAAAGAATCTGTATTTATTTAAAGCTTATATGGGTCGATTGTCCCGGCAATTGGGCGCTATGGGGCATAACCTTTATTCTACTTCTCTCCTCCAGTCACTAGCCGTACCGCACGACAAACACAAGAGAACATTAATTAGGTTTAACGAAATGGGATGAAATTCCCGACATTTACATAAATCCATGAAAATTACTTGAATAGGTGGAAAAGGGTTTACTATATACAACTTTTAAGCCTACGGAACTGAGGAAGAGAGGGCAAAGCGTACCGAAAAGTTTGGGTTCTATCGCTGCAGAAATGACCCTTTTGAAAGCCAAAATAAGTAAAGTGATCATGGGTGGCGACAAAATTTTCCCGACAGGGTTCGGGCCTTTCCAGGGACCCCAAGTTCTGACAGACCAAGGAGGGGATATGAAGGAGCCTAACCCAAGCCATTGCACGGCATATTTTGCAAAATATCACTTAATACGCAAGAGCCGAGGTTTGCACTGATGGTGTTCTTCTGAATCTGAATCGTGGAATTACAAAGCGCACGAAAATTTTTGGTAGGCTTGCACAAAAAAACATATGTAAGAACGAAAAGATAAAAAAAGAAAAACTGTAGGGGTTGAAGACAGTATCGGGGATAACATACATTGTATCGAAACCACCTGGACTACCCGATAAACAGAGAAATTTTGCTCCGTGAGTCGCTCACCAACTGACCGTATATCGAATGACACACAGGAGAGAACAGCAAATAGGCTTTGTTATATGCTATGAAATTTACGAGCTCTACATAAACTGTGTACTCTGCCTTGCATGTTATTTGGTGAGGTGGACAGAACTTGTGCTATCTAACTTTGTGGAATGGAACTATTGAAGAAACTGGAGTGACTCTACATCAGGCGTAGCGAGCAGAAAATTTTGGGTTCTTATTAGAAAAATTGTTCACTTCAGAGCAAAAACTCAGGTAAACCGTCAACAGAAAATTTGCAGTTATTTTCCTTAAAATTTGCCAAATATAGGCCTTTTGCACAAAATTGCGTCTAAGGATCCCCAAAAATGCAACCCTCCCTTTAGACCCCCACAGGCGGACGTCTGAAACAACGTGCAGACCTAGTGAAGAACAGCTTTCTCCGCCTATGGTAGGCTACCTGTATATAACTTGGTAACAGGGGATTGTGCTACTAGCTGTATCTTTATAAAACAAAAATATGAAAGCAAAACAAAGGAACGCCTTGTGTTCTTGAAGCACGCCTAAAATTTGGGGATCGTATTGAGGAATATGCCCTCCTTGGGATCAAAAACACAATTTCTGCAAGGTCAGCTGATCGCCGTTGGGGGTGTATATATAGCACTTCATCATTTCCACTAAGGCTCCCCAACGAAAACGAAAAAAAAAAACGACCTTGTCCAGCCTTTCTCCCTACCTGGCCCCATTCCGACTGCATGCTCTTGTACGTTGAATGTACACGCTTCCTCAGAAGTTGCTGTTCCATAACAACTACCCATTCTGTCCCTCCTCTCGGATATAGCGTGCTTAATGCGAATTACGTCTTGTCAATTAGTGATGCTTTGGGCTTGAGGTTGTGTAGGATGCATGGTGGTAGCCTTTCATGGGGCTTCAGAGAAATGATGGCACTCAAGCTGTCCTACTAGATGTAATAGTGAGACAAACATTAACGATGGATCCAAGCAAAGCGTGTAGAAAAATAGTGTTTTGAAGACATTTTAGTATATTTTACTTCATTTTTGTTGGCAAAAGTGATCCAACAGCCTATATTAAAATGTCTCGAATAACATTGTGTGAATGCTGGCGAATTTGTTTTCCGGGTTTTAAATTTTTGTTCCCTCTCAATTCTCTTCGCGGGAAGGATTGAATTGTCCGGCAGGCCTAATGTTGCCCGAGGGCCGCCATTTAAGAACTAAGGACATAGACTGTTGCTATTTACACGAGTATCATCTACACTAGACGGCGCATATTGCTAAGATGAAGATACCTTGTGGAGTACAGGAGTTGCAGAGAACGAGGCAAATGCTATGTGATGACGGATTATGTCCATAAAAGTGACACAAAGTTCTGTCGGTTTTGGAATTGTATAGCCGAGTCACAAGTCCGGACTGTACAAGACCGTGTCCGAGTCCTTGTTTTCCAATTCCGAGTTATGCATGAGTCTGTGTCGTTAAAATCGTGACTAGAGACGGGTCTCTTGTCACACAGTACTGATACATAATGTATATTATGAAACTTTTAAATTCCAATCGTTAAATGAAGGGTTGTTAGCGAGGTCGAATAACGCCTTCGTGGTAAGATCATCTTCGTACTTCATTACAGCTGCACTAGTTTGGATCAGTCGCGTGTGCAGGATTTCGAGGTAGGGGCACAAATTATGATTCCCCCCACTGATGTGGAGGAGTGATGTAACGGGAGCGGGTGTCACAAGTGCACCATAGTTTTACTATGAGCGCGAAGGGCGAGTTTACACGCGTAGACTCAAGGAACCCGCGTTAGGCCCCTGGTGGTCGGGGTGCAGGGGCAGAGCTCCGGTGGATGTCCGGAGGGAAACCCCCGGAAGCTCCTGCAAAATAAATTAATGAGAAATTTGTTCTAAGGGCAATGTTTATCAGTCTTTATTTCGTTTCAGGTTTTGTGAAATTCGATTGTAATGACTGAGAGTACAGCTTAATTAGAAGCGAGCTAATAAACTTCGAAAAAAAATTCACGAAACGAACAATTCTTGATATATTTTATTTTGCCCTAGTAAAGAGCTGTTTTTCTCGTCATAGGCGAATGTAATGGATAGGTTAGTTTACTAGTTTTTACTTTCCACAGTCAAAGTTCATAGTGTGGGGGATAAGGCGGCGTTAGGGTTCAAAGACAAAGAGGCATATATAACACTGGCGTAGTGAATTGTTTCTGAGGATAGAGAAGGTACGTAGTTGAAATCTCCTTGCAACTCATCGGCCGGGTCATTTAGTAGTCCACACAAATAAGACACACTTTACATGTATTCCTAACAGCGGATATCAGGAACAAAATCCTCATACGGTGGCGGCTTTAGGAATTTGTCCCAGGGGTGATTCTTAAAAATGGTGGGGGCTGTACGGGACCAAAGCCGACCTCAGCCCGACCGAGGTTAGGACTGAATTCAGCAGAAAATTTGGCTTTCCAAATGTCTTTTTTTCTAAAAACAGAAATTACCACTGCAATTGTGCTTCTACCTGGACTCTGCAGAGTGTGTTCAGAGAATTTACTTTTACGGCCTCTGTAGTAAGATCTCTACCAGCTGCTGTTCCATGAAATTCAATCCGAGGAGGAACGTGGAATCATGGCGGTTCAGACTCAAAGGAAGGCGCAAATGAGAGGCCACAAGCAAATTCAAAAAGTCAAAAAGGAGGAACAAATTCGCCGAGACTTTCATGCCAAAAATGCGAGTACGAAAGATATTTGGCATCCTAAACACACCGTAATACATAATATTGCACTCTAAACCATCTAAATAATATTTCACCGCAGTTATGTTTTGTTCTTTCCTGTACCCTACCTATCCTGACCAAATAGACTGCTGTAACCGGCTACCGAAGCCCACACGAAGCGCAAAAGAAGATGGAACTTGATGCACGGTCGGATATCGACACTGACTGATAATTTATGGGCGGGAACGAGGGAATTTACTTGTTCGGTGATGTACGGAAACGTTAATTAAGAGTTAAAGACAAAATAATATGACTCGGTTAATAATACGTTTTTGGTGCTTCGTCTGGCTCTCCAATTATCCCTCCCTGCCTCTTCAATCTCTCTCTCAATTTTCATTTACCTTAAATCCCTTAAATGTGGTTAAGCATTTCTAGAAAGGAGATCCCTGTGAACAAGAAAAAAGTTTTAATATAGAAATAAAAAGACAGGCTATCATCGGTTAGGTCACGATATTAGTTCGGACTACTGTACGCAGATTATTTTCCTAGTGCTTTCAATGTACGGAAATTAACGGCTTGTTACCGTTTCTACAATACTGGATTCTCTCCATGCCATAATTTATATCTAGTTTAAAACTAGGCCTGTTCATGTTAGATTCTCGCGGTGAATTACGCCCTCACATTTTCGATATGTCTTTTGAATGTCTGCTGCTAACACTCTGTCTTGTCTTCACTGGATTTTTCTTTCAGGTTTATACATTATTCATACCGCGTGGAATCGCTACTTACCATAATGGTCCCCGGCGACTTCCATCTGTACACGTCTGTACTGCGTATTTGTAATAACAGACTTTAGGAGCCTTTTACATTCAGACTCAATAATCAAAAGGTCCATTGTGACGACAAAAATTAAGCAAGGACGTCTTAGATTGTTTGTTAACTTTCTGGTCGTTGCACTTAATATGTTCAAATATTTAATGTATTGCTTGCATTTGAGAAACCATTAGCTGCATAAAATGTACAATCACTTTAAATCTGTAGCCCTTCCTTAATCCTTGTCGCAAATTATTAAATGACTTAACTGAGACTTAAAGCACAAAAAGTTACCATACCAATTAAACAAAACTAGTGGGGTTCTTTGCAAAAATGAATTCGTTGTCTAGTTACATTTCAACAAATACTTAAATTGTTTCAATTTTGAAATCAAAAGTATCGATTATTTACTTTATGGAATTTTGTTTTTTACGAAATGTACTTGTGATGTCCTCATAATATTTTAAAATTTTGTGTTCTATAAATTTCAGTTCAACCTGTCTTTAATCCTCTCAGCAAATTTTCCAACAAGCAAATTTTACCACCGTTTGTACCTTAGCAAAAGAGTCTACGACTAGTGTATAACAACAGGGTCTTGTAACAGCCACCTACATTATTAGCTCCTAATATTTCTAAAGCAGCGCTTCTCAACCTTTTTTAACTCGAGGACCACTTTGACTCTCAGAATTTTTCTGAGGCCCACCTTACAACAAGTTTATTCCTTTTTCTTAATTTTTTATTTTTATGGCGGATCTCGCGGACCACCTGGGAGAGCTTTGCGGCCCACCAGTGGGCCGCGGCCCACCGGTTGAGAAGCGCTGTTCTAAAGGGTACAAACAGCGCATGTAAACTCTTTGCCGTCGGGATATTGGCCACAGGGTAGGCCTCCTCCGCTGGTGGAACATTTCCCTTCCACGAGGTTCAGGAGAGCGCTGCTTGCAGTCGCAGCCCCACCACTATTGGGGACTGGTTGTGGCTCTTGGTCCATGCAGATGAACATTGACTTGTGATGGACCGTATGAGACCGTTCGGCCATCAGGTAACCCCTATATTCAAGGGTCCATTCTGATGATGGACATGATTGCATCGCTGGGATCATCAGATGAGAATATCGGCCAGTAGCCTTGCACACAGCGCATGACACATCTTGAAGGTGATATGTTTGCCATGCTGGATAATTGGATATTTGATATTGGACGCTGTAAAGAAATGCACGGGCATCACCCACTCCATCAACAGGGTTCACGAAGGAAGGGCTTGATGGGAGACAAAGAAGGTTGGCGCCACCTCCCGGAAGATCGCGATGTCTTGATCCTCCAGCAATCCCTACAAATGAAAGTGACAGACAGACAGAGAGAAATTGAATTTCAATGCACACAAAACCGCTTAATAAGAACATTTATATTGTTTCTACTCAGATATCTATAGATATGTTGGTCATTCCTCTTTGTAATAGGGGTTACCGTAAATTGCCAAACCGTAGTGCTTGCATAGCAATAGCCAGATACTAGTGTTGAATGTAGAAATGAGATTGTCACAATATTTATTCGAGTTTTAGAGAAGTCAATCTCTGCTTCATTACCGAATTAAATTAACCATGACGGCAGAATACTACTGGTTTCAAATCAGAAGCCAAGGAAAACGACATTATTATTATTCACTTTGTCAAAATCACTCCACAGTGTAGTCTACACCAAGCTTTCCCTACCACAAACCGACTATTTATTTTAAGCTAAAGAAATGTATAACTAGGTTTACACAATGTGCTACCCGACGAAAGTTACTTTTCTCTGGAGCTGCATTCATGACTAGATCAGTTTGTGCTGTAAGTTAGGAACAGGTCCGTATGGCCAGAGTAACCAATTTGAAGGGGTGGGGTGGGAATGGGGTGGGGTGGTAGTTGGAGTACATTAATGCAAGAAGATCACTGTGATGACTGAGGAAGAGGTCTAAAGTGAGGGTGTTCGTTTAGTTCTCCTCTTCACCGACTGCAGTGGTCAAGTGGTTAGAGCATCCGACTTGCAGCCGGAAGGTCTAGGGTTCAAATCCTGGCCGGGTCATACCAAAGACTTTAAATATGGAACCTACTGCCTTTGTGCTTGGTGCTCAGCATAAACAATGGAGTAGGGAAAACAAGCCAGTGAGCCACAACTGGAAAAAAGGCCGTCGTCGTCTCGACTTGAACCAACTGGTTGGAAACTGGGACGTTAAACCTCATCTAACCTAACCTAACCTTTAGTTCTCCTCTTTAACAAATTTTTGCTTTTTTCAGGGTTTCAGATCCAGGGTGTGCAATATTTAAGTTTTGTATTTAGTTTATCTGCTTTTAATTAATAAAACCTTGTGATTGAGAAAATACGGGCACGTGCCCCCTCATGCCCATGGGCGGGGTAGTGGTGTTGCCAAATGGGCCCAAACGTTGACTGAGATTTGGGGTATTCAAAGTTATGCACGAACATACCGTTTATATATCGATTTAGACACATTGTCACTTTATTAGTCAATCATATAGGCCTTAGGGGGGCAATATTTCTGGGGTGGCAGGGATAAGTTTTACCCGAATTTAGAATTTTGGACCAAGTTGCCGGTATTTTGGTCCGCAAAAGGCCATACTCTGTTTTCTGGGCTGCTTCATTTGCCCGAATGGATCCACTATTTTGCCCGAATTGGGAGGGCATATGTCCCTCTGCCCCCTCCCTCGTACGCTTATGATCAATCATGGGGCTAAAATTGCACAATAAACTGAAAACTATATTTTTTCGGCTCAATTTGGGTGCATCAAATTTTGCACACTTTGTACATCACTGCTTAACTGGGAAAAATATTCCGAATAGACCTTGCAACTCTATTTTTGACAGCTATAGGACCACTGCGGCAGTGTATTCTCTCCATTCAATACAGTTCCCACGTTGATTGTCCTTTAAACCAAGTTTATGTCCGAAAATTGTTTTTGTTGCCTTGTTTTACGCACATTCACAAACAGGTGAAGAGAACTTAATAGCTCCAACTCATAAGCCAATTTCCTTTTATTTTAAATACCGGTGCCTTAAAACTTGCAAGGGAAAGTTTGCGCTCCTGAATCCTCGCCCAGACAAGGGTGGCACCAGCGTGGGGGGCAGAGGGCCATGGTCCCCTGTCGGGGAAATTTTCAAATTTCGTTGGGGAGGTTTAATCTGTACGATAAATGTAACCACAATGACCTTCAGTCGCCCCGATCGGCTTGATTTTGGTCATAGCATAGGAAGGGGATATTTTTCAATAAAGACCCCAAATTTTCCAATTTCCCTTAAAAAACCTCATATTTCTCAAATTTTCTTCCATAAAAATCCAAATTTATCAAAACTTTTTCCATAAAACTCTCAAATTTTCAAATTTTTGTTACAAAAAGCTAAACGTTTTTCTGCGCTCTTCGCGCGCCGAAATTTTGTGTTCCTCACCCTTTTCTCAACTCATCGCCTTTGTCGGGGCTTTGGGTTGCTGCCCCCGTTGGGGAGCTTGTCCCCCTATCTGACAAATCCTGGCGCCACCCCTGCTCCCAGTCAAGCATCACACTAGGGATCAAAAACTAATGACCCCTTCATAAGGAGTGTGGACAAGATTTTCATTAACACTTAATATCAAAATTAGGCTACACCAACTTCGCGCGTGCATTAGGTTTCTAGACACCCTTTTTCTGATTTATTGCTACAGGAAATACAGAAAATACATTTGCCATAATCATTATTTTAAGGCACCCAAAACCTTATTAATCACATACGATAATTTTTTCTAATTATACCGGCGAAGCCTCCGCCCTACATGCACCTTCCGTGCTCTAATGTGAGGGTTCCTCTCAATGGCTGATAGTTGCCTCAGTATTAGCTCCTACTGGGCAGCATGAATGGAATTATCGCTCTAAAGCTCAATGGAAACCATCACATGATCCATCGTCCCCATTTAAAACACCTTCCCCCTCCCTCATCATTAAATAAGTAGTGCAAATTAGGCTAACGAAAAATGATACATTGTGATTTTCACTTTTGTGATCTGCTTAGTGCGCTTCCACTGACATTTGGAGGTAGTCATAGGCGGAAATCCCGGGGAGGACATATCCCCCACTTTTCGAAGATGCTCCCATTGACTTTTATTTTTTCACACAGTAAATTTTGTTTCAATGGCCCTTCATCTCCCACTTTTTTACACAAATCTCCGCTACTGAAGGTAGTTAAATGCTTCATTCGAATGGTCAGACTGTTGTTAATACCCCAGAACCTCCGGCGGCGTGCTCCGACAGGAGCGTTATTCCTGGACCCTACAAGGGCCCTACGCTGGGCCCCTTGGTCATAACGTCCACGGGGAGCGCTTCTCGTCACCAAAACGCCTCCAGCGCTGTTCTATCCTTCATGTTTCTGTGCCCCTCAGGTGAAACGCTATGCCCTCGTCCCCTCCACTTCAAAACGTCTGGCTACGCCACTGGGGCTGGTCCTAAGGCCTGGTTTGGAAACCTCTAATATCAGCTTTAGCAATCACAATGTCTTCTAACCTCTAGCGAGTAACTATATATTTTTTTTCATTTAGTTTATACATATGAATGAAACAGGGATGTTCGGTACTAAATGACAAAGTAATGGTTACTTTGTAATAATTTAAAGAGCTAGAAAAGAGAATAACTTGTAGAACAATAAATGACACTTTGCTTATAATTTCGCATAATGTAAAAGGAGCCTTGGATCTGTAGTAATGCAAAACAAGAGAGAGGCAAATTCAGAAAGTATTCCACAATGTACCCAACGTTCTTCCTCATCCCTCCTGTGACCTTTTCTCCTTTATGTTTCTGAAATTTCAAAATGCCGCGGTCTGAATATAAAAATGTCTCCATTCGTTCTCAGAGTTACATTAGTGCCCTCTCTTAAGGAGACGCTATCTTTTTCTGTATTACGGATCTTCCGCTGAGTATGTGACTTATATAGTTTAAACTGCAATATCAAAAGAATATAGGGATCAGGGAAATAAATCCATACACTGTGCATATCTGTAATCGCCGCAGCGCGTGTGAATCTGTTTCTCTTTGTAACGTATATGTTTCTGTGTAACTCAAGTATTACGACTACAGGAAGTCCACGTTCAGGAGTAAAACACGTCGACTCCCTCTAGAGGGAGGTGGGATCCACTGTTGGCAGGTGAAATATTATGTTTAACAGAGTTGCTTAGTTAAATATACATATTTTCCGGCAATTCATCAACCTTGTATGGATTCAAGACAGATGCTAAGCAAGCAACGCAGGTTTGAAGGGCGGGGCTAATTTCTAGAGGGGCTGTACTTGAAACTACAAAACCGTAATTTAGGCATCTCTTTCCTGAATGTACCTCCGTGGTTAGTCGCCTGGTTCAATTTGCGCACTTTATCTGGTTTAAGTGCCTCGATTCCCCACAGATATAAAAAACTCCTCATTACTTTATAGGTACCGCACCACTGATTATTCCTCCATGGACTTTAGTTTACTTCTTTCACGGTGGCCTCTGGACCTTTGTTAAAGTTTCTGACCGGTACAAATTAAGGTCAGTTGGGAGAATAGACAGTATGCAGATGAATTCAAAGAACTGAAAGAGCGCCCACGACTGAGCAAACGAGTAGCATTACAACTTACATCAACAGACAGCTATTTTTGTACCTGTCGGGATATGGGCCAAAGTTAATTAACGCGCGTGTGCGAAGGCTAAATAATGTTTACAGTATGTGTAACAAAGTATTGTAACTTATTTAGCTAGCATCATTGTTAGTTCACTACCATGACGTCGGCGTGACGTCACTAAGTAGGGTCTGTACATGAAGGTAAGTCAACTTGACATTCTACATAAGAAATTACAGCTGAAGTAAAGGATTTTGATCTCACCACTATACAATAGGTCAGAAGCTTCTGGACAGTCCGGGCGCCCCCAGCGAACAAAGACTGCACCACTAATCGGCACTTCCGGTTGGGGACAAATGTCACCAGCATTAACGACAGCTGAAAGAAAAGATTTAAAATGAAATATTTTTCGTAGTTTCTGCTTTTTTATTACCTTTTTGTGTCTCTTCTTAAAGGGAAGAATAACAAGAATGACTTTCGTGACGCTATTTTTGTTATCAATTGGCTATACTTAGTTGGGGTCCTAAGTTATGTAAAACAAATGCTACTTGTTTCAATCCATTTTGTTACAAAATTATAGAATGCATCGTCATTTTCACCCTTCGGTTCTTCGCCAGAGAGTCAAGGGGACTTTGAGAAAAGTACAATAGAATCTACATTTTGACCACATATACTGATTTAAAATGTTGCCAAAAAGTAAGAGTCTAAAAAGTTGCGTTATGCCCTCCTTGGCAATGTAACAATTCTAGAAAAGAGTAGTCAAAGACGAACTAGTGATCATTTGCTATATTTATTAAATTATTAATTTATATGAATTATTAAACTAAGTTAGTTGTGTTAATACTCGCTATACATTGGAATCCATTTCTGCGGGTAAAGGCTAAAATGCAAGGCAACTTACCAACTGCATCCCTACCGTCCCTACCGGGTGGACCAGGGGGGCCCTCGCTTCCAGGAGGACCTTGAGGCCCTGGGGCCCCTTGTGGGCCAGATGGACCGGTATGTCCTGGATGTCCTGGAGCACCGGGTGGACCAGAAGGTCCCTGAATACCTGTAACCAAAGGGATCAAGAATACTTTGTTATGACTGAGTAATTTGCAATAGAATTGATTTATTTGTAAACTTATCATACGTCTTTCATTTAAAGTTAGATACAGATTGAATGCTTTATTTGAGTACACAGTGTGAACATTTCTTTCCCAGCTTGCCCTTTCTGACAGTGCCCTCAATATATTGACAAAAAGGAAAGTGAATAAAGGCAGCTCGTCAAATCTTTGTTATAAACGCACTTCGTTTCTTTCGAGTTTCAGGCTCTTTCTCGGCATCGTCCCATATAAACGTTTTCTTTTCCTGAAAAAAAGAGATTAAAAACTTCAACTTTCAACTTTTAAAGACACATTTCACTCATACTTTATTATAACTGAAATACCCCACTTAGGTCTTCCTTGGTAGATTTAATGCTTGTAGTGTTACTTGTGGTATTAATTACCCTGTATCTGTAAATCACATGTTCGTTTAAAATCATTTTAGTAAAATTCTTGAAGCACTTTCATTAGGTAACACCAGACAGGGTTGGATTCCGGGGGAAAGTGCATAAGTTTACTGGACTACTTTCAAAAGAGTTGTAGTGCACTTTTGTCCATTTTTTTTTCTTTTGCCTGAAAGTTCGATTTGTAAAATCAAAATTTGCTATCACTAATAATTTTGCAAGGAAACTCGAAATTTGTTTTCAGTCATTATTTTGCAAGAAAATATATTTTCTTAATTATACTCAGGGCTGGAGTCGAGTCCACCCAATCCTAGTCCGAGTCCGAGTCCTGATGTCCGAGTCCAAGCGCGAGCCCCCAGTCCCTGTGTTAATTGAACTTGTTTTGTTTTGAGTGCAAGAGGACAAGAACTACAGTGAAATAGTCTTATTCAAACCTTTATCCCTTCCCCTAATATTAAAGATGGCCATAGATCCAAACAAAAAGTAAACTAACAAAACAAGAGACCACTGAATTTCCTCTTAAGAATGTAGACGGATAAGACACGGGTCTACAATATCCAAAAAGGGGCCGATCAAATAATAGAAGAGGGCAGCAATGCTTCACCGCATATGCGCAAAGAGAAAAATCAGCTTGTCTAGCTTTCTAGAGTTCATGTTACAGTATATGAAATTGAATTATTTACTACTGACAGTCTTAACACCAAAAATTGCCTGCTTTAAGATTCATGGCTGTGAAGAGAAGGGACTAAAGTCTCATGAGTTCCGCCTGGATCCGTGCCTGGTATATAAAAGACGGCAGTGGTTACAATGAACGCCCCACCCCATCCCCCGATAACCAAATTCCAGGACAGTTCACAATGCTTTTTTTTTTTCTTTGCTGTTCTTTCCCCACAGAAACCCCCAAATTTTTCCATTGGTTATTGCCAAAATCTCATGTACAAGAGGAACCCTTAGGTTTGATTTCTTCAAACTTTGACCGAGTTGCCCCAAGCAGTATTTCAGGTACCAAGAGCTATGCAGGAGGAGCACATGGTGACGCTGAATATCTAAATGATATTCTGATGACTATGATGTTGCAATACATGATTTGTCATTGTAAAAAGTTAATCAGCCTCTAGGCTCCTGACAATTGCCGCAGGTCTGAAGCAAAAGCTTGAGTACTAGGGCCCTGGACAGGCTAGATGCCAATATCTTATTCGACCCCGTCTCCATACACGTTATTGGATACAAACAAAATTAAACCATGCTAAACCTGAAGGTAAATTCTCCAAACATTTGATCACTGAATGCTTACTACAGGTTCACAAGAGCAATCCCATGGAGGTTGCAGTTAACATTTCTTGCTGGATCTGTGCTATCTTCAAACTAGCCGATATAGTCGATATATTCCGAGTGGTCACTGTTCATACTGCACACTGACTACAGTGAACCATGGGCGTCAATCCTGGGGAGGGGGGACGGGGGACAATTCCCCCCACATTTCGATGGGTGGGGGACACAATATCAAATGCCCCCTCCCCCACATACACACACACACATTTGCGTAAAATAGTAGTGTCGTGGCTCTATTTGACTGGCTTTTTGGGTGGCATGTAGGTTTGTTGGGCAATTGTTAAGTGTATCGATGCAGATTCTGAATGTAAATTTCGTCAGGGAAATCTTATTTAATGACAAAATTTCGACGCGCTTCGCGTGCATGCGTCACGGTTTGCACTCCTTCTCATGACCATTAAAAGGTAATTATACATGGAACTATTCTGATCACAACACTTTTCGAAAACAGACATACATCTCCAAACATCTGTAGGGGCCTCTCATCAACATGGGATCATTCAATCAGTGGCGTATGCAAAGGGAGGGCCATTCGGCCATGCCCACCTTCAATGATTCCGATTTTTTAAGTTCCTAAAAATACGTTAAGTTTTTTAACACAAATTTACTCCAAAAGGTAACATATTTGGCACCAGATTGCATGGAAGGACACCGAATTTTTCAAAATTTTTCAAAGGGGAGGGGAAAATCCCCTCCCCTTAGACCCCTCCCCCAGGCCAGCGGTCACACAACATACTGCATGCCCCCCTTGAGGAAAATCCCGGGTATGCCACTGCATTCAGTCTAATTTGTAGCATGATGTGGAAGGTTGAAAGTACGTTGTTGCCGTTAAACACCAGTGGCGTAGGAAAAGTACACAGTTTATGTAAAGGTCGCAAATTTCACCCCATATCTCAAATCCTATTAACTGTTTTCTTGTGTGGGTACTGTCAGTTGGTGAGGGACTCACGGAGCAATATTTGGCTATTTCATAGCATACGTAACGTAGTTTTGATACATTGCATATTATTTCCTATACGGTCTAGAACAGATTTTTTTTTGTTTTGTTCTTAATGTTTACATATGTTTTTTGTGAAAACCTACCAAAAATTTTCGCGCTTCGCGCGCTTTGCATATTTTACAGCTTAGATTCCGGTGAAAACATTTAAATCAACGCGGAACTATGCTTCTCTAGCATATACAAATTTTATGCAATACATGCCCCGAATGAAATGGTCTAGTACACAGGTTTTCTTCAAATCCCACTTATACCCGACGGCATTGGTGCTTTCGGGGATTCGGGTCAGTGGCCCCCGTCGGGCAAATCTTGGCGCCACCAACTTAATAATAGTATACTCTGGCTGTGGAAAATCTCCATTCCAATCAATCCACCGAAATCCATGGGGCTAACTCCACTCTGAATAGTTTTGAGTAAAGTCGGATAGATTGTGACAAACTTAATGTGTTTTAGAACAAATTCAAATTAACAACAACAACAATTGCACATCTTGATAGCTGCTATCAAGCCTGGTAAGTGCCATTTCCGGTGATCTGGGATGTATTAAAATCTCAAATTTTCTCGGTTTGCTCCGTGCAAACCTACGGTGGCGCTCTGCTTAGATAATAAATGGGATTCAAACTTGCAATACTCGGACCCCAAGTCCGGCCATCTTAGCTAATCCGTCCTCACAGAAATGTGTTTAAGAATAAAATCAAATGAAGCTTTACATTTTTTCACAAAAAGTGCACATCTTGATGGCTGCTATCAAGCCTGGCAAGTGCCATTTCCTGCGATCTGGGATGTATTCAATCTCAAATTTTCTTGGTACTCTCCGCCTTAACCTATGGTGGCGCTCCGCTTAGATAGTAAACGGGGTCCCTCCCCCCCCCAAAAAAAAATAACTCCAGTCCCCCAGAGCCTCCCAAACAAAAAAATCTTAGCTACACCATGGCTGCATGGAGTTGATGTTGTAGTTGTTTCCTTTTTCTTTGAATATTTTTATTTTGCTTAAATCAAAATCGGAAAAATTATAATGAGCAAATATGATGTTTTGGTGTGGGAAGGGGTATCAAGGTCGAGAAATCGCATCTGGTCTGCCACCCCATGTCAAACATCTTCCTAAGCCGCTGAACACTTTTCAAAAATTTTTACCGAGCGCTTTGCCGAAGCCATTATCGGTATAGATGGTAATTGTTAATACACTTACGACTACAAAGAATTCTGAAAACGCCCTTGCTAATCCTTCAAACCTTTGCTATACTACGATCAGCTCCAAAAATATCCCAAAGATAGCACCATTTTGCATCTAAGTAACCTTAAATTAACAAAAATTTCTCAAAGGGAGGGCTACGCCCCCTCCCCTTAGACCCCTCCTCCAGGATGACACCTTTATATAGTGACAAAGGAAGGATCCCCACTGCTGTATACAAACGCAGGGTGAATAAAAACGGGGCAATTTACGCGCCGCCACTGCAGTTAGTAAAAACATCCAGCCAGTCGGAAAAATTAGAATTCACTAAATTATGGACATTTTCCAGCCATGTACGATCAGCTCCAAAAATATTCCAAAGATAGCACCGTTTTGCTCCTAAGCAGCCTTAAATTAACAAAAATTTCTCAAAGGGGAGGGGACCCCCTCCCCTTAGACCCCTCCTCCAGGAGGACACATTTATGTAGTGACAAAGGAAGAATCCCCACTGCTGTATACAAAACGCAGAGTGCATAACAAAGTGCAATTTAAATGCCTCCACTCAGTTGGAAAAACATCCAGCCGGTCGGAATTTGGGACATTCACACCCCCAAATATATCACCCTAGCAACGGGTCTGGTCGGGTCCATGATCTCCGACAATGATCCACGCTGCGAAACGTTGTTTCAGCTATTTTGGGACATGATGAAAAATTATTTTGAAGTAATTCCGTGGACTCCGTTTAATATCACCTGGCAGATCATCTATGATGGTCATGTTAACTTTGAAATGATAGTTCTTATTAGAATAGGACAACGTCAGTCATCATAAGGGGGGGAGGGGGAAAGAGCCTATAGGAAGACATCCCCTCTTCAAAACCAAAGGAACTGGTTTGTGGTCATGTATGTCCCCCGTCCCCCCCCCCGCCCACATTTGAATACGGATTGGCGCCCCTGCTCAGTGAACTGTACGTTACATGTAGCAAAGATTTTTTCGAGCAGTTCCGACCTGAGATCTACGGTCACAGGGAAAAAATAGTCGGTCTCGTATCCGGTCTCGGCCCCGAGTCGCCAAGTCATGTCGGTCGAGTCCTGAGCGCCGAATCACGAGTCACGACAAGCGGGACTCGAGAACAGTCTCGAGACCAAGAATGGTCTCGAGTCATCCCGACTGATTTTAATGGTGCAACAAGAATAAAGTTTTAACAAGTTTAACAAGTCAAAAAAAATTCTTTCAAATTGATCAACAGCTTGATTTGACTTGCTTCCAATTATTGAGCTGTTTGAGTTTTTTCTGGGGATACTCAGGCCATCAGACAGATAACGAAGAATGTGTCATGTCTAAGTCTTAAAATTTTACAAGTTCTCAAAATGGCACCCCTTCCATCTTACTATTTAAATAAGTTTATAACGTTACCTCTCTTTCGTCATGAAGCAGTTCTCGAGTTGAAGGTCGTTGAGAGTCTTCAGACTTAACAGCAGAAGAAATATGGCAAATGATGCCTAATATTAAAAATACTGAAACTTTCATTGTCACTATAAGATTAATGCTTTAGCTATCTTGTTGGTCAAGAGAGAATTTCCGAAGGACTGCAAGTGATGGTAACGTCGAAACGTCTAATATTTAGCCTATTGGAAATCCTTATCACGTTGCTTCGCATTTCTCGATGGTGAAATTTAAAGTTAGTTTATATTACACTCTTTCCGAGCTCGTTAGATTATACCTTTGTACCATTAGAATCAGTTTCGAATATCATGAACCAATTCTTATATTACTTATTATTAAGGTTACTTCGAGTCGATGGCTTAAGTTTCCTGAAAAGTAAAATAATACTCTTACCCTTTCTGATAATTTAAGCTTAAGTACAAATTTTTATTTCCTATCCGAGGTAAAGTGTGACCTCTTTGAGTCTATCGTACTACAACGCAACTAGATAAATGGGGGAAGGGGAACCACAAGTGCAATTAAATATCGCATCCACTGAGGGAGACTGGCACGAACACAACCCAACAGTTTACAGCAGCCTGTTAGGTAAACAAGAAGACAATTATCCAAAAGGCTTGAATCCAGGTTGCCTACTATCTTTTTTGAACATCAGTTTCGTATAAATCGGGCAGTAAAGATATCGTTTGACATTTAAGTTTTTCATGCATCCATTGGAGAGTGAATAAGTGAATATAGATTCCAAATTCGATAAAAAAAAAATAAAATTATGCATCGGTGTTTTATGGGCTTAACTTCACATAGTGTGTTTGTGATCCTTTCTTTAATTTAAAAGTAAAAGCGCGATTTGATATGAAAGTACGAACCAGAATTGGCAAACATGGCACAAAGGGAGTGGAGAGAAATTTATTGCTTACCTCGTCAACTTTCTTTGCAGTCCACTTATAACAAGTTTCAATTCGCCGTGTTTCTGGGCATGATTCTGTAAATTGTATTGTGTTTAATATGCCGTGAATGTCTGCTGTATATGTACAGTAATGTAGTTGCCGATTAACACGTACTACCTAGTTCATATTTCTATTTTTGCACATTATGTATGGAGTTAAACATGGATGTTGTTATTGCCTTAAAGGTATTATAACTCTGCAAGTTAGAAAAAAAAAAAAGATAGATGGCATTCTAGTTGAGGGGATGACCAATAGTAACAACGGGACATCTTGACATCACTCCTTTTCGAAGGTCATCTTTTTTGGATAGGCCACGGGTAATTTCTTGTGTGAATATGTTGGTTTTCTTAATACTGTACCTGAGAATCAGCGTCCTTTCACTAGGTAAATGGGTCTAATGATTCTGGAGGTTTCTAACTGTTACCAAGTGCACAGGACTAAAGACCCGATTGTATGCCTGATACAAAGAGGAACATTCCAGTCAATGAAGGTACCCTGCACGGAACACAGTAAACAAAATTTGGGTCCGTTTACGAAATAACCCGGTTGAAAACTTCCTATATTATGTCAGAATGACAAGGAGACAAATTTTCTACGAAGATGGTCATTAAGGTGTACAACCTACACATTCAAGTGCTAAATCCATAGGCGTACGGGATTCAATATTTCGAGGGGGGGGGGGGGGGTCAGGGATAATTTTTGCCTGAATTTAGAATTGTTGACCAAGTTTTCCTAATTTTGATACCGCTGGACGGTTGCAAATGGACATAATTTATTTTCTTGGCTGTCTCATTTGCCCGAATGGATCCACTATTTTTGCCCGAATTGCAAGGGCATATGCCATCTTCCCCTCCCCTCCACCCCCCCCCCGCCTCGTACGCTTATGGCTAAAATGAAGTCAGAGGGCATTCTGCCGAACCGCATGCCGCGATATCAAAAACATGGAGCAACTGCCCTGATGCAAAACGGTTTGAGATTCCTTCTACAAGACCTATGTTGGTAAATAAGTTCTTTCTTGAAGAAAATATTCTGTTGGGGATGAGTAGGGGTAGAGCCTAGCCCCTATCTGCCACGATGTGGCTATATATGCAAATTAAATTGTCCGTAATTTATTTTCCTTTTGATCCCAATATCAAGAAGATTGTAATCCTAATTTCATTTTCCCAATACTGCCTTTTATGTGCTTGTTACAATACCTGTATAATTCATGCACTCAAAGATTTGAAGGAAGTATCTGTGTGTTTGTAATGCACTATGCGAAACTCTATCGTGAGTAGCCCTTCTAATTATAATCAAATCATTTCCTTTTTGAACTTTTCCTTTTCTTTTCTAGAATTAACTTATCTTATTCACACAGTTTGATGGCGAGCCTGGAATTAAGTACCCGTAAGTTGTCAGAAGAGCTATGTGAACAACGGAATATGAAAATTTCTGTCGTGGTTTTAAAAGTAAGCTAACATAAAATTAAGAGTTGACTGCACATGATATCACATAACCAGTTATGCAAACTATGTTTTCAGCAGAGCATGTTACTTTTCAATACCCTTCTTATCCGTGTATTGAAGGATTTAAGGAAAACATTAGTTTTCAATTAAAAGTTGATGAACTAACTCCAGGATATTTGCTAAGATTTTCTTCTTCTCATTCAACTCCATTGTATATGGTTCTTGAGGTACTCTGAAAAAAGAACTTGCGGCAAAAAGAGAGAATATGAACGGTGAAAAATCTCCATGCAAGGGCGGATCCAGGGGGGGGGGGCAACTAGGGTCAACTGCCCCCCCCCTATGACCAGTCTAGCGCCCCTCAGTACAAGAAAAATGCGCCCCCTGCGTCCTAAAAGTTAAGTAAAAACTGCCCGAAAAGCAAAAAAAAAAAAAAAAAAAAGGTCCCCAGAATTTCGAACCGTATAGCTATATATAACTATGGCAATGGGAGTTGGTCTCCGAAATGTAGTCGGTCAAATTGTTGGCGCCCCCCTTTTCAAACTGCCCCCCCTTCAGCTAGGGGCTGCATCCGCCCTTGTCTCCATGCCTCTCATGCATTAATATTATAAAGTATGAGATTATGGAGGTTAAAATACGTTGTCAAGTTTAAACAATAATTTAAGTGTTGATTAATGTAAGGTGTGTATGAGACGTATGCTTGCTTCCAGTAATTTTGGGTTAAAATGCCAGGCAGAGTATCATTCCATCTTACGCACGGTCGGTCCACTTGCGATTTCAGTGATGACATCGCAGCCTGATCCGAGTGCCGTACCCCCGATTCCAAATCAATTCTTATTCCTGTGGTCCCAATTTCGAGTGTGGACTGAGTCTATAGTACATTGTGTAAATGGGTTTACACTCCTCCACGTTTACAGTCATTTGGGAATTCATTTCACTCGGGCCTACTAATTCCAGTAGCTAACTGTGTGCGACCTACATTCATAACACTTTGCTCTTATACTAATTGAAGCCTAAGTGATCTTGTAAGTGAAGATGGAATCAGCTCCGATTCCCTGTCCCGTGGGAGCTTCTCGGGCAAAATCAGATTTTAGGACCTTAAATGCTGGGGCAATTCCAGTTACATTAACATTTGAAAAATACACTCGCGGCCCAGAACTGGGTTCGTGTTTGGTCTCGGGTGTAACATACAGAGCACCACACAAAAATGAATGAAAATTTCAACAAAAGGCGTGTACTCTGTTCTTCTAGTAGATTACCAAACATTTTGGAGGCCATTTGGATGTTATCAGAGGTCATCTGAGGTCAAGTCAACAAAATAGTCAGGGCTTGACAAATCCCCCAAAAGGACTTTAACAGGTAAAGGGTATGTTATTCTACACAAAATTTGTCGTGTGATACCAGAATAAAATAAAGACAATTAGTTCCGGGTGAGCATAATTTTATGGTAACTGCGGACAGTGAGTATGCAGAAATATTAAACCTTCCCATGCCATTTCCTCAGATGTAGCTGACGAAAATTAAATCAAAAACAAAGAATAAATAGAGCAAGCAAACGAACGAGAGGATGGTCGAGCCTCTTCGTTACAACGCAACTAATCTTCACAAAAATCTTCATGTCTTCTATTATGACAATGGATTAATAAGAAAATTTATTCCTACATTGTATAAGCAGTAAAGTTGGATAAATAGGGTACCCTGGGTTTCGTCACGAAGTGAAAGCCAACGCGCAACAACATGCATATTCATATCATGATGTCAGGCATCAGTGCCATGTATACTTAAAAATGACCTCCTTTCTGTTGCGTGCAGAGACTTCCTCATAGCAATTACACTCCTCTGCACAGGAGATTGTTCCTACACAGCAGCCTATAGCCGTACAACGCAGCTCACAGTACTGCTCAAGTTGAACTTGACGCATGCACGTGCAACATGGAAAACGCAAATTTGATCGTTACTCAGGAAATAATTTCTGATGTAAAACACAGTGAAAACGTTTTACCCAAAGTTTTCTATAGCATCACTTCGATTCTTGGCGTCACTGGGAATGGTTTGGTTTTGTATGTATTTTACAAAGTTAAGGAACTTCACGTCATCGGCCATATTTTGATAAGGCACCAGTCTCTTGTAGATTTCATTGCTTCTATCCTACTTTTCCTTAGATTCGTGCCACCGAGTATCGTTGTTACGCAGATGAGTATTAATCATCCAGTCTTAGCTAATCTTACTATGGATTAATGGGTTTGTTTACTGGACGTTGTTGCAAATATCCACCACAAATCTCGTATTTATAACCATAGAACGGTACTTCGCATTGGTTCACCCGATTAAGTATCGCTCCAAAGCAAGCAAGAAGCTAGCCCTTTCAGCTTCCATAGTAGCTTGGGTTGTTGGCAGCTGTATACATATGTACACACCTTTCATTTACGGAATCTTGCAGACAGGATACTGTGATCATGGAGTTTAAGCCCCATGCTGTAACAGACAAGTGGCAGATATTGGCGAAGTAGGGGGATATGCGATAGCAATTTTGATCATGGTGACAACTTTGGTATTACCCGTCTGTATAATGTTGTATGTTTACCTGGTCATCATATACACTCTAAGGGGTGAAAAGATGTCGAAATCGACAAAGAAAGTGATTACCCTTTTCCCTGCTGACGTTACAAAGAAGTTTCCCCAGACATGCAAGATTTATTTAGAGACAAAGGAAAATTGTTTGGACGGAAATTCTCAGAAAGATCAAGGACAGATTCAAACGGGAAGATATAGGGAGCGAGGCAGACGGAACGTACTCATAACCCCTCTTCTGGTTTCTTTAACATTTCTTATTTGTTGGACTCCAGATATGATCGTTTACTTTCATCACAACGTGGTCACTCGACATGACTGGAATGACGCATTTCACCAAATCGTGATTCTACTAGCGGCTAGCAATGTCGGTGTCAATCCCTTGATTTACACACTCAAGTACGAAAATTTCCAAAAGGGACTGAGACAAATTTTCAAGAAAACATCAACCCCAAATACGTCAATATCTGCAAGTTTTAATATTTAGCCTTTAATTCCCTTTAAACTTAAATACCCACATCCGTTGTACTACCGTATCCATTATTACTGCTTATACGACATGTATAGTGTAGCAGTTTTACCTTTCTGTTTATGTAGGCAGAAATTATTGTGTATCTTTAATTGTTTCATATCATGTAAACGAATGTCTAAGGTAACTGCATCCATTAACAACTTTGTATTTGTAACCAAACACATTTTTTCGACTTTCTTTCCTGAAAGATATTAAATGTATATGCTACAGGTTCCTCCTTATTGTAAACTATATCTTGCGTACAGTTTCTTAATTACGAAATTAACAAATAACTTTTTCTAATTTTCTACTACAAAGTGGTATTTGCTATGCATTATGTACATTACTGTAACCAAGTGGGCAAGGGGAAACTGCCCCGTTAAAAATCGACCTCAAATCGGAACGGCAAAGAAAGAAAAAATACAACGGAAGGCAGGTTGACGAAAGGAAAAGGAGGAGGAGAAGAAATGAAAAAGGAACAAAATATAAAGAAAAGGAAAACAAAAAGGAGTGGCGGGCCTTGAGGGAGAGGACAAGTCGGAAAAGATGTAAAAAGGAGTGTGGGTAGAGGATAATGGAAGGGTGAGAGGTAAGGAAAACTAAGGAAAAGTGGGAAAGGGTAGAACAGATGAGTAAGAGGTTGAGGAACATAGGCGTGAAGATGATGACGGGAGACAAGATTGGGTAGGGAGAAGAGGAATCTACAATTCTGACGATTCATTACTATCATTTACCTAAAAGAGGGATTTCATGTGCGTCACCCGAGTGGGATTCCCAGGTACTGAAGGACAAAACACCCAAGCGCAAGACATAACCATAAATACTACTGTGACACAATGGACGCTTGCCTTTCACAACAAAAGAGACGCGCCATCTTGCCCTTCAAAAACAAAGAGACGCGCGATCACGTGACGTCGGTGAAACCCCTCTGTAGAGGAATTTCATGTAATGTCACCCCAGTGGGATTCCCACGCACTGAAGAGCAAACCACACACGCAGTAAGCGTATTTACAGCGCACGTGCACGGCATTACCATAGATTCTACTGTGACACAATGGACGCCTGCCCTTCAAAACTACTAGAGGACCTGTAGACGGTTCTCAGTGACGTCACAACTGGGGGTTGGCAACCGCCATGTCATAGGGCAAGCTTGTACGGGGTTGCCCTATGAGATGGCTGACATACTACACGTGAAAAGCTCCTATGACGTCATGTGAGAACTATCTAAAGTCCTTTTTAATTTGAATTGTTGTCCCCGTGAACAGTTCCTTGAATAGTCCCATAATACATTGATTGGAGTCACTGATGTGGCTACATGAGTGAGTTGGGTTAGAACCATGGTAGTGTGTGAATTAAAGAATGGCTGACAAAAGAAGTAAGCGTGGAATTCAATTCTATAATGGCTATACTTTTGCAAAGTAAAATAATTTCCATTTTTTGCATCGCTTCTCACACGTATGTCGTGGGTAGCTGTATCCTCTTCAACAGATTGAATATAACCAGGAAGGTACTAACAACTCCCTGACATAACTACAGTTCCAAAGCCCCGTGAAACCCTTTCCATTGTCCATTCATTCCCATCAACAACCATTTGCACTAGCAGATCGACCGAAGTAGCCTACATTGACTTTTAGTCCTAGTAGGCTATTGCAGCGTTTCCCAACAGGTGAGCCGCTGAACGCCGTCTAGTGGGCCGCGAAGTCGGCTGGAATAATTAAAAAAAATTGGATAAATTTTTAATTCTATCATTTCTGATTCCTTGCTGAAGGCAAAAGGAATCTATGCAATCAAGGGGAAAGGGGGATTGGGTGTGTGTATGTATGTATGTACGTATGTACGTGCTTGTGACGCTTAGCTTGTAAACATGATATCTCGAGATAGCAATGATGGATAATTTTTTCACTTAGAATACAGAATTATCATATCATGAGGAAGATCTTTATTGTTTTTGATGGAGGTCAAACGTCACTGGGGGTCAACAGAGATCAAAAACCGAAAAACTTGAAAACACGATATTTCAAGACAGGGATGATGTAGAGTTTTTATATTTGTTATATAGATGTGTTGCTTTAAGAGAGAGGGAACCCTATGAGTTTGTTGGAGGTCGGATGTCATATGAGGTTATCAGAGGTGCCACTACGAAACCCCAATAGACAGTGGGTGGTACCGCCAAATTGTGTCCGATGTTTCGTGACCAACGGAAAGTTAGCCTAGGGCTGAATTATTCTGCCATTCCAAAGATGAAGGTACAGAGAACAACATTATTTTATTTTTTCACAAGCATAACTGTTACTAATACTTATTTAAAATTTGAACACGTGAAAAGGATGTTGTGACTATAGCATGATTAAAAATACCAGATGCATAACGAGGTTCTTTGATGGCGCACTGGGTTAGAGCTCGGTTTCTCATGCAGACGTTCCGGGTACGAATCCCTTCTAAGACATGTTTTTTACAGTTTTTGTTTTACACTCTTTGGTGGGGTTGAAAAGGTCATATGAGGTCTGCAGAGGTCAAATTGTGAAAACATCGTAAAAAGTGATATAGTCAAGAATTATAAATTTGAGGGATGAACCTCAGTGCAACAAATTAACTCCTTTCAACAAGGAATCACTAAGCCTACGGGCTTGCTGGTTAAATACACTTTTTTCATTCGACTACAGAATTATAGTGGTACAGGATGAGTTAGTGTTGAAACTTCCCTCTTTTCAGGCGCGGATCCAAGGGGGGGGGCTTTCCCAGCTTCAGCCCCCCCTTTTCGCCACATCAACAATAAACACGCGAAAATTAGCATAATGTTAATCTAGAAGAATATTCAAGCGGGCTTTCAGCCCCCCCCCCCTTTTTTTTTGAAAAGTGTGGATCCGCGCCTGCTTAAGGTTGAGTTATCATTATAAATGTAAGGGGAAACAGTTTCACTCATTTTGCAGTTAACGGTAAAAAGCGGTTCTCAGGTAAATTCAAAAGAAAAGGGGCGTCGAGTTTCAACAGGTTGGGAAACCCTGGGGTATACTAGAACAAGAAGCTTAGTGATCCCTTGCATGAAGCAAAGCAAATACTTTCATTGCACCTTGGTTTCAGATTGACACAGACACCCAATTCCATCGTTACATTACAGTGCGTACACTTAACTGTACAATACAAAACATTAAACACAAGGATCACGGAGTAGTGAACGTGTTACCTCTAAGATATTATATGGACAATTTGAAATAGTGAATTTGAATAGTGACCACTAATGACACTCGACGCCCAACAGAAGGAATGGGGTTCTTTTACACAATGTATATATTTTTAGCACCCATACCTGTCCTATGTGAGATTCACCAAACCTTCCCTTCTTAAGATATCATGTTTATAAGGTTCTCCTAGTTTTAGCTGTGGTGACCGTACATGACCTTTGACCTCCCCAAGATTATAGCAATCGTTTATTCAATGTGGAGCACCTACATACTGTTACTTCTTGAGAAATCTTACTTATGACTCTTGAAAAGTTTACCTTTTTGGTTTTTAACTTCTAATGACGTCGAATTACCTCTGATTTCTTCTAAAAAGATAATTTCTTCCTTTCAACATAAAAATATGACAAATGTGACAAACTGATGAAAGCTGTCCACTGTTCGTATCTTGAGATATGAAGTTCATAAGCTACCCGTCACAAACACACACACACACGCACTCACACACTCCCTCACTCACACACGTGCATATACGCCACCGAGACTGCATAGCTTCCGTTTGTCTTAGGCAATAAATCAAACCAGAACGTCCGTTCTATAATTCCTTCCGGGAAAAAATAGCACGTCAAATTCTTTCAGTCAGGGTAATGTCCGGTGTCGGGCGTCGGGCGTCGGCAAGATGAAACTGCTGGACATGTACTAACAATTGTACATGAAGTAAACCGTACTTACAAGGTGTTGAAGGTTGACCTCTGGTAACCTCAAATGATCGTTTTACTCCACCACATACTGAGGGATTCTTTTACTTAATGTGGAGCAGATAAATGCAAAGTGTGTCATCCATCAAAGTTAGCCTTCTACAGTATTACGTTTACCCGGTTACCTGACAGGATCTTTTATCACCACCAAAGTCACTATACCTCTTGAACTCACTGTGAAGCATCTACATTGAAGCATGCACACGCTAAGTGAGAAATCGCTCAAAGTTCCACTTCTCAAAATAGGGACATCTGCATGCTAAGTGTGAGATCCCTCAACCCCAAAGACTTTAAAAATGAAACCTACTGCCATTGTGCTTGGTGCTCAGCATGAGCAAAGGAGTAGGGAAAACAAGCCAGTGAGCCGCAACTGCAAAAGGCCGTGGCCGGCCCGACTTAAACCAATTGGTTAGAAACGAAGCCGCAAAACCTCATCTAAATCTAACTCAATGTTATTCTACTCGAGATATTGTGTTTATGGGCTTTTCACAAGTTGACGTACGGTGACCTAAACTGCCTTCGACCTCCATGAAAAAAAGACTTCTGGAAATTGTTTGGAACATCCACATGCTAAGTGTGAGATCCATCAAGGTTAAAATTTATAAGGTATCGAGTTTACGAGATTTTCATCGTTTGACTTTTGATGACCGTATAGACCTCGGCCAACACCACAAAAACAAAAGGGTTCTTGCATAGGTGTACGAGGCAGGGGGCAGACTGCCCCCCCCAAAAAAAAAAAAATTCTGAGGTCGAAAATTCGGGCAGGAAAGGACAAAAATTCGGGCACAGAATAGGTGAAATTCCGGTAGGGATGAAGAAAAAGTGAAAAAATTGCTCGGATTTTCTACTGAGTTCCCGGAATTTTTGATCGAATGCCTGAAAAATGTGCAAAAATTTTCGCGCTCTTCGCGCGCGTTTAGTGGTTTGGTGATCTGTTTTATTCACCTGAACTGCAACAAAATTCGTGCAACTTTTTGAGATTCGGGCAAAAAATTTTCTGTCCCCCAAATTGGAAGAGTCCCGTACGCCTATGGAAGTTCTTGTACTCAGTAAATGACATCCATAAACTAAGCACGAGATCCCTCAATGCTATTTCTTAAAGATATCGTACTTACAAGTTTCACCTTTGATGACCTCAGATGTTTTTTTTTAAATAGCAAATAATGCACTAAGTTTTGAAAGTAATCACCATCTTGTATCTTGAAATATTGTGTTTACTAGGGCTTTTGGGTTTGATATCTGGTGAACTCAAGTTTAGTTATCTTTGCCCTCCACCAAAAACGATAGGAACCTATCTCTCAACATGGAAAATCTATACAGTATACCAATTATGATACGTACACATCATTGCTACCTCAGCGACATATCGTGTTTACAAGCTACGTGTCACAAACATACACTGAAACATACGCACATGTACACGCACACACGCACATGCATACACTAGCCTTCATGATCGTCTAGATTACTTTTGCCCTCGACAAGGAATCGGAAATAGGTAAGTTGTAAACATTGTGGTTGCTTGGCATACGATGCTATTTGACGATACTTAAATCCTACAAGTTTATTAGTACTCCGGATCTTTCAAGGGCTTTTCCTCTGGTCCTTAAGGCATTGAGTGACTGGCTTCGGAGTCGTTGAGTATTGCTAAGATTTGATCGTATCCTCCAGACAAAATCGTAACAATGACATTTACGTGAAATCGGAACGATCATCTTTATTTTACTCCTCCCATCTCTCTGACAGTTTCCGCTGCATCTTTGAAGGCTTATGTAGCACTGCATGTTGGTTGATAATTTACCATGCTTGAAATTTATATCTTCAAGAAGTGACAATTTTGTAAAAGTGGATGAAGGCCAGCAGAAAATCAGAATGTTTTTTGGAGGCTCTTGTATACACAAGGCATCCCTGATGCTTTCGAAGACTATAAATAACGTATGTGAGTTGCATAGGATCATGATTGGTTCCTTCCTCAAAGAGCATAATATATACGGTCTAGTTGACCATGAACGAAAGCTTTGTTGTGGTCCGACCTCATTTATACAAAATCGGGAAAGACAATTCTGAAGCTTCCTACCTTGAATAAATGATGCGCTCATTAATGCTTGATTACTCAATGTCTGCGATGTAGGAAATCCTTCGAAACCGAAGAGTTATCTTTCTATTTTTTACCGAATGTTGGGGAATTTCCCTACTCCAACTGCATCGCCTTGTGAAAGAGACAAAATTCCCCGCGTTTCTCGCTCATTGCCTGCACTTTGGTCATATAGATGAATATCCTATAGTATTGTGCAAACACCGATGTGGCGTGGGTTTATCGACATCCATCATATTTTGCCCATATCCCTTGCCCAGTTATATCCGATGTCTACTCTCCGTACAAGAAAACCTGACCAGACAGCTTAAGAGTATGTCATCAATGCTGGTAGATTTGTAAACACCCAATAAAATTTTTAAACGTTTGCTGTGCTACAACGATCCTTAAACAGGGCGTACCACTTTGCGTGCATTACCGCTTATAAACTGGTTCGTATTGCCTGCTATGGTAGCTAGTTGATTGTATGAGTGGCGCAACATTAATAGTTTTCCTGCGGGACAGTAATTTAGTTTTACATTGCTTAGAGACTACGTTAAGTGAAAAAGTTGACTCTTGGGATCATCGTCTGTCGTTTGGCAGGCTGTAACCCCTTGTTTGTTTTTTATAATGCATTGGTAAATATCTTTTGTGAGCACTGCAAAGACCACCTACTTATTACCAAGTAAAACATGGCGTAAAGTTGGAGTTAAAACTTGTTATATTTTTTGCTGTTCTCGTCATGAAAAGGTCCCTTACAGAAATGCACACTTCTAAATTCCCGATATTTGGGCCTTTGATCGGGTTTTCAGCAGAACGATTAAAATCATGCCCGATCGATAGAAGATTATCACCATGGCAACTGCCGGTATCCTACTGCTTTTCTGTGTAGAGTTTTTCTGGGGAAAGATAATCAGCTTAAGAGAGATAAGAACTGCTGACAGGAAATGAAAGTCACTGAGTCAAATGGGACTCAAGAAATAAACATTACATGCAAGGCTGCACAATTTCTGTCAAAATCTGTAAGGGTTTTGCTTGACATGATCGGATTTGAAGGCGTTACGAAAAATACCGTAACAACTATTATGTCGTAGACTTTCTTAAGATCACTTATTGTGTAAACGAATAACGGTTTGATATTGTTTGGAATTTGCGTGATTTTTCTTTGTGGACTATAGGTCCTTTAACCAGTTACCAGATACATTGGTCACGGTAACTAGAGGGGGAGGAAGAAGGGGAAGGAATAGTAACCCAAAGTTTACACTTCTGATACTTCTATGTTGTAACCTTTAAATCGCCGAACAATTCAAATCCGCCTAGCTATTTTTGCGATGTTGATTTACGTTCGTTGTTATTCCCAAAGCAATGGAGTTGAAGTCAATGAAGTAATTCCATACCATCAGCAAACTGATTTTATTACCCTAACACCTCACTGCTCTCTAATAGATACAGATTTCTTTTACTTGCTGTTTCATCTGACTGAAAACACGGATGTATTGTAACTGTTAAAAGGTTTGTTTTGTGTATCTTTAGTGGTAGGGTTTTAATTTGCAATTAATTTTACAATTACATGAGAGCTATGACGATAATGTTTTAAAAGTAATTATTAATAAAATAATTTGATCTATGAACAATGAACGGTGATCACCCTGGAAACCGCGTCGCACAATATTTTAACAAAGAAAGTAGCTCGGCAATAATACTGAAAGTGAAATAAGTTTGGCGTAATGACTCTCGTGCCGTATTCAATAAAGACGTTGAATTTAGTGCACACAGTGTCATAAACGATCCAATCTCCACTTCGGTGTTAGCTCCGCAGCCTGTTAACAAACAAATCCAATGTATCACGTTCTTTGAAAAGTTAACCAAGCATTTCTGGCGTGACTGCTGGACCACGTTACCTTGAACTTCAGGGGTGCAACCGATAAATCTGCAAGGTGAGGTGCAACCGTTTAAGATCTAAGTTGCTAAAATGTAAAAGTCGGATCCCTTTGTTATCAAATTGAAGATAGAAAGTGGCAAGAAGTGCAGCGACAATAAGGGATATTGTCTACGCCTTTTTCGAAAGTCCATTCAAATTTGAGAGGCGTGATAAACATTAAGTGTTAGGCATTCATAGACCCTCATTTGTGGTTTCACCAGTGTTATTTAATTGAATCATCAAGTCCTAGCCTAATGCATACGTTTGTCATAATCCTTTTCTTTACCTTTCGGGAATTTTTCCTGCCTACTTTCAGATATAATAGAATCCTCTTACGCACTGGTTCTCAACCGCTGCCCTCAGGACGGGAAGCTATCTCAAATCGATTTTAATATTTAAAGAAAAATTACCTTCGATTAGATAAGGATGAAACAGGGTCGAAAAAAGTACAGATTCATGTTGATATGTATTTTAGAATTATGTATTTCAAAGTCACTACTTTATTCCTACCGTTTTCTAACTCGGATCCTCAGGCGGTTCAACTGGCCTTAGTCAAACTTTATTCTCAGAGATACTATTTCACATTCATTACTGATGAAAATGTTGAATATTCCATTAACCTGACACTCGTTATAAGGCTCTCAGAACCAAGACAGTTGTATGTGAGCGTTTTCCCGAAACCTTCCTAAGGAATCCCTTACCACCCTCCAGCCAATGGCGGATTTGACGCTTCTTTCCACCACATTGGCGCCCTGTACATGGTGGAATAGTATTGACAAATTTGTGCTTCAGAGTGCACATTCTCTTTAAGGGGATGCGGTTGTCATATTTATCCACTAACAAATATCAAAATGTGGTGACTAAAATGTTGCTTAACAATGACCACTTTCGCAGCATCATTTATAACCAATAAATGCCCTTTTCCTACCCTCTAAAGCCACCGAGTTGAGATTGCTAAAATTTCAAATCTGCATATCGACCAAAAGGCCTGGTTTCTGTTATTGTACTCATCAGTCTTTGTTTCTAGACAGCCCCATTCCTGATAAACACACAGGCCAAAATACACTACTCCCATTAATATAGAAAACACCAAAACGATTTCTCTAACGGCCTAATTCTAATCCTTAGCATAACCAGCTTGTACGTGGATTGTCTCCATAGGTAAAAGACTAGGAAAAGGAATGACCCAAGGGCGTAGTTGGGAACAAAGCGCTACCGCATCACATAAACTTAAGATTCATTATCCCATATATAATTACACATCCAAATCGAATATATTTGTACTTGCACTTAACAGAGAACCATACCATTACACCGGTATCTGTAATCATGTTGATGAAATCGCGAAAAGTACATTCATATTTCGGGAATTTTACATCTTCTTTTCCATTCACATGACATTCTGAGTAGAAAGTAGCTAAATTACAGTTCAGTTGTTATAAAACATGAGGGGTTCCCTATGATCCACGCTCATGATAACCCCTAGGACTGTGAAATTTACTCGCGTTAAAAACATGGTGCTGAAGGTATCATCAATCATTGTAGTAACTAATATTATCGAGTTCCAGCATTTAAAATCATACTTTCAGATTCTCACGAAATTTGCAGACCATTAAATGTCAGCAAAGGTCTTCTGATATTTGTTCCTTAAGTTCAGTAACATAGACTATGCTTACAAGTTCACGTGGAAAAAAGACGTATTTACCTTGTACATGGCTTTCAGGGCTAAATTTGGAAGAGTCAAAAAGATGTAAGTAAACATTGCCACATTGGCATATAGATGCATTCAAATAAAGAAAATGGATTTCCAAGCCAGAGCTCTCTTATTACACACGAGCGTAGACCCAGTGTATCAACATTATTAACCCTCTGAACGTTTGCATAGTTACATTGACAGACTTTGAACCTTACAGGACGTGACCGAAAAACGAACACTTTCAAAACGATACTAGCACTATGGTTTCGTTATGGTTAGTATATTGTACTAATTATAAAACCCTTACAGATTATTCTGTGCCTACAAAGAAAAAAATGTAGATTTCAGGTTCACTGGAAACAGCAATGTAATAGCACAACGATGGCATTTTTAACATACCTGCCCAACTTTTCTTTAAAGTCAACATCACATAAACGGATTCTCACTACACGTCAAAAATGGCAAATACGACTGCTGTTACTACACCTACTATGCCTGACCAGGTTCCAGTAAACGTATTCCTGAAAGTGTGCTTTGCTATCATCGGATGTGTTGGTGCCACTGGTAATGGTTTGGTGCTGTACATATTTTACAAAACTCCAGAACTCCAGAAGACACCAAACATTTTGATAGGACACCAATGTCTCGTGGATCTCATCTCGTCGATTGCTGTCTTTTTTAGCTTCATTCCTTCCACAATTAATCTTAGACAGTTATTCATCACTAATGTTGCCCTAGCTAATTTTATCTGCAAGATATGGGTCAGTGAATTTTGTTATTGGGTTTTGCTGAAAACTTCTACAACTAACCTCGTTTTTATTACTATAGAAAGATATGTAGCAGTTGTCCGACCAGAAGAGTATCGCAGAAGAGCAAGTAAGAACATTTCCATCGGAGCTTGCATATTAGCTTGGATAATTGGTGTCATTTTAAACTTTCATGTACCATGTATCCACCAAGTAACAGAGGCAGGAGAGTGCAGCAGTGAGATGTCACAAACTGCAAGTGTTGAACGATCAATAATAGCAATTATAACTTTCATGACTACTTTAGTCATGCCAACAGCTGTCATCATTTTTGTTTATGGATCCATAGTATGCACCCTAAGGTCTAACCCATTTCAGCAGAGGGAAACTCGACGCAGCGTAAGAGATGCATATGTGACATTATTTATAGTTTCAGTGACCTATACAATCTGCTGGACCCCAGACATGACCCTGTTCCTACACCATAATATTTTTACTCCCCATGATTGGACGGATCCGTTTCATCGATTTGCTATTTTATTAGCTATGAGCAATGTCTGTTTGAATCCAATTATCTACGCTATGAAGTTTAAAAACTTCCAGAGAGGACTTTTGCATCAGTTTGGGTGAGAACTTTAATTGACTTCCAAGTGAAGGAAACTTTTTTTGATCAACCGAAGTCCGAAGTAACTGCTATTTAACCATCATGTTCACACGGAAGTGTTTTTTTTTTTACTGAAAACTGCCCTTGTGTTTAATTTCTTCTAGTATCAATTTTCCTCCGAAAACCTAATTTTGCAGAATGATAGAAAGCGGAAATCATTTGTGAGTCTAAAGTGAATAATTTGCAGGGACGCATTTATTTAACCCCTTACCATGTTCTAAAACGAAAATAATGGATGGGTAGGACGGTTAGAAGAGGGAGTTCTAGTAAGAACTCCTAACTCGAGAAAGGATATAAGCAACATTTATTTGTAATAAAACATAAATGTTATGACGTTATACATACGTTTGATCAAGGAAGGAAAGAAACACGAAATTAACCAGAGGGCAAAACTACTGAAGGAGTACTGACAGGGCATTGACTGAATGGTTTCCGTATCTTCAATCGTTTTAATGAAAAGAGCCACTTTCATGACCGGTGACGTGGAAAAATCTTGCCTGTTAATATAACGTAAAAATGGTGAAAACGTGGAATAAAAGCAAGTCAACACAAAAATCATCTAATAATTAAACTTTATAAGGTAATTTCTATTTTTTACCCGGCTAGAACATGAATTAATGAACATGATATATACATACAAATTGGTAGTTTGTATTTAACTGTATCATCATTTGTTTGTTCGACCTTCTCTACCCAGGGGTGGCCTCACAATGTGTCCGCCAGGGGCGCCAAGCTGTCCGACTCGGGCAGCAGCCGGTTGCAAATGGCTTTGTTGAGAATTACATACTCCCACCGTAAATATTAAGAAATTCCCCGACGAGAGCATGCCCCACTGCCTTTACCTGGGGCGATCCCTGTCACTACCAGAAAATTGTACTGTTGATGTGAGTTGAGGGTATATTTCGAAATGATGAAGTTGTTACTGGAAAAACGTAGGCCACAGGACAGCGAAAAGCTAATAAATCGTTTTCTTATGGAGTCGGTCGGTCATCCAGGTCTTTCTCCGTTACCCTAGCGACTTTGGAGTGAAAACAACAGCTGACTAAGTTTGACGATATGGGCACACACTCGCGCAATACAATGTTTTCACTCCAACATGTTGTCGTGCGGAAGTGACGTGTCACCGACCGACCCCATAGAATGGGAAAATAAAGACCGACTCTATGTAAGACTCCATGTCATTGTTTTTCACACCTAATGAGTCCAGAAATAGTCAAACTTAACTTTTTATCATGAGAACCATAAAAGGTATTAACCTTTAACGGGCATGCCATGGCAAAAGTACAGTTACTTATACTACACTAAATATGTCGTTATATTTTCAATCATTCTTACAATTTAATTAACGCTACAGAACTTATTTTGTCGATTAATAAAAGTGTAGAAACGAAATATACCCCTCTCATCATCCGTCATCCACTTAGTCCGAAGTAGGCAATAAGAAAAACCGGGCATTAAACTTCATTTTGCGATAGTTTAAAGTTTCATTTTTATACCTAAATGTGATGTAGCGGATTCCATTTTGAATGTAAAATGATCAAACGGTCGCAAGCAAATGTTGGCGTTTATGAGTACATTTTAATCTGACATATGTTACGGTTGCAATCCACACACATTCAGAGGGTCTGCTTGTACAAGCTGTTAAAGCTTTTTCAGACCTCCCCCACAATTTAGTATGACTGTAAATATTTGCAATATATCTATGTATATGTTATTGTGGAAATTTATCTCAATACTATATATGCAATTCATTTAACACATTCAATGCAATACAATGCACTGCAATGTAATGTAATATAATGTAATTAATCAATACAACACAATTTTTATTTTCAAGTATGCCAACGTGCTGCTAGTTCTCTTGCAAGTAAAATCAAATGTTGGAGTTCCGGCTAATGGTTTAGAGCATATGGAGCATTTCTGATTATTCATTTCACCTGGTTTGTTTTTTTAAAATTATTTCATAACCCCAAGCCTTAAAGTTGCTTTCACTCCATGTATCTCCTCCTTGTTGATAAATGAATCTGTTTGTTGTGTCTGAGCAAGGAGTTGTTAGGCAAGAGACACAACGGCCAAATCTGTCAGACAATATGTACTTGAAAATAAATTTATTTTTTTCAGGCGCTGTCATTTGATTGACAGGTCTCTTTGTTCCTATTGTTAAGTCTTTTGATTAAACCCTTTTAAAGATGATCTCCTCCTTTATTTTTCAAGTGATCCCGAGACAAAGGCCATTGTCTATACATGCTTCGAAGTAAGGTTTGTTTCCGCCAATGAACAAAATTTAATCAGGATTTTCAGGACAACGACCTTCAACAAACGTTGAAATGATGTACTTCAACTGTGCCCCACGATTTTAATATGTCAAATGCTGGAAACATTGTTATAGACTATACATTTCTCTTAGTGTTTAGCAAATCTTCCCATTACTAGGAAATACATTCGAAAAGTAATTTGTAAAGAAATTCTTAGCTGACCTTAAATAAAATGATATTTAGTTTGACGAATAACGACGACAGGTTAAAATTTTCACATGTTTGCATGACGGTTGGCAACGAAAAGTTAACGATTTCAACATAAGAGGTGTGTTTCCTCATTGTCATTTTGACAATGCATCCTGATCCTACTTGATGCAGGTATTGGGACAAGAATTTTTAGGAGAAAGGCAAGGTAACTGTCGGAAACGAAAATTGCTGCAAAGAGTCTATAGGATGTTGGATCTCCTTCCTGACACCTCCCTGGTCTGAGACTACACTACCTGTGAAGCATAAGATCTCAGCGTTCGTGCAGAGGATCAGTAATCTGCTGCTACAAATCACAATTGAGACCATTGTGTATTAGGCTCGAAGCCTTCACGTACGATTGACACTTTGCTCTCTCCCAAGCTCTTTACCTTCCCAACCACACCAATAGGATAAATGTTAGCGTCATTATTAGACATTTTGATTTGTTCTTTTGTCTTGGGGAAAGGGGAAGGAGGTAAATGTAAAAGACCAAAGGCCGGTTGTTCTCGGAAGTTGAATAAGGGGCACAAGGGCACCTAGTACCTAGTTTTCGGAAACTAGACTATGGTTCCATGTTACAACTAAGAGATATGTAATGTGAATAGTGCTTGAGAACTGAACCGGATATTATGCATATGAAACTTGTAGTCTTCAGTAAAAACCAGAAAGCGAAGAGACTTAGTGATTTCCTGCCGAAGGAGTTTTATTGCACTGTGGTTCCAAATTATTGATATAGCTTCAACATGAAGTCATTCTGTATACACCTAGATGTGGAGCCTTTACCAGGAACTATGTCCATGACTTCTATTTTGTGAACCTTGAATAATTTGAAGAGGTACAACGGAATTTTTCTTCCGAGATATCATGTTAATACTTTGTCATAAAGTGACCCCTACTGACCTTTGGACACAACAAAATTTGCAAATTTGGCAGTTACCTCCTGAGTACTGTATTCATTTTCATTCTGTAGGAATGTCTGTTCATCTGTATTTGTGTATTGTATTGTATTTATTCGTAGGACCACACTGGAATTAAGTGCTATCACTTTATGTGTTATCCTAGGCGATCTTCAATATTATGTTTGAACCACAAACATGTTTAGATTTTTGCCGAATAAATTCAATCAATCAATCAGATATGGAGTATGCTCTTTTTACATTTGACCTGTGATGATTTCAATTGACCCTTGACCCACCAAAACATGGTCTTTACCACAATATAAGGCACACACGATTTAAGCATTCCATATCCACGTGTTTCAAGTTGTGATGTCCTATTTAAGTCGTTTCCCATTTGACTTCTAGATATATCAATTACATTTGACCTTTAAGACAATGAATGGATTATTTTAGTAAACTAAATAAGAATAATAATGATGATAACAACAAAGATAACGACGACGACTACAACGATAGGGTGGTAGGTATGGTGTTGGTATTGGGGTGGTGGTGATGGCGTTAGTGTTGGAAGTGATTTTGGTGTGAGTGGTGTTGGTGTTGGCGTTGGTGATGGTGTTGGTGTTGGCGTTGTTGGTGGAGTTGAGGGCTGTGGTGTTGGAGGTAATGACGATGACGACGTGGTCGACGACGATGAAGACGGTGGAGAAGGTGGCGGATGCGGTGGCGACTTGATTCTTCTTTAGAATTTGTGTGATGTGATTTGCACGATGAGAATTGGTGATTAACTGTACCGGAGAATTCTTTACTAGCTGAAGTTTGTGTAAAAGCAATGAATCATATCGGAAAACTAGCGAAATGATTGACTTCTTGTACTGTATGTAGTATCTGCAGGGTGCAAATGGGATTCCCCAAGATTATCCATCCTGAGACATTGTTTTTACGATGTTTCACAGTTTTAACTGTGGTAACCTTGAATGACTTTTCACCGCCACCAAAAACGATAGACTACTCGTACTGAATGTTCAACACCGCATATGTTAATTAGCAAAGGTAACTAATCGGTAGTTTGGCAAACTATTTTCTGCGCGCCATGCACCAACCTATGGTGATCCTTGCTTCGTTATTGTCGAATCATTGATGATCTAACTTCTACAAAGCACCTCCAAAACATCATCACCCTCCCCCCCCCACCCACCTGAACGACGTCTTAGCTCTGCCATTGAATAATGTTTGTGCCACTCCAATTTTGATGTGTATATCATGCATTGAATTGGTGCCCCCCCCCCCCCTCCTACAAAAGGAAGTACGTCTTGTCCTTAACAGATTCTAAAGTAATTAACAATCATTTCAAACCTTTCCACTATTTGTCTTATATTTCTTTGCTTTACTGTCCCACTAACGTTTTTCCAGTTTTCAAGCGTATTTACCATGCACGTTGATTTCCTTTCACTTTTAATACTTTTTGCGCTTGTCTGAATAACTATTTTTACTTCACGTTGGTAAACAATTGTTCATAAATAATTCATGGGTAAAACACTTTTCTTTGCATTTCACAAATGGTGACTGAACCCAATTTGATCTTTGCACACCGTTATAATCGCACTAAAAAGCCAACATTCACAATGTTAATCTTCGGCAATGTCAGCAATGATGTTGTCTATGCCAAGCAATGTCGGCTTTAAGCCATCTCTATCGTTTGACCTGTGTCGCCTCAAATGCAGTTGGGTATGCAGGGCTACGGATCGGATGAAGTTTTCTATCGGCTTTTGCAAAACTTGAGCAAAACTGGCTACTTACATATTAAATACTTGCTGAACGAGGTTTCAAATCTATAGTGCTAATTTTTATGTTGCTTATTTTTTCAGTTAAGAAAGTTCCACAAACAGTGGTTCCACGTTAAGAAATAAGTACACAGACATACAACCAGGGGTTAGGGTGGGTGATGCTTTTCGACCTCTACAATAGCGTACTTACGGTTTATAAATGTTACAACAATTCCTAAATGATGGTAGCGTTAGCGTGCACAAGTACTTGGCAACACTTCAAGCCACAGTACTGGTAACGGTTATGGTAACCTTTTAGACCGTTTAGCAGACAAGGAGAACTCTTCCAATCAAAGGATATGGGATACCATTCTTTGTTTAACATTATTAAGGTTGTTTACTTTGAGTCACATTCTGAACTGGAATGAAAACAAAGGACCAGGAATAGAACCGCGAACCTTCCGGTTGCTAAGCTCCATTACTTGAAGTGCCATGACCTTTATCCACTCGGCCACAGCAGAACAGAAGATATCGATTTGCTTTCATTTCAGTTCTGAGTTGTGTTCCATTGTGAGGTATGTTCCATAGTCAAAACTAAGTTTGAATTCATCTCTAACTAGAAAGTCGGCTTTGTGATTCCTTGCCGAAAGGAAATAAAAGGTATCAATCTTTGCATCTTTAGCTATTGCATTTACTAGCTATTTTCAAAGTTTTGCTGTTTCACCTCAGGTGTCCTCGTGTAAGATTTGACCTTCATCAATAAGAATAGGGTTGATCGTCTGACTATAACACATCCACAAGCCAAGTATGAAAAGTATACACGTTTCCTACGTTGGCATATTGTGTTTAAAAGGGAATCGGTTTTTGACCTCTGGTAACATCACATGACCTCCAACCTCCACCAAAAACGATAGTATTCTTCCTCTTAATATGACAAATTTATATACCATTTATGAAAAGTACCCACCATAATGTATTTACAAGCCTTTCATTTTTTGTCCTCTGGTAACTTCACTTGACATTTCACTCTACCAAAAACAAGATCATCTGCTGACAATAAAGCATCCACAGATATGAAAAGTAATCATGCTTCCTACCTTGAGATATCCTTTTTACAAGGTTTTTAGTTTTTAACCTCTGACCTCCACCAAAACAATAATGTTCTTTCTCCTAATATGATAAATTTATATACCAAGTATGCAAAGTATCCATCATTCCGATCTTTAGATATTGTGTTTATTAGCAATTCCCAAGGGTTTTGAAGTTTTACCTTTGTTGACCTGACATGATCTCCGTCACCACAAAAACAATAGGGTTCTCTCTCTTCTATGATATAGCTGTGTACCAAGTATGAAAAGTATCCTTCATTCCTATCGTGATATATCATGTTTACAAGTCAAGCGTGACAAACACACATACATACACACATACATACACACATCCACACGTACACACACATTCACATACCATGGTGACTGCATTGATTCCTTTTGCCCTCGGCAACGAATCAAAAATGAATAAAAATCCCAACTACGGGAGCTGTGACCTGTTACCCACTAGGAAAAGCCTAATTTATTAATGGAGAACACTACAAACACCAACTTTCTGTTGAACCCTTAAATTATGAATGGTATTGTGAACGAAAGTGATTTTAAGCAGTTCACACCTCGGTTTGTGTTTGAAAGCCCCCAGAGTAGATTAAGTAGATACGTTTCCTGTTGCTGTAATATTCATGATTTCCTTAAATTCATGTTTGATTCATGATCGATCCAAAAGAAGATGTAAGATGTAAGAAAAAGAAGATATACGATATAATTTGTTAATGACATGGAAGTGGGAGACTCACTCTGCAGTATGACTGCTATCGATGTTCAAAGCTTAGAACCCACGATTTATTTACAACAGGTATTACATTTTACTTTTACTAGACATTCAGAATCTGTGAGCACGAGTATGCGATTGCAAATTCATTCTCACGAGTAGGGGTGCCAGTCGGAGTGGTGAAGCATGAATATGAGGAAGTACTCATTTCAAGCCTGACTAGCATAGGCGGAAATCACAGGGGTTTAGGGGAGATACATCTCCACCTTTTGGAGATGCTTCCATTGACGTTCACATTTTCACACAGTGTCTTATTGCCTCAATGGCCCATTATCCCCCGCCCTAACATTTTCACACACATCTATGCTACTGCTGACTTATATCAATATTGTGGAACATATGGAGGGTAGGCCTAATTACACTCCACTTTGAAGGCCATAGTTTTTTTTTTATCCAAAACACTTTAAATGTACAGTCCCCATCAATGCATCCTATGAAGAAGTGTAGGCTTATTTAATCAATGCTGATGAAAATTACCAAGGAATATTGAAAAAGTGTGTGGAGTTGTTGCCAAAATTTGAAAAACATGAGAAAGCTTCTTGCACATTGTTCTTTTCCTGATCAGCTTTGCACTTGAATGCCTATAGACAAAGCCGTCCATGCAGATTGTGCTCTGAAATTACCTTGGCCTATTATTTGTAAACAAAAACATACCTGTTTCTTCTGCATGATACTTATTTATCCAACCTGAAAATCAGCAATGCCAGAACATTTTCCCTTCTTATCCCCTCTGTTACAAAGCGCAGATGTTTTGAAGTGCTGAACTTCCAATAAAAACTGCAGACAAGGAAATGAATGAAGGATATTGGAGTCTAAATTCAAATACGTTTTTTCTGGCTGCTGAAACAAACATGGTAACAATGTTCACAATAAACAAAAGGTACCGGTACTAACAAAAACTAAAGTAAGCTTACATCACGGAGGAACCTCCAAAGGTTGGCTTATACGTCAGTAAGGTGTGTATTTCCTGACAAATAAAGCAACTTGCCGATGGTTACTTAATACGTGGCAGGTGTATCCGTCCATAACACCTCAGACTATTGCTTGAAATTGTTTTTCTTACAGCAAAAATTTAAAAAGTAGTCACACGTCTTGTGCCGATCGACTTTAAGATCAACTGTCTCAAGTTTACCATTTTCATCGTTTCTCTGTACCAACTCCGCTATATTCATTAAAATGTCATTGGGACGTCATTATTGCCTGCAAAGTGATTGCTTTAAATGTTTTAAAGTCTTATTGTAAGTGTCTTTGCAACACATCCACGAAAGTATCCTAAATCAGTCAGCCTAACGCCACCTTCTTTGTGGCCAAGGCCATATTGAAAAATGGTTTAATAAGCCTCTATGTCATGGTTTCAGACAATACCAGTTGCATGTAGCCCGATTCTACGGATATTTTATCAAGCAACAAAATTTAATTTAGCTTCTTAAACCTTTAAAACAGACTGTAATTCCTCTTCTTACCTTTTTGAATATCTCACTTCAGTCCTTTTTTCCAAACCTCATGCAAGTTGCATGTACACTACCGTTTAGTAATGTACTACTTTCATCAAACTGAATACAGGAGGGCAAATGACTTAGGAAGTTAGACCATGTTTATGGCTAGTTAGCTAGTTAGATGATGTTTTACGGCTCAGTTTCTAACCAATTGGTTTAAGTCGGGCCGGCCACGGCCATTTTTCCAGTTGTGGCTCACTGGCTTGTTTTTCCTACTCCATTGATTATGCTGAGCACTAAGCACAATGGCAGTAGGCTCCATTTTTAAAGCCATGTTTATAGCATACAAAGTGGATACTATGCATTTGCATGTTTTGCCCTATAGGCGTTGACAAATTTTTTCACTCAGTAGATACATATTCTTCTATGCATTCCCTAAAATGTTGTCGCACTCAAGAAAGCTATGCAACATAAGCAGGTACGGTAATATTTTAGGAAAAAGCACTTAATCCACATTGCATTAGGCACATCAAGTCGGTACCTTTTTCCAAAGTATGCTATGATGGAATTACATTGCATAAAAGTATTATATTATATATATATATATATATATATACATATGTATGTTTATATCACTGTCGCCCGCGCGTCCTCATCCCCCACCATGGTTTCCGCAAGCGAGATTATATTTTCGTATATTTTTCGTATATTTTCGACATTGCTTGCTTGATGGATGGACACTATGGACAATATAGAAATCAAAATCAATCAAAATGCGTTAATTGAATGTTAATGTAACTTAATATAACATGAATAAACATGAATGAAAGTTTATATCACGTGATAAATTGTTTCAGGAGTCTCCAGCGGAAGTACGATATTATCGAAAGGAAAACCTCATGAATGTAAGATAGATAAATAGGTAGATAAATGGATGGATGGATGAACGGACGGACGGACCGCCCGACCGACCGACCGACCGACCGACCGACAGACAAACGGACAGACAGACAGATAGATAGAGAGAAAGAAATATAGGTAGATATATAAATTTATTTCGTCCACGATCACGTGGAAATTTGTCGCCCTGAGGCAAATCTTACAAAACTTCAAAAACGCCACAAAAATACAGTAAGGAGTACAAAATACACATACAAACAAAGCAACTCGAATATACAATCAGAAAAGCAAAGCGGGAGACAAGAGCAAAATGGGAGACAAAAGGGAGACAGAGTTAGGTATAAAGAACAACCTGAACCTGTTACTATTAGAAAGGGGCATACGAGCCTGAACGAAGGAAAACATAAATTTGGGAGCGAGGGTAAGTAACGTCTCTTAATATTTTGGCTGTTTTCTGGTGTATTCTCTATAAAATTCAGACACTGTTTTTAGACGGCCAACAACACGGCTTGCAGCCTTAACGATCTTTTTCCAGTTTCCAGTGCTGTAGCGAGACCGGTCTCGAGACCGGAAATTGTCGGTATCGTCACCGAGACCGGTCTCGAGTTCCTATGCAAACAGTGTGTAAGCCCGTTGAGAGGCCGGTCTCGGTCTCGGACCCTCCGGTCTCGACTACAGCACTGCCAATTTCCTTGAAGATTCTTAAGTTAACAGCCCATAAATACCAATGATACTGAAAGTCATCACGCTTTGTATTACTGAATGGTAAAAAGGTTTAAGAAAAGTGTTGTCAACTTGAATATATTTCACTGAGTTTCCTTAACAAAATACACTATCTTTGGTTAGCTTTTGAACTAATGGTATCAACCTGTTCTTTGAAGGTAGTGTTAAAGCCAGGTATGGTACCTACATGTTTTAGTGATCCACCAAATCTACAACCACATCGGTAACCCTGATTGAAGCAAGATCACACGGTTGCTTTCTGACATCAAATATCATTTCCTTATTTTTATTTTTTTTGACATTTAATTTCAAATATTTTTGGTTGCACCAAGAAGCAAAATCACTAATTTCACCCTCGCATGGACCATTATTGTTATTTCGCAAGTATCCTGTTATCACGGTATCATCAGCAATATTTAATAATTGAACAAACGTCATGTTTACTCGTACATTCAATAGTGTGTATAAACAGAAGAGAATATGGACAAATAACTTTCCTGTGGAGCACCTGTACTTACAGACCGAACAAAAAATATAAGCCATTCATCTAAACAAACTGTGACCTGTCTCTTAGAAAATTTAGTGTCGATAATATTAACCTACAATTAAGATGCGTACCCAAAAGTTTGTTTATTAATAAGTTCGACTGAATGGAATAAAAGGCACTTGAAAAGTCAACAATTGTGGTTCGAACAAAAAAATTTGGTCTTTTCAGGTGTTCAAGAATATTATGCAGAAATAACAGGACTGCATCATTTACACTTCTTTTGGCTGTATAAGCAAATTGCATGGGATCTAGCATAACACCATTCTCAGTTAACAAAGTCCTGTAGATTAGCTTTACTTCTTTTCAATGTATGTTGAGAAATTGGTAATGTTAACACACATTTTTACCAATACCATCTCCCTCCATAATCAGCTGTTTTACCCAGGGGCGGATTTAGGGGGGGCCAGGAGGCCCGGGCCCCCCTTCCAAAAATTTTTGAAGTTTTTTCAACGTCATAAAACAAATGACTAGGCCCTATTTCAATTAAATAGGCCTTTGTGATGTGTCAGAGTGAAATTCAAATTTGTTCATTATTTAAATTTCTACCTCAGAAAATCAGTCTTATGTTAATAATTCTGTTACTGACCTCCGGCTGATAACATTTTGGCTTATATTGGTCACAATAACTTTTTCCGGGCATTGCAAGGGGTTACCCATGAGCGCTGCATTGGACTGCTAATTTCAGTCTATTACCGGCCTGGCCCACATCATTGGGAACACTGCTTCTACTTTCAAGGGAATTTCAGAATTCTTTAATATTTACAGGAATATTTTCAACAACCTCAGGCTTTTAACTATAACTTGCTGCAACATTAGCATCTTCTTTAAGCTTTGTAATTTACTTTAATGAAATGTGCTTCGAATTTAGGGTAATATAAGGGAAAAGAAGACTTCAATTCGGGAAACTGTCATCCTAATATGTGGACAAGAAAGGCTACTTACTCTCCTCTTTCAACCAACCAAAATTTAAATTTCACTAAATTATGAGCATTTTCCAGCCATATATGATCAGTTTCAAAAATATACTAAAGACATCACCATTTTGCATCTGAGCAATCTTAAATTAACAAAAATTTTCTTAAAGGGGAGGGGACACTCCTCCCCTTAGACCCCTCCCCAGAAAAGCATCTTCCACCCAACCAAAAATTAAAATTGACTGAATTATGAACACTTTCCAGCCATGTTTGATCAGTCAAAAAAATAACCAAAGACATCACCATTTTGCATCTAAGCAACCTTAAATTAACATAAATTCTCAAAGGGAAGGGGACACCCCTCCATTTAGACCCCTCCCCAGAAAAGCATCTTCCACCAAACCAAAAATTAAAATTGACTGAATTATGAACACTTTCTAGCCGTGTATGATCAGTCAAAAAAATATACCAAAGACATCACCATTTTGCATCTGAGCAACCTTAAATTAACAAAAATTTCTCAAAGGAGAGGGGGACACCCCTCCCCTTAGACCCCTCCCCCAGGACGGTGATCACTCATCACATACTTTACCTCCTATCAAGATACCCTGGCACCACCCCTGGTGCACCGCCTCCCTCCCCCCCTTAGATTCCAGCTCCCCCAGATCGGACTTTTATACAAACCACTATGACCTGGGCCCCCCCCCCCCTTCTGCCAAATCCTGGATCCGCCACTGTTACCTGCCCATTCATCTGAACATAATGTTGTGAAAACTCCACCGTTTAATCAGGGAGCTGTGAGGGACCTGGTACGCTTCAGAGAGTGAGGTAACGGAGTGGAACTGAATGTACATTTTGCGGTATGTGAAGCCAACACATTATCCAACCAAGTGCAGAGAGCTTTATACTTTCAATGCAATTTTTGCAATTCCAATGTCTCATTGTAAATCTGTCGAGGGTTTCCATCCCACCCCTCCCCCACAACTTTTAGGAAATGTATCTTGTCCTTAGTGAATCACCATCCAACATGACCAGTTTATTATATTCCCTGCTTTACGGTTCTACTTATACCCGATGATCTCTCGTCCGAATGATATCTTCATGTCTGTAAAGCGTCATACACAAGTAATTGAAGAGTATAACAGTTCCTATTTCATTTCCTAATTGGACTCAACTTTATCTTTACGTCCTGTTACGGATTCTGCGCCGCGAAAAACGGTTCAACGCATTGGGAGAGATCTCACAGAAATTTGCCGGTCAACGAACTAATTACCACCTCTCCTCCTTATTGAAGCAGACGGCGATGGCGGTGCTTATTCCCCTTTTCGTACTGGGGAAAAGGGGAAAAACCCTGCCAGCTATGCCAATGGTTGAAATAAATCTTCTAGATGTCAACTTTGCATACCACGAATTCCCACTTCTATAGCAATTTCTTACAGGTATCATTCATTTCATTTAGGAACTTTTGTTAGATCAATGTGTTGTATCACACTCGAGATTTTCATGAGATATCATGTTAACATGGATTTCCCCGCTTGACCTCTGTGACCCCACATCATGAGCTCCCCCAAACCATTTAGTGTTCTTCCAGTTCCAGTTCTCTTAGTTACAAATATTTATAAACGAAGTAGGAAAGTATCCATTATCCTATCTTGACATGTACCGTGCTTTCAAGCTAAGCGTCAAAAGCAACAACACGTACTGAAACATGTACACCAGCATACACACATAGCCTACACCCACATAAACATGCCATGGTCATTCCAAAGATACGGTACCTTTTGCCTTCGGTAAGAAGTGGAAAATCAGTTGTGTTGGAAGTCGTGACGTGATGTCTTTTGTATCACTATTAAAGGCATTAGTATACTTTCAAAAAAGTCCAGATTAGTTTCCCTGATGTGAAATTTGCATGAGTACTTGTCTTATCTTAGCCTTGTTTTTGTATGAAAAATACTTCCTGCTTAGGCCTGATTTATTCAGACTGACAATCAAAACAAGCCTACTATATAATTTCTAATTACCTGTTATTCTAAGGAAAAACGTACTGCCGTGTTTATGTCATTATCCAGAAAGCCCGAAGGCTAAGTGATTCCTTGCTAAAAGAGGGTGCTTTGTTACACCATGGAGCTATTACGGATGGAGTAAAAGCAGATAAACTTCCTTTCAAGTCATCACGGGTTACGACATTCCAAGAGTAATAAACTGTGAATACTTTCAGGGATTTATCTGCACTTGACGACAAATAGTTTTACCATGGAGCTATCACTTGAACCAGGGATTAGAAAGTGACAACAATAGTTCTATTGGTCTGCTAGATCTCAAACTATGGAGCTACTACTTGGACAGGAGAAGAAATTTTGACTTTAATTTATGCTAATCCAATTAGGCCCAGACATAAGTGAGGAAATTATCTTGTAAATGATCGATGATGAGATTCACTGTTTTTCACTTCTTTTGTTTCGCACTCACAATTTAGACTTCTTATCACTGACAACCTCATTCATTTCTACTGAGAGCCTAACAAATGGATTAAACAGTACAATCATTTGATGCCGGGGAATTTGCCGACACCTAAATAAGAAATGCAGAATAAAAATTCAAAACGACTGGTAATTGCTTCATAAGAATAGGTGCTGGTGCTAGGAGTAATGTTAATGCCATATACAAATGAGCGGACTAGTTACGAGTCTTAAAGACAGACAGTCATCACCCCAAAGTATATTTTTAGTGTAGGGGTATGAAAATTCCCAGTTGGTGACTGCTCTTTGATTGACATCAAAGTTTGAAAATTTGAAAGATGCACAGTAGCTCACATTCCACAAAAGGCAGAGAGAGTCCTTTTATTACATTTTATAGCCTTGTATGCTCACCAGGACATGGCCTTAAGCAATAAAACAGGTTTATTCCTGCACAAGGAGTAGCTTCATACAGTCATGGGAGGAGCTAGACGTTGCATAGTTGGGAGAATTGGAACTGTCTGGGATGATGAAAATTCCCCTTTAATCAATTTCTCCACTATTACGCGTATTGAAAAGGTTTTATACATATTCAGCTTTTAACAAGGAATCAACGCAGCACTTATGTATAAGCGACACTACGCGACGAAACGAGCAATTTAATTTTCATTTAAAGCGACTGGCAACCCCGAAGTGATAAGCATGTCTTCTTCAAGATGTAGCAGACGACATGTACCTATTGTGATCTGTTCTTAACACCTTTTAAGCTTATTGAATCTTTAATGCAGAACAAAGGGAGAGGGATTATAGTGTTAACTAGTTTTATGAGTTTGACCTTCGCGGCATAATCGTCGTCTTCAAAGGGATTTTTGAAGTTTCTTCTACTGTTCAAGTAGTAGCTCCATGCTCAAACACCTCTTGGCATAGTTTCACACATTACTATTACATTGCCAGTTGTCAAAGAAAACAAAAATTATTCTATTATTGTACGCCAGTGCTCACTTTTTAGAAGGATCCAGTACAGCTTCATTTATCTTTTTGAACATGGACACATGTTCCGCTAATTTACGAAAAAACCGGAATTTTTACAAACTTCATATGCAAAAGTTAGACTTACATTAATTGCTGAAAGGAGATGTTATTAGTTATTAGAATAATAAAGGAATTTGATCCTGTAGAAGTGCATTTACAGTCGTTAGACCAGAAGACTAACGAAGGTTTCACATTTGTCGGCATTCCTGATCACTTCAAAGCATTGTTACTATCAAGTCCTTGGGTGAGGATTACGTTAGTTTTAGAGGACCAAACTCTCATTAGGAGACTTAAGTCAAACAAACTTAGAAGAGGAACTAAAGAACCTGTCAGTCAAAGTCTCTCCCGACAAAAAGGATTAACGTACTCTCAATACGTATTGTATGAAAGATGAAATTGAATTAGGTGCTTTGTCTCCATCCGTAACAGCTCCCTGGTTACACTGAGGTTCATTCCTCAAATTTGTACTTCTTGACTATATTATTATTGTAGTGCGCATGCAATACAATATTGGCATTTATGCCAACCCTGATCATCTACTTGCTGATCAAGGAATGTTTCATAATTAAACTTTGCAACCAAAAGACTGAATGGATTTCAAGTTCATGGGTTTACTACGCAGAAAACATCTAGATTCACAAAATCACAAATATTTCAACCTTTCCATATTTCAAAACCTAATTTCCTAAACTCTGATACCAACAGTGTTACTGTTTCGTACACGTCCATCGTTCAAGAGTTTTGGAAACATCATTTTGTGTCAATATTACACATATTATCAAATCTGCATCTTCTATAAACAGTTTCTTGGGCTCTCAAATCCCATTAAGTTTCCGAGTTACCCTCAAAAATCTCTATGCCCATTTAAATACCCCGAAATTTCTTCAATATCAGAAAAAATAATTTCCCGGAAGGCATCACAACCGTTTATCTTTGCGTATCACGAAAAGTAGATTTGTTAGAAAACGTAATTACTCCAAAACAGTACGCATAATATGTACCACTACTGGTAGAAATTCTCACATTTACGAATACAGATGAAATTTTAGCAAACATGGGGCCACACTGTGCAGGGGCGGATTAAGGGGGCCCAGGGGACCCGGCCCCCCCCCTTCCAAAGAATTTTGAAGTTTTTTCAACTTCATAAAACAAAGGACAAGGCCCTATTCCAATGAAATAGGCCTATGAGACGTGTCAGAGTGAAACTCAAATTTGTTCATTATTTTCTACCTCAGAATTTCTCAAAGGGGAGGGGACACCCCTCCCCTTAGACCCCTCCCCAGAAAAGCATCTTTCACCCAACAAAAAATTAAAATTCACTGAATTATGAACGCTTTCCAGCCATATATGATCAGTTCAAAAAATATACCACAAACATCACCATTTTGCATCGGAGCAACCTTAAATTAACAAAAATTTCTCAAACGGGAGGGGGAACCCCTCCCCTTAGACCCCTCCCCAGGACGGCGATTACTCATCACATGCTTTGCCCCTATCAAAATACCCTGCACTGCCCCGGGGACACCCTCTCCTTAGACCCCTCCCCAGATCGGACTTTTATACAAACCACTATGACCTGCCCCCCCCCTTTTGCCAAATCCTGGATCCGCCACTGCTGTGACACACACCATGATCAAAAGAAAAGTCAAATTCAACCATTATGAATTAATATTAATCCGCAATTGGTGGTGAAAATAACGTTATGTTCCAAACCAGTGGGTGCTATGGGATTTTTCCCAAGTTCTTGGAAATTGGACAAATGATCTTGCGAATTGTCGTTGATCTATACTCAAGAGCATTCAAAGACTTCTTTGCATTTCTAATTTCATGGGGTCAGTTGTGAATTCTGCATACCCTTATTGTCACTTTTTGGCTTATTCTTTTTTTAAAAGTTTCATACGGGATAAAATAACACTACATTTATTGACTTGGCTGAAAGGGGCATGTTTTTTCATTGCGAATGACTGGGCTGACTTTAATCTGTTAATCTGTTAGCCTAGGTCTTTGTATGTTACAGAACGCAGTTTGATGATTCTTTTGACCTTGGAAACTTTTGGCGCATGATCTTGGAAATTTTTCAAAAAGCGCTTTTACATCGTTCACTGTACTACTGCTTGACTGTTAAGTTTTGTGCAGATCGAGGTTGCTCTGAGAGCAAACCTTATGTGCTTTGACAGCAAAACTTAATTGACGAAGACAAAATTCGCATGTCCACGCACCAGCCACGAAGTTAAGGTAGACCGGGAGTTGTTTAAAACCCAGTGAATGTCAGGAACATCGATCAAGGCCCTGACCACCCATTAGATGGCTTTTGACCGCTGGTGAACTCACATGACCTTTGACCTCCACCAAAACAATGGGGTTCTTTCTCTTAATATGCTAATTCTATTTCTATATACTCAAAGTATGATAAGTATTCATTGCTCTCTTGAGATATCGTGTATACAAGCCAAGCGTCACAAACACACATACATACACGCCCATACACACATAACTTACCAGCGTGATTGTCACGGTCATTCCTTGATTTGAATGACCTTAGCGTGACAGTGTAGTCGTGTGATGCAGGCTTATTGTTTAAGGTGTCACTGAGAAATCCGAGACGAAAGTATGTTTCTCACGCCCAGGCAATTGGAACGTGCTAGTTATGTGAGTTACGTAATAAAGTATGCAGGGTTGGAGTATAGGGTGAAAATGCTCAATTTGTAGGCACTGGTTTACAAGCTTCGAAGGCGACCACACCTAAATCCCAAAGGTCTGTTGGTCCAGGGCAAAATTGCCGGGAGTGGCTATGTATGACAGCACTAAGGGGATATGAGCTCCGGTGTAAGTTCTCCTCGAGTGGGTTCTCGGAGACGATGAGATGAGCTCTTCGCCGTAAGGCCGGAGTTACCAGTCAGCACTTTTTCACGTGAGTTTTGGAATTTCTGTTATTTTCAAGTATTTTGCACGTTTTGGAGGAAGAAATACGGGTAAAACGTAGAGTCGTGTACTATAACTAGAAATTATATTAAAGTGGACCAAGAAGTGTTTTTCGTGTAAGTAATTACCAGACAAGTTTTGCCGCACATTTTCCGTTGGAACTTGTAGGGATTGAGGGGTGTCACAATTGACCTTACATGAGGGCGCCCCCTTCTTTTTGTTAACGATGAACTTTGTGCTGTGCTGTGTGTTTTCTGCATAATTTGCATGTAAATGTGGAGAGCACGAGTATAGCATTCCCAAGGAGATTACCGCTTGGGTCTAAAGGTAAAACTTCAATTGTATTTGGTTAACCAAGGAAATACTGTGCCTCGTGTGGTTAAGAGAGCTAGTTACTTGGTTTGCAGAATCTAAGTCGCAAGGGCGTGGAATATTAGCCACCGTAGAGTAGGCTGTTCCGACACCCAGGGAGTGGCAAATCGGGCCAAACCATGTCGGCAGCGTTATACTGTGGTTTGAGTGTCGTATTTATCCAAATGTTTTGACGGTTGAGAACTTGAGATGGTGTATTCTACTTTTATAGAATTGTCAAGTATGGCTCCAGTTGACAGCCCAAGGCATGGCCGAGGATTCAGGTACTAACTAGCAACTACGCAAAAACAGACGCACAAAAAACAGGTAACTGATGATGTTATGATTTCCAATTGAAAGAAACGGACATGGCCATTATTAGTTTAGAGCCGGCTATAGGACTATAGGTCTATAGGATGTTAGTTTAAGAGGTTACTTTAGGTTAATTTAAGTTACCGTGCGCACTGGGGGATTCAGTTATAATTCACTTTGTTATGTAATTATATTTTCTTTTTTTTATCAAAGCCTTACAAGCAAAAGAGAAGGTTTTTTCTTTATTTACTAAAAATATCATATACCGTTCAAGCAAACGGAACCCTTGTGTCTTTGGCTCATGATTTCGGTCTTGTCTGTTACGAAGCGTATCTGGAATCGCTTGTTAAAATACTGAATGGTTACGAACCTGCACGTTGCGCCAAAACAGGGTGCCTCGTGACAAGGGGCCTCAAATTTTGACAAGAATTGTTTATCGTATGTTAAAGTATTATAGCAACGGAGAGGTGTAGTGATTGTTCCCACTTAAAGTAATTGTGGAGAGAAAGACGTACTTAGGCAATATTTTGCAGGTAGTAGTAGTATGTGAGTGTTCCAAGAAAAGATAATTAAAATCCTGACTTGTAAAGTTTTAGGGGCATTCATAAGCAGTGCGAAACTGCTGTATTTGAAGGAAAATGCATTTATCATGTGTTACATTGGGGGAAAAAGTTAATATTAACATTTTGAATGTATAAGTGAGCTTATACAAGGACATGTATTTCAAAACAAATTATGTGTCTAAAAACGAGTTCCCATTAGTAAAATTCCGGGTTGTTTCTTTGCAGCCTGCTTTTTGGAGTTATGTTGAAGCCAGAGAGGCCATTTTTCTGTTGGTGACGAGATACGCCACGCCTTAGCTTATGTTGGGGATCCAGGGGAGTCCAGCAGTTAAATTTATGTACTTCCTTGAATTTCACCTTAATTTCGACAGTGGTGCGACGTACGTTTTAATATTTCAAGTTACTGAGGCACACCGTGGAAGACAGGAGATCCAAACGTGATGTAAACTTATTTTGTCAAGACCAAGAGATATTTTTATTACTTATTTCAATATACTTTCAGTTTGTTTCTTCATAAACTTTGGTGTTGTTTTTACTTTGAGTACATGTAAGAACCCTGGCGGATGTGGGATCGGCGCGATTCACATGTCACAGTGATTGCATGGATTCCTTCCAGCAAGGAATCAAAAGTACATCATATTTCAGTCGATTTGGCGACAACGCTACTTTTCCTTACGTTCTGTTGCATACCTGGTAATCATTCCCTTAAGAACCTTTGGTTTATGTGCAGATGGGGGCTGCACGAGCTATTATGAGAACAAGTTTGATCATATATTGAATAATTTAACAAATTTACTCCGGCTCCCCATTCATTAAAGAATCGATTTTAAAATTTTATCTATTACGTGTCGATGCATTCAAGATGTTTCAGATTACTTCGTGAGTGTGGAACGAGCACGTACCGAAGCGAAACAGTCTTGTCGTACCTATAAGCTAGAAACTGATTTTGTTCGAAGCAATTAGATTGCGTACAGAGATCGCTCTTTAAGCACATTAATCCGATTTTATGCAATAAGTTATCGTTAAAATTTCGTAGAAGTCCATCTTAGAAACTATTATAACTCCCTTGAAAAGACATCACATTTGATCTTTTTCTTTTGGTTATTATCTTGCATTTTATTTCAATATTTGGTGTTTCTTCTTCATTATTTACCAGTTTCCATTGTTTTTCTTATTTATGTCTATTTGATCAGGGAGCTGGAAGCTACAGCTCCCTGATTTGATTTTCAAGGATTTTAGTTTACTCCGATCTCTTATTATTCTGTTTTACTGTTCTAGTTTATTGTTTTTGCTAATTTTTTGCATCCTTTATTGTTTCTACCTTTTGTGACTGTGTGTTCGATCACGTTTGTGGAATTTTGGCCCATTATAATTGTTTTTTATATTTTTAATTTTGCTTATATCTCAGCATTTTTCAAAAAGAAAGGCAGATTTCACCGCGATTGGTGTTTGAGACGCTTTCCTTGCAGATTAAGTAGATAAGTTTCTATTCATTGTAATATTTATTATGTGCTGAAATAAATTCGTAAAGATCAAATGAAAAGCTTATATCAGGTGTTACCAGGCCCATAGTACTTGAAATATTCAAAAATATCGTAGCAAGCCTAAAGACTTAGTGATTCTTTGTTGAAAGTAACCTACTATTGGGGCTTCATAACTAATTGTTGAAATTCTTTATTGCACATTGCCAAAGAGTGAATATGAGCAGGGAGCTGGTATGAGTAAGTAGTCTGACTATTGTCAATATTGTGACGCAAATGGAGATAAACTGTGCTTTTATTTGAAGGGTTTTTGGTGCCTCCTCAATTCCAATCAATACAAATCAAGTCCCCTGAAATGCGTAACTTATGTAATACGTGATTCAGCATGATCGACAAGACATTTCTATGATCCTTAATTTGAGAAGGTGTTGCCTAATAAAAAATCCGTACTAATGGAAAGTGCCAGTGTCTACACGTTGAAAGTAATGAGCAAAAGAAAATACAAATGGGCAATCCATGGAGTTGCAAATCTCATCTCCTCCAAAGTCTCTACATACCTTGGGGTTGAAGAAATTCAATACTTTTTCATACTGTAACATACTGTTATGCAAATAATGGATAAAAACCAATTTTAGTTCATTTGAACTTTGACTTCTTGATTTTTGACATATACGTCAACGATTATGCATGCAAAAATTTAGGCAAATGCAACCTTTGACTTATATTTTGATCTTTGACCCCACCTTAGCAACCATAAAGCACTTTTTTAAAATCATCATGATCTACTATTTCTAACACACTGATAGGTAAAACATGGCCAAAGCCCAATTTTTGTAAATTGACCTTTGATGTCATCAATTATTCATGCACCAGTTTTCATGGTAAGGTACCGTACCTACCGACCAACTTTTAAGTTCATCCGACCTACTTGGGGAGGAGTTCACGGCAATTTTTTGCAAAGGTTAGGCCAATTTGACCTTTGACTTACATTTTGACCTTTGAAATCACCCTTAGAAACCAAAATGCACTGTTTCAAATACAATCTTACCAGATCTAGCATATTATATGGTTTTATTACATTTTCCAACATAATGATAGGCAAATAATTACAAAAAAAAAAAAAAAACAATTCAGTAAATTTGACGTTTGACCTGGGATGTTAGCAATTATGCATGAAGGAGTTTTCATGGTAAGGTAGTTACCCACTAAGTTTGAACTTCAACTGACTTACGGTTAAGGAGGAGTTTGTGACACACCTTAACGCAAGATTTAGGTAAATTGGAACTTTGATCTACATTTTGACCTTTGATCCCACCCTTTGCAACCAAAAAACACTATTTCAAAAATTATCCTATCGGACCTAGCATATCGTGCGATTTTATTACTGTTGCTAACATAATGATAGACAAATAATGGCAAAAACCAATTTTTAGCAAATTTGACCTTTGACCTATGACGTCATCAATTACATTTGGCCTTTTGCTATTACATGACCTTTGACCTCAGTTGCCACGGCAACAACATGTTTTGGTAGAACTTGTCATCCCTGTTATATGTGGGAATTTTCACGTCAGTTCAATATTTCATTTTGTAATTTTAGCAAGATGGTTTTGACACAATTTGTCGTTTGACCTCTGACATTTGATCTTTACTTCCAGGGGTCTGCGAGACAAAATTCTCCCGTATCTTCCCACCAAGTTTGAAGAGAATCCGTCCAGCCCACTAGGAGTAGTTCATGGCACAAATTTTCACTTATATGGTGTCCCTTCCATCACATGACCTTTGACCTCTGTTGCCATGGCAACCACATACTTTAGTAGCACTAGACATCTTTATGTGTGATTTCTCATGTCAGTAGGATGTATCTTCTTAGAAAAAAGTAATATAAGCAATTTAAACGAATTTTGCCTTTGACCTGTGACCTTTGACCTTTACTTCCGACAAGGGTTCTACCGTCAAGTCTGAAGAAAATCAGCTGAGCCATTAAGGAGATATAAGCAAAACAAAATTGGACGCACATACGCACACACAGACACGTTTTCACGTTTTGACCCCTTCCTTAGTTATGGACTTCCGGTCACACTGGGGGATTCCAACTGCCAACTTGGGTTAGATCCTGAGGCTAGTAAGTTGGGAATATTAACTGTTAGCATGGCACTGGTTGCTATTTCAGCTGGTAGTGCCGTATATAGTTCAACTGGCAAAGAGACTACTACAATATTTCATCATCCTCACTGAGAGACGAGATAAAAACAGTTGTTTAGGAAGTTGTTGCGTAAATGATAATTGTCGCCCTTGCAGTGCATGAGTATGCTTCTGACAACTTTTTGAAAGTTTTCCGACAAATTATTTTCCACTTTGTCAATTTACAGTCCTGAATTTAGTCCTACCTTAGCCTTGTTTGCATGGGTGTAAACCCCGGGGGATAGAGGGATATATCCCCCCCAACATTTGACTAGGATGATGGCCCATGTAATCACCCCCCCCCCCCCCAATGATACAATCTACAGATATGTGTATGCTGGAAAGTACATTTTATTCTTCATTTTCGTAAGAAATTCTTCAATCTCTGCTACATTTTCTATCACAAACGTTTCTCAAACTATCAGAATTTTAGCAAATACTTCGCAAACTATCAAAATTTTCGCGCTCCAAACCTTACGTCAGTGTTATTCTTATTATCAACATCTTCCAATAGCAACTTTCGGAGAAGCACAGCAGCAAAAAGTTGAAATTTTACGAATTAACAGGTAAAATGGCATGTAAGTTTGTTGACAATTGAAAGTATCTCGATGGAGAGCCTGAATGCAGGTTTTTTCATAGAAATCTTATTTCATGAAAAATTTTCGGCGCGCTTCTCTCGCATTCGTCACGGTTTGCACTCAATGTCATGACAATTAGGTAATAATACATGCAACTATTCTGATCACACTTTCCAAACATCTGTGGGGACCTCGCATCAATATGGGATCTTTCAATCTAATATGTATCATGATGTGGAAGGTTGAAAGTACGTATCTGCCGTTACACATATTTCAACTTTTTTTACCGAGCGCTTCGCACGCAGCCATTATTGTAATACATGGTGATTGTTAATGCACACGGCGAATACTGCATTCTGAAACGCGCTTATTAGTCCTTCACCCCTTTTGCTACACCTATCAGGGAGGTATAATATCACCTCCCTGCACCTATACCCTCCCTCCCTGTCATTCCCATTACTGGAAGCTGTTCGTCTGAATTTTCGTTCAAAATTATTAACAAGAGGGCAATCCACGGAGTTGCTTATCTCATCGATAGCACACGCATTGAGCCATATAACTCACTTACAAGAACTTTCTCTCTTCCTTGTGGCATAAGGCCTAGACATAACTGCAGGGGTCGTGGAGACGGGGGGACTACGGGGGGTTTAGCCTCGCACTTTTTCCGGGCATTTTGGAGCGCCGTAAACTGCATTATGGGCCGCATAAAACTGCATTTATTTTATTGAACATATTAGCCACCGCACTTCAAAACTGGCTCCCCGGTCTCTGAATAAGTGCAGTTCACTGAACTATATGCTAGGAAGGATCATTCCACAATAATGTTTTGAAGCCATCATGGAGGGTCACGTGATGTAGGTTAGCTTACTCAAGTCGCCACCGCCATAGAAACGCATGCCTAGAAGTGAAAACGCTTAGGCAATGATGTACATGATAACGCGCCGTAGTCGGCCTGAGCGTCTCTTCAGACTCCTGGACGCTAATTTGCCGGCTACCACGCGTTAGCATGCACGCCATTGCGCCGAGGTAAAGTTGCCTTAGCAACTTCCTGAAAAGGCATACATCACAATAGCCGTATAACATACAGAGCACCAAACGCTTACCGGGTAGGAAGCTTTGAGGCACATCATTGGCCAAAATGCACCCGTGCATGTGCGCGCGCGTGTTACTTTCCCTTCGTGCCCCTTTTTGTCAAGAGGACGCGTTTGACGCGTTGTACAGATTATCTGTGCACAGGCATGGACAGTCAGTAACAAGCGCGCCTACTCTGTGTACTGTTCAGTGACGGTGCTATCGCGAATGTTACGCAGTCATCGCGTCTCGACGCACCATGCGAAATAAAGTCACACACGCTGTACCTCAAATAGGCAGGACCACTCCTAAAAACAAGGAAACTTTGTAAAAAAAACCAATCTTTTAATCACACAATCATGAATCATAGTGTGCAGATGTCCTACTAAGTAATTACAACAAAAGCACTAGCTCGTAATGAGTAACAAAGGATTACTTTAGCGTGTACATCAATGATTCTGCGTTACATTATTTTCACTTGTAGCTGCGCGTTTCTAGGGCAATGGAATCGACTTGAGTAAGCTAACCTACATCACGTGACCCTCCAGGTCGACTTCAGTTTCGTCGCGTATTCAGCATTGACGTGCGTCCTCCAGTTATAGCTCAGTGGTGCAGTTGGATATGAACGCACAATGAGTGGTTTGGATTGAAGCTCATAGTCTATTCATATGTCAGTTTCTATGCTATCTTCAAATTACGCACTTTTATATCGGCCTTTAATTTTTCACGCTCTCACAAAGGGAAAGCAACTACCAGCGCGATCGTCGATGATAATGCAGAAATGCTTGTCAAGTATTCTGGATAAAAAGACAGGCCAACAATGTTCTGCGCGTATACAATGCTCTGCGCGTATACAATGCTCACGCATGCTGCGCTGTTCTAACAATGGCTTTTTCTGTAAACGTGCCTATTATACGCTCTTAACAGAATAGAAAGGTGCGTATGTCAAATCCACAATTCCGCCCGGATATTTGCGTCTCCACGCGCCCCTTTGTTGTGCAAAAAGGACGAATTCAGTGCGCTATACAGAAAAGCTGTGCTCATAATATATGATATGCATGGTTGCGCCCGTTAGCATACACATTATTGGAACGGAGAGCAAGTACTAGTAACAAACGCACCTACAATGTGTTTTGTTCACTTACGTTGCTATCACCAGTGTTAAGCAGTCATCGCGTACCGGCGAAGCTCTACTCAGCGGTCACACACTCTACACTAAAAATACGCTAGACCACTCACCAAGGTCGCGCGTTGGTTTCTTACTATGCGCTTTCTACGAGGAAGCAATTTGTGCATTCGTTTTTTTTATTACGTCAAAGGGATATTTCCTTCTGGAATTATCTTAAAAAATACTAAAAATTGTGATTTTTCACAAAGTTTGACCTTTGACCTTTGACTTTTAACCTTTTCTGCCGGGGGTCTACGAGACACAAGTTCATACAGTGCGGTACCTACCCACCAAGTTTCAAAAGAATCTGTCCGCCTCACAAGGAGGAGTTTATGTCACAGATTTTCGCTTAAAATATGTATTTTCCCTCCTTTACGTGACCTTTGACCTTGGTTACCATGGTAACCACATATTTTGGCAGCACTAGCTACTTTTATTTGTTTGTGAAGTTTCATGTCAATATGATGTTTCTCTTTGGAGTTAGTGTAAACAAAGTCATTTTCACATAAATTTGGCCTTTGACCTTTACTTCCGGAAATTGGTGAAGCACCGGGAATCTACCTAGAGCATCTTCCCACCAAGTTTGAAGAAAATCGGCTATTCCATCTAGGAGATATTAACAAAAGAAAATTGGACACATACACACTAAAAGTGACGAAAATCAAAATACAAGAGGGCAATCCACGGAGTTGCTTATCTCATCGCTAGCACACGCATTAAGCCATATAACTCACAGGAAGAACTTTCTCCCTTCCTTGTGGCATAAGGCCTACACATAACTGCAGGGACCGCTGAGACAGCTTTAGCCCCCACACTTTTTCTGCCGTGGGTATTTTGGGCCGCAGTAAACTGCATTTATTTTATTGAACATATTGGGCGGCTTCGATTATTAACCCCCGCACTTCAAAATTGGCTCCCCGGTCTCTGAATAAGTGCACTTGAATATGAACGCACAATGAGTGGTTTGAATTGAAGCTCATAGTCTATCCATATGTATGTCAGTTTCTATGGTATCTTCAAATTATACTCATTTTAATATCGGCTTTAATTTTTCACGCGCTCACAAAGTGAAAGCAACTACAAGCGCGTTCGTCGATGATAACACAGAAGTACGTGTGAAGTATTCTAGATAAAAAAACAGGCCAACTAATTTCTGCGCGTATACAATGCTTACGCAAGCTGAGTTGTTCTAACAATGACGTTTTCCGTAATGCGTGCCTATTATACGCACATCGCCGAATAGAAAGGTGTGTATGTCAAATCCGCACTGCCGCCCTGATATTTGCATCTCCATGCGCCCTTTTATTGTGCAAAAAGGACGAATTCAGTGCGCTTTACAGAAAATCTGTGCACACAATATAGTATGCAGAAGGCACATTCATCATTTGTGCGAAATTTCATGTATGTGGAATGTTTCCTTCTGGAGTTATACTAAAAATACTAAAAAAAATGTGATATTTCACAAAAATTGACCTTTGACCTTATTTCACATGACCTTTGATTCCGGTCGCCATGGCAACCATACATTATGGTAGTATTAGGCAGGTTCATCATATGTGTGAAGTTTCATGTATGTGGAATGTTTCCTTCTGGAATTATACTAAAAAACTAAGAAAATGTGATTTCTCACAAAAATTTATCTATGACCTTGGTTGCCATGGCAACCATATATTTTGGTACCATTAGACATGTTCATCATATGTGTGAAGTTTTGTGTATGTGGAATGTTTCCTTCTGGAATTATACTAAAAATACTAAAAAAATGTGATTTTTCACAAAAATTGACCTTTGACCTTATTTCACGTAACCTTTGACCCCGGTCGCCATGGCAACCATATATTATGGTAGAATTAGGCAGGTTCATCATATGTGCGAAGTTTCATGTATGTGGAATGTTCCCTTCTGGAATTATATTAAGAAAACTAAAAAAATGTGATTTCTCACAAAAATTGATCTTTGACCTTGGTTGCCATGGCAACCATATATTCTGGTGGTATTAGGTACGTTCATCATTTGTGCAAAGTTTCATGTACGTGGAATGTTTCCTTCTGGAATTATACTAAAAAAACTAAAAAAATGTGATTTCTCACAAAAATTGATCTTTGACCTTGGTTGCCATGGCAACCATATATTCTGGTGGTATTAGGCACGTTCATCATACGTGCAAAGTTTCATGTACGTGGAATGTTTCCTTCTGGAATTATACTAAAAACACTAAAAAACCGTGAATTTTCCCAAAAATTGAATTTGCCCTCTGACCTTTGACCTTTTCTGCCGAAAGTCACGGAGACACAAGTTTACACTCTGGGGTACCTGCTCACCAAATTTCAAAAGAATCGGTCTAGCCCACAAGGAGGAGTTCATGGAACTCTTTTTTGCTTAAAATGTTAATATCACATGACTTTTGACCTTGGTTGCCATGGCAACCATATATTTTTCTAGTTCTAGACACTCTTATTATATGCGTGAAGTTTCATGTTAATGGGATGTTTTTTCTTGGAGTTATTATAAAAAGAGTGATTTTCACATAATTTGACCTTTGACCTCTGACCTTTGACCTTTACTTCCGGGAGTCAATGCAGAACTGGGGTCCCACCTAGGGCACCTTCCCACCAAATTTGAAGAAAATCAGCTTTACCGTTTTGGAGATATTAAGAAAACAAAATTGGACACACACACACACACTAACACACACACCCACTCACACACACACGGACACGTTTTGACCCCTCCCTCCGTTATGGACTTTTGGTCACCCTGGGGTACCCCACCATGGGTTAGGACTTTAGACTAGTAACTTGTGAAAATTAACTGTTACCATGGCAACGGTTGTTATTTCTGCTGGCATTGCCGAATATAGCCCAACAGGTCAAGTGACTACAATATCTCATCCTCCTCACGGAGCGATGAGATAAAAATACGATAGTTGTAAAGTGTTCGGCGTCTTACTCTATATTATTTTCTGGATGGCAGGTAGTATACAAATAATGAATGTTTATGAGTGCGATAGTATGAATTATATTTCATGAGTTGAAAGATTGAACGTTCTATTCAACGAGGCGAAGCCGAGTTGAATAGGACGTTAAATCTTTCAACGAATGAAATATAATTCATATTATATAACACCTTATTTATTTCTCTACATCTAATTGGAAGATTGGTGGTCACATGTCATGCGTGATTCGGCACTATCATCAAGATTGCGGTGCTCGACCGTTGGTTAGTATATACTAACCCACGGTCGTTGGTTAGTATATACTAACCCACGGCAATGAGTCAGCGATGCATTGAGCGCGCTACGTACAGGCTGTATCGCGTCTCAATAAATCACTGCAGCACTGGGGATCGTACATTGTTCCACCGACGTCAAGTGATTGCGCGTCTCTTTGGTTTTGAAGGACAAGCGTCCATTGTGTCACAGAAGTATCTATGGTAATGCCGTGCGCGTGTGCTGTAAATACGCTTACTGCGTATGTGTGTTTTGCCCTTCAGTGCCTAAGAATCCAACGCGCTTGACGTCACAAAGAATCCCTCTTTATCAGGCAGGCCTATATAAACGCGTTGTTAGAAAACGACAAACCATGGAGCTACTACACGGACAAATACAAATCCATAGTGACCTCCAAAACACAAATTTAACCAACTACTAGCAAAATTATAAGGTGTTATATAAAACAAATAATGAATGTTTTTCATTCGTGCGATAGTATGAATTATTTCATTCGTTGAAAGCTTTAACATTCTATTCAACTCGGCTTCGCCTCGTTGAATAGAACGTTCAATCTTTCAACTCATGAAATTATTCATACTATCGCACTCATAAACATTCATTATTTGTATACTATCGCACGAATGAAAAACATTCATTATTTGTTTTATATAGCACCTTATAACTATCTACCTTGATCTAGTCGTTGGTTAAAGTTGTGTTTTGGAGGTCACGATGGTTCGTGTTTGTCCGTGTAGCGCAGCTCCATGGTTTGTCGTTTGCTCGCTACGCGTTTACGTGCCTATTACGCACGATATGCAATGTACGGTCCCCAATGCTGCGGTGATTTTATTGAGTCGCGGCATAGCCTGTACGTACCGCAATGGTCGGTGACGTCATTGCCGTTGGTTAGTATTTATTATATAACACCTTATTAATTTCTCTACATCTGATTGGAAGATTGGTGGTCCCATGTCATGCGTGATTCGGCACTATCATCAAGATTGCGGTGCTCGACCGTTGGTTAGTATATACTAACCCACGGTCGTTGGTTAGTATATACTAACCCACGGCAATGAGTCAGCGATGCATTGAGCGCGCTACGTACAAGCTATGCCGCGTCTCAATAAATCACTGAAGCACTGGGGATCGTACATTGTTCCACCGACGTCAAGTGATCGAGCGTCTCTTTGGCTTTGAAGGACAAGCGTCCATTGCGTCACAGAAGTATCTATGAGAATGCCGTGCGCGTGTGCTGTAAATACGCTTACTGCGTATGTGTGTTTTTTTTTTACCTTCAGTGCCTGAGAATCCAACGCGCTTGACGTCACAAAGAATCCCTCTTTATCAGGCAGGCCTACATAAACGCGTTGTTAGAAAACGACAAACCATGGAGCTACTACACGGACAAACACGAATCCATAGTGACCGCCAAAACACAAATTTAACTAACTACTAGCAAAATTGTAAGGTGTTATATAAAACAAATAATGAATGTTTTTCATTCGTGCGATAGTATGAATAATTTCATTCGTTGAAAGCTTTAACGTTCTATTCAACTCGGCTTCGCCTCGTTGAATAGAACGTTCAATCTTTCAACTCATGAAATTATTCATACTATCGCACTCAAAAACATTCATTATTTGTATACTAACCAACGACCGTGGGTTAGTATATACTAACCAACGGTCGAGCACCACAATCTTGATGATAGTGCCGAATCACCAATGGCATGTGACCACCAGTCCTCCAATCAAATGTAGAGAAATTAATAAGGTGTTATATAATACGCATTATGTCATTGCCCCCATTTAATAAGATTAATGCAGAGCTTCCGGGAGGTCCTATGCAGGTATCTGCTAGCCTTAGATGCCCTTTCATAATGCACAATGAAGGAAAAGAAATATTTCGTAATAGTCCAAGAATGTTTCTGTGGACCCCATGCACGTATTTTTGGGTTAAAACTTTCCCCAAATAGAAAGCAGTAAAATGGGCAAAAGGGAGGAGATTCAGGAGGTTTGTTAACAACGTTTCTTTCTCTTAATAGGCAACATATTCTCCTCTTTTATCTTACCAAAAATTAGCATTCACTAAATTATGAACATTTTCCAGCCGTATATGATCAGTTCCAAAAACATCCCAAAGATGGCAACATTTTGCGTCCAAAAGACAAAAAATTTCTTAAGGGGAGGGGTACCCCTTCCTAGGACGGCACCTTATGTAGTGACAAACGAAAGATCAAAACTACTGTATAGGAATACAGGGACGCATTGTAAAAAAATAAAGGTGCAATTTACGAAAACTTTGGGGAACTGAGGTATTATCATGTCATCATCGATGGTGGCAACAATCGGAATAATCTGGAGGCGCCACTGATCTCAAGCCAACTTGCAGGTCTTTTAATGATCTCAGAATTCAAAATCCAGTTGTCTGGGATGATCCTATGAGTTGATCCCTGCCTTTCTAAGCTTAACAGGACATTTTTTGCTATTGCACAATTTCAATTCAGTGCAGCTTATCAACGAGTTTTTTGCTCAGAATAGCACTTCCTAAATGCATAAATATACCAATACCCAAGAACATTACCTCTGAATTTACCTCTTAAAACAATCTTCCTGGCACTCAGATGTGCCTTTCTGGCACTTCTGAGACATTAAATTCCAGGAGTTTCGGGGGGCTTTGCCCCCTGGACCCCTCAGCTTATCCATGATGAAAACTCATTGATAAGCTGAACTTGATTGAAATTGTGCAATAGCAAAAAACGTCCTGTTAAGCTTAAAAAACCGTGCCCATGGACCCCCACCCGTTATGGGCTTCGCGCTTTGCGCTCGCCGTGCACGTTTCGCATGCACTTTTTCCAGATTTGCGATAATTCATCCTATCCCCCAAAGTTGAAAAGAAATCTACGCCCCTGCTTGTTTGTGTTCGGAACATACCTTCTGCTTATTACCGACTTATCCATTTAGACAATCAAAAGACGCCTCCCTTACAGGGTTTCTATTTATTACTTACTTATCGAGCCAGAAAAACTCAAGAAGCTGATTTTAGTTAATTTTTATTTCAAACAAGAACATTCAAGCAAGAACATTTGAAGAAGCAATGTCAGATCGATGGAAACATGATGCGTGTGTCAATTTACTGTTTTATCGTTTTTCTGATGTATCGCTTCTATCTTCATTCATATAAATATTCATCGTTACGTCAATAATACCTATGAAGTAAGTACATTAAGAAACTTCGTTTTGTCTTGCTAGAGCACATGCCAAAAATTGCCCTTACCCAGTGAGACAGATTTGCAAAAGCAAAGAAATTAAAGTGACCATTTCTCGGTCACATCCTTCCAGCATCATATGACCCGATTCTGTTAAGGTTTTTTTAGCTAACAAAGTTTTCATTTAAATTTTCCTAGTAGGAATTAAAAACGTTCTCAAATCCTCTTCTTACTTTTATCATCTTTTCAAGTCATTTCATTAAGTCATTTAAGTCACATATATACCATCATGCAGTACCAGAATATGATTTAGCTTCAGTGCGGTTTCCCCGCATACAATAACAAGGGAGCTTCTGCTGTGACGTAAGCATGGACCAAGCAGAACATTTACCATTCCTGAATGTTAATTTCATTTACATATTGGTCACACTAGGAGTTCCTTCAGAAAAGACTCGTAGTCAGATAATCACACGTACCAACCACCTCGCTCCAGAAATTGTTCGTATACATGCTGTGCAAAGGAATCATTCCAATTCGTCTGTTTAATCAAAATTTTCGCATGACGTCAATGCCATTTTCTACCAATTGCATTGGAGACTTTTAGTATATAATGTGCCGCACTCCTAAAAAATTATCACTCTGTAATAGCAAGTCTACCAAAACTTGATATTGCAGCGTTTATGTTCACAGCAAAATCGTCGATTTACCTCTGTATGTATTGACACTGTGTACACTATCGAAAATGACAAGCACAGAGATGACAGCACTGGCTACTTTGAAACCTTTTTGTGAAGAAACTCAGGAAGTACAAGATGAGGTCTTTTTAATAAGAGTTGCTTTTGCCATTATCGCTATTCTTGGCATCACTGGAAACAGCTTGGTTTTGGTTGTGTTTTATAAAGGGAGAGAACTCCGCGTAGTTCCAAATATTTTAGTTGGACATCAATCACTTGTGGATCTCATTTTGTCTATCGTCTTGATTCTTATGGTCATATTTTACTTTACGGAGGTCACATCGGTGACTATCAGCCAGCCTTTCCTGAAAATATTTCTCTGCAAAATATGGTTTTCTGATTATGTGTATTGGGCTATGATGAAAGTGTCCACTACTAATCTCGTCTTCGTGACCTTAGAAAGATACTGTGCTGTGGTATTGTCGAGTAAGTACCGTAGAAGTGCCCGAAAGAATATTTCTCTTGCAATTTGTATTTCAGCTTGGTTTGTTGGTTTTCTGATCGAAATATACAACCCCTGGATGTACCAAATTTCAGAGAAAGGTATTTGTACTAAGGGATTGTTGAAAGCAGGAGGCATTGGAGGATGTGTTATAGCGTTACTCAGCGCTATGACTACTTTGATAATACCCGTTTTTGTAATGTCCTATGTTTACGGTTCTATCATATGGACTCTTAGGTCTAATCACTTTAAGTTGTCGAAGGAGATACCAAAATGTGTTCGGGATATTTTTACAACAATGATCATCGTTTCTGTTGCGTACGTTATATGCTGGACACCTAATACCATTCTCTATTTATATCACAGACTGATCACGCGACTTGATTGGACATATCCATTCCATCGCTTCGCACTCATTTTAGCGGCAAGCAACGTTTGCGTGAATCCTCTCATCTATATTTTGAAATTCAAAAACTTTCAGAGAGGACTTAAGGAACTTGTCAAAAAGAGTCCTCGGCTACACACATAACAAGTACAGAATAGGGGACAGTCCCCTTGATGTTTGAAAGTGTCCTTGAAATTTTGTGCAAGTGGTTTCTAACCATATTTACTTAGAAGTTCAGTTTCTACTCTACTGAGAAGGTGTTTACACAAACATTTCTGAATTGTTACCGTTATGAATATATCTCTTTTCTATTGGTTAAGCACTCCGATTGAATCTCATTTTTTCATTTTGTAGAAGAGTTTGCTAATTTATCGTTGTCTCTATGAATTAATTACTGTTTCGTGCTAAAGGCAAAGTCGATTGGTTGATCAATCGAGTGATACAGTGATATAAATAATATATGGAGTAGTTCTACCACGAACAATGATAGTTTTGACTTGATCAATGCCGGCTTGTGTAGAAATGTTGGAACAATAGAAATTTTGCTGCACTTTTTATCGTTGCTCCTGTTGGGTAAAAATGTTTTGCGTATGCCGAAATATCATGGGCATGGGCCCTTGTCGCTACACTTCATCTAAGCGGATAGGATCGGACAGAAAATGAGTATGGTCCAAGTCATGACATATCCATATAAATCTGCAAGTGGTTTAGTTTCTAACCATTAATCTATGAATCTAAGTCTACTTACTTTTGGAGGTGAGAGCGTCAAGAGCTCTTTCAAAGTAAGATGGGGACATGACTATGACCAGAACTATTTCATTACTACTACATTACTACACTACACTACTATTTTCGTTAGGGTTTTGCAAAATAGTGGGAGAAAATCCCCTCCACTTTCAAAAGAGGGGGCATATCTCCCGCTCCACCATTGACTCCCATGTAACGTGCGTCTTTATTGATAGTTGTTTCCAAACCGCCGTGAAATTATTTACATGAGTATCTGTATTATTGATTTTTTATCTTTCCTGCTTTAAGATTCTGACATTTTGACACATATTACCATTTAAAAAATGGATACATTTGAAATGGTTACTTATACATTTTAGTATCGGATATTCGTAAATAATAGTATTTGTTTAATTGCTAGTCACATAACTTTACTTTTTAACAAAACAAACTGTACCTGCATGATATTTGATAATCAATTTTATGTTGTTCATAGAATGCATGTAATGAAATACCACACTAAATCTGTTTAAGATGTCATGTATATAGAAGTAAATCGGCATAATTTGCGATCTTTCGTTAACACAACGTGATTCAATTGAGGTTATTTTAAAGTTCATCTAATAATGAATCCAACTGACCTAATTTAGTTTTATTTAAATCCTGCCTCTACCTACTATCTTCGCTTCCACTGAGCATATGCTTACAAATAGGAGTTGTAATTATAAGAGACATTCTCAATTCTTATGACAAGCTTTACATACAGACAGAGGCGTCGTGCCTATTGGGGCCGGGGGCCCAGACCTCCAAAATTTTGTCGAGGATGTCATATGATTTTGTCTGAAAATGAGTTTTAAAACGTATCACTGTCAAATTAATATGAGAAGGTTTTGCAAAATATAGCTTATTTTAAGGCCACTTGCATGGTTAGGTCAATGCTGGATAGAGGATATTCTTACGATTCATTCAAATGTCCTTGGTTGGGGGTTATGTGGAAAAATGGTGAAATGATTGGTGACAATTAGTCATTCCAGACTGAAAGAACCTAGCCCTACCCCCGCGAACGACTTTGTAATGTATGTTACCCATTTTCCGCAAGGAAATGCATCAACTTGAAAAACAGAGCGGGTTGGTACTGCCATTGGATGTTGAAAAATAATATAAATATGAATATTTGCAATTAGCATAACCTGGAAATAATCAGTTCGTTATGTACCTTTTATTAGTATGAGAATCTTTTCAGTATACAGTTTCTTTTTGGCAGTCTCAAATTTGTGTCTTTCAGCCTCGTTTCCTTAGTGTTAGCCTTTTTATTCTACTAATTGATCATCGGCGATAGGGGCATTGGACTACCTTGAGATGAAAATTATGGGGGCTGAAATTAAGTTCGGCCTTCTACTCTTCAAGTTGGATAAGCGCACATTCCTTAAAAACCATGCGTATTTGATAGACAGACCTAAAAATAGTATTTGTTGTGGATAAATTTACTTCAAAATTTGCATATTATGGTTGAACCAAATTTCATGGGACCTTCAAATACTGAAAATGTCCCAAAAGAGAACGACCTTCTCTGTACATCCCCTCTCCCAAGACGACCGTTCTTCCAGTCACGGATACCCTTTTACGCTCCCATAATCAATCGATGCTTGCAGCTTGTCATACTCTCCGGTATATATGACGTTTTATGTGTTTAGCACGGATCACGAAAAAACACTGAAATAAACCGTCGGAAATTGCTCTAGACACACACCCCATATCGCACCTAAAAGACACCTTGCCTTAGGTTATGCCACTTTTCACCTCCCCCACCCCCCCCCCCCAAATATATATATATATATAATATATATATATATATATATATATAATATATATATATTAATATATATATATATATATATATATATATATATATATATATATTTGCACGACGCCCTTGCATAAAGATGCATTGAACTGAATTTCAAACGTTTCTTACAACTTAAATTACTTGTTATTAATCGAAACCACAGCTTCTGTTAGGGATTGCTCGACTTTGCTGCTCAAATTCCCTCCGTAACGGGACAACATCTGAATTTTACTTTGAATCACACATACCATTTTTGTGTATTGACCAGAACTACAAGCTGCCACACATGAGAAAAGCCCAAATTGTTGTCCTCTCTCGCTGATTGTAACGCAGTAAAAGGTCCGACTTCCATGTAAAATGTGCAGCAATCCTTAGCACAAAGGCGGGTGTAGTTGTGCCAGCGTAATACGGATTATCATTGCAATCCGTGCAATACATGTTCAGTACTGTACTGTTCTTTCCTCATTTATTTGTCACTCATTACAATATTTTTCAATCAAACAAATTAACATCACAATAAAATATAGGTGATAAAGATACTTTAACATTTAACAGTCAGCAATCGTTTGTAACAAATAAATAATATATCAAAGAAAAACAACTTTTGTAACGTTTTAAGAATACCTAGAAATCCAAATCCAATAAAGTAAACCAGGGCAACCAATAGATACACATTTTTAATTCTTTCTGTAATATATGGAAGTAAAGCATGAAATAATTTCTTAAATAATGCCGTAGTCCGATAGTAGAAAGAAGCATTTTCATTTGATTGCAGCAGAATACATAGTATTTTATTAAAATTGTCACTAGATTGAGTTCACGTGCGAAATCACTCCCAGATAACGCTACTGTATTATTTCTTAATTCATCGTTAATTCCAGCGTTTACAAGAATGTTACGCATGTAAATCTAAAGGGCTGAATTTAATAGGAGTTGCAAAACAAATGATCAATCGTTTCGATATGATTGCCACAAAATGTACATTTATCTGCGCCTATAGCATTGATAAGACAAAGATATTTATTAGTAGGAATAATTCTATGGATGAGCCTATATTGAAACCACTAAATTTGTACATCACTAGAACAATGGAAAGAAATAGAACAATACATTGACCATGAAACTTTGGAGACATCAATTAAGAGTACGGGACCATTTTGTAAAGGATTTATTACAAAAAGCAGATGAGTTTTAAAGTTTATCGTAGATAGCTTTACAACACAATCGATTACTCTTAAGAATGATATTCATACTGCACTGATGGTTCAACGGGCGAAGGTGTTTCCACTTGGGTCGTAAATTATTAATGTTTGAGAATTTTTCGTGTTTTTCAGGAACAGAATTGTAATGGTGGAAAATTTTTGTTCCCCCTTCTCAATATTTTGTGTGAGAAAACAACCGGGGACAATTCTAGTATGTAACTCTTATATTACGGAAAATTTTGACTGTTTCAACAATTCAAGGTGTTCAAGAAGTGGAATATGTGAAAGGAAAGAGTCGCCCACATGATATATGTATGTAAACATGCCTCGACATTGACGATAAAACGTAGACTCATTTTCGGCTTCATATCACATCTGTACAAGAAAGTTTGCCAGGGTAAGGGTATTATCTGCATGTGTAACGTGTTTAAGAGTTGATGAACGAAGTCTGGTGACAAAATATTGTTATTCGAGGGCGTTAGAGGGCCCCGGACATTATGGCCGAGAGATGTGAAAAATTTGTTCATTCTGCCCAAGGGCTGTGTTGAAGGTGTATACCTATTAACAGGACAAGAGGGGTTCAAAAGCCTACACCACAAATTCCATTCCAAACCGATTTGATGCATTAACATTGCCGTAATATTCTTAACAGTTAGATGGATTTTTGTATTTCTGGATGTCATAAGCTGTCGTAGGAATGGAAAGCGCCGTCCCAGTGACCAAATCAGATATAAAATGAACAGCTTTGCTGTTCAAAATTTTCAAACTAGCCAGTTCCAAACAGAAAGCCCCATAGCTATGGAAAGAGTCAATACTTAGACCAAGTGCATGTATGATAACAAAAACTAAAATCATAACACCTATTTTTCAAAAGGCAACCAAAGATACCTATGTTAAGAGCCAAACAGTGTCTATTAAAGTCAATCATTTTTAGCCCGCCATCCCCGTAGTCTTATAATGACTGTCGCCTTCTTATACGCCTGGCTTGTCATTTTATACAAGTCGAAAAAAAAACATGGAAATAACTTTATCTATGTACTCAGTTGTAGACACCAAAAATGACTTAACAACAGTAATACGACCAAGAAAGGTGAGGTTATGCTTCTCCCATAGTTTCTTAATGTTCAATACTTTATTCATTGCTTTACCACAGTTCTTAATAGTAATGCTTTCCAAGTCAGTGTTAAAGACGATACCTAACAACGCGAAATCCTCGCCACGAATCCATGAAATATTACGTTCACTTCCCAAAGGGATCGAGGAACTGTTCAGAATTCCCAGTCCCTCTGAAAAACTGTAATTGTCTCATAGCGGCAACGAAACAGTGTTTTTTTTTTTTTGAGGTGGTGGGGAGCCAGATGTTGATATGTTGAGGCAATACTTAACCTGGATCTCAGGATTTTGTAGGAGCTCCCCTTGGGTTACGTTTACTCCGGGCATGACAACCTCAACTTGGTAGGGAGGTTTTACATGAATCTTTAGTGGTCCCAGCAATACGGGTGGTGGGGGTATTTGCTGCCCAGTCAAGGCCTTTTCCCCACTCTTATCCTCCAGTCCATTCCTACACAAATGTAAGCAGTCAACAAGAGGAATGCGCATGCAAGACTGTCTGCCCAACCCCATTCCTACTCTCCCACGCCCACTTTTTTAAATTTTGGCGGCGCCGCTTGTATTCTTTTAAAGTCGTACAACAGTTCGTCTTTCATTTTCTTGCATGGCTGTTGAGACTCTATTATTTCCGTGTTTCACCAGGGAGGTGTTAACAACTCCCTGGTTTCACAAGGAAAGGTTTGCCATTTATTAACGTAACACCCAGAAGAAGGCAAAAGAAATCAAGGGATACCTTCTACCAATCTTCTTTTCAAATTATTTCCATACATTTTCAATGCAACATTTACAATATATAGCTAACATTTTGGCAGTTCAAACACCGACAAGGTATGTATTTCTTTTACTTAAAAATAAAAAGCAGAAGTTTTTAAATTGTCATGTAGACATGCTTTAAGAACTAATTAGGTAGGTATTTCATGACCTACAGTAATGACAGTGTTGTTTTATGCTCGTGTATATTTGTTGATTTGATGGTGTTTTTTCAGTAGTGTGAAGTGTGCCTATGGTCAGTTTGCAAAAATATCATTGCATGTTGTAGGTCCGTACGAACATTCAAGTTTCTCCCCTTTCAGGTGGGGATATAGGGTAGCCTACTCTTTTAACTAAAGTTTATGTTTTAGTGTAAATGCTACCTTAACATCAGGATATCATAAAAATTATATGTAAAAAGAATCAGGCAGTCAAGGCTGGCATTGCTGGGGCAACTAACAGACTAATCTGAACTGAGTGAGATGTAACACATATTAACTAAATTGTCGGGTCGGTCAAAAGACACCAGATTTCGATTTAATGCTGGAGCAATTGAGGAAGAAGATTGACGTGATGGATGACCAGAGACCGGGTGAATAAGGCACAATAAATGATGCAGGACGCACATGTAGCAAAGTCCAGGGGGTTCAGGACCTCACGGCAGTGGCGTAGCCAGGATTTTTTTAGCAGTGGGACACTGGGGGTCACGAAACCTTCTAGGGGGCACAATTTCTGAATTCTCTCCCTCTCTATAGGGCTTATATACAGAACTGTGCATTCCAAACTTTTCCACGGGGCACCAAACTGAAACTGCTCTGACTGTGCCAGAAAGAGGGCTAAAGTAGGCTGTTGTCTGGCTAAAAGTAGCGCCAGTGGAGTGTTGAAAACTATCTTGCAATTCGGCATAATATCCTTGTATATAGCCTGTTTTCATAACGACATTTACATGCATACGATGTACGCGGCACCCTCTTTCCGTGGGCGGTATGCTCACCTTAGGTAGTCGAAGGACACAAGCTTAGGTGTCATCGATACATCAGTGCTGTATGGGGCTTGTAAAGGTACCTTTAGCAAAACGGCCCGATTACAAACACATGGAGCACCTAACACCCTGAAGGCAGCTTGCTTCCATCAACAAAAACTCGAACATTCGTAGTGCAGATTCTGCGTGTATACATGAAGTAAAAGTTGGGACAACGCTAAGTGTCTAGTAACATCCTAGGGAAAACAGCATCTTAGGGGAGACTTACCTTCATAGTTCAGCTACGCATGAATGTTGCGACCTGTTAAATGAGGGATTTTTGCGATTGCCATACCTGTCAGTTACATTTGAAGTTCTTGACTGGCTGATTGAGTTCATTTTGAGTCTGTGCGATCAACATTTCATCTCGGAGTGAAGGGTTCTTTTGCAACACTGTTCGACTACGATGTTCCTTTGTGCAAAAAGTGCAGCTTTCTTGTGAGATCATATCTGGAATTTGAGACAAAATCCCATTTATTGCGAAGAAAAACATTTTCACAAGTATCGTGATGTATGTACGAGTATATGAGAATTTTCACTGGATGATTATTAAAAGCCTAGTTTATGTTGTTTTTCTACTCAAATTGAATATTTATTTCTCGAATATTGAAGAACATCCCAAGCTAATTTACAAAAAACTGCTCACATATATAGGTAGAAGTTGTTTTTATCCAAAATACATAATGGTAGTGATAAGTACTTTCTTTTTTCTTTTAAATTTATGTTACTACATTTGAGGGGGACTGTGATATAGGTCTTCTAACTAAATTGTTAAGGCAACTTTCCTCAGCGCAATGATGTTCATGCTAACTCGTGATAGAACGCCAATCAGGGCCTAAGAGGCAGAAGAGGCGCTTAAGGGCGCTAGCACGTGTTAGCGTACACATTATTGCCTCAGCTTAAAATAATATCCACTTCTGGATACGCATTTCTAGGGCAGCGGATGGACTTGAGTTAGCTAACCTACATCACGTGACCCCCAGATCGGCTTTAGCTCCGAGGCATATTCCAGATTGACGTGCGTTCTCCAGTTATATAGCTCAGTGATACAATCTTGAGAGGTTCTTCGCGTGACTGCAGTGTGTCCTGCAATTGCCCCCCCCCCCCCGTCCCAGTGATATACATGCTAACGCGCGTTAGCAGGCACATCTTTGGCTGGACCTAATAGAGGTTTCCATGTGGTCCCAGGTTTTACTGTACTGCCATTATGGTCGTCAAACTTACCGCACGCGCAAAAACTACACATCTCTCAGTTTGTTGAACAGTGATGGCCAGGCGTGCATTGTATCACAGTTGTATCTAAGCTTCTGTTGTGCACGCATCCAGATAAGACACCTTCCTCTCATGATCAGTGAATGCAGCCAAAGAATGTTAATCTTTAGCTAAAGCTTAGGATTATTAAGGTTGATATACCATGCAACTGTCCTATTGAAATTGAATTTTCAGATCGAACAGTGCCCAGCTTTGTTCTCATCGCCTGCATAACCTTCGACCCAATGCCTGTACGTATGACCAGCGCCCAAGCTAACAGTTTGAAACTTAAGAATATCAAACTGCTGGGTTGATACTTTTCAGCACCGTTGTCATTACTGGCATAAATACAGAACAGGCGTCTGTCAGGACTGAGGCGGGTACATCCGGGGAGTTCCCCACCAACCCCTCTGGTATATCAAGGATGTCGAGTTGAAAGTGAGCACCCACAGCGAGATTTGTCTTCCCTTTAAAGTATTCAGACCATCATTAGGGCAGAACTTGGACCAGCGCGGATCCAGAAATTTTGAGGGGGGGGGGCGCCGGTCCAAGATGGAAAATCTCATGTGCACCGAAGGTGCACCACGAGCGCGAAGCGCGGGTTCTTACGAGTGGGGTCCAAGGGCCCGCGTTAGGGCCCCTGGCGGGGTCCAGTGCTGGAGCCCCGGTGGGGGTTCCAGGGGGCGAAGCCTCCGCAAGCTCTCGCAATATTGCATTTTAAGAGCACAGAAATCGGCTATATTGCGTTTTAAGAGCACAGAAATCGGCTCCAGTTCTTATGTCAGTGAGATTTTATACCTTTTCATGTTGCATGGAATTTGATGTGTATGGCTCAGTATAAGTTACTATAGATATGTACCTGCAGAAGTTCCGGAGAATCTAAGTTATCTAAACTTACACGCCATCATTATGAGCCCGTGTAGGTAACTTGAAATGTTTTTTGCCATAATAAGTGTTTTATTTTCGTTATACGGTATTCGGATATAGGACGTCAGAAGAAAAAATTGCGCGCGAAGCGCGCCGAAAATTTGAATTTACATTTAAAACCATTGCTATGACTAACGGTGTCAATTCCCTTTATGGGTGCCTATCAATTAGAAGGTGGATTCAATACCAAGTTTACAGTTCTCATAAGAAGAGGAGGCTGAAAAAATTAATATCAGTTGCTTTATATCCTTACAATGCTGGCTCCTCTGAAATCACGTTTGTGCACACGAATAATTGGCTTATGGTAGAACCCCACTGATGAGTAATGCGAATACGTTTGGGACCTTATTGATAGTAAAAGGAGCAATTCAAGGCTTAGACACTTTTATTCATTTTTTGCTCTTAACTTTTCTTTCTCATTTTCTTTTTTCATTTTCTTTCTTTTTTACTCCTTTCCCCCTCCAAGTCAGGGGGCCTAAGGCCCCCCTGACTTGGACCATGAATTAATTCTCTTCGTCAGATTTTGTGACCTGATATCACGTACTAACTCACTGTTAAAAATGAAACTACACTTTATCTGCTACACTAGGAACTGAGAAGCGAAAAGATGTCTTAAAATGAGATCAACAACTCCTTGGATTGCCCTCTTGTTGCAATTGTGGACGTTCAATACCAAAACGAACAATTTGAATATCCTTCGACATTATACAGACTGAGATACAACTATGGAAAAACTGATACTTTCCAAGTGTCATCCTAAAGCATATACGGTTTCACTTATTTATTTGGTGATTATCAGTATAAGGTTACGTTTTGCCGTGAATATAACAAATTTTAACGTCTGTAGTTTATATGCTACCGGTCAGATAAACTTAAACCAAAAGATAAAGAAACTGGTGGCTTATAGTCGATCCATTACTTATTAATTGGTATATCTTAGAAACATCAATTATTAGTTTTCTTTCAACTAAGACGTTTCCAGAAGTTAGGCCTTTAAAGTGTGCAGCAAAATGGTGTCAATGACACAAACCTTATATTTTCAACATGATGGATAGATTTTGTGCCAACTTTTTTCTTTTTTTTTATTTATTCAACTCCATTGTAAGAAAAAATATACATACAAAAAAGGTAATCTGAATAACTCCTAGAGTACTCTGTGCTAGGGTCTGACCAAGACATCCCTGCGGTATGGAAACATGTTGGTATTGGAGATGTTCATTTGTGTAATACTGATTTCATATTTTACTGAGATCGTAAGATTTCCTCGTGTTTCACGTAAGATCTACAGTATGTTACTAGAAGACTCCCTTGATAAGTGGAAGAAGTCGTTTAATGTTCCTACTGGGAATTGGGTCCATATTTTCTTGTTTCACACCGTTGTATAGGCAAATATCACTTCCAGTGTTGTCTATTTCATGGAGTTCTTGGAACCTACGATCATTTCTGTAAGTTAAAATTAGCGTTCTCGATTCCCTCCATCTGGTCTTTCTGTCATATTCAGGAAAACTCAACAACATATTTTCTTTGGGGCTGTTCGTCTTAGCTCCATTCAGTTGAAAATAGAAGACTTTCTAGGCAGCTTTATTTTACAAAAAGAGGTTATTCTATTTATTGAGATGTTACTCCTTGTTGGTAGAACAAGGATGTTGTTACAAATGTCGGTCATCCTTGATAGGTTCCTCGGAAACGAGTTATCTATAGCTCGAACATTTTCGAGTGCAATATATAAATGTAAAGCAATGCACATCGATGACAATGCTTTCTGAAGCATGTTGTGAGTTCTATCTCTCGTAAAGTGATAGGTTCCGGTACATAGTTGATTATCATCGATGATTCTATTCCCTCAACTGTGTTCAAGGACGAACACTGCTTATGTTTAATTTAATTGCAATATAGTGTAGTGAAGAGCCAGTCCCGAAAAGATAGTAGTTGCTTCAAGTCCCTCCTTTTTTCTTCAAAAGGAATCAAAGCTACATAAAGTTGATCATGAAGATTTGAAGTTGAAATGAGGCTCCACTGAACGTTGGAGAATAAAAGGTCGAGCTCTCTGTCAAATCCAAAAAGCTTCAAAGTGCTAAACGGTCATGGCCGTGAGGAAAGAATTCTACGAGAGTACAATTTGTTTACTAGCATAGCTTCTAATCTCGAGCGACGGCGACCTCTTGCAGACACTGCAGACTTAGTTTAAACAATTATTGCGCGATATAAAATTGCCAGCTCCTGATTGGTCCATAGTTAATATGCTTTGTATGATACCAATACAAACGAATAGGTTGATGGGGGTGACCGGTAAGGGGTTTGGGATGTCACACCGAACAACTCGACACGCTAGTGACGGCTAGAAGGTTCCGAACATCCGATATGTAGCGTGATAACCTCATGAACATCCCGAAGTAAAGAAAACTGCTTGTAAACAGTTCTTAGGCAAACACTCTGAGATAAGTCGGTTACCTTGATCAGTAAATACCTGCTGCTGAATGTTTCTGGTATTGTTTGGATTTGGCAAAATTTAATTCTTCTTGTGTTAAAAGTAGGTCAGGGCTGTAACGTCCTAGTCCGGACTCGGACTCGAATCCGGACTCGAGTTCGTTTTTCGTTGGACTCGAAATTGGCCCGGAATGGGAGGTTCTGGAATCAAAATTGGCCCGGAATGAGCTGCAGCTGGATTCGGACTCGGAGCCGATTCCAGCCGAGTCCATGAAAATGAAAAATGAGTATTTGTTCCAAGGGAAAAATTGGCATCCGACTCCCTAAATAGAAACAGATCCGATTGAAACATTCCTGTGCCACAGCCTCGGACAGCCGGCAGGGCACCAAAACAGACCATTTCAGGAGTGCCGGTCTCACACCCGTACCCCGTATCAGAATTCCTGCTTACGGGCCTGCGACGTAAATCGCACGTAACTTAAGCTCAACAGATCTCGTCATGATTCCATTCACTCTTTCAAACTTCTTCGTTGTTTTTGGCAACTTTTTATGTCAGTTCGTTTTTAGATTTTCTCATGCAAGGAACACGAAAGGTGCGTTGTGTCTTCTGCGGAGAATTTAGTGAAAAAGTGTCGTGAATTTCTTCTCATTCCCAGGGTCGTTTTGGAGGGATTTGCCACATCCATAGGCGGGTATCCTGAAAGCAAGAGAGGGCACTTGCACACCACTTTTTCCAGACCTTAAAAAACAATAAAATAATTAAAAAAAGATATGAAGGAAAGAAAGAGAGACCAGAGAAATTACTAGGGAATTTTTATTAACATGGTAAAGATTGCAATGCAAAATGAAGGTAAACATTAATTTCAAATATCAAACCAATGCCAGAGAAAAAAATTCTTGACGGGCTTCGCACACACCCGCAGTGAATGCTAATTAATACCAAGGCGAAGTTCAAAGGTGGGGAAGTAAGAGGCACTTGTTATTAAAATTTCTTACAAAGCAGGGGCGTTGTATACCCGCCACACTTTTATGACCCAAAGCCCTGAAATGAGAGTTACTCAGAGTACTTATTGTACGTCATTACAAACATCATGCATGGTCCTTGCGTGCAAAGACCAGAAACATAACCGTGTATAGGGAATCGAGATTCTCAGTAAATTTTTCGGCGTGCTTCGCGAAAGCTGAACAGAAGTAGGTGTCTCGTTAGTACTCCTGTACGTAGTGAAACGTTTGTAGAATTGCCTCGTTATAACTTCCTGTAGGATTAGTGGCTGAGTAAATTACCATTTCAAAACCCTTGCAACGCAGCACCGTCCTCATAAAATATACCGACGGTTAATATCTAAAATTTGCAAACACGATAAGAAAAGCATTTCATTAACCTTTCAAATTATACAAGGGGACTAGGCATTTTTTCTAAAAATGACCAAGAATGGCCCCAAAAGCCATCAAATTTAACAAAAATTCTCGGAGAGCCCCCGACTTTGCGCCTTCGACACTTGCGGTTAAAGGCTTCGCCGGTCACACCTTACGACGATGCAACCTCCAGTGAAAATTGTTTCCCTGGAATTTTTTAATGCAGACGTCCATGGCCATGTTTCTGTAAGAACTACCCATAACAACATTTCATTTATTTTGGAAACAACTATACACCACCACCCCAACCTTTCATCGTCCTTACAAAATTATGCTTTAACCATTATTTTCCAAACTATCATATTTTTCACAATAAGGAAAAACTTGAGGGTTCCTTATCCCAGACCATTGCCGAAAATGAAACATAGCCTAAAAGAAGGAATAGGTGGCAGTCTTTGAAGTAATGGATAATATTACATTCTAAAAAAAGCAAGAACAATAGACTACAATAAAATGCTGTTTTCTTCCGCGCGCTTCGCGAGCACCCATTTTAAATGTTTTTCCGTAATTACTTCCTGTGCATTATCTTGCGTGTTCCATATTTGTACAAATTCTTGTATCATCCTAATAACCACGCACAAGCCAATCTACGTCCATTATAAAGAAATGACCGGTTACACTGATTGAGGCTGTTGTTAAAATGGTCAAAATAAGATTCTTCTGATCTGTTTAGAGCGCATAGCGCACCGGATGAGTTTTAAGATAGCCAAATGCTTTATTCTAATGGTTTTACTTCTTCAAATTCCTAAGAGCTTCCAGGGCTTTGCCCCCTGGACCCACACCAGGGCTTGCACATGGACGCCACCAGTGACCAGGACCCTAGGGCCTTAAATGGAGAGCTATTCCCCCCCCCCCACGGCGCCTTCGGCACCATTTGCTATTCAGCCCGAGTTTGCCCCTCCCACATTCAGACAAATCCCGCCACTAGCTACACCTGCTTCCGTTTGTTGAAATGTTCGAGAGATGCAATGGCTTCAAATATATTTTCCTAAGTTGTGCAGTCAATGTAAGTGTTTAGGATCCTGAGTGAAACCATTACATATAACCTTTGATGGGAATGGTTTGTCCGTAATCCTTGTTTGCACTAACCCGACTCTTTGGACTGTAGTAACCAGTATAAAAAACTCACCAGATACTTATACTGCATTATGAAGAGGGGGCGATTCTACATTCTACATTATCACACTTAGTGCACGCTCAAGACCAAACCTGTGTACACACAGTAATAGCCAGCGCATGAAAAAGTTTCGTTCGTTCCTCTTTTTCAAAGAATATTTTCTGAACTTTTCTGAAATTTTCGATGTTGTGCTTGCATAGTCTTAAGGGCAAAAAAGCAGTAGCCACAATTTCAAGTATACCCTGGTACCCTAATGCATGATTAGCTGTTTTAATTTAATCACGTTAAAGTACCTTTGTTAATATATTCCTAAATTCATGCAGAACAATTCCTTGTTCATCGCTAATATTCACAATTTATGTGTAGGAACATCATAAACGACAACAATAAAGGCAAACCGTATTTATTCAGTTCAATGAATCAGTCTTGTCGAGTTTTGAAACTGCCGTACTTAAATTCTACACATCAAAGCCTTGCTGTGCGTAAAACACTTGCTAAATAATAACTAGCCTTGAATGATGTTGCCAAGTGTCGGTAATCAAAGTGAAGCCACCGAATATGAGACGGAACCCTTTGCCATTCATTATCTAGCTAACAGATGAGAATCATCTCCGACCGATGAAGTAGGCCTTTGAATAGAAGCATAAATTAATCGTTCTGTCTCTTTCAGGTTATCACCTCCCTGCTCATATAAACAGATAAAGCTTATTAATTAGCACATTTGTAAATAACCCACCATTCCTTATGAACAAGTTCTATTTTGAAAAGAAAATTTCTAACTCTGTCTGGAAAGCTCTTTTTGCATAACTTCTTGCCAAATCTTTGACAAAATTATGGCCAAATCAGGCATTCTCATATACTATTCCTTAGGAAACGGACAGATTCCTTGTCGAAGCCTGTGCGACAAGTAGTCCAGGATTATTGGCATAAATGACGTTCTCTCGGACACGGACAAACTCCTTGTCGTACGTTCGAAAAGTAGTCGGGGATTATTGGCAAAAGTGATATTTTCGCGGGCGTTCTCGGCTTCTATCCCAAAGGAAACAGACATACTTCGTGAAATGATGAATGAACATGGAGTTTAGAAATTCATTTTGAAACAAGAACTTATTTATGTACCAAGAAGCTGACAGAAATCCGTATGCTGTTTATAAGCTGAAAACAAATAGCTAAAGATGAAGATTGTGCTATAGCCTAAAGAATGATAACATGCATACTACTGACGTACTGGCACATTTACCACTTTGCCCCTTACTCGTTAGAATATACAATGACAATAACACGAGGGTCAAGCTTCTATCATAATTTTTGTCCACAACGCTTGTATCTTCAATGATTAACATTTAACCCTTTATTCACACACTCTTCAATTACACCAATCTGCGTCACTGCAGATGAAAAGTTTCTTCCAACATTAGTTCTTCCATTTTGCACACTACACTGCATATGATTCAACATAAGTAAATTTAGCGTCAAAACGTAATTGTCCAGTCTATCGTAGCACGTTCAACTAACAACACAACTAACAGTGACATTTCGGACGCAGATTGCGGTCAACACGGCAAAAACGTCGGGACGCTAAAATGTCAAACACTGAGGCGGCAGTAGCAACTACCGAGGAACTATCTTTTGGAGAGACTCGGGGTCAGGAACATGTCATTACAACGAAAAGCTGTTTTATTTTTATCTCAGTTCTGGGCTTCACATGAAACAGTCTGGTACTGAAGGTATTTTATAAAGTTCGAGATCTTCACATGGTACCAAACATTTTGATAGCACATCAATCTTTGTAGACCTCATTTCGAGTGTTGTCATTTTTCTGACCTTCGTACCTCCAAGAATTGACCTCAGACCGATTAGTTTCAGTCATCCTATCCTGGCAAACATAATCTGCAAAATGTGGAAAAGTAAATTTTTGCACTGGACTTTGCTAAAAGTCTCCACCGCCAACCTTGTCTTTCTTAACGTAGAAAGATACTTTGCTGTAGTTTATCTCATCAAGTATAGAAAATGAGCTAGTAAATATATCTCATTGGCTGTTTGTACGTCAGCCTGGATTTCCGGCTTTACTATGGAGATGTGTATACTCTTCATCTACCGAATTTCACACGAAGGGAAGTGCATGAACGAAGTCAAAATTGGTGGTATCGGAAGATATCTCATAGCTTTTGTGTCGGTAATAACTACTTTGGTTTTACCAGTTGTCGTGATACTTTATGTTTACGGTTACATAATATGGACCCTCAGAACGAACAAATTTAAGCTTTCGATGAAAATTCAGCAAAGTGTGAGAGATGCCTTTAAGGCTATGACCATTGTTTCGGTGACCTACACCATTTGTTGGACCCCAGACATGGTTCTGTATTTCGTCACAACGTTTGTTACTCCAAGTGACTGGGAAGGTAACTTTTACCAATGGGCACTTGTACTAGCAGGGAGTAATGTCTGAGTAAATCCTTTCATTTATGTTTTGAAATATAAAAAGTTTCGGAAAGGATTGATACAACTTTGTATTAAAAAACCTCGGAAACTGAACACTCAAGTTCACACTTAAATCATGAGTAAATATTCGGCGTCAGTTGAAAAGTCTGAGAATGTGAATATTCTGTAACCATAGATGTATACGCTTCGTACAGTTAAAACAGAAGAATGTGACATTTTGGTTCCTCTGTTTTTGTGTATCCGTTTCATACATGTGGCTGCTTCGTATGTAAGAAAATGTTCTACTTTCTTTACAATCCTTGTAGATACATTCAGAACTGACCAGAGGGTGAAGATGATAACATCAGTTGAACAGCTACGCACCATAAGGGAATGCATTTATGCATGCACTTAGTTCCCGGGTTTGAGCAAAGAGTTAATCACAAATGACTTTCATCATTATGCTATATAAGAAAGTTTTTGACGTTCGCACCCAAAATAGATATTCCATGTATACAGAAAGAAGTGGAAAGATCTAACTCTGGAATCAAGATTGTTATGATTTCTATTATTTTATTTATTTCTTTTTTAATTTTATAAGTTGCGGACTTTAAATTAAATTGAATTTCAAAACTTTACCCTTGGCCTAATTCCCAATTTAATGTGATGCTCTACTTAATTAAGATTGGGACAAGGCCTTGCAGAGGAAGTTTGAGGTATGATTAATGATGAATGAAGATAACTCATCTTTCTCCGAAATTGATTGAGGATTGGTCTCTCTCCTTAATAGCCTATTAGTTGCTATAGCCGTGCATCACTCCGTTTAACATCACCATATGGGCCGTGTGTTGGTCATTGATGTAAAAAAATACTCTGTGAACTTACATTAAACATGGTCAAATGTTCCAACTCATATACTAGTTTTAAGCAATGGAAATTCAGTATTTTCACATTGATATGAAGAGGAGCTGTTTTCCTTCAAAGTATACTGTACCACTGATCTTACATCTTTACATCTGATAGTGGATGTGATCAGGGCTTTATTTCATAAAAGTTAGGAATATTCTCAAAATTAATGTTCCTAAACTGCTTAGGAACCATTCGTCGGAAATCACTCCTTTCTTCAAATATTTAGGGATAAATCAAAAGTGAAATTCTTTTTTTGTGTGAATTTCCTGCCAAATCAATTAAGAACATATCTGCATCTACCAAAGATCATTCCTAACCCTAGGAAAACTCCAGCATGAAAATAGGAATAATTCTTCCTAAGTCCAAGATAGGAATATTCCTAACTTTTATGAAATAGAGCCCAGATCGTCATTTTTAAGTCGTAGGGGCTCCTTGGTCCAATTATAAAATTGTTATGGTTTACATAATCTATACCAAATACTTCTGACCTTGACCATTCGTGAGACATCAAGGCAGATCTGGTGTTATTTTTAGCAAAAATGAAAAGAAGAGGACATTGGAAGCTTCCGTTGATACCAAAATCAACTTTTTGAGGGAAAGGGAAAAACCTCCCAGTTTTAAAGGGAAACAATTGTACAGCTTTCTAAGTAAGTACAACATTTAGAGCACATTTTTCCAAGCATTGTGATACCATTAACAACTAATATAACTCAATATCTTATTTAACACGAATTTTTCAAAACATTTTTGAAACTCACTAAATGCCACTGCGTAGGCAGTCATGATATTGTGATATTACCCACAATGCAACAGAACTGTGATGTCACACCTGCACCTCGCCGCGGGTTTTACAACAACTGCTTGTGTAGCTTGTACTCACACACCTACAGTATTCACGGTAACGTCAAAACTATCTTTAATTTTCAAAAAATGCAACGGTTAAATTTGCCATTAAAATCCAGAAATCTGTACATTACTATCTAAAATCATCATACAGCCTTCTTCTTACTTGATACGTATGATTTTTAACCAGTTAAAAAGTTCGAGAAAATCCTTCACCCTACACTTATAAGTGCAGCTCGAAATCCGTATTAACTCTATATGGCATATCACACACATGTATGGTACTGACATTGCACTGCATCGCCGTAGTCCGTAGGGATTCGATCATACTTGTCAAAACATTTTAGATTTTTCTAAACTCTCAACAGCCAATCTGACAATAAAAGTTGTAAAATTCAAAGTAACATATGCAAACAATACACAGAAGTCTCTTACCAGACAAAATGCGTCTGATTGAAGCTTACTCAACCAAAAAGAAATTCTGTGCCTGTTACCGAAAGCTCGAGGCAGCCATGATGGGAACACATCGCGGAGAATGGTTACGCTTGCTTCCGGTAGACTCAAATACAACTCTCGACTGACATTTCAAGGTGTTGCTGAAAGAATGCGGCCAGTACTCCACCAAATATGCAATAATGGATATCATACTTCACAGTGTCTACGCAAAATCCTCATTATATGCACTAAATCAGAAAATATCACAAGACTTTCGTCTCGAACGAATGCCAGGCCCTAGCGAACACGTATAGGTGTTTTAAGGAGAATAGTGTTTCCATAAGTTAGACAAAAATTTCCCTCAGTGGATCAGAGTTTCTCTTAAGTTTTCATGACTACTACCGAAGAGTTGAATCTCTTAACGTTCTTATGGTAACATAAGAGTAAAAACAGATAATCATCATTTACGTATAGAAATATTTATGAAGAACTATCCAAACACCGCATGAACACAGCCCTTCAGCGTGATATCATGGGCTCGGAAAATGGAACCACTGAAAGAGAGTATTTCTTGATAGCATCCTCTTGCAATGCTACGAAAAATAAATGGGCAAGAACTATTTAGTATTTTTAGCTGTGGGGCATAAAATTCCCACCGAAGTTTTTGTTATACTTTCTATATTTTTTATGATTTAAAATACATAATTTTGAAATTTTGAACCACCACTCAGAAAAATTAAGAAGGCCTATTTAAATTTATTTGAGCTGGCAACATTTTGCTCTGGAAATCGTGAGGTGCGTGTTGTACGTCAGCAATCAGCTGATATCTAGTCGTCTTCTTTCGAATATGTCTGCGCACATGCCAGCAAGCGAGGGAAATTTGAAATAAATATATTATTCTTAATAAAGGGTTCATGTAAGGTCCACCAGGTAAAGATTATCTGTAGTATTTATATGTATACTACACATATGTAAAGGGTCAAATGGCCACTATTGTTCCCCTTTAATGAATATGCATATTGAGAAACTGAATTAAATTTGTTGTAGGATACTTCATTTAAACACAGGCCGACGTCCTACCTGATCTGCCTTGATTCACCATACTTACTATGTCACACTTCAAAGACAGCTTATACTAAGGTCATTCCAACTGGAAATTTCAAAGAATGCTAAATTTATTGCCAAAGTCAATTGTTAAAAAGGCATTAAAACTGTTAAAAAGAAGTGTGTAGGCCTTCTCTAAAGAGTTACATGACGGTAAGGGTTTTCTACCTAACTTGTGTTTTTGGTAAAGTCAAACAAGCTCTGAGCAATCAATGATTCATCGCTAGCCTAAAACTCTACCACGGTCCAGTTTACATTTGGTTGCAAATGCATGCTTCATATGTTGTCTGTAGGTTAACATTTAGGCCTACGCATACACAAACGTGTAGAAAGCACGTAGGACTGTGCATAAAATGGTAGGGTACATGTAAGTTACTAGGGCGACGCATCGTATTTCACTTTAAAACGATTAATTGTGCATGATCTTTTAATTGCATGTAAATTAATTACATGCTTGATCTTTACAGTTTTACCGATTTACCAACTCTGTATGTATATCGCTTGATTACAGTCATGTGCCAAGTACTTTCTTGTTTACCACGAGAAGGAAAGTTTGTTTCTTTGATTCTTGGAGGTATCATAAGTATGTATGCTTTCACCAGCCCTGTCTAAACTAATGGCGACCATTTAAGTGTAGGACCAGTGGACCACAACACATTTATGATATATCTATTTTCAGAGCCTTTTCAAAGAATTTTCACTGGGTGCCAAGTACTGGCTTGGGGATGACTCCTGCCAACATGTAAAAATCTTCCCCGTCATGAAGAAGCAGCCGCTTCGCAACAAGTACGAAAAGTACATTCTTTCTTGTACATGTTATGCATGACGTTTCTTCATGACGTCATAGCTTAGTAATATATAATTAGTTAAAACTTGAAGTTGTAAAAGACAGATATCTAAATAATTTACACATTCATATGCAAAATAATAGCTGAATGTTCTTAATGTTCTTAAAAAGAAGTGTCAAATTCGATTTCTGTTAATGCAGAATGTGTACTTCGGCCGTATTTTCGGAACGTCACGTAAGTCAGTGCTTTGAAACCGGCAAAAACAGCTTACGTGCCATCATGTCCAATTTTGAGAAGTTGCATATTCGTTGGTAAAATTCCTTTGCCACAATTAAATACTACCTCCCCTAGAAATATATCCTGTAACGAAGTCAAGATCACAGCAAATACATAGCAACCTATTTAAACGAGGTCTGGTAACAAATCACAGAGAGCACTGTTGCCTTCTGAAATACTGGCAGACATCACGCGAAAGTTTTGCTCAACGTATGCTTGTACATAAAATGCTTGTATGTAAAACAGGCCTACCCTTTCAGTTCATAAGGGTAGTTCGATAAGTTAGCTCCATCAAAATGGTTACATGTAAACACATACCGTGTCAACACTACATGCTGTGGTAGATGGATGCGAAGTGACAGATATCTCGATAATAACTGCAAAAGGTGTAACAACATCTCACACACAGTGCACCAGCTCAGTCAGTGCAACGTACCATACTACTGGGCAACCGTAGTACATATTTGTAGACTACATGTCAACACTTGTGACAGTCTGCAAGGCCTTTATATCGTTTTTAAAGAGAAAAATTACAAAACATTCCCCTTGTAAATCCTGAATTCATGGAAGAATTTAGTAATATACAGTAACCTTTCCTCCTTCTGAGTGTTTTGTCACTCTTCAAGCTTTTATCTGCAGTAGAGGCTTAAGACCTACAGTGTAGCTATGTGCTGAAAAATCACAGGCTGTCAGTAATTATACCGTCAACAGTATCTTTAGACATTTTATGATCCTGCTGAAATATTAAGTTACAAGTTTTATTTTGTTTAATTCTTTTGACAAATTCATAATGCTAGTCATAAAACCGGCAAAGGAAACATTGAGCTGATTCTATCGACTTCCATGTCAGCCAGAAAGAGACTGTTAGTAAATTCTATTTATTCAGCATACAGTATCAGCAATGTCCCTGTTTCTCAGCACCATCAGGAACGGGAGCCTTATTCTTAAAGTTCTATTCAACTAAGGGATTTTTTTGTGCACGAAAGCGGAGTGTATAGAACACGCGCATTGATTTTTCTGACACCACTCTAACGGATGATTAAAACAGAGACATTCAAAACAGGAGAGGGGGTACTTTAAGAAAGGCATTGCATACCCTTAAAATAAAAGGACGAGTCTCAAATTTACTAGAGAACAAAGCTGTCTGGAAAAGAATAATGTATTCTGTTTCGTTTGTTCCAACGTTGATACAGAATAAACACGAAAATGGGGAAACATAGGCCAGGGGTGGCGCCAGGGGGGAGCCATAACCCCGTCGAGGAACGCTTTCTACCTTCTGGGAAGGCTGCCCCGGTGAAGAATTTTCCAATTTTGTCGGGGAGCCTTAATTGGTACGATAAAACATATAATCCCAACGACCTTCAGTCGCCCCTACAATGTTCGATTTTGCTGATAGGAAGGGTAGATTTTTCAATTAAGCCCTCAAATTTTCCAATTTTCCTTGATAAACCAACTTTTTCAAATTTTCTTCCATAAATATCAAAATTTTTCGAATTTTCTTCAATAAAACTCCCAAGGAGGGGGGACGCCGAATCCCAAAGACTTATAGAATTATATCAGTTAATGAAAACAGTTGAAAAATCCGGAACAGACCCAGGGTAGCCTTTTTGCTCAGGTACTCGTTTTCTGTTCACATCTTCCATTAGAATGGTGCACGCAGAAATCGATGTGCATTTCCCATACCATACCGAACTTATTATGTCATATTGAACAGAAAGAGCTAAAGATTTTCCTGGTTTTAATTTCTGACATAAATGGGGAGTTGAGGAAGATTCGAAAAACCGCTAAAAGTGCACGATGTTCCACATACACATGCTACTAGAGATGACAAAACCCAGATTTGATCCTAAAAGTGTCAAAGTATTTTAACTACCTTGCCCAATTTGAAGCTCTGAACAGTCCCAATACAATTGAGATTATTATAATTTTATTGAGATTGATGAAGTGTACTCAAGGGAGGGAACCAAAACAATTCCTTCAGGCCCACATGTAGGACAATTAAATATAATTAACCAGCCCACTCATTTAGCCTCAAGATATACTTTCAATCTGGATCCATGTAAGCAAGCGTCAATATGCACACGTTATGTAAAATCTTTTGTGGAAAAAATTTAAGTCCCACCTGCCTTTCTACGAGTGGCTACGTGGATACGGAGTCAAAGATAAATCCGTGACCAAAAAAATACCTAACCCTAACTCCTAACACAAGACTAGCTTTGCAAGCAGCCTAAAAATATTCTAAGTCCCGGCTTCATATCTTTCATGAAGTGGCTACGCGGATACGGAGTCAAAGTCGAAAGTATTAGCGCGTGTTATTTGTTTACTCGACTTTCTCATGCGCATAAGTTTGTATAGACCTTATGCATTGACATCACACTGACGTCATTTTGGGTGAAAACAATGAAGCACACATACACGAACGGCGTAGATTTCGCCGCACGTGTAGTAGTAGACTTACGCGCGTATACCATTGGTTGACAAATCAGCTGTCTGCATTTATTGGTGTAACTTGCAATGATACGCGCATTTCCTCCGTTTTCCTCCATTTTCCTCCAAACGAGGGAGCACTTTCTCCTTCGTGACATCATATGCATTGACTTCACACTGACGTCATTTGGGAGGAAAACAATGAAGCAAACGTGCCCTCATCGCGTAGATCTTGCACGCATGTATAGTAGACTTACACTTGTACACGAATGGTTGACAAATCAAATGTCTGCATTTTTTGGTGTGTCTTGCAATGATACGCCATTTTCCTCCAAGCGAAGGAGCACTTTCTCCTCTGTCACATCATATGCATAAGGTCTGTTTGCCTGCGCTTGTTTGTATGGTACATCTTACACAGTGCGCACGGTATTACTTACAAGGCAAGTGCGCGTCTAGTCTAGGCTAGGTCCAGTGTGCGACCTCGTAGTCGGCTACGAGGTGATACTATTGATGTGCGGGGTATTCTGTAATTGTACCGTTGTAGCCTAAAGAGATAATATCATAAAAACCTTACATTGTAGCCAGGGTGTCTGTAACATATACCTTACACCGTATACGACCTGTTGAGTACAACATACATGAACATGGTCATTCTGTAATGAAAAATAAGGCTTTAGCCTACATGCAGTGCGCCTATCCCAAGCCGTTAATTCAGAAATTTATACAGGCAACAGTTGGAGGATGATAAGTAGCAGTACTAATGCTCCCAATATGTCTTTCTATTTGATTTTTAATTTAAAAATGACCTTGTTCCCAAATCCCAACTTGGCTTTGTCTAGTAATGTAGTAGACCTACTGTTAATGAAATGTTCAGATTACAGTTTTACACGGAAATCACACTCTGGTTTCGTGAGAAGACTCTTTTGAGTTATTCAAAGAACATTCAAATAGTTTCCATAAGCCAATAAAGTTTACTTTTCAGAAATCCGCCATTGAGATTGCCTTCCTCGATTTACTAGTTAAATTATCCGGTAGTTTTCTTGCCTACCGACTCTTACATATATTTACATTTTAACAGTTTCCACCCGAAAACTTATTCTATAATGTACAGTTAAAGGGAAATATTGCGTTTGTCTGGCATTTTATTGAATCTATCCTCGTTTACTTGCTATCGGGTCCCGTTCGATGAAATAGGATGAGTAAGAAAAACATTCTACCCTCCGAGCACTTATTAACGAGTTATTAACCTTTCTGTAACAACTAATAGATTTGTTCACCCAAAAAATTATGCATGCAAAACCACACCTTCATCACCCCTGATTTGAAAGCCACCAATCACATCATTTCTATCACATTACGTCAGACAACAACAAACGCCTTCTACAGCGACTACAAGTCTTTCGCAGATAAATTAACACGTTTTAGTGACTCTCCTGTAATGACTAACAACACACACTCACCAGGGAGTTGCTAAATAGCAACTCCTTGCACTCACGGTGAACCAGGGAGATGACGCTGGTCTCCATGTGTGAGTTTTGAATTCCAACGTACAGCATGGGGTGGTACAGAAAATGTGGTGGTAGTTTGTTGTGAGCAGGGTGTTGGAATTACAGTTAGCAAGGTCAACACGTATTGCGTAATGGGTGCATATGTGTCCTGACATGACCACTCTTCCTAAATGAATATGCAGCAGTACGAACGTTTCATAGTTTGGGCGAGGCTTATCGTTCTATAATGAGCCCGTGAGATACAAAAATTGCTGCTTGTTTCTTTCCATATTTCTTGAAACTGCTGCAAGTTATTTGTGTTCCATGTTTGGAAAGGGTAAAAGACTACAATGGGATTAAATCAGAGTCACGTCATGGTATTTTTTCAAACACAATATTTCCCTTTAATGCTTAAGGCTCAAACGTATTTGTGTCAACCCTGTTGATTTGACTGACAAATTTCCCGCATGACAGGTTTCTTCTTGACAGCTGGCTACCCTCTTTCTGTTATCAGAAAACATATTACCCGTGCTAAACAATCTGACCGTTCGGACCGTCTTCAATACCAGAAAAAGGGTCCGAAAACTCGCATACCATTCGTCACCATCTACCATCCGTCTGTCAAAAGTCTCATGAATACCCTTCAAGTAAGACTCGATTTTAAATTATTGAAGGAAGACAAATCTTTATTCGACTATTTCAGTCTACCCCCCTCTAACACCTTTAAAGCAACCAGCTTACCTTAGGCTCGGCGATTACTAACTTCATCCAAACTTTCTATACACAGTGATAAACACCGAGGCAGCAATCCCTGCCAAAAACCTTCATCAGGTGTAAAAATTGCAACTGAACAACAATAAAATAGAAGTAGAGAAAAAAACACACTAAAAATGAGCACGACCAAAACGGTTGAAAAAAGGAACACGAAGTGAAAACTAGAAATCCTGAACTTGCAGGCAAGTACATCGAAGCCCAGAAAAAATGTTGAAATTGTTGGCCTACTAGTTGGCTAAGAGTAGGAAGCTTACCCTAAGCTAGACCTATTGAGGGCAAGTTTAGTTTGAGAAGACCTTTGTTAATGTGTAAAGTATAGTAGTTTATGGTGTACCATAAACTTCTCGTAACTTCAAGCCCATTCTACTTTCTAGGCTATGTCAAAACCCTTACGCAAACCCAAACGTTAAGCCTATGCCCGTGCTCCGAAACATGAGAAACTGGGAAGCCTTTCTCCCCAAAAGCTTGTTTATAAACCTAACGTTAGGCTCTAACGTTAGGGCTCCTTTTACTCCAACGATGCAAAAAATGGACGCTACTGTTATTGTAACGAAGCAAAATAACACGAAGTTAAGAGAACGAGAAACTTTTAATTAGCCCTCATCATCATCGGCATTCGTCCTTTTCAGAAGACGATGGAATCCGCCTTAAATAGAAGAGCAGGATCTGCGATGACTGCATAGGCCTATCCTGGAGTGGCAGTCTTTAGTGCACGTATCGCAGATGTAAAGAGAGACAGGTGGTGAGATTGATGCCTTTCTCTTCTGTTGACTGGAGGCCCGTTTCACGCGTCTATCTTTCTTAGCTCTCTGTACCCCTGATTTCACAACTAAACGCCAGGTTGAGCGTTCAGAAGCAAAATCCTCCCAGCTGTTGATGTCAATGAATACTGACTGAAGGTCCCTCTTACATGAATCCCTGAACCGAAGATGGGGGCGACCCCTGAAAAGAGAACCATGTTCCAACTGTCCATACAAGAGGTCCTTTGCAATGCGACCCTTCTCCATTCGATGTACATGACCAATCCAGTTCACTAAGAATTGCAAAGATGGTGGGTAGTTTTGCCTTGCTGAGCACCTCGCTGTTGGTGACCTTGTCTTTCCATGCTATTCAAGACATTAAACTTGGTCTCATGTATGGCGTAAGTAGTCCAGGTTTCGCTAACTTAGAGGAGGGTGCTGAGGACGCAGGCCTGGTAAACTTTCATCTTGGTGTTTAATGTCAAATTTTGTTCTCCCACACTCTCTTTTGAAGCTTGGACATTACAGTGGCTGCATTCTCATTCCAGCATTTCTACCAGTATTAATGTCAGCATCCAGGCTCACGTTGCTCGATATCAAAGAGCCCAGGTATCGAAAGTTGTTGACTGTTGCAAGCCTGGAATCGTTGATTGCAATGGTAGGAGGGGAAGGCGCATCCTGGGCTATTTCCTCTGTTTTCTTTATGCTGATGGTCAGCGCAAACATCTTGCAAGCATGGACAAATTGATCTATGAGATGCTGCAGGCAATCGTTGGTGTGACTGACGAGCACTGTACTACCGGCAAACAACTTAATTTTCCCTTATTGACACGGGTTATTTTGGTCTTGGCACGCTAAAGGGGCAAAATTATAAAGTTTGCCATCATGCCGGGTGTGGATGTAAACACCATCAGAGGAGTGTCTGAAGGCGTAGGTCAGTAGGAGAGAAGAAGATGCCGAAAAGCGTTGAAGCAAGCACGCAACCCTACTTGACACCACTGGTGATCTTGAAGGGCTTGGATGTATCTCCATCAAAGCTCACAGTGCCCCTCATGTCATTTTGAAATGACATGATGATGCTAAGAAGTGTTGGTGGGCAGCCGATCCTCTGTAGTAATTTGAAAAGTCCCTTGCGGCTGGCTAGATCAATGGCCTTGGTTAGGTCAACAAATGCTAGGTACAATGGTTGACGCTGCTCCCTGCATGTTTCTTGTAACTGCCTCAAGGAAAAGATCATGTCGATGTTGGCTCTGCAGGAACGGAAGCCGCACTGTGACTCTGGGTAGACGCGGTGTGCTAAAATCTGTAGACGGTTGAGTGCGACTCTGGCAAACAGCTTGCCAACAATGCTCAGGAGGGAAATTCCGCGATAGTTGTTACAGTCGCTCCGGTCACCTCTATTCTTGAACAGGGTTACAATCCTCGTATCTCTCATGTCTTGTGGCACCTCACCTTCCTTCCAAGAGAGACAGAGGAGTTCGTGAAGATGAGGGAAAGGGCTTGTTTTCCTTGCTTGATGATTTCGGGAGGCATGGCATCATTTCCTGGGGCTTTACCGTTTGCCAAGCCATTGATGGCCTTTTCTAGCTCTGCTATGGTGGGCTCCGTGTCGAGTTCGTCCAGGGATGGTAAGGCTGGAATACTGTAGGGGGCTTCATCAGAAATGGTATTCTCTGTGGAGTATAGTTCCGAGTAATGTTCTACCCATCAGTCTATCTGTTTACTGCGGTCTGTAATGACTTCCCCTGATTTAGCTTTTAGCTAGGCAGTTTTCTTCACAGCTGTCCCAATGGCTTTCTTGATGCCCTCATACATAAGCCTTAAGTAACCCTTGGGAAGAAGCATACTCGATGAATGAGCATAGCTGAAGCCAATAGTCATTTGCACATTTCCCAGCAATCGCTTGGCTTCCACCTCTAGCCTTCCTCAGGGAGCTCAGGTTTGGGTTCTGCTTCAAATTAATGAGATCCTGTCTTTTGAATCTAGTTGCCGGCTCCAAAAGTAATAGGTTAGCATCATAAAAGTCAGTATTTTTCCTTGTTTTCATCCCATATGCTTGGATTGCAAACTTATGGATAGTAGAGCTGAGATGGTACCACCTAGTTTCTGCAGATTCATCCGGACCAGCAGGGCAGATGTCGCTGATAAGGGAGATGTATTCTTGTGTTCTCACTGCGTCTCCAGTGTGGGTGATATTAATCTTTGAGAGTCTTTTCGGCTTTGAATGGTGCGACCTCTTTGGTTTTAGTAAGACCCTGCTGATAGTGAGGGAGTGGTCAGTGTCACAGTCAGCGCTATGGTAACTCCTAGTAGAGTTAACATCTTGGATGCGGTTTCTTCTCTCAAGTACTAGATCGAGTTGGTGCCATTTCTTCGATCTGGGGTGCATCCAAGAGACCTTGTGTGTGTCTTTGTGCTTGAAGTAGGTATTTGTAACACAGAACCCCTGGCACAGCATAGCTCTATCAGTTGCTGGCCATTTTCATTTAGCTTCCCACTGCCGTGGTGACCGAGACATGAAGACCATACTTCGTGGTTGGTGCCAACTGTAGCGTTGAAATCACCGCGGAGGTACAGGTCTTCATTCTGGGGTATCTGGGGTATCTGCTGAATCAGTTCATCGAGCTCATTGTAGAACTGGTCTTTTGCTTCTTGGTTGGAGGTGAGGGTGGGGACATAAGTAGACACAAGGTTGACTGTGCCATTTGTGGTGTTGAGGCGGAGTCTGAGTAGTCTCTCGGAGCGAGCAGTTGGTGTGTCTATTGTTGGTAGTTTTTACTGCGAAACCAACCCATGTTCACGTCTCTCATCTTGGTTCTTTCCTTTCCAGAAAAAGTTGTACATCTTCTCTTTTAATGTTCAATCATCAGCAAGCCTGGTCTCTTGGAGTGCTGCGATGTCCACATTAAGCCTGGAGAGCTCAGCATCGATGACTGCTGTCTTGCGGTTGTCGTTGATCTGCAGCAGGTCATCAGAAAAGCCTGGTATCAATGTTCTGACATTCCAAATTGCTAATCGAAGTGTTGAAAACTTCTTTATAGTGGTTCTTGTAATGTTAGGTACACTGAATACAGTCCACTCGTCAAGCGCAAGCACTCTAAGCTCCATGCACCCAAAGGAGCAGGCAGACCGTGGCGGATAAGCACCTTACTACTGACTGGGGGCTGCCCTGCTTAAGGCGGGCGGTAGCTAATCAGTGGAATGCGATGGCTCCTCCCACCGTCGGAGACAACCCGTGGCATCCTTCTATACGCCAATCAAGAGTGGACTTATAACCCGCAACTGTTGTCTCCCGTGTTGTGGCCATGATAATCCAAGAATGGAGTGGCCTCTCCAAGGCGCAAGGCCTGAGCAAATCTAGGGAGCTCCTGGGTTTCCCATGCGAAAAGATCCCCCTCTATTCCTCACCGATGCTGTCCAGAGGAAAGCAGAGCAGTACGTCTGGCATCAGCTTGGTTGCAGGAGCTGCCGGAAGGAAATCAGAGACGATGATCCAACCGCCCTAGGGGCTTCATTCCGGATTTTTCCTAGAGGTTTACTCCTGAAGCCTTCCCTAGAGTATGCCGCAAGGCAGCGGAGGTTTGTGGTTGAAGTTTACCTTCTCCTAGATGAGTGGCCCCATATACCCGGGTTTGAGATCAGAGTTTTCCTTCTCTTAGGTGAACTACCCTCCCAGGATGACGGACCTCACCTTTGGCTAATTTGATTGACTGTAGTGTAGGACTATACTACTAGGTAGGACTGTCTTCTTGGTATGTGCTGCGAACTACACACCACGTTGCACTTGCACTATCACCTTACCTGGGCATGTTACCTGCATATGTATAGACAACTTCTATTACATGTATAAGTTTACGTATAAGTATCCCTAGTACACTTAGAAGACGTTAACGAGTTTCCAACGGGTGCAGGGACTAGAGAAAACGCACTTTTTGGTTGATCGCTGATGTTTAAAAGTATTTAAAGTTTGTTTTTATATATTTTACGATCATTTTAATTATTAACCACTCGATCAATATTAAAATACACAATCTATTAAGTATTTTCAGGGAGATGGTTGAAATTTAACTCAATTGTCTCCATGTGGACTAACGCACTACGACTGCGTAACAGTCGGTGAACCATTCGAGCACTGTGTAGTAAACTGCAAGACAGTGAAGTCAGAGGGTATTGAATTACAGGTAACCAGCATCCATTTCGTATGCGTACCTGTTCCTATGCCGACACGTCCATGTTGAACGTGTATACTTGAAAACCGATGCATTTTGAAAAATTTGCCATTTCGCGTGCGTAGCTGTTCGCTGTGTCAATACGTTAATGTTGATCTTGTGTGCATGAGAACGTATACCGAGTCACATAAGCAGTCAGAAAACAACAAATCCCCTCTTTCGCCTGCGTAGCTGTTCGTTATGCTAATACGATCTTGCTGAACGTGGGTACACGAGAAAGTATAACGAGCCGGGTAAGTAGTCGAAAAAGTATGTCAACGAAAGCAATCCCTACAATCGAAGCTGTGGGCTTCGATTGACTAGTGGAAACTGAGTTCAAGTTAAATAAGGTCCATCTTAACGTTAAGACCGTGTGGAGAGAGGGTTCCGAGCATGATAAGTCGGTTTTCGGCAATTAGACGATCACGGTCAGGACCTCTGCACATTATGGATGCGGTACCGGCCAAGTCCTTTCATGAAGCATGGTAATGGGGTATTGAAATGTGTGGCTATCGGATAACCTCGGAGGTTTTCTTTGATGGATCTGAGGTGTTCAGTGACTTGGTCTGCCGGGTGACGTTTGGTGTATCCCACGTACAAGGAGTTGCAACTACCACAAACTAAAATATAACCACGTTCGTGAAAGTACAGGTAAAGTGTTGGTTAACAGTGAAGCTGTTTCCATTAGGACCCAAAATATTGAGGATATGGTCTTGCCAACCACTGGTAGTGGCGTAATATGGGGGCAGCAGACCATGCCCCCCATTGAAATATGAGAAAAAATAAAAAATAAAAGGGGAGAAAAAAAGAAAAGAGACAATGAAAAGATGGGCGAGAAAAGGGGGAGAGAGAACGAAAAGAAAGAAACTGTCCTATGTATATATATATATATATATATATATATAAATATATATATATAAATATATATATATATATATATATAAATCAAATCATGAAATCGTAATACGGCAAGCTGACAAAGGAGGGGCTGTCACTGTCCTAAACCGTGCTGATTACATCAAGGAGGCGGAATATCAACTCAGCAACTCAAATTTCTATAGGAAACTCTCCTCTAATCCGTGTTCACTTTTTGAGAAAGAACTGCATAATCTGATTAATTCTTTTTCTTCTGAACTGGCCGACAAGGTAAATTTGTACATTCCTCCGTCACCCACTCCTGGGACATTTTATACAATACCTAAGTTACATAAAGTTTCCAAGCTTGTTGAAGACAAATTGTCTTCTGTGAATGCCTCTATTGATACCGCAAATTTTAGCCCTCGTGAATTATTTAACTTGGCCAAATCACTAAATGTTTCTCCCCCCGGTAGGCCTATTGTTTCATGTATCGGTACGCTCACTGAGTATTTAAGTGGGTTTGTTGATAGTATTCTGAACCCTCTTTTACCTTCCCTCAGTAGTTACATCCAAGATACTACCCATTTTCTAAGAATTCTCAAGGACGTTAAGTCTCTCCCATCAAATTCACTTCTGGTCACTATGGATGTAAGTGCCCTCTACACTAATATACCACATGAAGAAGGTGTATTAGCTTGTAAGAAGATCCTCTCTTTGAACGGCTTCTCTCAACCGTTCATTAGTGACTTCACTGCCATTATTGATTTTATCCTCACACATAATCATTTTGAATTTAACGGACAGCACTATCTTCAAACATGCGGAACTGCCATGGGTACTAAAATGGCCCCCAGCTATGCTGTCATTTTCATGGCCGATCTTGAAAATAAGATGCTGGCGGGCTACCCTTTACACCCGTTACATTTTCATAGATATATTGATGATATTTTTTTCATTTGGCCTCATGGCTTACCTAGCCTGCATTCTTTTGTATCGTTTTGTAATGCTTTTCACCCTTCTATTAAGTTTACATTTGATTTTTCTGACAAGGAAATCCCTTTTCTTGACGTACTGGTTAAGTTACATAGCGGTTCCATAGCAACTACCCTTTACTGTAAACCAACTGACACCCATGGCTACCTGAATTTTAACAGTTCCCATCATATCAGTTTGAAACGATCTATTGTATTTTCTCAATGCATCAGAATTAAGCGTATCTGCTCTACCAAGTCTGAATACGACAAACACGTCGGCAACCTTGTGGAATTTTTTCTTAATAATGACTACCCCCTACCCGTTATCAAAGAGGGAATTAGTAAAGCTTCCGTTTACCGCAGGGATAAATTGTTATGTTACAAACCTAAAGTCGAAAATTCACGTATCCCACTTGTCTTTGACTATTCCCCTAAAACTGAGGGCCTACATAAATGTATACGTTCAGATTTCAGTATTCTTCGGACAGACAAGTCCATTTCCGAACTTTTTGATGATCCCCCTTTAACTGCGAGACGGCAACCCCCCAACCTCAAATCTCTCCTTACATCCTCCAGGCTTCTTACTGTTGGGAACATAGGCAATAAAAAGTGTGGCAAGCCTAGGTGTCAAGTGTGTCGGTTCATTATCACGGACGAAACATTTACTCCTCCCGGCACTGTTTGCAACATCCGTCCCCCTCCCCTGGATTGTGACACGCCTAATGTAGTATATTTATTATGCTGCAATTTGTGTGACAAAGGCAACTATGTCGGTCAGACCGGCACCAAATTTAGGCTGAGGTTTAATAACCACAAGAAAACTGTGCAGGATAAATCAATAAGCTATCCTGTATCAAAACATTTCAGTAGTGAACCTAACCACTCTTTATCTAATTTAAGATGTATTCTGCTCGGTTCTAATTACCCGTCTGTCACTCAAAGACTCAAATCCGAAAGCAAGTGGGTAATAAAACTGTCCACACACACCCGTGGCCTAAACAAGGACCTGGGCATCCTAAGCGATTTCCCCTCTGTGATTTATCACCCTCGTCAAGGGGTTTAACCTCATTGCTGTGTCTGTTATTTGTAAATTAAACTTCACTTCACATTTTGCGCTGAAGAAGGACACAGGAGTGTCCGAAATATACGCTATTCTGTTACCGTATCTGTGCTCTCGTATTGTCATCTTTGTGGTGTGTTCTACTTATTATTATTATTTTTATGTTTCATGGAGCATACGTGGATTTTCTCTTATTATATATATATATATATATAAGAAAAATCAGTGATTAAACTTTAGACTTACGCCTTTTGGGCTCATTTGCATAGGGCAGTAGTATTCTTATGCGCGCACCTGATTTTTGGTGGCAATAAAAAGTCATTTTGTATTCAAGTATACATTAATTTGCTCCTGACTGTGGGCAACTAGACATCAGAGCCTTGTTGCCTGTTAAGTCCCTTGGTCAGGCTGTATTTGGCAGGGATAAGGTTAGATGAGGTTTTTCGGCTCAGTTTCTAACCAATTGGTTTAAGTCGGGCCGGCCAAGGCCTTTTTTCCAGTTGTGGCTCACTGGCTTGTTTTCCCTACTCCATTGCTTGTTCTGAGCACCAAGCAGGTAGCCTAGTTACCTTTTACTATTTTTAACCGGTGGCACCGACCCCAGGGTCATGGGGCACGTGTCCCAAATTGATTTCCGAAAATTTTCCCGAAAATTTTAAAATGAGACGGATTTCTGTATGGGCTAGGGTGAGGTGTGTTTCTGTGTTTCTGACTGAATGATGAATCTGTATTAATCATTTTTTTTATTTACAAGTCGTTCTTAAACTGTCAAAATTCTTCTTCTCAAAGTACCACAAGTTTTGCGGGCTCCGCCCCTTACAGCCTCACCACATGGCTGCGTTTACTATCAATAACGTCTCAAACATATATATTCGCCATATTCAATGGTAAGGTTTCTAGTACAATTACTTACATTTTTCTTGTGCATAGGAGTCATTATGGAGGAACACAGCATTGCAAGAATGGAAAGTAGTTGAATTCAGGGCAAGACACATTTAAAGAAATTGAAAATATATACAAGACGGGAGACTCGCTCCCTAATTGACGGATGCATTTTGCTAGGAATTTAAAGCGTCTCAGTGCAAAGTCTGTACGCAACTTTTGTTATGGAAGTGATATCTTATGCAAAATTTCAGCCCACTTTGCACGCATTCCTTACTGAGGGTGGTCACACTCCGTATCTTATAACCATTACTAGGGCAATAATACATTATTCTGACCAAAACACTTTCCGAAAAAACACATCTCCAACCTATAAAGGGACCCTGCATCAATAGAGCAAGGAGTTGTTATTCCAAATAACAACTCCCTGAATAGAGAATCTTTAGAGTAATGTAATATCATGAGTAGCATATACGGTAACATTACTATACCACAGCCAAAATATCACTAAATAATGATACTTCCTAATTAGGAACTCCGCGCCAGCTTATGGTGGGGCTCCGATTAGATAGTGTCTAGGCATATTTTGCCCCTGACCAGTGGGGCATGTGTTGCACCTCCCAAGGTTACAGGGGATTTTTCCTGGGGTGTCAGTTTGCCATGGGCTGTTGTGGATGGGAAGCCCGTAAATGGTTAGAAATGTTTTTTCAACTCTGAAGGCTGTAATGGGGGGGTTTAGGTAAAAGTTCACGGGCTGAAGGGTCTTGCCGAAGGGTCTCTATATTCTGGTGTATGGCACATATGATAGGGCGTACCGATGGGTGATAGGAAATAACCAAAGGAATGCGGAGATTGGAAGACTGTACTGTAAATAGTACTGGGTGAGAACCAGTACAGTAAAGCGGAGGAAAGTAGTCGTGGGTATGAGTGGTCTTGCCGTTGGTCCAAGTAATGGCGCATAGCTGACAAGGCAGCATGATGGGGAATGGATGGGTAGAGGCAAGGGTGAAGTAGTGATAAATTAGTGATGTAGCTGATTTGGGTAGTTGATTGTTGTCAATTAGGTTGGTTAATGTCTTCTCATCGAGGGTTTTGCTGTCAGGAGGATGGGGTCAGCAGGAAGTTCAGGTTATGCGGTGTGGTCCGATAATTGCTTATCGACCTCAGCTACGTACAAGTCCCTCCGCCAGGCCACCACGCCTCCAACCTTATCAGACGGTTTGGATTTTATGACTACAATCTTGGACAAAACTGTTGGGACGCTTTGTCATAATATTCTTGAATCTCCGTTCCCAGGTTTACATGAAGCCCCCGCTCCCCCTTCCAAAGTTGCGCAAAGAGAATGACTGTATGCCGTGAAAATGGTCAACTTTGTGAAGGGGAGCGGGGGTGTCCCAACGAGTTTTGTCCAAGATTGTAGGTTCTTTGTTTCTTTTGAGCGACAAAAGAGCCTTTAGTTCGTTTGGGCAAAGATTGCAAAGGGTGGTCTTTTGGGGGTTAGAAAACGAGCTATACCCTTGTTGATGGATTCAACAACTGAGTCTGGGGTGCTATTTTCTCCAGGTTTGGGTGTCCAGAAAGAACGAGTGGAGAGAAGACGACGTTTCTTACAGAATAAGAAAACATCTCTGAAAATGGAAAACTCATCAGGGAGAGGTTTCAAGGGAACAAAGTTCATGCTTTTGGCTAAGATTGAACGTTCAGAAGAGGATAGTTCCAGATCGGGGAAAATGATGATCACCAGTAATAGTGCCCTATGTATGGATGGCATCACTGGGTGGGGTATGAGCGGAAGGTACGTCGGGCAACCAACTTGCTAAAGTCTTGGTTTTCGAGTAAAGTAAGAAATTATGTAGTCTACGGTTGCAGATATGAATGAGGAAGCAGACTTCTCCAGTTTCTGGTAAGGAGTTAAATAGGAGTGGCCCTTGTTATTGCATAGTGAGATCAAATCCGGCTTTTTTCCTAACCATGCTACGGATAGTAGAGCGCATCAGACTAAACGAACACGAACGTAAATACCGTGAGGTCTCCCGACGGAAGTGAGAGTCGGACACGGCTGTACATGAAATTTCGTCTGAAACCTGATGCCTGATGCCTTTCACTGTTGTTTATGGTCTCATAAATTTCTCCTGATTTTACTCTGTCCAACCCCTTTTTCACAGCCGTAAATTTACAATTCGATAGACTGCAGTTTCTTCAATCTTGATGTATGTTTGACTTAAAATAATGAAGGCTAAAATGAGATGAGTGCAATGCAATTGCACAGCAAGTTCCTCTAAGTTCGTGCAAGATAAAGGACTGTGTTCGAATGTATGCAATGACGTCACAGAACGGTTGGCTGAATTCGGACAATGACAAAGCATTTGGTATTCCATTGACTAAAGACTTATCAGTTTATATGTGACAATGTCCGCCTGTAACAATTACGTGTGACGTAGCCTGCCAATGGGATTTCATTGGGCCATTTCTTTACATTAACATGATATAACTCCACCATTTTACATGTCAGTCACAGTATAAAGTCATTTCCATTCATAATTAGGCCTACTTGATTTCAGTACACATTCCAGATACGTAACTCAACAATTGTGGTCACACTAAGTTCCAGATATCAACTGAAACTTTTCTAATCTAACATACTAATAATGACAGCTTTAGCCTTCCAAAAGCCAGTTTACAATCTACTCTTCGGCGGCAAGAGACTGGTTACTGGGAAGGTAGGTAGGGGAAATATTCCACGGTATTCTTGAGTTTACAGTTCAGGAATACTCTTGGTGTGGTACGTGTAGTGTGCTGTGGGTATATCCGGTCAAATGTTCTATTAACAGGAATGAAAACATGAATATAAAGTAGCTTTCAAATATGTTGATATGTTAGGTGAGAGATGTGCATGCTGCAAAAATAGCACTGGCTTTCCCTGAAACACATACCTCTGCAGGGTGAGCAACTAAATGGCCATAAGGTATTGTAAAGAACGTGAGAGTAATTTGTTATGAAGTTGGCCTAAAATTTTGGAATGCAAAGTGATGAGTAATCACACTAGCCGTACCCCTCCCCCAGGAACTTTGAGATGTGTCCTCATTTCTACTAACCCATAATGGTTTAAAAGCAATAATTTCTTTCTGCTTCTGCTAACACTTCATCCTAAAGATTACGTTTCTCTTGTTTTACACTTTATGCACATGCACAGTAAGGATAATGTTGTATTGACTGCGGGTAAAACAAAACTGTTTTTCACACCTCTAACCTGTTGTTCAAGTGAGGTGTATCATCACCAAAGGCCGCTGGAAATGTTAGCCGCTCTGAAATATAAGTTTGTCAGTCAGTTGTGTGTTCGAGCTCCCCTCTGAACTGTGAACCCATAGGCAAACCTAGTAAAGTGGCAACTGACTTTTTAAGTGAGCACAATTCGTCAGTGCAGCTGATAGCCAGTGAATACTCTTTTAATGCGTCAAAATGAAAACAACAGCAGAATAAATAAATTTGCCCAGGCTGTGCACTTTACGGTTCTATAGCTAACAAGTAATGAGTACTCTATAAGCCAAACAACTGTAACCGAAGACAATGGCTTATAGCTATAGCTTCGCTATAACTGTATGTACTCATAAGCCAAGCAGCTGATGTAACTGACACTATATATGCGATACGTTAAGCCAAACACAACAGCTCACACGTTCTATACTATAAACTATAGGGCCTTAACCAAACAACAAGGTTGTTATAACTTTTGTCTTACATAAACTGTCGAAAGTCCGACCAGCGCACAGGTCTCGTTTTGACAACACAACTCTCGCTGAAATGTGATACTTTTATGGGGGTTAATTTAAAAATCAAAGAATGTGATGTCATGAGACTGCGGGTTGAAGACCTTTATAATAAATAGTAAAGTTATAATGTGACCCTTCAAGGCTACCGTACTGTTCACCCCTTTATCTAACCGGGAAAGTACGCACATGTGACCAGAATCATAGAAGTTGTGCTGTAGTAAATTAAGAAGAGTAATACAACACTCAAGTACAGACTTCGATTTAGTGCAAGTTTGAAAATGACTTCTGCGCAATTCACTAACACAACCACAACATCAGTCCTTCCAGGAGATGTTAAAGAACAAGAAGGAAGTGGAATCTCTGTTTTCACCGTGGTGGTTTTCACTATCTTTGCAATTGCCGGCATCGCAGGTAACAGTCTGGTACTAATTGTTTTCTGTAAAGTTCGGGAACTTCATGTCATCACGAACATATTAATAGGACATCAATCTCTTGTCGATCTAATTTCATCCATTTTCCTCTTGCCTAACTATTTTATTCCTGGTATTAATCTTGGCCCACTCAGCCTCCATCACAATGGCTTAGCGAATCTTATTTGCAAGGTCCTAATTGATGAATATATATATTGGACCCTTCTCAAAGTATCTACCACGAATCTGGTCTTCATAACTATTGAGCGTTATCTTGCTGTGGTCCACCCAATTAAGTATCGTAAAACATCGAGCAAACGTTTGGCCATATCCGTTTGCGTCTCGGCCTGGATTCTTGGCGGAATCGTAAATCTATACTTTCCTCTCACTCACGAAGTCTCAGACAAAGGTGAATGCACTAATGATAGACTGGAACGTGGGAGCCCTGGCAGGTACGTAATAGCTGTTATAACTCTGCTGACTACCCTAGTCTTTCCTGTAGGTATAATGTTGTATGCTTACATTGCTATAATTTGGAAGTTAAGGCCCACCAAATCAGATCAACCGTCTACAGACACTGCCTTGGAGTCTGTGGAAGTCCGTTTTCAACAAAGACCACCCGATAAAAAGACCGGAGGATTTCGTGAACGAGGGAGGAAAAACGTACTAATAACACTCTTTATCGTTTCATTGACCTATACTATATGTTGGACGCCCGACATGGTTCTCTACTTTCATCATAACGTGGTCGCAAGACATGACTGGACCGACCCATTGCACCAATTTGTGATTCTACTAGCGGTGAGCAACGTCTTTGTAAATCCCATTATTTATACTCTCAAATATAAAAGTTTCCAAAAAGGACTGAAGAAAGTCTTTAAAACTTCGCCTGATACATCATGGCAGATATCTTCTACAGCACCAGCAAGTACTACTGACAGCAAGTTTCAGTGACTGCATATATACATAGAACAAACCTTTACCGACTAGGCCGGCCATTCGGGTATGTTTCCTTTTTAAGCCAGTGTGCAGGAGATACGGTATATGCAAGGAATACATCAATGTGTTTGAAGAGAACAGACAGCCGCGGAACCACAATCTGCCTTTGAAGATGGGTAAAAATTGGAGACAACTTACAGTATTAGACATAAAACTGAGAGATAAAGGAAAGCGTAAGATGACAGCTAACAATAAGCAAACAACCGAAACTCAAATATTTACCAGTCTGCAAAGAAGAGGAAATTACATCCATTACACGATCGACATTGTAACATAGCTTTAGAGAAAGTGATACTTTGGCAGTTATAATGTTATTATAGGACTGCCGAAACAGTGCTTCTCACAGGGCGGTCGAACGGTTTCTGTGACGGGGGCTTATACCTTAAACCCCAGGATTTTGACATTTTCAACTGAGGGCATTTTAACCTTTCCCATCCACAACCAATAATACCTGTTGGAAGAATAGCTTAAGTATTACGGAACGTATTCCTCCACCCACCTCCCACTCCCACAGCTCTTTTCGAGTAGATATTTATTTGCAAACTGAAAGTTACTAGGTCATTTTAAATTCTGAAATGATAAAAAGCTAAGCAACAAACATATCACCAGTAGTTTTTTATCTCGCGTTTTGGATTTTGCCCAATTTTCCAGTTTCTTTTTTACCGCATAGGCGTAGGAAGCAGGGGCTGGGGGATTAAAAAATTTGCCCATTATGTTGCATTAAATGGAGGCTCACTTATTCAGGCATTTTTGAAAGGAAAGGGGAGACCCCTCGCCTTAGGCCCCTCCCCAGGACGGTGGCCCGAAACAACATTCCCCCTTGTCGAGAACACTGAGCTTCCTACGCCTATGCTTTACCGTGTAGTCGTATGTGCAATTTTCCAAATTTCTTTTGGATGGTTCTTTTTATCCAATGATTTCGTGTGACATAGCCTTTCACAGAACTTGATAACCTAATGTTACAGCTGTATTCCTGTAAGCTGTAAATTTTGAGGTTTTCCAGAAAGTTAGAAATTTAAGAATCCCGGAAGTTGTTCAGCATTACACATACAAATATTATCAACTTTACCAATGTAAGTGGACGGATTTTGTTTCACAAGTATTTGATCAGGTGTCAGGTGTCAAGCCAGACCTTGCAGGTTATTTGAGCAAGGTTGTACATTTAAACTACAGTCGTACGAGACAAAACGTTGAATGATATGTGATACATGAGATGTGATTAAGAATTGCATCATTAATAATTTTTTAATGTTGTTTGTATAATACTCAGACCAGAAGGGATAAGGTGTAAATATATATATACTTGTAAATACGACAACGTACTCATTGTACTTCATATGCGAAACCAGGGTTTATGTTGGTATATATGCATGTAATGTTCAAAAGCAATTTGGTATCATAGAAATTGTTTAGGTATTAAAAGAAGGGTCTGAGCTAAAATCAAGTTCTGATATGTTAGAGGGGTACTAATTTTAAGCATTCTGGGGAAATTTGCATTGAAATCCAATGTGTGATGTGTGGTTCTCAAGATATTAGCAGTTGAAGTTGTCACATTTTCAACCCACAGTGAACTTGAAGCAGCACATATGACGTCATACCCTCACATTAATGGCAAGTCTTTTGTTTTTCTTTAAACTTTACAACCAATTTTCTCCTCCACAATCACATGTTATCGGAATGTGATTGCATGACAGGCATAAGAATTTCACAAACTTTACATTCCACATGGGGAGGTCCAAGCCTTATTAACTTCAAGGTCAGCACATCAAACTGAAAAATCAAAGGAAACAAAGAATTTCTCATCAATGTGAGAAAGTGATATAATCCCTGCTTGCCTCAAGCTCACTTTGGGTTACAAATGCAGTAACTTCATTTGCTGATATCTCGAGTACTACATGTCCGATTTGAATGAAAATTTCACCAAATTGCGTAGATTTAGATCCTCTTCCACATACGAAAATTAATTTTTTGCTTAAACCCTTCCTTTAGATTAAGTAATGTCACAAAGGAAGCCCGTATAAGCAAAATACAAATTGCAAGCTTTATTGAGTTCATTAAACATGGACTAATAATGACTAAGATGAAAGGTAAAATAAAGTTGAGAATGTGAATTAATTTAAGACTTTTCAAGGCTGCTTTTACTTTAAAGATATTTAAGTAAGGTTAAGCTTTTCAAGGGTTTCAAGAATGGAATTACAAATTTTGACTAATAATGGCGGTTGTCTGTCCAACAAAACCTGTTTTATATTACCGTAGGTTGAAACTTTAAACGTTTATTTAAAAAACTGTTCTGTAGATTAGGAGTCATCATATTTATTCCCAAGTAATGAGTTTGTTAAGTAGCAGTTTCATGGGCTGAAAAGTTTCACGGAGAAATAAACTGATGGCAACAAAGCTTAAGTTATTTTAACACATGTGGAAGTAAAAGTCCTGGAAGCGTTTTCACTTTTTATTCGAGTTGTACGTATGTCTGCTCTAAAATGACTTTTTCGAGAATATGTGGGTTATTTCGGAAACACATGACCGAATTGGGGTTACGGTGTTTGAACGTTGAGTGTATTAGATTTCTGGGATTTAACTGTGAGAAGTTAGGACACATACATCAGGTTACCTGAGTAACTGCACTTCCAACTCTTCGCATACAAAACATGAGAGGCACTTATTCTCGAATTTTGAAAGCGACCTTATTTCAAATAACCTGCATATAACAACATATGAGAATCTTACTAGACATATTGTTGCGAGGCAAAACACAACTAAGTAATACACAAAGTCGCACAACATTCAAGTTCGTCGCCCTAGCTTTACTACAGGAAATCAAAACGAAAGAACGAAAAAACAGGTAGGCGTCATATGTGACAGAAAGTCATGTCACTCATATTTTGTTTTCTTCGGTAGTCGGGATAAGTAAAGAGTCTGAAAACGTTTAACTGTCACTTTCCTCAGAATTTTTCTTGTCCTATGAAAGCCAGTGTGTAGGAACCGGGGGCCAGGGGGGCATGGCCCCCAATTCGTTTTGACGGGGGACCAAATGTCATTTTGGTCCCCCCTAAAATCGCGATATTTATAGTTTCGCTTTACCCGTTTTTTGCTCTCATGAGAACAAATAAGAACCCAAAATTTTCGGCGCCCTACGGGCGCTATAGAGCGACCCTAGTTTCTTCAAAAGTTCCATTCTACATAGCTAGATAGTGCAAGTCCTTTCCGCCTTTCCAAGTAACATGTAGAGAAAGTAGTAGTAATGTAGAGGTCGTAAATTCATCTCATATCTCAAAGCCTAGTTACTATTCTCTTGTGTGTGTCATGCGGTACGTTCAGTTGGTGAAGGACTCTCGGAGCAATGTTTGGCCACCTGTATTTCATCGGGTAGTCGGGATAGTTTCGATACAATGTATATTATCTCCAATATGGTCTACAACCTGTCAACCCCTAGAGTTTTTCTTTCTTCTTTTTTTTTTCTTAATGATTACATATGGGTTTTTTTTTTTTTTTTTGTGAAAACCTAACAAAAATTTCGCCCGCTTTTCAATTTTTCGAAAGAACGCGGAACTATGCTTTTCTAGTTTACACAAATTTTATGCAATATATATATATATATATATATATGCCCCGAATGACATGGTCTAGTACACAGGTTTTCTTCAAATTCCACCTCACAAATACCCGACGGCAATGGGGCTGTCGGAGCTTCGGGTCGCTGCCCTCTCCCTTTCGAGCAAACCCTGGCGCACCTCTACTCAACTTGATAATAGGCTCTGGCTGTGGAAAATCTCCAGTCCAATTAATCTACTGAAATCCACGGGGATAGCCCCACTCTGAATAATTTTCAATAAATTCGGATAGATTGTGACAAACTTAATGTGTTTAAGAAAAAATTCAAATCAACCTTCACAAATTTTCTTCAAAACTTGCACATCTTGATGGCTGCTATTAAGGCCGGCAAGTGTCATTTCCGGCGATCTGGGATGTATTAAAATCTCTATTTTTCTTGGTACGCTCCGCGCCAAACTATGGTGGCGCTCCGCTTAGATAGTAAACGAGAGCCAACGCCAACAAAAATCCCCAGCCCTACAGAGCCACGAAAAAATATCTTAACTACACCACTGCTGATGTGTTGTTGTTTCCTTTTCTTTTAATATACTACTTTGAGCAAATATTAAGTTGGAGTGTAGAAAGGGTCAGGGTTAAAGGTCGAGAAATCGCATCTTGTCTGCCCCCCCCCCCCAATGTCAAACATCTTCCTACGCCGCTGAAAGCATCTTGGTAAATGGCACTCTGTTTTTATTTGTAGGGTATCAACAACTGCCCCGTTGATGATGCCCAGGTCTGCAGATTGTGAAAGCCTAAAGGTCTGTGGACACTCAGGTAAACGTCACTCCTGCTTACTTGATGTAAACAGCAGTAAAAACTTTAAAACATTCACATCAAAATCCTTTAATATTGACCATATCCCAAGACAATTATTATATTTGCACTTACATTATGAATTAACATGAGTTACAAACGCAGATTTATAACGTGGAGAGAGGGACTCACGAGATATGTGTTATGTTATCCTTTGTTTCTTAACCTTCATTCTAAGAACAGTGGAAATGATGACATGCCCCTAGGGGTTTATTGTGGAAGTAGCTCTTTACTACTTTGCAAATGTCCACAGTAAATGCCAAACTATAAACTAGCTGGCAGGCAACTAAGAGATAATATATAAAGGATTAACAAAAGAAATACAGACACTGTGCAACACTCCACATCTTAATTTTGCTTAGCTAATGAGAAATCTCAGAAACGGTCAAATGTTGAAGAACTATATCTTGAGAACTGTGAAAGATATTCAAGTAATTCTCACGGGTTTAGCACTGGGGGATCTTACTCAATCTAATATTACTGGGTGTATCATGTTTTATGAGTCAACATACCTTTAAAGGGTCCAGACAATACATATTGGGAATGACATAGTGTCACGACTTTAGTTTTACCATGGACATTAGGCCTACCTGGTAAACCTAGAAAGTCTCACTTAGCCTATATGGACTTTCTGACTTCCTTTTGGCAAGGAATCACTAACCCTTTTGGCTTTCTGGTTTTATCTGAATTCCTGAATAAAAATTCAGTCGTGATAATCTTCTGTTCACAGTACTCATTTTCAAACCTTCTCACGCTTGCCGTTTGGTGACCCGAGAAATATTATGATACTTCAAGTATCATCAGCGAACCACCGCACGTTGCAAAGCGTGCTGAGATCCGATACATAAGGCGTGAGGAAGAAGATATTTTAAAACTTTTCAAAATTTAATATTTATTCCCGCCCACCATTTAACATGCATACGAATAGTTATAATACTGAGGAGTACAACTTTGGAAAAGTATAAAGAGCATCATTTTCTATCAGGCATGAGTCCCTAGTTTCTTTCGTTCTGATTTAGTGTATAAAATCTGGGACCACGCATTTAGTGCTTGAGTTTGTATGGTATTAAGTTGTCTTAGGCATCGCAGCCATAACTGTAATTTAGCCGTCTTAGAAATGTTAGAAATCCGGCCAGCCCCAAAATTCAAGACAAACGTCTTATTTTGATGGGTAAGCAAAGCACAGAAAGTGCGGTCACTTAGATAAACAACTATTTGTCGTAACTTCAAAAAGTTAAATCCCAGAAATTTACTTATATAGGCCTATATTAAATTTTCAAGCACCGTAACCCGGAATCCGTCATGCGTTTCTAAAATTATTCATAGGTCTTGGAGAAAGACATTTGAGGTCAGACATACTTACAACTGGAACGACAAGTAACACGCTTGAATAACGTTTACTTTCACAGAGGTCAATACAGAAAAATGCAGGTAGATGTCAGGTAAACTCTTTAGGAGACTTTGGAAGTACAAACTAGGGGTCATCGATGTTTTCATCATTTGTGCGAGGTTGTAAGCCGTTATGTTCGTAGCTACCCTCACTCGCCTAAAATTGTACAAAGAGGAATGAAAATATAATGAGAGTGCCTGACTAGTTAGTTTGGGGTAAAAGAAATCCTATTGAACACTATTTGTGGCTACAATGTCAACAAATCATTGAAACAGTGATTCCTGAGTGTGCAAATAACAAAACCATAATAGCGCGACTGCCCATGGTCTGTTGAAATAAGCTTTTGGAATACCTAGGGGCATCAGTCCCTACTCATAAATGTGAAGATAAACGACAACTAAAGCCGAATGCAAACGGACGACAGAAAACGCGAAACACAAAACAGAAAACACGTTTCGTGTTTTCTCATGCTAACGTCCGTGTGCGTTGGGCGAAAACAAAAAATAGGGTTTCCCGAAACAAGTGTTTAGCTAAACAAGTGTTTCGGTCTCTCGTGTGCGTTGCCTGTTTAGCGTTTTGCGAAACAAGTTGCAACTTACAACCAATGACCATACGAGGATTGGTTAACGTGAATAACAAAACGGCAACCTACATGGAATCCTTGGACGTGCACCTGATGTAGAAAATTTGTTTCCTGAAATATGCAGAATGGCCATGCCTGCAAGTTTTTGCTTCCCCAGAGTCTTCGAAGAAGGACATAAAGGAGGCCGTGAAAGAATTGCGAATGATCTCTCAAAAACATTTATTTCTCAGGGATGTTGAAAGGTCAATTTTTTGCAAGTCCAAGTCAAGTCACAGGTCAATGTTGGCAAGTCCAAGTAAGTCACAAGTCATTTGTCTCAGCTCCAAGTCATGTTAAGTCACAAGTCAAGCAGTAGCAAGTCAAGTCAAGTCATTTGGACTTGAGCACAAGTCACCATAAATATTGAGTAGCCGGATCTCACTGAATGGACTGTTCGAGGGCTTTTATCTACTTTGTCGTCATATTCCATCCCAAAGCAAGCAAAAATTTTGGGGCATCCGTTACATGATACCTGTACTGCAATCGATGACGAAACTGAAATATGTGATTTAGAGCACGCTGAGTCAGTAATGGAAAGGATACAGCGCACTGTAACCATAAGCGTACGAGGCAGGAGGGCAGGGGGTATATGTCTCCTAATTCGGCAAAAATTGTGGATCCATTCGGGCAAATGAGAGAGCCAAAAAATAAATTATGCCCTTTTTGCTGGCCAAAATTCGGGCAACTTGGTCCAAAATTCTAAATTCGGGCAAAAATTATCCCTGCCCCCACCCCAGAAATATTGACCCCCTTACGCCTATGACTGAGACGTAAACTTGAAACCCAAATTAACCAGCCATCTACATCTCGATCAATTATAATGTTCTAATTGCAGTGTTTGCGCTGGGTCTCAGAATCTGGAGAGGGATTTCAGATTTTTGGGGGATCTTGGAAAGTCACAAGTCATCAAATCGGTAAATTTTTGTTCATTTCAAGAGGTTGACACAAATAAGCGGACTTGTTACTTGCATGGCTAAGTCCCATCGAAGAGTCCGTGTGGTAGTTGGTCACCATGGTCACTTTGTAGTAGACTCAGACGCGCAAATCTCTGTTTGAGGTTGGGGGCCAAATGCATGTGATGTATGCGTGAACATGAAACTGTTCACCCGTAGCGTGCACAGCGAGGGCAAAATGGGTGGGGTCCAGGGGAGAAGCTCCTGGGTTTTAGTATTTCAGACGCCTCAGGAAAACGGTTTCGAACGGAAACTTTCCAGTGTAATGCTCCTGGGTTTTAGTACATTTACACTTGAAAAAAAGGGTTAGGCCTAGTTTGAGCACAAAGTTAATATTACTGATGTGCTTCACTGGATTAAAGGTTTGCAAGAGCTGCGATGTGTTTTAAATGTAAAAAAGCAGAGACAAAGTTCAATAGTTATCCGTGACGACCAGAAATTGGCTTGCTTAATTGATAATCAACTCTAAATGGTTCTTTTTAAACAACAAACATAGAGTACAGATATTCCACTTACAAGCATCCGTGACTCCCGTGACTAGTTTTTGTTAGCTTGTGCTTTCGTCTAGAAATTGTCAGCCATGCGTAATGGCTCAGCCTTTGATGTAAATTAATTTCATACGGCTTCGATCCCATTGACATCTAATACGATATCCCTTGTATAACTGTATTTCTTGTCAGCAAGGAATGTCAAAAGTTATATTAGTTTTATCAATAAACAATAATAGCCGTGGTCCAGAGGCATTAGGCAAAGAGCTATTGGCCATATACCCTGCATTTTTGTTAAAAAATGACCAAGTACCGAAAATATTTGAGCATTGTTATTAACATTTGGGGGGCAAAATTACGTTTTCGCCCACTTACTTTTTCACTTGGGGGGCCGCGGCCCCCTTGCCCCCCGGGAGTTGCGCCAGTGGTAGTAGTACGTAACTCGAAACCGTAACAGTGAGACCTTACTCACGAGTCACCATTAGGCATATAGTACCATACATGCAAGAGTTCCAGAATAATTGAGTTCTCTGGTTATGTTTCAGCACAGCACAGATCATCATCACCGGATGGTAACTGTGACAGGATAGGATACAGTACACACCTGCCTCCTAATCCTCTTGCCGATGTCCATCTACGATCACACAATAATGTTTACTGAGCAGTCAGCACCACCATTATTTGGCTTCCTGAATACATAGAATCCACACAACAACACTCTTTGAAACTTGTTCACATCACAAGTCACAACACACAAAGTCGCAAACATGAGTAAAGAAACACATTCTGCCAAAGATAGGCATTAGGTATAGATATAGGCATAGATATTATAATTACATACACGAGGGTTATGATCTGGAGACAAACGTGAGGTGTGAATTGCTGCAAATATTCCCACAGTAAGTCTATAGAATGTACAAGGTGAAGTATATTGAAAAAATACAGGCTGACTGTGAACAGGTGAAAGCATTTAAGCAAACTGGCAAAGTGTCAAATCATGGAAAAAACACCACATATCCATACCGTACCTATCCTAACTAACAAACCCTGATGACATCATAACATACATCACTCTCAACATTGCCACCATGATAAAACAAACACTGTCCATGAGTTATTAACAAACTGTAAAACATGAAACACACTGGATCCCATAGCGTCTGCTATATCATATAAAAATGGGAAGAAGGTTTAGAAAATATTTTTTTTGGAAATGATTACCTGCCTCGAATAGATTTTGATTGGACAGTTGCCATATCGAAGTAGTGAATACATTCTTCGTCTCTTCTCTGTATACCATGCACAACGCCTTGATTTTTTTATCATTATTATTATTATTAAAAGCACTGTTCGGCTGGAGACGAACAGTCCAAGCCGAGCTCAGCTCTCCATATATAAATTGCTAGTATTGCATGAAGGAAAAAGTATTAGCTGGTTGTACTGATGCATAACCGGCTTGTTTGTATTATGGTGCATTGTGAGTATTGTGTAGTGGTTTGTGTAAGTAGATGTCGCGTACACTTTTGCGGTCTGGGCATGCCCCGGCAGCGCGAGTAGGGGATCGGGACTCGGGAACGAGTTAGTTAAATCAAAATTGGTCATCTTAATAAAGCTTCTGACTTGCGTTGGCGACAAGTCATTTGTTGCAATTTCAAGTCAAGTCACAAGTCAATACGAAAATTACAAGTCACGAAAATAGTGAGTCGAGTGAGATTCTAGTCCAAGTCAACAACCTTGGTATTTCTCACGGACTTCAGTCTCATGCGATTGGCCAGGAATCCTGACATGGGGGGGGGGGTGAATCTTTTTTATCAAGAGTTTTATCAACAATGTTACGGAAAGTTCTCGACAAAGAGTCGGATGGGTGGTTAGTTATAAGAGTAACCCTCTACTTAACTTTCTAATCTTCATTGAAAGCGACTTCATTTTCAAAAAACAACAAAAGCGTACCGAACTTGTTTGGATAATGAAGCTTAAATCGCACATCACCGGACTTACCAAAGACCTTGGTCTTCTAAAAAAGTACTCGTTCCAGCAAACAATTTAATCCTTTCTTCTGTTTGTAATTACATACATCTTTCTGTGCAACAACTTTCTTCCGCCCTTCACTAAGATAATTATTGCACTCATTTTGCTTAAGATCTTGCTGACGAAGGTACCAGGGGGACCGAAAATTTCGAAAATACATTTTGTAGATTTTGCACTCCTCAAATCAACAAATCTGGCGAACATGGGAGTATTCACAACAGTCAACGAGAATGTGACTGACAAAAGAAAAAAGTAAAGGGGTAAAATTCAACAAAAAATCTAGTTAAATGCAGGAGACATGGCAAAAATTTCTATACAGGCCACTTTCCTTCAGAAAGCCCAGAATGAGAGAAGGGTCTGTGCGATCAAACAATGTCTCCATGCAAGAGAGTGGGTGCTTGCCTGGAGTTTCTTGCACATGGGAAGTGCCAGTGACCTGTAGATGGTATTTTAGCATATTTTCCCTCGTGCCTCTAGACGACATGGTTGTATGTACAGCAAGGGAGGGTATCAAAGAAACGTAATGTTTCCATGGAAATGACAAACATACAAAACATGAAACATGAAGCTGGCCTAAGTATAGATTGTAAGGTCAGAGAAGGGTCAATTTTTCTTGGTTCACGCCGCGCAGTGGTGGCGCCAGGTGGGGGACAGGGGGCATGGCCCCCGTCGGGGAATTTTTACAGTTTTTTACAGTCGGGGAGTCTTAGTCGATACGGTAAAGTGTGTAGTCCCCAACGGCGACGAGTCGCCCCGACGGTTTACCTGTTTTTTGCTCTCAAGAGGACAATTTCACTTAAGACAACCCAAAATTTTCGGCGCACTAGGCGCGCGGTAGAGTTACTCTAGTTTCTTCAGTACTTCCATTCTACATTGCTAGATAGCACAAGACCTGTCAAACTTAACTAGTAACATGCAGGTCAGTAGAGTACACAGTTTATGCAGAGGTCGTAAATTCCATCCCATATCGCAAAAAGTTTACTTGCTGTTGTCTTGTGTGTGTCATGCGGTACGGTCAGTTGGTGAGCGACTCAAGGAGAAAAGTCTGGGTATTTCATAGGGCAGTCCAGGTGGTTTCGATAAAATGTATGTTATCCCTGATATGATCTCCAACCCCTACAGTTTTTTTTTCTTTTTGTTCTTAATGATTACATATATTTTTTTGTGTAAAACCCCCCCCAAAAAATAGCGCGCTTCGCGCTTTGCAATTTTACGCTTCCGATTCAAAAGTACACTATCAGTGCGCAACTTGGCTCATGGAGTATTCAGTGATATTATGCAAAATATGCCCTGCAATGACTTGGGATATTTAGGCTCCTTCATATCCCCTCCCTACCACCCCCTCTGTCGGAACTTCGGGTCACTGCATGATCCGGCCCCCTGTCGGGAGAATGCTTTTGCTACCGACCTGGTCGGTTTAGTTATTCTGGCTTTCAAAAGGGTCTTTTCTGCGATTAAACCCAAAATTTTGGATCCACTTTGCCCACTCTTCCTCAGTTCCGTTACTACTGATAGCTAAATATAGTACAAACCCTTTCCACCTTTTCAAGTAACTTAATATAAGTAGAATACATGGATTTATGTAAATGTTGGTCATTTCATCTTACTTTGCTAAACCTAGTTAATGTTCTGTTGTGTCTGTCGTGCGGTACTGCTAGTGACTCGAGGAGGGAAGTTCAGCGTAGGTTATGCCCGATATGGCCCAACTGCCTTGACAATTGACCTATTTATATGCTTCAAATAAGTACAGATTCTTTTTAGTGTAGGCCTATCCAAAAAAAAAAACTTAGCGCGCTTCGCGCGCTTTGAAATTTCACAGTTTAGATTCTAGGAAAAACGATAAATCAAGGCGGAAATATATTTCTCTCGTATGTACAAATATTATGAAATATATGCCCTGCAATGTCATAATCTAGTACACAAGTTTTCTTCAAATCCCTCCTCACCAGTTCCTCGACGACATCATGGCTGTCGGGGCTTCGGGTCGCTGGCACGCCGTCGGAGAGTCTGCCCCCCCCCCCCGTCGGGCAAATACTGGCGCCACCCCTGTCGCCGCGCCAACCGATGGTCGCGCTCCGCTTAGATAACGAGACAACCAAAAATCCCATGCATGCGATTAAGCCTACTAGTTGAATTTTAAGGCCCCAATACCAAAATACTTTCAGATTTCAAAAAGAGAAACCAAATTTTCTTTATTGAGCATAAGCGAGCAACTTTGAGTGAGTCACTGTGAGTGCCTAGAGAGAGCACAACAAATGACTGATTGCTCCGAACTCCTGACGCCCAAGATCGTTATCGGGCTGTATAGCATGCATCTCTCACAAGGAGGAAGACAACTTTCTGACAGGACAGTTATCATAAAATTTCTGACACAGGGAATTTCAATGAAAGCTTGTTTTTATACGTGATCAAACAGCCCAGGAAACGCGTGAGAAATGCCATTTCCTGCAATCTGGGGGTCTTCTGGACCAAAATATTTTCAAAATATTTGGCTTCGCGCCAACTCATGGTGGCGCTCCGCTTAGATAGTAACTATATCACAACCCCCCCCCCCCTTTTTTTAGTCAAAACCTGCATCCGCCCCTGTTTATTCGTTTCATCACAATCTCAAGAATTACAGTAAGGTAAAATTATATTATGCCAGTGGTTCCCAATGGGGCGTTATCGCAACTCAGGGGCGGTAAGAGCCAAGGGGCTCAAAAATGAGATACTAAATTTAATCGAGGCTCTAAAAGACATCAAGTATCTTCCCCTATAAGGAGTGCAGCTCATGGGGGGATTGCTCCTGCCGGAATAGAAAGTTTTTTGATGTTCGAAAAAATTGAAATAAGGGGAGATGTTAAAATGTTGCTTTTGCTTTTTTTAGCCTTTGGAATGAGGAAGTCTTCCCTATTAAACTCCATGCTTTTCCTTGAAGACACGATATAACTTACTAGGCAAAGTAAATTTCTGGCAACAGCTGTCAAATTAATCATACACGTGTATTAGCTTGCAGGAAACGACTTGGAGGGTGTAACAAATTTGTAATCAGAGATTATCCGTATCCCTTAAAAAGCTGCAAAAATTATTAATAATGTTTTGAAATAATAGCCTAATTTTGTTATTTCATTCACTAGAAAAGCAGGAAAACAGGGATGTTATTACTGATAACCTCACCACAGATTCTGAAAATAGTATTCATCAAATTGTTGTTCAAGTTGTTTTTTAAGTTAACGATTCCCAGCTATACGCAGACAAAAATACTTACTCATCAGTAAGTGAGATGTTATTACTAAAATGAATAAATAAACACGTCACCTAGTTGTTCGACTCATTTTCACACTAAATGCAAGTAAATGTACTTGCAAATAGTTATCATTATAGAAGTTACTTGCGGTAGTGTGTATAAATATTAAGTATCAAACTATAGCAGGCACACCAGTCCAGTTCGTAAAAACAGTGAATTCTGATACTAGACTATTTACTAAAACTAAAAAATAAGCGATGCTCAAGAAAGTAGCCTACTCACTGTGAGAACATTTACAACGTGGTGGCGGGCAGAGGGGCACGCACTTTACACCACTTTATGTTGGTGTACATAAACAGGCGCGGATCCAAGGGGGGCTTTCCCGGGCTCAGCCCTCCCCCCCTTTTTCGCCACATCAACAATAACAAATACGCGGAAATTAGCATAATCTTAATCTAGGAGAGTATTAAAGGGGGCTTCCAGCCCCCCCCCCCTTTCGAAATCTCTGGATCCGCGCCTGATAAATGATTTGATGGTGTCCATTTATACGGCCGTAAAAGTTATATCGTAGAGTTTAGCCATATTTCGTGTAAAAATCTATGCCGTGGTGTCAATATTTATTCGATCTTGCTTTATATTTGGCCGCACATAAGCGAATATGGAGTGACCAAATATTTGACAGTGTCAACGTGAATATAGGGTGTTAAAATATTTGGCCATTCAGTGCGATTTCGAATGTCAAAATATTTAGCCGTATTAACGAGAGTACAGATCTCCAAAATACTTGGTCTGGCTTACTATTGGATAGCGACAACACAAATATGGTATTACAAAATATTTGGCTATGTTAGTGCGAATACGGCGGTAATATATAAATGGTGGAATGAATAATATGTAGTGAAAACAAATACGGTGTGAAGGTATAGCATGCACATACACATACAGACACCGTACCGTCCACTACCAGGCGACGAATGCCCCAAACTTAAAGATGCAGAGGGTGAAAATCCCGTAGTGTGGGTTCAGTTAGAAGAAAAACGGATCCGAAAATGGAAAGGTTATTGTTTGTCAGTGACTTAATAGCATTATGTGACACTTTTTTTCGTTTTAAAACTTAAATACAATTTTGTTACTTTTCGTCACTATACGATGATGACATTTGAACAACACAAAAAGTTATGAAATTTTTTGTCATTCCGGTGACATGATTAACCCATTACCTATTTGGACACCGTCTAAACAGCAAGGGCTGTGAGTTGTTCTCAATATTCCGGGGCATGACCCCATTTTCAAATAATTTACTGCGTGAAAAATCAGTCAATGAGCAATTTCTCAAATATTGGGAGGACATGTCCCCCTTGTCCCCGGGATCGCCGCCCATGCTAAACAGTGTATTTTTTGACCGTGCAGTAGGCCCTAATCTTCAGTATCGCACTGCACAGACTCTCAAGTATTTGAGCCTCGGGCTTTTGTAGTTCAGCCATGACTCCTTTCAAAGCCTTTGTCTCTGACTGTTCTAAAGTGTGGAGGCTCCCGAGTCTTCCTCTGTGGCTGAATTTGCCTCCAGAATTAAGTTGTAAATAAAATATAGTGTCGTTATCCAACATGCATGTTTTCGTTCAATAATATTGTTCCATGTTTTGGTGAAAAGAAACTTTTTGTACCTCACCAGCTTTACCCCACAAAGTACTAAGTTACATGACTACGCTGGTCCCAGCTCCAAAGTTCTATCATAACGGGACGGCCTACCGTTAGGCCTATTCATCAGCCTCAAAATAAAACCTTTCCTAATCGGGCAATCATTCACAGGTCGGGCAATCATTCACAGTTAACGCAATCAATAACACACCAAGGGCAATCATTCACACAGGTCGGGCATTCATTGTACCGACGGGCATTCATTAGTAGGACCCGCGAAATTTACCGGGCTGTTGTCTGCGTCGATGACTGGTCGAACAGCAAAACACCTTCAAATCGGCCAATCAATGGGATAGTTCAAACGATAGAGGACAAAATATTTTTTAACACCGTATATTTATTTCCACCGTATTCACTTACGGAGTGATAACATTGACGCGGCCAAATTTTTTCGCACACAATATTCGCGTTTATATGTCAGGATATTTTGGCACTATGTTCGCGTTGATACGGCAAAATAGAAAGAAACTCAACCCTCCCCCCCTCCCCAAGAAAAAGCCAAGTCAGCCAGATCAAATATTTTGGCAGTTTGTATTCTCATTAATACGACCAAATATTTTGGCATTCGAAATCGCATTGAACGGCCAGATATTGTAACACCCTATCTTCACGTTGGCACTGTCAAATATTTGGTCACTCCATATTCGCTTATGTGCGGCAAAATATTGACATAAATATTGACACCACGGCATAGCTTTTTACACCAAATATGGCTAAAACCTACGATATAACTTTTACGGCCGTATAAATGGACACCATCAACCATTTCGATACACCAACATAAATTGGTTTAAAATTCGTGCCATATAAAGGTACTACCACGATTTAAATACTTGGCGTCTGTTTGTATGTATTTTGGGTAATCAGCTATTCTGCCACCTCTAGCCAGGCGTATCCGTTACTGAGAATCCTGCATACTGGTTGGTTAAACACCGACCTTTTATTCCACAACACACGGTCAGCAAACGTAAAAACTAATAAAATGTTTTCACATATTTGCGGTAGTAGAATAGAAAAAAACCACATTTTTCGGACTATTATTGTCTCATAAACCGTCTCGACTCCAAATTTGGCAAAATAACGGACTCGGCTTCGCCTTGTCCGTTATTTTGTCAAATTTGGAGTCTCGACGGTTATTCACCAATATTAGTCCGCCAAATGCGATTTATTCCTTAAATAACTCTACCATCTTTAATGTCGAGTAATGACGTAATACTAACTGCATTATTATACAAATAATGAATGTTTATGAGTGCGATAGTATGAATTATTTCATGAGTTGAAAGATTGAACGATCTATTCAATGAGATGAAGCCGAGTTGCAGAGAACGTTTACTCTTTCAACGAATGGAATTATTCCTACTATCGCACAAATGAAAACCATTCGTTATTTGTTTCAAAAACACCTTGTAACTTTGATCTGGTCCTTGATTCACTAAATTTGTGTTTTGGCGGTCACTGTGGTTTACTTCGTGTTTACTTCGTGTTTGTCCGTGTGGTAGCTTCACTGAGGATTTGTCGTTTGCTAACTAAGCCTTTATTACTTAACGTACGATATGCATTGTGCAATCCCCAAAGCTGCATTGATTTATTGAGTTGCGGATTGTTTGTACGTACCGCATGACGTCACCGCCGTGTGTTATACTAGTATAACACACGATCGTGTGTTATACTAGACTATTGCACGATGGATAACACACGACGGTGATGATAGTGCCGAATCACCCATGGCATGTGACCACCAATCCTCCAATCAAATGTAGAGAAATTAATAAGGTGTTATATAAATTCTTTTGCGATATTGGAAGAAATTTCTGGCCCTTATATAATATTATGTACTCTCCCTATATGTTACTTGGTAAGGTGGAAAGGGCTTGTATTATTTAGCTATATGGAACAGAAGTATGGAAGAGGGCCAAAGAATTCTTCAACGCCGTAAGCGCGCCGAAAAATTTTGGGTTCCTATTAAACCCTCTTGAGAGCAAAAACAGGTAAACCGTTGGAGCGACATTAGAGAATTTGTTCCCTTGAAGGAAGGACAAAATTGCCTGCATCTCCTTCAAGGATTATATTCTCCAGATGTCACATTTTTGCGGTTAACTCACTTGCAGTGGACATCAAGCCGCTTGAAGCATTATGAAGTAATTTTCGCAGTTATACAAAATTATTCGCTGGAACTGAACTTCATGGATAAGTTAACTTTAAAACAAATTTTAAAGCAGAAAAATCGGTCCAGGTTTGGTGGAATTATCGACAATTTTTAGCATGAAAACTGCTACAGAACAATGGTCAGTTCCTGGCTCTCTGCTGGGTAAATATTTGCTCCGACTAAGCAAACAATCGCTTGTGGTTAAATGACGTCAAAAAATCGGCCATCTCATGCCGTGGTCGGCCAGTTCGTTGCGCCGGTCTTCAAGGGGAGAGATTTTCTCATGGACTGGTCGCCTCCAGGGACAAAATACTTTATTGTACCGACTAAGGCTCCCCGACGAAATTAGAAAAATTCCCCGACGGGGGGCGGCCTTCCCGACGGGGGCACGTAACGGGAATGGGGGTGGTTGGCTGCTCCCCCCCCACAAAGCGTCCAAAGTCTCCGTTGGAAATTTTTGCAACCTTAAAAATTTCTTGCAATGCATAATCGTCCGATGGTCATGAAACACACAGTGGTCCCTGCCGATATACTACTCAGAAATATAACAATATATGCAATACAAAAAACAATTAAAACTTTCGGTGCGCTTCGCGCGCCCAGTATTCATGCCTGTATCATTATAACTGATTTCTGTGAGGCAACTTGAGTGGAATTGTCCCATTATAACATTCTGTGCGACACTTTTGGGTGGAATTATTGTTTCAAAAACCATGATTGAACCCCCTTACGCCATCCACTCTCCCTACCAACGAACAGCCGCACACCCCTTCATCAGCTCGACTATAATGAACAGTAGTGAATTTTGAAAGGTGATAAATTATATCTTTGAAGCCTGTGTCATTGACAATGCCATTGAAGACAACGGAAACCTTCATTCTAACGGTTACGCCAGTACTTACTACCTTGCCAAATTTGAATGAAAATGTTCGTCAGCACCTAATTTGCAATCATCGCCAAAATTTTATTAGCATTTCAAATCACACACGGAGGACGCATATTTTCCCTACAAAATGGTCCCGAATGGCCACAAAAGCATTTTTGGAGCAGACCCTTAGACATCCCCTTCTTTGATTTCGCGCCTTTGGCGCTCGCGTTAGAAGGCCTTGTCGGCTATACACCTTACGAGAAAGCAGTATCTTTTTTGTAAAGACGCCCATGGAAATGTGCATGTCTGAACTACCCACACTAACATTTCATTGATTTATATACCTAACCTTCACACAGTAATAAAAAAACTTGTTTTGAAAGAGTCACAATATCAAAAACGTTGAGAAAATGTAGCTTCATTTTGTATCTAAGCGCTAAGTTGTTCCTAAAACTTCCCAAAGGGGAGAGAGGCCCCTCCGCTTACAACTCCCCAAGAGAGCACTTATGTTTATAACCAAACTACCAAAGTGCTTGTCAGGCAGAGTCAACGCCCTCTGTTACCACTGAATTAGTAGCAAAACTGTTATTTTGTTGATCGTAACCTACCGGATAATTTTTTCTCCCCAAACCTTCCCCCTCCCCCACAACAAAAATCCCGTTACGCCTCTGATTGTAATCACGGGTCAAAGAGAATTTTCTTTAGCGAAAAAGTTCTCTTTGGAGTTAATCTCTATATCATGTCCCAAAAAGGTTGGACAAAATGACGGTAAATTGTGGAAGACAAAAACAACAGTTGCTCTAAGCCTTCGTATCTGTGCGAAAAAGTCCTTGGACTTGATCTATGACTACATGGTACAGCAAGATCTAATTTCCAAACTCGTCTATTAAAAGTTTATTGTCGGAACTGAATGGTTGAATTATAATAGCAATTATTTCTGTTTATGCCATTTCGATGCACATGTAAGCGATATTTTCCGTTAACGTTTCCTCATTACACAACACCACTCCCTAAAGCCCCTACATTTGAACAAAGATCACTTTGCCTTCATTTATATTCGAAAGTCTCAGCATGTTTTGATACCGCCCTTGTAGTATAACCTGAAAATTCAGAAAAGGTTTTAAAAAATTCAGGGTAAAAAGTTTTTTCTTTCTCCCCTACCCAAATGTGGGACGCCCTCGTATCCCTGTTGTAACCGTTCATGCCCTTTAAGTCTGCTTTCAGAGCTTACCAAATTTTGGGCATTGAGACTGATTTTTGTGCGGCCTACTCGAGACCAATGCGAGGCCTGCTCTCAAATGAACCCATATGATTTCCGGCAAATCCCTTATAAAACGCAGGGTTTTTTCCTTCAAGAAACCATATTTAACTTCAGTTTTGTATTCAGTTTGCGAATGTCTCAAAGAGTCTGACCGTGCTAATGTGGCACCAAATTTTAGGCTAACATGAACAAACTTGCTTGTTTGGGGTTAATTGGGTCTATTGTCTTAAATTTCTTATTGGTGTGCAGTTAGCAAGCTTCGACTTTTGGGGGGTTCAAGCGACAAGGGTGAGGCCAGGATTTGCCCGACGAGGGGTGGTAGTTCCCGACGGGGGGAGGCAGAAACCCGAAGCCCTTACAAAGGTGACAGATTGTCGAAAGAATCACGGAAACAGATTTTTACCGTGCGCAAAATTTCGGGTTTATTTTGAAGAAAGTTAAAAAATGGGTTTTTCATTCAAGAAAATTTGAAAATTTGTAGGGTTTATTGAAGAACATTTCAAAATATTGTGAGTAGTGTAGTATGTGGAAATGGCACCCCTTTTGAGGTGGTTAAATGAGGTGGTTACTGGATGTGGTTGGACTCAGGGAAAAGAGCGCCATTATCTGAGGAGCAAGCGACACACAGCAAGATTGCGTCATCATTATTGTTGTTGTTGCGGGTAGTGGAGATACATAGGCTATGAAATGGGGTTTTTCCCTTCCGTGAACGTAATGGCAGGTTATATGGGTGGTATCGGTATATCCACCAAGCCAGGCATGTTTTAGCATGAAGACAGTAGAGGATCTGGGGTGTACAGACAGTACATTTTTGGGCCATTGAAAGCAACAGATGAGCAGCAGAGGAGCAGCAGGGGAGCAGCAGATGAGCAGCAGGGGAGCATAGAGGTACAGCAGCTAGGTAAGCATAACTTGTTAAAACATTTTTCTTTCAACTCGCTCATTACACTGTCTTTTACGTTATCTCACGTGCCTGAATTTGAAACGAGGTAAACGGTTAACAATTAACGAATTGTAAACATGGAACGTAACATGGTTTTCGTAAATGGCGTCTGATGTTTATGAATGAAAGAAATATTCAGCACTTTTTATACCCTAGTAATAGAGTCGCTTTTGCAAAGTACCTTTCTTACCCCATGGAGCTACCACACGGTCCGTGTGGTAGCTCCATGCTTACCCAAACGTCTTGTGTATGAGGGAGTAGTAATCAGTTATTTCACCTCGCGTATTGTTCAGAGCACATTGTTTAATTGAGCGTGTCCAGCGGCGCAACCAAAACTTCACCTGCAAGCGTAACAACCGTTTTCCTACTACGGAAAAGTTTCCCCTTTATAAGCCCATTGAGCTAGTACGGTACTCACATTGGGGTCTACCCAATATTCATGAGGTTTTTTATTCATAAGGGTTAATATTCATAACATTCTTTAGTTATGAGCTTCGTTATTCATAAGGGTCGTTATTTATAATCGTAAAAAGGTTCGTTATTCATAATAGAAAAAAGGGTTCGTTATTCATAACAGGAAAAAAGGTTCGTTATTCATAATTGGAAAATAGGTTCGATATTCATAATAGGAAAAACGGTTCAATATTCATAATATGAATGGGAAAAGGCATTTTTCCAACTTTAAAGGCTTCCTGTATCTCGTGGAAGGGGCACACCCTTAAAAATCTCAGGGATGATATGCCAATGTGTTGTCTACAACATGTTGGCGGCGTTTTATATGGTCGATTTAGATTGGCTGTAATTGGCCTTTCAAAGAGACTAGTCGAAATTTTTGGGGATTATGAATAGCAAACCTTATTCTCGATTATGAATAGCGAACCCTTTTTTCAATTATGAATAGTAAACCCTTTTGTATTATGAATAGTGAACACTTTTTGATCATGAACATGAACCTGTTTTTCGATTATGAACAACGAACCTTATTCTCGATTATGAATAGCGAACCTTATGAATAATGAACCTTTTATCATTTATTTTCATTAATAACGAGCCTTATGAACAATGAACCTTATTTTTGCCGTTTATCATGTTATGAATAACGACCCTTATGAACAATGAACCTTATGAATAAAAAACCTTATAAATATCGGGCTGTCTCCCTTACGTTCTTGCACAAACTCATAAAGTGCAATCTGTTTTATGGTTATCGTTTCTTTAATCTAAAATTGTCACCTTTTCCTCTTCGGTGAATCATGGTAAACACAGTAAAATAAGGGCACTTCATTGTTCAATTTAATGTACGTGAACACGGTTCTATGTCTCCTTCATTGATTTCAGGGTCAGTGGCATTATGTACAAATTTGCATGCGAATCGGAGACCACAAATATCAGGCGCGGAGCTAGGATTCTGAGAAAGGGGGCGCACGCACCGTCGACAGAAGTCGACGAGCGAGCGCCGAAGGCGCAGAGCCACGGCGGGGGGTTTGGGGGTCCACCCCCAAGAAAATTTGAATTCTAGATGCGCGTAGACAGTAAGATGCGATTTCCCATCAACTGGGAAGCATATTTTCCATATCTATTTGCTCATTATTTCTAAGTAAAAAAATCGTTGGTCATCGAAAAAAGGGGGACGTGCGCCGGGTGCGCCCTCACCTGAATCCGCGCCTGAATATGGCCTCTGTAGCTAGTATCAACTAAAAGACAGGCCGACTACCAAGTCTACCATACCAGCCTGGCGCGGCTTCAAATTACTACGTCACTGCGATAGTACGTTTCTATGGCTTTACTACAAAAAGTTGTAACGACAACATTTTAATCCAAACTTTTAATTTAAATACTCCCATAAAGTGTGTCATCATTGTAAAGATTGTGTTTTTATTTTTTCAGTATTTTACTATGCACAGTTCCATGATATGACGGTTGTCAAAATTTTTACAGAGGTTTTTCAAGTCTACGGTGATATAATAATCATGTCATAGTTTTATCTACAACACATGTTAGCACATACAGCTGTACAGTTAAACTCGTTTTATGTGATTTTTATATGTAACTTATTCTTCAGTTTGCGTTATTTTATTGGTAAGCTGTGACACACGAGGGTAATAATGAACGGTCCGAATGCAGTTGTGCAAATTCTACGCGAACGCTTTACATGGAATAGCCTACTATACATGCCTTCACCAAGAAACAGAATTGCTGTAGGAACAGTACGTCTACACAACAATACTACCTCTTGAAGCTTCCGCTCTCTATCTCGTTGTTGCGCAACGCTGACCCATGAGTGCACACACACACACTACATATATATATATATATATATATATATATATATATATATATATATATATATATATATATATATATATATATATATATATATACGGAAGTGTAGATGTGACGTTGCGACTTCTAATTATGCGACTGTGTACGCCTCCCACTATATTTATATATACATATTTATATATAGATATACATACATATATGTACATATATATACATATATATATATATACATATATATATATATATATATATATATATATATATATATATATATATATATATATATATATAAAGGGGAGAGTTCCATGTGTACTCCGAGAAAATAAATCGTAAAACAGGAAACAAATAAATGCATCACTAGTTGACTTAAAGAGTACAAAATAATCCAAGATTGAATTTTCGGTTCCCCTGGAGCCTTCATCAGCGAGATCAGACAGTGAAGTGAGTACAATAATCAACTTAGCCAACATCGGAGATACAGCTTAAAAACACAAGAATGACAAGATGATAGGTTATGAAAAGGTGTAAATAAGTGGAATAAACAATTACGTTGTCTGATGGAAAGTATACTGATTCAAAACACCGAGGTCTTTGTTTAGCCCCGTGATGTGTGAATTTAGTTTCAAAATCCAATTAAGTTCGGCGGATTTGCGGTGTTCAGTACAAACAAAATTGCTTGCAATGAGGGTGACTTTAAGATTTTGAAGGGAATGGCGGGGAAGATTAAAGTGCTCCGCCACGGGGAAACCTGGAGTGTTGTCACGAATAGACTTTTTATGGTTGTTAAACCTGAAGCGAAATGAAGTCTTGGTTTCACCTACGTAAAGACCCTCATTACATAAATTACAGTGAAAAATGTAAACAACATTACAAGAGTCACAATTTAAATTAGGGGGATTCTTAGCAAATAAATCCCCCTAATCAAACATACATACATAAATACATACATAAATACATACATACATACATACATACATACATACATACATACATACATACATACATACATACATACATACATACATACATACATACACACACATACGTACATACATACATACATACATACGTACGTACGTACGTACGTACGTACGTACGTACATACATACATACATACATACGGTACATAAATATATAAATATATATGGTAACTTACTGTTTTAAGAGTTTCTATTCAGGAAAAGTGTTCAAACTACTGGGGACGTTTAATTGTAAGTCAGTAGGGACCATTTGCCTTATCAATCGTCTTGATTGTGGAAATCAGTACGTGAGGGCGGCGGGAGCCGAATTACGTCAAAGACACCGGGGTCACAGGCAAGAAATGAAAAAAGCTTACACACCTTTGGGTAAACATTTTAACATGGGTTGTAATCGTTTTAGTTCAATCGTTCAATCGGTAAAGGGCCTGAATAAAAGTCAGAGGGAACAAAAAGAACTCTTTTGGATTTACCAACTTCATACCTTCGCCCCAAAGGGGATTAACATTCGTAAAAGCGTCAGTCAGCAACTTAGCTTCTAGTTTTGGTTTCCTTAACATTAGCTTACTTGACGAAGGGCAGTTGAACTGTTCGAAACGTTGTATTTTCAGTGTATGTTAATTTAAAATTTTTGTTGGATGTATATTCAGCCAGTGTTTTTCTATTTGTAGTTTCTATCGCTGTGGAAACATGAAGAAAACTTTTGTGTCGTACGGTGAAACTTATCTGTTATTCATTTATATATATTCATTTATATATATATATATATATATATATATATATATATATATATATATATATGTATATATATATATGTATATATATAATGTACGAGTTAATTAGACAATTGACAGGAGCGAACAAAGTGTTCTGTAAAGATACTGATCTGTGAAAGAGAGAATTGCTGGTCGATCTCAACAGTCCAAAGGACTAAAGGACCTTGAGATGACGTCATGCGCTCAGACGAAGGCGTCCAAAATTATTGTTTGTGTACGGGTGCAGTGCAATAGAGAACTGGTGTGTAATAGCTGCATGTTTTGAACCACTCGAAGTATTAATACATTGCTAAAACATGCCTTGTGGATATACCGATACCACGCATATAAACCTGCCATGACGTTCACGGAAGGGAAAACCCCGTTTCATAGCCTATGTATCTACACTACCCGCAACAACAATAATGATGACGCAATCTTGCTCTGTGTCGCTTGCTCCTCAGATAATGGCTCTCTTTTCCCTGAGTCCAACCACCTCCAGTAACCACCTCATTTAACCACCTCAAAAGGGGTGCCATTTCCACATACTACACTACTTATATTACCGAAGAACCTGCCTTCCCTGAGAGCAAAACCATCTAAATCGTTTTATCGTATGCATTAAGGCTAAGGACGAAACTGGAAAATTTCCCCGGACGGGATGGAGGCAGCTGTATTTCACCCTAATGCGACACATCGAGACCTTTAAAGCTAAACATTTGAGGGGAATCCCATAAGTTGAATCATTGATGTTTCAGGACACTGGATCAATCGGTCACTGAGTTTCTCCGTGGTGTATTTCAATAGCTTCAGCGTGTTCCAAGTAGGACTTTGCGGTACAGCATGGGTGACGAGGACGTGCGTTCAGGGAGTTGCCATTTAGCATCTCCCTGGGCGTTTAAGGAGATAACCTGATATACTTACAAATTTGCCTCTGTGTTGATATTATTTTTAATGAGAAAAGACGTTCCCATCTTACTTTATAAAAACGTTTCTTTGCCAGTTTGCCACTGAGTATTTATCAGTATCTTCGAATAAATTGTTTAAAACGCAATCATCTGCAAAAGCCAATTTTTAATAGACATTTGATTTAAAACACTAACATCCAGACAAAACGAACAGCTAACCGAAGCCGGTCGCATACGACATACCAAGATAAAACCATTCGTCGTTCACAGTGTGTACCCACATTCGACATGATTGAGGTTTTCAGAGAAGGCTATCGCAGCTCACCAAGGTCTGTCGTAAAGTATCGTGGGTAAAATGCCAGTTTGTTCACGACTTAACATCATGGCCGTTTGGAGCTACCTGTCCTCTCCTAAAATGTTCCCACCTTGCAGAGCCCCACTGCAATTGAGACGCATCATATAGTTGACAGTACTTTCTTCAGTGCACTGGCAGCATTCATAACTTGGCGCATTGCACGCTCGAGTCAGTGTGGCACCCTCAATATGACCAAGGTGGCAGGGTGGTTTATGTTGCAGTGTTCAAAAGTGTTTCACCAGCGTTTGTCTTGAAACCCGCCCTAAGTAAACTGGTTTTTCTCCGGAAGCTTATAGGCTTTCCACTTTGCGCGGCTTGCCTTCAAAGATCGGATCCCCCGGCCAGCCGACGGTAGTCCTGAGGTTGAGCTTCAGACTAAAGTGCCCACTGGAGAACCAGTTAACTAGCCGAGCTTGCCTTGCTACTTTTCTTATATTTTTCAGTGTTTCCATGGGGATATCTGGTAACATATGGTATTTTATGCTGCCCCTCTGATGTGTTTCACAAGTGCGTGTCATGGGTTTGAATCTCTACTGAGTTTCATGGGTTTTACTCCGGCTCCCTCTCTATTGGTACGGCTTAGTTGCCAAGCTGACTGAAGCGACCTCCGTTATGAGAAGTGTTGTTGATGAAGGTCGCTTGGATGCAAAATGGTGAATTCATTGGGGAAGTTTTGAACTAATTATACGTTTAAATTTCTCATCTTTTATTGATTGTGCGGCTGTGGAAAGTTACCCGCTTAAGGCTGGTACCAGGGACGAACCACTCACAGCCCCAAGAAAGCCACTACATTTCACATAAGAGAAGCATGATGACGCGCCGCCCGAATTTTATGATGTTAGCAGTCTGTATTTTGTATTAGACTGACCAAAAATTCCAATTTTCTGTCTTTTTACAAGCAGGAATACACGCAGGGGCGGCGCCACAGGGGGGGGGCAGGGCAGGCATTTGCCCCCCTATGGTTTTTGACCCAAAAAATAAAATCGTCTAAATAACGTTTTAAGACACATAATTTTGTAGGGGGTGGGGTGAGGTGTAACAGTATCATGGAATAAAGTATTGTGATACATTATCCGTCGCATATAGGAAATTTTCGGTGTAAATCCTCGAAAATTTTGCGCGCTTCGCGCGCGTTGTCTTCTCTGTCTAACTCATTGTACATCCGCCCGTTACTGCATCCACCGCAGAGCTTACACTTAGGCCCCTTCTACATCCCAGAAGACCCATGGTTGAATTTCTCTCTGAGTTTTTTTTTTTTTGTCGTTTAAGGGTTAATACCTAGTAGCGTAAACAATAGGGGGGGGGGGCAAAAAATACAGTATATCCCCTAGCGAGATTCTGTGAAAATTGCTGTCTATTTGAAAACAAGCAAAACATAGTATTCAACATGTTATGGCTTGTGGTCGCAAGTCAAACCAATAACAGCGAAAGATCACAGAAGAACGAGATTAAAATTCAACAACTTAATGATTATTTACAATCCCCTTATCTTACTTAAATTTACAATAATTAATTAGACTTACTCACAATCCTTTACTTAATATTTGCCTGGTCTGGTCCAAGGGCTGGTAGTGCATGCACGTTGACGATGGTACGGTAGTAGACCTGTAGCGTGCTGTAGCGTAGGAACTGGTTCCACGAGCGAATAATGACAAGGCTAGGCGATGAATGATGGATGATAACAATCTCTGTACACAGGGCAGAAACGGCGTAAGGCAATTTATCACAAGTGTGCAGTGTCAGTGGCTGGGAATAACTTCTCAACAGCGTCTGGACTCGATGCAGTATTAGGGCATTTCTCAATGTCTCTCTCCGATAATAGTTGTTGAACTGCCTTTTATATGCTAGGCTTTTATTCGAGAACTCTCCAGAATTTAACAGAAACTTCTAGTGTACACAGTCCAGCAATTACGAGAACGTTCCTTAATAGAAACTTCTAGAACACACAGTAAACAATTGTTGCAGCTGGCTAGGAGTGTTGCCAGGTCGCTGCTATAATTGGGACATAACGTAAACAGTTCTCACCTCTAGACAGTTCTAGAAAGGCTGCGTTGAAGTTGGACGTCTCTGGAACTTTCCACTCGCTCGTCGATGGATTCAATCCGGTGTTTCTGACGGGTCGTCTTGTAACACTCCCCCCCTTGAAAAAGTTTTGGACGTCTCGGACAAAACTTAAGTTACAATATTTACAATGTATAACTTTACAGTAATAACTACAGTATGTATATTATGTAGTCCAATATTCAATGGAAGGTATAATCATAACATACAACTTGTCTTGCAAGGTGATGACACATGAATACAGTAACATTATCAATACACATTGTGCCATAGTTAACACAAAATTTCAAAACTTACAGTGAGATTTTCAACATACTGCATCAAATCAAATTCTCGACAAAGAGTCTGGCACAACATTGTCTTTCCCTTTAATGTGCTTAATATCTACATTATATGATTGCAGAAATAAACTCCACCTCATCAATCTTTGATTCTTATTCTTCATCTTAGATAAAAATGTCAAAGGGTTATGATCAGTGTATACAGTGATAGGGAAACTAGTAGTTCCCAAATAAACATCAAAGTGTTGAAGACCAAGTATCAAAGCTAATGTCTCTTTTTCAATTGTTGAATAATTTTTCTGGTGTTTGTCAAATTTCTTAGAATAATAACAAACAGGGTGATCAACACCATGCTCATCAGCTTGAAGCAAAACTGCTCCTATGCCATTGTCACTGGCATCTACTGCCAACTTAAATTGTTTTTCAAAATCTGGAGCAATCAACACTGGTGAACTCATTAGTGCCTTTTTCAATAATTCAAATGCTGCTTGGCAATTATCTGTCCAATCAAACTTTTCATTCTTCTTTAATAATTTTGTCAATGGTGCAGCAATGTCAGAGAAATTCGGACAAAAACGTCTGTAGTAACCAGCCATGCCTAGGAAGCGCATCAGCTGCCTTTTATCAGTTGGGGCAGGGATTTTGTCAATGCCCTCAACTTTGGCCTTAATTGGTCTAACTTTGCCCTGACCAACCACATGCCCTAAGTATATCACATGAGCACAAGCAATCTCACTTTTGACCAAATTGACAGTCAAATTAGCTTTGGCAAGCTTGTCAAATAATGCCTTAACATGTTGCACATGTTCATCCCACGAGTTGCTGTACACAATAAGGTCATCAACATATACTTCACAATTTTCTAAATTTGACGTAAGATTATTTACTAAGCGCTGAAACGTCATCGGTGAGTTTTTCATACCAAACGGCATGACCTTATACTGAAATAACCCATCTGGCGTCACGAATGCCGAGATTTTCCGAGCCCTCTCAGTGAGTGGTATCTCCCAGTACCCCTTTAGTAAGTCAAACTTTGACACATACGTAGCTTTCCCAATCCTATCAATGCAATCATCGATACGGGGTATCGGATAGGAATCCGTTCTTGTGACTGCATTCACCTTTCGGTAATCAGTACAAAATCTGTACCCACCGTCTGGCTTGGGGACCAATATACAAGGGGAAGACCATTCACTATCACTAGGTTCTATAATGTCATGGTCTAACATATACCGAACCTCATCCCTGAGATGTTGTCGTTTTCTAGGGTTAACTCGGTAAGGATGCTGCTTAATTGGTGTGGCATCTCCCACATCAACATCATGTTCAATCAAACTTGTCCTAGTAGGATCATCTGAGAACAAGCATGCATATTCATAGATTAATGATTTCATTTCTGACTTTTCTTTGTGATCCAGATGACTTAATTTCTGGTCAAGATTTTTCAACACATCAGAATTTTGTAACTTAATACACATGTCAGGAACATTATTAGCCTTGATCTCATCATTACTGAGTTCATAATCAGCATTGATAATACACACTTGATCACCTGTATCATTAGTGTTACCATTTACATCATGTACACTTTCATCCTTAGAAATGTCACAATCTTCTCTTTCATAATATTTCTTCATCATATTAATATGACATACTCTTTTAGATTTACGCTTGTCAGGTGTCAAAATGACGTAATCTGTGTCACTGACCTTTCTCTCAATGACATAAGGTCCTTGAAAGCGAGCTTGAAGTGGCTGACCAGAAACAGGTAAAAACACTAGCACCTTATCACCAGGCTTAAACTCTCTTTTCACAGTGGTCTTGTCATACCACGCTTTCATTTTCTTCTGAGAGTGCCTCAGATTTTCCTGAGCAAGTTCACATGCTCCATGAAGACGATCTTTAAAGCGGGATACATAATCAAGTAGATGTATGTCTTCACCTGGATCTGATAACCACTTCTCCTTTAACAATTTCAATGGTCCACGAACTGTGTGTCCAAAGACAAGTTCAAACGGACTGAACCCAAGTGACTCTTGTATAGATTCCCTGGCAGCAAACATTACAAATGGAATGCCTTCATCCCAATCTCTCTCATTATCATGACAATATGTCTTTAACATATTCTTCAAAGTTTGGTGAAACCTTTCTAAAGCCCCTTGGCTTTCAGGATGATAAGCCGAAGACTTAATTTGGTCTATGCCTAACTCATACAACATCTGTTGGAATACAGTTGACATGAAATTAGACCCTTGATCTGATTGGATCTCTTTAGGCAATCCAAACAATGTGAAAAATTTAAGTAAAGCTTGTAAGACTGTCCGAGCCTTAATATTTCTCAGAGGTATTGCCTCTGGAAACCTTGTAGAAGCACACATAATGGTTAATATATACTGATGCCCTGCCCTACTCCTAGGTAGGGGACCTACACAATCAATGATGACTCTACTAAACGGCTCTTCAAAAGCAGGAATTGGCTTTAAGGGTGCAGCCGGAATATTCTGATTCGGCTTCCCAACCATTTGACATGAGTGACAGGTCTTACAAAATTTGGCCACATCACTTTTAAGTTTTGGCCAATAAAAGTGATTTAGAATTCTGTGGTAAGTCTTATTGACTCCTAGGTGCCCTGCAAATGGCATTTCATGAGCAATACTCAGTATTTCCCTTCTATAGGTCCTAGGTACCACAATTTGATGGTAAATTCTCCACTCTTCATCTAATAGTGCATCAGGTGGTCGCCATTTACGCATCAAAATATTGTTTTTCAAATAAAAGCAGACTGGGACGTCTTTCGATTCATCCTCAGTGAGTGCACCAGCTATTAATGGCTGAAGCTCTTCATCATGTTGTTGTTGCACTGACAACTGGTCTCTGTGGAGTGTGTCAGACATTTTTGATTTTTCCTGTTTTACCCCCTCACTATGTGTGGGGCCAGGAGACTCACAATCCTGACTATCATTAAGATTAGTCATAAAAGATTGGCTGAGATCATACCAAGAATCTTCACTTTCATGAATATTTTTACTAGAATCTCTTTCAGACTCTGACTCCTCCTTTGGGAGTGTTGTTCCATTTTTAGGAACTAATTCCTCAATTTTAGAGGGCGGATGATTAAGTTTATCATCCTTATTTTCAGAAATCATACCCTCATTTTTAGAGAGTGGATGTTTAAGATTATCATCCTTACATGATTCCCTACTTGTTCCACTTTTGGGAACTGTATCCTCACTTTTGGAGGGTGGATGTTTAAGATTATCATCCATAGCGAGCTTTTGTGACATAGCTCTAGTGACAGCACAGGCAGGGAATAAATTTGGAAATTCCTTTTCTAATTGCTCTGTGTTGTTATAATCACATGGTTTATCTGTCAAAATTGCATTGGCTACTACCTTTCCACCAGCTAGGTCATTGCCTAGCAACAGAGATACCCCCTTTACAGGTAGAGTAGGTCTGACCCCTACTATGACCGACCCAGAAACTAAATCTGACTTCAAATTAATTTTGTGGAGAGGGACAGAAATAAATCCACACTCAACCCCCTGAATTAGTACATTTGCCCCTGTGGAAGTAGAGTCCGATAATGGCAAAACTCCATCAAGAAGCAACGACTGAGTTGCGCCTGTGTCACGCAAAATTTTAATTTTGACGGGTGGATGAGCTGAATTCCCATCTAGGGAAATAAACCCCTCAGACACGAATGGAAGGTATTCTTCCTTAATTTTGTCGTTAGAATTAGGCCGTAAAGTCACGACTACCTCAGAAGAGTTCTCTACATTGGCTAAGGCATTGGAGGCTGTTTCAGTCTCCTTTAATTTTGCCAGTGTGAAGCAATTTGCCATTGTGTGGCCTTTTTTGTGACAGAAACCACAGCTTATGTCTTTAAAGGCAGCTTTGTTTGAGCTGACCTGGTCGTTCTTTTGACGACTTGAATCTGGTTGTTTTTTACCAGAATTTGTTGGAGAGATAGAACCAGACTGAGATCCACTATTACTTGTTGTGCCACTACTATTGCCATATTTCTTATTTGGCCTATTAAACTGACCCTTGTTTTGAGTCTGACCCACTTTACCAAATTTATGGGTAAGTGCATACTGATCAGCCAAATTTGCCACTTCCTTTAAGTTGTCAGCCTTATTTTCCTCAAGGTGAGTCTTAATGTCATCATTCACACACCGTTTGAATTCCTCGACCAGCATCAGTTGTCTTAAAGTGTCAAATGTGGAGACCTTTTTGGAAGCACACCATCTGTCGAAATGCCTTTCTTTTTGATAAGCAAACTCTACGTATGTTTGTGTATCCGCCTTACGATACTTTCTAAATTTTTGGCGATAAGCTTCAGGCACCAATTCATAGGCTTGTAATATGGCCTTTTTAACCTTATCATAATCCATGCTGTCCTCTATTGACAGTGCGGAATACACTTCTTGAGCCTTGCCTGTGAAATTACTCTGGATGAGTATGGACCATTTATCTCTTGGCCACTTTAGTTGCTCACCCAGCTTTTCGAAATGGTTAAAGAATTTCTCCACATTATCCTCCTGAAATTTGGGGACAAATTTAACGTGCTTAGAAACATCGAATCCCCCAGTATCCAAGCCTATTTTAGGGTCTGAGCCTTTTATGACCCCTAACTCTAGTTGCTTCAACCTAAATTCATGTTCTCTTGCCTTTTCCTCCCTTCTTTCTCTTTCTTCTCTTTCCTCTTTTTCCCTTTGCATTTGCATTTCTCTTTCCTCTTTTTCCTTTTGCATTTCTCTTTCCTCTTTTTCCTTTTGCATTTCTCTTTCCATTTCTTTTAATCTAATCTCCTTATTCATTTCTAATTCAAGCCTTTTCAATTCAAATGTGTTGTCAGTTGGCACAGTGATAGCTGTTTCCAATACTGTACTAGGCAGGACACCTTCATCCACAAGATATTCTAGAACATATCTTTTAATCTCGTCTTTCCGCATTAAAGGCTGAAATTCAATGCCATAATGTTTTGCGACCTTTACAATCTCAGACTTCTTTAATGAATCTAGTTCCTCGACTGAGGGACTAGTCACGAATTTATCTAAGTTGAATGGCATTTTGAAATTGTATCAAGCCTTCAACAAACAAATAAGTAGTCTGAGCAAACACAGTTGCTTACGATTCACAACAGAATTTCTCGAATTTTCTAGTATTTTCGTTCCCGGATGTTAGGCCACCAATTCTGTTATGGCTTGTGGTCGCAAGTCAAACCAATAACAGCGAAAGATCACAGAAGAACGAGATTAAAATTCAACAACTTAATGATTATTTACAATCCCCTTATCTTACTTAAATTTACAATAATTAATTAGACTTACTCACAATCCTTTACTTAATATTTGCCTGGTCTGGTCCAAGGGCTGGTAGTGCATGCACGTTGACGATGGTACGGTAGTAGACCTGTAGCGTGCTGTAGCGTAGGAACTGGTTCCACGAGCGAATAATGACAAGGCTAGGCGATGAATGATGGATGATAACAATCTCTGTACACAGGGCAGAAACGGCGTAAGGCAATTTATCACAAGTGTGCAGTGTCAGTGGCTGGGAATAACTTCTCAACAGCGTCTGGACTCGATGCAGTATTAGGGCATTTCTCAATGTCTCTCTCCGATAATAGTTGTTGAACTGCCTTTTATATGCTAGGCTTTTATTCGAGAACTCTCCAGAATTTAACAGAAACTTCTAGTGTACACAGTCCAGCAATTACGAGAACGTTCCTTAATAGAAACTTCTAGAACACACAGTAAACAATTGTTGCAGCTGGCTAGGAGTGTTGCCAGGTCGCTGCTATAATTGGGACATAACGTAAACAGTTCTCACCTCTAGACAGTTCTAGAAAGGCTGCGTTGAAGTTGGACGTCTCTGGAACTTTCCACTCGCTCGTCGATGGATTCAATCCGGTGTTTCTGACGGGTCGTCTTGTAACAAACACTAAACTGACTGATTTGAGTGATTAAAAGTTAATTCAAATCCGTATTTGACCGACGTATTTATCAATATTCTGTAAATTCTCGGACTACGCGCGAATGTGGTATCTATTTTGAATTCCATGGCTACCTTCACGACGGTGGCTCACGGAGAAGTAGGCCTACATCATATTTTAGTGTGTAAATCCAGTACGCATGGACCTACCAGCTCTAGTTGTACACTTGCCCTACACATGCAGAGCCATGTCTGTAGTGCAGTATCGTATCCAATCAGTGGAGGAAGGGGGGGGGGTAGGATTTTCACTTCCGTGTACATTGTTCAATCATGTCACAACAATCACAAAATGGTTAAATTGGTACGCAGGGAAGGTTATACCAGAGGAAGCAGTTCCGTCAAAGTGGGAAAATACACATGAGGCGTTTAACATATCTAGATGTCTTCAGTGCAATTTGAAAGATCTGGGAAGGGCCATTTCTTGCGATCTGGGAGCTGTTTTGGCAAAAATTTTATCGGCGCAGTCCGCGCCAGCCAATAGAAATCATGCCACATATCAAGATGGCTTCAGTGCAATTTGAAAGGTCTGAGAAGGACCATTTAATTGCGATATAGAAGCCATTTTGGCAACATTTTAAAAACGTTAGTGGAGCTCCGCTTCTATACAAAGGCAACCAAACCCGTTCACACGCTCATGCCTGTCAATCGTCACTTATCAAGTATCGTACGGTTCAAAACTGCCTCCAAGATCCCGAGAAGTGCCATTTCATGCAGTCTGGGGGGTCTGTAGGGCGAAAATTCTCTTGTACGCTTTGCACAAAACTATGATGGCTCCGCTTCGATGGCAACTTCCATTCTGCCCCCCCCCCCTCCCCCAATAGCCAACACAAATCACCGCCCTTGCCCGTTTGTTATGTAATCGTCGACAACAAGTGCAACAAAGTTGGAAAACTGTAGTCGACCAAAAGTAAAGAACGTTGGATTACTTACCTAGAAACTAGATTTCTCGAGAAAAAATATGACTTCAAAAGATGCAAAATATTGTACCAGATTGCGTCTAAGGCTCCCCGGTAGTCGAAAAATCTTTCACACCCCCTCCCCTTAACCCCTCCCTCAGAACCGCGATCACTCATCTCATGCCTGGGGCGGATGCAGGGGGAAGGAATCAGTCGCACCCAAAAAATTCAAGAAAAAACGGCAAAAACGTTTGTTAAGCTATAGTATGAGGAGGGGACAGGATGTGAGTACGCTGCATCTTCGGTCTATGTCCGTCCCCTATACGTTTCTTTGCCTGTGTTTTTTAGTTTCTTCAGTTAAAGGTACGTTACCTATCCGTTCATTGTCAGTTCTATTCCTTTACGCTTCCGTTACTTATGCGTTAGTATCCGTCGAACATTCGGTACAGGTACTGTACTTCTACGTTTCATCCTTTTGTTGTCCGGTAATGATCCGGTGAGCAAATAACAATCACCGGAGACGAACGGATACTAACGGAGAAGTCCAGTATGAGAAACGCACGAGAAAATGATAAAACGGAAGCTTAGCGGATAAGTAACGAATACGTAAGGGGGACCTTTTTCGGTCGACGTCTGGTCCAAGTTTTGTGCATGTTCAAAATCTCTCGCCGTTCATACCGGACGTTCCCGGTCATGAAACGAAGTCGGCGGAGGAGAACAGGAGACTAAACGGATAGTAACGTACATCAACTGAGTGACATTTTGGGTCTTCGTTTCCTCTCCGTTATTGCAATCCGGTGAGGTGTGACAGGCGCTTAAAGACTGACGTGTGTTATGGTACGGTATCTCACTTCCTCCCTCCTCCCTCTCCCTCCCTGGTGACGCCATCCCAACCAATTATTTATACCTCTGCCTGTGAATTCATTCTTAAGATTTAAGTCCAAATTTTACATAAATAATACTGCAATAAAACAAATTGCAATCAGTTTTGTCTCTTATCCCATACATGCACGTTTCATTTTAGGAGTTTAAAGTGGACCTAAAGTGTAGAATTATAAGAATATATATTTTAGACGTTGGAAACGAATTTTACTCTTCCAACTCTCATTTTCATAGCTCACCCTGTTGCTGAGATATGAAAAGTTAAAATTTATTCATTTTATTTGAAATAGTCGATTGCGCAATAATTTGTGATGATCTTCTTGTAAAACTCACATTACTTGCTTTTGTTTCCTTTTGAAATTGAAATGTTTATATAACCTTGCAAAAATTACTGTTGTGCAGTGAGGTTTTGTATAGTCAAGTCACCCTATAACAGTGAGAAAGTGATCACATTTTGGCACAAGATGCAGAGGTTTTCGAAAAAATAAAGAAAACAAAGAATGTAATTTGAGTAGTACAAGAATGACATTACAAATTATTGCGCCATCTACCATTTTAAATTGAATAAGCACCAACATTTTATATATCTCAGCTCAGGAATTCCTGTAAAGATGGCAGTTAGACCATTTGGATTCATTTTTCAAGCTTTGTAACATATGTTTTTGAATTTTTAGCCTTTAGGTACACTTTAAATTTAGCTAAAATTTGGCAGTTCTTTGTAGACCACAAAAATGCATTTTCTATGTGGGTTTCTTTCAACATAAAAAGTTGATTTAACTGTATTTTTCAAAGCTAAGTGAACTCAAAGCAAGCTGGAGTGATTTCACATTCTCACATTGATGAGCAGTTCTCCCTTTTCTGTGCCTTTCAATCGTTTTGGCTTACAGACCCTTAAGGGTGCAATTTGCAAAATTTCAATATCTCCTATGCATATTACGTAATGATACCATACGATTATGAAGGACACTAAATCGGATTTAAATTTAACGATACACATAATTCAGTCTATTAATGTGAGGAAATGACGTCACTCTTGTTTGCGTAAAGTTTACTTTAGCTTGCAAATTTGGTTACATCATTGGTTCAAAAACTCGAAAAACTATAGGTAAAAATTTAATGTTATCTCATAAGCGTTATGATTCCTCTCCCTTTTATAAAATTCAATTTTGCGTATAACTCTTCCTCAGTGATTCGGCTTTTCCATAAGCAAGAAAAAAATCACATAATGAGGATTAATTTTTTCTCATTAATTAAGAAATTGCAGACATGAGATCCATATTTCAAGGATGAATACATACAGTTTAGAACACTCGGGAAGTGCCGTTTCCGGCCATCTGGAGGGTTTGCAAAGTCAAAAATTTTCTTGAACGCTCTGCGCCAACTGATGAGGGCGCTCCGTCTAGAAATATATGTATTACCATTTTTCATAGATTTATTTTTTTCTCCTTAATTGAGAAATTGCAGACATATGATCCATATTTCAAGGCTGGGTACATGCAGCTTAGAACACTCGGGAAGTGCCATTTCCGGCCATCTGGAGGGTTTGTAAAGCCCAAAATTTTCTTGTACGCTCCGCGCCAACTGATGGTGGCGCTCCGCTTAGATAGTCTTGCTGCACTCAGCCCCCCCCCCAATATTTTTTCGTTCCGCCGCGCCTGCTGCATAGTTGAAGCGTCTCATTCAGTGAGGGGCCGATTTTCACTGTCAGACAACACAACCCTTCTCACAGTTCGTATTTATTTCAGAAGAAAAAGTATTTTTTTTTTAGAGAAAAATAAAGTCCAAGAAAATGAAAACGCCAAAACGCAGGTTCTGACACGGGGAGGGAGGGGGGAGGGTGAGGCTCGGAAGTCTTCAATGCCTGCACCCCCCAAACAGTAAAGCTGGGGCCGACCCAGCATGCTTTGCCACCCCTATCGAAAAACCCTGGCGCCGCCCCTGAATACACGAATAGACTCCTTTCAAAATTGGCGTGTGATAGCTTGCCTAGTGGTTATAAGATGAAACTTCTCACTGTCCTCACTGTTCGATTTCTCAACTGTTAAAATCTGTATCAAGATTGGAGGGTAAAGCACCTGTCCAGCGACCTCAGCCCCCCCCCCCCCCCCAACATTGAGGGAATGAGGGCAAAACATTACTAAACCAAAATCAGCACATGAATATAGTGCTCAGCTAATCCAAGTCACAGTCCACATGGATAAGTAATGGACAGAGGTTTCAAGATAATACCAGCAAATAGCGTCGCAAGTTAAATATTACCACATTAATCCTATTAACTTGCTTTCTGCCAACACTGCGAGTAATGCACGTAACCATGATTGCGACTGTTCAAATTGAGAATGAGTTATAAGGAGTTTCAAATTTATTTTAAACGACCAAACTGGTAATTTCTTAAGCATACCATCTCAAAATGATTTTTGGGGTGGTGATGCCAATGGCCCACGATTATGTAAATCCGTCAATACCAATCTTGTAATTCAATCCTAACCATCTTAGAAATACCGAACTTGGCTGCAATATACATTTAGTTTAGAACGCTACCGACAATACCAGATCAGTCGTAAAGAACAATCACTAAACCTATACCGTGGTCCTTTAGAGCTACCGTACCTTCCTTTTTAACACATTGCCACTTGGAAGAGTGTAATGACAAAATACAACTAATAATAGAACCAGAAAAGGATTCCCGCTTCGGTGCACCGGCAGTATTCTTATATATTGCACCCTCAGTATACCCACAATTTCATTCATCGATTCGACAATCAAAATGACATCTACACAGTTTACCGCTATACCAATAACTTTCACAGAAGAAAGTGAAGACGATGGAGGGAACGGATCCTCTATTATTGGCGTCGTGGTCTTTATTATCATCGCAATCCTCGGCATCATGGGTAATGGTCTGGTTTTGTTTGTATTCTACAAAGTCCGGGAGCTTCATGTCTTCACGAACATTTTAATAGCACACCAATCTATTGTGGATCTGCTCTCATCTGCATTCCTCTTTCTAAACTTTTTGATACCAGGCATTGATCTTGCACCGCTCAGTGTTCATCACTATAGTCTAGCAAATTTCATCTGCAAGATATTGGTCAATGAATATTTATATTGGACCCTTCTCAAAGTATCCACCACGAACCTTGTTTTCATAACTATTGAGCGTTATCTTGCTGTGGTTCACCCGATAAAATATCGAAAAACAGCGAGCAAAAGGGTAGCCATATCGGTTTGTGTCTTAGCATGGATTCTAAGTGCAATAATAAATCTTTATTTTCCTTTGACCTACCATGTCTCAGAAGCCGGCGAATGTACAAGTGATAGTCTTAAACGTGGCAGCTCCGGAAGGTATGTTATAGCTCTTGTCACTGTGATGACCACCTTGGTTCTACCCGTAGCAATAATGCTTTACGTTTACATGGCTATTGTTTGGAAACTAAGACCCGTCAAATCCGAGAAACCATCTGGAGGTGCTAAGCTGGGGGCAGAGATGTCATCGTCCGGTAATACTTCCCTGCAGCTAATGGGCCATTCGGCAGACGATCGTTCCCAGCAAAGACCACCCGAGAAAAAGACCGCAGGATTTCGTGAACGCGGCAGAAGAAATGTACTGATAACTCTTTTTATCGTTTCACTGACCTATACAATATGTTGGACACCAGACATGGTTCTCTACTTTCATCATAACGTGATCACTCCACATGACTGGTCTGACCCCTTTCATCAATTAGCTCTTTTTCTAGCAGTAAGCAACGTCTGTGTAAATCCTATAATATATACTTTCAAATACAAAAGTTTCCAAAAGGGATTGAAACAACTCTTCAAAAAGTCGACCGATAAATCTGGACAGAAATCAGCCACAGCACCAACGAGTACCACTGGTATTGTTTAGTTTGGCTGCCGTATACCACATATTCACCAATCTTTATAAACGTCGTCAGTGCATACTGACCATTGCTACAGGTTCTAATGAACAGTGTGAATATTACTTAACGGCCGTATCCTTTATCAATGTTCCAGTGATAATGAAACAAGGACTGAAATAAAAATTCAAGGACCGATAATCAGCAAGATTTAGCCTAGCTTCGTCTTCAAACGCTTTTAGTCTGTAAGATTATGGTGTTGAATGGATCAGGGAGCTGCCATTGAATGGATTCTGATTTGATCAACAAGATGGATACCATATTTGACGTACCCTATATTTCTATTATCTTTATCCTTTACAATAACCGAATTTGACAGTTGCAATCAAATTTTATTTGTATTGGGTAGCTTCGAAGCAACCCTTTAACCTTGAGCAAACGCAACCGTCATTGGAATACAACAGAGGAGGTTCACGAAAGCTTTGTCACAGGCAAGGGCAATTTTGGTGAGGTTAAGTACCATGGAACGATGAAAGGATTCAGTCGCGCTTACTTGGAACTGTTGTATAACAGCCTGCGTCATTAAGATTGGTCACCGGTCACTATATAATTGTCACACTTCAGAGAGTTTTCAAAATGGTAGAACAATCATAAATAGATGACGTCAAGTCAAATTTTAAATGTAACCTACACACAACTTATCAATAACCGGTTATATAAAGAAGTTGCAGCTAATTGGTGCTTAATGGAACAGGTATAGGCCTTATCACTTTCAGCTATTGTATATGGATTTTTGAGTTTACATTTCGTCACTTGATTTTCAAAAGTCAAAGGATTTAGATTTCGAGTGATGCTGCAAACAAGTATGTGTAATAAGGTGGCAATAATTTCGGTTTCAAAAAAATTTATGTTATAGAATAGTTTATATAAACTGTTAATGTTTCACATTGTGTAAAACGGTTGCATTTTCTGCATGGAATACGGTAATGGCAGTGTGTCTGTTCTCCGATTGCTCTTTAAAATGTTTTCATATTTCTTAACATATATGCTGCTTATAAGATACCTATAAGAATGGTCAAACATTCCTTTACCAAGAAGACGGCAAGTTTTATCAAAATGGGATTCGGGATAAGTGCAAAATTTCCAGAACAATGTTAACTCTCTAGGAGAGTCATTACCTTATTTCCACTACAACAACACATGGGCAAGATTTGTCAGTTGTAAATCTTCGTGGTTAACAGGCCTCTCCTGACTGGATTCTTCCGTTCACGGAAGGAAGTTTCTAACAACCTTTACTTTGCTCTGGAACTGAAACCAAAATATTTGAGGAAATTATCGTTTGGCCATTGAGGTTACCTTGCATGACCTCACATCATTTCAACCGCTAAGTACGTTTCTGGTTATTGTCTGGACTCAGTGAAATCGTAAATTCTGAAACCTATGTTAAAATTGTCAACTCAAAATTTGCGACATAAGGGATAATTTTCCGCTAAAAACCTGATTATTTGACTGTTTGATAGCCACCTGTTCCTTTGAAAAACAACCATGTGTATTAAAATGCACAAAAGACCATTGCATCAGCTACCTTTTTATATTTATCAAACTTTTAAAGAGCTGCTGATGTACATAACAACACGTTTCAAAGTCCACACCAGGCACGCAGCCACTGGGGGGACGTGCCCCCAAAACATTTTTCAGTAAAAGGTCTTGCACTGAAGGAGGAAAAAATTTATTACAAGACCAGCAATTTTGGAATACAAATATAAGGAAAAATATGGAAAATTTCGCACCATTTTGTATCTAGAGTCCTTGAATAAGGCAAAAATTTTCAAAGGGGAGAGGGACACCCCTTCCCTTAAACCCCTCCCCCAGGCCGGCGAAACTCCAACATCGATGTGCCCCCTCCAAAAAAAATTGGTTATTCTGGCTACGGGCCTGGTCCACGCTGGTTCATTTATCAATGATAACAGGGTTGTTAGTGGTGGCTTTCCTCGTAACCCATTTAATCTTCTGATCTAGAATGATTTGGAAACAAGGATTTTCAAGGTGTCACACAACCTCTATTTTTGAAAAGATGTGACGTGAATGTCAAAGACCGCCTTTGTAATGTGTTACTATACTAAGCATTAAATCTTGGCGTTTAACTACTTGAGGTCAATCTCATATTGTCACGTTTCAATTGTCGATAAATATGGTCATCGCAAAATTCTTTTGGAAAATATTCTCCTCCATCTTTACAACGCAGAAGTCCTATGTTTCATTAGGATTTGAAAGTCTCGGTATTGAACTGACCCATTCGGTATTCATATGGCAAACTCTTGGTGTTAAAAAAGTAACTGAAACTAATTTAATGTTATTCTCATGATCGTATCATTCATCGGACATTCATCGTAGGGGACTCTGTTTGCTCAGCCCCTCTTTAATTAAGGTTTCCCAAACCAGGGACATGACCCAACGAGTAATACTCCGTACCGCCTGCAAGGTAGGCAATCATCGGACTAGATGACAATGACAAGCACCAAAGTAGCCAGAGACGGCATAGCTACGAGAATGTAGTACAATTTTGTACGTCAAATGGAAGTATCTTTTAAAGAGACTCAAAACTGAAATGTTTTACCTTCCTACTGTTACTAAATTTCCTTCACAAACGAAATGTATTCGGTTTCTATTTTTCTTTTGCGTTTCTTTTTTCTCGGTTTGAAGTTTCTGTATAATTACTATTATAACAATGATGATGATGATGATGATGATGATGATGATGATGATGATGATGATGATGATGATGATGATGATGATGATGATGATGGCTGTTATTATATTCTTAAATAAAGCAGTACCGCAAAGAAATATAAGATATTATTTTACACGTTAAATTTACTTAATTATCTTGATTACTCTCGTCTGACGTTGCTCAACAAAACACACTGGGGTGCTCTATTATGAGGGAGATTAAACTTAAAAAATTTGCGTCAGATAAATTTCACCCAAAATGCGAAATATCGTATGAAGCTAAATGTGTTAAATAAACAACATAACTTCTCATTTTGAAGTTTATAATTACGTGTGCAAGGCATCATTTTGCAGGTATACCGTCAAAATATTTGTTTTATAATGAGTAGATACGTAAACCTTTCATTGAATTTTAAGGCATTGTCCGTAATTGCATTTATTTTTGAGGTTAAAATTTGTAAATAACTCACTAAATATTTAAAATTATTTTTGTACTTATTTGTCATTTATACTATACTAAAGTTACCAAAATATAGCCTAATGTGTGGAAATTAATATACCGTTGGATATGTTAAACAATTAAAACTAAAAATATATCCTTTTGTTTTCATAACGGTCTATATACAGTCACAGAATTTTACATAAATTGGTTTTGACAGTGATACCACATTTACCTGAGATGTTCCTGTTATCTTTAACAGCGTTAAGGTTGCAAAGAAATAAAAAGTTTCACCAACTTGAATTCTGTCTGGTTAGAAAGGGGCTGACTTCCTCCACATTCTGTACACATACAAACCTCCTCCCTTCCCCCGTTAAGTAGCCGGATAAGTATCGCAACTTAAAATGGAGTAAACCATAATAAAAATGGTTTTAAGATGCAGTTCTCGGAGGGCTTGACCACACCCATCACTATAGTGGTTCTCTCTATATTAATTCCTGTTGGACAACTTGAGTGGAATTCTAAGCAACTTCAAAGCCCAACACTGGCACATGCAAACACGGCGACTTCGGTACGTTGACACCCTTCCCGTAATTGATGGATGATCAGAATTGAAAATGAATACAAATGACATTTAAGCCACAAGGGGACAGGTTTCGTTAGTTGCGGGACGAGGTGGTTTTTAGAATGAATGATAGATGTATTTTTATTTTGTTTTTCAAACACATAATCTTTCGCAAAGTACCAAATTTTTGGAGCGTTCCGAGCGCTTTCACCTTGGTTTCTGTTTTTTCGCATTATTTTCTCAAACTTATTGGCGTAATTGAAGGGTAAGCTTTAAAGTTCTTGTTCTTGTGTAGAGACGTTATACGGAGGTGCGCAGAGTTGGAAGGATGAGAAAGGGGCCTTCTCCCTTTCTTGTTGTTTGGAAGGGTACACATATTCTTAGAAAAACGGGCGGGCAACTTGAACTGATAACTTAGCACTCTTAATAAACATATCCATGCTACGAAAGCTCAGCGAAAGCAACAACATTGTTTTTGTTGAAGATACTGTTGACCAAGTACGTGCCCACAAATTCGTTGAGAAACGTGTAGGATTTTGGGCAAATCGCATGCTTATAGGTCAAGGGACAGAGGCACTTCACGTGCACACCCCTCACCTACAACTCTCCGACCCAATATTTTTTGGAAACCTCATGGTCCCCTGAACACGAAATCAAGTGGTACTAGTAAATATTTGGGGTCTCACTTATTTAAAATGTCTACCTAAAATAAAACGGCCGAAAGAATGAATATTTTGTATAAAATAATAATAAAGAAAATAATATTTAAAAAATATTTGTAAATATTATTTTCTTTATTATCATTGAATACAAAATATTTATAATTTTTCCGCCATTTTGTTTTTGGCAGCCATTTTCAATGAGTGAGACCCAAAATATTCCCTGTTACCACTTGATTTCGTGTTCAGAGGACCATAAGGTTTCCAAAGTATATTGGGTCGGAGAGTTGTGGGGGATGCACGTAAAGTGTCTCTGACCCATGGCCTTTAATATTGTCTGTACTTCAAAAGCCTACTTCATACAGTATAATCAAGAACATAACCAACTTCTAAGACATTGTTTACACAGTGTAAGATGTGGTGGCGGAAGGCTGCATCTCTCTCATCGGACATAATACATGCTTACTTGACGGAAAATATGAACTGAAATTTCAGCAAACGTGTTTAGTCCCCAAAAGAAAGGACGTAGTTGGGCACCCTTAGGCCCTATAGTCTTTAAGTGATTCTTTAAGTGATTCTTTAAGATCTGTTGAAAGAAGTATCTGTTGAAAGAAGTATCATGGACTTAATCGTTGACCTTGTCTATTTGCAACGGACCAAGAACTTATTCTTGAGAAAAAGAGGCAATCCTTTTGACTCTAATATCGTTAGAGTGACAGTGACAATGAATGAATGACAATGGAAAAATTTATTTCCACCAACATTAAAAGCGAGATAAGTATACATAAAATTTTAAGAGAAATGAACATTATTCTTTTAAACATTATTAAGGTTAATATTTATTTTTCTGTTTTATAGAAATGGATAAAACAGGAGTGCCATGCTTATTCATGGTTCCCCCTTCCCCTCCCCCTCAAAAAATAATAATTTGGGATACATATACTGGATGAAAATACTGGATTCAAAATATCTGCAAACACTTGTACAGGAAACCTACAAGAGTACAAAGTAATCAAATATATATATATATATATATATATATATATATATATATATATATATATATATATATATATATATATATAATTGACAACTTTGAAGTAATGGCATCTAGTTTGAATATATATATATATATATATATATATATATATATATATATATATATATATATATATAGGATAACTTGAGCATAACCGTACGGAGTTTTAATGCATGCTTTTCCAAAAATGGCATTTATTTTGCCCAAAACAACAAATTTTAACCCGATGGGGAGGGATGCTTCGTGTGTGGGTGCACTTGAATGATCCTTATTCAGTATCCTAGTTGGAGTTTTACTATAGCAGTAGAAGGTGAGGTCGAGTCCCCGAGATGCGGTTTCCCGAAAATATTTCCGTGGGAAAATTCAGGGAACATGTTGAAATTTTTCTGTCCATATGTCCAATTGCAGGAATTACAGTTGACACAGCTATTAGAAGTGTGTCTGTGATTACCCCTCGACGATTAAAGTGGACCTAAAGTCTAGAATTACAAGACTATATATTTTAGAGTTCAGTTTGGAAAATGAATTCCATTCATCCAACTCCCATTTTCATAACTTACTTCATTGCTGAGATATAAAATGTTGAAATTTATTCACATAATTTGAAAAAGTCAATTGCGCAATAATTTGTGATGCCTTCTTGTACAACTCACATTACCTGCTTTTGTTTCCTTATGAAATTAGTATGTTTATATGACCTTGAAACATTTACCGTTCCCTTGCATAGCATGTTGTAGGAAGAGGGCTTTTATAGCAAAGTCACCCTATAGCATTGAGACAGTGATCACATTTTGACACAAGGTGCAGTGGCTTTTGAAAAAAAAAAGAAAAACAAAGTAATTTGAGTAGTACAAGAATGACATCACAAATTATTGCGCAATCTACCATTTCAAATTGAGTGAATAAGCTTCAACATCTTATATCTCAGCTTAGGAATGTCCTGTGAAAATGGGAGTTGGACCATCTGGATGCATTTTTCAAGCTTTGTAACATATATTTTGAAATTTTAGACTTTAGGTACACTTTAGCTGCTGTGTATTACCTCGGTGCTTGCTCAAAACAGGGGTTTCTCACAGTTTCCTGGTCTAAAGAAAAGTCTTCGTGAGCTGCGGATGACGTTACTTACAGTTTGCTTTGACAAGGGGCAAACTTTCATTGAACCGACAAAAAGATTTTACAGGGCTTAAGTACACCATAAACCTAGGATACATTATATGCAAACTTACAGGGTCAGCAGCTAGCGCTCCACTGTGGACGGACTACACAATACTTCCATGACCTCAGCAGACATCTCCGTCACATCGTACTTACATGCATAAACCATGGAAGCAAACAAATTAAACCTTACTGTTAAGACCGAACTAGAGCTATAGTAGGTATTTCAGGGTACGACAGAGTAACCTTTCGGTGTGCTACCTCCAATTGTTTCGAAGTTTTCACAGACCTTGGTGATGAATCCATGTAAGTATATATCTCCAAGCATAGGCTATAAGCGGTGCCCCACCCCCTAACATCACCGCCAAGGTAAGTGGCTACTGACTCGCCTAATTATTCGAAAACGACATCGGAAAATGTAGTGGCTGTAACGAACCTAAACGAATAATATAGGCTTACGGGTTACATACAGCTTCCAACTTGAAGAGATATCAAGGACAAGTGAAATATTTCTCATAGGCCTATCAGTTACAGAACATCATCCATCAAATCAGCTTAACAAACTTCTACTATACAGTTAACAAACACGTAAGATTTACTACAGTATCAGGGACGTAGTCTGCCGGGGGGGGGGGGTAGGGGCAGCCGAAAAAGTCGGTAAATCATTACAATTTATATTCACTGATGTCATTGTGCTAATAATGTCCATAAGTGATGCAACTACGATTGTGAGGATTACGCGCGAAGAGGGCCGAAATTTTGCATGAAAGTTATTGACCATGGTTAAACCTGCATGCGTGTTCAGTGAGGGGTAGTGCCAGGGTTTGCCAGACAATGGTCAAGCTCCAGCAACCTGAAGCTCCGAAGGATGCGAAGGGTTGCCGAAAGATGGCGAACGCGCAAGCCTAGTCGCACGAAGCGCGCTGAAAATTTGGGGGAATCTATTGAAGAAAAATTAACAAAAAGAAATGGTTTTAATGAAGGAAAGTTGGAAAATTTGGGGGTTTTATGGAAGAAGAATTTCTTAAAACCTCCTATTGTCAACCATGCTTGCTACTAAAGCGTAAAGTCATGAAAATTGTGATTTTTTGTTAGGCTTGAACAATGTGTCACGTAGGCGACCTTCAAGATCGTTAAGGAGACAAAGAACTTACATAAGTTAAACGTTTACGGGCAGTCGTTTAACTTAAAATCTTACCGCTGAAGCTTATTAGACCTTGTCGGTACTGAGGCTACACTTCAAAGTAACGTATTAACAATGACCTTTGTTTCTGGATTACTTGGATTTGAATGGAACGGACCATCATTAGGAAGTGTTAAGTCAGAAAAGGGAAAATGGAAATTAAGGGACCTGTCAATCAAATTTTGTTACCTAAAAGGGATTAAAATATTTTCAAGCATATATTGTCTGACAGATTTGGCGTTGGATCTCCTTCCCTAACAACTCCCTGCTTTAAAGACAGATTTGCATCACCCCAAATATGACTTTTACATAGGGGTAAGCAAGTCTCAGTTCGTGACTACTCTTTGACTGACATCAGAGTTACAAAATTCAAAAGATGCAGAGCAGCTTCTATTACACAACACGCACAGAGAATGTTTTGATTACACATGGGGTCTTTTCTGCTCACCAGGATGTGGCCTTGAGCAGTGAACTATGTTTGTGTCTGGGTGGGGCTTACCACCAAGTAAAGGTCATACTTGGGGTGATGCAAATCCCTCTTTAAGCGAGGGTACCACATGAGCCACCATTGGTAATACTTGAAGTGAGTTAAAATGTAACAATCAAAACGTGAAATTCAACGAAATTTTAGTTCTACACATGAATTTTGCACAGGAATCTTAATAAATCCGGTTGACTAGATAAGTCAAATACGAAATAGTACTGATCCATGCCGAGGCCTTTGGCGGTGTTTTGGTAAATGCAGGCTTTGCCTGTAGGGGGGCTTCTGTTTTTGCATCGGGCCCGTACCCTCCCAGTTACTGCACTGGTTACAATAAAGTACTGCCTCGAGCACCTGTAATGAGAATATTTTTTTTTTACCACACACATGATTCCTGGAAAATAGCACCATAAACTGATGCCTTTTAATACGTTAATTTTGGCATTTTGCAATTCTAGGAGACATTGCAACGGAACGGGTAGTTTTCTGTGAACGTGACTAAACGTGTTATGAACCTGAAACACAACAAAAAGCCAACCTTCCACTGACCTTGGGCATAAGTAAAACACCACGGTGTTTATTTACCTATTCTATTATGCAAATAGCAAAGTGCTGCTTAGCATTGTTGTTTTCTGCCTCACTGCACCCAATCAGAGTGATCGACTACCGCTTTATGGCACAGCTTTGCAAATGAATTGATGATGACCAAATCACTTGTTTATCAAGGAACTAGTGTAAAAGTTTTTACGTACTTCATAATATGTCATATCAAAGTATTTTCTTTCCTGAACAGTTGGGAGTGACCGACATGTACTAGACTGGGTCAATAGACAGAACTTTGCATGGATCCGTCATGGGCAGCGGTAGTTGAATATATTGCTGTAGGAAGGAGAGCACTGGGCCTGATTACCTTCACCTTCCGGCCACCCATGTCACAATGGGTGCGGACCCAAAACTATACTATGGATCAATGGCATTAATAGAGTTTGTGATGATGTCTGATAACTGAATAAGCCAGAAGCCTTCTTCCGAATTAACATAAACATACGTGGCTTCATGGACATATGAGACATTTTTCAATATTGGGCTGGGTCGTTTTTGACCGATAAAACCGTTATTACCCGACAAAATTGGCCGATTCTTCCCAAAAATCTGCCCGAGAAATAGATTTTCCCGAACTCCGAGAGGAGGGGATGCAGCCCCAGTCCCCACCCAGTTCGTACGCTGTGTTTAGGTCGGGAATTCCATCCCCAATGGCTTATTTGTTTTCATACAGGCTTCTTGAATATTTTACCAAAAAGCGTCACGAAGATTTCCTTCCAAAAGTTTATTTAATTAACCAAATGACGTTTCTTGTTGCTAAATCTGAGTCCAAGTACCGCCATTCACCGCTTGATGAAGAAGGATATTAGCAGCATGTTTGAAATACATTATAATGCTGAGCTGATTATGATTATTGCTTCTATGGTTGCATGTAACCATTGTTCAATTAAATTGTAAGTGCGTCTTAATGGGATATTTGAAAATAACAAACTTCCAGATTTAACTGAAGGCGGATTCATACTTCATAATTTTCATCGCGCTGTAAAGCTATAAGAACTATACATGGTTATCCGTTGCTCTTGCGGGCCAATTACGGACATAGCACAGAGTTAGACAATGTTCAACTTTCATAGCTTCATTATATAGCCGCTATACTGAAGTATGAATCGACCTGAAGGTTGGCATACCGCAAATCAGTACTCCATAAAGGCGCTGGTCTTTGGTCAACAGGGACGCTTCAAAGGATTCACTGGTGAGACTGAGCAGGCCTGTATCCAGACAAGGCGCCAAAGGCGGGAGATAGCTTCCCGGAGCGAAATATATTCTCGGGGGGCAAGACATACGAACTACATTTAGGGCAAAGGAAATTTTTTATTAAACAGGGCCGCGAAAAAATTTTTTCTGGCCCCCTTGGCTATGGGCTTGGCGAGAAGTTTGGATAAGCGTACGTGTGCCATCCTCAGTGCAATCCCCTCTCCAATTATCGTTTTTTCAATTTTTGGCGATTTCTGACACAACTAATTAGCCACATACGGAAGTAATGATGCTGAGTTTTGCATCGTGTGCCACTTCTGCTTTTGCAAACCTTAAGGAATTACCTGCTAGTTACATACCAACAGACTGGTGTACAGTATAGACATTTCTTCAGTTATCAAATATTACTTCAAATAAAAATTAAAAACATCAAGACCTATCACCATTACAGCAGTCCAGACTGATGACATGTAATAGCTTTCCAACTGAACCGTGTCAATCTTAGAGAAAACAACTTGATATGCCTTTTTGTTTAGAATAGCCTATATAAGTTAAAGGGAATGTAAATACTTAAAGGGCAAGAGCAGTCGTCCCAAACTTATTTTGAAGCAACAGCTAAATCTCACAATTTTCTTCTTATTTTTCTGCAAAGTATCTTTCACAATATTTTAGGACTTCAATATTGCATATTCAAGGTAAACCAATCAGTTACTTCTAGTAAATTTCACATTTGAGGAGAAAAAATATTGTCACATGACCCTCAAGAGCCAATCATGAAACAGGACAGTCTACTACACTACTTCAAGTTGGGGTGACTGCATATCCCCTTTAATGGAAAAAATAAAGCAAAAACATTCATTCTTGGTTCAGGTAAGGAATGATTGCTCTCATTTACTCTATTTCATAAAACATTTTCTCCTGCATATAGACTTCTTGCATATGACGTCCAGAACGGAAAGTGCGCCACCGTTGGAGGTAAGCGCGTATCATTGCAACTTACACAAATGCAGACAGATAATTTGTGTACCGGTCAGATGCATACGTAAGGCTACTACGTGCGTGTGAGAAGTCTACGTCGTGCTTGCAGTGTGTTTCACTGTTTACACTCCAAAATGACGTCGTGTGACTTAAATGCATAAGGTCTATAGAGAACGAAAAGTAAACACTGTTAGAACATGTTTTGACAAGAGTGGAAACAGTATGTAAGTAAAAACCGAAATTTGACCTTTATCGAACACTTAGGAACCAGTTGATTTTAGCTTTTGAAAACCTTTGATATTACTATTTTAGATCTTTACTTTTACTTTCCCAAGAAACTTTGAATATCCTAACTTTTTTCCCTGAAATTTTTCAGCTTGATCGAAGAGCTATACCATAGATCCTAGGTTCTCAAGTGGCGGCCTTCGGGCCATTTGCGGCCCGCGACGTCCATTAATATGGCCCACGAAATATTCCAAGGACCAGAATAATTTTTACATGCAATTTTCTGAGTGAAATCTAAAGCACTGGGATGCCACATTTTCTCATAGAGGGCAATTTAGTGATTCACACATAGTGGCAATGCAAAAGTCTATACTCACAAATTTACAGGTGCGGATCCAGAGGGGAAACTTCCAGCTTTACCCCTTTCCCCCTTCTTCGGCATCACTTTCTTTTTTGAGACAATTCCAAAGCTGCACTACAAAGTTCTTGTATACTAATTTTGACTGCTAGATGCCAGGAAATACCATTTCAATGTCTCATTTAATTTTCCCCAGAACCCCCCCCCCCGCCCCCGAGGTTTCGTACATTTGACACTCTTGGCTTCGAACCTTGCTCTCACGGAAGTAGCCCGCCCCCTCCTTTTGTAAAATCGTGGATCCGCCCCCTGATTTATGCTTACAGTGGGATTTCCTCCAATCTAGATCGTTTATGCTACCAGTTCTTCTCCCGGACTGATGGCCCACGTATGGCGGACGCAGAGTTCTAACGACAAATTTTCGTTTTAAGAGTACAATTTTCTAATCACGGGCAGTTGGGATGCAAAATTTTATTTCCTTACTGGTAACTACAGGCTGGAACTACGGTAAGGTATTAAAGTTGAAGAGTGTGTTTTCCTGCTATTCCAACACGATTGTAATATCACATTTTCTCACCTCAGTCAGGCCCAACCTTGGTGGAACTGAGGTCGGCTTTCATCTCGTAGGACAGTAGGACACCCCATTAAGAAACCGCCACACAAATTATGAATCCCAAACTCCCGACTGTCTGCTGTGCAATCACTGTCGGAGCTCTCATGTGTGGGTTTTGCCCTCAAGAATGATGGCCCCTTCCTCCAAACAGCCAGACAATCCATTCACCTCTGCTGGCTACTGTAACAGTGATAAAACATAAACTCAAGAAAATGCGGCCCTCGGCCGAAAACACTTGAGAACCTGCCATAGTTTAATGTTCCTGATATACTTGTCTTCTTAATTCTCAACCTTAATTCGTAAAGCTAATGTACTCTGATTTCATTTCTTTCCTTCTGTTTGAAAGAACGACGAGTTCATCCATTAAATCAGGGGTGGTCAACAGAAAACTTTTGTAATATCTGAAGTCTTTACACACAAGAGTTCTACCCACTTTTTCGTTATTAAACAAATTAAACTCCATGGAAACATTTTCCTTAAGTAGGTTTATGTATAAAATACTTAAACGTACCGTTCCATGGTGGTATGCTTTAAAGAGGTCAAGAACCAGGATGCACTTGGTTACTTTTGATTGAATGGAATCAAAAGCGTAATGAGTGTAAGGTAAACCTGTATCGTATGTGAAAAACAGTACCAGTATATAAACCTTAAGTCTGGTAAAACATGATACATGTACGGGTTTATCAGAACTACGGGGTGCATACCACTATTAGAGAAACAGCCCTCTCGAGAAAAGTAGTACCAAAGTACACCGTCAATTTTAGTTCCTTTTCATTTGTAAATTACTCATGTTAACATGATCAGTTGATGACAATTCTTCATGGATATGAAAGAGGGCATATTAATGTGTGAATGGTGCAAAATTTGGATTGATTGAAAGTAATTTAGGCCGTTTTATAAATTGTCAGAAGAAAGTGGTGAGTTCCTTCAAAATTGCGGATTAATATGGGTGGGAGTATATACCCGCTAAACTTCATTCCCCTTATAGCTCAAACTCTAAACAGTCATGTTATGGTAAATTTGTTGTGCCATAATAGGCCACCTCGTCAGCTTTCATGTGAGCTTGTCTGGACTGTGAACTTTGACAAGGCTGCAGAGGGCATGTAACCGAGACAAATCAGTGTGTAAGTCAATGGAGAAGCTAATGGTGGTGTGCTCCCTACAGTGTAAGTGTATGGAGAGGCCAGTTGTTCAAGTTTCTGTTCCTTCAGGAACCTAGCTGTTGGAAGAGATTTCAGTTTTCTAATGTCTGGTCGTTTGATTTCCACAAAACATTTTCTCATAACTTAAAAATGCTGCACTTGTGTGACATATTTTATCTATTTACAGTTTTACTCATTTCCTGGTTTTGAGTGGAGCTGCCACAAAAACCTAACTATGCAATAACATTTCATACTATTTGATATTCCACTACTTCAGATTTTATACTTACCAAACAATATCAGCTTGACGTGAACAGGTTCTGAGTTTGGTACTGTGACTATAGCTGGTTTTAAAATAAAATGTGTACCCTAAATTTCAACAACGTTGAGCCAATTGTGTCCGATCATGTAAGGCATAAACATTGCTCAATTCTTGGAAGATATGAATACATGTAAGTATTTAAACCATGTTGGCAAATTTTTCTGTACATGAGTCTCATGGGCATTCAGTACAGGGACGGCAATGTAATGTGCAGGAGGGAGTACAGTGTCATTGCTCCTAGCAAGTAGCCAGAAATCTATTCGAATGTGGAGGGCTGTTGCCGGCAAAATGTTAATGCGTTGGATCTTAACCAGAATTCATAGAAAACACAAAATCTACATTTACAAAACAGGGGGCACTGCCCCACGGCTCTCTTGCACTGACCTTTTTAAAACATGGGCCTGAGCGCCAACCCCGTAGACCTTGGCTTATTTCCTAAATTTCAATCTAATGACTCTTTTTGATCATTTACCTTAATTTAAAGTATTCGAAAGCATGTGATTAATAAAAACATCACTAGTCTTCTTTCTGTACCAACCAGGGCCGTTGAAGTCTGGGTGAGTGCGAGCTGGGGAGCCTGACAGCCCACGATATTTTTCAGTTGAAGGGTTTTTGTTTCAACGGATAGTCTCTAAACTTCCAACATTGTTACAGGAGAGAATACCAAGAACTAGTTGAATGGATTGCCCCAAATCTCGGAGTTGAATGGTTAAGCCCCGAACCCCCCCCCCTCCCCCTTCCCACTTTAGAAACCTTCTGGCGGCACTGGTGAACTTGAGATATTAAGTTACCATCACGTAGCATTAGAGACCACTTCAATCGCAATATAGTTCAGTTTGATGCATGGCGAATTCAAATATATATTTTACATATATATTTTATATTATATATATATATATATTACAAATTTTGTTTCACCATCGAACCCTCCTAAACCACACAGTTACCACTTCCTAAATTTCTTGGCATACCTGGGCTGTTAGCTAATATTCTTGACACTCAGGCTGACTTATAAAAAGTTCGTAAAAAGTGAATGACTTATCATAGCCTTCCGAGTACATAGACAATATATGGTGCCAAACCGTGACCAGCTGCAAGTGTGATTTCAGTGACATGTGGGCAGTTGTGCGAATTGGTCATACATGGGAAATACCTTTTACGTAATGCAGGGTATTTCCAGAAGTACAATACCCACCGAGAGAAGGATTCAATAGTATTTAGTCAGGAAGCTGTAAGAAGTCACACCTCTCTGGTTTATTGACCCATTTATGGTATGGGTACAAAACTATGTGAGAACATTTACTTTAAAGGGCCAACAATCTCGCCTAAGACAGTAACATTCTCCATTCCAAGTTTAATGCTAGCTCCTCCAATTAAAATATAGAAAAAACACTCGGTCTTATTCATCTTCCAGAGTCAAACTATTGTTTGAATAAGTGTCAATTGTGTACTTCCTTTCGCTTATGTATGTACATAAATTCCTATGTAAAAGTCATATTCTTTATTTGTTTGTATATATGTAAAGCGAAAAAAAAACAATAAACGAAACGAAACGAAGTGCAGCCACCCGTGTTAATAGGATATAGGGATATTCTAAAATACGTTTGAGGTGATGCAACGGCCCCTTGAAGTTTAGATCACATCGTGCAGTGATGCATGTGCAGCCACTCTTATTTCGTTTCGTGTACTGCGGTAAAAATGGTAAGTTGCATACGTAGGCCAATAGCGTGAAAAGTGTTGCACATTACGCTCGGGATTATAAGCAGTATAGCGTAACTGGGGTGCTTGAAGTGGGGGGGGGGGGGGAGCAAGGATGAAATAAGGTAAATGTACCGACAGCATATAGTCAATGTACCGACACTTAGTGTCAAAGGGTAATCACTTAACAAGTCACCCCTGCACCCGTGACCCCCATCCACCCAGGGGTGGCGCCAGGATTTGCCCGACGGTGGGACAGACTCCCCGACAGGAGGGCCAGAGACCCGAAGCCTCGGACGGCTCCGATCCCGTCGAGAGGTTGGTGAGGGAGAAATTGAAGAAAACCTGTGTACTATACCATGTCATAGTGGGGCATATTTTGCATAAAATTTGTATTTACTAGAGGAAAATGAGGTTTTTGCCTCACTCTAAGCTGTGAAGAAGCACGCGAAATTATCTTGGGTGAGTCTATACATTCAAAAGAATCTGTGCTTATTTGAAGCTTATATAGGTCAATTGTCCTGGCAGTTGGGCAATATCTTACTAACTTACATTTTACTTCCCTCCTCGAGTCACTAGCCGTACCGCAAGACAGATACAAGCAGACATGAGAACATTAGCTAAGTCTAGCGAAATGAGATGAAATTCCCGACATTTACATAATTCCATGTATTCTACTTATGAAGTTACTTGAAAAGATGGAAAAGGTTTGTAGCCTACTATATTTAGATACAAGTAACGGAACTGAGGACCAGCGGATAAAGCGTGCCTAAAATTTGGGGTTTTATCTCAGAAATGACCCTTTTTGGAAAGCCAAAATAAATAAATTGACCATATGTGGCAACAGAATTTTCCCGACAGGGGGCCGGGCCATGCCAGCGACCCCAAGTTCCGTCAGCTCCTTTACCGTGGGGGTGGTGAGAAGTAGATATAAAGATGCCTGACTATCCCATGCCATTGCAGGGCATATTTTGCCCAATATCACTTATTACTTCAAGAGCCGACTTGGCGCACTGATAGTGTTCTTTTGTGTCTGAATCGTGAAATTGCAAAGCGCTCGAAGCGCGCGAAAATTTTTAGTAGGCTTACACTAAAAACATATGTAATTATTTTGAACAATAAAGAAAAAATAAAAACTGTAGGGGTTGTAGACCGTATCGGGGATAACATACATTGTGTCGAAAGCACCTGGACTGCCCGATGGAATAGCCAAACTTTGCTCCGTTAGTCGCTCACCAACTAACCCTACCGCATGACACACACGAGAGTACAGCAAATAGCTTTGCGATATGGGATGAAATTTACGACCTCTACATAATCTGTGTGCTCTGATTACATGTTACATGGTCAGGGTGACAGGACTTATGCTATCCAGCTATGTGGAAAGGAACTATTGAAGAAATTGGAGTGACCCTACTGCGCGCGTAGCGCGCCGAAAATTTTGGGTTCTTATTAGAGAAATTGTCCTCTTGATAGCAAAGACTGGTAAACCGTTGGGGAGACTAGTCGTCGTTCACACCGGGCGGATGTACCGACAAGATCAGTAAATGTACCGACAGACCATCCCAGGAAGCCAAGTGGGGGGGCGACCGCCCCCTGCCCCCTTCAGTTACGTCATCCCGGGCAAAATCGATTAAGCCATTCAGTCAAATTGAGACTGCCAAAATGATACATTATGCCCTAGGCCCTATATAAACTAAATATTATGTGCTTTTATCTTTATGATGCATTTAGACTTTTCCAAGTGGTCTCGCATTTTGGACTTTTTGGTTTTTGCTTAAATGAACGAAAGTGTCGAACATCAACACAATTAAGATGAAAATGATTTCGCATTTCATAACACTTCTGAAAGAATGCCTTTTTTCACAAGGGAGGGGTACACAGTACCGCTCCCCCTTTAATCCCTCCTCCGACACATATATATGGGCATAAGCGCAGGAAGCTGTTTCCAATTGGGGGTGGTGCAACTGGGGGTAGAGCTGAACACTTTAGGCGGCCGTCCTGGAGAAGGGGTCAAAGTGAAGGTGCCCCCTACCTTTGTAAAAGGCTTTTGCGATTTGATGCTACATATTGCACATATTTTGTACATTTGTTGAAAAAATCTGACATTTTATTACAAAAGTTTCATTAATTCCACAGGGCGAACAAATTAGGGATTTCTGTCCTTGAAATGTGCCCCTTCCCCGCTTTCTACGCTTATATATGAGTAAGTCAACATGTTTCCTATTGTTTCATCAACTATACATTGTTTATAACCGATATAGCACTGTCCGTATAAAAAATTCCGCAATCTGGTTTAAAAATCAATACTTGGGCAAACATTGACCTTGCTCCCACCGCTAAACTTGTGGGAATATATTTTACTCCCTTCAGGCAGCCACGGACAGGAAGTAGTGATCCGTCATGTAGTGCCGGGCACACCGGAAACTTTTATATCAACACGTTGGTACTCTGACAACTGAAACGTCAAACTCTACTATTCATGTTCCTGTAATCTGTACAGTAAACTCGCTTTTGGATTCGGTCACTTGTGAAAAAGTTTTCTGTATCAATAACCCAGCAAAAACTGTGTTGCAAAGCTATATTGCTTGTACGAAAGCATTTACATTATGTGAATTAGGCACCCCGGGTGATCCGGATCTTCCTATACGCTTCACTATCCTGTAAAGTAAATTGTACGCGCCCTAACTTTAACGCATGTCAGTTTAGACAAGCGAAGTTTCAGATCGGTAAAGGAAAAGGTAGTAATGTTCCTCTCCGAGGATACCTTTGATCGTTTGCAGAACACTTTTTCGGCCGCCTTTCTTAAAAAATTGCTTTCATGTTTTAAAATTAAACTGAAAATGCCGAAAGCCAAGAAGCACAAACGATTGGACTGAGACTTAATGCAACATGTGGGCAGGTTTGCTTACTGCGTGTATAGACCTTTTGAATTCTAGGCCAAATTCATGGAGTGTAACTTTTTGGTGGGGTGTCTCGGCGATTATATGGGGGGTTTTCGCAACTCAATGTCCCCCACCCGAAGCTTAGTCATAGGGAATGTTTATAAACACTTTGTATGGTGACAGTTGTGCTTTAATCTTTAACCGTTGACCTACTTTCACTTCCCATTTGAGATTCACGCCCATGTCGCACACACTTCTCGAATAACATTTATGTTTAATTCTTTTGACTCAAATTAAAGCTTCTCATCATGCACAGCGTCAGATATCTAGGTTTTAATTATGTTAATCCTATCAATCCCAAAGATCCTTTCATTCTAAGATTCTATGCAGTCAATAATGCACAAAGTTATCTGATACGTTGGTTGTTGGTGTTGGTTTCTTAGAAGTTGTTTTAAATATAGTTGTCCTTTCTGTAGTAACTGTTAGCTCTTCCTTCACGTATTCAGGGCTGGCTCGCCCCCTCCTCCACCAATTTTGCGAGCTTTACTTGTAATCATCATCCAGTCAGGTCGAGTCTTTTGCCTATCGTTCGTACTTTATAAGGAAAGTCTGATATATATAGTTTAATGAAAATGAAACAGAAGCCATTTTTATAATTTGATAGGTCGAAACAAGCTCGAATACATTATTTAATCGAAAGCGAACAGAGACAGCGTGAAAGTGTGTAATAAATGAAAACATTACCCATCACCAGCTGGCAATGGTTGGGCTCAAAGTTAAAAAACTGAAACAAAGAAACATTTACTGTTTTTTAACAGTGAAGAACTGAACAAATTGCGAGTGGGAGGTACGATTGTGATACGCATGACAGCCGATAATCGTAGGTCTAAACCAGGGGTTCGCAAGTGTTTCGGCCGACAGAAACCTTTACTTGAGTTTTTACATAAACTCTTATGTATAAGCCAAGACGTCATACAGCTGCTTGTTTCCAAAGTAAAATTTGGGGCTCCTCAAAATATTTTGTGGGCCATTTTAGTGCACGTCGTGGGATGCTACTTGAGAAAGTATGGATCTAAACAGTTAGGAACAGTAATGCTGAACGGTAGAAATCCTTCTTAATTAAAGGCTAGTAAAAATCTACAGGTATGAAATGTTGTTCACACTAACCTACAGTGATACTGAATAAAACTTTACTATATGCCACAAAAATATAATTACGCATAGCCAGTAGCCTAAGCGGAATAAGGAGTTGGTGAACCCTGATCGGGTGCATCTTTCCTCTTTACTGATAGTCATGGTCACCAGGCTGTAGGGGACGTGTTTTGTGGTCTTTTCACTTACCCCCTCGACTAAAGTAAAAAAAGCACTTCCTCAATCGGGGTTACCCTGACTATTTGAGTGATACCACACCATAGAAATAAAAGTATTTCTATGTACCACACGCATTTAGTAGATACTGTATAGACTGTAATGATAAAGTATGTTTTAGAGTACGACTTCTTGTCATAGGCGTAGGAGCTCAAGTTGATTGGGGAGGGGGGGGGGGGCCTGTAACGACTTGCCCGAAAAATATAACCAAATATTTCCACGCGCTCTCGACATGCTAATGTACATATCATATAGGCATGCATCGGTTATCACACGGCATGCCAATTACATACAATATTTGCCGTGTTACTACCTTCCGTATTGGTTTTTGGCGAAAGTCGTTACAATAATAATGATAATAATCAGTGGTGTAGCCAGTATTTCTCTCATAGGGATGAGGGGCAGTGGATTTCTCTCATGTTCTGTGATCGCCGGCCTGGGGGAGGGGTCCCCCTCCCCCTTGAACATTTTTGAAAAATTGGGTGTCCTTACATGCAATCTGGTGCCACATATGTACCCTTTGAAGTAAAATTTGTGTTAAAACATTGACGTATTTTTAGGTACTAACAAAAAGCGGCATCACCCCCTCCTCTTTGAAAATTTTTGAAAAAATAAGTGTCCTAATATGCAATGTGGTACCACATATGCTACCTTTGAAGTAAAATTTGTTGTTAAAAATTTACGTATTTTAGGTAGAAAACAATCGGCATCAGTAAGGGTGGGGCGTGGCCCAATGGCTCCTCAAATACACCACTGATAATCAAAACATAAGTTGAACCATTAAAAACACACTGGTGAATTAATACCGAATATATAGGTGCTAGTGCAATTCAAATCAGAACTTTATTTTAATTACCAAGGAAGTTTTTTAAACTATTGATTTCCTTTAGCTACATCATCATTGCATTATTTTTATTTCAGTAGGTGCCCGAAAAATTCTCAGCATATTGGCCGAATTTTCACAAAAAAAAAATTTGGTTGGGGGCTGCAGCCCCCAAGCCCCCGCCTCCGACGTCTATACCCTTGGAGAGCCGCTAATGCAGGTGTCCAACATTACTAAGTGGCGCACTAGTAAGTTTCTACACCATTCATGCTTACAGCACATTTTACAGGCCATAAAGTTTAGCCTAGCCTAGGCTGAGAAGTAGAAGTGGTAGTAACCTAATTTAAACAGGGCTCTGCATCACAATGGCCAAGACAAGTGCCTCGCGGGTTTGCTGTAACGTAATGCACAGCCAAGGGTCAAGCCCAGCCTACGCTAGTCCAAAACTGCAAAGGCCTAGGCCTAGGCTAGGCCTAACTTATTGCAACTTTCCGCCTCTAAATTTTAGGCCTAACCAGTGGCGGAGGGAGGGAATTAGGTCAAAGGGGGCGAAAATGGCCTGTGGGGGCGCTTTGAAGTATAGGTAGATACCCCATGCGTCAACACGATCTAAGGGATGGCTTTTCAACCTTTTTTTTTTTTTTTAGATTTCCCCCACCTGGTAAAATCTAATTTCCCATTCCTCCTCCCCACGTATCTCTATTAAAACATGTTTCCATTTTTATTCCCTTCATTTCACGTACTATAAATGCGACCATTATAATTCACTTAATGTTCATGTTTTTGTCAGGTCCATATTCAAGATTTTATGTAAAAAGGGACTTACTTTGTGAGGGTAAAGATTAAATCTGCTGGAGCCAAAGGCAATAAACCTTAAAGGGGAGCAAATTTGGGAAATTAATCACTGTTAGATGTACATTTATGGCATCTGGAAATCAAGGTAAGAACACAAGGAACCATAAGTTTTCATGATATCGAATATCATTATGTATGTATATCACCATGTGACCGCTTTGCAATAGCCAGTAATTAAGTGCATTGTTGGAATGGCAAGACGGAAGGTCTGCTTGGCCTTCTAGAGTATTTTCTTCATGAAAAATGAACGGAAACTTCATTAGATGAGATTTCCTGAAATCGGAGAATCAAGAAAGTACAAAAAGAATAATTTCTATGACATTATCATGCAGTGTCAGATGACCACTCTGCATTTAGTACGGAGTAAGTGAGCCTGTTATCATGCCAATATGTGGCGGACGGAAATGAACGAGAGTCTTGAACAAGACTAATCAGATATGAGTCCAGTACTCTAAAGCCATCAACACTAGACAACACTTATTCTATTTTAAATAATACGCTCTTTTGAAATGTTTGAGGAAACAGTTTGTGGGAGCTATTTTGGGATCTCCATAGCCTTCTTTTATTGTTCATGTTGACAACTATCCGGGACGGGAGCAGGCTATTTTCGCAACAATTACTTTTGCGCCGTCATCAATATCTTTCTTGGGACTGCGAGTGTGAAATAAAGGTCAGTCCGTGTATTTTGTAAGATTATTATCACGCCCGGTTGGGAAGCATTAATGACCTAAGCAAATTAGCTCCACCATACATAAGTGCGTATATAGCGTGTGGACAAGTCTGCGCTAAACCTACACAGAAGATGACCCTTCTCATTAAAATAGTACAGATAATGGCCGCTGTTTGGGCATTTTGTTATCTAGGCCTAAAAATAATACTATTAAATCATGTTATTTGGAAGCAATGCCAATAATGGTGCAAGAGTAAAGTACGGTAAAAACTTCAAAAGGCACCGACAGGCGATTTCAGTCCGTCAGGGTGCGGGGGTGACTATATGGACGTTCCGCCACTGGGCCTAACTTTAAGACTGCATGCTGTTCAAGGTGACCCTATCAGTAAGGTAGCTCTCTCCATGAGGAAAGATCATTTCCTAGCTCTTTGGATGAAAATTCGTACGAGTTTGTTACGAATTTCTAGATAAAAATCTCCGAAGAGATTCCTTCAGTATCCTAAAAGAGTATAGGGTCGATAGCAATGTACATACTTATCAGAGTAACCCTGATGCAAGGGAACGTGTTTACCTTTGGTCTTTTCACTTATCCCCCGACGTCAGGGAGCAAAACGTGAACTTGAGTGACTTCCCAACCAAATACGTGGAGGGCCAATCAGGGACAAGAACGCTCATCTGATATGAATATCCATAAAGTTGCGATTTTGAAGCCAATAGAAAGCGTGGATGTAAAACAAACTTCTCTTGTACCAAAACAACGTTATGTTTTTCGTTGAATCCAGTCCTTACCGAGAAGTCAAGCGCATTAAAGGAAGACAGCATTTGCTCCATGATACCCTTCTGAAAGTCTCACGCCTACATCATCGTGGATAAACTGCGGATTGAAAATGTTCCGGATTGTTTGTTACGGCGAAAACTTGACGTCACTGTTCACTGCAACTCAAACCTAGTACGGTGTCAGTATTATTGGTTGAACGCTTCAAATGACGAAGAGTGCAAGCGCTCTTTTTAAATATGAATTTAGACTCGAGGTTCCACTTTCGCTGGTGGGTTAACAGTTATTCTGTTTCCCGTTGGTCAGTTTAGTCAAAGCTGTCCCTTGGAAACGTTGCTCCTTCAAGGAACAGAACTTCTACGGGAGTAATGTTTGATTTCGCCCCTTGGCTCTTCGCCAGAGAGTCGAAGGGACTTTTGAGAGAGTATCCACCTTCTGTGGAAGAAGTGTCCGTGATCACAAAGGCGGAGCTCCCATTGTCACGGGTGTCCGTGAACACGGAGGCAGACCTCCCCGGAGCTCCAAGGTGGGATCTGTTCTATTCAGCCAGTCTAGAACGGAATCACTTTTGGGTTGGTCAGTTTAGTCAAAGTTGTCCCTTGGGGAAGTTGCTCCTTCAGGGAGCAGAACTCCTTCGGGAGTATGTTTGGTTTCGCCCCTTGGCTCTTAGCCAGAGAGTCGAGGGGACGTTTGAAAAAGTAGACTCGATGCTCCACCTTCAGAACTGAAAATCAGAGCAAAATGCTCCCTGACTTCGAGGTACAAGTGAAAAGACCAAATGCGGAAAAAATGGCGTCCCTTTCGATCTACAATGAAAGGCCTACTATACTACATGACATCCCCTTTGCATTTTTAAAATTTTGAACGTAGTGTAAAAACTTTACCAATGAGTATACATGCATACTGATATTGTATACAGAACACAAAATATCAAACATATATCGAATTCTATTACAAATGACAGGATTGTGTGAGGCAACACAAGGAAAGGAGAAAGGGGTGGGTCATCCCTGAATGGAGAAAACCCCATAATGTAATTCCAAAATCGTTCGTTTCAAAATAATATGCATTCAACATTTTTAATACCCAACTGATTGTCATTGCAAAAACACATGAAAGATTTTGTTGTCTTCACGAACAGGTCTGAGAAAATGAAATTACTTATCCAACCTTGACATGTAGTGTAAATGACAATCTACCATGAAATAAATGCTATCTGACATTAAATGACCATTCTGATGTTGAAAATTGTCAATATGCTACAAGCATTACTATTACCATACCTGTAAATTATTTTCATTCAAATATCGGAGAATGTTAACGGTATTCAACAAATGCACTCTTCTTTGAATATACCATATTGTACGAGTTTACTAAAAATGTCTTTTATGTCACATTCACCATTCCTACAGAATTCATTGAAATCAACTTGACGTCACATGCATATGAAATAAGAACATCCCTATCCTGATCTCATACCGACAATCGTCATATTTCATTTCATCATTCCTAAAATTTTTTTTAAATTAACATGACATGACAAATACATATGAAATTCGAAGTATCCTCATCCTTCTTTGCTCATATACAAATGTGAAAACTAGACCCAATTATGTAAATGTATCTAGACAATGACGCAACTCCTTGCAGTGGCAAAACTTGCAAAACCCCGATGGCTCACTGCGAACTCTGACTCACCATACACACAATGAAAAAAAAAAACTAATGGTCGCGCCCCCTATTACTACACACGGACAGGACAAACTAGAGAAATCAAAACCAAATCTATGCTAACTCGTACCTGCATTTTTGTGTCAGGAATAAAATAATTACCGAGAGCAAAATTGGTGAAAAATTGGTCGAGGACAGTTCCCGAAACTTAACTTGGGCTGGCTAATTCCCAAGAAAGCATATAAAATACCGCAAATACGTAAGGACTTCCTCTCTGATTATTTGGCAACTCTTGCCACAAACGAAAAAAAAAAAAAAAATATACGAACATGACTGGGTCTATGATTTAAGTTGAAATTGGTTCACATTACACAATTGAGTCACACGGTGGTTTTACCTCTTGCCTTAACATACTAATTCATTCACTTCGAGTACAAAAGTAAACAAACGTTCTGATTGGCTTAAAGTTGGCACACCTTCGATCACACCTACGGAATGGAATGTACAGCATTTACGAATTCTGCATAATGAGCTATCCCTGTTGTGTAGTTTAGGTTAAGCATACATAGCATGAAACACTGCGTACAATAGGATTGAAAATGCAGGCATATAAATTCTGAATAGGCCTGAACTTCGCGGCAGAGTTACCCTGACTATGCATATATATATATATATATATATATATATATATATATATATATATATATATATATATATATATATATATATATATATATATATATATATATAGTGCATGTTAGATAACATGAGTAAAGGTAGTGGCAATGGCTCTAGAGACAGAGGTAGACTATCTGAATATGTAAAGCTTACAAAAATATAGAGAAGCGCGTAGTGGGAGTGTTTTTACACATGCCTCGTAAAAATCATAAGAGCATCGATTACATTTGACGATCTTTCTGTTCGCTACATCTACATTAGCTAGGCCATGCACAAGTACCACAGGCGTTCCGAACGCCTGTGGTACACAAGTAGCCTACACTGGCTACAGTACACATTACATTCACACATTCCAAACATGCAGACATATGTGCTGTGTCTATGGACGTACGTACATGTATACTGAGCTTGAATTACATCAGGGAATAATATGTGCAACGCGCATACAAACTGGCAGTGGATATGACTGTTTGCTTCCACTTTTAAGTTAGGCCTAGTACACATGACAAGGAAAAGGGATATCACAACATAGGCCTACCGATATATATTTTCATTATGTTGTGTACAAAATAAGTGGAAATACACTTTTATTGAAGGACTACTTTTCCGATATCTGCTGCAAAGAAACTTTGTAACTTCGCTATCACGGAAATGGCAACATGATAGCGGAGGTTGGAAAAAGTCACCGAAACCCGCGAATTCGCGGAAAAAGCTCATCCCTGGGATACGCAACTCCGTGAATCACTCTCTCGTTGCACTTTGTGACAGTGGACGGAGCATGTCCTTCTAACTTGGATTTTGCTAATTCTGTTTCATAACTGTGTCGGCGCCACACATGAGCAGTCACTCCATGCGTATGAATATAAACCGAAACAAAAGCGATGTGCCTTTCTTTTAGACCTGTTTGTTGATATTTGTACTCTCAGAGCTTTAATCTACGCTTCGGTGGAATTTCCGAGAAAGAATATGGAGAAGAGATCCAAGCAGTCAAACTAGTTCTAAGCGATTACCTTCAAATGGAACCGATTGTCGAGAACGCACATCGTATTGGAAAACGCGGTACTGGCAAACCCCGTCAGATATTCGCCAAGCTGCTATAATGGCCGCAACGCAAAGAAATCCTAGTAAAGTGTCGCCACGCTCTTCGAGACTCGCCATTTTTTATAACTAAAGATCTTACACCAGAGGACTTCAAAAAAAAAGCCGGTCAACGACCTGTACGGTGCTGCCTTTAGAGAAGGAAAACGACCTCGTTTCATAAATGGCAAGTTATTTATTAATGGAATGGAGAGCTGTATCATGAGGACGTCCCATTTACAAATACATCTTACTCCCAGGATCCTGATAGATTCTTTGACCCACAGCCTTCAAATTGTCTCTTTGTATAGCCAGGTAAAAAGTAGATGTGTTTATTGTTCGCTGTTTCCGTATCTGTTTGTGCTTTAATCCTGTATATGTGTTGAACTTTATGTTGTGATTTATGATTCGTATATTATATTCTTTCTTTCTTTCTTTCTTTCTTTCTTTCTTTCTTTCTTTCTTTCTTTCTTTCTTTCTTTCTTTCTTTCTTTCTTTCTTTCTTTCTTTCTTTCTTTCTTTCTTTCTTTCTTTCTTTCTTTCTTTCTTTCTTTCTTTCTTTCTTTCTTTCTTCTTTCTTTCTTTCTTTCTTTCTTTCTTTCTTTCTTTCTTTCTTTCTTTCTTTCTTTCTTTCTTTCTTTCTTTCTTTCTTTCTTTCTTTCTTTCTTTCTTTCTTTCTTTCTTTCTTTCTTTCTTTCTTTCTTTCTTTCTTTCTTTCTTTCTTTCTTTCTTTCTTTCTTTCTTTCTTTCTTTCTTTCTTTCTTTCTTTCTTTCTTTCTTTCTTTCTTTCTTTCTTTCTTTCTTTCTTTCTTTCTTTCTTTCTTTCTTTCTTTCTTTCTTTCTTTCTTTCTTTCTTTCTTTCTTTCTTCTTTCTTTCTTTCTTTCTTTCTTTCTTTCTTTCTTTCTTTCTTTCTTTCTTTCTTTCTTTCTTTCTTTCTTTCTTTCTTTCTTTCTTTCTTTCTTTCTTTCTTTCTTTCTTTCTTTCTTTCTTTCTTTCTTTCTTTCTTTCTTTCTTTCTTTCTTTCTTTCTTTCTTTCTTTTAAAATGTAATTAATTTGCTTTATGAAACGTATTAGTTGTACTTCCCACAATCCAGCTTACTTCAACAATTTGTTCCATACTAATGTTACTGATAATTATGTTGATGTTTTTAGTGACTCCGATAGTAACAATTAGCATGATTAATTATAAGCTGATGAAGAAAGTTTACTCATTTCAATTAGCAACAAAAACTCCGATTTCTCTGTTTGTCACATTAATGCACGTAGTTTATTGAAAAATTATGATGATAGGCTATTTGTAATATCTCATCTCTGACTCACTCCATTCAAATTTCTCAGTTGTAGCAGTAACTGAGACCTGGATAAATTTTAACAGTCCAGTTAACATGTTGCACATTCCAAATTACACTTTTATTCATGTCGACATTCATACCAGTATCTAATATAAGAAACGAACCGATCTCATGTCATTTACATCTAATTACGAGTCACTGTTTATTGAAATAACTCGGCCTGGTCGTAATATTCTTGTTGGAGCCCTCTATATACACCGCCCGACGGCTCTGTAGCCACCTTTAATGATGATCTCACTAGTATTGTAGATTTGTTACAGCAACACAACAAAACCTGCTTTCTCTTGGGGGATTTCAATATTGATCTTCTTAAGTATGGTTCTGATATTAATGTATCAGGGTTTCTAGATACTATGTATTCTTATTCATTTTTGCCTCGTATAACCAAGCCCACTAGAATCTGTGATTCCTCATGTACACTCATTCATAATATTTTTTGTAATGATGTAACTTTGGATATCGTGTCAGGTATATTGATTTCTGATGTAAGTGACCATCTTCCAGTATATTGTAATGTGATTAACTATTGTAATGATAACTCAAATGATACCAGATATGTGTACGTCACAAAACGTGATTCGTCTAGTCTAACTTTAACAGTTTTATTTAATGAATTACAAAATGTTAATTGGGATGACCTCTACTCAGTCAATGATGTTAATGATGCTTATGACTATCTCATTAGTATTATCAAAAATCTTTTTGACAAAAACTGCCCTTTAAAGAATTATAAAACTAAGAGAACTCACTATCAGACTCCCTGGATTACACCATGTATTGTTCAGTCTATTAAAACAAAGAAGAAGTTATACAAAGCTTTTCTCAGGAATTCTACATATTTATATAAATAAAATTTAAAACTTATAAAAATAAGCTTACTAACATCATCTATTTTTCCAAAAGATTATACTTTACAAATGTCTTTAACACTTACAGGAATGATTTAAGAAAAACGTGGCAAACAATCAACGAAATCATTGGCAAAAAAACATCCATCCAAGTTACAAAGTATAAAATTATCCATAATGACCGGGAACTTGATAATGACTTTGAAGTTGCTGAATGTTTTAATAACTATTTTTCTTAAGTTGGTGAAACATTAGCAAGGGGTATCCCTTCACGTGATTGTTCTTTTTCGTATCTTGGTTTGCCAAATCCCAACTCGATTTTCATCTGTCCTACTGACAGTTTTGAAGTTAGTTCTATCGTGAATAATTTAAGGAAAAGTTCTTCGGCTGGTATAGATGGCATTACTGCTAACATTATCCAGGCTGCTCCTTTTTAACTCCGCTTCCCTTCATCTGTAACCTTTCTTTGTCTACCGGAATTGTTCCTCAGAAAATGAAGGAAGCTAGAATTATCCCCATCTTTAAGAATGGTGACCCTTCCACAATTTCTGATTTCCGCCCCATTTCTATTCTTCCATGTATTTCCAAGATTCTTGAAAGACTTATGTATAATCGTATGATTGAGGTTTTAGATGATAATGAAATACTCTCCCATCGTCAATTTGGATTTCGTAAGAATCTTTCTACCTGTATATATATATATATATATATATATATATATATATATATATATATATATATATATATATATATATATATATATATATATATATATATATATATATATATATATATGACTGCCCTGGACATTGTTAATTACATCACAAAAGGTTTTGATAATAAAGAGGTTACTATTGGTATTTTTCTTGATCTGTCTAAAGCATTCGACACGTTTAACTACAATATTCTGCTAGGGAATTGCTTGCTCATTATGGAATCTGTGGAGTCGCACTTGATTGGTTATACAGTTACCTGACAGGCAGAAGTCAAATTGTTAACATCAATAAGCAATCTTCTCTCCCTAGGAAAGTTACCTGTGGAGTTCCTCAGAGATCAATTTTAGGGCCTCTCCTGTTTCTTATTTATATTAATGATCTCTCTGATATTTCAACTAAGTTGTGTTTTGCCTTGTTTGCCGATGATGCCAGTATTCTATATAAACATAGAAATATCCATGTAGCTACAAGTGTTATTAATGATGAATTGACTTTAATTTCCAACTGGTTTAAGGAAAATAAATTATCGTTCAATATCAGTAAAACCAACTATATGGTTTTTCACCCCTACTATCGTAAGGTAAATCATGTTGAAATTTACATAGATAATACCAATGCGTCTTTTTCGGATAATACTAAATTTTGGGGCATTTATCTCTACTTGAATCTCTCTTGGGTAAACCACATTTACAATATTTGTTCAAAAGTTTCCAAGACTATCGGTGTGCTTTACAGGATCAACAGATACGTACCATCATATATTATGAAAGTCCTTTATGATTCTCTAATCTATTCACAAATTTCATACTGTAATATTGTTTGGGGAAATACGTACCCGTCTTATCTTAATTGTATTTATCTCCTTCAGAAAAAAGCAATAAGGCTTATGACAAACTCCAACCGTATTTTGCTACTGCCAAAAGGCTTTTCTTTAATCTTAAAACTTTAAATTTTTTTGATGTTTATAGGTATCAGATTACGATCTTTATGTACACGTATGTTAACGGTATCTTGCACATAATTTTTGACAATTACTTTAACTTTAACCGGGATTACCATCACTACCACACTAGGCAGATAATTTTTCATGTAAGTAGGTTTTGCACACAAGCTTTCAATCGTTCTCTTTATGTCATCATAGATGGGTCCAAAGTTCTGGAACAATCTCGACAAAAGCATGACGAATTCCAAGTCCATAGGTGTATTTTGTAAACACTTAAAAGGATCATATTTACAGAGGTACAATGCTTAGGCCACTACTACTTTCACTTTCTATATGTTATTGTTTTATGTGATGTTCTTTTATATGTCTACTTATACTATAATTTTTGTTTATTCTGTTAAAAGGGGGCTGCTCGCAAAAGCAATCTGCTTCTTCAGCCCTCCTCCACTCCCCAGTCTTGATACTTGTAACTGTATTAATTTCAGTTTGTGGAAATAAACTGAACTGAACTAAACTGAATTTGTTGTCTGCTTTTTACGATTTTTGCGATTAGTTCATTGATTTTGGCAAATTTAGCAAATTCCAGTCACGGTGACGTAACAGGTAATGGTAAATCAGTTACATCAGTTAGGCTATAACTTTTATTACAAACTAGAATATGAAGACATTGTGGGTTGTTAAATTAGAATGAGAGCACGAAGGATGCATTCTTTTAGATGTTCGTTGGTCAGCTGTTTTATACAGTATTACATTTCATAAAAAGTAGCCATCCACTGTATGAATCCACAGTACCCATCATCAGTATCCACTCAAAGCAAGAATGAAGTATTTCCATAAATGTATATATTCACAAGTATCATAAAAAGCATGGATGTATATGCTTACGGGGTCAATATTTCTGGCGGGTCAGGGATAATTTTGCCCGAATTTAGAATTTTGGACCAAGCTGCCCGAATTTGATACTGCTGTGTCGGTTGCAATCCACAGTATTCCATCAACAGTACTCATCCAAAGTATCAATCCAATTAATCCATCAAAAGAAACGATTCACAAAAATAGGCCTCGTTAACCAAAATATCAATTCGCAGTACGGTACCCATCCAAAGAATTAATCCAATATGTAGCCTATCTAATCACAAAATATAGTCATCCAAAATATCAATCCACAGTATCTGTCAGGTATAATCTACAGTAGTATCAGCGATCATTTTAATTCAATGTATTCATGTACACGTTTCAATTTAAGTTGTTAATGATCCATCGAAGGTATCCACCCATGGTAACATTCCAATACATCAATCCAATCTTTTGATTTACAAAGATAATCCTTTCAAAGTAACGATCAGCAGTATCCATCGAATGTATCCATCCAAAGTGCCAATCGAGCAGGGAGTGTACCGTAAGTCCCAATAATCACTCATAAATTGATACTGTCCTAACGATTAGGTAGATTTAATTAGATTACCATAAATTAAAGTTTCCGATGTGTCTCCTTCAAAATAGCAATTCCCTGGATCGAGTAAATCCATCGAAGGTATACTTTGCCAACATTCATCCTAAGTATAAATCCAATATTTCCATCCAACGCACTTACTCACAAGCAAGCAAATTTACCAGTACTCAATTCAAATTTTCTGTTGAGGAAGTAGTCTGAGGGGTAATTGGCGTGGGGAATTTTCCTGGGGAAATTGTTCTAGGGAGTTGCCCAGGAGAAATTGTCCTGGTGGGGAAAGTTCGGGGACTGTTGCGGAACTTCGATATAGTCGGGGGATATGCCCCCTTCCCCTCCCCCGTGACGTACGGACTCAGCATTTTACCGTACTTCACTGTTGTACTTTGATTGACGTTGTTTTTTTTAAATCACATAATTTAATCGGGTTATTTCTAAACCTAGATAAAACAAAATTCTCAGTGGACGGCCATTACCTACACTATGTACCAGTGAAAAGGGTCATTTTCTGCGATCTAGGACTTATCATTCCCCCCCCCCCGCCCCCCAAAAAAATGTATTGCGGTATTTTTGAAATAGTCAAAATTAGGGGGATTTTAATTTAATAGATTTCATTCTGCAGTGTAAACTGTAGTAACTTGAACGTCACTATGAAATGTCTTTAAAATTATATTTTTCGGCTCCCTTCTCGTGAATTCATCATACTCGTGGAATTATTTTTTTCAAGTAAGACAACGGTGACACGGATTTTTGCAAAACCCTGTGCAACTTGTATACGCCCACCGCTCAAACCCGCTCCATCATGAAGAAATCGACTGGCATATTTAGTCCGAATTAGGCTATGATGAAAAGGCAAACTGTTTAGTGCATATTCATTGCCATCTATGTAGATAGCAAAAAGCTTGTAAAATGAAAGAAATTATAGACCTTATGCATTGACGTCACACTGACATTATTTTGGAGGAAAACAATGAAGCACACGTGCACTAACGGCGTGGATTTCGCATTCGCGTGTAGTAGACCTAAGTGCGTATACCATTGGTTGACAAATCAGCTGTCTCCATTGTTGGTGTAACTTGCAATAATACGCGATTTTCCTCCTTAACGAGGGAGCAAGTCTGCTCTGTGACATCATATGTACATAAGGTCTATTACAAAATATCTTTAAAATGCTATTTTCGTCGCTCTTTGCACGCATCCACTACATGTTTATCGTAGCTAGGCTTAAATGCTACCCCAAGTGTCATTATAACCTAACTTCTCGTAGAGTAAAATAAGTATTATTCTTGCTTTAACCACACAGAACCATCTTTCTCACCATCAAACCCGCATTCTTCAGTAGTAAGAAGATCTCGAACGCCTGTAAGTCCGAACTGGGCCCTTTTGAATAGTCATGAGATGCGATTTTATTGTCTATTTAGTGCGTATTTATTGCACTTTTTTAGTGAAATGCTTTATTCTGGTGCTCGAAAATTCGTAAATAACCCAGAGCTTCCGGGGGTTTTACTCCCTGATCACCCGTTGCCCCTGGATCCCACGCTGACTGCCCGGGAAGGGCCCGTTCTCCCCCGGCCCGTTGTGCAGTGCTTGCGGAACCTTTGGGTGACTTTCAGATTTTCGTCCCGCAAACTAGGACAGAGATTTGCACCCAGTGCTCATTCCCCATCGGAAGCTGTTTTCTGGATTCTCTTTCAACTTGCCTAAGATGAGAAAAATATACGATTTTTGTGACGTGTTTGCATGGTGCACTGCTCTCCTGTAGTCTCGTTTGGATGTCATTTAAAAGCATCATGCTAGAGTCCCTATTAGGAATACCCCCAGAGCTCCCACGAGGCCCTAGGCCGGTCTCATTGTATACCAATCTGTAGCCCCTCCACTTAGACAACACACGGCACACCCTTCCCTATCATCCAACCAAAGATAGGAACAATTTATATTTTTCAACATAGTATCAGTCCTAAACTTTGCCAGACATTACACCATATGCACACTTTGCACCGACTTTTTGGTATCAGCTCTCTGGGTGGGGTTAAAGTAATGCAACTGGTGCATCCCCGATCACCCCACTGTTTACTTGACTCCATACTCATTACAATAGGCTCTATGCAGGGGCGTCGCCAGAGCATTTATCATGTGGGGGGGGGGGTGGTGCCGTATTTGCCGACTGAGAAGAAGCAAATGCCGACTGAAAGTGTTGATAAGAGATGCAGTTAGAGCTGAGAACCGTAGTCCAACCGGTAGTGGTCCAGCAGGGTGGCGCTACGATTTGCCCAACGGGCAGGGGGCAACAACCCGAAGCCTCGACAGCCCCGATGCCGTCGAGGGTTGGTGAGGGGAGATTTGAAGGATTACCTGTGTACTATACCATGCCACGGGGGAGGGGGTATATATTGCATAAAATTTTGTATATACTAGAAGAAAATAGTTCCGCCCGATTTAAGGTTTTTCCAGAAATCTAAACTGTGAAATTGCAAAGCGCGCGAAGCGCGCATAATTTTAGGGTAAGCTTACACTAAAAAGGATCTGTACTTAACCAGTGGCGTACCAAGGATTTCTCTCAAAGGGGGGCATGCAACACTGTTGTGTGTTCGCCGGCCTGGGGGAGGAGTGTAAGGGGAGGGGATGTCCCCCATCCCCTTTGAAAATTTTTGAAAAATTAGGTGTCCTTACATGCAATCTGGTGCCACATATACCTATTTTTGTTAAAGCATTTACGTTTTTTAGGACCTGAAAAAATTGGCTCACTGGCCTCCCCCCTGTGTATCCCACTGAAGTCAACTGTCCAGGCAGTTGGGTCCTATCGGGAACAACTTACATTGTACTTCCCTCTTCGAGTCACTAGCCGTACCGAAAGACAGACTCAAAGAACATTAACTTAGTTTAAGGAAATGAGATGAGATTCCCGGCATTTACATAAAACGATAAATTCTACTTAAGTTTCTTAAAAAGATGGAAAGGGTTTGTTCTATATTTAGCTATTAGTAACGAAACTGAGGAAGAGTGGGCAAAGCATACCGAAAATTCGGGGTTTTATCACAGAAATGACCCTTTTGAAAGCTAAAATAAGTAAACCGACCATGGGTGGCGACAGAATTTTTCCGACATGGGACCGGCGGGGCAAGCCAGCGACCCCGAGTTCCGACAGCATGTCGAGGGGGGTAAGAAAGGGATATGAAGGAGCCTTACTGTCCCATGCCATTGCAGAGTAACGTATATTTAGCATTATATCACTTAATATGTCAAGAGCCGAGTTACACACTGATAGATTACTGTTCTTTTGAGTCTGAATCGTGAAATTGCAAAGCGCGCGAAAATTTTTGATAGGCTGACACAAGAAACATGTTATCATTAAGAACAAATAGAAAAACATAAAAACTGTAAGGGTTGTAGACTGCATCGGGGACAACATACATTGTGTCAAAACCACTTGGACTACCCGATGAAATAGCCAAACTTTGTTCCGTAACTCGCTCACCAACTGACCGTACCGCATGACACATGGCACTAGAGAACGGCAACTAGGCATTGCGATATGTCATGAAATTTACGACCACTACATAACCTGTGTGTACCCTGCTTACATGTTACTTGGTAAGGTTGACAGGACATACTATCTAGCTATGTGGAATGCAACTACTGAAGAAACTGGAGTGACATTACAGCCCTCTTAGTGCGTCGAAAATTTTGGGTTCTGATTACACTGAGAAATTGTCCTCTTTCTTTCACTTTTTTCCTCTTTCTTTTCCTCATGTTTCCTTCATTTTGCCGACTGGTGCAGAATTTACCGACTCAATGCCAGAAACCACATGAACGATGATACAATGATACTGAAAAGCCCAATACAGTTTTCCGAAGTTTCAAAAAGTGTTGCTTACAGGCTTTGAAAATATTGTAATAAACGTTGTCTACAAATGCATTCCAATCTCCTGTCTTCTGTCTGCACCAACCCCTTTCTCTTGTCCTACTTTGTCCCTCCCTCCCCTGTTCATTTCTCTGTTCGCTCGGTCTTTGTCTCCCTCCTCTTTTTTTCTCTTTTTTCCCTCTTTCTTCTTCCCTCTAATTACTTTCCTTTTCGTTTGCACTTCCCTCTTTCCATCATTTTGCCGATTACGTGGATCTTGGGGGTGTCACACACCCCACACCCACACCCCCTCCCCCCCCCCTCTAGCGTCGTCCCTGGCCCTATGGATATTCATAACTTGAGAGCATTTCTTTGAAAAGAAAACATAAATCATGGTCTCTACTTATATTTTCTGTAAAAGCCAACAGAAAAAACAGAAAGGCAGCCCGTAATCAGGGTTACTCGGACTATCACGCTGCAATGTCATACCACAGTTTCAGCCTGTGTGAATGGTAGCCATAGTAACGTTTGATCGACCGCGACTAGCTAGCGGCGAGCCTGTTGATTGAATTCCACCTGTGTACCGTGTCGGTCTGTCTTGATTAATAAACGCATGATCACAGCTGAAACTTTATCAGTTGACTTTTAAGGTGGCATGCAGGTTGCAAATTTGCCTTTACAATATGCCATAATTATGTGCCTTTGTGTGAAGGGGAGCTTTTGATGCGACAAGATGAAAGGTGAGTAAATTTGCAGTATCACACTTCACAGCCTCCCGGTATCTTGAAGTTGAAAGTGAACAACTAGGCCAAAGCTGCTTAAGCAATTCGTGCAACAGGTTTCCGTTGTTAATACTACTTACTAGCAATGAGCAACCCAGCGTTATGGTGCGTATTTATACTAACTAGGCCAAGGCTAGTTAGGCTGGGGGCCGTGTCATTCCGCCATCGGGCTGAATGGAGTTAAGAGATTTGTTGGAAGCATTGTGATCGGTGCATCACAATCACAGTTGAATGAAACAGAGAGGATTGGGTTTCTTTGTAAAGGGTAGAATAAGTCACTGTAGGCTATTTATAAACGTTGGGTTGTAAACATGAATCAGACCGGTAAACTAGGCATAGTCCTAGGACTATAGGAAAGATTTATTTTCTAAGGACTAGCCCAGTTGTATTAAGTAAGGAAGGATTTAGGCTATTTCCTCATAATAGGTAGGCTCCGCTAATCATCAAAAGAATAGATTAGGCATATCTTTCACATGCACAATCGCTGCTGTAGACGCATATAGACACGAAGTACTGTACTGTTGTGTAACGTTACATGTACGTAGGCTGAAGTATCGTATACAAATGATGACTGCATTCCTAATTATCAGTGCAACAATACCACAGGGAGGACGTGAATATGACGGCTGATACGTTATGAATAGAGGCAGAAGGGGATGAAACCTGCATTGCATTTTCTTCATACTATAAACAACAACTATTTGCCTTACATATATTTTCACGGTTGATGGCCTGAGGAAATGTTACCCGAGGGCCGGCCTGCCCATGCCTCTTTTTTTGGCATAAGACATGAACTAGAAATTAGCAAAATTTCGATGGAAAAGGCAGTGACCGGTTTATGTAACTGAGCCCCGACCCTATAGATAAAAAATTACCATAGACATGCCGTTGCCTAATACTACTATACACATACATTTCTTTACATATGATTTCATGGTTGAGCGCCTGGGGAACTGCCATGGCATGGCGAGGAGTTAGTTCCATTTTGATGAAAAGGCAGTTGCCGTTTTATGTCCAAATGATCATGCAGTGTTTAAACACTGGTTTTCTGTTGACTTTTTGATTATTATTTCTGAAGTAATCTTGGTGACCGTCCATTACCGTCCTCAACATATACAATATAGCCTCAAATTGTGCATTAACTATTGTAACTTCCTGGATACACTCATGTTTAAGATTTCAAATTTCTTTCCAGAACTTGGTTTAAGCAACGAAGAGATATGCACACCTGACACCAACGACAAAATGATAGCGTACTTAATGATTAAAATCATTACAACAAATAGCCACTGCACAAGTTTTTTTGTTTGTTTTGTAATGTTTGTTTGTTTGTTTGCAAGTCACAATCGCTAATTCCTTAAGTGATGCCGCTTCCATGCCGTTTTCCGTAACATGTTGGCTTAAGACCTAGTCACCAGTTGTAGGCTAAATTATATATCAGGTGTACCAAAAAGCCTTGACGCTGCAACTCATGATCCTCCCAGTATGTTGATAGTCGGGCCTGAAGGGATTTGTAGACTCTCTTCTGCCGCCTGTAAAAGACCAAAGTAATAGATTTTGATTTACTGACAAACGATCATGTTTTGCAAAATCTTTTAACCCGATTACGGATTAAAACAGTGGTCAGTGTCAATAAACTAGTACGTGTCAATTGAGTACAATGATTGTAATCCCCTACATGTACACACTGAGATCTTCACGTGCAGACGTGTGAATAAGTTGATGTCTTGGCTTTGTCTATAGCTTTATTCAGTCACCGTTCATACACGCGGAAAGGATGTAACTTTCTTCCCCACAGCTTTCTTAAGCCTGCTTTATATTCCATTCAATCTATTCACAGGCTACGTCTCTATTCCTCTACTTGTTGTCTGACCTGGACTTCTAAAATGTTTCGGTGGTTGCAAGGACAACAATTCCTTTAGTTTCTTAGATTTTTAGAAAGTGTCATTCCGCCATAGGTTTCGCATCTTTCCGCCATGGCGGAAAGGTGCGAAACCTATGGCGGAATGTACCGATGGCGGAATGACACTATATTCAGTTAGGCTATATGCTAACAATTGCCTTCTTACCACACCTAGGCCTACAAAAATACAAAGCAGAAAGCTGCAAATGCAATAGCCTTCGTAGGCTATAGTTGTAACAAAGATGTAGCCTAAGCCATCATCATTCAGCCCAAACTGTAAGATGGTAGGCTAGCCTACTCGCAATCTCATGGCATGCAGGGGCTTAAATTAAGGGAAAATGCAGTCACCCCAATCAAAGAGTGAGTTGGCTAACACCCCTGAACTAGAGTGACCGGGCATAGCCTATCCCCGGTCACTCTAGTTCAGGGGTGTGCAACCTTTTCGAACACCGGGCCAAATCATGTAGCTGTGACCATGGGGCCAGTCTGCATTCCATGCACTACAACAAAAAGATCTTCAGCGTGAGCACCGACTCCTTCTCGGCGTAGCGGCGGGCAAACGGAACTCCCGGCGTACCGGCGGGCCGAATCGGTCAACTCCCGCCGTATGATCATGTACAGTACTGTGCTATATACCTGTACTTGTATTGCCGATGCATTACGTACATGTATGTATACATACGTACGTACAATCACTTAAGGATTGCTACTGACTAGTTCTAACGTGTGTGTACTATATACCTGTATGTACATTGCCAATGTATGGTGACCATGTATGCATCACGTACATGTATACTGTACGTACGCACGCCTACGGATTGCTATGTACATGCATTGTATATGTACAGTACAGGAAATCCCGGCGTACATCGGCCCGGCGTACATAGGCCCAGCGTACGATCACAAAAACGTCGGCGTACCTCCGGTGTAGGCCTTACATGGAATGCACCCTGGCCATCAGGGGGCCGCACTGGAACAGATGTGTACACAAGGGTGGCGTCTCATCCTACCCCTTACCCCACCCCTCCCCCGTTAGTGACCAAGGTGCCCATCAATTCAAGGCAGACCCAAATGCACTCGAATAATATTGTAGTAAGGGCCTACTAATTGTTGGCAAAACTTGTCCAGTGTATTGCATCCCTATTTTGTCAACACAGGGTTTCCGCCAAAGGGGGGAAAGGGGGGGATTTGTCCCCCCCTTTCCAGAAGAAGGTGGGTAAAATCCCCCCCTTTTCATTTCCATAAAAATTTAAAAAATGGTCCATATCTTGGTTTCTTACTTAAGAAGAGGGCACCTTTGCAGCAATGTTTGAACTTTCATAAGTAAATGGCCTTTAAAACCCTTCAAAATGCACCTTATAGTGGTCTTGAAGCAAGCTTTTGTCCCCCTGAACCCACTTGTAACTTTAGCCAGGGACAGCTTAAAGGCAGTAGGCAGTCACCCCAAACAGAGTGAGTGTATCCTGTCACTCTAGTTCATGATTGGCCTATTTTGATCATGTGACAATATTTTTGTTAGTGAATTGTGGAATTCAAGGAGAATTTCGCCTTGCTTTACCTATTGTTTGTAATAGTCATGTTCAAAACGTCTTCAGAAGTGCTTGTAATGCAATGAGAGGAGATTTGCAAGAGTTTGCTGATTTTTCAAAGAAAATTTTGGGGCGACTGCCTTTTGCCTTTAATTTATCAAATAATGAAATGGTCGAGAGTATCCACCTTACATCAAAGGAAGTGATCGTTTCTTTGTTTTCATGATATCCTGTACTTATGTCAAGTTTAAGTTGTGGTCAAATAACAAGACGTACAAGGGCCCAATAATTAGGCAAATCGAAATTGGTTCGAGGGCCGCACAGGAGGAAGTTGCGGGCCGTAGGTTGCACATCCCTGCACTAGTTCATGAATAGCTTAGGCCTGTTTTGATCATGTGACAAACTTTTGTTAGTGAATTGCAAAATTCATGGAGAATTTCTCCTTGCTTTACGTATTGTTTGTAATAGTTATGTTCAAAACATCTTCAGAGTTGCTTGTATTGCAATAAGGGGAGATTGGCAAGAGTTTGGTGATTTTTCAAAGAAAATTTTGGGGCGACTGCCTAATGCCTTTAAACTAAAGCTGAAGTGTTAAAGGTAATGTTAATAGGCCTAACATTAGGCCCTCGTCCAAGGGGCCAGTATGAAAAGTATGGCAATTGCACACCTGAGATTTTTTTCTAGATTTTTATTGCACACTTCAAAATTCACATTGCACACCTGATTTTTTAAGCCGACGGTGATTGCCTCTTATAACGCTAGGTAGGCCTATAGGGCACAACCGAAATTTGAACCATAGGGGCAATTAGTGTTATAGGTATAGGACGAAAACCCCAAAATTCAAGATATTTACTTCAAATCGGAATCAAATCAGAAATCCTTACAATGTGTTCCGGGATGTAGCTACGGTGGGCGGCGTTGGGCCGTGACACCCAGCACTCGATATTTCCGCCCGGCACTCCAGGCAAACACACGCCCCCCTGCCCACCACAAATTGCCTACCGAGACCTAAAACTAGCCTTAAATTTACTCCCTAAAGTAAAATGAGTGAAAAATGAAAAATTAATGGCTGAAAAATGGGGTAGATGCCATGGGGTGGGATGAGGTGCTTTCCCCAGATCAGACAATTACCCGGCACTCAAATTTTGCTAGCTACATCCCTGAATGTGTTCTACTTTTTCACAAAACTACCAAGATTATACAAAAACATCACGAAATAACACTACCTAGCTTGAAAATAAGATGATTTTCTGCAACGTCTGAGCGCTCAGAAGCGTTCGTTAGAAAAACATGATTATGCAATAAAATCACCTTGTTAGCCTTGTGCCAGTCGTTTCTTATGTCTTGAATGTACTATGTATGTACATATAATGTATTCACGAGAAGCTAGGTGATGTTATTTTGTGATTTTTTGGCATAATCTAACTAGTTTTGTGAAAAGAAAGAACATATTGGAAGGATTTCCGATATGATTCCGATTTGTAGTAAATATCATGAATTTTCTGGTTTTTGCCCTGTACCTGTACACTAATTGCCGCTATGGTTCGAATTTCTGTTGTGCCCTATATGTTATATTTACTTGGCTGATTGGATGATCACAAGTCGTGATGACTTGATTGAATGATGTATGCAGTGTCTGCCATCACTCGACCAAGACCCCTGGAATGGGGCATATTTGGAACTTATGGTCCGGTATCGATCCCATACTTTCCACTCTGGATGTTAAGGAGGCCTTCAAGGGTTTTGTTTAAATTTATTTCACACTTGACTTTTCATGTGCACACTTGAAGTGTGCATTTGACACCTTGTTGCACACTGCACACTTCAATTTTTTTTCGTGCACACCCGAGATCTCGGCGAAAAGTGCCGAACTATCCAATCTGGCCTAGGGGTATATCCAGTCAAAATGTACCATTAAAAAAATGTTCTGGCTTTTTATCTACCAGAAACGGGTGTATACAAAGCGAAGACCGAAGACTTGAAAACGAAGACCGAAGACTTGAAAACGAAGACCGAAGACTGAAGACTTGAAAACGAAGACCGAAGACTTGAAAACGAAAACATGATAACGGAAGATTTGAAAGCCTTTGATTTTAGGTTGAAATCAAACCGTATCTTATAGGAAAAGTCACATAGCCTTTGATATAAATGCTTTATAGTTAAAGAGTGCATCTTTACATAAACATCTGAAAAAATGAATACCTTCCTAAATCTTAATAAAAGGAACTTTACTAGCAAGATACTTTTTCCTGGGGCTCCGTATTTGGGAAGGGGCTACAATTCCAAGTCTTCGTTTTGTAAATCCGGTTTCTTTCAGGTTTCAAAGTTTTGAAAAGGCTTAACCCTGCGCTAACCCAAGCGATGATTTAAATATACTTCAACGGTTTCGATGGTAAATTACTTTGCCAGACCCAATCAGAGGATTCCCCTTTTCTGCAGACCACGCCTTAATTATTTGCATAAATTTGCATAAACCGGATCTTTTACCGGTTTATGGATGACAAGTGGATCGGATCACCTTGCAATGCTCATTTTCAATCCCGGGCTGCCAGGCAACACTTACAACAATTATTTTACATCAATACATGCTGGGTACCCCCACCCCACACCCTGACCCCTACCGAAAATGACGTTATTTTCAAATGTTTCAAAAATCGACACAGACGACATGTTAGGGGTATCCGGGGGCCACGCCTATTCCAAATCTGACTTCTGTTTTCTCCTATCGGATCGGGCCTAGACTGAAAACTATAGCCCTTCAAATGGGGTCAGAAAGTGTCCTTAAATCAGATTTTTGGTAATAACTCAACAACGCACACAGCTGCGCAAAAAGTAACTTCAGATTTGGAATCGGAGAGGTTGATAGCCACTGGGAGCAAGGTTTGGGGTAATTATGGGAGATTCATGTTTTGGCCCTTAAAAAAAAACCAAAGCCAAATCCCCTTGTGGATTTTCTAGGGTCCAGAGGGACCATCTCTCAGATGACCTGAAACTTTGTACCCGGGGTATTCGGCCACGCTGATTCCAAAAATAGACTTTTTAATTGAACCGATGACTTGTTTTGGCGGGAGGGACAAAAAAGTGGGGAAAGTGCCATCCCTCGGATCAAGGTCAAAGTAAAAACGGAGGGGTATTCAATCCCCCTGAATCTAAAAATGGCAGTTTCCGATCTTTTTGGATCACCGATAACGAATAGACCGGCAATTTTCGGTAGTCTTCATTTTGAGAATTACGACCTCGAAAATATGCCCCGTTCAATTGTTTTTCGTTCGATACTCGGAACATATAAGGTTGACATAAATCTAAATACCTCCACTAACTTATTTAAAAGGAATAGCAATTGCAAGATACCGTTTTTTGTGTTTCGTATCCCGGCAAGGGCTTAAATTCCAAGTCTTTGTTTTGTATATCGGGGATTGCGTATTCAGTTTTGAAAGTTTTCGTTGCATTTATGTAATTCCTCTTAAGCTAACACCTTCATGTCTGATAAGGTAATTTGAGATGAATAAAAACATCTCTGTCTGATACCTAAAAAAATGTGTTCTCCTATTTAGAAGGAGAACATATAGCTGCCCAATGAGGTAGTGTTGCGATGTTCTTCGTTTTGAGAATTAAGACCTCCATAATATGCCCCTTTCAATTATCTTTCGTTCAATACTCGGAGCGTCTGAGGTTGACATAAATTTGAATACCTTCCCTATAGCATAACTTAAAAAAATCTTAATTGCAAAAAGTATCTTGCAAGTAAAGTTCCTTTTATTAAGATTTAGGAAGGTATTCATTTTTTCAGATGTTTATGTAAGACGCACTCTTTAACTATAAAGCATTTATTTCAAAGGCTATGTGATTTTTCCTATAAGATACGGTTTGATTTCAACCTAAAATCAAAGGCTTTCAAATCTTTCGTTACCATGTTTTCAAGTCTTCGGTCTTCGTTTTCAAGTCTTCGGTCTACGGTCTTCGCTTTGTATACACCCACCAAAAACAGCCCCACATGTTGACCAAAACATCCACGTGTTATTATATGTAGGCCTAATACAAAAATCTCACCTGCCTGTGAATGATAGGCCTACATAGGCCTACATGATAAAACCAACTGGAATCGGCTCCAAGTCCAGCTGAGTCCATTCTGGGCCAATTCTAATTCTGTGACCTCCCTTTTCGGGCCAGTTCAAGGTCCAGCGAAACACGGACTGGAGTCCGGAATCGAGTCTGAGTCCGGACTCAGATGTCACAGCCCTGCGGGTCTCCAACAGTAAATTCCCATTACATAATGTATATGTAATGTATACTTTGCCAGATTGAGTTTTTACCAAGAAATATTTCTTTTTTAAAGATGCATTTTTGGTCCAAATGAATCTTTGTACTACTTGACAGATTAGAAAGCATGATTAGAGCATTTGTGTGTATAGAAAAAAGGGAAAATTAAGGATGAGGCATAAAAACCTTGATTCAGTTAGGCCTAGGGGCCTAGGCAAAATTAGTGCCAAAAGGCCATGAAGTGTGCTACCTTTTATGCTTTACAGGCTACTGTATAGGCTGTGTTTGCAGGATAATGCTACTGCAGGACTGCCTTTGTCTTATAGCATGGTGATACGCCTACAGTACCATGAGTCGATCACTTTAGTGTTGGTACACATAGTGCAATTGCCATACAGTTTGTATGCAGTGACTGACTCAAAGTACAGTACCAACCGACTCATGTACACTCACTATACCAGTGACGGAAACCCTCAACAATAAAAGGCCAGGAAACATTCCATGCAAAGCTAATGTCGATGTTATGCCAAGGTTTGTAATGTTACACATCTGGAGGTGTTGGATTTCACAAGCCAGCAATAGATGGGTGTTATTCATACAGTAGCACATTAAAACATGGAGCTAGACCTACCAAAAGTACGACAGGGTATCATGACTTGAATTGTTCACTTAAACTAAGATGGTAAAAATGTAAAAACATTCAGTAAAATGAATGAAACTTTCCAGTAATAATGCTTTTTACATCAAATAGGCAGGTATGACATTAACTTGTCCATAGGCCTTGAACACATTAACAACAGTAGGCCTGTAACTTGAAGCATATCTGTGTCCCAGGCTACGTAGACCTAAATTGTGACAGAAAGTGAATATGTTGGATGGGACTGGGTCCTAGCTAGTGTGCAGGGAATAATTTATCCGGTATCACATCGCAGTTTGGTACACAAGCTGGCTAAATTGCTTCATATATATATATGCAAAAATGTGTAGCACTTTTTTTGTGTGCATAAACATAGGGGTTTCAGTGATTTTACTCTACAGAAGTAAAAAGTTTTCAAAACTGTGATGCAAAATTTGAGTACTAAATTATTCCCTGGTAAGGTAGTGGTCAGTTGGAACACCTAAGAATCAAAATGCCCCAAGATGTTTTGTTCTATAAGGACTTTTCCTTGCTATTCAAATGCTAAATTGAAGTCTTGAATTTTGAGGTGTGTGAGTGACTGAGTGTGATCACACACCATCACTTACCTCAAATCACAGTGAGAAGTGTGATTTTTTGCACACATAGACAAAGAATGGGAACTCAGGTAAATCTGTTAAAGTTAAAACAGCACACCTACCACACTCCTTAATTTCCTGAGGAGTGTTATTTGTAGCACACCTTGAAAATCTAAGACTCAAGGCCTGAAAATTTTGGAAATTGTACAATGCTGTTATGGTGCATAGAGTCAGATGTTGAAATGTCAAAAAAATTAGACCGAGGCTACATCAGCCTACTGAAATTACAGTCCAAGCATATAACAGCTAAGGGGTTTCTCCAAAATGTTGGATATAGTTATGGTTTGAATGCCTTGTTCATTGGTAGAAAAAATAAGGAATGTGGGAAGCTCCTTGCTAGGAAATTTTCATATTTGAAGGGAAATAGAGGCATTTGGAAGGACATTTGGCTAGTTTTATACATGAAAATATGTAAAAATTGAGAAAAATTTGAACTGCTTGCCAGGAAAAATACATTTTTTCCACCCTGCTGTGTCATTGATGGGTTATGCATCTACAAGCACTGCAGTACAATTTTACATCTGAAATATCATTCTGAATTGAAGTCATAGCAGGGTGGCCATATACATCCAGCTTTTTGCTGGATTGTCCACCTTTTGGGCAGCCTATCCTCTGTCTGGCATTATCTAATGCCAGAAGTTGTTTTGTCCTTTGTGAAGTTCTGTGAGGTCACTATAGAAAATATCTTACAAATCTATAACGCAAAAATTAATTACGAATAAAACCATTCCTACTGCAGAAAACTGGATAGGCCTGTATCTCAAAATATGAGAGGTATGTATCATCAGCCTTCAGTCACATTTGCAGACTAACATATTCTCATCCCGCACGCTCTGTCATTTTAATTTAGCTGCAGCGTATCATATGTTGCCTGGTGGGCATGTATGGCAATATCTTTGTACACAACACTGGTGTGTGATGGTGACGTGACATAGCTGAAGACTGTCATGTGTGTCCTCCTGTTTGGAAATTTCGAAATGGTCACCCAAGTCATAGCCCTCGTACATCCATGGCTCCCTATAGCATCCTGAAATAATCATCCAGGAATGAAATATTATGCAAATATGCTATTACCCTTATCATTTGACTGGTATTGCTTATTTTCTAAAATTTTGCCTTACAGTGGAGGTGAGTGAGGACAGCTTTGAAGCACTACTTGCCTATGATGACCTCTTTCTGGACTACTTTAATGTGTTTTTACAGCTCCCAGTAAGTACAGTAATCACTTGCCCTTTGTAGCAGTTCTTATCATAGGCCTTAAAAATTTGTTTTGACTGTCAGTATTGTGGAGTCAGGTGGCTGATGGATAAACTTAGGTTGCATGTATTCTACTGTGGCTCTTGGTCATTTTATCAGGCAGCTGTCCTGCCTTTCCTTTATACTCTTGTAACAAATTGATTCACCCTGTTTTCATCTTGTGGAATTGGCAATTATTTTGATGTGGTTTTGGGAGATGGCAAGTCAAAGTACAGCTGTATCAATAACATGAAAAATGTGTGAAAGTTGTTGTTTCATTCTGTACTTTTCATATATTATGAAAAAGTGAAGAATGTTTGGTAATTCTGATTAGACCAATGTGTTATACTTGATCCTTTCTTGTCAGGCATTTCCCCAACCACTTTATTACAATCGTCTGACTGGAACGTTCCAGGAAGTAGAAGAAAACAACAGGAATGCTTTGCATTCTTTAGGGGAACACCAGTGGTACCGTAGTCCGGCCCCCTATGCTCCTGGCGATGATGAAAGGGAAAGAATACTGGAATGGGCTAAAAGAGAGCGTCTTCCTCTGTTTATGAGGCAAGAAGAGAACATTTTTACTTTTTAATCATATGTACCTGTATCTATTAAATGCCCATTCTTAACTTCACTACATGGCATTAGGCATTAGGCCAAAATGCAAATGGCAGTATACCACTGTATTAGTGTCAATATATACTGACTGCATACTTCACAAACAGAAAATGTGCTAAGTAATTACAAATGGTTAAGGCCTGTATTTGTGCAATTGCTATGGAGAACTTTCAGACCTCAAATTTAACGGAGGCCATGGCCGTGGTTACCCCTTCAATTAGCCTCAGTGCCCTGCAATTTTCAAAAGAGCTTGAGGACAAAAATGGCCTCAAGAGCCATCATACTATGGCTGCAGTGCCCCTCACAGTCTCAGCTGATCATCAGTGTCATGCCTTCCCACTCTTCACAAACTTCTACCAGTCCAAAGGTGATATACATATACATTTCCTTTGTGCTTCCATACATATATACATGCTTATGTTGAATGCTTGCTCATTGGAAGGAACTACAGTAGGAATACAGTAATAAAAAGAAAAGCTCTTTACAGTAATAAAAAGAAAAGCTCTACAAGGACAGGCCATGCAGGAAATTGTGTATGGCCTTGGTGCCCTATCAACAAAGTAAAAGTTTTGGCCTTGCTGCCCTACCATTTGGCCATGGTGCTCCCAGATTTGCCCTGATGCTTGAGACCAAAATGGCTGTGCACTTAAAAATTCAGAATTCGAGGCCTGAACTTTACATCATGAACATTTACACCTCATCAATCAGATATTGTACAAAAGTTCAGTGATAGGTGTTTAGTACATAGAGAGCAGTTTACAGCTTAAAGTATGATGATTGATCAAATGTGTACTGTAGAATAGTTAGCTCAGCTGTAGACTTCTGCAGGCAAAAGATAGCTCCAAAATTATGTGCACAGGGTTAGACAAAGTGCAAAAAGTTCCTATCAGTATTCACTAACTGTACAATACCAGGTATATTTGAATGCAGATTGGTACACTGCACGACACCTGCCTGAGTCTGGGCATTAGTTTATTGTACCTTACACCATTGTTCAGACCGCCTTCACAGGTTCTATGCATTCTGATTTATCTACCATCAGAAAATTGTCTGTAACTTAATGCTATTCATACCAGCATAGTTTGTAAGGATGGAAGAGAATTATACAGTATGCTACTATGCCCACTTTCTGTGAAATGAGTGAGGCAAGCACCATTTACAATGTGAAAAATGGTTGCATAGGAATATTTTTAGTTTCATGTTTGATCTGAATGTATTGTGTACAAGACAGTATGATATCAATGAATATTATACATTCTCACAATTTAGAACTAAACTATTCCTGGAATACAAGCTATGTAAGCTTTTAACTAGACCACTGGATGAGCGACACAGTGTGAGCCGTCTGAGCAGCCGTGGACTAAGGGGCTACAGCCGTCAAACAGTCAGCTATACCACTACATCCACCAGTTTAGCTAACAGCAGAGCAGCATCTATCTATGACAATGAGAGTGACTTTAGTTGGCAGAGTGATGCAGACAGAGCTGGCTTGTTTAAATATCTCCGACCCGGAAGCAGATGTATCAGCCTTCCTCCCATGTTTGGACTTGGTGAGAAAGCTGAAGAGTCTTTACTTTGCTATTTTCCAAACATGTTAAAAGAGACATGAGATAAACAAAAATAAACTTTTTTAACAAGGACTGGAGTAAACTTTTTTGTTGGTCGTGGAAGGTGCTAAATTTGTTTACTGTGTTTAAAGTTTTCGTTTGCAGAATGCTTTATCTGAAAGTAAGGTTAAATCATCCATTTTTACATCATTTTTGACATAAGTGTAAATGTACTCTTCCTCTTGACCCCCCTCTCCCACCCAGAGCACTTTGAAAAATGTGAAACATAGTGGTTTTGGCAAGAAAAAAATCCTTTATTATTTTTGAAAATGTGCACTTGGAATTTTTACCCCCTCCCTCATGTTCTGAACTCTCTTGAAAATGGATGTAAAATGGCTGATCCCATAGTCTTATGCAATGTAAATGAAAGCACCTGCAGGCGTTTAAGTGACTCCTTCTTGTCCCACTTTCTCCTACTTTTTAAACTTTCCTCCTTCTTTTCCTATTTTGGGGGGAGGGGGAGATTTTACTTTACCATTTTTTCTTCTCTCTCTTTAGTTCATACTGGTTTTTTAATCAAATAAATGCATTTTAAAAATGTCATATTAAAATTATGAAAAAAAAACATGGCTTTTAAGAGTAATTGTATTGCTGTCAAGATGGATGACTAGCAATAAATGAAAGCCTGCAAAAGTCCTACTTTTGTCAAACTTTTGATGTACAAAATATTAATTTTGTCTAGTTTTATGTAGAATATTGATCCCACTTTAAACCTACTTTTCCACTTAAATCCACTTGAAAGCCTGGTGCTTCAATGACTCAAGTTACTAAAAAGCTGTACAGTAGCTTGATTGGACTGAAGATTAGTGTGACTATAGCAAATCTCGTTCTTTGTATACTGATTCATTGCAGCCAGGAGTCATATCAGTGTAACACATACACCTGACATACAATCTGTGAAGCCAGAACAAAATCTCACAGCCTCTAGAGACAAGGGAAGGTCCTTTGCTTCTGGAGAGGACAAACCTTTATCACAAGAGATGCAACATGATACAAATCTAGAAGATGGAAGTCTCATCGATGATGTAGAAAACCTTAAGACAGAGAATGATAAAAGCCTGCAGGGTAAGTTTTGGAAGAGTGGAGAAGGGGACAAAAGGGGGATGTGCAACATATGTAAAATATAAAAGTATCAAAGACTCGTTAGGGAGTGACAATGGCAGGGAGTGCCCAACTTTATGGACTCTCAGGAGAGCTCTGTTAAGGAAAGACAGTTGTAATAGCAGCTTGGAAGCCAATAGTTCAGCTTATTGTGTAGGGACTTCCAAAAGAAGGCACCAGCCCTAAAATGCTTATGCTTGGGAAATAGTGAAGACATTTTGGTCTTGATTCAAACTGGGAATAGGAGTATTTAAAGAAATAATGCTGAGTTCTCATTTGAGGGTAATTTTTGAACTAAGTATAGTTTTAGTGGAAGTCTGAGTCTAGAAGCTTTTCTTGGGCACAAGGTAGATGCAGTTACTAGAAGTTTTAGTTTGAGAAGTATGACACTGTAGGAATAAAGTCGTGTTCAGGAGTTTATAGTGTGAAAATACAATTGGGGTAAGGCTGGAGCAAGTAAGGGAAGCTCAACTGTATTGGAGGGTGTCCTATTGAGAGACAATTTGATGTGAATTACCAAAGACTAGGGTGTTTCAGTTGTCCTGAAAGTGACTAGGAAGACTTTAATAGCTTTCTCAATTTCAGATATTTGCCCATGTTCCCTTGTCACCAAAGATATTTGCTCTACAAATGTTTCATTGAATGCTTGCTACAGTGCATTCTTTGATAATGGTCTCCTTTTAATTTTCTTTTTGGTCTCCTTTAGCCAATACATCCCCTCCTTTAATATTTTTCGACAAGAAAATTATAAATGTGATTTCACACGAGAGGCAAAGTACCTTCCAGTTCTAATTATCTTCAATAAATTATAAATATTAACAGGCCTGTAAGTCGTACAGATGGCACTTACTCAAATGTAAACATCCCACTTCGTACTTTTATGAAGCCGTGTTGTATAGACAGTTTTATTTAGAATGGATACAGGTAAAAGGTTCAAAGCTGTGAACATTATTTAGAGCATTTTAAAGGTTGCTTTAATGTAGTATGTGTTGTACTACTTCCAGGTACAAAAAGTGCTCTAAGGAGTCCTGGTAAAGCATTGTCACCAAAGAAGAAGGCAACTATTAGAATCCCCTCAACAGAGCAAAACAGTGAGAAAGGCCTAGAGGATGGATCTGAACAGACTCTTAGTCAATTAAGGTGAGGCTGAGCTGTAAGCAGGGCTTGCCAAAAGTCTCATAAAGTGCTTGGTTAAAATGATCCTAGTAATACCAAGAAGGGCATAGAATGTACAAAAATCGAATGGGTTTATTTTATACAGCCACATTTTTGCTGTAAGCAGGGATGATATTGACAGACATAGTGGCAAAACCCCTTGGAATGCCAGTTTTGCAATGTATTAGTAGATGTTGCTCCAAATTGTTAAAGTTAGAGGCAAAAAAAAACAAGTAACTTTAATGGTTTATGTTGCAATATTTGTAGTTGGATATTGCTGTGACAGTGTTGAATATGTAAATATTGTAAAACAGTTCTCATACACTATAAAAACGTTTTGCCAAAAAAGAAGAAAAACACTGATTCTTGTAGTTTTCCAGGAATTTTTCAATTTCAACTCAGAATATCAACAAAAGAATGTATTAGATGAAGGCTGTCACTTGAATACCACTTATATGAAACTAGAAACTATATGTCCAAAGAAATTTTTGTATTTCAATGAAGAAATCTATGAAGAAAATGGTGAAACTTTCTTACATATTTTTCTCCAACTTAATCAATAATCAATAATTACAGAGCATCAGGAGAGGGATTTGCATCTCCCATGAAGCATAGGCAGACCCCATTTCATCGAAAATCTTTGGGGGATGAAGATGAAAAGGAAGGGGATGATTTTGATGTGGAGAGTGAAGGCATGGAGGAGGAGGAACATGAGGACCCATTTGGGGGTGAAGATGACCATGAACCTAGCATCATAGATTATGATGATGAAAGATGTATAGATGATGATAGGACAGAGTCTCAGCTACGTCAGATGGAGGGAAAACACAAACTTACCCTACAACAGCTTAAAGAACATTTGCTGGGAAGTGTAAGTTATCTGACCATACTGCCTACTGTCAAAACATTTATAAAATGTTGCATAGTAATGCAACAGAGGGGTAAAGTCTCCATTCACGGACCATGGTGATCCAATCATGTGTTAAGTTTTAGAAATGGAATTATCAGGGGATAGGGTGGGTGCATGTAAATGATGCCCTTACCCTACACAAATAGGAAATTTCGTTACATTAATTTTTGGCCTCTTCAGTGCCATGTTGGATCCAGTATACCATATGTAGTCAGAGTATTTTTGGAATTTGTGTGAAAAAGAGGGCAATAATTTGTGGATGATTTGATGACAATATCATGTTTAACATTTCTTTTCTCAGATGCTAGGTGTTGAAGCATTCAAAACATTTCTTAAAGGGACAGTTGGTGAGGACATGCTTAACTTTTGGTTGGACTGTGAACTTTATCGGGATAATATGCTGGCATTGGGAGACCAGAAGATTGATGTGACAAAGACTAATTTGTTCAGGTAATATGTACTGGTCTAATCTGCTCCTCTCTTTGTTTTGAAAAGCGAACCTCTTTGTAGTATTGCAAAAGGCTGTTTTGTACAGGACAGTTTATACAGTATGTCAAGTGCATTTGTGGTATGGAAGGGACAAAATTATTTCCAAGTAGGGAGAAAGCTAACATTTTAAGCAAAAATTGATCAAATGATTATATGCCATTGAGATAAATCTTAGCAGAGCTTTAAGTGTTGACTATTTTAAGCCTGGAGAGGTCCTGTCGAAGTTTTTGTTAGGATCTATCACTATGGACATTTTTCAGGTGAAGGAGGTTCAATAAAACTTTTCTCATATTTACTTACGTATGATTGCTATCTTTGCCATCTTTCAACTACAGAAATATTCAGGACAAGTACAGATTTAAGTTGACACCAGATGCTCAGGAACAAATAAAGAGGGCCCAGGGAAACATGGGCCTGAGTGAATCTGTCTTTACAAGGACCCAGTATGATGTCCTTAGAAGATTAAGGTCCTACTGGGTACCAAGGTTTCTAATACACCAGGAATGTACAGGAGGAATCAAGTATGTCAATACTTCAAGAATTTTACAATAAATCATTTCATATTTGGTGTCAAAATGAGGAATTACAGGCGTTGAGTTTTAGACTTTCCAGGTGTGCTACAAGTCATACTCCTCAGGAAATGAAGGAGTGTGGTAGGTGTGCTGTTTTAATAAACTTCAAAACATATATCCAAGTTCCCATTCTTTATCTAGGTGTGCAAAAAATCACACACCTCAAAATTCAAAGCCTGGAATTATATGATGGCATTGATTAATTTTATAATGTACATAGGATATAATACCTACTTGTTATGCTATGAAGACTAATCAATTGTATCATATTGCATAACATACTCCTTTAGCTATGTGATATATATGTATTTAGCACTTTGGCACTTTCTGTGGTGGTTGCATCTCCCTTGTTGGCTTTTCAACTGTTCCCTGTGTACTCTGTGGTGGCATTCTTGCCTTTTTGGAGTTCTTTACTGAAGACTGAAGATGCAAATGAGTCAGCTTAATAGAGATGCTGTATATTCTTTGCCAGGATGTCATAATTCAATTCATTAATAATGGCTTATTATGGTTTGGTTATTATGGCTTGGTTTAAATGGATGAAAGTATCTACTGAAACTGAATCCATGAGCAGCTTTCAATAATTCAGTTGTATTTTCTATGGCAACAGTTGGACAGTATAATAATACACTTGTTACTCCACACTGTTGCAGCTTTAGACTTTTAAGAGAAAAACAGTTGGCTATGAGGAATGATGCCAAATCACCACAGGATGGATTCTTGCCCTCAATATCTCTTGTAAACTCCTTGCCAGTCAGACCAGACTCCTGCATTAGGTTAAACACAACTAGGAAGGATTGGAACAAACTAGCCATGGGAGGACGTAAAATGGAAGAAAACATCAGACCAGGTCAGATGCTGGACTTGGAGATAGATAGATATGTACCACGCCCTCTGTCTGCCCGGTTCCATGTCAGTTTGGCATGTGATAAAGAAGCAGGGAGACCATTTCAACGATATCTAGAAAGGTAAGTCTTGTGGGTGCTTGTGCTTGAACTTATGATGAGAAATTCTCATCCCCATGTAAGAAATAATGAGATGACAAAGTAAATAGAACAGGATAACAGACAGTTTGTGATTAGTTGGTTGACTTGCATTTCTTTGGATGATCAAATGTGAAGTTCTTAGTAACTAGTCATCAAATTTTGAAGCTTCCATTCTGGCGGGCACTGAGTGGGTTGACATATTTACTCCATAGGCGTTACATCCAGAGATGTGTATGTACACCATAGACTGCAACATGTTCAATTATTGTTCCAGGAAAAATTGGTGAACTAAATCATTTGCTCAATTTTCTAGTTTCTTTTATTTTTTCATGCTCTAGGCAAGAGGACTCTCGCCTTTTGGCTAATCTCTTGTTCTGGCAAGATGTTGCAGAGTATGGAGCTGCAGAGGACAGGTCTGCTGATCGGTTGCTGAGGATAGGGCAGGCATGGACAATATTTAGTAAATACTTAGTAGATGGCAGCATATGGTACATTGGTGAGTATTAGCTGCTTGGGATTTAGTAGACATGGACAATATAAGTACTTGTAGAAGGCAGGGTACGGTACATTTAGTGAGTTTCAGCTGCTTAGGATTTAGCATGCTTGGGCACTAGTGGCATATGGCATGTTAGTGAGTGGGCTGCTTAGGATTCAGCAGGCAATAATATTAAGTAAATACTTGGTAGATGTCAGCATATGGCATGTTGTTCAGTAGGCTGGCAGCATATTGTACATTGGTGAGTAAGCTGCTTAGGATTTAGCAGGCATTGGTAATGTTAGTTAATACTTGGCAGATGGCAGGATATGGTACATTGGTGAGTGGGATGCTTAGGATTCAGCAGGCATTGGTAATGTTCAGTTATTACTTGGTACTGTAAATGGCACGGTATGGTACATTGGTGAAAAAGCTGTCAACAGGTTGGGCACTGTTTAGTGAATACTTGGTAGATGGCAGCATATGGCATGTTGGTTGGTGAGTGGGCTGCTAAGGATTCAGCAGGCACTGGTAATTTTCAGTATATACTTGTTAGATGTCAGCATATGGCATTTTGGTCAGTGGGCTGGCAGCATATTGTATATTGGTGAGTATAGTTGCTTACGATTCAATAGGCATTGGTCATGTTCATTTAATACTTGGTAGATGTCAGCATATGGTAGTCATAAGTACATCAGTAAGACTAAAAGCCCTTTCACATTTTGCTCAGTTGTTTCCCAGGAAGGAAGAGAAGGGTGTTGGTAGTTGGGGACTGGTTTTATACTGTTTCTGTATATCAATACATCAGTAGGTACCTTTAAATAATTCTACAGACAAATATGCTGCTGGTGTTGTATAAAATAATTTAAAGATGGCCATTAGTTTTTACATCAAGCAGAAATTAAAACTATTTTTCTTGAGTTGAATACAAAGTGTGCAATACTAATAAGCTAATAAAAAACCTGCCCTTCATGCAGACAAGGTAGGTAGGGATGCTCTGGATACATGGTCTTGCCAGACTTACCATCTGGAGAGAAAAACTATCTAGGGCCCTCCGTCTTAAAGATTTTATGATTGATCTTAAGATTGATCTACCATGCATAGTCCTATTAACATCAATTTTCATATCCAGCAATATGCTTTGTGAAACAGGGCCCAGTTCTGGTTACTGCCAGATCCTTAAAGCAAGCCTGCTAGATTTTTCTCAGATTTTGGCCAGAATTGTCTCATTAGAATGGTAATGGTAGTATCATGATTTTATGTACTTACATTTTGTCCAAAAGATTTCTTTTTTAAAAAAAATGTGTATTTCATATAACACATTATTGAGAGACTGACCAGACATTGCAGGTTGGGTGTTTAATGTTCATTCCAAATTCACAGTTGAAAGTGAGAAAACTTTTGTAGATGTATTTATAGAACAGATTTTGTGAACATCCTTCTGACATCACTAAGCTGACAATGACACTTTAAAAGTGAGCCTGTATATCCACTGATCTTCTGCAGAAGCCATTACCAATGTATTGGTGCAATTGCTGTCAAGCAGTTCTCAAACATAGGTCTATATGAACATTTACATTGTCTTTTCTGGGAGCAACAATTTGGAATGTGTCTTGATGAACATTTACTCTCACAATAATAAGGTAATGGACTTTTGCCATTCAGAACACTTAATAACATCATTTTGAATGATTCCACTCTTTCAATTAAAATGTTCTGGATCATTCCAGACTGACAGACCCCTCAAAACTGCCCAATTCAACAACCTAGTAATACTTTATCACATAGTCAACATCCATCAACTCTCCTCACTCTCTCCTGCTGCCCCTTTGACCACAAGGTCACTTTACTCAATGTTCCTCCTTGGGATTAAAATATCTGATTTGGATGGATTTCAGGCTTTATGTGGCTAAATCTGTTTCCATCCAGATCCCAAAATTTGGATTAGACATTTTCTTTATGTTTAGGTTTGTCAAGAACATCACCGGAAGGTAAATTTTGCATATTATGCTAGAAGTACACACAAGAAGTGCTATACTAGGTTGTAAAACCATGGAGCTATGACAAACTTCATGGTTGGACTGAGAATTCTTTACCTATTATAAACTTCAGAACACAGGGGTTTAAGGTTAAGGTTTGAGGCTCAGGAACTGTTTGGTTCATCGAGGACCCTCTACTAGACTGAGTTAACAGGTGTAACCAGTTTCTAAATGAAAAAAAATGAATTAATACACTTCAAAGTTGTAAAGCATGAAGGCAACTTAAAGAATTTAATATGTAATCTATCAGAAAGGAATGATCCATATTTCTTCTATGATGTAAGTAACGTTTAATTAGCGTAAGTACTAAGTAGATACCATAGGTATGGTGACATCATCATTGTTTATAGAGTACTTGTAGTCATGTCATCAGTCTAAATATGTGCAGTACAGGAGTACATTGTCCCTCCTATAATCTGAAAGTTAAATTGGCATTATATCAAATTAGGTCTACAACAGTGTGTACCTAGGCACAGCATACAATGGTTTACAAAGGCATGTCAGCACTATACAGTATATTTGATGTAGAAATATGTTACCTTTGATGAAGTGTCTTTTTGTCTGTGTAACATCAACTGCCCATCCTCTGTTCCCATTTTGGCTGGTGTGTACATATGCTTTGTAGACCCTAAAAGTAGTGTCGTTGCCAGAGGTTGGTGATGGGGAGGGGGGACAGGGGGACTACAGATGATGATGCTCTAAACCCAACCCCAGATAGGACTAGAAAGTTTTGTGTAAATTGAGCAAATACCTACCTGTGGTAGTTAGCACTCGGGCTGATCCTTGCATTATCAGGTTGTGCAGGTGACGTCCTGAAGGCCTAAGGGGAGGGGTTGTCCCAGATATTTTTGTTCATTTAAGATGGCTTGGATGCAAAAATGGTGTTATCTTTGGCAATTTTTTGAACTGATCATATATGGATAAACTTCGATACACTTTAGTGAATTCTTTTCTTTGGTTGACTGCAAAGGAAGGGTAGTGGAGGAGTGACAACTCGTTCCCTTAAGAAATTTTTGTGTATGTAAGGTGGCTTATATGCAAAATGGTGGTGTTTTGGCAAATCTTTCAATTACTTATATGCTAAGATTTTGTCATTATTTAGTGATATTGTGGCTGTGGCACAAGTTATACTTATTAACTTTTATTTGTTTTTGTTCTCCATGCTTGTAGGTTTGCCTCCTGGTGAAAGAGATTTTATTCATGGTGTACTTTTAATGACCAGTGATTTTGTGGAAGCATCTACCTTTGAGAGAGCTCAAAATCAGGCATCTAAAATCTTGCAGAGGGAGTGGCTTCATTTCCTAAAGGATGACTTAAAAACATTCTTGAAGTATGTTTTAAACCGAACTAAATTTTAAATATTGGAAGAGCAGGACTGGGTCAAGTTGCAAAGGAATACTTTGTCTCAAAGATAATCTTGAAACCTTATTAAGTATTTTCTCAAAGAAAGGTCTTATGGTATTCATTCCAAGTTGCATTATAACTCAAATGTAGCAGGGACTAGAATATTCTTAACTGAAAAGGATTTTCATTTTTCATGAAAAATGAAGACTGTTTGTATGTCACTTTGCACATTTCACCTTATTGGCTTATTTATCAAAAACGCTCTATTAAGTACACACATCCCTTCTTTGAAACACTGGATCGTAGCAGAGTTTGTTAGGGAGCTGTTGTTTTGGCTGTTGATATGTTATTACAATTTCCCTGTGGTTTGTAGAAGTGGTAGTTATCAGAGCAGTAGAGACCATACATAGAACTGGTCCAGTCTGTGTCAGAATTATATGAGAACTATTGAGGTATGTTACACATTGATTGAATTGTAAAAATGGTCATAAAAACTTATGCAATAAAGTGAAGTCCATAATGAGCTGTGTTGCACTTATTTTTTCAGATTCAGAGATAGGCCTGAGGATAAGATTCATTCTGGTAGCTCTAGGTTCTCGTCGGCCTCAAGACAGGGACAGGGAGACATTGATACAACTCAAGAAAGGTAAGATACTACAAAAGACAGAAATACTGAATGAAAAGCAAAATAGGTACCTTGCACAAACCATCATTAAGTTGTGGTCCTTAATAAAATAATTCACCCAAGTTCATCCACATGGGTCACATATCTACACCACTTCCGAAATTATTTTAAATATGATGTCTAAGAAAGTTCAATGGCAGTATTTTCAGATACAACCTACATCAAATGAAAGAACATTTGAAGATGCCACTGCTATTTTGAGAATCAAATATAGCTGCAAGGCTGCCCTCATTATTAAATTGTTTTCATTTTATTAAACTTAATTTTAATTTAAAAATGTCTGCTTGTTTTCCAGCAAAGAAATAAAGAAAGAGAAAGGTAAAGTGAAAGATGTAGGTGATGCAGCAGCCAGGAAAAAAGCTATGAAGGAGAAGAAGAAGAAGCAGGCAGCGATGCAACGGAAACTGATGAAGCAAGTGAAGGCAAGGCAGGCAAATGCAAATAAATCTAAAGATCAAGGGGTCAAATTTCAGTCACAACAAGAGAAGGGCAAGAAAGGTGGGAAGGAGAAAGAGGAGAAAGCCAAACATATTGATGAAGATGAAGAGGATAGTTCAGAGGAGATGGATGATAATGATGATGATGAGGAAGAAGAAGAAGAGAAAAACAGAGATATTACTTTCAAGAAGATGTACCACAATAAATCGTATGTTGTCATTTCATTAATTTCACATTTTTGTATAATTTTAGAGGATGTTTCAGTACAAATTTTCTCACAAAGGAGAGGCAGTGTGGAGTGTATCTTTTTTGCTTGTTATCTGCAAAAAGCTATGATGCATTGGTCTAAAGTAATGAAATTTCTCTGTGTAGGAATCCATTGTAATTATTAGTGTTTGCACTGGGTCCAAAATTCGGAACCAGGTACCTGAAGTCGATGGTCGGTTGGGTACCCGGGTACCTGAAAATATAACTTCTGCTAGGCTACAAGTTTGTTGTAAAGTCATGACAAGAAATTTTGCTTTGCATGTTGATATAATATAACACCAACGTATCTTACGTACAGGCATGACAAGTGTTCTTAGGCATGTGTGTGATAAATTTTGCCAGGAAAAAGTAACATGTTAGGTGTTCTGTCACATGTGCAATCTATGTTAGTGGAACTTTGGATCCAGGCAGCAATTTCAGAACCGGGTCCTGACATCGTCGGTCGGGTACCCTGTGCAAACACTAGTAATTATGCCCCCAATTCTGTAGGAAGGTTTAGTTTTTCTTCTCATTTATTCATTGGAAGAAATTTATATTTCATTGACTGGGTGAGGTACTGTATGAAGAGTGCACACTCTACAAAGGAAAGACAGAGGAAAATTATGTAACATTTTGTAGGAATTTTGGACTGATGTTAACATTTTGTACTATAAAGTAGATGTTACAATTATAACAATGTTACAAGTACAAGCACAACAATACCACCAGATACTTTATGGTGTGACTCTGTGAAAGTTTGTTTCTGTAAGTAAATCAAGATTACAGTCAAGAATTCTGTAAGAATATAAAGATGAAAAGTAAAAGGCTTTTAATACAAGAACATGTTTTATCTTGTTCATTTTCTCAACAGATTAATGAATGTCTTTAAGAATTACATTCAAGACTTTGAGAGCAAGGAGTTAAACTATGCCTATCAAATGTACATGGATGTAGACATTGCACTCAAAATACCAGAAGGACAGGTTGAGAAGAGGACGAATCAATTTAAGCAGATCATTAATACATACTTTGATCCATCATCTAGAAAGTGAGTTTATGCAAACAATACTGATATCTGTCATTCTAGGGATGTATCAATACAGTTAACAGCAGAAAGGAGGGAGGAAGTAATGGGAGCTCTTTATAGCAAAATGTCTTCAGTCATCATAGCAAAGAAAACACCCTTCCACTTGAAGCCTCCTCCCCCCCCCCCCACCCCCATCATGTAAAACATTTTAAATCTAGATGGTGTACAATGTAGGAAGGACATTGATGGTTGTGTGAAAAGGAGGTGGACAAGAAGATTATCAACATTAGATTGATACAGGCTAAGGTTGAATGGTAGAGGAACACTTGTTAAAAGTATTCTCGTATATTCTAACTTATGCAGATTTTCTGGATCATACTGTGCAAAATTAAAACATTCTCTTGTCCATTGTGACACCTGTACTCTCTGCATATACTGGAGGAATTCAGAAGGAAAGAATAAAGTTGAAAGACATTTATTTTGGGTGATTAAATGTCGTACATAAAAAGTTCTCAATCCTTTACTTCTTTGGCAACAGATCTATTAACTTGTCACATGATGTCCTGATGAAGTTGGCCAAAGAAGGCAACAAACCAACTGCAAAGGTAATGGAAGCAGCACAAAGGCATGCCCTACATGGATTAGAAGATGCTTTTCAAGGGTTCTGGAGTGTGAGTAGTAGAGTCAACAGTATTTATGTTTCACCTGATGCTCTCGTTGATATGACTTGGAAATAATTTATTTGCAAAGTATATAGATGACTATAGTTTAATAGTGACATTGTAAGATAAATACATTGTAGTTTGAAGGTGATAACCAGTTCAGATTTGTGACTGGAAATTTTCATTCAGCTGATGTGATCAAAGGTGTACAGGTTGTATTTTTTGGGTCTTTCATGTAGGATAAAGATGATTTGTAGTCACTCCAAAATGAATTAATGGGCTCTGTCCCATTTAAAATTTGTATTTTCCTAACACACTTTGAAGAAAGTGTTTTGTCAGTGTGAAGTGGCAAGTTATTGCTGTGTGCCTGGGAAAAGGCTTGCACTGTCTTGGGCTCTTAAAAGGAATACAGTATGATTTCAATAGGGTTTTGAAAGTTTTGCTAGGGTGGGGGTAGACAACAAGTCTGTTAGTAAAAGGCTATCACAGCATCAGCCACAGCCAGAGATTTCTTGCAGGATTGTATCAAGATCTTGAAAATAAAGATATGCTACGTTATTATTGTCTTATGACTTTACTCCATATTCATGGTTCTGGTGGTCTGGAAGCTAATTTGTGGTATGATTTGTGGTGTTACATATGTTTTGTGAGTTGCAGTATAAGAGTGATATTTGCTATGCTCATTCTATTTTTGGTCACTTTACCCTTTTGGGGACAGCCACACTAGACATCTCTCTTTTGGGAAAATGAATATAAACATAGCGCCATCACTTTGCAGTCTACATTTATTGCATAGAAGACACAATTAGCTGTTACATGATGTATAGTATGGTGCATGTTGCTATGGAAACTTTCCAAGATTATGTGCACTAAACCAGTAGGCCAATTGTATGGCGTATGCACAATATGCCATGAGAGGTTTCAGCCAAGGCTTGTTTCTGGCCCCACATTTTATGAAAGGTAATCAGTATACAAAGTATGTTGGTATCACATGAAAGATTATAGAATTCTAAACGAAGCTTGTGTTCAACAGTTTATTTTCTTATAAAAAACAAAGACTGAAATCACAGTCACATATTCATTACCACACTGTACAAAGTGGTTGGTCCTGCGTGAGGGTAGGGTACAGGTTTGTGGTCCTGAAAGGGTTAATTAGTCATAGACTATAGTATCAAATATTTGACTTCAAAGTTCTCTTCAAATTTGAAGTGTGGACTTCTCCTGAGGTTACTTGGTGTTTAGGAATGAAATTCAAGGAAATTGTTCAAGAATGTGTTTGTAGTATAATAAAGAGATTAAGGCAGTATTAATGAAAACCTAAAGGAGAAAACATGTACTTTCTTATAATTCTTAGGAAAATGCTGATATCAAGATCAGTAGCATAGTGTGTAACAAAATGGTGGGGACGGAGGGGGAATGGCTGTGACAAAGATATGTTTCTAGACATATTTGCAGTGCACCCTCCATTTACCACGATTTCCTTTCATGCAGCCATATGTAGAGTTTACAGAGCAGCAGAGTGTCACAGGAGATAGTATATGGTAAAGTAGTTTTATAGTTTAATGATCCTTGCATCTATCTGTCTGTTAGATGGTATTATGTATTTCTGTTTGCTTCAAGTCCTCTTTCCCATCTCCCACCTATGCAGAGTCATGTAGAATCTATGGAGGAGCAGGGTATCACTGGCGATGCCCTTGGTAAAGCAGTAGATTTAGCTTTTCGCTCTGAGAGCACCCAAAGTCTCATTGTCGCCTACAAAAGGCGACGGAGAGGTAGAGCCCCGGTAAGATGCTCCATTTCATGTTTTGCACGAAAATTTTCCAAGACCTGTGTGCCGTGAAAACTCCTTTTCTTTCCCTTAACTTAGTGTGTGTGCAGAAATGGGGGAACTCACATATACTAACTTGGGAAAAGTATTGTTGGAATGATTACATCAATCTTGAGTCTTTTACACAATCAAGGGGTGAAACAATTACAGATGTTCAACAAACCCCACCACTTTCCCCAAAAAAGATTATTACACCACAAATTTAGCTATGTAGTTACTGTGCTGTAGGTTGAGACCTGAGGCAGGTGAACCAGACACTTTTGGGAGGGTTGCAGGCCATTTGGGGGAATATCTGTGACAGCTGTGACTGTTGTAACAATGCTAGTATAACAGTGATAGGTAAAATGGTTGCAAGAGTGGGGCATACTCTGAAACAGAATAAATATTTAATTTCCACGGTAAAAAAACAAAAAAAATTGGGGAAATGTTAAATACTCTTAGTTTGTTGTCTGACAGTGTGCATTATAATTTTTTAACTCTTCTTCTAGACCACAGTAACTAAAAGTTTTTTTTTTTATTTTTTTATTTTAATGCCTATAAGCATAAATCTTGAGTGCCTAGTACCCATCACAAGCTCTTCTCCTCTTCCTGTAACACTTTTTTCATCTTTGTTTGCACCTGTGCAATCTCTCTACTAATATACAGTATATTAGCTACATGTCTTGTACTCTTTTCTTTTATGAAAACTTAATAAATACTTCTGTCTCTCTTTGTTTAAAACTAATATAAAAATAGCATTCTCCACCAAGTTTTCATACATTTTTATGTCGTATGCAGAAAAGAAAGTTTCAAGTTATATTGAATGTCAGTGCAGAAAAGTACACCAATCAGTGAAATGAAATTTCCATAAACTACTGCTGTTCAAGACACTTTCAGTAATTTAAAATTTTGCAGGTAATCGACTTTCATTTAAACAACTTAGAGAGAAAAATTTAAATTTGTGTCTCTTAGGAATAAAGAAATTATTTCAACTGTATTGAACCTTTCTTTCTCCTAATGCACTGTGATTTTTTGCTTTTATTGAAACATAAAGGTTCTCTGCAAAGAAAAATTAAAGAGCTGCTACTTTTGGAGAAATAGTGGTTGAATGGGTTTACTGGATAGTACATGTTGGGATGGGTGGTATAGCTGTTACACATGGTTATATCATCTCATCCTAATAGAATAGGTGCTGTCAATTGCCAGGAAGTGTTGAGATTCTTAAAGTGGGCATGATACAACCGAAATAACTTTGCAAGATTGAATACAGTAATGTATAAATATCAAACCACACACAGTAATAACCAGCGCAATTCGGCACAGATGGAATTCAGAGAAAAACATCTAAGAATCCAGTTTCGAAAAATGCTACAGCTGGTCATGTGACTGTATGATGCAATTGGCAGGAGAAACACTAATCTTTAAACTGGAGGATGCATATCTAGAAGGGGAACAAATGTAATGCTGAGGTAAAGTTATCATAGCAACTTCATGAAAAGGCTTTCTTCACAATACCCATACAACATACAGAGCTCCATGTGCGGACCGAGTTGGTGGCTTCAAGGCACATCATTGGCTAATAAGCACGTGTGGATATGTATGGATATATTTTAGCTTCCCTACATAAGTCTCTATGAGGATGCATTTGGCGCACTGTAACAACTGTGCCCATGTATAAACTGTCCATAAAAAGCGCTCCTATACTGTTTAGTGGCGGCGTTATCACGAATGTTAAGCAGTCACCGTATACAGAAGCACAATTCACAATGGTGGTCACATGCACTGCTGTATACATTGTCATCACGCAACATCATTTTGGAGGCAAAACAAGGAAGCACACTGCACGCACAACATAGACTTTCAGGTATGTGGAATGATGGGTGAGCTGCCTAGTGGTGTTCCTGATGGTGCTGCCAATTATGTCACTTTGTGAGATGCGCTCTTAATATGTTTTTTTGCTTTCAGGTTTCAGATTGTCTGTGCCGTGCCTGTATTTGGGAATTCATACGGCTGTATTCCAGTATAGATAAACCTATTTTAGTCCAGAAAGCTTTGTATCATTTCAAGCTGTACCCAAATGCTAAATACTGAGAAACTTATTTTGGCCATGTCATGCCCACCTTAAAAAAGTAGGGGACAATCTGTGAAGCGGATTCTTCAGACAGCGGTTTGGTTGTTTTGATAGGGGCACATATTGTCTGTTATCCCCCTATTGCTCATTTACCCATGTTCACTTCCTACCCTCTCTGTAGGTTAATATCACTAATGAAGAAAAAGAGTCACACTTAATTAAAACTTTCCCAACTGGAGCAAAGCTTTTTCTCAGTTAATATAGGGAAACCTGACAGTTTGTTGACAATCATGATTGCTAGATGAACATCAATACTTACACTAATTGGTTTAATTCCTTTCAAAGCCATTTACTTACTTCCTTATGCAGATGCTTTGCTTCAGTGACCATAATTACATCCTGTGGATTGAATATAAATGCAACATGATATGATCAACCTGCTAAGATTTGTTCTTGGAAATGCTCAATATCCAATTCCTGCTGTTATTTGTTTTTCTCTTTTTATTCTGGTGTTCATTTTATTTTCAAGACATCCTTTATCAGTTAGAGTACTGTATATATCAATATTGTAGTTGTGTTATTGGAGGTAAGTAGAAAAATGCAGTCAGAAGTAGAGTGTTTTTCTTTATTCATAACAATGAGCATGCAAGTACTGCCTTTTCAGAATTACATGCAATTAAGATCTTCTTATCAATTAAACTCATGAAAATTACAAAATTTTATTTAAAACAGTTTAAATAAAGTTTCCTGTTGTTTTTATTTACTTTCTTAGTGTTCTGGAGAAACTTCTGTTTTTTATCGCACTTGTTATGTATTCCTTGAGTTTTTCCTACTGAGTTTGCTGAGCATGATATGCAGGTACTCATTTCTCTTTAACACTGACAGTGCTTGTTACTGACAACTTAGTTCCTGCTCACTTTGTACTTACTTCATGGTTTTTCCTTACTGTCCCTGGATTCTGATAGTTTGAATTTTACAGTTAAATTAATCTAATAGCTCCGTGTGATAGGATGGAGATTTGGGTAACAAAATAGGCTAAAAACGTGGAATCCAGTTGTCACTGTGGAGAAGGGCCTGTGGAGTGGCTTGGATTTTGATATTAATTTCTCACAAGGCATAGTATCAATTTACAGGGTGCACCAATCTATGATTTGTGACATGAAGCCCCAAACTGAGGGTCATTAAAAATAACATGTACAGAGGTCATGAGATACACCCTGATCCTTGCATACACAATTCAAAAAGTTAATTGTTTATCTAAATACTCAGTACAATTTTTTGTCTCCTTGAATGTATCCATAAATAGTTGTCCAATTATTACAGCATTATGCACAACAACTTGAAGGGAATAGTATCATTATTGCTTACTTCCTGATTGGAATTATTGTTTTGCAAACCATTGTCTCCTGCATGCCACTTTTCCCTCTAGCTGCTACCCTCTTACAAACTCAAGCGAATAACAATTAGCTTGAGTTATAATTGAAAAGATAATGAATTATGATCTTGTGGCTTGCTCTTTTCCGATGCCTTTTGTAGACAGTTTAAAGCTTCATTCTCATGCCCACAATGTTGGCGGTGGATCCCAGTGTATGGGGCTGCCTTTGCAATGAAATTGCAATGAAAATTTTCAGGCATGACATAATTAGCAGTGGGCAATAACTGCTAGCCAAAATATTTTTTAAGCATTTCAAATAACAAATTGCAATGAAAATTTTCAGACATGACATAATTAGCAATGGGCAATAACTACTGCTAGCCAAAATATTTCTTAAGCATTTCAAATAACACATAGAGGAAGAGGAAGTGGGGATTTTTCTGTAAATAGCCCAGACTTAGCCACAATAATTAGACCTAATTCATGTAGAGGGCCTGAGATACCCCACCTGTGATTTCACACCTCCAGTGCTTGCATTGAAAGGCTCCGTCTCCCTTATGTGGAATTATTTGCCCTGACATTTTGTTTTTAAACCTGCTATTGCCCATTTTTATGTAGGAACTACCCATGGCAAAGTAATAATTCTACACAATGGTAATAGGGGTACAGTACCAATGAAGTCTTCAGAATTTGAGAGAAACTTTTCTTTACACAGGTATGACTTTTTTGTATATTATTATATCCTCTTCACAGCAATCAGGTCAACAGATGCCAAACAGTCAAGATAAGAATGAATTCCAGGCCATCCTGATAAGAGCTGGTAAAGGCACTCTTCCAAGAAAACTAATGGCATTTCACCGCTATCTGATTGAGTATGGTGAGAAGGAAGGAATGCCACTACTAGACAAAGATTTATTGTTTTACCTGGAAGCGCAGAGGTTAAAAGTGAGTACTGTAATGAATTAACATAATGCAATCAAGTCAGTGTCTGTGTTATCATAGAAAAAACCCTTCAAAACCTGGGATTGTAAAAATGTTATTTTAGGGCCTTTAGTATTTTAAACTTGTTCTTGAAAGTCAAATCAAATTATGAAATTTTTTAAAAGTATTTTAAATTCATAGAAGCAAACTGGCTTTAGGTATCAAAAGGACTTACATATGGCTGGCCCTGGTCATAGCTTTCTTTTGACAGAAAGATACCATTACATTTTATAGTATGAGTTTGGAAAAGTCATCAAATTTTTGGTTGAGGGACTGAGATTTAATCCAGATCTCAAAGGTTGTATAGCTGTTTGTGTGTTATGAAATTTGAAAGAGAAACTACATACTGGACAAATCTTGTATGACCTATATATCCATTGTCATGTCTCCAACATTTTGCTGTCATAACCAGAAGCTTTTTACTGAATTGTTAAGAATTCTGTGAATGTAGTACTGTTTTTTTTTTCTTGGTTTGATATATAATTTTCATTTTTTTAAATTAACTTTACTTCAGAGATAAGCGTGCATAATAAACATCTAAAATCCTCACAGCCATTTTCCTGTTACACCAGTTGATGCATGTTTTAAACTACTTCATTGCTGATGTTGGCAGGAAGATTAGCATAATTAACACTTTCATATCCAGACTTCCAGAAAGTTATGCAGCTATGTATAGAAGCTGGAGATATAAATGCTCTATAATCTCAGACCAGACAGTACAAACTCTTTCTGCTAAATTTACTTCTAGCCCTTCCTCCAATTTAAACAAAAACACCTGTGTAGTACATCTCCAAGACAGAGCCACAGTACCCTGCACTGAGTTTTAATTCATCAAGGCCATATTGACACACAACTGTGTGTGAGTGGAAACAGAACTGACTGAAAAAGTCATCATTGACCAACCAGAGTGGAGCTGTTGTTTGAATGGATGTTGATTAAAGTGCAGCCACCAATTGTATTTAAAACTATGGGGCTGTCTCTGGATATATTTGGGAGATGCCACATCCCCTTTAAAGGTATCTCTTTGGTGTCTTTTTACAGGAGGCTTACAATTCCAGTGCTGATCTTAGCATGTTGAAGAGGAAAGTAGAGGTTATCATGGATTGTTTCTTAGAGTCTCCCCTTGTCAATGGAGGTGCTATGGTAGGATGTTTTACTCTACTTATCATCACTATAAGACATTATGTAACTATATTTGTAGTCAAATGAGGGCTCACTACATGAAAGATGTTTGCTTCACAATTTGTTGACCCAGTTTTATATTACAATGTCCTCGACAGTTTTGTTTGGAAAGTAAACTGTTTGTGTGCGGGTGAGACAGGTTTAATTGGTATTGATCAACAGTGACACATGCTCCTCTTTCTCTTTTGCTTGACAATAGTATAGTCTAAGATATTTTAACTTCCCTGAGTTGTCTGTTGAAGTTGTATGTACCATTATAGTGATGTTAAAATCAGCATAGCGAGCAAAAATCTGGTGAAGTGTGTAGGTGGTAGGGAATTTCCCTGTCAGTCTTGCAGAAAAGCAATGAGAAGGATCATTTTGGCTGTTATCCAACAGTGGCCAACAGTCTTTTATGAGCAGAGTTTAAGCATGTTTAATGTTTAAGCATTTGTAACTTGACCATTATTTTCAGGAATAATTTTGAATACCAGTAAAGCATTCAGAGGAACATGCTCTTTTTCTGTGAGCTTAAGAAGGTGTTTTGTAGATATAGTCACATATTCCATCCAGTTTCCCTTTGTTCTTTGACTCTATAGTTGGATATGATAAAAAACCATTAAGGACATATGGTATGACCATAGAAGCACTACCCCCAAGGTAGTACTTTCATGGTATGACTTAAGTATTATTAGTAGTTTGAGATATATTAATACACCTAAAGGTATGCTGAAAGTCTTTGTTTTCCTGTGTACATAGATTGATGTCCCTCCAGAGATATCAAGCAAAGCAGTGAAGACTGCTGATAACTTCCTTAAAGACAGGGGAAAGGATCCTCACAATACTAATTTATTTGATGAAGCCCAGTATGCAGTGTTTAAAGAGATGATATCATACTGGGCAGCTTTCACAAGGAGATACCGGGAGCCTGATGAACCCAACCCTAGATTACCATGTGAGTATGCAAACTATCTCCAAAATGCCTTCAGACAAAAAGTCTTTTGCAATTGGTACTAATGGCAGAAGATGTAACTGTAAAAGTCATTTTCTACATGTTACTTTGTAAATGTGATGTTATGTATTAAAGCTTTTCAGTAGTGTGTGGTCAGGTACATTCTCAAACCACATTTATCCTCTTTCATTCTGAATTTATAATTAATCCTTGCAGTAAACATGACCATATGAGGCACAAGGGTTGGAGAGTTGCAGTTCCCCTTCCTCCACTCAGGCAGCATATTACCTCTTTTCAGGCAAAATATATGCTAATTTTGGCAAGCTTGTGACACATTTGTTAAATTTCAGCAAAAGTGCTCAACCCCCCCTCTTAATTGAAAGTATTTCTGTGCACTTAAGGAGGCAAATACTGATCTTGGCTATGATGATTTTAATATGAACTAACATAGTAATTGATTGGAAATTCTACCAGAGTTCTTAGGTTAAGACCCTCTCTACCATATCAAAAATAAATTTGTGTGTAGGCTTTACTTTTTATGTGACAGTATCTCAACTCATAACCAAGAACCAGGTGCAGATGTGGGGAACTTTTGTTGTATCAACTGCAGTTTTGATATTTAAATTTTCTTTTTGGGGTTGGGTGGGGGTGGAGTCATTACTATCACAGTGGCATATCCAGGAGTTTTCAGTGGGGGTGGACAATTGAATGACTATCTGGGAGAGAGTTCTGAGGGAAGGGGATTTTTTCTCAACTTTTCATGTTTTGCAAGTGGATTTATAAATAGCCTTGTGGACCAAATCAAATGATCTTATGTCTGTAGGCACTTCATTCTCCACCTCAGACCTAATGATAATTCCTTGACTTATTACATTTACCTTTGCAGCAACCAAACGAGACAGACAAGCTCGTGAGAGGCTAAGGAAGTTTTTGGAGATGAAAGAACCAAAGAAAGAGTTTAAGCTCCCAACAGTATCTACCCCTCCACAGAGCAGGACAGGTGGAACAGGGGTTACATTTTCCCTAAGTGAGGGTCTTAAGTGGAAGGTGAGTGATTCATTTAAAGACTGAGAAAGAAAGAGTGGGTGAGGGAGGGGGAAGGCTTTCTCAGTCTGGAATAGTCTGAGTGTGTAGCAATGTACTTATGATTTGTGACAAGCCATGTTGATAAAGCACTGATGAAGGTGAATTACTTTCACAACCAACATTTTATTTCTGGCTTTGCTGGATTTAAAGTTTTGCTCTGAGTATTATTCTACTAAACAAAAGACATGTTACATTTTAGTCAAGCTTGCTCTTCATTTTATGATGACACCATGCAAATTTTATTCAGTGCATAAATTCATTGTTACTTTTCTTGAACAGGGTGGTAGCTGAGGGGTTTAGTGAATGTTAAAGATGCAAATCTAAGACCTGAGCTGGACCTGGGTGCCCTGCAGATCACTATATTCAATATACAAAAGGGGGAGTAGGTCCAGCCATCCCTAGGGTTTGGGGTGGCTGTGGATGTCACTCTGTTTGAGAGGATAAAATTTTGTATGTCTGTAGTAAAGTTGACATTTACTTTTAAAAGGACTAATCTCTTATTGTATCTTACACATTCATTATGAGTGTTTATCAGTATTTGCTACCAGCAACACTTGTGCTGACTGGTTTCACACACACACCCAAAAGAAAAAAAATCAAGGGTAACAGTGTATTTTATGACTGGATGTTATCTCTTTCTGTATTGCTTTCGAACCAAAAGGAATGGGTAATTCAATCATCAATTTATGCACTCTTTATCCCCTCCTACATTGAAGTTTACTACTATTTATGCAATCCCTTGTCTTCTGATGTGAATTACTAATTTTGCTTGCTATATTACTCTTTTCTTAAACTAACTCTTGAAGTGAGTATCGTAACCTTCAATGAATGATGTGCATTACCTCTGTATGAGTGGGAAAAACTAAGCCTTAATGAACTCCAAGTTTGGGCAAGTTCTGAATACCAATTTTTAATCAACATTCCCTTGGTCAAGAAGTATCAAGCTGGAAGACTGAAACTCACACTTTACACTGATTCTGTTTGGGTCCAAATTGTTACAAGAATTTTTGGAAATGAGCAGTTTCAGTAATGTTTCAATCTTCAAAACATGTTTGGTAAAAATACTTTCCAAGTCCAAAGCTTCAATGGTTGGTCTTAGTCTACAGTATAGGTTATGGAGATAAGTTGGGTAGGTTTATGACCATTATGATGTCACAAATGATGTCAACAAAGAAAAAACTGGAATTGTCTTACTCCATATCAAAATTTAAGCAGCTGTCAGTGTGCTTGCTTTCAAAATTTGTTGAATATGACCTCTGTTCAGTAGACTACTGCAGTGACTATATTTGTTTTCATTATCACAATGAAAGGAAGACCTGTTTCCTGACACCTTCATCAGTAACATCAAAATTATTACAGAAGTTGGTCTAAATTTGAAACTAGAAATTACTCAGTAGTTCCACTGGCATGAATCTAAGGTATTCCACTAATGTCACCAACTTCAGTTGTCATATATGTTGTGTGCAAAGGTCACTTTTCTCAAGTTCAATGTTTATGTGCTCTTAGCTAATCCAGAAAAGACCTCCATAGTAAGTGTAGAACAAAAGTAATCTCTTAAATTAATACCATTTTCTGCTCATGTGTGGTTTATATATTTTAGTGGTGGTAATCCTATTCTTGTTAATATTCATAACATTAATCATCTGTGTGTAATATCTTCTTGCAAAATGAGACAGAAAGCAGAGTTGGAAAATTGGTTCTGCAGAGGGGTTTCATATGATGTCAGTGCATTTTAGTTTGGCATACTGGCTTTCACTGCTCATTTGCAGGTGTGTTTATATTGATATGCATGCACAACAAGATCTTAGTTACAATTGTGATACAACGGATGCATGGCTGTCAAAATGTCCACCAAGCAGTGAGCTGCAAAACACAGTGATGTCACTAAAAAACCTCTATAACACAATCCTTCACATAACCACTGGTAATCAGTTCTAGTGACACTTGAAATTAAAAGTAATTAAATTAGATAAAAATAGTTTTTGCCTGGCTTTATACACTCCTGGATTCTGCTAGTAGTTCCATTTGTCACATATTACCCTGCTGCTGGAAATTCTGATCATCAAGGGTTAAAACACTTGTATTTATTGTTCTGCTGTGGACCCATATCATTAGCACACCTACATCTTTCAGGCATGAGCTCCCACAGCTTGGAAAGTCATGTGATACATTTTCACTCTCCAGACTAGTAAAAATCAAGACTTTTGTAAAATATGACAGAGGTCATGGAAAAAACTGTCACTACTCCAAAATGCATGTAACCAGCATATTTTTATGCCGGACTTTTGTTCCTCAAAAAAATGCATATAGTCATGGATATTTCATAATTTGGTCATGGAAAAGTCATGGAGTTTTATTATCCACAAAGTGCAGGAACCGTTGTTAGCAGACCCTTCAATGTAGTGCCATTTATAATGGGAGCTAAAACCAGCTTAAAACAGATTTGAAATGTGAAAGTGTAATCAGTGTATAACCCCATACTGTTCTGTTGGGAGTTCTCGGAATTAAATGTTTTTTTTTTTTTGTAACTTTTCTAGCAAACATTTGAGCCTGGTGACAACCTTAGTGATGATGACAATGCAACAATAAGAAGTAGAAGGTCAAGTACAATGGATGGAGGTCACGGAACAAGCTTTCAGAGGACACGTGCTATGCACAGTCGCTCTAATCTTTTCTCACAAGAATCAGGCATGGGATCACGAGCAGGTAGACTTGGACACAAGATGGAAATAGTCACAGAAAGCTGAAAGGTGAAGTGCAGTTACAGCCAAATTTAAGATTGGGCAAATGAGGCTCTTGCAGAAGTGCCCAAACACAAGGAGGCATAATTCTCTGCAATAGTACTTATAATGGAAGAGAAGGTTTTTTTTTACCACTTTGGGGTCCCATATAAAAGAAATACCCATTGGACCCATATTTTTAAACCTTAACAAGAACAAAGTCCTATTAACTCATCACCAAAATGACCAACAGCTACCTTATAGATTACTTGTTTCAAGTTTATTTGAAAACTTAGTCTCAGGTACATATTTGATTTGCCAGTGACAGAAATCAATGACTTCAAAAAATGCAGAAAGTTTTTCTCTTCTAGGGGGTGAAAACCGCATCTCAATAGCTTGTAGCATTTGGAAGACACTAATTTTCAAAGAAATGCAATTTTTTCTCAAGATAAAGTGCATGATGGGAAATCTGTGATGTCATCACAGCACATTAATTTGACAAAGTACTGAATTTCTTTATGTTGACACTGTTTTAGGGAATCTTTAGCAACTTTGTTTGTTATGCCATACATATGGTGTAGATTTATGATAAACCTACATGGAAAGATATTCAAACATTCCAACAGTATCAAATTTCAAGAACAAGAGGACATTCAATTATAAAGAAAAACAAAGGAAATCTGAGGCAATGTGCCCACTTTACATCACATTCTGTGACCTTGATGAGAACTGGAGGTATTTCTGGACAAAATAAGAAGTCTTTAATATTAGATATCTCGAGTTAGGAAAAGAGTATTGCTACAGGGTTTAGAGGGTCTGAACTGAAATTTTTTTCTCTTTTACATGGAACCCCTGTGAAAAGCCACTGGAAATTGCCTTTAATACATTATTCACATAGTATACTTGTGGTGCACTGTAAATCTTCCACACTTTGTTTCCATTCAATATGCAAACAAGTGACCTTTATTATATGTCAACTGACATTTTTTTTTGTGCCAAATTACCCATGAATTAGTCTTCTTGAGCTTAATATCCTTTTGTGACCTATCAGGCCTTGAGTTTTAGATTTTCCAGGTGTGCTACAAATCACACTCCTTAGAAAATTAAGGAGTGTGGTAGGTGTGCTGTTTTATGAAACTTTATTGATTTACCTGAGTTCCCATTATTTATCTAGGTGTGCAAAAAATCGCACTTCTCACAGGGATTTGAGGCAAGTGATGGGGTGCAGATCGCACTCGCACGCCTCAAAATTCAAGGCCTGACCTATGATATATTGATCATGTGTTTAAAATATGCAGGCTAGCTAGCATTGTATATTTATGTTAGTAGATGTACAGTATCCTAGTATGTAGATGGAGGACACTATTTGTTGCTTACAGATAAAGAAGTGTTGAAGATGAATAATTTGTAGAACTAGAATCAGTCACCAAAGTTGAGTGCTATCAATAGACACATCTTTAAAATAGCAAAATTTTTTGGTTGTTGTTATAATTTGACAACTGGAATAATATTAGGATTCTTGTTTACCTCAAAAAGAGTCTGTTTGCCATTATTTCGCAGTTTTGTTTGGTTCCAAATTTTGTAAAAGGGGGTTGGAGGATGGCACCAAGGGATTATCTTGCAAAAATGAGTCCCTCCCATGGGAAGGGAGTACATTCCATTCACAAGTTGTACCAACTCAGGTTAAAACTAACAAACACAAACATGTCTCAGTGATCCTAGTTGCTTAGTAAATGAAACAAAATTTGGTATAAAGATAATCATAAATCCCATTGGTTCCATACTATCTCATAGTTTTTTGGGACCATTGAGATGGTGGACTATGCTGGGGGATCAAGAGCAAGGGCTATAGACATATCCCCACAACAGGGCATGCCACACCCAAGAAAATTCTCATTCCACCAATTACATTTATTTAAGAAAGACCCCTCCCAATTTACATGCCCTGATAAAATTAGTCTACTGTAGCACAACCAGATACCTGTGTTGTTAAGGAAAATGTTGATCTACAAAAGAAGAAATGACATTATAAACTGAAAATTATTTCATCTTTGACCAATCAATTTTCTGTAGTAGCTTCAAAACAACGCCTACAGTAACTACTGAATACACCCTGTATGATAATATTTAAAACATATGTTAAGGCAAATTTCACTTCAATATTTGTGTTTGAATTGCTGGAAGATTGTACTAGGTGTCAGGTGGCATATTGGCATGAGGGGTCTAATCTAGTTTCCAAAAAGAAAAAAAAACGAAACAAAAACAAAAAAAAAAATTAAAGAACCCCCCCCAAAAACCAAAATCTCAGAGGCTAACTTCTTTATTAAATTTATGCCAGGGGCCCAGGCCCTGCCCAAAAACAAGTTAGTAGGCTTCGAAAATTATTTAATTTTTTAATGTTTCTTGATTGAGATTATGCACTTGTCAATTGTAAACACGGCCCCCATATCTGGGCATAGCGGGGCTGTTGCCACCATTTTGCAAGGGAAGTGCAGTTTATTTGTCCCCACTATGGGGGAATGTAATGGGACTTAGCCAGGATGTGCATTGCAAAAAAAGGCCGGGTATGTTACCCCAGGGTTTGCGTTCATGAAAATACTGCATGTTTCGGTTAATTGCTGCCCCACTATGCAGGGCCATTGTATGAAGTTAGCGGGGATGTGCATGAAATGCTACCCTGCACTACCCGGTCTTCATTCAAATGTAGCCAGGGAGACAAACATCGTACATTGCTATAAATCACATACCGGCCTACAAGTCCCCGCTATGCAAGGGGTGGAGGACCGTGGTTACAACTGACAAGTGCATTATTATCTCAGTTACACATTTGAATTTAATACTGAATTGCATTTAACTAATTAAGAAATGATTTGAATTAATGCCAAGTTAAAAGAAATGAAAACTAAACAAAAACAAAAGCTACACATAAGTGACTTGATTAAAGTCTCTTAAATCCATGGAGGTCAAAATCAACAGATTTTTATCACTCATGTTACCTGGATGGGACTCATGTTACCTGGATGGGTTGGAAAGGGAATACTGTAGACTTAATCCTTCATTGAAAAAGATGATCCCTTTCCAGTATTTGTAGTGGAGTTGTGTATTGATCATTAAAATTTACTCTTAATGCCTAATGGGTGATCTCTAAGCCTGCTGACACCTCTGCCATTATGTACCATTGGTACTTCTATTTTATTTGGACCCTGATTTCAGTTATAAGATTCCTATTGAAAAAATCCGGTCCGGCCGGATAGTTCGTACTGTCCGGTAAAATCCGGTCCGGCCGGATCTTAAAATTCCAGATCCGGTACATCCCTAAAATTTTGTACTGACATTAATCTCAATTAGTATTAAGGACAACCTGACAGTGCAACAATCTAGATTCAGCAGTTCATTTCATCACCAGTAACAGAATGAAAAGCTGTTATAATTATTTAAAACTTAACAATATGTTACATACATAGGTTTGAAATTTCTGTAGCAGGGAATTGGTAATAGTGTGTCCCTACAGTGTAATCAGTACAGGAAGTAGCGTACTGCATTGTATTCAAACTCAAAAGAACTTCACCCCTATACCATCAAATTTAGCTCAATTCTTAGAAAGTGGAAAGTATTCAGTGCTCAGTGCAGTCAGATTCAGTCCAATAACTAGTCTTTATATAACAATCTACAAAATTGTGGTTAATTAACCAGTAATTTAACCATAATCTGGTTAAAATAGCCAAGAAAACCCAAATATGTTAACTTTGACCAGGATGTTTAATAGGTAGTCTCGCTAATATAACCAAGCTTGATATGGATTCTATGGTCACTTTAACTAGGATGTGGTTGGATGACCAGTGACTTCAGTCCTGGTTATGTTTTGCAAAGATGAAGTATCAGGTTCATATGAATTGCTGCTGTTTTCAGTTTAAAGTGGTCATTAGTATTAAACCAATATAATAAGGAATAAAATTGTAGGATTGATTCTTCATGCTACAGAAACAAATTTCAGGTGCCACAAAATAATTCACATATTTGAAATCATTAGCAAACATTTTTTCAAGTTCTACAAAAGATGCCATGACAAGATTGTCATTCACAAAACACGCTACACTAACCCTATGGTGACTGTTCTCTGTTCCTACATCCCTCTGTGCTGATGTCTGTATTCCAACAAGTCTTCATGTCAGATCAGTAATCCGATGAAGGTTAGGTCAGGGTTAGAGTATTGCAGTTACATGGTGTTGGAACTTAGAGGTGTAACCAACATTCACAAATGTATGCATTAACATCCTTGTTATCACTTTCCAATGCAAGTGATGAAAGATAATTCCAACTAGAGCACCAGTGGTGCAGTAGCTCAAACCAAACCAAAGAGCTGACAGTTACACTAAATTTTAAACATATCTATCAGTTGCTAATTCCAAAGCAATAGATACATTGAGGTTTCAGTGATCATAATACAAACTAAGGCTTTGTTTCTAAAAAGGTAGTCGTATTTGGCCATTTTTGCTAACTATATTGTTGATCATCTTTATGATGGCATGGTAACGGTGGTGTAACAAGGGTGGGGGCATTGTGTCATAACCTCCTCAACTTCCCCAAGGTAAAATATGCCATGTATGTAGTGCAAAATTGAGGGTTTGGAGATGCCCCAGACAAACTTTGGGGTTTATTTTCCCCCACCACCCCCTCCCCTTGGCAAAATCCTGTGTACACCACTGCATGGTATGATTGCAGGTAACACAGATGACCAAAACAAATACCTGTCTTTCCCAACATTTAAATGCAAAGGAGAACTCGAGATTCCCCCCCCCCCCCCCTCATCTAACAGTGGACTTGTTGAGAGCTAGTATATTGTACATCAATATTGTCTCTTCAAAGCAGCCAAAATTGCCCACATTTGTAGAATGGTATTTCCTTGTAAGTCCTTGATCTCATGAATTGTCTGAAGTACTGTGTAGCCTACAGTTAGTACCTACTTGGAGATTTGTGCCCTTCAGTCTTGGCCATTTTGACTTTGAAAGAAAACTTACTGTTACATTATCAAAAGAAAAGAGTGCCCTCCAAATGTGCATCGTATGTCCACTCTCACACTTTGGATGACCTCAGATAACCTACAGCTTCTGCTAAAAGCAATAGGTCTTTATAATAATATCACTAATAATTATCATGAGACCCAGCATCAACATTTCCAGGGCCATAGCTAGGGTCATATGTTTGGAGGATGTGAAGCTCCAAAATTCCAACTGGATGGATGTTTTTTCCAACTGAATGGTGGCACGTAAATTGCACCATTTTTTATGTGCCCTGCATTTTACATACAGCAGTGGGGATCCTTCCTATGTCACTACATAAAGGTGATGTCATGGGGGAGGGGGTGCCCCCTCCTCTTTGGGAAATTTTGTTAATTTAAGGTTTCTTTGATGCAAAGTGGAGCTACCTTTGGGATATTTTTGGAGCTGATCATATATGGCTAGAAAATGTCCATAATTAAGTGAATTCTAATTTTTCCGACTGGTTTGATCCTTTTTCCAAATGAGTGGCAGCCCGTAAATTGCACCTTCGTTTTTATGGGCCTTGTGTTCATGTACAGCATTGAGGATCCTCCCCTTGTCACTTCATAAAGGTGCCATCCTGGGGGAGGTGGTGTCCTCCTCGCCTTTGAGAAATTTTTTTAAAGTAAGGTTGCTTAGATGCAAAATTACGAAAGCCCATTAGTGCCATTGAAATAAAAATTATTAATTTGTTATTACAAATTATTAATTTGTTGTAATAAATTATTAATTTGTTATTACAAATTATTAATTTGTTATAACAAATTATTAATTTGTTATTACAAATTATTAATTTGTTATTACAAATTATTAATTTGTTATTACAAATTATTAATTTGTTATAACAAATTATTTATTTGTTATAACAAATTACTAATTTGTTATTACAAATTATTAATTTGTTATTACAAATCATTAATTTGTTATAACAAATTATTAATTTGTTATTACAAATTATTAATTTGTTATTACAAATTATTAATTTGTTATTACAAATTAATTTGGACGGACATGTATGGTGCGCCTTACGTGCCATAAGTCCTGAAATCGACACATACCGGTTTTAATTGACATATGTCAGTTTCTCGTGATCTGAATGGATAAAATCGTCATATCTGGAGAAAATCGACATATGTTGAATTAAATCGACATAAGGTAGTTTCTCATCTTCGAATTGGTCTACCACCGTCATATGTTGTTCCTTGCCCTATGATTGGAGGAAATCGACATATGTTTACAGTGGCGGATCCAGAAACTTGTTAAGGGGGTGACTATCGAGCTCAAAGACGTAGGTGGCTGTTTGAAACTGGGGGCTGATGCATTGTTTCTGACCACCATCTTGAGGGAGAGATCTATTTTTGAACATTGAAGGTTCTTAGATGCAATTTGGTGCAACATGATGGACAAATTTTAAGGAAAATTACAGCAAATTTTTAATTTTTTTACAAAAGAAACAAAAAAGGAATTTTCGTCCTTGGATTGAGGAGGCGCAAGCGTACCTCCGCCCACCACATTTTGCCTGAGGGGCTTCATCCCCCAGCCCCCGCTTCCTACTCCCATGATTGAGCTGTGTCCTGGGGAGGTCCAGAGTGTAAGGGGAGGGGGTGTTCACTCCACTTTGGAAAACATTGTTAATTATGTTTGCTCAGATGAGAAATGGTGCAATAGGCCTAATTGACAAATAATTTGTCATATGTCAGCGCCTGCAATAGTACAACAAATTGGACAGTTGTAAGGATTTTTTCCCAGAAATCAGACAAATCTTCCTTTTTCTCATCTGGTCCTTTCTATCATACATCTCCAGAAATTTGGTAGTATCCGAATATAGCCTTATAAAGTGTCATCAAATAACGACGATTCGTTGGAACACTTTGAACTATAATTTATATGGCTCTAAACATCCAGAAAGAATTAAAACGGTTCTGTAAATCCTGCCTTATATTGCTCTCAACTTTCTTTTTCTTCTTCCTTTTTACAATATAATTTAACCTCATTATATTTACATAATTGTCTTTTTATAATGGGTGCCACAGTTGGTGGGGTGACTAGTCACCCCCCCCCCCCCCTGTATCCGCCCATGGTTTTATTAAATTTAAATATGCCAGTTTCTCGCTGGAAGGGTGAGATGCATTTTTGGTGCTGGGATGATTTTGCGCCTGTGTGGAAATGCTCCCACACTGAATGAAAGATGGCCCTGGTGTAGGTGTGGTATGGATTCCAATCACCTTCCGTAGTCCTAGAAATGACAAGCCCAGCTATTTAAACTTTTGATACGTGACGGATTGAGAAACTAGCTATATATTATATCAGCCACATCATGTTTGGGCTGAGGTGACAAAACTTAAATTTTTTAGGCTGCCTATGTAGTAGAAGAAGATAAATTCTGAAAACAGGCAGAAGTCGGTAAGGGGAGGGGGTTGCTGCAAAGCCCCTGTTAGGTGCAAATTGATGGGTTCGAAAGGCTTTTTATTGATAGAAGGTTCAAATATCACTGCAAACTGCCCTTCAGTAAGATGCCATGATATTAAAAAATATAGTTCTCTTAAAAATGAAAGGTTAAAATGGGGCAATTTTTTGCTGTGTTCTGGAAAAGGAGACTAATCCCCTCCTTTATACCCCCTTGGCAGAAACCCAGCCAGGATATCCTTTCTTCCCTATTTTGGAGAATTTATTACCATACATACCACTCTAATGAGTTTCGATGTTTTGATGTGTGGGCCCCACTTTCCCCCATCCCCATCCTTTTGAGAAATCCTGGATGCGTCCATACAGAAAGTTGAAATATTTAATAATTTATGTATCACTTCATTAGGACTATTTTGTTTTCCTTAGTGTAAATTTTTCAAGACTCACAGAAGAAGTAATTGAACATATGCCGATTTGGAAAGAAAGCAACATGTGGCGGTGGGTGACCAATGAGAAGACGAGAAACTGTCATATGTTGATTTAATTGAACATATGCCGATTTCCTCCAGTCATAGGGCTAGGAACAACATGTGACGGTGGTAGACCATGCGAAGACGAGAATCTGCCTTATGTCGATTTCAAGTAATTGAACATATGTCGATTTTCTCCAGATATGACAATTTCATCCATTCAGCTCACGAGAAACTGACATATGTCAATTTAAATCGACATGTGTCGATTTCAGGACTTATGGCACGTAAGGCGCACCATACACGTCCGTCCAAATTAATTTGTAATAACAAATTAATAATTTGTAATAACAAATTAATAATTTGTAATAACAAATTAATAATTTGTAATAACAAATTAATAATTTGTAATAACAAATTAATAATTTGTTATAACAAATTAATAATTTGTAATAACAGATTAATAATTTGTAATAACAAATTAATAATTTGTAATAACAAATTAATAATTTGTAATAACAAATTAATAATTTGTAATAACAAATTAATAATTTGTAATAACAAATTAATAATTTGTTATAACAAATTAATAATTTGTAATAACAAATTAATAATTTGTTATAACAAATTAATAATTTGTAATAACAGATTAATAATTTGTAATAACAAATTAATAATTTGTTATAACAAATTAATAATTTGTAATAACAAATTAATAATTTTTATTTCAATGGCACTAATGGGCTTTCGTACAAAATGGTGCTATCTTTGGGATACTTTTGGAACTGATCATATATGGCTGGAAAATGTCCATAATGTAGTGAATACTAAGATTTGGTTAGGTGAAAGCAGAAAGTATGTTGTCTAAGAAAAGAATACATTGTCAACAAACCTCCTGAAGCCCCCCCCCTTTTGACTACTTTACTTTCTTCTGTTCTGGCATCTAAGGCTAGCATATACCTGTATAGGGCCTCCTGGAAGTTCTGGATCAATTATATAAAATGGGGTCAATGACATAATGCTTATTACCTGACATCTAAATAATAATATAGAGTATGACACCAAGCACTTTACACCTATCATATTTTTACTAGTTTTGAACAAAAATCTAGACGAACAGCTTCCAGCAATGGAGAATGGGAGGGAGGGAGAGTGTAGGTGCAGAAAGGTGATATTAGACTTCCTGGACAGGTATAGCAAAAGGGGTGTAGAACTAACAAGCACGTTTCAGAATGTACACCTAGTTTATGCTTTAAAGTTCACTGGTATGTTTGTGCTTATAATGTTCATAAGTGATACAATGTGAGGATTGCGCGTGAAGCGCACCGAAATTTGGAGGTATACTTCAAAGCCAAAATGAAAAATCTGCACGCAGGCTCAGCCAGGGGTGGTGCTTTGATTTGCCGACATGAGGGCGAAGAGCCCTGACTGGAGGCCAGCTACTCTTAAGTCCTGACAGATGCAATGGGTTGCCGAACTCGAAGTATAAGGCACGCAAAGCGCACAGAAAAATATGGGGCTATATTGGAAAAAAAATTCACATTTTTGTTTTCATTAGGGACAGTTGAAAAAGTTTGGGTTTTTATTGAAGAATCTGGACAAAACCATGAAATTTGTTGGGGCCACTGCATGGTCGTCGTCAGGGATTACATTCTTTATCTTACCCATTAAGGCTCCCCTACGAAACTGAAAAATCTTTTTCTTACAGAATATGTTTGCCACAATGGCGAGGCTGAAGAAAGAATCTTCTAAAAGTTAGGAAAAAGAGGAAAGAACTTCGCAACGATGCATTTTCGTGTTTCTCTAAAATCACGCCAACACTGAAGAACAACATTTGTGGAAACGAATAAATCCAATATGTTTGAAATGGGTGGCGTTACCACTACATAGAACTACAGATGAAAGCGTGTCTAGCATGCAAAAATTTTTTGAAGTTATAGAAAGAATCATTACAGAACTTACTGGCTGCGGGCCTGATAAATAGACGTTTAGAATATTTTCTGAGTATATCTATGTCTTCACCAATATTAGTTTATTTAAAATTTTGCACAGTTTGTGGGGCTTGGAAAAATTTGGGGGGACTAAAGCCCCCTAGCCATTAGCGGCTCGCCATAGGGGCACGGGGGGGCACTTGCCCCCCCCCCCAAAAAAGTTTGCAAAGCATGGTCTTCAATTTTCAAAAATAAAAATAATAAATAAAAAACATGTAATTCGAGATGGGTTAGGCCTCCCTTTTCCTTGAGTGGGCTTAAAATTAAAGGAGTGAATAACTTTCCAATGCAATGCGAAGGTTTAACATTAATTAAGTGCTTTCAAAACGCCATTTTTTCGGCGCGCTTCGCGCGCGTTTTCTCAGTTGCGTGTTTGCTACTACCGTATATATACTTCACACATCACAAATGGACCTGCCGTTAGTGCGAGCTAAGGTAATCAAAACAAATGATCACGTTGTAATCTGATTAGCTTAGGCATCATAATGTCATTTACAGAGTGTAACGGTAATGCTGGAGTTAAATGCCCATAGTTTTGCAGACACTTCAGAGCTTTCGTGGTCATTAGATACAAAACCCGTTAGCCATGTTGATTATCATCCACGACTAAAAGCAGTTTTGCCAGGGTGTCACCTGGCCAGATTAGCATAGGTATCTGCCTACAAAAAGTTGTACGGGCATGTAGTCTAAAAGTATTGTGTTTCCCACAGAAGGAGAGGTTTCCCTTCCCTTGTCCAAATTGACAGCGCCGTTAGCCCACGACAGGGTTGGGAAGTAACGAGTTACAAGTAACGCCGTTACTGTAACGAGTTACATTTTGTGTAACGGAACTGTGTAACGAGTTACATTTGTATTTCAGTAACGGAGCAAGTAACTAGTTACAATTCTGTGTAAAAGTAACTGTAACGGCGTTATATTTGGTTTCCGTTACTTTCCCGTTACAAATGGTCAAAATGACCACAAATTGCATTTTACTCGAAGTAGTAACAGAAAATTTTCAAATTGATGACACTTTGGTAGTAAAATTATTTTCGATATATTTATCATTCATCCGCTATGTTGACGTCCGCCCTCACCAACATAAAATTTTATTCACGATTAGAATCAGCAGTTGATATTAGATGCACATGCTGCAGGCTTACAGGGTCACTTGGTTGTCGATTAAGCTAAGTTTAAACTTTTATTTGTGTGTCAATTTACTTATTTAGACAGAGCAATGTTTATTATCCATGAGACCGAATCTTTGTGTGATTAGTTGAAAAATACTGAACGGTCCTCTGGCAAACAAAGGCCCAGCTGACTTTATATAGCCTATTATATATACAAAGTGAAGTTAGCTGGGCCTTAGTTTACTCATATTGTCATTTAGAGGACACATTGGAAATAGTGCACCGTGAGAAAACAGGTTGGCCTATAGGCATTCAAAAACTAGGCTTACTTTGAAAGTTTAACCATTGCCTTTTTAGACGTTAGGGCTGGACCCGAGTCCCACCCTATCCGAGTCACAGCTAACTGCGATTCTAGACTTCCCTAATCTTTCGAGCATGGTATGTACCCTTCAAGTTCGGCCAGTTTTGATTCCAATGGCACCAATTCCGAGACCAGTCCTTTTGCCACTGTATAGCATATCAAACTTACATATGTTTTAATGCTCTGATACATGTCCACCATTAATAACGTCATTCATTTGTAATCACTTCAAGTAGCCTGGCCTCCTCAGTAATTTAGTTGATCATGTGTGACAATACTTTACATCTGTATATTGTACACAAATTTCAATGGGACTTTAAACACTTTTAATGTAACTTTCATATTGAGAACTCGGCTAGAATGAGCTCCGAGTACAAGTCCCAATTACATCACATTCCGGAAGAATTTCGATTCCGAAACCCCGGGCAAATTCCCAGTCTAGAAAAACGCTCTTGATACCGGCATTAAGCTAGTCGTACGTTGGAGCCCAGTAAATTATACGGTGCCAATTGTCGGCAAACACGGTACATCCATTTATGGATCTAATAACATGTATGGTATCTAATTTGATAAATCAAACGTATGAATTTAGGCTATATCATATTCTTTTCAATGCCCACAACTCGTCACACTGGAATAATGGTAAGGGTAATATAAATAAACAGCAGGAATATTGAGAAGGTCAAATGGCGTTAAAGTATCCTAATAAAGCTAATTGAAAGTGGACAGAAGTGTCCGACTTAAAGCTTCACCTATTTATTGTAAGAAGAAAGTGAAGTATGGGTACATGGTCTGCATGTGTAAACTACATAGTCTCACCATTTCTATGCATTTTTTATATGAATGAATGTGAAATTTGAAATTTATGCCCCAATATCACTTAGTCCAACCTTAGCAGTGAGGTTTTAAAATTTTACCGTTCACAAATATAGAGCATCGTATTACCATATTTATGCCCTTGAGGGGTGACGACTTTAATTACTGCTAAAACAAAGCTCTCCCCCTTTAATAGCCGCTAACCTCTCTAAATTATGATGGGAGTATAAAGATTTCCACCTTCAAAGAATTACTGTCGTAACTGGAAAAGTTTTGGTTACAACCATATTAGTCTAACAAATAGTTTGCGTAAGCTCCCAAACAGTATCATGATTCTCTGCTTCATGATGAGCGTTAGGAGCCTCTGCCTGAATCCCCAGTGAAGATAAGCTGGCATCATTGACTTTCTTTGGGGAACACCTAAGGATAGCCGGCATAAATGAGGTTCGGTCCTCTAATGTGCCCCTTCTTACATGTAATTGTGCCCCCCCCCTCCCCTCCATTTCAGGTACCGAGGTACCGTATATTCACCATAAAGTAACTAGTTACTTTTGAAATGTAACTAGTTACTTTTCATTTAAAAGTAACTGTAACTAGTTACTTTTCAACATTGTAACTGGTAACTGTAACGAGTTACAATTTTATGGAATTAACTGTAACTATAACGAGTTACTTTTAAAGTGTAACGGGAACAACCCTGGCCCACGAGCGGTCTTATGACTGTCAAATGGCCTGTTATAAGCAAAATGTTCTCCACCTCTGTGCTAAAGTTTATACCGTTTCAATTGATTTAAAATAAACACACCAAACAGTCAATCTAAGCTCAGTGTGATGAGACTTTTGACTAGTGGCCTAGCTATTTGTATATAGGATGAGACGTCGTTCTGAGTTAGGGGAATTCCCCTCCCCCTGTAAAAAAAATTCGTTTCGGAACGGTACTGAGATCCAAAATACTAGTGCTATCATTTCATCGTTCTCAAGTGTCTTCATGCTCGAAATTTTCGTTAGTTTATGAAAACAATCCAGAAAACCAACATTTTATGGCTTCTTGGCAAAGCTGAAACATATTGTGGCACAATTAAAGAAACAATAAAATATTTAAAGGTGGGGCTCATTTTACACAAATGGATCAAGCCGCTTTGCCCATTTCACCTGGCTCTTACTCCACCCCTAGGGTAGTACGGTAGCGATCGGTTGATATGGTTGTATTTATTTTTAAAGTAATCTTCTCATGACTAACTGCCTGAAATGGTTTGTGAAGAGCTTTTGAAAACTACATGGGGCATCGCTGTAATACATAATAATAACCATACTCCCATAGGCGTAGGAGGCAGGGGGCTGCAGCTCCCCCAACAAAATATTTTTGTGAAAATTCGGGCAATATTCTGAGAACTTTTCAGGCACTTACTGGAAGAAAAATAATGTGATAATGTAGCTTAATTGAAGTCGATACTTAAAAAAAAACTTCCTTGGCAATTAAAACATAGTTCTGATTTGGATTGCACCAGTACCTATATATTCGGTATTTATTCACCAGTGTGTTTTCAATGGTTAAACTTATACATTATGATTATCAGTGGTGTATTTGAGGAGCCATTAGGCCATGCCCCCGTCACTGACGCCGATTTTTTTTTTTTGTACCTAAACTAAAACACAAAATTTTACTTCAAAGGTAGCAAATGTGGCACCAGATTGCATGTATGGACACCTAATTTTTCAAAAAATTTTCAAAGAGGAGGGGGACACCCCCTCCCCCAGGCCGGCGATCACACAACATAGTGCCTGCCCACCCCCATGAGAGAAATCTTGGCTACACCACTGATTATTAGCAGCATTTTTGTGACGAATTCCCCCAGAATTATAACCAATATGGAATAGCTAGTAACGTGGCAAATTATTGTATGTAATTGGCATGCGGTGTGATAACGGATGCATGCCTATATGATATGTACATTAACATTTTGGACGCGCGCGGAGCGCGCGGAAATTTTTGTTTCTATTTTTCGGGCACATCGTTACAGCCCCCCCCCCCCCCCAAATCAACTTGGGCCCCTACGCCTATGCATACTCCTGTTGAGGCTATATTACTATCCGGAGTTGACCATTAATATTGCTGGGAGGGGTGTCTTCCGAACCTCCCTGAATACGGACTTGAGTTTGCCCCCCCAAACAAAATTTCTTAGAGCCGCCCATGATCCCGTACAACTGTGCCTGGTATAATTACCTTAATAATTGATTGACTGTAAATCGAGATGCATGCACACAAAGCGCGCCAAAATTTTTATTAAATAAGATTTCCATGACAAAACCTGCATTCAGAATCTGCATCGAGATACTTTGAATTGCCCAACAAACCAACATGCCACTCAACCAGAATGCAAAAATGCATTGAGGTTTCGATGATATATGTTCTATTCCAAATAATGCCATGATGTCCCATGTCTTTCAGTCACTGGTCAAGTGCTATCTTAACATGTTGGAAAAATAATTTTAGTTTCATATTTGATCTTGGGAATTCCTGGGAAATTTTGCATTTTGACATCTGATGACTCAAGATGATGATCTTGGGAATTCTTGGGAAAATTTGCTTTTTGCCTTCTGGTGAACACATGAGACGATCTTGGGAATTCTTAAAATTTTGCTTTTTGACCCCAGATGACCTTTGACCTCCATCAAAAACGATAGAATTCTTCCTCTTACCATAATGCATGTACATACTAAGTATGAAATTTATTCAAGCTTCCTATCTTGAGATATCGTGTTAAAAACATTTTCAGTGTTTGACCCCCCGTGACCCTACATGACCTTTGACCTCCACCAAACATGATAGCATTCATCTTCCCACCATAACACATCCACATACTACCTATGAAATCTATCCAAGCTTCCTAACTTGAGATATCGTGTCAAAATGGTTTTCAGAGTGGCCCTCCGGTGACCCCAGATGACCTTTGACTGCCACCAAAAATGATAGGGTTCTTCCTCTTACCATAACACATCTACATACTAAATATGAAATTTATCCAAGCTTCCTAACTTGAGATATCGTGTTAACAAGGTTTTCAGCATTCGACCCCCGGTGACCCCACATGACCTTTGACCTCCACCCAAAACAATAAGGCTCTTCCTCTTACCATAACGCATCTACATAATAAGTATGAAATTTATCCAAGCTTTCTAACTTGAGATATCATGTTAACAAGGTTTTCAGAGTTGGACCTCCGGTGACCCCAGATGACCTTTGACCTCCACCAAAAACGATAGGGTTCTTCTTCTTACCATAACACATCTACATACTACGTATGAAATTTATCCAAGCTTCCTAACTTGAGATATCATGTTAATAAGGTTTTCAGCATTTGACCCTCGGTGACCCCAGATGACCTTTGACCTCCACCAAAAATGATAGGGTTCTTTCTCTTACCATAATGCATCTACATACTAAGTATGAAATTTATCCAAGCTTCCTATCTTGAGATATCGTGTTGACAAGGTTTTCAGAGTTTGACCTCTGGTGACCCCAGATGACCTTTGACCTCCACCACAAACGATAGGGTTCTTCCTCTTACCATTACGCATTTACACACTAAGTATGAAATTTATCCAAGCTTCCTAACTTCAGATATCGTGTTAACAAGGTTTTCAGCATTCGACCCCCGGTGACCCCAGATGACCTTTGACATCCATCAAAAACGATAGGGTTCTTCCTCTTACCATAACGCATCTACATACTAAGTATGAAATTTATCCAAGCTTCCTATCTCGAGATATCGTGTTAACAAGGTTTTCGGAGTTTGGCCCCAGATGACCTTTGACCCCCACCAAAAACAATAGGGTTCTTCCTCTCAATATGGGGCATCTATGTACCAAGTTTGAGAACTGTTAGAGTTTCCCTTCTTGAGATATCGTGTTAACGAGCAAAGTGTCACAAACACACCTACACACACACACCCACCCACACGCACACATACACACACACATACACACATACGCCATCACGAATGCATTGGTTTCTCTTATCATCGAAACCAAAAAGCCATTCTTTTACCTGTTAATCTGTAAACAACTTTCAACTTCTGCTGTTGTGCTCTTCCAAAAGTTGCTATCAAAAGATATTGATAATTAGAACAACATTGAGGCAAGATTTTGAGAGTTTGAGAAGAATTTGCAAATAAACGAGTTCTGATTCGATTTTACGTGAGGAAAATAACGTTTGGTATTATTCTCACTTGGTCTAGTTGGAAAATATGCACAAAGTTGACATACTGTAGGCTCATGTGCTAGACTGAGATGTCAGAAATTCCAACTGGTAATTCAGATTTTCCGACTATTTCGCTCTGACGAACTTTGGGGAGTGAGACACCCCCGCAGTCGTGACGGCCCTGAACATTTTACATGTCAAGATGTTGTGCTTCACCCTTGCTGAGCTCAAGATGACCTTTCACCATCAAAATTGAATTTTGATATGCATACACTAAAAATATACTTTGGGGTGATGACTGTCTGTCTTTAAGCATTCAGTACAGTACTCACCATTTGTCCTCTTGCATAGACTACTTGGGGCAACTCGGTCTAAGTTTGAAGAAATAAAACCCACGGATATCACTCGTCCATGAGATTTTGGCCATAACCAATATTTTGGGGCTTCTGTGGGGAGAGAACAGCAAAAATATTTTGTCAACTGCCCTTGAATTTTCCCAAACCACTTCCGATGGGGAGTGAAGTTATATGGGTTATCAGGGGATAGGGTAGGGGTGCGTTCAGGTAACCACTGTCGTCTTTACATTTATATACCAGGCACGGACCCAGGAGGAGCTCAGGGGACTTTACACCCTTCTCTTCATAGCCATGAATCTTAAAAGTAGGCAAGTTTTGGTATTGGAAATGTCAGTGGTAAAGAATTCAATTTTATAAACGGGTACCATACAGTACAGGTCATGCTTACATCGCAATCACATCGCGCCTTCATGCTGTACTGGCGTTTAGAATGCAGTGATCGACTCATGAGACTGATTAACTCATGATTACTTACTATACACTGATACAGTAGGCCTTAGTTTATATTACGTATCTGTTTTATTTCACCAGTATGTTTTAAAGACAGTTCTCTGGTATACTAAAGCCTAAAGGGACCACAATTCGGCAGGGACCGGAATTCATTCACTCCATACCAATTGTACCTTGTGCATTTGCTAAGTTGACCGAATTCTGGTCCAACCCCATGCTACCAACTTACACTAACTTACAGTAGCCTAGTAACTTGTCACTGTAGTGCACACCAGGCATACATACCTTAGTTTTGACACAACAGCCCAGCTATCATGTCAAGAGCTGAGCAACCTGGTTTTTCTTGCGATATCCGTTGACTTCGAGAATAGGTAGGACGTACTGTACTTTTCCGTCTTTGAGTTTGACAACAGTTCAAAGGAAGAAACTGATTCGATGGTTTAGAAGATCAAATCAACAGCAGAATTGACAGAGCTCCAAACATCAACATTCAAAAATACTGCTAGCTAGTGACATGAGTGCTGACTGTTAGTAATAGGACATCACTTCACATTTGGTTTGATGTTGTTGGCCAAACAAAGCCTAAAGCTAGGCAATTTCTGGCTAGGCTAGGCCTATAATAAGTAACTGTGGCCTAACGTTTGATGTTCTTGTACTAGCCAAGACGTATAAATGTTAACTGTTATCCAGCCAGGGCAAATTGGCCAAGAAAGATGAAGGCGGTGCGTGTACAACTTTTGAGGGCGGAGAATTCCAGTGGTCTACTGTTCGATGAGTAAAAACATCTCACGTAACCTTGGTTTGGCTAATTTTAGAAATAAGTTCTGAATAGTTTTTGGAAGGTCATTTAAAAACTTGTAAACATTGAGTAAGTTAAGCATAACGTTTGGGGCCTGAATCACCTCACCACGTAATCTTCTGCTGGAGGTTAAGCTTTCATGAGTTCCACTTGCTAGGTTCTCCTCATAAGGTAAGTCTTGCAATCCTGGATGCTTTGAACATTGCTCTCGGCTCTAATTTAGACTGATAGTCCACGGACTATTAGTTACATTTTATATGAAACGGCACCCAACGAACGTCGTACAGTCGTAACAACAGCATACTTTAATTTCTATGAACAACAGTGATGATTTTTCTAGAAACCGAAAGATCTCGAATGAAGCGAGTTCGAAGAATTCGAAGATAGATAACGCAACATGCTGTATTGCGCAATACGCCTAGATCAAAAAGGTCAAACAGCAACACTTTCCCAGAAATCCAGAAATCGCGATCGACCATGACATACATAAACAAACATAACCGATATGCAGCATTGCGTAAGACGAGTCAGGCCAAATCGGTTTTTCAAAAATTTTTAAATTTGTTTCTTAATGAAGGTTAGGGTTAACATTAAGGTTAGGGTTACGTGGATTGGGGTTATTTGGCCATTTCTTTCGTAATCCGGCGTCAGAATTACAAAAAAGGGTCGAAAAGCTGTCATTTTGGGATTAGAGGTGTGACCTATTTCCGAGAACTTGAAGCTGATTACTTAGTCCATTGAGTCAGTGGCCAGATTTGGCCTGACCCGTCCTGGGAAAAAGACTTTGCTCCCCGGTCGTTTCGCCCCTTTCCCAGTTCGTCCCAAAAGTGGAAGTCGTTTCGCCCCCAAGTACCTACTAATTCGCCTCCTCAGGGCAGACGCTAGAGGGGGGTGTGGGGGTGTGACACCCCCAAAATCCAAGCAGTCGGCAAAATCCTGCACTCAGGGGCGGATCCAAGGGGGGTTTAGGGTTTAACCCCCTTTTATCTTCGAGGGGTTTTTTCATATTGAATAATATATTGTTTATTTTCCCGGTATGTTTTGAACGTTATTTTCAGTTACAACAATTCAATTAACATATGCCATAACTATAAGTTTGCTGACAGCGTATTTTTCCTTCTAGGCTATCGTCCCGATTCTCTCTCATTCAAAATCCTTATAGAGTGACAGTGAGTCCTTCAAAAGGAGGTCCAGCTCTAATCTTGGTTCCCATATGCAATGAAATCGCGGCGGGGGAATCGCGCGGCGGCGCGAGAGCGGGCGGTGCGCGGACTTGCGGGGCGGGGCGCGCCGGGGGGGGAAGCGTCGGGATGGAGACGGGGCGCGGTAGCGGGAGCGAATGGGGGGCGTAGGCGGGCGGGATCGAGGGGGCGGGCCGGATCGGGGGGCGCGGGGACCCGCGGCGGAGGGGCGGGGGGGGCCCGGCGGGGTGAGGCAAAAAGAAAGTACGCGGGGGTGCGGTAGTCACGGCGGCAGGGCGGAGGAGGACGATCGGCGCGGGCGCGCCCAGCGCAAAGGCACAGAAGCAAAAAAAGCAGCACGGGCGGGGGGCGTCGGGGGGGGAATGACGGCAGGGGGAGGGGGTACCCCCCCCCGCGTGGGGCGGACGCGCGCGCGAGAGAGGACGGCGAGGCGGATCGAGGGCTCGCGGCGGCGCGGCGGAGGCGGTGTGAATCGGGGGGCGGGCGCGCGCGTCGTTGCGGCGGCGGGGGGGGGCGAGCGTCGCGGAGGCGTGGGGATCGGAGAGGGAGGGGTGACGGGGTCGGCTCGCAACGGGCGTGCGGGGGTCGCGGGGGAAGGGAGGGGGTCGGGGGGGGCGCGGTGGGGCCGGGGGCCGGCGGGGTGAGCGAGAGCGAGGAGGCGAGGCGGGTGAGGCGGCGAGGGGGGCGCGTCAGGCGGCGGCGGGCGGGGCGGGACGTACGGCGTCGGAGGCCGGGACGGCGCGGGAGGGGCGCGCGGGGCGCGTATCGGCGTGGGGGCCGGGTGCGTCGGTCATCTGCGCGCGAGGTGGCGGGTTGAGGGTGGGGGGCGGGGGGGGAATCGCGCGCATCGCGCGCGCGGCGGGTCGGCGCAGCGGGCGCGCGGAAGGTTCGAGCGGCGCGCGGTGGGCGGGTGGCGACGACGGCGGACGGGGATCGATCGCGGCGGTGCCGTAGGTTCGGCGGCGAGGGGTCGCGTCAATCGCGCGGGCGGCGGCGGATCGAGGTCGGGGAGGGCGCGGCAGCGAGGGGAGAGGGAAAGAGGGAGAGACAAGAGGTCGGGGGGGATCGCGGCGGCGAATCGAGGGCATCCAGTAGTGCCTAACTCTGTTTTAAAAAATGGGAACGCGACTCCCACTTTTCGCTTGTACTTTCGCTGAAAAATTCAAATATTTTGTTGACTGGTAGCATGGGCGTCAATCCTGGGGGGACGGGGGACAAGTCCCCACACAAGTTCGATGTGTGGGGGACAGAATATCAACCCCCCCCCCACATTTGCGTAAAAGAATAGTGTCGTGGCTCTATTTGACTGGCTTTTTGATTGGTATGTAGGTTTGTTGGGCAATTGTTAAGTGTCTCGATGCAGATTCTGAATGCAGATTTCGTCAGGGAAATCTTATTTAGTGACAAAACTTCGGCGCGCTTCGCGCGCATGCGTCACGGTTTGCACTCCTTCTCATGACCATTAAAAAGGTAAATACATGGAACTAGTCTGATCACAACACTCTCCGAAAACAGACATACATCTCCAAACATCTGAAGGGGCCTCTCATCAATATGGGATGATTCAATCAGTGGCGTACGCAGAGGGGAGGGTCATTCGGCCATGCCCCCTTCACTTATTCCGATTTTTTTTAAGTTCCTAAAAATACGTTAATTTTTTATGCCCCCTCACTGATGCCTATTTTTAGTTCCTAAAAATACGTAAATTTTTTAACACAAATTTTACTTCAAAAGGTAGCATATTTGGCACCAGATTGCATGTAAGGACACCAAATTTTTCAAAAAATTTCAGGGGGACACCCCTCCCCTTAGACCCCTCCCCAGGCCGGCGGTCACACAACATACTACATGCCCCCCCCCCCCCCTGAGACAAATCCTGGATACGCCACTGCATTCAGTCTAATTTGTAGCATGATGTGGAAAGGTTGAAAGTACTTTGTTGCCGTTAAACATTTTTCAAAAATTTTTACAGAGCGCTTCCCCGAAGCCATTATCGGTATAGATGGTGATTGTTAATACACTTACGGCTAAAAAGCATTCTACGGTCAGCTCCAAAAATATCCCAAAGATAGCACCATTTTGCATCTAAGCAACCTTAAATTAACAAAAATTTCTCAAAGGGGCCCTTAGACCCCTCCCCCAGGATGACATCTTTATATAGTGACAAAGGAAGGATCCCCACTGCTGTATACAAACGCAGAGCGCACATAAACAAAGTGCAATTTACACGCCTCCACTCAGTTGGAAAAAACATCCAGCCAGTCGGAATTTGGGACGGTCACCTTCACCAAACATGTCACCCTAGCGACGGGCCTGGTCGGGTCCATAATCTCCGACAATGATCCACGCTGCGAAGCGTGGTTTCAGCTATTTTGGGACATGGTAAAATAACATCTTGAAGTAATTCCGTGGACTCCGTGTATTTCACCTGGCAGCTCTCTATGATGGTCGTGTTAACTTTGAAATAATAATTCTTATTAGACAGGCCCGTAGCCAAGCCGGTTCACGAGGGGCCGTGCCCCCCCCCCCCGTGCGGACCACTGTGCCCCCCCCCCCCCATACGGAAAATTGATCGAAAATAAAATTTTAGTACATGTAAACGGTGGCCCTGGTATGACACCAAGCGATTTGTAACCAAAAATGATCCCAAAAGGAGTTTAATAATGAACGTATTTTGTTCTCTGTAACATTTTTGTTCTAAAATCACAAAAATTTTCGCGCTACGCGCTCTTTCATCTTCAGTTACATATAGCTTTAACACCCGTTTCAGATATGTTGGCTTAATTTATAAATGTACAGGTTCCACAATTAGGCTATTGTTCTTTCGTGTAGGTGTGATTCCCGGAAAAATACAAAACTGAATCCATAAAAAGTTCCATCCTCTTTCTTTTACCATCGGGAAGATTCTTAATTCAGACTCAACATCATGTTAATCATTTTTGTGTCAAACGTAAAGTGTCTCAGTGTCCACGGGTGGTGGAAGGGGGCATCCCCTCGCGACCAGTCGCCCGGTGTCTTGGTTTTGTTCTTAAAGACAGACACTCATCACCCCAAATACATTTTGGTTGGGAGAAAGCAAAATTCTCAATTGGTCATAGGTGAATACTCTTTGATTGACATCAAAGCTCACAATACACAGCATGCGCAGAGAATGTTCTGGTTACATATTATGGCCTTGTACGCCCAACAGGATATGCCCTTAAGCAATAAACTAGGTTTGTGTCTGCACAAGGAGGGGCTCACACAGTTTTGGAAGGAGTAACTTGGTCGGGAGAATTGGAACTGTCTAGGACGAAGAGGGCAGATTCTTCCATAGAAACCCAAATTTTCTAACTTTCCTTAATAAGAACCAATTATTTTCAATTTTTCTTCAACAGAACCCCAAATTTTTCGCCGGTCGCCCAAAATTTCGCGTTCGGTATCCAATCTGTAACCCATTGCTTCTGACGGGGCTTCGGGTTGCTGGACCTCTTAGGGGAGCTTGGTCCCTTCGTCGGGCTTATCTTTCCACCACCCCTTGCGGAGTCTGTATGCAGGTTTTACCGTGGTAAATAATTTTACTGCAAAATTTCGGCGCGCTTGGCGCCCCATTCTCACAAGCGAAGTAATATCACCCATGAACATTATTAGTACAAAAATTCAAGTGAACTCTTCCAGCCAAAGCTAGGTGAAGTCTCAAAGTTATATCCCGGACATCAAGGGGTTTTCATGTAGTAATCTAGTACCATGAGTAACATTCGCTCCGCGACGACTATACGGTTTGAAGCTAAATTTACTCGTACCAAAAATTTATTCCAAAATTTACTTTTTTCTGTTTTTTTTTTTTTTTCATGTAAAATTTCGTTCAGAGTAGAAATACGATAATGACCATCCGAATTGTGAACTGTGAAGACATGTGCTCTCACTGTCATTCAAAGTCCTGCTCAAAGCTCCATGTTAGTGTTCCCATATTGTTAATTCGCCACATATTCGGGGAATTTCCCTCTGGGTCCTAACAAAATCATACTGGATCACACCAAGCCTGCGTAATGGCAGCCCCTGGTCCCGCCTCGCCGTTCGCAAAGTACTTCACCGGCTTCACCTGCGCTTGCTGAGCTGAAGATATCGTGATTATAGCCGTGTTCCCTTCACTTGTGGAGAATTTCTACGTCTCTGTATTGCAAGCGGAGGGAAAAATTTCCATCAGAAGACTGAAATTTTCGCGCGCTTCGGCGCGAGTATGTGCACACGTAAAACCGATACCTTTAAGCTATGTGTGGTAAGCTTGAGATATAATCCCCTGTAGTTCCGTCAAACTGTAATCCTGTGGTGGTAATACTGACAACAAACATAATCTTCTTCGGTGCCCCTCTACAAGGTGTCGGTTCCCCCCTATATCAGAATTCCTGGCTACGGGCCTGTTATTAGAATAGGGCGTCAGTCATCATAAGGGGGGGGGGGAGGAGGAAAGGGCCTATAGGAAGCCACCCCCGCTTCAAAACCAAAGGGATTGGTTTGTGCTAAGTCATGTATGTCCCCCGTCCCCTCCCCCCCCCCCCATATTTGAATACGGATTGACGCCCTTGATTGGAAGTGGTTGTCGTTGAATTGGAATCACTTAATATAATCAGAAATCGAGAAGGCCAATCATATTTTGGACATCCGTTGGATGTAAAGACGTTCACGAAAAATTAGACTGTTCAGTTGGAACATACATCTAAAGAAGTTACCATTGTTCTGGAAGGTATTATAATCCAAAATTCGCTTATATACGGGATCCCTTTCATTTGTTACACAAGATATATTCCTTTTTTATCCAAGAGTACGTTATGACCAAGATCACGTTTAAACATTATTCCATGCAAAAGAGTGGGTGTTTGCCTGGAGTTTCTTGCACATGGGAAGTGTGAGTGACCTGTAGGCGATATTTTAGCATATTTTCCTTCGTGCCTCTAGACGACATGGTTGTATGTACAGCAAGGGAGGGTATCAAAGAAACGTAATGTTTCCATGGAAATTACAAACATACAAAATATGAAACATGAAGATGGCCTAAGTATAGATTGTAAGGTCTGAGAAGGGTCAATTTTTCTTGGTTCACGACGCGCAGTGATGGCGCCAGGTGGGGGGCAGGGGGGCCATGGCCCTCCGTCGGGGCATTTTTACATTTTCGTCGGGGAGTCTTAGTCGATACGGTAAAGTGTGTAGTCCCCAACGGCGACAAGTCGCCCCGACGGTTTACCTGTTTTTTGCTCTCAAGAGGACAATTTCCCTTAAAAGAACCCCAAATTTTCGGCGCACTAGGCTCGCGGTAGAGTCACTCCAGTTTCTTCAGTTCTTCCATTCTCCATTGCTAGATAGCACAAGACCTGTCAAACTTAACAAGTAACATGTAGGTAGAGTACACAGTTTAAATAGAGGTCGTAAATTCCATCCTATATCTCAAAAAGTCTACTTGCTGTTGTCTTGTGTGTGTCATGCGGTACGGTCAGTTGGTGAGCGACTCAAGGAGCAAAGTTTGGGTATTTCATAGGGTAGTCCAGTTGGTTTCGATAAAATGTATGCTTTCCCTGATATGGTCTACTACGGAGCTCCTAAAGTGCCAGTCTGCATGTCATGATGGTGAGATAATATATCTGACCAAGTTGTCATCCTTTCTCTAAGAAGTCGACATGGTGAGATAATTTATCTCACCATGTCGGCATCCTTTGCTTAGGAAGTCGACATGGTAAGATAATTTATCGTACCATGTCGACATCCTAATTTAGGAAGTCGACATGGGGTGTGATAATTTATCTCACCATGTCGACATCCTAATTCAGGAAGTCGACATGGTGAGATAAATTATCTTACCAGGTCGACATCCTAATTCAGGAAGTCGACATGGTGAGGTATTTAAAAACAAGTTATGGAACACCATTTGGGTGATATATAGCTAGTTTAATGAGCACAATCAAGAGCAAAAGTGGTGTGTATAGCCAGTGACCCTGCCAAACTATTCGAAGTAGGAGGCATAATGTTTCGCTGGAGGGGCCCAAGACGAGGTGGCAGCGAAGAACGTTTTCCGGTGTAAGCCCTGTGTACTATACCATGCCATTGCGGGCAAGGCCATACACAGGCATTTTTGGCTGGGGGCTAAAACTGGAACATTACTGATCTGTGGCCTGGGGGAGGGGTCTGAGGGGAGGCAAAAAATTATAATTTCAGAAGAGCGTAGATCGCAAATGGTGTAATATCTCAGTGGATTTTAGCTTGAAAATGAAGACGAAAAGTAGTGGTGTTTTACTACGCAAAAATAATTACGAGAAAAATCTTAGCCATCTTTTCATTCCATATCTGTTATTGTCCCACTTGATAACTTTGCCTCACACAATCATATGAGCCTCTGCTTTACTGAGGATTGAGAATAGTGACAGATCGGATTTGTAGAAAAAAGGAGATTTGCAGGTGGACTGGTGGAGAAAATAATTGCTAATAACGATATTATCGCGTTTTCTCGGCAACAAATTGTTGAAAATATCAACATTCAACAGTGAGCTCGATCGATGTTCTGTTAGTTTGCACAATAAACATCGCACTGCATACAGTGCAATAATAAATTGCTGCTATATCATAACGTATTGAACCCGTTAAAAATGTTAGATTTCCGACCCCACAAAATTGGACTTTCGTGGGGTAGGATTATATGTCACTTTCAAACGCCCGAGGTTATCTCCATCGCCGAGACAATTAATTATCTCTTTCCAACAAGCTGTATCACATGTCATGATCTGGACGATAACGTCCAGCCTTGAGGTAATTGGTGTAATAGAGGAGGGGAAAGACTCGGTTTTAGTAGTTTTAACGAGACCAATACCTCATGAGTGGAGTATGTTAGAGTAAAGCCCTGGTGGAGGCCATGGAGGTGAAACTCAAGCATTTAGATTTTTTACACGCCTTGAAATTAAGGCCCGAAAATTCGTGATCAATTTCATTGTTTTGGCCAACTGGTACTCTTCACAAAGAACAGATTTGGAGAACAGGTGTGACGCCTGACGGAAATCGGAGTGTTCTGGAATTTATGTCAATTAAGGCTTTTAAGAGGCCCGACACGGAATTTCAGTGGCATAAATCTGATGCAACGTTTGGGGATGATGGGTCAGAGCGAAATGTGATCACAGCGGTGGCAATGCGCTGTCAATTGATTAAGAAGCCTAACTGGAAAGGAAAATTGAAAAAAAAAATTGGCAAAATATCATGTTACAAAGAAGTTTTCCAGCACTAGTATGAACTGAGGTTTGCATGTGAAGGCATTTCCAACTTGAAACAGGGAGCTGCCATGGCAGCTCCCTGCTTGAAAGTAGCTAATCAGGATTGTTTTCAATCATTGCGATCACAACATTTTCTTCTATTTTTATGGTGTTTTCCCTGTATGTTTTCGAATTTGGAAAAGGTACACTTTGAAAATTCCTGGGAGCAATTTCCCCCTGCCCCCGGCTGTGTACGGCCTTGATTGTGGGCCATGTATTGCATAAATATTTGTATATACTGGAGGAAAATAGTTTCGCGCTAATTTAATGTTTTTCCAGGAATCTAAACTGTCCAAAAATTTTTAGGTAAGCCTACACTAAAAAGAATCTGTACATATTTAAAGCTTAAACAGGTCAATTGTCCGAGCAGTACCCTGTCGGGCACAACTTACATTGTACTTCCCTCATCGAGTCACTAGCCGTACCGCACCACAGACACAAGATAACATTTTAGTTTAGCGAAATGAGATGAAATTCCCGGCATTTACGTAAATCGATATATTCTACTTAGTAAGTTACTTGAAAAGATAAAAAAGGTTTGTGCTATGTTAAGCTATAAGTAACGGAACTGAGGAAGAGTGGGCATAGTGTACCGAAAATGTTGGGTTTTATCGCAGAAATGACCCTTTTGTAAGCCAAAATAGGTAAACCGACCATGGGTGGGAACAGAAAGTTTCCAGACAGGGGGCTGGGCCATGCCAGAGACCCCGACTTCCGACAACCAGTATGTCGATGGGGTGGTGAGAAGGGGATATGGAGGAGTCTAACTATCCCATGCCATTGCAGGGCATATTTTGCATAATATCGCTTAATACTTCAAGAGCCGAGTTGTGCACTGATAGTGTTCTTTTGAGTCTGAGTTATGAAATTGCAAAGCGCGCGAAGCGCGCAAAAATGTTTGGTAGGCTTCCACAAAAAACATATGTAATCATTAAGAACAGAAATAAATAAAATAGAAACTTTAGGGGTTGTACACCTTATCGCGGACACTATACATTGTGTCGAAAGCACCTGAGCTACCCGATGAAACAGCCAAACTTTGCTATAGGTGAGTCGCTCACGAACTGACCGTACCCCCACTACAGAACAGCAACTAGGCCTTGCGATATGTCATTTACGACCTCTACATAATCTGCGTACCCTGCCTACATGTTGCTTGGTAAGGTTGACAGGACTTAAGCCGCGGTCTCACTACAACGAATTCGGATCGGATTCCGATCCGATTTTTGTGAGTTTTTATTAAAATCTTCTCCATCTCTGGTCAGAAAGAGCCCAAAATTTGCCAACCAGTGTAAATATATGATTTGCATCAGCAGCCTATGAAAATAGAATGTTAACTGATTTTTTCGTGACGTCACACCGACAAACAGCTTTTATCGGACACGCGTAGTCCGATAAAAGCTGTCTGTCGATGTGACGTCGCGAAAAAATTCGTAAAAATCTAATTTTCGTAATCCTGCGATAAAATTTATATAATTACACAGGTTGGCAAATTTTGGGTTCTTTCCGACCCGAATTGGAGAAGATTTTAATAAAAACTCACAAAAATCGGATCGGAATCCGATCCGAATTCGTTGTAGTGTGACCGCGGCTTTATGCTATCTATAGCTTTGTGGATTGAAACTATTGAAGAAACTGGAGTCACTGTACAGCGCGCAGCGCCCCGAAAAGTTTGGATTTTTATCACAGAAATTGTCCTCTTTTTTCACTTTGCTTCCTCTTTCTTTTCTTCATGATTTCTTCACTTTGCCGACTGAGGCAGAATTTACCGACTCAATGTCAGAATACTACATTACCATGAACGATGAACTCCTTCATATACAATGATTCGTATACAATGATACTGAAAAGCCCTATCTTTTTTCCGACGGAATATGTTTTTAGTTTCAAAAAGTGTTGCTAACGGGCTTTGAAAATATTGTGATATAAGTTGTCTACAAATGCATTCTCCTGTCTTCCGTCTGCACCAACCCTTTTCTCTTGCCGTTCTTTACCCCTTTCTCCCCATTCTTTTCTTTGTTCGCTCGGTCTTTCTCTCTTTCTCTTGTCTTTCCCCTTTTTACTTTTTTCTTTCTTCTTCCCTCTAATTTTTCTTTGTTTGCACTTCCCTCTTTACTTCATTTTGCCGACTTTATTTTGCACTTTTATATCTAAAGTGTGTCCCATTTTCCCCCCATTTGGGAACATCTCGAGGGAACATTATCTTGCAAGGCCACTTGGTGCTCCGCCTATGACACTGCCTCCCCCTCCCCCGAGATTCGCTCAGGCCACGGCCCTGTGGTTATTAAGAAAACTTCCCAATAGAACAGAAAAATTGAAAGATTTCAAAAACACTTCTGACAGTTGTCATAGTATCATGTTGCAAAGCCTGGAAAGGGCCATTTCCGGTGACCGCGGGGGTATTTTGGCCAGCATTGTCTTTGTTACCTTCTTGCCAACTGATGGTGGTGCACCACTTAGATAGTGCCACTGATTACCCCCCTCCCCCCCACACACACACACACACACACACACACACACACTTTCAAAGACGGATTGCCGCCCGTGCTCACAGTCAGGGTAGCCTTTGAAAATGGAAGTTGAAAGCTGATTCTGGAATATTTTTCTCGGTTATTTTGCCATATGCTTCACAAGTAAAGATACTCGCGAAGCGTCGCAAAAACATGGTTTTGAAAACATTTCATGCAATTTACCCCCTCTCCTTTCTCGAATGACTGGTAAAGTTAGAGTGGGTCCTCTTGTCCAATTCTACATATAAACGATGTTCGTGAATAAGTTTTTTAATATCAAAAATTTCATTTGGGGGAAGGTGGAGGGAGGGTGACATTTTTCTGGGCGGGGAGGGGGAAAAAGGAGAAGTACAAGCTGGCCTTGCTTTGGCGACACCACGCTGTGTAGCAAAGCCAAAGATGGTGTATATTACAACCGATTCCTTTTGTATTATACAACGAGCGTAGAAATAGCCAGAGAGCTAGCTAGAGAGGATACAAAGGAAGGGTTTGACACCTTACCTCATCCACCCATTCAATTGGCAAAATTCTGTACCAGGCGGCAATATGAAGAAAAGGGAAAAATGGCAAAAACAGAAGAAAAGAAAGGGAGAAAGAAAAAAGGAAAAGAGTAAAATAGAAGGGAGAGAGGTAAGAAAGAGATTAAAATACAGATGAAGGAAGTGGGTTTAGGAAGAAGAAATGGGTATGTATGCGTGGCTGTAGACATCTCACATCATACAGTCATAGTATTTCAGAAATCCTGTCAGTAACACTTGAAACAGGCGAGTTAACCGACTCAGTCGGTCTCTGGGAGGTGGGAGCGGGGGGAGGGGGCAAACTGAAGATGATTGTCCGATTTTATAGTTTTCAACTTAATTGTCGAGGCATAATAGTGTGGGCATTTCAATGTGGCCATAAATTATCTTCAAATGACCATACATGCGATAGTAGATTACGATGATCATTGCAGTCTAAGCATTTCTGATTCCTTGTCGAAGGCGAAAGGAATCTATATGCAATCATGCTTGCGAGTGTGTGTGCGTGAATGTATGTACTGGTGTTTTTTACGCGTGCCTTGTAAACACGATATCTCAAGATAGCAATGATTGATACTTCTAATACTTGGAATATAGAATTAGCATACAAACAGGAAGAACCCTATTGCATTTGGTGGAGGTCAAAGATCATGTGAGTTTAACAGAAGTCAGATTTTGAAAACATTGTAACAAATGATATGATCAAGAAGTATAAATTTGAGGGATGAACCTCAGTGCAACAAAGCACTCCCTTTCGGCAAGGAATCACAAAGTCTTTGCATGGCCGTACGGGACTGGTTTTCTCAGGGAGGGCGGTGACTTTTGCCCGACTCCAGAGCAGAGGTGGCGCAAGAATTTTCCCAAAGGGGGGGTCAGCGACCGGAAGCCCCGACAGCCTGTTGCCGTTGAGAGGTTGGTGAGGGGGATTAGAAGAAAACCTGTGTACTATACCATGGAATTGCGGGGTACATACTAACGGGAAATAGTTACGCACTTATTAAATGAGTGTTCCCAGGATCTAAGTGTGGAAACGCGCAAAGTGCGCGAAAATTTTGGGGGTAAGCCTACACTAAAAAGAATCTGTACTTATTCAATCAAAGCTTATGTAAGTCAATTGTCCTAGAAGGTGGACCCTTGTGAAAGGCAAAATATGTAAACCGACCATGGGTGGAGACAGAATTTTCAAGGCCATGCCAGCAACCCCAAGTTCCGACAGCCCCTTTGTCAAGGGGGTGGTGAAAAGGAGGTATGAAGGAATCTAACTTAACTGTCCTATGCCATTACAGGGGATATGTTGCACAATATCACTTAATACTTCAAGAGCTGAGTTGCGCACTGTCAGTGTCCTTTTGAATCTGACTAGTCAAATTGCAAAAGCGCGCGAAGCCCGGGAAAAGTTTTTGTTGGCTTACACAAAACACATTGTAGTCATTAAGAACATAAAAGAAAGAAAAACAACTGTAGGTATCGGGGATAACATACATTGTGTAGAAACCGCCTGGACTACCTGATGAAATAGCCACTTTGCACTGTAAGTAGTTCACCAACTGTTCCTACCGCATGATACACACTAAAGAACAGCAACTAGGCTTTGCGATATGGGATGAAATTTACGACCTCTTCATAGCCTGTGTACTCTGCCTACATGTTACTTGACAAGGTTGACAGGACTTATGTTATCTAGCTATGTGGAATGGAAATATTGAAGAAGCTGGAATGACTCGAAAGCGCGCGTAGCGCGCCGAAAAGTTTGGGTTTTTATTAGAGAAATTGTACTCTTGAGAGTAAAAACAGGTATAAACCCCGAAGAAACTGTAAAAATTCCCAGACTGGGGTCAGCCTTACCCGACAGGGGACCATGGTCCCCTGTTCTCTCTGGCTCCACCCTGCTCCGGAGTCTGCAGTATAGAACTTAACTGCCCAATTTTCCGCCCCTCTGAGACAAAATATCTGCCCGATTTAGTCAGGTTTCTGACATTCGAGGGCAACCCCTCGGCCCGTACGGCCATGAGCTTTTAGCCTTTCAGGTTTTTCTTTCTTGTTCTCTCTTTTTCTCCCCTTCTTGACTTTCATTTTGACGACTGATGTAAAATTTTGTGGACTCACCGTGGTTCGATTTTACACTACCATGATAAACTTCTGCCATGTCCGAAAAGCAGAGGTGGAGATCTGTTACAATTATTTGGGGGACACCTGCTTGCGTGTAAGCTTTGAGCCTGGAGGCCAGGAGTACAGGGCACCGACATATGCCCCCTGTTGAGGTCAAGGGACAAAGAACCTGAAACCCAAGCTATTTAGTGCATTCTAGAGAACACATCACATGTTTCTGATCTAAATTTCTTCCTAACTGCCATGAAATAGGGCATATTTCAATGTAGTTTCTTCAACTTAATAGACTAATATCACAATTATTTATATCGAAAATATGTGTAACATTTATTTTTACTGCATAACTCTAATACTGGGGGGTTATTTGATGTTACATCCCTCACTAAAATTGTTGGTCGATGTCCTCCATAATCGCCGCCTGCTGAGAAGCGTATTGTAGTGCAGTTTCGCCTCAAGAATATTTTAAATATTCATGTCATTTTGGAGGGTTCCCTCAAATATTACACATGAGTTGTCCACAACCTACATTCATTACAGTTTCTCCTCCCTAACCCCCTCCCCACACACACGTACGTTTTTTTTTCTTTCGTCTTTTCCTACCTTTTCACTCAACAAAAATAAAATTGCACTAAATTGTGAAAGTTTTCCAATCAGTTTTAAAATTCGTCAAAGATAGAACCATTGGACATCTTAGCCATCTTAAATGAAAACCCTTCCCCTTAGACCCCTCCCCAGGACATCACCTCCACAAGGTGACAAAGAAAGGGTACAGACTACCACCATGATGAAGAATATGGCAATATGCACAATTTCGCACGGACTTTCTGGGTTTATCTGGGGTGGGCATCATCTTCTGTAGTACCCCACCCCATCACCAACCTCTGGAGGCGCCACTTCGAAAACAACGGGCCCTGCACCTGCAGATGTACCTTTGGTACTCTTTACGTGAGAGCGTCTTCCTTTCGAACTCCGCTCATTAGGTAAACCAGTACCGCACCGTGAAGAGGGCGCATTTGGGATACAAATTTGCCAACAAAACAGTTGCATGTACCGACAACCTGACAACACATCAGTTTTAGAAGCAAAAGTGGTGCGCTATAGAAGTGAGGTAACAGGCTACATCTTGGTTAAATTGAAGTCTATAGAATGACCTGTATAAACTCAGTTGGATTTATCAGGCTTCAAACCCACCTTGGATTCCATCACCAATCCTTCTGCTACACTCCCTGTGTACAAAGCGTACTATAATCCAATAATCCCCACCCACCCACTGACATACATGTTCACTGCAGTCAAATCGACGGGCAATAGGCCTAAAGTTTGACGTATGTAATCAAGTGGTAGTGAGGGGGAGCTAGGCAGGCCAGTTGTAATGAACTTACGAAATCATGGGAGACTAATTTACCATTTGATAGAAATATGCATAGGCCGAATATTATTTTCTTTCCTCTTATTTGCATTTTCCTATTTGAACTGTGCATTCCTAAATAATAATATTTCTGATAACCAGTTTTGTTAACCGCTCTGTCAGGCCTAGGTTGGGCCTAACGGTCAAATTTTGGTACTTGTGATTATCAATTGAGTGTTCATTCAATACCGTATATAGCTGTTCAGGTGTATGTCCATTGTTTTCTAAATACACTCAGAGCTTCCGGGGCTATGCCCAAGCTTTTCATCCCATTCGGTGCTGCTTTGAACCCCGGGCCTTTCGACGGATCCCAAGATAACACACATTCAGGTGGAAAGCTAACCAGTGGCGCAAATCCTGGGGGAAAGCTAACCAGTGGCGCAAATCCTGGGGGAAGGGGGCCTTACCCCCCCCCCCCCCCCGTGAAAAAGTGAGAAAGCGAAACCTTAATTTGGCCCCCAAAATGTTAATAACAATGCTCAAATATTTTCAATACTTGGTCATTTTTTAAACAAAAATAGCTCCCTGCCTAATACCCCTGAAACAAGGCTGTTAATTTTTATTGATAAAACTAATTTCACTTTTAACATTCCTTTGCTGACAACAAACACAATTATACGACGGATATCGTATTTAGATGTCAATGGATCGAAGCCGTACGAAATTATTTTACATCAAAGGCTGAGCCATTGTGCATGGCTGACAATTTCTAGACGAAAGCACAAGCTGACAAAAACTAGTCACGGCATAGTCAAGGATGCTCGTAAGTGGAATTTCTTTACTCTATGTATTTTCTTTCAAAAGGAGCATTTAGAGTTGATCATCAATTAAGCAAGCCAATTTTTGGTCGTCCCAGATAATTACTGAACTTTGTCCCTGCTTTTTAACATTGCAAACACATCGCAGCTCTTGCAAACCTTTGTTCCAGTGAAGCACATCACTAATGTTAAAATAGCCCTTTTTACAACTCTAAATGTACGGTACTAAACCCCAGGAGCATTACACTGCAAAATTTCCGTTCGAAGCCGTTTTCCTGAGGTTTCTGAAATGCTAAAACCCAGGAACTTCCGGGAGCTTCGCCCCCTGGACCCCCACCGTGGCTTTGACCATGGACCCCATCAAGGGTTCTAAGGCGGGCCTCTGGACCCCACCCATTTTGGGCTTCGCGCTCGCGGTGAACGCTATTCGTGCACAGTTTCATGTTCACGCGTACGTCATATGCATTTTGCCCCCGCCCCCACCTCAAACATTTGCGCCCCCGACGCTAACCATTTCAGAATGAGGCCTAAAAGCAAAATAATGGGTACGCGTCTGGATGTGGCCCCGGGGGGTCTTCCCGATTAAACTTTTGGGCCACAAACGAAAAAATTAAGGAACATTTTTACCAAAGGACTTTTAAGAATATCATCTACTTTATATTGCGAAGACGTAGATGTCGGGTGGAGTTGTATAGAAACTTCAGCGGTCAAGGTCAATTTACTATGTGACAGCGACTTCATTGCATAAAAGTGATTCCCAAATTATGCCGGTCTCGAGCCCGTTCTCGGGAAATTTAGAACCGAGTCAAGAGTCCGGACTGTACAAGACCGAGTCCGAATCCTTGCCTTCCGAGTGCGAGTCACGAGTTTGAGTCCTAATATCGTGACTCGAGACCGGTCTCAAGTCTGAGACCGGTCTCGAGTACCACAGTAAGTAACCAACTGTTTATAGCAGCTGCTATGTATATATCTTCATGTGTCAGTAATTAAGTAGTCGAGATTCCATTAAGAGTCGCGACTAATAGCATCGCTGGTACCTGAACCCTAAAAATGTTTGAGTTGCTTAAGCCTAGTCTCGATTATTAAAATGTCCTACAACGTATAATTATTTTCGGCACGCTTCGGGCTCACCCATTACTGTTTCCACCGTACTTGACATATTGATTACCACTCACTTACCGTAGAGCACCTTGGGTGATGTAACTCCTCAAACCCGCGGCAACCCCTTCCATTGTCCGTGCTCCCCCATTAACAACCCCCTTTCGTCATCGAATAGACCGGCCGTTAGGGTTGAGTTAGGCTAGTCTAAAAAGGTGTCCAAATCGTAATTTTGGTGGTCAGTTGAATGCACATAAAACACCTTTTCAGATAATTAACCGATTCATGCTAATGTCCATAATTTTGGAAATAGCTCAGGCTTCCGGGGGCTCTTGTCCCGTTTCCCCACCGGGGCGCTGCCCTGGGCTTCTTGATCCGTTAAGGAGCTTTCCGCATCCTTCGGTGTCGTTGAGTCATTCCTTGTGAATTCCTCCCAATATGTTCATCTGAACATTATTTACCTCCACTTCCAAAACTCCAATGCCGCATAATAATGGCTGGAAAGGGGTAGGGTGGGGATGGGATCTACGTCTTCCCAAATATATTTCGGTTCGAAGATTTTTCTCCAAAAGTTATTATTAAATGTACTTGAGAACGGCCAAAAATTACCCAGAAGAAGATTTTGAAAGTCGGAGCTCTTTTTGATGGGTCTCAGCCCCCACCCAGTGGCGTCGCCAAGGGGCCAGGGGCATGTTCCCCCAGAGTTGGGCTGTTTGCCCCAATGAGATTTGGGTATGCAAAAATTATGCACAAACACACCATTCACGTATATGTCGACATGAACAGGGGGACTCACTGGCACTTAACATACGACTAAAATTGCATAAACTGTTCCCAGAACTGCAATTTTGCGACCCCCTTCTCGACCATCTTTTCATTTAACTGTACGAAGGACTGCCTTATTGGGAGATATAATATACAGCAATTGTTTCACTGTTTATTTTCAAAAGCTATAAGACTACTGCGGCCTTGAGTCCTCTCCTTTCAATATAATTTACACAACGATTTTCTTTTTGCCAGATCTTATGTTCGAAAACTGAAAAACAGTGCGATTTTCATTGCCTTTTCAACGCGCATTCAATAAATATGAGGATAATCAAATAGCTTTAGTCTCATAAGCTAACGTCTGTTTATTTTAGATACTGGTATCTTCAAATTTGCATGGCGAAACTTTGCTCTCCTGTATCCTCGCCGAGGTGCAGCGAAGCACCACACCATGGAAAATAAAGTGGTGATACCCTCGAAGGGAGTAAATGAACCTGAACAAACTTTTTATAGATGCTCAAAACCAGAATTTTAGGCCACTTCGCGCGTGCACCATAGCCTGCGTAGCGCCTCTGTGGCTGTCGCCCCTTTAGGCTGCCGCCCCTCAGAGCCTGCCGGCGATAGCCATAAATTCCTTTCACTGAGCCCAAAAGTTGATGAACTTAATATTCATGAGCATGAACGGCAATTGGTCTATTCCTGAGGTAGGCGGTGCTCAATGATTCGGATCTTTGCAGCGCTACGTTTAAACAGGGAGTTGCTATTTGACAACTCCCTGGTTTAAACCACAGGCGCCCCTTAACATTGTATAGTATACCATGCATATACTATGTATTATATAGACGGAAAGGTATGTCACAAATCTCCTAGCTCGAACAAACAACTTACGTTTCTGGCACAATTACTGCACTTTTCTCGCCAAATTTGTCTGTGTCGAGACTTTTGATCATAAGGTACCTCAAGGCAGCTCTTTTCCCCGAATAATTTCACTTGGCATTGTCTGAAGGATGAAATTTCGATGGAGTAACAGTATGAGGATGGTAGCTGCTGATAGGAGAGCATTCAGCACTTCCACACTATATAATAAAATACTCTTAAAATATTCTCTAAAGTTCTCTTCAATTAACTTTCTAAATTTCTTCCAAAATTTGTTTAATTATGTTTCACTTTTTATTATTGCAAATCTTGCAGATATATATTAGCATCAATATGAACAATTTTTGAACATTAAATTTCATAAAATTTGAAAAACCTTTTGAAAAGTGGAAGGGCTAGCATTTTGTACAAGCACTTGTGACAGTTGAACTTTAACTGTTGTACAGTCTTCAACTGCCACAAATGCTCATAGTAAATGCAAGCCCTTCCACTTTTCAAAAGATTTTCAAATTTTATGAATTTCTGTGTTCAAAAATCTTGCATATTAATGCTAATATATATCTGTAAGATTTGTAATAATCAAAGCAAAACATAATTAAACAAATTTTGGAAGAAATTCAGAAAGTTAAGAGAACTTTAGAGAATATTTTAGGAGTATTGTATTATATAGTGTGGAAGTGCTGAATGCTCTCTATCAGCAGCTACCATCCTCATACTGTTACTCCATCGAAATTTCATCCTTCAGACAATGCCAAGTGAAATTATTCGGGAAAAAGAGCTGCCTTGAGGTACCTTATGATCAAAAGTCTCGACACAGACAAATTTGGCGAGAAAAGTGCAGTAATTGTGCCAGAAACGTAAGTTGTTTGTTCGAGCTAGGAGATTTGTGACATACCTTTCTGTCTATATATACTATATACATGGTATATGGTATACTATACAATGTTAAGGGGCGCCTGTGGTTTAAACCATAAATACATTTCGTCTGTTAAAGCTTCTAATTTAGATGAAAGTCTTGATCATGGACAGTCTCTACAAACAATGACAACTGATATCAAAGAGTTCGTTTAGAAGCTGGCAAATAATCTTCGGTGGAAAGATATCGAACTGTCTTTTCTCGTGGCTGAGTGGTAGGTTGTTAGTAATTAGTTGGGGAGTCGCTGTACTGTGTGTATGCACACACGGTGCCAGGGAATACCAGGATTGTGTCGAGTTGCATTGACCACTGTGACTCTACGTACTGTTGCGCGATGGTAGCAGAGTTTCTCTTTTAAATAAACATTTGCTTTATCCAATCCCCTTAGAGCTATGTAAATGAAGTTTGCGTTGGATTTCTACGCAGATGAAAGGAATTTGTTTCCAAAGCCTGCGGACGTTTGTTTTTTCGCAGCGACGAGCTGAACGAAAAAACTTCGTCCGCTCCGCGGGGTACGTGCACCAGGGATGGTCTCAGCAGGAGGTACCGCCTTCTTGCATTTATTGCTGAGGAAAATGCAGAAAAATATTTTGGTCATAGTTATAACTCTGAAGCACCAAAAGCCACTGAGCTGCATTCAAGGGGCTTTTTCCACCGTTTTTCCCGCCAGCCCCGGATCTGCAGCCGTCAGATGTACCTTGCTTGCTCCAATTTAAAGGCTTCTCTCAGTGGCATATACCTGAAAGGTAGTTGTCTCAACATCACTCCCCATTGGGCAGCATGAGTGGATTTATTATTAAGCTCTGTGCAAACATTAGCATGATCCGCTGTCCCCATTCGCCCCCGTCATTAAAGGGAAAATGCAGTCACCCCAATCAGAGTGAGTATGCCCCGTCACTCTAGTTCATGAATGGCCTATTTTGATCAGTTGACAATGTTTTTGTCAGAGAATTGTGACATTTAAGGAGAATTTCTCCTTGCTTTACCTATTGTTTGTATATATGTTCAAAACTTCTTCAAAGGTACTTGTAATGCAGTAAGAGGAGATTTGCAAAAGTTTGCTGATTCTTCAAAGCAAATTTTGTGGCGACTGCCTATTGCCTTTAGATCGTTAGCGCGAGCAAGGCTGACACAACGTTCAAATTGCGATTTCTGTTTTTGGGCCCTGTTTAAGTGCGCTGCGATGACATTTTGAAGATAGTCAAATGCTTCATTCTAATGGTCATATATTTATAAATACCACAGAGCCTCCACATGAGCTGGACCCCCAACAGAGTATTGTATATCTGCTACGCATCCAATTTCATTCGAAGATGGTTCAATGCTTCATTCTAATGACCACAATTTTGTAAAACCTCACAGCTTCCGAAGTCTTCTTTTCTGGTCTCCCACGGGGCGTTTTCCCTCAACCCTACCGGGCCTGGACCCCACACCCACAAGAGATCGATTTTCGCCGTTACGGCGCCTTAGACCCAGCTCTAATCGTACATGTTGTTTGCTTCTACGGCGGAACGTAATGCCTATTTTTGAAAAGTTTGGCTAGGCCACTGCATGGTTTCCCACAATTTTTGCTCGTGCTTGTGGCTCGTAATCACCCGTATCACCGAATTGGCGTTCCATAAACTTGTTTTAAATATCTGACCATGTCGACATCCTAAATTAGGATGTCGACATGGTGAGATAAATTATCTCACCATGTCGACATCCTTTGCTTAGGAAGTCGACATGGTAAGATAAATTATCTCACCATGTACACTTCCTAAGCAAAGGATGTCGACATGGTGAGATAATTTATCTCACCATGTCGACTTCCTGAGCAAAAGATGTCGACATTGTAAGACAAATTATCTCACCATGTCGACTTACTGAGCAAAGGATGTCGACATGGTAAGATAAATTATCTTGCCATGTCGCCTATCTAAGCAAAGGTTGTCAGTTTGGTAAGATAAATTACCTCACCATCATGACATGCAGACTGGCACTTTAGGAGCTCCGTAGTCCACAACCCCTACAGTTTTTCTTTTTTCTTTTTTTTTCTTAATCATTACATATATTTTTTGTGTAAAACCAAAACAAAAAAAATTCGCGCGCTTCGCGCGCTTTGCAATTTTACGTTTCAGATTCAAAAGTATACTATCAGTGCGCAACTCGGCTCATGAAGTATTCGGTGATATTATGCAAAATATGCCCTGCAATGACTTGGAATATTTAGGCTACTTCATATCCCCTCCTTACCACCCCCTCGACATAGGGGTTGTCGGAACTGCGGGTCACTGCATGATCCGGCCCCCTGTCGGGAAAATGCTGTCGCTACCGACCCGGTCGGTTTACTTATTTTGGCTTTCAATAAATTGCTCATTTCTGCAATAAAACCCAAAATTTTCGGTCCACTTTGCCCACTCTTCCTCAGTTCCGTTACTAATAACTAAATATAGTACAAACCCTTTCCACCTTTTCAAGTAACTTAATATAAGTAGAATACATGGATCTATGTTAATGTCGGTCATTTCATCTTATTTTGCTAAACCTAGTTAATGTTATCTTGTGTTTGTCGTGCGGTACTGCTAGTGACTCGAGGAGGGAAGTTCAGCGTAGGTTATGCCCGATAAGGCCCAACTGCCTTGACAATTGACCTATATATATATATATATATATATATATATATATATATATATATATATATATATATATATATATATATATATATATATATATATATATATATATATATGCTTCAAATAAGTACAGGTTCTTTTTAGTGTAGGCCTATCCAAAAAGTTTCGCGCGCTTTGAAATTTCACAGTTTAGATTCCAGGGCGGAAATATATTTCTCTAGTATATACAAATATTATGAAATATATGCCCCGCAATGACATAATCTAGTACACAAGTTTTCTTCAAATCCCTTCTCACCAATTCCTCGACGACATCATGGCTGTCGGGGCTTCGGGTCGCTGGCCCCCGTCGGGCAAATCCTGGCGCCACCCCTGACGCCGCGCCAACCGATGGTCGCGCTCCGCTTAGATAACGAGACAACCAAAAATCCCATGCATGCGATTAAGCTTACCAGTTGAATTTTAAGGCCCCAATACCAAAATACTTTCAGAAGATTTCAAAAAGAGAGACCATATTTTCTTTATTGAGCACCAGTGGCGCCGGCACGGGGGGGGCATGGGGGGGGGCGCGTGCCCCCCAATCGATTTCAATTTTTTTTTTTTTGAAAATTTTATAATGATCCCAAAAGGCGTTTAAGCTATAGATTTCTGTATGGGGTAGGATGAGGTGTGTTTTCAACCGAGTGATGGATCTATTGTAACCATTTTCCATCACAAATGGTTCTCAAACTATCAGAATTATCGCAAATCTTTCGCAAACTTTCAAAATTTTCGCGCGCTTCGCGCGCTTTGAACCTTACCTCAATATTGTCCTTATTATCAATAATGTTCGGTAGCAACTCCCGCAGAAGCACAGCAACAAAAGCTGAAAGCTGTTTACGAATTCTCAGGTAAACTCGGACTGGCTTTGTGATTGGCAAAAAGGTTTGTTGGGGAATTGAAAGTGTCTCGATGCAGAGCATGAATGCAGGTTTTGTCATGGTTATCTTATTTAATGAAAAATTTCGGCGCGCTTCGCGCGCATTCGTCACGGTTTTCACTCCAACTCATGACCATTATTAAGGTTATAACACATGCAACTATTCTGATCACAACACTTTTCCGAAAAACAGAAGTACATCCCCAACATCTGTAGGGGCCTATCGCCTATGGGATCTTTCAGTTTAATTTCTAGCATGATGTGGAGGGTTGAAAGTGCGTATATTTGCCGTTATACATTTTTCAAAAATTCTTACCGACCTTCGCACGCAGCCTCTACCGGTATAGATGGTGATTGTTAATACACTTACGACGAAAAAAACATTCTGAAACGCGCCTTTTAGTCCTTAACCCCTTTTGCTTTACCTATGGGGGGGGGGTGTCTAATATCACTTCCCTGCACCTATACTCTCTCTCATTCCCCATTGATGGAAGATGTTCGTCTGGATTTTCGTTCAAACTTAGTAAAAATACCGTTGTTGTAACGTGCTAGGCATTATACTCTATAGTATCATTTGGATGTCAGGTAATAATCATATCAGTGCCTCATTTTATATAATTAATGCAGAGCTTCCATGCAGGAGGCATTATACCGGTGTCTGTCAGTATTAGATACCCTTTTATAATGCACAATGAGACAAAGGCAGATTTTCGTAATAGTCCAAGAATGTTTCTGCGGACTCCACCCACGAATTTTGTCGTAAAAACTTTCCCCGAATAGAAGGCATTAAAGCCTTGCCAAAAGGGGGCTTGGGGAGGTTTGTTGACAACATACCCTTCACTAAGACAACACACTCTCCTCTTTCACCTAACCAAAAATTAGAATTCACTAAATTATGGATATTTTCCAGCCATGTATGATCAGCTCTAAAAATATCCTAAAGATAGCACCATTTTGCATCTAAGCAACCTTAAATTAACAAAAATTTCTCAAAGGGGGGGGTGTCCCCCTCCCCTTACACCCCTCCCCTTACACCCCTCCCCAACACGGTACCTTTATGTAGTGACAAAAAGGTTTCCACAATGCTGTATACCATCGCAGGGAGCGCACACTCTCTTCTTTCTCCTTACCAAAAATTAGAATTCACTAAATACGGATATTTTCCAGTCATATATGATTACTTCCAAAAATACTCCAAAGATAGCACCATTTTGCATCTAGGCAACCTTAAATTAACAAAAATTTCTCAAAGGGGAGGGGGACACCCCCTCCCCCAGGACGGCACCTTTATGTAGTGACAAAAAGGACTCCACACTGCTGTGTACAATCGCAGAGACGCACAAAAATGGTACAATTTAAGCAGACTGGGGGGAAAACTGAGGTGGCATTATGACATCATCTGTTATGCCCCCCTCCCAATCACCAAAATCCTGGCGGCGCCACTGTTGAGCACAAGCGAGCAACTTTGAGTGAGTCACTGTGAGTGCCTAGAGAGAGCACAACAAATGACTGAATGCTCCGAACTCCTGACGCCCAAGATCGTTATCGGGCTGTATACCATGCATCTCTCACAAGAAGGAAGACAACTTTCTGACAGGACATTTATCATAAATTTCTGACACAGGGAACTTCAATGAAAACTTGTTTTTATACTGATCAAAGAGCCTAGGAAACGCGTGGGAAATGCCATTTCCTGCAGTCTGGGGATCTTCTGGACCAAAAATTTTCTCTGTACGCTTCGCGCCAACTTGTGGTGGCGCTCCGCTTAGATAGTAACTATATTGCAAACCCACCCCTCCTTTAGTCAAAACCTGCATCCGCCCCTGTGCACTAGTCGGCAAAATGAAGGAATGGGGTAAGTGCAAACAAAGGAAAGTTAGACTGTTAGAGGGAAGAAGAAAGAGAAAAAAAAAGAGAAAAAAGAGGAGAGAGAAAGACCGAGCGAACAGAGGAAAGAACAGGGGAAGGAGGGACAAAGCAGGGCAAGATAAAGGGCCTGGTACAGACGGAAGACAGGAGATTGGAATGCATTTTTAAACGTTTATAACAATATTTTCAAAGCCCGTAAGCAACACTTTTTGAAACTTCAAACATATTCTGTCGGCAAAAAAGCTACATAGGGCTTTTCAGAACAGTGGCGTCGCCAAGGGGGGCCAGGGGGCACGTGCCCCCTGGAAAACCTTGTGCCCCCCGTGTGCCCCCCCAACTGAGATCTGAGATTTTGAAAAAAATGTATAGATCTTCTGTAAGTTCTGTAGTTAGAATATTTGACTACCATGTTTCATATGATTTAATTCTTCTTAGGACAAGAAAAGGCAGCAATTTGTATTTTTTCGAATAACAAAATGGCCCCATCTCATAAAGCAGACAGTGTTCTCTGTGTCGGAGGCTGAGCATCGGTCTTGGTAATCTATCCATAATCCTCGCCGCCTCAATAGGTGTGAGTATACGCCTTGATAAAGTGTAGCGGAAATGTTTGCCTCGCGGACTCATTAACCAAAACAGTGAATGGTGTTATTTGGTACGTACAGTGGAATTTGCCTGCCACTTGCGTTGCGAATTGTAATGAAAGCTCAGTGCCAGCAATTTCAAGGAGACTTTTCCGTATTTTCTTCTTCGAAAAAAATAATTCCAAAAAATTTTAAAAGAGAAATATATGATACAAAATTCTATGATCACTTTAATCCCGTAAGACTCCAATCACTCAGTTTGTGGATCATGAGAATTTCACGTTAATTGAAAAGTCCACAATCGAACGAATATTTGATCGTTGATTCGGCAATACACATGCATGTTTTTTTCGCTTTCATGAAAATTTCTCAATCCACGCATAATTTTTTTTTAGTTCCTAAAAATTCGTTATTTTTTGACAGAAATTTTACTTCAAAAAGGTAACGTATGTGGCACCAGATTGCATCTAAGGACACCTAATTTTTCAAAAATTTTCAAAGGGTAGGGGGACATTTGGGGGCTGGAACGACTTGCCCGAAAAATATAACCAAAAATTTCCGCGAGTCCCACGCGCGTTCAGCATGTTAATGTACATCATATAGCCTAGGCATGCATCGGTAATTATCACACCGCATGCCAATTACATACAATAATTTGCCGTGTTACTACCTTCCATATTGGTTATAATTTTTAATTTTGGGGGAAGTTTCACAAAAATATTTGGTTGGGGGCTGCAGCCCCAGTCCCCGCCTCCTACGCCTATACCTAACAAGGCTCACCCCTCATTACAAGCACACGTCGCACTTATAGTTAGTGTAAATCAGTACTTTCCAATATTTTTCAGCGTATTGCCATTTGCACTGCTGCTTGCACAAAATGGAATTGAGAAAACACCCTACCCTCATGTCAACAAATATCGATAAAAAGCCCTATGTCTATTAAAGATGAGTGACAAGAAAATGAAACTACATAGTTCGAAAATAAAGTGTATTGAATACGGCCTTTGTATGTGTGGATCAATTAAGGGAATACAAATCGATGGGGGTTCACTATGTGATGGCAAAGCCGAAACTTACAATTGTCGAAGGCGTGGTGACCTAATGGGGTGAGCGTCCTCCTTGAGAGGGAAGGAAAAAACTGTAAAACGCAACTTCTCGGCATCTGACAATCAAGATTAGATCGCAAACGATTCTTTTCTGAAGTTTAACATTATATTTAAGGCATTGCGACAGAATGGAATTGAGAAAACTCCCTACCCTCATGACTACAAATATAGATAAAAAAAATAAAAAAACCGCTACGTCAGTATGTCTATAAAATGTGTGTGATTAGATTATATCGCAAACGGCAAACATTCTTTTCTGAAATTTAATATTATATACAGTGTAAGGCATTTCGACCTTTACAATTCCTGAATAGGGTAACCAGTAATGATTATTTATCAGTCAAATGACCAAGACAAGGGGTCAGGCCGTCAGGGATCTTCCAAGAAGCAAATTAACAGTTACATTGTTCGATGCATTTTACTGCCGTCTGACAATTAAAATAATGTACGAATATTTCAGTGCACCTCGAGACTGTAAGGAGGGGTAATACTTGTTGACCTCATTTTATCTCCACTTTGTGAACACTTATTCGGGAGCACGGTGGTAAATGTTTAGCATCTTCTAAAGCTCCAGCATATGTAAAAAAATATTAGTTTCCAAGAGGCCCCATTGCCTTTAGCATTTCTCCCTCCTCATGAATAGCAAAATCCCCCTCCCCCATCATCAAAGCATTTCCATATTTGTGTGGGAACGTACGGTCCATCATAATCCTTGCGCGATGAGAGAGAATCATGGCATCCTCAACGCTGCTTTTCAGAAATTTTCTGAAATCTTTTTTATAGTATAATTCATTGAAAAGGTTTCATGAATCTATGGAAAGTAGCAGGCATATTTCAACTATTTTACTATTTTAAGCATACTTTCAGTTTAATGGGTGCCTTTACAAAGGTTCACAGAAAACCTATCACCACTTGGAAAAAGTTTGACACATTGTGCTGTTATCAGTGTTATGCAGGGTACCCATATAACTCAAAAATAGTGAGTGGTGTTGTGTTTGGGGAATATCCTGCTTACTTTTAAACCGATTCCATTTCCGTAAGAACTTAGTTTGGAGATATTGCGTTTAAAATGTACCAACATGGTATACAAAGGACTGGAAACACCTTTAACATTATTAAACTGTGCAGTATCCATCACCTATAAACTCTAACAATAGCTTTATCTCCTCAAAATGTTATGCATTACAAGAGTTATATATGTTGAATCATTTGAATTTTTGAAAGTTTGGATGAAAAATTATTTTTGTGCAATAAGTAACTGAATTTCTTCAAGTAAAAGCCAGCGATTTCTTGAAAAGAAAGCTACCGTACTGCCATATTTTGTATTTTCTATCATTCTGTATCTATGATTATTTTCCTTAAAAATATGAAAATATACGTAAAACAAACGCAGTAGTTTCCCTTTCACAGATTGTTAGCTACTAAGAGTGCTTAAAGCTTATGTGATCCTTTGATTGCTCCTGTTCTGAGAAGTTGTTGCTCAGATGTTTCTTAGTAGCCTATGGCAAGAGCATATTCTTAAATCTTCCAAAAAAGTCAACTTGTGACTTCTTGGATTAAAATTTTTCAAGATCTACCACCTGGTCTCCATATTAAGACTCGATCTACGACTGCAGTCTAGTTTATAGGCTTACTTAATTTTTCATTTTGAAAATAATGACTAGTGATTTGACTTGACTTGAGCGAAAATGACTTGTGCCTTGAATTGACTTTGGTGAAAATGACTTATGACTAGACCTGACTTGAAGTTAAATGACTTGCGACTTGACTTGAAGGTAGATGACTTGGGACTTGACTTGAGAAAAATGACTTGGCTACAACTCTGAGTTCGAGCTTTTAATATTTTCTATTAAAAATTGTTGCAAACTGCCAGAATTTTCTTGCGTTCATTGCTCTGCTCATTAAATTAGAATCGGAATATATCGACACTTTTTTTGTAAATGTTCCGGACCCAACTCGCCCTGCACCCGTAGATGTACCCACGGTACTCTTTGCGTGAGAGCGAGAATGTGCCTCATTTCTCCAACCGTTTCGCGCTCCTAAGGGTGACAAGCAGGCGCGGCGCCACGGGGGGGGGGGCAGGGCAGGCATTTGCCCCCCCCCCTATGGTTTTTCAACCCAAAAAATAAAATCGTCTAAAAACGTTTTAAGACACATAATTTTATAGGGGGTTGGGTGAGGTGTTACAGTATGTCACCCATCTATCACAATATTAGTTAAATTGTTCGTTACAAAATACCTGAAACTTGCGATCCCCGCACGGATAACGTTTTCTGTTTTCTCCATTGTCTGGATGAATGCAGGTTAAGTATTACATAAACACTTAAGCCATTATACATAACGTGCAAACAAAAAGAGCATAGGAACCGAGAGTAAAGCTAAAACAATACAGTAGTATACCCTAACGCCAAGTTATTGTGAGACCTTACACATATGGTGTCACAGAGCAAAAAGATCTCCCTCTCTTGGAGAAAAGGTGCGTATCATTGCAAGTTACACCAAAAAATACAGACAACTAATTTGTGCTTCAGGGGATACCCCTGATCCATGAATATCTGTCTAACCAAAACCCCAACCCTACCCGTAACTAGTAATATTCGGTCTTTAGTGAACCTTCGACCAAGTGAACCTTTCGTCTATGGGTATTCCCCCCTGTCCGGATTATGTAATGTTTGGCAATCTCAAACATTTACTGTCTCTCCATTCCCAGCATGTGACCATTTAAAGTTTAGAACGTGAACATATATATTGGGGGTATCATGAGTCAATCACTTAACGAACATTTTGACAATAAAAATATAAAAAACATTTAATAAAATGAATTAAACTTTGAAGTAATATTATATGTCTCCCTGATTGCATAAGCCTAGGAAGCGGGGGCTGGGGTCTAAATCCCCCCAGTCAAAAATCTGGGGGACTGAAGTATGCTTCTTCTCCCAATATCCAAGGCCAAAAACCCCTTATTTGTCTCTTCAGTAAAAAATGTAAAAAATTGCAGTAATTTTCCTTAAAATTTGCCCAAAATGTTGCACCAAATTGCATCTGAGGACCCTCAAATACCCAAAAATTTTCCAAAGGGGAGGGGACACCCCTCCCCCCTTAGACCCCTCCCCAGGACAGCGATCCGAAACAAGGTTCAGCCCCCAGTCTCGAAAAGCTACCTACGTCTATGCCTTATTGTGCTTCATTTTGGTGTTGTCTCGATTGAGTAATCCATAGAAAACGAATTTTAAATAGGTGCATGGCCGTACACAACAATCTTTACTGTATGAAGAAATCTTGAGTCAATCAAAAAAGAGCAAAGAAAACAGGACGATGCCACATGGGGCAGGGGCAACCGCCTCCTATCATTTGCAAGAACAGGGGAAAGAGAGAAGGAAAAGAAAAGTAAAAACGAAAAGGAGAAAACGAAACAGAAGAAGGGGAAGCAAAAGAAGAAAGAAGAAAGGAGGAGGGTGGGGTAGGCATATATTGATCCATATAATTAGTCCAGAGCTTCCAGGAGGCCCTATTCCGGTGTCTGCCAGCCTTTAGATACCTTGTATAATGCATATATGAAGCAACGAAAATATTCGTAATAGTTCGTGTTTCTGTTGACTCAACGCACGTATTTTTAGTGAAAACATTCCCATACATAAAAGGGGGTGGCTTCAGGAGGTGTGTTGACTACATGCATACCCTTCTCTTAGACAACAAAGGCTACTGTCCTCTTTCACTAAACCAAAACTTAAAATTCAATAAACTATTAACACTTTTAAGCCATGATCAGCTCAAAAAATACTAAAGACATCACCATTTTGCATCTAAGCAATCTTAAATTGATAAAAATTTCTCAAAGGGGAGGGGACACCCCTCCCCAGAAAAGCATCTTTCCCCAAAGCAAAATTTAATATTCAATAAATTATGAACACTTTCTTCCATATATGATCAGTTCAAAAAAATATACCAAAGATGTCACCATTTTGCATCTAAGCAATCTTAAATTAAAAAAATTCTCAAAGGGGAGGGAAGGGACACCTCTCCCCAGAAAAGCATTTTTCCAAAAACAAAAATTAAAATTACTAAATTATAAACTTGATCATATATGCCATATATGATCAGTTCAAAATATGTACCAAAGACATCATCATTTTGCATCTAAGCAACCTTAAATTAACAAAAATTTCCCAATGGGGAGGGGGAAGCTCCCTCCCCCTAGCCCCCTCCCCCAGGACGGCGATCACTCATCTCACGCTTTGCCCCCCCCCCCCCTATCGAAATACCCTGGCGCCGCCCCTGCAAGTACCGAACGCTTGTTGAGAGGCCGCATACTTGGGATGAAAATTTGTCAACAAAACAATTGTGCCGACAACCCGACAAACACATCAGTTTTAGAAGCAAGGGGGAGCTAGAAGTGAGGTGTCTGGCTACATCTTGATTAAAGTTCATAGATTGACCTGTTTGGACTACGACAGTTGGAATTCTCTGGTTTGAAACTTACCTTGATTTCAGCTTCATCACCAATCCCTCTGCTACATCCCTGTGTGCAAACCGTATCATAATCCAATAATCCCCACCCACCCATTCACATGCTCACTCGGGCTGCAGTCAGGTCGACGGGCCATATAGTTTGACGTATGGTGGTGAGGGGGAGCTGGCAGGCCAGTTGAAATGAACTCACAAAATCTTGGGAGACCATATGCCAATTGATAGAAGCATACATAGGCCAAATATTGTTTTCTTTCCTCTTGTTTGCCTTATCTTATTTGAACTGTGCATTTCTAAATAATGATATTTCAGAATAAAGAATACGTACGGTATCGAGGTACAACTTTGGCAGCCTGGTAGCTTACCACTCATGGCAATCTAGGAGGCTTGTTTGGCAAAAATATTCTTGTTTCGAGCCAACAGATAGTCCGCTCAGATAAAGTCACGCCCAACCACCTTCTCACCACTTATCATGCATGGGCGTCCGCAGAAAAAATGCAAGGGGGGCAAAATTTTTTAGGCGGCCCAACTTTTTTCATGGGAAATATTTTACTGCCAGAAAAGAGTTTAGATGCTACTTTTCACACAGTGTTGACAAAGGCGTAGCCAGGAATTTGTCAAGGGGTGGGGGCGAAGCCCATAGACAGACTCTCAGCGCTCCGCGCCACCATGGGTTGGCGCGGAGCACAAGAAGATTTTGACCCAAAATGCTTCCCAGATCGCTGGAAATGGCACTTCCAAGGCCTGTTTACCGCATATAAAAAGGGGAAACATAAGCAATATCGTAAATATAAACTTTAAAAAATAACAAAAATATGCTCGGGGGGCTGCTGGGGCCTGAGTGTTGATATTTTTATTCAATTCCTAGTTTGAGAGTAGAAATTCACACTTATTGAACTGTTAAGAAATGTTGATGTTATATTTTCTTTTTTTTCTTCGTTTTTTCAAGTTTTTGATTTTCCAGGGGGGCAAGTGCCCCCCTTGCCCCCTTCCGGACGCCCATGCCAGTTAAACACTTTTCAAAAATGATATGCGCCACTTAATCTGACATTATTTTATTTTTTATCCACTCTGTCAGGTCTGGATTGGGCCTTATGGTCAGATTGTTATACTTGTGATCATCAATTGAGTGCGCATTCAATGTCATTTACAGATAGCGTAGATAAATGTTCAGGTTTATGTCCACTATTTTGTAAATACCCTCAGATATTCCGGGGCTACGCCCTTTTTATTCCATTCGGTGCTGCTCTGAACCAGGGACCTTTTGACGGACCCCTAGACACCACACACTCAGGTGAAATGCCAACCAATTCGAACGAGGCCCAAAATCAAGGATACGCGTCTGGCTGTGGCCCGTGAGATCTTCCCGATTAAACATATATAGGCCACCAACGGGAGTAATTAAGGCCCATGTAACGTTTTTATCGTAGGACTTTTTATAATATCATCTACCCTATACAGCGCATAATGCAAAGACGTAAATATCGTGTGTTGCATAGAAACTGCAGGGGACAAGGTAAAGCTATGTGACGACGGATTAATATTGCCTAAGAGTTATTCCCACATTTTACCGGTCTTGAGCCCGGTTTCAAGAAATTCAGAGCCGCGTCACGCACGAGTCCGGACTGTACGAGACCGAGTCCGAGCCCTTGCCTTCCGGGTCCGAGTCACGAGTCTGAGTCCTTAAAATCGTGACTCGAGTCCGAGACCGGTCTCGAGTACTACAGCACTGCTTATCGACCCCGGGGAAGATTGAAGCACTCAGGTCGATCGAATTTAGTGACATCTCTCTCACAATCACACCATGGAAGTACTTCCTCAGAGGTAGCACTCCCATGATTACTCACACCCACCACTGCATGAATGGGTCGAAGAAAAAAAAAACTAAACCTATGGACAGAGGAATTGCCAGGAAGGTATAATACAATGGAATGGATACACTTTGTTAATGTATAAATGAAGCCAAGGAAAAACTACGTACAAGTCCAAAAGTGTTGTTTTCTGTAGACTTCATGCATGTATTTTTGCGTAAAATATTTCCCGAATAGAAGGCCGCAGTAACGCAGACAAGGAGGGGCAGCCTTTAGTCCTTAGAAGAATTGCCGATACGTTCAATGATTTTGTCGGTACTGGTACGTACTACTAAAGGTAGCCAACTAGCCGCGTTTATCTCTCGGAAGGTATCTTACATGCGTTTCAAGTTATCTAGTGCTAGGTTTAAAATTTTTAATTGCTCAATATTGGTACGAAAGCGTTTTTTCGGCGCTCTTCGAGTGCACCAAGTCTCATCATAAGTGTTCTTCTTCTGTTAGTTACATATCACTGACATGGAAGATTTTAGCTAAGCTTAAATGGAAAATGCAGCCCCCCCCCCCATTTGAACCACAGTGTTCCCCGTCATCCTAATTCATGAATCAGGATGATGGGGTACACTAATTCAAATTAAAGGGGGCTTACTTATTAATTTAGTTGATGCAGAATTACTCCTTGGTTTATCTTCAATATTCAATGTTTTTATACTGAAACATACTTGTAACTGAAATAAGAGGATATTTGTAAGATTTAGCAGATTTTTGAAAATAAACTTGGTGCGACTGCCTTCTCAAGTCCTTAGGTCGTGTTCAAGGAATGAACAGAGCTACAACTATGGTCCCCAAAACGGCGAACGTGAAATCAATTGCCAAAATACCTTTGGTCATACCTTATCATCCGTCCGTTCGTCCCATTTACATTCAGTCCATTTGCAGAAACATAGAAATACTCGGGCAAGATCCCTCTCCCGTGAGATTTGCCCTAACATAACATAACATAACATAACATAACAGGTTAATGCTCTCAAGAGTGAGGACCTGTTCAAATTGGCCCTTACGAAACAGTTCTGTAAAGCTGTCTTGTAGTAACCCAGTTACAACCTTTCAATTTATATATATATATATATATATATATATATATATATATATATATATATATATTATATATATATATATATATATATATATATATATATATATATATATATATATATATATATATATATATATATATATACATATACATATATCCTTACAAAAACCAGAATGCAAAAATGCATTGAGGTTTCGATGATATATGTTCTAGTCCAAATAATGCCATGATGTCCCATATCTTTCAGTCACTGGTCAAGTGCTATCTTAACATGTTGGAAAAATAATTTTAGGTTTATATTTGATCTTGGGAATTCCTGGGAAATTTTACATCTTGACATCTGATGACTCAAGATGATGATCTTGGGAATTCTTGGGAAAATTTGTTTTTTGCCTTCTGGTGAACCCAAGATGGGCCCTTGGATCCATTTTGTGAAATATTGCAAAAATTGTTTTACCCCTTCTCTCCAATTTCTGTTTAAAGAGTTGATGGCCTGGAGTAATGATAGCCTACTTGGTTGGTTATCGCTTTATAGTATTGTGAAAGTTTTGGTCCAATGTCCCATGTGGGCTCTATATGGCCCATTTTATAAAATTCTTTTAAATGCTTATCACCCTTCAAATTTTCTTGTACAATGTTGGTGGCTTGTCATGAAGATACTCAGTTTGTGGTGCCTTCAAGGTGTACATAAATTTCAGGTCCAAGGCCCAAGATGTGCCCTGGGGTCCAAATTGTGAAATATTGCAAAGTGGTTCTTTCCTGATCCGTTAAATGTTAAACAGAGTTGACCGCCTGTCATAATGATGCTTGGTTGGTGGTCCCTTCAGGGTGTTCAGGAATTTGGGGCTCAATGCCCAAGACGGGCCTTAGGGTCCATTTAAATATTGCAAACTATTTAACTTCTTCTCTGTTACAAGTTTAACAGAGTTGATTGTATGTCACAATGAATCTTGGTTAGTGATCTGTTTATGGTACCCTGTGATTTTGGCAAAGGTCCCATATGGGCCCTATCGCCCATTTTATGAATTATGATTACTACTTTTCCTACATATTCTCTTGCACAATATTAATAAATTGCAATGACACTCAGTGGTCCTTTGAGGTTGTTCAGGAATTTTGGTTCCAAAGCCCCAGATTGGACCTAAGGTCTATTTTGTGAAATGAAGCAAAAGGATTAACCCCTCCTCCAGTTAATCTTTAACAAAGTTGACAGGCTGCCATAGTGATGCTTGATTTGTAATCTGTTTATGGTATTCTGGACACATTGGTCCACGGTCCTACTAGAGCGCATAAACCGTTATAATAAAACCATATAAAGGCAGGTATCAAACTCTACTACTGCAGATGTCAAGATTGCTGTTGTGTTAATTTTAATGCTATTGGGACTATTTAATAAACATAACATGTTGTTCATGTAAAGATGGATTTATTACATTAAAAACGTTTTTATTCCAGTCTGTATTATGTAGTCTTAGGTTGCGTATGCCTGGTTTGCATAATGTGGAGTTGGTCATGGAATTTTACCAAAGAGTCTGTGAAAAGTCTGTGAATTCACTAGACCATTTTTGCTACGAACCCTGTTATAAAAATTCTTGCAAAAACTTGTCAAACTAACACCATTTTCATGAAGCTCTGCCCACATACAGCCTCGCCACATGGCTGTGTTTACTATCAATCCCGTCTCAAAAATATTCACATTATTCAATGGTGAGGCTTCTACAATTGCGTAGATTGTTCTTGTGCATAGGAGTCATTATCGAGGAGCAAAGCATTGTAAGAATGCAAATGAGTGGAATTCAGAACTAACACACTGAAACTGAAAGCTTATACCAACTACTAGACAGAAGACTTGCCCTCTAACTGCGAATGCATTTTGCTAATATTGAAAGCGTCTCAGTGCGAACTCTGCACGCAACTTTTGTTATGGAAATGATTTCTTATGCAAAATGTCGGCCTGCTCCACGCGCATTCACCACTTCAAATAGTCTGTATTTTACTGGGGCAGTAATACATTATTCATATATCATCTCCGACCACCCTGCATCGATAGTGCATCTTAGAGCAATCTAAAATCATGACTAGCATATACTTTTATATGGAGTGCCATGCCACAGTGAAAATATCACTAAATAATGATAATTTCTAAACATGTAATTAAATGAAAGATTTGCCAAAGATACCACCATTTTGCATCTAAGCCACCTAACCTAAACAAGAATTTTCAAAGGGAGGAGTTGTTAACCCTCTACTTAGACAACACACCTTCACTTTACAGTCAACCAAAAGTATTATTAAACCTGTGAGTTTTCAATATATAATCAGTTTGAAAACTTGTCAAACATAGCACCATTTTGCATTTAAAGCCATCGTAAATGAACAACAATTCTCATAGGGGAGGGGGCACCCATTACCCCAGGATATCACCTGCACAAGGTGGCAAAGGATTTGCTCCAGGTGCAAACTGCCACTGGTATGAATATGCACAATTTACACCAACTTTCTGGGTTTATCTGGGGTGGGCTTAAGGCATCATCTTCTGTAATGTCCCCACCCCATCATTAACCTCTGCCAGTGCAGACAATATCGGCAATCTCGCAAGGCTGCATTGCGTCTCCTTGCTTGCATATTCAAGTGTAATAAAGTCTTCATTTTGGAAAGGCAGTTGTTTCCTGTTTAATGTGTTTATTTTCCTCAGTCCATTATCATATGTTCTGAGCATTGTCACTGACAATGATATGTTACTATACTTTTCATTTTAACAATTTGACAATTGATAGTTGTATAGCTTACAAGTGTTTGACCTCATGTGCAGGGGCGTAGCTAGGATGAAATTTCTAGGGGGGCCTAGGTATCAAATGGGGGGGGGGCGGGCACGGCATTGATCGCCGTCCTTAATTCTTACAAATTTTATTAGGACACAAAGAGGTTTGGGGGGGGCTAGCATGTGTAACTATTCATTCATTAATTTGTGCATTCTCTCCAAGGTGGTTGAACTGAAGACACGAGATGCAAAAAAATTGGTCATCTTGTCCACCTACATGTATAGCAGGAACGATCATCGCAAAAATGAAAAGAGCAAAAATAGATCCTTAAAATTTGCAAAATATTACACCACATTGTGTCTAAGGACCCTCAAATATTCAAAAATTTTCCAAAGGAGAGGGGATACCCCTCCCTGAGACCCCTCTCCCAGAACAGCAGTTCAAAACAGCATTTAGCCCCACCAAGCCTTTGAAACAAACACTAAAAACAGCTTATACAGTACTTTGAAGTCCAAATTATTCTCTCACAAATGTAATTTATAGTAAAAAATGTTCTCACTTTCTAAAACATGAGATATAACAATTTGGAATGTTTAAATGCAACTTAAAATACCTAGGATGTGCCACTTCCTGCAATCTGGGGGGCACTTTTTGTCAAAATTTTCTCGGTACGCTCTACGCCAACCCATGGTGGTGCTCCACTTAGATAGTGTCAGGGAATATTTTGCCCCCCCCCCCCCAATATATACAGTCTGGATATTCCCCTGTTCACTGGGAAAATTGAAGCTGCAGGTATAAATGTTCAGATGGTCAAAGGGTATATCTATTTAAATCTGCCTCTTGGATCTTCCTACTGTCTTAGGGTTTACTAACTAATCCAGCCTGTTGGTCCACAGAGCAGGAACCGAATGGCTGTACAAAACAGTGAAGTCATTCACTGACGTAAACAGCAACTACCTCTTTTGGTCATTTTGACAATGCTTAACATTTATCATTTGCCCGCCAACTTTGATATAAGTCACACTTACAGGGGTGGCTTCAGTATTTTCTGACAGGAGGGCCAAGTTCACGATGGGACTGGACTTGGAGGCCAGCAACGTGAGATTCTGACAAAGGCAACGGGTTGCCAAAAGGATGTCGAGTATGCTGGATTTGTATTGAAGAAGTAATGAAACTTTTGGGCTTTTATTAAAGAAAATACTCAGAAAATACTCTGATCCTAACTACCTGACTTCCAAAGTTCTTGAAACATTTATGAGGGACCTGCCTACATGATTCTGTATCATGACCCCATGGGTTAGATTGTTTGAAGAGCACTGAGGCAACTCAAAGGGTTGCATGGGGATATCCCATTTAAATGCATTAATTTGAAGGCCCTGAATATGTAGTTGCCTGAGTGCATTTAAGAGAGTCTCAATAATCACCAGGCATGTAGGTGGCAAAAGATGCATGCAAAGCAGGAGGAAAAATGGTCTTTCATAGTCAATAGAGTTAAATGTAACATTTGTTGACAAAAAATTGGAGGGGATGAAAGGGATCTTGTCTCATAGGCCTACATGCAACTATAAGCAAATACTGCAGGTTTTGCCAAAACCCTAGGGTACTCCATCCTCCCTTACCAAATGGTGAAGGGGACTATGTCTCACATACTCCAGTTTTCTCAAATATCTCTGCAGTTGCATAACTCTACAAGATGATTAAACCATGGTATTCTGTTCCCAACCAAGTTATTGAGGTAATGCACATTTGTGTCTGCGAATGTCTTGTTTATCATTGAACATGCATTCTGATCAATGTGCTTGCAAAGCACACCAAAAAATTATTTTCATGACCTTTGATTCATCGCAAAGTGTAATATTCACACGAATAACAGCAAATACTACCATATTTGTAAAAAATCAAAGATATTCTTTCCCCCTCCCCCTTCTATCCCTCCAATCATAATATTAGCAAATGTTATGGTCATCATCCAAATATGGGGGGACAAAAGGTGGTCCTTCTCCCCAAACAAAATTATTGGGGGGCCCCATATATCACTACCCTTGGTGATGGCATGCATATTTCCAATGGGGTAGGGAGTCAATCATTGCCAAGATCAACCAAATTAAAATAAGATCTCTTCAGATATTTGAATAAAAAGGAACATGTCACTGACATTAACACTAAGTTTTTGTATTTATTGCATTGATCCAAGATTGTTTCAAATTTCACTCCAGCTTTACTACAGTCCACCACCAAAAATTTTATTCAGTTTCAACTAAATAATTTTCATAATATCCATACCCCTCCTACAGATACCTCAACATTGTTTTTGAGGGAGTTCTACCACCTTCTGAGCAATAGGATTTGGATCTTCTTTGGTATACAGCAGAAGAGCTTTCACACCCTCAAAGGTTTCCTCTCCTGTGGGCTCTATCTGACTGTCTGGCAACAGGAATCCAACATTATCATCTTCTGGTCTCAGCTCCACAATGTAGGAATACTTAGCTCCCAGGGTATGGTAGGCCCAGTCCTCTGTTGCACCTGCAGCGGCATCTACAAGGTTATAAAAGAGAGAACATTTTAATGTATAATGCATACATAACATGCCTTATAAAACATTATGACATCAAAGTTGCTTACAAAAAGCTTACATTTCATCTAATATCCATTCATAACTAGCCAATTAAATTTTGTTATGCTACCGATGCACTCATTTTCACAATTAATACTAGATATAAGATTGGGAAAGCTTTCATGAAACGCAATATATGTCATCAGCTTGGCCTTTACTTCCATTCATTTAAAGAATTAGGAACACCTTTAACACCACACAGATCCGTTTGTTACTTGTTTGTACTGGTACCATTGTGTACATTTTACAAATAATGAATGTTTATGAGTGTGATAGTATGAATAATTTCATTCACTGAAAGATTAAACGTTCTATTCAACGAGGCAAAAAAGCCGAGTTGAATAGAACGTTTAATAACATTATTCATACTATCGCACAAATGAAAAACATTTATTACTTGTTTTATATAACACCTGATAACTTTGACCTAGTCATTGGTTAAATTTGTGTTTTGGCAGTCACCAGAATTTCGACAAATCCCCCGCCCGACAGTCCAGGACAAGTAAAAACTTACTCTGGCAAGTGCATTGTTCAGTATCATAGCCCACTGGGCAAGTACCCTTGCAAAGTCTCCTCCACAAGGAGTTCAAAGGCATAGTAAAGTGGACAAGTAGATATTCATGCAGACAAGTAGACTAAAAGAACAGCCACCCGATGGACAAGTAATGAAAAAAGAATTTGTCGAAGCCTGGCGGTCACTATGGATTCGTGTTTGTCTGAGTTAAGTAGTAGCTCGATCCATGGTTTGTCGTTTGCTAACTGCGTGTTTATGTACCTATAATGTAAGATATGGAATGTGCATTCTCTGATTTATTGAGTTGCTGCATAGTTTGTACATACTGCAGTGACAGCTGACTCACCGCCATGTGTTATACTAGTATAACACACGACTGTGTGGTATACTAGACTTATACATGATGGATAACACATGACCGTGATGATGGTGCCGAATCACCCATGGCATGTGACCACTAATCCTCCAATTAGATGTAGAGGAATTAATAAGGTGTTATATAAAACTTTTTAACCAACCTGTGCAGCAGGCAATAGTCTTGTATAATATCCTTCTACCTAGAATGATAGTTAAGTCTCAAGCATATTTCAAAACATGTACACCACAAAAAAGTTTATTCCAGCCTTTAAGTTACCTCACTCATGACCACTTTGTAACTAATATTACCCATGAACCTTGTTTCTACAGTGATTGACAGTGATGAAGTGACAAACATTTCTAAGTTAGCCACTAAAGCCACATAGTTTAAATGACTTGAATGAAGTGTACAATTGGGAATGCAATTGTACAAGGGCAAAAGAAATACTCTACTGCTGCAGTTCTGGTGTATACTTGTAATCCATCTTTCCATAATCTTACACAAGACTACCACAGCCAGAAAAAATTCCTTCTTTTAACAATTTCAAAATTTATGTCATGTGCAGTAAACCCCACCAAGCACTACTTAACATGTTCATTTGTGCTTTGAAATTTATGTGGTGAGTACTAACACTAAATGGCAAATCTAGATTTTTGTCTTGTTAGATATCACTACACTCTACACTAACTTCTCCCTCCCAGCCCCATCTTTCCTCCTCACAGCCCCACTTCCCTCCTCACAGCCCCACCTTTCCCCCTCACAGCCAATCCTCTCCCTCCCAGCTTCCCATAAAGGAAAGGTCATACATCAATCCTTCACTGACTACATGCTTCTATCATCTATGTAACACTTTCCTTGAAATATCCCTGTACTGGGCGTCAATACTACCAACAATAGGACCACAGTCTACCTTGAAGTAACCACCCCATGTACCTGATAGCAATTACATAATTTTATGGAGAAAATTTTTGTTCATCTCCTTCACAGATGAATAAAATATGAAATTATGAAAGGAAAAAATTGTCACTTACACCACAACTTACACACAACTTAAAGTCTAGCAATGAAATTTTTATTAGGAAGTATCAAGTCTAAGTGATGTGTATCCTTAACTGTAATTACATGTAAATTGTCAATCTTTTACAAGGTACAGAAAGTTAAATCTGGACTTTGAATGCACCACAATAAAATTCCATTCAGATTTTGTCCAAAAATACATTCAACTCTGCATAGAGCAGACTGTTCTAAAATGTTCTAAACTGGCTTGAAATTAGCATAATATGTTACAAGTGGTTTTGAATGGCCATGGATAATGGCTTGAATGGTGCTAAATGGTGTCATCTCAGTTTAAAGGCAGTAGGCAGTCACCCCAATCAGAATGAGTATGCCCTGTCACTCTGGTTCATGAATGGCCTATTTCTTGTGACAATATTTTTCTTAGTGAATTGTGAAATTCAAGGAGAATTTCTCCTTGCTTTACCTATTGTTTGTAAGAGTTATGTTCAAAAAGTCTTCAGAAATGCTTGTAATGCATTAAGAGGAGATTTGCAACAGTTTGCTGATTTTTCAAGGAAAATTTTGGGGTGACTGCCTATTGCCTTTAAATGGAAAAAAATTCAAAAGCCCATTCAAAAATTTACAGAAACAGTCACATCCATTCAACATTTCTCTAATGGAATTGATAGTCCTTGGGTGTACCTTGAAAAACTGGCTATGTCCAAAACATTAAGCATAAACTGAGAGTGCTGAATACTGAGTGTTTCCTTTCGTACTTACACATTTCTGCAGAGGCATGAGTCTTGTATGCTGTTCCATACACACTAGTCAGGGCTTCTGTAGCTGCCATGCATCCTTCTTCCTAAAAATTGCAAAATTATACAAAAGTCTTTTTTTTTTCTCTAGGAAAATATTTCCACTAAAATTCTACTCATGGGAATTAATGCCAGATGTAATATGCAAGTTTGACGAAGTGAATAAGAAGAGGTGAAGTAGGTCAGGTCAGTAAATGGACAATTTTAATTATGTCCAATAGTAGTTATAGGGGAGGTAAGTAGGTGCGAAATAGATTGGACAATTTTAATATATCACCATGAGAATCCACCAAAAAAAGGAAATTTTCAATGAGACTGAGATTTTAACTTTCATTAGTCAACAAAAACAGCAGCAGTCTTATTCACACGACTAGTAATGAGGCTTTATCTGTTGTATACCAGGTCACATAACTAAGAAGACAATCCAACTGCATATGTCCACTGCAGAAGTCATTTTTTTAGTTCTTTGTGAAAGCAGAATGAATCCATGCAATGGTGATGTTGTGTGTGTTGTATGCATGTGTTTATGTGATGCTTTGCTTGTACACATGATATCTCAAGAAAGGTTAATGTAAGGGATCTCATACTTGGCATGTGGATGACCCATATTTAGTAGAAGATCCCTATTGTTTTTGGTGCTTTTTTAAGGTCACCAAAAGTCAAAAGGTCAAAACCTTGTAAACACTGTACCTCAAAAAACCTTGATGGAGTTCACCTAGCACATGGGTGTCCAATATTGGGTACAGTACTAGATTCTTTTTTTTTTTTTTTTTGTGGAGGTCATTTGAGGCCAACCAATGTCAATTTGTGAAAACCTTTCGAAAGTGCTTGTAAACATGATACCTCAAGAAGGGTAACCATAGGGGATCACTTGTATGTGAATAGTCCATGTGGAGTGGATGGCCCCTATTGATTTTTGTGGGGGTCACCAGAGATTAACAGGTCAAAACATTATAAACACTATATCTCAAGAAGCACTAAACCTTGAAGGGTCTCATATTCAGCATGTGAATGCTCTATACTAAGTAACAGACCCCTTTTGTTTATATGAAGGTCAATGGTAATTTTGGATCAATGAAGGTATAACTGTTAAAACCTTAAAAAGTGCTTGTAAACAGGATACCTCAAGAAGGATGACAGAGATCTTATACTTAACATGTGGATGAAGCATATGGATTATTTTGTCAGGGATCAAAGGTCAATAGGTCAAAACAATGTAAACATGATATCCCACTTACGAAGGGTAGCCTATATGGATCTAACACTTGGTATATGATACCATGACATCAAGCTGTTCAATCTTATCACCATGTATCTTTAACATTCTGTACTTAAACGTCACCACAATAATTTTATAACTTTGTAATGAAACTGTCAATTTTAAACCACTGTACTAATATAGACTTCACTGGCACGGAATCACAGAGCCTTTTGCCATTCTGGTGTTTGTTACATAAGTCCATCAAACTGTGGTTGTTGTGACACAAAGTCCAAAAGAAACAAGCAATGAGAAAACTGATTGGTTTACATCTCTGTCTGGTAGAACAATGAATCATCACAATTCTATTACAATGTTCCTCAAGATTAACAAAGTAAGCTCATTTCATCCAGCATAATAAGTTAGTAGATGCCTTTGTTATTTTACTACAAACAGTTAAGTGAATCTACATAACATAAAGACACATTTGCTGGCCTACACCAACACACATAGGCTAGGCTATATAAATGTACATAGGCTAGGCTATATACATGTACATAGGCTAGGCTATGTACATAGGCTTGGCTGCATGTTCAGGTAATCACTCTGCGACACTGGTGAATATTCTCCAACATTGTTATGTTTTTGTTACGATGTTGGGACATGTTATGACTTTGAGACATTGGGACACTGCCACACTGGGACATTTTTGTTTTTTTGTCCATGAATACTAGGCATGCTGACTGAATTTTCATCATGAAAATGATAGTGAGGAAAATGTTATGACCACAAACAGACAAAATGAACCACCCAAACCTTATTAGCAGAACAAGAATAAGTATTAGCCTATGACCACAGTGGCCAACACAGAATGGATGTATCCAAACCTACATAGTAGCATTGTCAGTAGAGTTTGCAGCCTTGTCCAAGAGCAACAGTGGCCTGAAGAGAATGCATCTAACCTACAAATCAGATATGTGATATAACCTTACAGCCACAGTGGCCCAAACAGATTGTATCCATTCTACAAATCAGAGTTAAGAATTGGAATAGTTCTTTGGTATAACCAATGGCCACTGTGGTTCAAATAGAATGAATGTATCCAAACCTGCATGACAGCATCAGGAGTTGGGGGAAGGCAAGTGTCATAACCCCATGGCCACAACCAATATAGTCCATAGCTGTGAAAGTCAATGAATACATGGACCCCCTGGGATTCTTGCAGACCTCTGGCAAACACATCCATTCCACTTGTCTCTGGCTCACTGAGTGCAGCTTCTCCGTGGTACAAATAGGAACACTTCAATCCATTTGCACCAGGGCCTGAAACATGGATAATATGAAGAATGTCTTTTCAAAAAGCATTCTTTTACAAAACTGATACACACCATCAATTTTGCCTTAAGTTGTTGTCATTTTATTACATACCTGGAGAAGGAAATCTTTATAAGAAATATATTAGATGGCCTTCTAGTATTACTCAAGAGCTACACTGTCATACCCTCTACCATTTAGTGGTCATGAATAATTTTACAACAAGTTTGAATTCTGACCATGTGATAGTAAATTTACACTTTAAAAATTAACAAGAAAAGCAGACCATGGGTTTAGTAAATTGAATAATGTTTTACTTTCAGATTCTGCATATACCAACTTAGTCACAGATCTTATTGTAAAAACAACAGAAGAAAGAAATTCTGAGCTTTGATGGGAATGTTCAAAAAGATATCACATTCAAAAAGACTCTATAGAAAATAGTAAATCTAAAATTTGGGACAGGTAAATACAAACTCAAGAAGATTTCTTGTCTAGAGGAAAGTAACTTCAAAACCAATTCGACAGAAATTTCTGTTCAATAGTCCAAGCCTAGAGGTTGGTTACAACACATTCATGATTGTTATTAAACTTTATGGCATTGTTCTAGAGCATGTTGAGTAGAACAAGGAGAAAAGTCTACCAAACACTTCCTCAATCTGGAAATGTATAACAAATAATGTTATTTGTAAACTTAAAACTGAAAATGGGGAGTGCATAATTGACAATCTGAAAATACTCAATTATTTGTCGGAGTTTTATAAGACTTTATACACAAAACAAAGCTGCAATCCTGGATATTTTGCAGGACGTATAATGTAATATAGCCTCATCTGAAAGTTTTGTAATTATTATGGAATGGTGGGTGGCCCTTAATACTATGAGTAGCCAGCAGAGTAGTAGGCAGGGTGAGAAAAGTTGGGGGGGGGGGGGGGAGGAGCAAAAGTTGCTGATTGTACCAACAAAATATTGCAAACTAGTGCACTAATGGTGCAGAAGCTCAAACCTGTGGAATTTCAATCCAAGTCAATGTTTGTTCTAGGAAGGTAATATCTTTAGTGGCATTTTGGTAAGTATTATTCCATGAACCCCAGCAAACATGGAACTCAGTAACAGAAGGGCTCAATTTTGAAGCCATACTAAAAGCCAACTTGCTTTCAAATACTTATGTACAAGTAATCATGAACATTGGTACTTTATAGGGTACTTTTGCTGTTAGACCATGAGCGACCTTTGAAAATTTGGATATATATACTAAATGTCGTGTATATCCAACAACCTTTAAATATTTACCTAAGATTACCCTGATGACGTCAAAGTGATCTCCAAAATTTCTGGAACTTAATGTTGACTACATCTTCTAAGTTTCACATGAATCAAAAAGTAATTGCAAAGTTGATCCTCATAACTCCTGATGACCTCAAAATGGCCTTAAATTTTTTGGAGCCAAGTTGTAATTAAATCTACCCTAAATGACCTTCACACTTTACCCTCAACTTCCTGGTATTCACAAGTGTCTTCCCATACAACAATTATTGTGTCCATGTTTCATTAAAATCCATCAACAAATGCATGTTTGAGAGCCCATTGAACAATGCCTAACAGACATGATAGATAGACAGATACAGTGATCATGTCTGACTGCAATAGCTACATAACTGGTTTGAGCTAACAATGAACTGATATCCTGGAAAGTGACTTGAAACTAAATCTGACAGAATATTGCCACTTTGACAACAATTGTAAGTTGTGCAGCAAGAAAAAAATATATATTTGATTGATTTCATATGTAAATCTGACATGGACCCAGGGATCTACAAAGGAGCCATTCACTTTGTGAGAGCAGAACCTGAGTCTTCCATCACCGCAAGTGTGTACCCCTAACTATGAATCTGGGTATCTTCTGAAGAAAATGCTTGAAAGAAAACACTGTTAGATGCTATTAATATATCAACATCTGGCAATCAAGATACTACACAAAGACACATTTGTATCTACACATCAGTGCAGTGTGACTAATTTTGGAATGGCAAATGATGATTATGGTATCAACCAAAATGGCCAAGACATGGAGGTATGGAGGTGAAGGATCCTCCCCCCCCCCCAAATTAAAATAATTAAGCACTGTTGAAGGCACTCCTTGCATCTGACAATCAAAATTAGTACAGAATGATGTAAAACTTTGTAGTAGCCACATTATTAAGACATCTGAGAATCCAGAAGGGGATGTGCAGTTATTGTTGATTAATTAAGGGTTTTATTCAATGAATGACTGCACAGTTTCAAGGCAGCCTGCAAGTTGCTACTCTGCCAGTCTGCAGAACAACAGGCTGGACTAGGTTGTGAACCCTAGGGTATTTAGGGAGATCAAAGAAAAAGTTTTTAATGGAACTATACCAATGGAGCATTAATACCGACTGAGCATTAATACAAAGCTTTAACTTCCTGGTAATATTGGCATGATTCATTAGCAACAGGTAAGTGCAGTATTTGATGGTGTATTATTATTATTTTGAATGGTTTTTATACTGGAATTCTCTCTTCCATTTATTTGTTGCAATAAATACACATGATCGACTGTTGTGTGAGGTGGAATGATGATCACAAGGGCCCATACCTTCTTTTATTAAGGTCTAACTTCTACTTGGCAAAACCTTCCATTTCATATGGTATCTACTTAACAGCATTGTCTGATGTTATTTTTTAGGGGTCTTGTATGGAACAGAAAATTTCTCAGTATGTCATCCAAACCCTGTACCATAACTAAATTCCTAACTCAAGATATCCAATTTTAAAGGCTGGTTCCTATTGTCCACAAATCTCTCCAGGTTTCCTCAAGGTCACAGAATGTGATGCCAAGTGGGCAAACTGCCTCAGATTCCCTTTGTCATTCTTTATAATTGAATGCCTTGTTTGTCCTTGAAAATTGACACTATTGAAGTATTTGGATAATTACCTGTGTAGATCCACTGTGAAACTCTCCCATACCTATGCTACAGCAAACAAAGTTATGAAATACTCCATATAGTGGTATCAACATTACAAAGAAATACAAAAGCTGTGTCTGATCAATTTGCTCTGATGACATCACATATTTCCCATCATGCCCTGCCAAAGCTGAAAAAGTAGTATTTCTTTAAAATTTAGGAACTTCCAAATGCAAGATGCTACTGGGATGCTCATTTTCTCTGCCTAGTACTAAAATTTTACTGTATTTTTTCAAAAACATCAAATTTTGTCACTAGAATCTGCTTCAAACAGTAGTAGAGCAGAGCAGTACTGATTAATGAGTGCACGTGAAAAGTGCTGAAAAATCACTTTAAAACCAATTTTGAGCAGATAGAAGTTGAACCCAACAGTAGATGAGTTGCAACATATATAAGACACCTAACGTGTGATAAATTCTGGCTAAAAGGCTACCATTAACACTGAGCAAGAAGATGTACCAAAAAAACAATGAATGTACCAACAAACCTCCTGGGGACTAAAAGTGGGGAAACAGTTGCGATAATTCCCCCCCCCCCCCTCCCCACCAGCTGTGCTATTGAAAATGATGGACTGTTTAGCGTTACAAACCAGAATGCAAAAATGCATTGTGGTTTTGATGAATATAGCACTTAATAAGTAATCCCAAATAATGCCAAGATGTCCTGTTTCTGTCAGTCATTGGTTCAATATGATGTTCAAGTGCTGGAAAATTACAGTTTCATGTTCATATTTGACCTTGCGAATTCTTTGGAATTTTTTGCCTTTTTGCCTCTGGTGATTTCAGCTGGCCTCTGATTTCTGACAAAACTTGTAGGGGTTTTCTGATGGATTAAATGCAACACCATGTGAAGTATCCAACCTTCCTAACTTGAGCTATCTTGTAAACAAGGATTTCAGAGTTTAACCCCAGATGACCTTTGACCTTTATCATAAATAATAGGGTACTTCTTCTCACCATTAGTCATCCACATACTACGTATGAAATCTATCCAAACTTCCTACCTCAAGATGTCGTGTTTAACAAGGTTTTCAGACTATGACCCCTGGTGACCCCAGATGACCTTTGACCTCCACCAAAAATGATATGCTTTGTACCTCTGAAGATTATGCATCCACATGCCATGTATGAAATCTATCCAAGCTTCCTACTTTGAAATATTATGTAAACAAGGTTTTCAGACTTTGACCCCTGGTGATCCCAAATGACCTTTGACCTCCACCAAAAATGATAGCATTCTTCCTCTTACCATAATACATACACATACCAAATATGAAATCTATCCAACCTTCCTAACTTGAGATATGGTTTAAATAAAGTTTCCAGAGTTTGGCCACTGGTGACCCCAAATGACCTTTGACCTCCACCAAAAGCAATTGGGTTCTTTTGCTCACCATAATGCATCCGCATACCAAGTATGAAATCTATCCAAGCTTCCTACCTTGAGATATCATGTGAACAAGGTATTCAGTGTTTGGCCCCTGGTGACCCCAAATGACCTTTGACCTCCACCAAAAACAATAGGGTTCTTTCTCTTACCATAATGCATCCACACACCAAGTATGAAATCTATCCAAGCTTCCTACCTTGAGATATCGTGTATACAAGGTTTTCATGGTTTGACCCCTGGTGACCCCAAATGACCTTTGACCTCCACCAAAACAATAGGGCTCTTCCTCTTTCCATAATGTATCCACACACCAAGTATGAAATCTATCCAAGCTTCCTACCTTGAGATATCGTGTAAACAAGGTATTCAGTGTTTGACCCCCGCCTGGTGACCCCAAATGACCTTTGACCTCTACTAAAAACAATAAGGTTCTTCCTCTCACCATAATGCATCCACACACCAAGTATGAAATCTATCCAAGCTACCTACCTTGAGATATCATGTGAACAAGGTTTACAGGGTTTGACCCCTGGTGACCCCAAATGACCCTTGACCTCCCCAAAAACAACAGGGTTCTACCTCTTACCATGATGCATCCACACACCAAGTACGAAATCTATCTAAGCTTCCTAACTTGAGATACCATGTAAACAAGGTTTTTAGGGTTTGACCCCTGGTGACCCCAAATGACCTTTGACCTCCACCAAAAACAATAGGGTTCTTCCTCTTACCAAAATGCATCCACACACCAAGTATGAAATCTATCCAAGCTTCCTACCTTGAGATATCGTGTAAACAAGATTTTCAGAGTTTGACCCCTGGTGACCCCAAATGACCTTTGACCTCCACCAAAAACGATAGGGTTCTTCCTCTTAATATGGGGCATCTACCTATTAACTTTGAGAACTGTCAGAGTTTCCCTTCTTGAGATATCGTGTAAACAAGAAAAGTGTCACAAACACACACATACACACACACACACGCACACACCCGCATACATACACACGCACATACACACATACATACACACACACGCCATCATGACTGCTTAGGTTTCTCTTTTCATCAAAACCAAAAATTCTGGCCAGTTATTCCACATTTGGTAGACTCTGATTCTCTTAATTTGGCATACGATAATTTAATGTTGACAAGTGAACAAAAGTGGAGTAATTACTTCAATCCCTTAACCAGTAAAAAATCCTTAAACTAAAAACTGATGTACCATCTCCTTATTAAAAATTATCTACAAAATTCAGATCAGCTTTAAAAAGGTTATTCCACCATTAATTAATGCTAGCCCAACTTGTTTTCTGAAGGGGAGATTTGTTAAGTTAAGGAAAATATTCACACTTTTAGGGAGAACTTTTTGAAAATTCCAGGGATTGCCTTTTTTGACTTAAAGAGACAATGCAGGCACCCCAATAAGAAGTGGTATACCCCATTGTCCTAATTCATGTATGGCTATTTTAATCATGTGACAATATTTTTGTTACTGAATAGGAAAATTCATGGAGAATAACTCCTTGCTTTTACCTTTTGTTTGTAATGTTTCTGTTTGAAAACATCTTCACGGTTATTTGTTAGGCAGATATGAGGCGATGTGCAAGAGTTTGCTGATTTTTCAATGCACATGGGGTGACTGCAGTGTTTACACTAGAGTGTGGGATTGCGGGATTCCCGCCAAAAAAATTGAGACTCCCCCTGAAAAATAATTCATTGTGGGGGAATTCCCGCAATGTGTTTGATACAAAGAAATGAAACAATGTAAAGCAGCAATTGAAACATTTCAATTCATACCAGTAATATTGCAAACATTTTAAGGAAAACAGTAAAAACAGTAATAATTATTATGTAACAACACATGAGAGGACATGTAAACTTTTGAAATATTTCAACATTTTAACTGTCCCCCTTGTATTTTTAAAATCCCCACCAAAAAATTAAACAAGGGGGAAAAATCCCCCTCAGATTTTTGGTGCTAGTGTAAACACTGGGTGACTGGTTATTCCATTTAATTACACTCCTCAGTTGTCAAGACTTAAATCATTGTTGACTTACTATTGAGCAGGGAATTAACTCCCTTTAGCAAAGTTACAATAATATTGATGACTGGTTTATTTTTTCAAGTTTGCCAAATCCTCCTGAGTAAACAGAGAGTCTTCTATTGCATTTTATTTGGAATGGCAAACCTGATAAAAATATTAGTAACTCTTATTAGCACTTATGAGTAGGGTGGCTTGAGAGCCAGTCATGTGTAATCCACTCATATGTGGATTACAAGGTACCAAGATTAAGAGAGAAATAGGTTGTAAAATTGCAGACTGGAAAACATATTTTTGACTTTTACTTGAAAATTTTGGAAAACAGACTTTTTCACACTTCTTATCAAGGAATAAATGGCATTTGGCAGACTATTATTTGTGAATGAACCATAAAGACTCCAAATTTGGTAAAATAATGGACGAGGCGAAGTCGAGTCTGTTATTTTGCAAATTTGGGGTCGAGACGGTTTATGAGACAATAATAGTCCAACAAATGTGGTTTATTCTAGGGCTGCGATGGTTAAACGGTTAACCGGTTAACCGACCGATCGATCGGTTAACCGACCGCCAAATGTTGCTTCGTTTAACTGTTTTTGCATCCTAATAAATCTCTCGCTGCAGTTCACCATTGTACCTAAACTCGTTTATGCAGTAAACCGCAGAAGTTGCTTGCCCAAAACCACGTAACAATGGGTAAACTTTGGATGAAAAGTTACAAAAGGTTTAAAAAAGACCATTATAATGTCAGTTGCACAGTCTGCATTGCGTTGCTTTGACTGGTATATCGATCCGTTCGCCCCATGATCTGGGAGTGGTTTGCCGAAATAATGTGACAATAAGCTCTTTCACGCAACTTTTGAAAAGAATTAAAATTATCAAAGGTGCAGGGATTAAACTATGCAGTACACGCTACAACAATCCACCATACCTTTTAAAGTGTGGAGCACCGTAAACTTGATAGATAAGACTAAAAAAGTTACCTCTAGACGGCAGAAAAATGTATGCTTAATATCGTTCAAGATAAATGCACTTCGGGAATTTTCCCGGGCTTAACTCCCAATTTTACGTGTTTACAGTTCATCAGTCTCAAAACATATGCAATCTGCACAAATAGTGACCAAGCTATGTAGCTCTGGGCTTAATTATGCAACCCTGGCTTGCAAGCCTTGTAGGCGCAACTAAAATATTTGTACCTACGTTAGCCTCCCCATTTAGGCTGACTTAATAATTTTAACAAAAACCGATTAAACATTTTTTATAATTTTTTCAACGTTACTATAATTCCTGGAAAAGTTTCAACCCCCAAAATTCGCAAAGATGAGTGAAATTCTTTCGGCCATTTCATTTATTAACCCCAAATTATAAAATATGGAGCATTCCAATGATGAACTTCATGAATAATCATATTATTTTCGAAAATAATTAGCTCAGTTCGTTGGACTTGCTGAACGAACTGGCGCATTGCATTTGCGTGCATTGCACAGTACAGTACAGTATTTGTAATTAGCAGAGCCATGTGCTTCGCTGCTTTGCACGTTGCATGAACGATCGTTCATGACATACCGTACGTACATTGTACGGTACAGTATTGCGTACGAGACAACTATGCCAGAGTCCCGTTATAACATAAAGTATGAGGGTAGCTGCCGTTATCGAAAAGTTTTGCCGTTCATAATTACGAAGAAACTGGTATTTTCAGTAGGTATTAGGTAAAAAGGCATGCGATGTAAGGCAAGTTAAAATGCAACATAATTTTTTACGGAGCATGTGGTAATACATATGGGTAAAAATTTTCACACCTTTTACGACATAACGGTGCTGGAATTCTTTGCAGACACACGTATATTACGTATGAATTGCAGCAAGGTCACAAGGCACACTATAGTACACTGTATGTGTACACTGTATGTGGTATGTGTCTTGTGGAATAGCAGGTCAGTGTTTAACCAATCAGAATGCAGGATTCTCAATAACAGATGGCTAGAGGTGTTAGAATTACCAGTTTAATGACATTGATAAAGATAATGTGTTTATTCAACATGTGTGTAAAGCCTAGACCTTATAATTTTAGGGAGAAGCTGAAAACTAAGGGGACAAGATTATTTGGAAAAGCTCTTTGGGGAAAATTGATATAGAGATAGTATCTAATATAAATTTATGTATTAAAGCAGTCTTTTAAGGGTGAACAATTTACTTGATAACAATAATTTGTCAGTTGAGTATCAGCATTTTAAACAAAAATTCCTCAAACAATTTTCCTTTTATACTGTATTCTGTGGGTTTCTTGTCGCTAGCTCCTGTGCATTGGAAAGATCCATTTAAAGTTTTACAATGCAGATACTATTTAAAGAGGAAACAGACTTGTTAGATTACAAAATGTACAAGCAGTATCATGCCTCATTTATAAGAGTTATTCCATAAAACCTTTACTCCCCCATTATCTTAAACAAAATGGAATCAAAGCTTTCAGTTTAGTCAATCACAATAGACTCTTTTCCAAGGAGCAATTGCAAAGGATTGTGGGATAAAGTTTTGGTACACGTTATTTTGGCCACAGTAAAATGCCATTGACAAGAACGTCGCACACCAAAAGTCTGTCCCACAATCCTTTGTAATTGCTATTTGGAAAAGGGTCAATGGCAGACTATTTTTTGGATTCCCCACACAGCTTGCAGGAAAGTCAAGATTCTTTACATTCAATACCGCTTCCATCATAAAATTCTAGGTGCAAGCAATCCTCAATATGGCATATAAGTGGGGAATCAATGTGTTTATTATGTAAAGAGTATCAGGAAACTATTGATCACCTATTGTGAGAATGCGGGGCTAAATCACAGTTTATTTTAGATGTACAGCAGTGCTTTATTGAACAGCAGTTTGTGTTTTCAAAAGAAGACATTTTCTTTGGCTATAAAGTTATTTCCAATCACCCCTGCAGCCTCTTAAAGTGGCTATGCCACGTGTAAATTAACGGTTTAAACCATTTGGTATCTTTAGGAATACGTTTCCTACAACGAAAATCAACCATTCAGTTTGTTTACAACTTGTTTTTCCGCTCGAAAACTGAGAAAAAATACACCCTCTTCCAGCCCTGAAAAGTTAGTCTTTCCGAAAATTTTCAAAATCTTGTTACGTCATGTGACGTCACTTTAGGAACTGATCGTTGTTTGGCGTGGTATCCTTCGGACATTTGATACAGTGTTTGCATTCCTTTGTACCGGTTACCAAGGTCGATGCAATGTAAAACCTGCATGAAAAGTTGTAAATTTTGGAATTGTTATCCCTTTTCTCGTGCTTACCACCTGTTTTAGTCAATTAAATGCATTTCACTCAGGTTTTTCGTCTTGGTGTCATGATAAGTAGCTGCATGTACAAACATTCACAACGCAACAGCATAGGTACAGTACACAACATACCTGTTACAACACAATGTATCACCAGCACTGTTTCGTAGTAGGTACCATGTGAAATCAAATTTAATACTTAAATTGGAATGGCGGATCTGAGCCAGGGAGTTGCCCCCTTATGGCAACTCCCTGATCGGACAGGAATGGTCAGTGGACTGTCGGTAAAGTGAGTTTTCTTGGATTTGAAATCAGAAAGGCGAAGGCGATACTGAACAAGACGTCAGTGGTGCAGATGGGGTGAGTAATTGGTTACAGCGCATAGGACCGTATCGATTTGAGACAGTGTTAGGTGAGGTAAAAGTACAACACCACAACAATTCGAGCACGAGAAGCATTTGGAGCAATTGAAAGGGACTTTAGCTTGTAAAGTTTTATGTAGGCAGTCAAAATATGAACTTTAGGTTACTTTCGTGCAAGTGTCAGTGGAAATCGTGGAACTAACCTAGGCTATTATCGAGTGTGCACAGTATTTCGCTGGCTGCTGCCAGTCCACTCACTGTACGCAGACCGAACCGAACAGTACACTGCCGAGTTTTTCGTTTTTCGGTTATGAATCAAGAGTTTTTGTAATTATTGGTAATAGCCTACTGCAGCCCCAAAATATAACAGACCGACACCACCAACCAAACAGACAGAATAAAGTTCAAAATGAAGACATGCCGCGAATTACAATCATTACTATCTCTTACGTATGTATAGGCTATGCTGTACGCCAGGTTCGGTATACGGAGGCTGGTGTTCCTAAAATGACGTCATTATTGTGTTGGCTTCAAATCTCATTTTCAACAGTCTATTTTTTGGTGCAATTTTTTGAAACAATTTCTTTTTAATGCTCAAGGCTGTAAGGGTGATGAAAACAGTTTCAGAAAGAGCTTTTTGTGTACTTTAGGCTAAATTAGTCTCCCGTTACTCCAATTTACGTGTCATGGCCACTTTAAGGTTTTCATCTGAAATATAACCTATTTATTAGAATATTAAACTTTGAATTGCCAATGGTAAATGAAGTTTTGTATTTAAGTTTATGTTTGTCTTACAAGTAGAAAAACAAGTTCAGCACTCAAATGTCAGTCATTTAATCCCTTATGACGATTATTTTATGGCTTTTAGTGACAGTTCTGTACTCTTTCCTTAGTTATTACAAAAGTATAACTGACTGAATCAAAACAGAATATGCTATGATTTTTGGGAAGTCATGAAAATTTTGTAAATAATGTAAACTCAAAGTAATTAAGATGACAAGAAGTAAAAAGTGTATTCTAGATGTTTATTTAGCTTTCCAGTGGTGCATGTGCATCTTGTATTTTGTAGAAGACATAACAGAATTTCACAAAACAAAACTTAGTATTGGTTTATTTAAAGGTACAATTACAGTTAAACCTATTTTTCTTTAAGTATGTCACATATAGATTCACTGGGTACAATTTTGTAAAAACTTTTGTCAAAAGGGCAGAGTATGATAGTCAGAGAGTCCTGTGTTATATCAGATGGCATGCTAACCAATGTTGCAGATTAATGTATCAGTCCTTTATGCTTCAAAACTAATTCCTCATAAGTAAAAAACAGGTGCAGATTACCAGTCCCCCTAGCATATCTGGGATATTTTATTGTCAAAAGGATTAAGATGGATATATCCTGACCTCTTGAGCTGTAAGATCAAGAATGTCTATATGCAGATCCTCTTACTTCTTAATTGCTGCTTTTTTGGAAGCACAACTAGTTTCAACAAAGCTTACTTCTAAAGTTTTAAAGGAATTGATTTTATCTACCCCCCCCCCCCATCCCCAAATAGTATTCTGTTGTAACATTACTCAAGTCTCTTGCCTGGCTTGGCTGACTTTCTTCTCCAGCTTTCAAATCCCTACCAGACATTCATGTCCCAACCAGGTCAGTCATTCCCAAGAACCTACTATCTCTCCACCATGTGCTGCTCTGTCCTCTCTCCCTTGGTCACTTTGGGGTGGAATCATTCCAACCAAGGCTAGGTCAGACTTAGCAAGGAGGCTGACCTTCCTTCTTTCATTGCCATGGGGGAGGGGTCTCAACATAAACTGGATAATAAACAACACTCACCACCAAAACCAACGTCCCAGTTCCTGTTAAGATCCACTCCCATACAAGTAGCACCTTTGTTGGTATTTCGATTTTTGCGCCACATGCGATCCTGTCCGAGAAAAACGAAAGGTTACATGTGATGATGTTAAACCATTTGCCTATAAATACATCCATTTAAAGTAGATTTGAGATAAAAGTTACCTTGTAAATTTTTAGAACCAAAAATTGCTGTAAAAATGTATCATAACTGCAATGGGTATTTGTGTCCTTCCTTCTCATATAATTGCAACTATCTCGACTGTTGAAATAGAATGCAAACAGCATTCTTTGCTTGTAATGAATGAGTTCCAGCCTAAACTCTCACAAACATTATGGCATCCACAGGTGAAATGAGAATGATGAAGAATGTAAGAACTGCACTGAATAAATACTGTTGCTGAACTGCATATCAAATTTTACTGAAACGTTAAAAATATTTTAAAACTACTATTTGAAATCTTTCACAATTCATATCATAGTCTCACCATTTTTAAAACTTTTACAATGCTAATCATAGTCTCTCAATTTTCATTCCAACAAAATCAAGATGACCTGTTTTTAAACCAAAAATAGTTTTAACTTCTTGTTCCTGCTCTATACACGTGCTTTTAGGAAGATGAAAACACTGAGGTTTTGGTAAATACTGAAAAGGACAGCAAATTCTCATCCATTTGCAACAAACTACATCTTGATATATTTTTTGGTTGCCAAATATGACCATTCTTTGTGTTAACAAGCAAGCTACCATGACTTTTAATTCTGATGCTGACAACTACATATATGGAGAGCACCTTAGGGGAAAAAAGCAAAACAAAATTGCTGTCAGCAATGATTTGGATTGATGTGAGCATGGAAATTGGACTATATCACTTATGCTTGTTTATGCATTTCATATTACCCTAATGGCCGTTATGGTTACACATGACTTTGGGAGTTTACAACAAACACCTAAAGCCCTCATTTACAAAGGATTTTTGGGACAGAGTTTTTGTGCAGTTTTTGTCAATGGCATGTTACTGTGGCAAAAAAACTATGCACACCCAAAACTCTATCACACAAACCTTTGTAACAACTATTTGGAAAAGGGTCTATAGGATGTAGACAGATAAACAGAAAACTGAGGGGTACATTTTCATTGGTGAACACCTAAAACCTTGAAGGAATACTCTCGCATGCAGGCATACCAGTCTGAATTGGATGCCCCCCATCCCAGCCAGTACAATTCTAACAAGATGACACATTACAAGATTTCCAACTTACATCTGTCCATGTGAATTCATAACCATCTTTGTTCAGCACAGGTACAATGTATATGTCATAGAAGTCAACAATTTGTTTAACATCGCCATCCATGCCGTAGTCTTCCACAAACTGCAAACAATTCAAGACGAATATATCAAAACACCTGAGTGATATAATTTCTGGAAAATGAGAGACTTTACACTGAGAATGCCAGTTCTAAGGTGGAAGAATAAAATGTTTGATACTCACACGTCAATAAATTATGAGAGGGGCACAAAACATCAACATTACACCAAAAATCCCCTACCTTCAGACTATGATGATGTTTATTTCTAATGGTAGAAATAATGGTAGAAATAATGAGAGAAATAACGGTAGAAATAATGGTTAATGGTATCATAACAAGCAATGTTATTGTAGACCATGTTAAGATTTGTAGTCAGTCAGTCAGTCAGTCAGTCAGTCAGTCAGTCAGTCAGTCAGTCAGTCAGTCAGTCAGTCAGTCAGTCAGTCAGTAAGTTAGATTTAACGACACACCAACACGAATTTGTCATACAGTGTCAGCAGATAAAAAGGTAAAGTCCCATAAGCACAGTGGGAAAAAATCGGCAAAATGGGAAGCTCCTTTCTGGGAAGTTTTGCATCTCATGGGAAATCCCGCCACGTCCAAAAAAAAAGGAATCTATAACGATGTGAGAATTGGAATGATTTTAAAACCAACATGAAGAAAAATAACTGATCACTATTCTAGTTGAAAACTAAGAAATAAACATTTTCATTTATCAGCTTACCAGGAGGTTTCTTTATTTGTATTATTCTTTTATTTTTAACTGAATCCCCTTGGTCATGCACTCGCGGCCTTCCATCAGCAGCCACGCACCTTTAAAGAATCTCACTTACTGTTCGCACAGCTAATGCAGTGCAGACTACAGGATATTAAATGTTTCGGATACTAAGTCAGTCCTACCATTACCTACTGTGGCTTTGTGTCCAGTGTGTCGTAACATGCATTGTAACAAAAGATGAAGTTAAGTTTGTCACTGCAACTTTTGCACTGTGAGGTACCTCAACCATGTGCTCAAATTTCTCGTTAACTGCTTTCTTGTTACTTTTTATTAAAACCCACTACCTACTGTAAACACTGATCCTCCGTAATAATTACAGTAAAAATCTTTCTAATGCATCTCCTGGGCCGAGATTTCACCCGTACAGTACCATTAACTATGTACGGTACAATACGGCAGACACTGTGCATGTCGTTATCACATACGAACAATCGTTCGTTGCCTGGGTGCTCTCTTCGATATGCTGTGCCGAACCAGTGCACGTGACTTCGGCACGCTCCACTAGCTCATGGGGGTATACAAAAATGGGAAAATATTTTGCTCTTTTTTGCCATATATTTGGAAACTTATAGTCTGGAAACAAATAGTTTGAATAGCAATGAAAAATTATGAGCAACATAAAGGTAGGAATCATTTTAGTATTTAATGTAGTGACACGATAGATAAGACAGGATAGATTTTTTCTGTACACACAACGCAATATACCCCTTGTAAAAATGTGCACGATGCTAGAGCTGATGAAGAGCCACCAAAAATTTGAAGTCTTAGCAATTGATTTGAGACAAGAGAATATAATTGTGGTTGGCATATGTGTATAGTTTATGTAGTGTAACTGTTTTACCAAATTTTACTTCTTTAAATAATGAAAGCATGTCATCTTAATGTAAGTGATAATGATGAAATCTAGTAACATAAAAGTCAAGCCATTTGACTGTCTATCTGGTTATGTATTTTGTGATAACGGTAAATTTTCAGCACTTTCTTTAACACCACTTCTTGGCCTTAGTATCCAAGTGTTCCCAATCAACATGCACTGCATGCAAAACATGCACTGCGAGCTGTCTTTTGGCGCTCATATATAGCCTATATATATGAACATTACATACAATGTAGGTGCTGAGCTTAACGGCCTGCACTGTACAACGCGAAAGTGAATTTAGCCTAGATCGCTTGACAGAGGAACAAGACTAAAAAACTGTAGCAATCTTTGAAGAAAAACAACACAAGGAGGCTTTACATTAGTAATTCATGCACATACAAGTCAAAGTACATATTATGAGTGCTAGATGTCAGTATATGTGTGAATTTAGTTATGTCGGGCTCAAACAAAGTCCTGTCCAGCTACCACGTACAGTCTGGTATCAAAAAGCCCGACAGCTACTTCTTTCAAAAATATTTTCCGAGCCCTTGCCCAAGATGCAATCATCAGTGCCCGGAAGGGCTGTTTCCTGCAATCTTCATTTTGCCAAAAATTTCCTGTACGCTACGTGCGAACCCATGGTCATGCTCCGCTAAGTTAGAAAAGAGTTATAATCACGCAGGAAATAATTTCCGGCTTACCGGGAAATTTGCATTTTTTCCAGCCCTGCCCATAAGATTTATAAACATTTGATCTTATACTGTATACTTGTGCTGTAATCTCCTACAATGACACACTTTAACTGCCACAAAATGGGAAACAGTAAGGATTCGCAAGTAATCACAGCCCAATCATGAACCAGTGTTGATTAATATGAGGATATGACGTCATGTGTGCTTTCTTCAAGTTCCTATTTGGTTGAGGATGTGTAACAGTTCCATCTGATAATGTCCCAAGAAACAAAACAGGGATTGAAAGCAAATTTTGCCACAATGCTTATATTTAGTTACCCTCCAACTATGAACTAAGTTTATGGCTTAACCTTTTTAAAGTTTGCAGTTTGATTCTCCTTAAAGAAAATAATCTTGACTAAGAAATCTGAAAAATAAAATATCTTGCTAATAACAGAAAGAACAAGAACACAAAAAACTTCTCTCTTTGTCATCTCATATAACCCCCCCCCCCCTCCTCCCCAGAAAAACAACAAGACTTTACAAACCCTTCTAGCAAAGTTCATCATGGTTGCCGGGGAGATCCATTCACGTGCATGAATACCTCCCTGGAAGATAACTGCAGGCTTCCCTTCGCCAGAGCTGATCTGTGGGTGTACCAGAAATCATACAGTGTTCATGGTAAATGCAAAACCTATACTGTAAATATTAGGCCCTATGATCAGCTGTTTTAGTCCTTACCTCAGAGCAACATTAATTATAAACAGGCATACTCCAAATGTTGGGACCCACAATGATTCAAATTACATAAATGCCATGGTATGACCAATAGGAATGATGGAAATATAACTTCAGGAATAAATTAAAGTTTAATATCAGCAAATTATTTGATAATGCATTTTGCTATCAGAATGTGAGGTATCAGTGATAGTTACAGTGACTTGTTAATGCCAATAAATGCCATCATTGTTTATACGAATTCATCAGCTTGAACTAGTGTTGCACCAATATTATCAATAACTGATAATACCAATATCTGATGCCCAACTTTAAATTCTTTGTATCGGCCAACACAGTGATGAGATACTGATTCTTTAGGAATGAACATACAGTACGTAAAACCATAGTTTATTGTGAACTCCCACAATGTATAATTTCATTAAATTACGTTAAAATATTCGGACTTGTGGTCAACTTTGTGAGACCACAGTATCAAGCAAAGGTCTAATAATGTTGCTTGGTTAGTATCAGCACTTCGGGTAAATTCTACAAAACCAATATACAATGAATATGAGGAATACTGACCAATACCAACACTGAATCCCTATAGTTTGTCCAGCAATAGCTAACATTATTAAATAGTTACTAGTATCAGCTAAGAACTGTAGATATTGTGTACATTGGAATAAACAGCAACATGGCTTGACATGTGGTTTCAAATTCCAAAAAAAAACAAACAAACAATAATACAAAAATAAACATGATCAAACACATTCCCCCATTTGAATATCATTAACTGACATCAATACATATATTTCTAGGAAAATATTGAAAATATTGAATAATGTATCTTTCGTGTCATTATGCACTTGTTCACTGTACAAATTCATATTTTCAGAACACAGTGGTTTAAATGGTTTAATGGGTGACCAAGTGTCCTGCAGAGGAGCTACAGAGGATGTGCAATGATGTCATAGCACACAGTTTTGTTGGTCATTTTGGATAGCAAAAAAAGGAACTGCCACCTACTCAGGTAATACAGCTGTTTTCTTATTTCTTTCGTTGTCTTTCCAAAGCTTGAGAATTTCTTTCAGTGAAAACTTTCTTTTTCTGCTCCTGGAGACATGTGCAACAAATGACAAACAAAGATTTTGGCCAAAAATATTATATTGACCAGCAAGGTAAAATGGCCTTTTTAAACCAGTCTTGTGTGGCAAATCAATATAGTAAGGGTGTTTGCCACCTAGAGAAATTAGTCACATGGTACAAAATAACTCATCTGCATGTTCACTATAGCTCAAGATTATCATTGGCTGATGAATGGGGCAGTGTGCCATCTAATACAGACTACATTTAATAGCAGCAAATACCTAAAAAGGTTGTAAAAAGCTCCCTGATTTACATGAAGACCATCTGATTCTGGTTTCATCAGTCAAGGCTTCATTACACAATTCTATCTGTCCTGTGCATAGAAGTTAAGAATTAATTCTTGAGGAGAAGGACTAACTACTTTTAGCACGAACTTTACATCCTATTGTGGAGTGATCTTACCTTCACACCTGAAACAGTTTTTCCTTCAAATGTTGTACAAACTGTAACTTTGCTCACCAGATGAGCATTTAAAGCAGAAAAGCCATCCATCCACTCTTCAATCTGGAATAAAGACAGTAGGATGAATGTGTTAACACTTACAAGAAAAGGATTTTGTTCATCTAACGAGTCAACCTATACAGCTTAAAGCATATACCCAACCAGGTTCATTCAGGTTTCACTGCAAAATTATAGGAGAGCTACAAATTCCAAACCATTTATTTATTAAAGGCAGGATGTCTTTAGGGTACCATGGAGTCAATGGTACGGCAAGGAGGTTGCCTGCTTTCATGGATATGACTTTTTTACATAACCAATCTCTAAGATGAATGATTACCCAATTCTACAACCATGAACAAAATTACCTGAATAAATCTCTGCATACTTCACAAACCTTGTGCTTGTCACGAGAGATAGTTTGGGGTCGAAATAAATGTCTCTGGCAGAATTTTTGAGGAAAGAAAAAAAGAGTGGATGGACTGTAAGTCCTGACATCTTTTATAAGTATGAAGTTGTCCCAATGATTGTGACCATGAATAAAGATAAATTGAGAGAATTTGTGAGAGGCAAAATGATGAGGTCTAAACACTCACCCACTTTTCTTTGTAAAGCTAGCTCTATAAATGTTATCAATCACTACAATGAATATTTACAGTGAGATTTCTGAATTGAAGCATACCTCTTGCATGGTGTGGTAGCAGTTGTAGAAAGCTGAGTCAGAAAAATCCAGTGAACACTGAGCCTGGGGTTGAATTAAATCTCCAACATTTTCAACCTGTGGGTGATTTAATGATACACATTATGCAATGAAGAATAATGAGAACAATTCTTCAACATTCAAACTTTGAAAAAAGATTGGTATTGTGTTACATGCATTTGTACAGTATTAGTGTTGGGGAAATAACCTATATATTGTACCTCAAAAGATTGAAAAAAAGAAAAATATTTGTTTCTTTAACATGACAAACTGATTAACATAACTTTTTGCATCCTCTTTCAACTCTGAAGTCATAAAAGTGATATATTTCTGTCTCACAAGTTGTACTCCCCTCAGAGTTATTGCCCAGTCCTTTGCCAACTGCACAAAGGGCTGGTGTTTATTAAAAGTATCAGGTTGTTCCAAGATACCTTGTGTTGTACAATGGCATACCTATAGAACATTTAAAAGTTCAATTTTAGTTTTGATGACACTGTATGAAAGTTATTTCTTCAGCTTTTGAGAGCAAATCTTTTCACACTTTGAGACATGATAGGGTAGGAGGCAGTAGGGCCCTAGTAGGCAGGCTTCAACAAATTCTCTTCTCACTACTTGTCTGTTAGGTTAGGTGGTCTTTAAATGTTCTTGTCAGCATGAATGTTTTACTTGTCCATTCTGAATCTTCCTAACTTTGACCTCATTTGTGGAGAAGACTTTGGTAGGTTACTTTCCTGGCAGACTAGGACAATTACCCTCATAATTTTTCTTGCTCCTGACTCTCCAGTGGGGGATTTGTTGAGCCCAGGTAGGTGGGGACTAGGGAAACCAGGGGATGTGACTAGGGGAGTATAGGAGGTAACTGAAAAAGCTAATGGATGGATGTAACATAACTGGTTGTGTCATATCTTCTGCCCATTCCTCTCTTACTGTTGATGTACAATGTAAAAAGTGATTAACAAACAAAGCCTCTATCTTACAAATTACAACTTCACATCAGGATGTCATTGTTAAATTAAAATACTTAATCCTTCCTATGTGCAAAGCTGGAAAAAAGCATCAAACATCACAAAAATAAACATCACAAAAATAAAACACAAACCAGAATGGTGAATTCCATCTTCCTTCTTTTCAAGAAATCCTCAACCCAACCAATGAATCTAGGAGGAACCATCACATCAGTGGGGTCTGACAGGGTGTGCGACATTCGCCAAAAGTCAAGCTGTGGATTAACCAAGCAAGATACAATTAAATTTTTAGCAAAAAGGTTTTACCTTTCTTAACAACTGTTTAAATTGAATGCAAGAGAGCATTCAGAATTCCATGAAATTCATAACCGGTGCTTTACTTTTTAGGCTTAAATGACATTACAACCACAACAGAATCCTTGTATTCAATTAAGCAAATCCAACTATAAAAGGCTTTTCACCTCCATGTATGAAATATTGTTAACCTCTTACGACATCACATTCTTTGACCTCTTTGAAACACTATTGGGTTCTTCTAG